>JALPQD010000270.1:485864-1874022 GCA_023101885.1 Typhlomys cinereus
TCAACCAACCATAATTCAGAACACCAAAGACCCTATAATATCACCCAAATTCAGCCAAATCTCTCCCCATCCTAAAGCTCAGGGAAACATTTGGAAGAGGGGATGGCAAGATTGTAAGAGCCTGAAGATGGGGAGGACCAATGATTCGCAAGATACTCCACACAAGTCAGGGCTGCAGCAGCATGCATGACCTGTTCAATGGCTAACATATCAAAAAAAAAAAAAAAAAACAGATCACAGGGAATAAGGCCTCATGCAGTAGGATTCTCAGAGGCAAGAGGTTAAGCAGTCAATAAACTTCCCACAATTTGTCAGCCCAAGAAAGGGTCCTAAGTTATAACACTGAGTCCTGAACTCTCATAGTGTAGAGAACTCAGAGGGAAATTCAGCAGATGCTTAGAGGATGGGAGGGAGAAAGCAGGAAGCACCAAGAGAAGAGGAGGGAAGGAAAAGAGGTGAAAGAGAGAGGGGAGAGTGGGAAGGCAGAGAAGTGCAATAGAAAAAAGCAGGGGGAGGAGGGAGGGAGAGAGAAAATAAGGAGTATCTTACTAAGTTTGTATAACTAGGCCAAAAAAGTAATAATTTCTTTTTTAAAAAGACATGCATCTGTAAATAGTGAGATATATAGTAAAGCTCACTCTCACTTCCTTTCCTGTCACTTGCAACTGAACAGGTTTGATCTCACCAATCAGGGGTATATGGATGAGCAGATAGATGGTAACCATTCACCATTGGGCCACTGACCCCTCTCGCAGTATCTTCCTATTCTTCATCCTTGAGTCTCCTCTCATATTAATGTCTTCATTTAAATAGTCTTTTATCTTTGGGTAGAAGGTGACCTTAGATACCAATCATGATGAAGCCAAGGTCAGTGCAGGTAAATCGAACTGAAAATAACAACAAACCATAATTCAGAACACTAAAGGCCCTACAACAATCATTTGGAACCAAACCAACCAAATCTTTCCCCATCCTAAAGCTCAGAAACTTGAAAAAAATGAGGATGACAGATATGTAAACGCTAAAGATGGGAAGGGGCCAAACAATATGCAAGATACTACAAACAAGTTAGGGCAGAACTGGACTTTTCCTAACCTGCACAATGGTTGACATGTCAACATCCCCCAAAGTCTAGCATGGATCACAGGAGAGAAAGTTCCAGGCAGTAGGATCTAGATGCAAGGGATTAACAGTCACAAAAGAGTTCCCATGCTAATGGGGAGCCTAACAATGGGCTCCAGGCTATGCCACTGAGTTCTTAGCCCTCACTAAGGGGAGAACTCCGAGGGAGGTTTGACTTTCACACAAAAAGATGCTCAGAGGATGGTGGGAGAAAGGGGGAGGCACTGGAAGAGGGTGAGAAGGGAGGGGGTGAGAAGAAGAGGGAAAAGGGGAATGTGGCAAGGGTACGACTGGGGAAGGGAGGAGAGAGGAAGATAATAGGGTACCTGTTGAGCTTGTATGATTAGGAAAAAAATAAATGTGGGAGAAAAAAAGTCATGCACCAAAAAAAAAAAAAAAAATTGTACTCCAAGCCAATGGGAAGAGGACACAAGCAGGAGTTGCCATCTTAATATCATAAAAAATAGACTTCAAACTAAAGCAAAACATATCAGTTGTGAATGGATACTACATCTTAGTAGAAGGAAAATTCCAGCCCAATCTTACAATCTTAAACATTTGTGCACCAAACATGGAAGCACCCAAATTCGTCAACACTACAGGAGACAAAACAATGAATCCACCTTAACACAGTAGTAATAAGAGATTACAAAACCCCACTCATACCAGTAGACAGGTCAACAGGCCAAAAGCTAAGTAGAGAAACATTGGAATTAAATGAAAAAGTAATCCAATGGACCATAAAGGTATCTACAGAACATATAATCCAGACACTAAAGAATACACATTGTACTCAGCAGAGTCATAGGACATTCTCAAATATAAACCACATCCTAAGACAAAAATCAAGCCTCCATATATACAGAGAAATTGAAATCATTCAGAGCATACTATCTGATCATCAAGGAACAAAGGAAACAGTAGAAACTACACACACTCATGGAAGCTAAATAACTCATTTTTAAATGAGGAACTGGTTAAAAATGAAATAAAACAAGAAATTAAAAACTTGCTAGAAGCCAATGAAAATGAAGGCATAACTTATCAAAATCTATGGGACATACTGAAAGCAACTATTTTTTTATTTATTTTTTTAAACATTTTTTATCTCCGCTCATACAAACTTAATAGGTACACCAGTTCCCTCCCTCCCTCCTCCTCCACCCGACCCTTCTGCTCACCCTCCCCTCACCCCTCCCTCCCCATCCCCCAGTGCCCCCCCCCAATCCCCAGAGAATCCTTTAATGAGCATGCCAAACTCTCCTTGGGTCCTCCTCTCCTATGACGTACAAGGACCCAGAGGCATTTCCCTGAACCCTTTCCTTTGTTCCCCTTAGCGAGAACTATTTTGGCTGTCAATCCCTTGCCTCCAAGGATCTTGGTGCTTTTAGCAAATGCTAGATTTTGTGGGGTCAATAGTGTGTTGGACATTGTGCAGGGCATGCAAAGTCCAATTAGATTGCTTCATCTCCAGCTTGTGTGGAGTATCTTGCTTATCATTGCTCCTCCCATCCTTGTACTCTTACAATCTTACCGCCCCCTCTTCCTCAAATTTCCCTCAGCTTCAGGATGGGGAGAGATTAGTCTGGCCTAGTTCAAGGTGGTTGATATAGAGTTCTGAAGTTCTGGATTGTGGATTGTTGATTTTCTGAAAGCAACTTTAAGAGGAAAGTTTATAGCACTAAATCTACATCACAAAAAGGAAAGATCCCAGTAAATGACTTAACATTAAACCTGAAATCTTAGGGATAAAAGGAGCAAACCAATTTCAAAAATACCCCACAGGAGGAAATACACAAAATATGAGCAGAAATCAATGAATTGCAAGTGAAAAAATACCAAAAAATTCAATGAAGCAAAAGCTGTTTTTGAAAGGATAAACAAGATTGACAAGCCTTTAGCATCACTAAACAAAAAAAGAAGAAGAGAACTCAAATCCACAAAACAAATGAAAAGGAGGAAATTACAACACATACTAGAGAAATTCAGAGAATCACAAGACTACTTTAAGATCGTATAGTCTCTTAAATTGGACAATCTAAAGGAAATGGATGAATTCTAAACATATATCATTTACAAAAATTAACTCCAAGATGACTTAGCTATATAAAATGGTGATTACAAAGAGATGAATGAAATAGTAATTATAAGTCTGCTAACTAGAAAAAGCCAAGGACCAGATGCATTCAATTTAGAATTCCACCAGGCCTTCAGAGAGGAACTAACATCACTACTCCTCAAATGATTCCATAAAATAGAGAAAGAATGAATAATCCCAAACTTTGTACAAAGTCAGTATCACTAGTTCCAAAGCCAAACGAATACATCAAAGAAAGAATTAAATAACAATCTCACAATGAACACAGATGCAAAAAAAAACCTCTATAAATATTATCAAACAGAATCCCAAAACATACCCAAAGGATCATACACCATGATAAGTTGGGTTCATACCAGGAATGCAAGGATGATTTAACATAAGTAAATCAATAACTGTGATAAATCATATCAAGGACTCAAAAACCAAATCATGTGATCTTAACAATTGATGCAGAAAAGGCATTGACAAAATCTAACATCCCTTCATGATAAAAGTTTTGGAGAAAACAATAATGGAGAGGATTAATATTGTGAAAATGACCATTCTATCCAAAACAATATGCAGATTTAATGCAATTCCAATTAAAACCCCAATGCATCCTTTCTGCTTCAGGCCCACTGGGCTCCCTCTCCAGTGAGTAAGGGAGGGAAGGCCCATAGGTGATGCCCCAGACTCAAGATCATCTGCAGATTCCATGAACAAGTCAGCCCTTTATGCCCCAGACCTCAGTGGGCTCCCTGGTTTTCTGTAAGCCCAGAAAGGCCCTAGGCCATGCTGTAGGCCCCACGCTATTGGCTGTCAACCTAGCTGACCAGCCTTTTTGCTCCAGGTCCCAGAAGGTCCCACCTCCTTCATATAAGGTCATGGCAGCCATGAGCTAGCAGCCTCAACCAAGACACCTACCCATCCTCCTGTGCTGTTCTTCTTCCTTCTCAACTTCATGCTTTCTTTTTCTCACCATCCACCATAATCATTTAAGAACTTTAAAGTTTTCAAGAATTCAACAAAATCCAGAGAAAACCCAAGCAACGTGATAAAGGAATAGCACCATACATCTGAGGATACTGAAATTATCCCATCAATGGGGGAGAATCTTCACTTCTAGCTCTGAGAAAAAACACACCCTTTTAAGTTCCTGTTACTCTCAATTGTTAGTCCCCATATGTAGAATTCCTGTAGCCTATCCAAAAACTCATGCAACTTCAGGGACTATAACACTCACCCTCACACATCATCAAGGAAGTAGACATAAAAAGTGCACTAATGAACTAATCTTCAATCCTTGTCTACTAAACTACCTTAATTTGGCTGGAGAGGTGGCTCAGGGTTAAGCCTCCGCCTTGCAGGCGGAAGGTCCTGAGTTCCGATTCCATATCCCACGTATAGACGCCAGGCTGAAGGGGGGGGCCTGTGTTCTGGTCCTGGTAGGGCGGAGCTGTGAATCTCGGGGCAGAAGGAGGTGGAGGAGTCCATGATGGTTTGCGAATTTGTCCGTGGTTTACACATACACAGACACACACACACACACAGACACACACGCGCGTGCACATACACACGCACATGCGCACAGTTGAATAAATAAAATAATAATAATAAAAAAACTTACCTTAATTTATGTACTAACAGGTCAATAGCCTCAACTAGGAAGCCACACCAACACCAGACAGGCATATCCAACTCCAAAGCAAACACTGCAATATATGCTCAAGTGTAGTAATACTGTCTAACATAGATCAGTCAAAAATCACTTCAAGAAATGCATCACAGATAAAACAAAAGGCCCAAGTCACAACCAAAATCCGTGAGAAACAAAAACTAAGACAACAAATCTCTGACCAAAAGCATCAACACCATCAAGACGAAAGCCAACAGAACAAACTCAAAAAATAGTCATGAAAGCCATACCCATGATAATGATTTTCAAAGCCTGATCTTTGCTGTGATCAAAACAACGAAAGAGTAAGTGTTGAGGAGTTAAATAATTGCATCAACCACTTTGAACAGGAACACAACAGGCACTTGGAGATGAGAAAAGAATTTGAAGATACAAAAATAAGCATAGAGCAGTTAAAACAAACTCAAGCAGAGTTCAAATTTGAACTAAAAGACAAGCTATGGAAATAATAGTCAAAAGCTACACATACTAGACAAAGAGAATGTGCTAAGATCATCAAGAAAAAAAAACATCACGTTTAAAGGTAAACCTATTAAAATAACAAATGATTTTTCAATGGAACAGTAAACCAGAAAAGCTTGGATAGATGTACTTCAAGAATTGAATGAGTACAAATGTCATCGCAGGTGATAATCCAGTAAAACTATCAGTCATGAATCTAGGTGAAAGAAAAATTTTCACAACATAAAGACAAGTTGAAGACTTTCATGAAAACCAAACCTGGCCTTCAAAAAATATTAGAAAAGTGCTCAAGCTTGAGGAAAATAACAACCATATCCAAAAGGATAGAAGGGAAATAGTACCACCACAGACGACAAGCTGAGTACATGTGGAAGCCATTAAACACAAAAAATTCCAAGAATCAAAAACAGTTTCTCCACGATAACACTAAAAGTCAATGGTATTTACTCACAATCAAAAGACAAGGTTACAAACATGGATTACAAATCATAACCCACCCATCCGCTGGCTTCAGATACACATCTCACTAAAAAAGATATTCACATTCTAAAAGTAAAAGGTTTGTCAAAACTACTTTAAACTAATGGAACAAGAAAACAAGCAAGGGATATAGCAATTATGGTATTTGAAAAGTGGACTTTAAAGAAAATCTTAAGAGATGTTGCAGTTTGCCTGCATGATTGCTGATAAATGACCATCAGATGTCTAAGATAACAAGGGGTTTATTTCCTTATGACTGTCCAGTCACAGTTCAGAGTCCAGCTTTGTGGGAGAGCACCAACGATACCAGGGCCAAGGAACTGACCATACCATCACCACGTAACAGCTGAGAAATGGACAACCCTTACTTGCCAGCACAGCATGTCTGGCCAAGTATACAAAAGGATGCCAACTTCCTCAACTGGCTCTCAGTATTTTATTCACAGTTCAGGGCCTAGTCACACCCACCATAGACTGGGTCTTCCCCACCAGCTAGACAATCTTTTGCAGGTTTGCTCTGGGTTTAACTCAACTACTAATTCCCTACAAATGTACCCTCAAAATCAAGTTGAGCCTGTGGCTGTCTATGACAAGAGATACAGAAGGATTCTACATGTTGGTGAATGGAACAATTCATCAGGAAGACCACAATACTGAACATATATCTACTTAATATGGGCTCCTCCACATTCATTAAACAAACACTACCACATCCAAAACAATAAACTGACCACAAATATAACACGTGGAGATTTCAGTACCCCACTTTCAACATGGGCTAGATCAATTGGCCAAAACTCAACAGGGACACATTGGAACTACATCAAACCTTAACAAAATGGACATTACAGATCGCTACCTAAACTTCCATCCAAGAACCAAGGAATACGCATTCTTCTCTGTAGCCCATGGACCTTTCGCCAAGATAGACCACATAGTAGGCCACAAAAATAATCTCCACATATACAAAAAAGTGGAAATTATAGACTGTACCATGAGACCACCATGGTCTCAAGCTTGGTATCCACAACCAGCAAATAGCAGAAAGTATGCTAATTCCTGGAATTAAACACCATGATGCTGAATGAGAAATGGTCTTATAAAGAAATCAAAGTACAAATTTAAGATTTCTTAGAAGTGAACAATGATGAAAATAAAACATGTCGAAATCTCAGGGGCTCGCCCGCCCCCCCTACCCCGGAGCCGCCTGGCCAACAGCACCGAGCCGCATGGCTGCTGGCTTTGCCCCCGGGGCCCTGCCTCCCTCCTCACTGACCTTCCGACCTTCCCAGGTGAGCCAAAGAGTGAGAGAGCCCAGCCCAGCCCCGCCCCCCCCACCCCGGAGCTGCCTGGCCAGCAGCACCGAGCCGTGGGGCCGCCAGCTTTGCCCCCGGGGCCCTGCCCCGCTCCGCACTGACCTTCCCAGGTGAGCCAGCAAGCGAGAGGGACCAGCCCAGCCCCCCTACCCCGGAGCCACCCGGACAGCAGCACCATGCTGCGCGGCCGCCGGCTTTGCCCCCAGGCCACACCGGGCCCCAGCCCCTCGCATCCTCTCGCCCTCCGTGTGCCTCCGCCGCCCCCTCAGGTCGCAGGTGAAGAATTCTGCCATCAACAACAGACTCTCTGCCTCTCTGGCCCACCAGGGACCTATGCACGTGGTCCACAGAAGACACACTGCTACTCAGAATTCAATAGAGTCCAAAGGAAACTCAAGCAAAATTCTAAGGAACAAAGTGAACACAGGCCATATATCTGGACTCCACTACAACCATTATATCACGTGGGCGAGATTCTTCTCATCGAGCCCAAAGATAAGTAAACTTTTTCTTTTCACCTTACTGATCCTTTAAAGTATCAATGCTGTAGATCAACTTTCTCATACAGCCACCCCAAAACATACAACTCCAGGGAGTATACCTCTCACCCCAACATTTCAACAAGATACTAAATCGTAAAAGTGCACTACCAAACTAATATTCACCTCCTGGTAACATAATCTGACTTAACTGACGTACTAACAGCCTAGAAGCCTCATCTAGGATATAACAATAACAATACACAAACATACCCAATCCAAGGCAAGCAATAGTAATAACTGGCAAGTGTAACAATACCAACTACTTCCATTCAGTGAAAAACACACAGAAACTGAAAGGTCCTAAAAAACAAAACAACAATGTATAAGTCAAAGTTCAGATCTTCGAGAAACAAAACCCAAGAAGACCAATCTCCCACCGAAAGAATCAATCCCATAATGAGGGATTCAGACCAGAAAAAATCCACAGAAAATAGCCATGAAAGCCAGACTCAATATAATGAGTTTCAGAGTATGATCATTACCATGATTAATACAATGAAAGAGGAAATCCGAGAGGAGTTAAACAACCGTATCAACCACTTTGAACAGGAACACAACAGGCACTTGGAGGAGTTGAGAAAAACAGTTCAAGAAACAAAAATAGGTATAGAGCAGGTAAAACAGTCTCAGGCAGAGTTTAAAATTGAACTAAAAGACAAGTTATCTTCAACCCAAAACTCCACAGAGAGTCTATAAGCAGAACAAATGAGGCAGAGAAAATAGATTTCAGATCTTGAAGACAAAGTGGGAGAATTAACCAGCTCAATGGAAGAGATTGTAAAGCCAAAAAGATACTGGAGAGGAACATTCAAGAGATATGGGACACCCTGAAGAAGCCTAACATGCGCATTCATGGAATACCAGAACAAAATCCCAAAATACACACCGGAGGAAATATTTCAATCATCTAAAAGAAAATTCCCACAACTAAAGAATGAGAGGCCTATCCAAATACAAGAGGCATTTCGCACTCCAAACAGATATGACCAAAATAGAAACTTGCCACAGCAAATAATAGTCAACACACTCCACATTCAAGACAAAGAAAAGGTGCTGAGAGCTTCAACAGAAAAAAAGCAAGTCACTTTTAAAGGTAAACCTATTAGAATAACAAATGACTACTCAATGGAAACAGTAAAAGCAAGAAGAGCTTGGAGAGACATACTTCAAGTATTAAATGAGCAAAAATGCCAACCCAGACTGATATACCTGGCAAAACTATCTGTCAGATTGAGAGGAGAGAAAGAACAGTTTTCCAGCACAAAGACAATTTGAAGGGATACATCTACCAAACCAGGCTTTCAAAAAATGCTGTAGAAATGATACTCAAGCTTGAAGAAAAGAACAAGCGTATCCAGGAGGACAGAAGGGAATTATAATACCACCAAAACATAAATATCAAACAACATGCTTACAAAATCTACTAAACATAAAAAATGTCCAGAATTAAAAATAATTTCTCCATTATAACATTAAATATCAATGGTATTAACTCACCGATTAAGAGACACAGATTACAGGGGCTGGAGAGGTGGCTCAGGGGTTAAGCCTCAGCCTTGCAGGTGGAAGTTCCTGAGTTAGGATCCCAGATCCCACTTATAGATGCCAGGCAGAAGCGGGGGTAGCCTGCGCTTCTGGTCCTGGTAGGGCGGAGCCTGTGAATCCCAGGGCAGAAGGAGGTGGAGGCATCCATGGTGGTTCGTGAATTCGTCTGTGGTTCTCACCACACACACACACACACACACACACACACACACACAGACACACACGCGTGCATGCACATACACACGCATATGCACACAGTTGAATAAATAAAAAAAAGAGAAACGGATTACAAACTTGGATTAAAAACCACAATCTAACAATCTGCTTCCTTCAAGAAACTTATCTCACCACAAAAGATAGGCACATCCTAAGAATGAAAGGCTGGTCCAAAATCTTGCAAGCTAATGGAACCAGGAAACAGGCAGGGGTAGCAATTATGCATTCAGACAAAGTGGATTTCAAACCAAAGAAAATCATAAGAGACACAGATGGATACTACATTTTAGTCACAGGTACAATTCACTAGGAAGACTTCACAATAGTGAACATTTATGCACCCAATACCTGCCCCTCCATATTCATTAAGAAAACCCTACAGTGCCTAAAGGAAGAAATCAAACCCCAAACGATAATTCTTGGGGACTTCAACACCGCCCTCTCAACATGGGATAGTTCAACAGGTCAAAAGCTTAACAGAGACACTTTGGATCTTAATCAAACCCTGAAAGAAATGGACCTTACAGATCTTTATCAAACTTTTCACCCACACACCAAAGACTACACATTTTTCTCAGCAGCACACGGAACTTTCTCCAAAATAGATCACATGTTGGGCCACAAAATGAATCTACATATATACAGAAAAGTTGAAATTCTACCTGTGCCCATCAGACCACCACAGCCTAAAGCTGGACTACACAAACAAAAAATAACAGAAAATACAAACCCTGGAACTTAGCAATATGATGCTGAAGAGAACTGCACAGGAGAAAAAAAAGGAAACAAGACCTGAACGTGAACGAAAGAAAACAAAACAAAAAACGGGAAAAAGAAAGCCAAGAGGAACAACCAATGCCACACAAAAAAAATGGAAACGTCAGAAATAAATAACTTAACGATGCAGCTTAAGGCTTTAGAGAAACTTGAGCAATCTGATCCCAAAAGTAGTAGAAGAGAGGAGATTAGCAAAATAAGGGGAGAAATATCTGAAATCGAGATTAAGAAAACGATAGAAAAATTCAACCAGTCAAAACCTGGTTCTTTGAAAAAATCAATAAGATTGATACACCCGTAGCTAAATTAACCAAAAGTAAAAGAGAGAGAAAACCCAAATTAACAAAATTAGAAATGAACATGGAGTTATCACTACTGATACCCAAAAATCCAGAGAATTATAACATCATATTTCAAAAACTTATACTCTGTGAAGTTTGACAACACAAAAGAGATGAATGAATTTCTAAGTAAACACAACCTACCTAAACTGAATCAGGAAGTTGTGAATTATTTAAATAGTCCTATAACATATTAGGAAATTGGAGAAGTAATCTCAAATCTTCTCACCAAAAAATGTCCTGGACCAGATGGATTCAGGAGAAAGTTCTACCAGACATTTAAGGAGTTAATAACACCAATACTTCTTAAACTGTTCCATCAAATAGCAAAGGAAGGAACACTACCAAATTCCTTCTATGAAGCTAACATCGTTTTAATCCCAAAACCTAATAAAGATTCACTTAATAAAGAAAACTATAGGCCGATCTCTCTGATGAACACAGACGCAAAGATTCTCAACAAAGTCTTAGCAAATCGGATTCAAAAATATATCAAAAAGATAATTCACAGGGACCAAGTAGGCTTCATCCCCGGCATACAAGGTTGGTTCAACATACGAAAATCAATAAATGTCATTCATCATGTAAACAAGTCCAAAGTCCAAGACCACATGATACTCTCGATAGATGCATAAAAAGCCTTTGACAAGATCCAACAGCCTTTTATGATCAAAACGCTAGAGACAGTATGAATGGAAGGAGCCTTTATCAATATAAAAAAAGCTGTATACAACAAGCCCACAGGAAGGATTATGCTCAATGGGGAACAATTGGAAGCATTTCCACTTCACAGGACTAGACAAGGTTGTTCACTCTCACCACTTCTATTCAATGTTGTACTTGACGTCTTAGCTTCAAGCCATCAGACAAGAAAGGGACATAAGAGGGATTCAAATTGGCAAGGAAGAAGTCAAGCTATCCCTATTTGCAGATGACATGGTCTTATACCTGAGTGATTCCAAAAACTCCACCAGGAAGCTCCTGGAACTAATACAGAAGTTCAGCAGGGTGGCAGGATACAAAATAAATGTGAAAAAATCAGAGGCCTTCCTACATTCCCAGAATGAAAGCAGTGAAAAAGCCTTGAGAGAAACGATCCCATTCACCATAGCCCCTAAAAAAATGAAATACCTTGTTATAAATCTAACCAAGGAGGTAAAAGACCTTTACAATGAAAACTTTAAAACACTAAAGAAAGAAATAGCGGAAGACACCAGAAGATGGAAAGACCTCCCTTGCTCCTGGATTGGCAGAATCAACATCGTAAAAATGACCATCCTACCAAAGGCAATATACAAATTCCATGCTATACCAATTAAAATCCCAAAGCAATTCTTCAAAGAAGTTGACCAAGCAATCTCAAAGTTCATATGGAGGCACAAAAGACCCAGGATACCACAGACAATCCTGAGTAACAAAAACACTGCTAGAGGTATTACCATATCAAATCTAAGTCTATACTACAAATCCATAGTTATAAAGACAGCCTGGTACTGGCTCCAAAATAGACACACAGATCAATGGATAATGGTTGAAGACCCAGATATAAGCCCACAATAATACAGCCATTTGATCTTTGACAAAGGGGCCCAAAGAATCCAATGGAAAAAGAACAGCATCTTCAACAAATGGTGCTGGCAGAACTAGATCTCCACATGCAGAAGATTAAAGCTGGACCCGTACTTGTCACCATGTACAAGACTTAATTCCAAAAGGATCAAGGACCTTGATATCAGGCCAGAGACTATAAACATCATAGTTGAAATGATAGGTAACTCTCTTGAGCTGATTGGGCTAGGCCAAAATTTCCTAAACAGACATCCAATGGCACAGTCACTGCTACCAACACTCAACAGTTGGGATCTTGTGAAATTAAAGAGCTTTTGTTCAGATAAAGAGATTGTCACACGAGCTCAAAGGCAACCCACAGAATGGGAAAAAATCTTCACTAACCATGTATCTGGCAGAGCTCTACTGTCCAGAGTGCACAAAGAACTTAGAAAACTAAACACCAAGGAAAACACTGGCCCAATTAAAAAATGGGCCCTGGAACTTAAAAGAAACTTTACCAGGGATGAAATTAAAATGTCTAACAAATATCTTAAAAAATGCTCCACTTCCTTTGCCATCAGGGAAATGCAAATCAAAACTTCCTGAGATATCATCTCACCCCGGTCAGGATGGCATAAATCCACAATACAAAACGACAAATGCTGGAGGGATGTGGAGAGGGGGGGAACTCTCTCCATGTTGGTGGGAATGCAGGCTCATACAGCCACTTTGGTGAGCCGTCTGGAGATTCTTAAAGAAATTAAGATTGAAATGCCATATGAACCTACTATCCTATTTTGGGAATAACCCCCCATGCAGCAGAGGTTCGCCTCAATAGCACAAGCCGACCAGTTCATAGCAGCACTGTACAAAAGCAAAGTCAGGAATCAACCTAATGTCCAACATTTGAGGTGGATAAGGAAATTGTGGTAAATCTATACAATTGAGTACTACTCAGCCATCAAAAATGATGAATTAATGGAATTTGCTGGGAAATGGATGTCATTAGAAACAATTATATTAAGTGAAGTATCCAAACCCAGAAAAATAAGCGCCGTATGTACCCCTAATAGTGGCTCCTAGTATCAAACTCACCCAGCCCACATTGAGACACTCAAAAGTAAACCTATGTAACACAGTAATTGCAAGAATTATGAACAAGAGGATGGGGTAGGAGGGGCACAACAGAAACAAGGGAGAGGGGACCAGTTACAGCAGAGAAAATAGGTCTCTATCAAGGCTGCAAGGGGTGACATACAGTGCCCAGCAGGATGGAGTGAAGGGCATTGCAGGAGCAGCAAAACTGCAAAAGAAAATCATCAAACCACAATCCAGAACTTCAGAGACTCTATATCAATCACATAGAACTAGGCCACCCTAATCTCTTCCATCCTGGAGCTCAGGGACATTTGCGGAAGAGGGGGTGGTGTAAGAGTGTAAGAGCAAAAGGATGGGAGGAGCAACCATTTGCAAGATTCTCAACAATAGTTGGGGCCAAAGCAATCATATGGGACTTTGCATGCCCTGCGCAATTCCAGTGACATGTTGCCCTCACAAAGTCTAGCATCTGTTAAGGGCACCGAGATCCCTGGAGGCAAGCGATTGACAGCCATAGTAGAGATCCTATGCTTAAGGGGAACAAGAGAAAGGGCTTATGGAAATGCCACTGGTTCCTAATATGTCATCAGAGAGGGGGACCCAGTGGAGAGTTAGGCGTACACAATGAAGGACTCTCTGGGAATTGGGGGGGAGGCACTGGGGGATGGGGAGGGAGAGGAGGCGGAGGAGGGGGTCGGGGGGAGGAGGGGGGAGGGAGGGAACTGGTAAAAAATTTTAAAATGTATAATTAAAAAATTAAAAGAGAGAGAGAGAGAGAGAGTTACAAATAACTCAATGATACAACTTTAATTCCTGGAAAAATAACAAGCAAAACCCCACATAAATAAATGGAAAGAACTGCATCTAAAAAAAAAAGATTGTAAGAGCACAAAATTGTGAGAAGTAATGATATGCAAGAAACTCCACACAAATTAGGGCTGAAGCAACCATAATAGGAGTTTGCAAGACCTGCGCTATGTCCAACACATTATTGAACCCACAAAGTCTAGCATGGACTAAAGGCACTAGGATCCTTGGAGGCTAGGGACTGACAGTCACAGTAGTATTCCTAAGGTTACGGGGAACCAGGAAAGCATTCTGGAAAATGTCCCTGGTTCCTTGCACCTCATCAGAGGGAGGACCCAGATGAGAATTGGCATGCACATTAAAGGATGCTCTGGGCATTTGGGGGTGGGAGCCACTGATGGGAGGGAAGGTACTGGGTATGGGGAGGGAAGGGGAGGGGAGTGGGGAATAGGGGGGTCAGGGGGAGGTGGAAGGAGGGAGGGGACCGGTGTACTGTTAAGTTTGTATGAGCGGAAATAATATTAAAAATAATAATAGAGTTCCCTTACAAGTGGGGAGCCCAAGAACTAGGGTAGACAACTCAGAGGGAGATTTGGAACACATCTAAACAGATGCTCTGGGGAATAAGAGGGAGGGAGTGGGGAAGTGATGGGGTGGGGGGGTGAGAAGAAGGGGGAAGGAGGGAAAAGTGAACTGGTGGATAATAGGGGAGGGAAGGAAGAGGGAGATGACAGGGGTATGTATTGAGCTTGAATGATTAGGGGAAAAAGTGTGAATAAAAAGAAAAAAATTCTCCTTATTTTGTATCTGATATTTTCAAACAGTTATCAGGAAGGAAGATGGTGGAAATTGAATAATGTGAAGGAGGGTACTAGTAGAATTAATAGAGTGAACGGACTAGAAAACAAGAAGGTAAGCTCCTGTGTTCTAGAACTGTTTTTAATGTGTGGCCAAATTTAGAAAATGCACCTTGAAACCATGACAGAGTTGTCCAAAATGTCTCATTATGGCTAACAGTATCCTTGAATTGATGACATACAATTTGGAGTAACACAGGGTTCACTGCAAGTTATATAATAATTTTATAAAGATCATTAAAATTTGTTATACCAGCAATTTGATGAGAATTTCTTTTGAAAGGTATTTCCATCTTTTTTTAACAAAATGAGGTAGCACTTGGGGAGAAAGATGCAGCCCAGCAACCTGCACCTGAGGCCAAGATGGAGAAGACCTCTGCAGCCACCATGACTTTCCCCTTGGTGCTGTGGGAGACAGGGAAGAAGGTGACCCACAGCTGCGAAACACCAGCATGCTGAAGGTCAGGAACTTGGACTCATTGAATGTGTCAGGCAGGTTCCTGGCCAGGAAAGCCACAGTTAAGCTCCCCAGGGCCAGAGAGCCAGGATCCCAAGACACATTAGAGGTAGTGACTGAGCCCTTGTTGCAATGATGATGATGTGGTATGTTCGGTTGTACATCAAATTCAACAAAGGAAGGAGATGTTCGCAGCCAGACTCCACAGAGAATAAATCGGATCATTGTACAAATGGGAATGATAAAGTTAGGTGCCCCTAAGACCAGCAACTATCTTATTCTTCTTCCTGAAAGGCCAGAACCACAGTAATGGTTTTGGCCAAGACAGTGGAAACAGACACATTGAACACAACTTCAAATGTGAACTGCTGCAGGATGCAGGTGGTTGTGTTGGGATGTCCAATGAAGAGCAAGGAACAGAGAAAACAGAAGGCAAGAGAGATAAATAGGCTGTAGCTGAGAGTGCGATTATTGGCCTTCACAATGGGAGTGCCATTGTGTTTCACAAAAACCCAAAAAACAAGAGCTGTGAGTGCAGAGAAGCACATGGCTATGCTTCCCAGAGCCATCCCCAAGGGGTCTTCATAAGCCAAATACACACATCTCTTGGAGACAGTGGGTTTTGCTCTATATTAGCGTAGTGATCATCTGGACATGGTATACACTGTCCATACCTGTTATAGGAAACAGTGTGTCATTTGTAAAGTTTTAGCATTACTGAAGTTAATTAGATTCTGTCAAATAAATCAATGTTAAAAACATTAAAAAATACATAGCTATTTTCTTGGTGTGGATTTCCATGATGTTTGTGTGAAATCCTCCCCTATGAGATGGGATGTGTGTGACAGTCGGGGACCACTGTACTTTCTATCCCCAAACACACCCTTCTTTTGAGATTGGACCTCTTTATGTCTGTGCAACAAAGTTCTCTGGTTGTTATCCTTTGTGATTATGATTCCTAAGTTTCCAATGATTTTGATGTCCCAAACTGTTCTTTTCTGTGGAACCACAAATATTACAATTACTCTTATGCAAGATTTTTCTTGCCACGTGTGTGTTCAATCTTGGGTCCTCTGGCTTTTATCTAATGTCCACTCAGTATCATAGAGCCATAGTCTTCTTTTGGTGTATGAATTAGAAAGATTGATTGCTATATCCATGTATCAATTTACAATCTTCTGTTTATGGATGTGGAACCCAAGTAATTATGTATTCTCTTTAGTTATCTTATTGTGGATGGCAGTTATTATTATATTTCAACAACAAAAAGCACTTCATGAATTTTAAAATTAGTACAGCTCTTACTAAATCACAGAAGTGTAATTTTTAGATGTCTAAACTTGGAGTTACAGTTCTGTGATCTTTATGATTTAAGATTCAAATTCCAGTTGATCATGTGTGTCACACATTCTATGCTTTGAAGGGTGTTTCTATAATGTGTTTGTCATCATATGGTAAAAGAGCAGAGGATCCCACAAATCCTGTACAATAGACTACCAGCATCTCACCATGCAGATAAAAAATTTCACAAAGCAGAACTCCCTGGAGATTGTGAGAGCAACAATAGATGTCATCCTGTCTTTGAGTGGAGGGAAGATAATCCTTCTGAAGTTGTCTCCTCAGTAAATATTAGATGTTATTAGTGATGAGTATGAGAATGAATAAGTAACTAGATTATAAGTATGATTATGTAATCATTTGCTCAGTCGTACTCACCTACCTGTCTCATTGGAGATCTAATCTCTGGACATGGAATACAATCAAAGCAAAGATTGCTTTCCCTCCTCGTGAGACTTCCTGAAACCAGGTCTGCAAGCCACACAGCACACGAGGGGGGAACCTGAGGAAGGTCAGGTATTTGTCAGGATAGACTGATATGATTACTTCATAAAGTTTAGCATATTACATTACTGAAGAACTTGTCTGCATACCAGAGCTTAATAGAATAATCACACATTTTTCTCATTCAGCAATCCATGTACAAATATTTAGAATTCAAGTATAAATATGTATCAAAATCCATCTATTAGAATTTTAGAATGAAGATCCACAGAAGACGATGTGCTGAACTTTACTGACCTGGCAGCCAACCCCCATAAAAGCCTTCTGATTAGATTCACCCACCTGTCTCCTCCTGTGGCCCACTGCAGCATGTCTTCTGACAAATCCAGCTGTTGGCCATGTGGGAGGTTGGGTGAGAACTGTCCAATTTTCAGCTTGAATCCAAGGTCTTATGGGAAATTCCAAATGTTGAAGATGTCATACTCTGTATCTAATTTCTTATTTCATTCATATGAACAGTTTTTCCAAGAGGATTAGTGAATTGAATATTCTTCAGCAGGCAGTTAAGCTAAAGACATACATGCCCCTTTATAATATGTGTGCCCACAGATTGGAGAATATGGATAATGCCTGATGTGCCAATTTGAAGCCATTATGAGAAAAATTCACAATAATTAAAACCATTTTACATTGATAGCTTTTAAAAACTCATTATTATCTCTCAAATGTTTTGTATAAAAAGTTTTTGCATACAAACAAAATGTGTTATTATCCCTGTCTCTTCCACTCTTTCTTACACTTCATTTCCATCGCTTCCTTTTCACCAAACCAGACTCATCTCTTCTTCGCCTCATGTCTCTGAATCTGTGCACCTTAGGGTCCCTTTGGTCACCAATACTAGTATCAGACCAGGACACAGTGGTGGTTTATGTGATTTTTCAAGGGTTAAACGTGAGAGAGAATCTCAAAGATTCTCTCTCAGTGTAACTGTTTCTCTTGAGATCCTTGCTAATCCAGGGATGAATGCTATTTCAACCATCCTGCAGTTCTGGAGCAAGTGGATATAGGATATAAGTGCAGTGAACTACTGGATACAGCAGCCATATCATCAGTTGAGTGGAGAGGCAGACAGAAGACCTCCCTATCTTTAATCTCTTACATTTTTACCATTCCCTCTTCAGCTAGGGTCCCTGAAATGTGTACGATTACAATGACCTTCTTAATTTGAGCATTTCAGGTCAATGTTACTCTGCTTTCTGGATGATTTCTGCTCTGCCTCCCCTATCTTCAAATATGATAGGATACATTTTGAATGGTGATAGATTTTTCTTAACTAGAGATATAATAATAGATGCTCAGATAATAGCTTAATGTCAATATTTATAGTTAATGCTAAGACATTTGTTCCACACGTGTCTATTTATTCTATCCACTGGTACCTGGACAAGTGGTCAGAATAGGCATGTTTCCTAATTATAGAAGGGAGTTTAGAACCCATTCAAAACAGGCCTGACAGAATCAAAGTCATAAAAAGCAACATCCTACAAAAGCAACTACAGACTCAATGCTATGCCAGTCAAAATGCCAAAGCAATCCTTTAAACAAATTGAACAAACAATCTCAAAATTCATATGGAAGTACAAAAGGCCCAGGATAGGAAAACAATCCTGAGTAACAAAAACACTATTGGAAGTATCACCATACCAAACCATAATCTGTATTACAAATCCATAGTAATAAAAATAGCCTGGTACCGGCTCCAAAACTGACATGCAGGTCATTGATAAGGGTTGAAGACCCAGATATAATCCTACAGATTTATAGCCATTTGACCTTTAACAAAGGGGCCCAAAACATTCAATAGAGAAGAGCAGCATCTTCAACAAATAGTGCTGGCACAACTGGATATCCACGTGCAAAAGATTAAAACTGGACCCGTTCTTGTCACCATGCATGAAAATTAATTCCAAATGGATCAAAGACTTCGAGCTGATTGGGTTACACCAACAGTTCTAAACAGAAATCCAGTAGCACATTCACTAGAACCAATACTCAAAAAATAGGATCTTATGAAATTAATGAGCTTCTTTTTAGATAAATAGATGGTAAACTGAGCAAAAGTCAATCCTCAAAATGGGAGAAATCTCCTAACTACAATTTGATAGAGCTCTATTATCCGAGTGCACAAAAACTGGAAAACTAAACCTAGGAGATAAATGATGGAATAAAAAAATGGGCCTGGGACACACTAAAGGATCCTCCAGGAATGGGGAGAAGGAGGCATGAGGAGAAGGGGAGGAAAGGGGGAAAGGAAGAGGAAAGGAGAGGAAGGGAATGGAGGGGTCCAGGGAGGGGAGGAGGGAGGAAGGGGAATGGACTACTTATCAAATTGTATGAGTGGAAAAATAAAAATAAATAAATAAATAAAATAAGTAAAAAAAAAATGGCCTGGGAACTCAAAAGAAACTTTTCCAGGGACTGAATAGAAATGTCTAACAAAAATCTTTTAAAATTCTCAACCTCCTAGCCATCAAGGAAATGCAAATAAAACCTTGAGATATCATATCACCCCAGTTGGGATGGTGAAAATCCACAATACAAACAACACCAAATGCTGGAGAAGATGAGGAGAGAAATTAACTCTCCTACATTGCTGGTGGGAATGCAGGCTTATACAACCACTCTGGCAATAGGGGTGGTAATTTCCTAAAAGTTAAAGATGGAATTGCTATATAATTATCCCCCAAATGCAGAAATTCACTATATTGCATGAGCCCAACCATGTTTCATTTCACAACATATTTACAATAGCGAAGTCTTGGAATCAGCCAAATGCCAACAAGTTGAGGAATGAATAAGGAAAATGTGGTACATTACACCAGAGAAAACTATCAGCCACCAAAAATGGTGAATTAATGAAATTATAGGAAATGATGGAATTAAAAGAAATTTATGAGGGAAGTATCCCAAACACAGAAAGTTAGAACTTATATGTACTCCATAATAAGTGTATCCTGTTCCATACCTACTGATAGCATATTCAAAGATAAATCTCTTTCATAACCACTGTAATCACAAAGGATACCAAGAGAAGGGAAGGAGAATGAGGACCACAAGAAGAAAGGAGATAGGAGATCAAGCTTCACTAGAGAAATAATTCATGTCATGTATTGCATTTATGTATCAAATATCTGGTACAGCTCACACTCACTTACCATCCTGATCACTGGGTACTGAGCAGGTTTGATCTCACCAGTCAGGAAAGATATAGGGATTGGCAGATAGAAGGTATCCATCTGGCAAATGTACACTCACCCCCGACTGCTGTGTCCTATCCTATTCTTCCATTCACATTTGAGCTCCTGTTGTTTTAAGATCTTCATTTAAACAGCCTTTTGTCATTGGTTAGTAGGTGACCTTCAATACCATCTGGTTGCAGGCAGGGGCAGTGCAGGAAAAACAAAACTGAAAACAACAAACCATAATTCAGAACACCAAAGACCCTATATTTCTCACCTGGAACCGATCAAGCAAATATCTCCCCATCCTAAAGCTCAGGGAACTTTGTGGAAGAGGAGGGACAGCAAGATTATAAGAGCCTAACGATGGAAAAGACAAAAGATACACAAGATACTCCAAACAAGTTAGGACTGCAGCAGCCAAGATTGGACTTTGGGTGAAATGTACAATTACTGAAATGTCAATGACCCCCCCACCCCAGTCTACAGATCACATGTTAGATGTCTTCAGGCAGTAGGATCCTTGGAGGCAATGAATTAAACAGTCAGAATAAAGATCCCATGCTAACGGGGAGCCCAAGAAGTGGGCCCTGGTTATGCCACTGAATCTTGAACCCTTACTAAGGAGGAGGACTTAGAGGAAGGTTCGTTGTCCAAATAAATGGATGCTCCAGGGGATGGAAGGGAGGAATTACGACGCACAAGGAGAGGGGGAGATAGGAAGGGGGTTGAAAGCAAAGGGGTAAGGGGAAGGGTTGATGGGTTGATGAAGAAAGAAGGAAGGGGTAGGGAGAGGTTTGGGTTACCTATGAGATGTATGATTATGAAAAAATAAAATGTGGGGAAAATTTGCTAAGGATTGAAATGCACATGACCTGATATACCACTACTAGGAATAATCCCAATAATGCAACAATTCATTCAATGACAGGCACAACAATGCTCATTGTAATTCTCTTTCCAACAACAAAGGCATGGAATCAACACAAATACCCAACAGTTGATGAATGTATAATAAAAATGTGGTACTTTTATACCACAGAATACTACTCAGCCATCAAAAATGGTAAATGTCAGGAAATGGAATTAGAAAAAAAATTATATTCAGTGAAGTACCAGAACAGAGAAGTTAGGTGCTGTACAGCTCCCAAAAAGTGGATCCTAGTTGCAAACCCACTTAATGGAATATTCAAAGTTAAATCTCTGTTATACCCACTGAAATTGAAAACGATTATAAACAGGAGGGAAGTGGAAGGAGGGCCAAGAGAAAGGAGATAGGGGAACATACTTCAGTAGAGAAATTAGGCCATGGTCATGTATCGTATGTAAGTAGTGAGACATCAGGTGCAGTTCTCTCAGTTCCCTCCCGTCACTTGGAACTAAACAGGTTTGATATCACAAATCAAGGAGGATATAGGGACTGGAAGATAGATGATAACCATCTCCTCTTACATTAAGATATTTGTTTAAAGAGATTTTTATCATAGTTATGAGGTGACTTCGATCCCAATCAGGATCCAGCCATGGGCAGTGCAATTAAAGGAAAACTGAAAACACAAAGCAAACCATAATTCAGAACACTGAAGACCCTGCATTATTCACCTGGAACCAGATCAGCCTAACTCTCCCCATTAATGCTCAAGGAACCTTGAGGAAGGGTGGTCAGCAAGATTGCAAGAGCCTAAGAGAACCTAAAATTGCATGGTGGAGGTGGATAAAACATAAACACACCTTTCCCATCTCTATATGAAAAAATCTGAAGTATGCGAAACCATGGAAATTTCTTTGGGTTTATTAAAGGGCTCTCTAGTATTGGAAAAATATGTTCAATATCCAGAATATATTTGCTACTCCAGAGTATAAATAAGCAAATAGATAATTTCTCCAAAATTTCAAGGTCTACATATATGAATTCATACCTATAAAAAGAAGTGTAGGATGGAGAGGTGGCTCAGGGGTTAAGCCTCCGCCTTGCAGGCGGAAGGTCCTGAGTTAGGATCCAGATCCCACGTATAGACGCCAGGCGGAAGCGGGGGCGGCCTGCGCTTCTGGTCCTAGTAGGGCGGAGCCTGTGAATCCCGGGGCAGAAGGAGATGGAGGCGCCCATGGTGGTTCGCAAATTCGTCCGTGGTTCTACACATACACAGACATATACACGCAGACACGCACGCACATACACACGCATATGCACACGGTTGAATAAATAATAAAAAAATTAAAAAAAAAAGTGTAGTTCAGAGACTTAGCATAGTACTAGGTGGAAAGAGGAACTACAAAGATTGCTGGTTTTCAGCCTTCTAGTGACAATGACTTAGGTAAAGAATAGATTCTGTACTAAGTCTATCATTTGTGCATAAGTCATCTAATGCCACACCATTCATCTATCATCTCAATCATCTGTAAATTATCATAGGAAAAATTATGTTTAATCATCTATAAATTATAATAGAAAGTACTTACGCTTTATCAGTGATCACTGTGTCTCTAAGCAGTTCATAGGGAAATTTCAAAGCTCATATATGTTCATCTAAAAAATTGATAGTCAAGTTCAATATATTGCATCTTGTATTTATAGTAGCCAAATTGTAGTCAGTAAATTTCAGTGAATATTATGTTCATCTTCTCAAAAATAATGTTATAGCATATGAGTAGAGTAGATTATCTCAAGGTCATGGTAATCATCTTGAATAAGCAAAGCGGGAATACTGGATGCCAAAGACTACCTGTCCTTGTTTGAAATGTGTCTCCCAGTCTCATGTGTTTGAGAAGGTCATGGCACCTTTGAGAGGTGAAGTCTTGCTGGAGGAAGGTGATCAAAAGAGGTGAGATGGATTAATTCCACCCTACCTCCAGGAGGAATATGCCTTTGCAGCAAGCAGACTTGCAGCTCTCAACCTCACAGATGGGTGTGACTTAGTCTGTCTCCAGCTTCTGTCACTCAGCCATGCCACCTCCGCCATGAAAAACTATAACTCTCCTCTGGAACCATAAGCTGAATAAATCTCCCTTTCTCCCTTAAGTTGATTGACTTTGGGTGCTCTCTCACAGCAATATTTAAAAGTAACTGTTACAGAAATTGATATCAAGTAGTGGGGTATTGATGTGAGATTAAGAGCATATAGGAAAGACTGTATCTCTCACAATAGGAAAGACTGTATCTCCTCTCTGAAACCATAAGTTGAGTAAATCTCCCTTTCTCCCTTAAGTTTCTTGACTTTGAAAGTGCTCTTTCACAATAGTTAAGAGTAACCACTACACTATCCTTCTTCTATGAGCACAAAAACTGGATGAATCTTCCTGGGAAAACATCTAATACAAATTTCGTATTATTCCAACTCCAGTGAGAACAATCACATCACCCATAGCAAGGAAAAGAATAACCTTCTTTATCCCTTGCATTACTTCACAAGAATTAAATTTGTAAATATAGGTAAATATCTCAAAGAACTATAATCATTTACCTTCTATGTAACTCGTACAAGTAAGAAAGTAATTGATTAATAATTTATCATTCTTATTATGTTAAGAATGACCTATTTCAAGAAAATTAGCAATAATCATCCTTGAACCTTATCCAAAAACAAAGCTGAGCAGACATGAATACAATTACTTCAGGTAATCATAAGTAGAAAACAGCAGACATGTTTTAAAAATAAAAGCAAGGTATATTAATGAAGCAAAAATATGACTGAAATATACTTTTCTTGAAAAGATTGATGTGTTATTCATTGCCTGATTAAAAGATCATCCTCATTAACGTGACTTAAACTGAGTCAGAAATATTCATAGTTCTTAAAATATCTGTGCAATCTATATTTGCAGATCACATGTATGTTTAACTAGCATGAGAGGATTGCAAAAGATGATACCTCATGTAGCACATACTAATCATTTCTGAACACCTATATACTAAAGCAACCATAAAGTCAGTTCCTTATACACAAATTTCCTTGTGCATTATGCTTATTCATTCAATAAACTTATTCTTGGAATGCTAAATGTAATGTAGTTCCATCCACTGAGGATAGGAAGAGGAATTAAATTGATGAAGAAACTGACTGCTCAAAGAATCTACAACTCTTCTAAATGTACTCCACATTCAGTAAACTGTTCAGTGACATTTTTACTTCCATTTACATCAACTGGAGACTACTCAATGGCTGATGTAGTGGCCCACTGTAGAAACTCTGCTCTCTTGAGGAACTTTATGTAATTTTCTTGCTAACAGGACATATTAGATACTTAGGATCTAAAGATCATGTTTGTAAGAAGTCTAGAGCCTCAATATTTGGTGTTTACAGAATCATTGAATTTGTCCATCTAAATATCAATTCACTGTGTCTTAGGATGGAGAGAGGTTTGGTTGGTATGATTTTGACTACGTTTTAGGGTTGTCAGTACTCTGCACTCTAGTTGGTTGCTGTCTATTTCACGGCTCTTCTGTTCCAATAGGCTGTCTTGTTTAGGTGTTGAGATTATTTTCTTTTGTTTGTGGATGTTGTGAGAGTTTTTGTTTGATTACATCCAACTAAATGTTCAATGTTAGGGATCCCCTTTTAAGGGAAACCATATGGTGTTTTTGTTTATGTGTATGGGATATTTCACTCATTATGAATTCTTCCAGTTTCATCTAGTTACTTGTAAACTTCATTAGTTCATCTTTTATGACAGCTGGATAGTATTCTATTTTATACATGTACCGTTCGTCAACTGATCTAAGTATCACAAACCTATTCTCATATAAATATCCTGGACATTTCACATGAATGGAATCATGCCTTGTGACCTCTTTTTTCTGCTTCTCAAACTAAACAAGGCATTTTAAAGATTATCCATCTTGTTTCATGGTAGTTTTGAAACTGTTATTCCATCTTGCTTGAATGACATTCATTTTCTACATATAGCATTCTTTATCATTTTCTAGTTGATGGGCATTTGGATGTTTGATTTTTATTGTTTTGCTATTTTATATAGGTTTTCTATTACATTACTAGAAATATTTTTACATAGCCTGGTTTTCTCTTTATTTTTGGATGTATATTTAGAAGTGACATTGCTAGATGTGGACCATGTAATAACTTTATGTGTTATCAGTTGAGATCCACCCATCATTTTTTCCAAATTAGCTCTGCCATTTTTTAAATTACCATAATCATTATGTGTAATCTGAACTTTCTCTACAGCCTCATCATTACTTGTCATGAAGTGTGCTTTGGGATTAGAGCTGCATTCATGGGTGTGAAGTAGCACCATTTTATGGCTGTGATTTCAGCTTCTCTTTCCTTGAACCTCTTTTCTCATACTTCATTGGTCATTTACTCACTAAACTTGCAGAATCATCAAATCATATCTTATATTTATTATGTATATGACTGATATATCATTTCCTTACTATACATTCTGAATACTGGCTACTTGAGAGATTTAAGTAAGTTTCTCCCCTTAGGTAGGTTTCATTTGGCCTTCTGGATAATAGTTTTAGAAGGGAAAAGCTTTTCATCTTAATGTTACCCAAGTAGTCTGTTGACTGTAGTTGCTTTGTTTTGTTGTCACATCTAAGAAATTGTTTTATCAAAAAATCATAAAGCCTCATACTTATATTCTTCTAAGAGTTGTTGGATATTGTCTTTAGCATTTAAGTATGATGTATCTACATTAATTTCTAAATCTGATTCAGATTCAAGATTACAGACCATATTTACTCTTTTTTCACAAAGATAGAATGCTGGTTCATAACAATTTGTGCAATGTTTTGTTTAAGGATTACTATTGAACTTTTTCTAAAAATTTTGCTAGAACTTTACCAATGAAACATATAGTTCTGTTATTTTCATTGTGAAAATGTTTTAAATAACTAATTTTGCCTCTTTATAATTTTGACATTTATAGGCTTATAAGAATTTGTAAATTTTTAACTGTATCATATATTAATTTAAAGAATGTTTCATACTATTCTATTATTACAGTTATTGAGTCTGTGATATTGTTAGGTATATCTTATGCCTCTTGTTGTATTAAAAACATTTGTAAAAACACCTATCTCTGTTGCTTTTATGTTTATCTCAATATCTATTTCTATCTCTATTTATGTCCCTATTTCTCATTGAGTAATCTAATTAAATAATTATCTGCTAATCTTATTTTCTCTATTCTCTCTTTCATTATGATTTCAACTTTTCAGTTTGTTCTTGATTTAGTTATTTTTTCTATATTGATGGCTTTTTACATATTGTGCATATCAATAGGATTCCCATTCTCAGTCGCCCCACTTTCAGGGCTGAGCTTTTGTTTGATAGTAGCTGCCCCCCTGTGGGTGCTTTTAAGAGCTTGTGCTTGTCTAACCCTAGTGCAGGGTCACAATCTAAGACTGATCCTCAACCACCTGAACCCACCCACCCTGCCCCCTCAGCCACCCACCAAACCTGAGGTATAAAACCTGCCATTCCGTCTTCCTGCTCCTTTTTTTTTCTCTCCTCTTCCTCTTCCCACTATTGGCCTGGTAGTTCTGGAATTCCATTAAAGAATTCTATCTAGTCAGTGATGCAGTACATTTTGGGGGTAAATACTTTACTAGCAAAGGTACAGGGAATGAGAGAGTGACAGAGAAAAAAGAGGGGTACAGAGAAAGAAGGTAATATTTAGAAGTCAATTTTATCCTTCATTGTTGATAAGTGGATGGAGTTGGAGTAAGTCATATTAAGATGCAGATGCAGAAAGACAGATGCCACATGTCCTACCTTATAAGTAGATTCTATCATTGAATCTTCAGAATAATATACCCAAATGGAAACTTCTATATCATTTGTAAACTACAAATAAAAAAAGTCAGAAGAGTGGAAAATCTCTAAAAAGTGTAGACAAAAGAACAGAGTTGAATAGATGAAAAAAATTATAGTAGAAAAGTCTAAAAGGAGAAAGAAGAAAAGGCTAGAACTTGGTAAGGAATAAGAGAGTAAAGAGAAAAAAACAAACAAAAATAACTGGCTGGGGAAAAAAGTGATGAATGTCCTCACTCATCTGTAAATACTGCAGACTACAACTTTAGTAAGAAAGATCCAGTGAAGCAACAGTGGTATATAAGGTCAAGCAATAACCAATTATTCTCTGAATCAGTTCTATTCCTGGTCCCTTTGTGGTCAGGGACCAATGCTTGGTACTATAAGCTTATCCAAACAAGTGGAAAGGAAAAAACTGACACTAGACAGAAACAGCTAACTTCCTTTATAGTTACAAATACTTGATAGTAAACTATCTTCTAAACACTTATGCCCTCAGATAAGAAAAGCTCTCAGGACTAAACCAATATGCACCCTATTGCAATGGAAGATTTGTAAGGCAGAAAAACACAATTGGCTATAGTGTGGACTTTTGGTGACTCTGAAATGCTCAGTCTTAACTAGACTATCAAAACATCACCTCATTCCAAGGCCCGAGGAACATTGCAGAAGAGGGGGCGGTAAGATTGCAAGAGCCTAAAGGTGGAGAGATGTAACGTCATCCAAGACATTTCAGACAGGACAGACTTCTACATCCAAGAGCTCATTGCAATGAGATCTACTGTCATTAGATCTCCACAATGACGATATATCAGCCTTCCCCCATGTACCAGTGAGGATCTCAGAAAAAAAAAATTACACTTGTAAAGAATGTCTGGAATAGGTACTGGACAAAAGAAAGGGAGTTTCTCACTAAAGGTCCACATATACTACTACATAGACACAATTCCTTACTCATACGGGCACCCCAAAGAGAACCCTGGGATCCACACATACAGAAGGACAGGAAGGCAAGAGAGAAGTTGGATTGGTGAGGAGAGGGGAAAGTGAGAGATTAGGGTGGTGGAAGAGGAGGGGTATGGGACAAAGTCATAAATTTATTTTATTTGCATATGAAAAATTCTCAATAGAAATGCAAAATAAAATAAAAAATAAATGAAACAAGTTAAGTGCCAAATTAAGCTGAAGCAAAATAAATGAATCAAGTTAAGAGAAAGTAAGCTGAAACAACCACTGTGGAAATCAGTATGGAGCTTTCCCAAAATGCTAAAAATAGAACTGAAAATGCAGCTCAGGTATTACCACGCCTGGGTACTTTTCCAAAGGACTCTAAGTCAATATATCACAGAGTTATATACATATCTATACTAATAGGTTTACCATTCAAAGTAGTCATTATTGAATTTTCTATTTACCCTTTCAAGCATGCCAGCCTTTGATCCATGAAATATGGGGTTTTGTTTAATTTTTCTGTGTGTAGAATTGTTTCATCATCCTCATTAAATAATACCTTTTTATCTTTGTGAGCTATCCTTTATTATTTTCAGGGAAACATTTCAGGGGAAATATTTTGTCTGCCATTCTCACGAATTTTCATCCTATTACTTTTATCCTATTTCTTTCTTATAAATTAGAAAAATATATAATAACATTCTGTAATATTTTACATTATGGGTCTTACATTATAGGTCTTTTGAATGGGTCTTTAATTCAATCACATGAAATTGTGATGTTGCTGTTGTTTTTTCATCATTCTTTGTACTGATTTTTATTGTTGTTCTTCTCCTCCATTCTAAAGATACTGAAGACCAAACCTAGGAACTCACACAGTCTACCAAGTGTTGCTCAACTAAGCAATACCTCATACCTTTTGAATTTTTGTATTCCATTTTTGTTCAATTATTTTTTTAATTGGAAAATATACTTTGTAAATTTATTTATTTAGTTTGGGGATTTGTACATGAATCCAGTGAATTTGTGTCATTTCCCCCTCTTACTACCTAACACCAGTCCCCTACTTTTTCCCACCACAAACGCTCTTCTTTCCCATCATTCTCCTCATTATTCTCAGGTTCTTCTTGTGTGTGTGTGTGTGTGTGTGTGTGTGTGTGTGTGTGTGCGTATGATCTACCACCAACCCTGTCTGTCCCATGTTAAACCACCCTAAACACAAATGAATTAAGTTCAGTCTAATCCATTAATAAATAATTCCTAAGATTGATAATTTACCTATCAAAATTCCAAACTAAATATTTCAATAATGAAGGAATAAACAAACAAGTCCCTGAGAACTGAGCACAAAAGTACATAATTCAAAATGTTATTAGTCATAAAAAGGTTTTATATATGTAATTGTGCACACTTAACAAAATATTTCATTTAGTGAAATATTTTTATTACTTTATCTTTTGAAGAGAGTATACATTATAAAAAGGAAAACATAAATCAATCACATAACCCTCAATATCTAGTAGTAACAATAATTATAATTTTTGTGTCTAATAAATAACAAAGTTATTTTCAGTCAAAATGGTTTATTTCAGTTGACATTTGGATTAATTTAATGATTTCTTCAGTACAATTTTTTGACTCCATGAATACTGACCTAATCTCAAAGTCTCAAGTCAGTTCACTTCAATATGAAAGTACCACAGGCTTCTTTGTATTTCCTTCTGAGATAAAATAAGCTTTCACTGGACAGAGAGAGGTGGAGCCTCTATACACTAAAGTTTACTGATGGCTGGGCCATTTGCTCCCTATCAGGTACTTAAGTACTACCTAATATAGGCATCTTATTTGGGATCACACAACCAAGGAGACAGGGTGGGAGATGGGGTACATAGTGGGTAATAAAACCACATAACATCTTTACTAATATACTTAAACATTAAAAATAACAATAAAAGAGCATTAACCCCACAAATGAAGTAGGAATCATAACAACGTGCTCACCTAAATGTTTTGCTTCATACAAGTATTGCATTAGGAATGATGTGTCAATATTAATTTTTGGAGGGTCATAAATATTCCACTTAGCTTGAAACAAAATGTGAAAGTAGTGTTATTGTTTATATGTTTATTCTTACTCTGCCAGTAATATTCAGAATTATAGTTAGTCCCAACTTCATGCTAACATATACGGTCCCAAGGCACTCTTAACAGGCTTAGCACTCAATCAGGTGGAAATATTATACTAGGATGCCAACTCAGGTATATATTAGTAGTGTTAGCATTAAACTAAATTACAGGATACTCAGCTAGTGCAATGGGTTTGGTTATGCTTAAAGAGAGAAGAGAATCTTACTGAATAATTGACTCCTGCAGGAGCAACCTGAATCATCTAAAGGAATATTTCCCTATTCTGTCATTTCAAATATGGACATATTTCTGCTGCTCTGAAACATGGGCAGCAGGTCAATCTGAAAACAATACTAGTGTTGTTACTGATCTGTCATATTGCTCTGAGTACAATAGAAGAACTGAAGAAGTGCTGGAGGCTTGAGAGTCCAGCTCTTGTCAGTAAACCATCCTGTGCCTGGTTAGCAAAACTAAAATTGGTTATTGCCTTAGGAAGTAAAAAGTAGCCTGGAGGAAATCATTGAAGGGAAGGGAAAGGCAGCATTATAAAGACACTATCATGGCAGAAAGGTTATTTAGTCAGCAAAGGACCATTGTATACTCTGTTTTTCATTGGTAGTGATGTTCAGAAGTTGTCATTGATACATTGACAAGTTACGGAATAAAAAAAGTCCACCAAAACTTCAGGATACATTTTAATATCAGTGCTTGTTTTCTCTATTGTTATGATAGCATCTCCAGATGCACATCTTTAACTTCTTCTTAATTCTGTTTATTTTAATATACATCTAGTATGAATAGCAAACTACGTTTCCATCTGTGGGGCTTCATTGTGTAGAAAGATGGATATGTCATATCAAGTAGAAGCTTACAAGTCTTCATTTAATTTAAATCTGAAATTAAGATGAAATTGTAGTTATAAAAATCAATAAAAATGGCAACAAGTTAAAGGAGATTTCCTGACACTAGAAAAATTCTCTAGTAAAGGCACATTCCATTTGAACTGTGAGGGGAATTTTTATCAGATAGTGGAAAGCCTAGCTTGATGTTCCTTATCTAAAAGGACTAGAAACACATTAAAATATATCTAGCAAAGTATTCTGCAATCTAGGAAATCTTGGGAAAGGAAAGCTTTGTGAAAATGGCAAAAATAAACTGAGAGTATATGAAAACAAATGCCTCAGTAGTATCTTTACTAACAATTTGTCTAGCACCACTGACTAGAATAAATCAGACTACAAAAACAAAATGTTTGCCATAGTTGCACAAAAGAAATGTGCATCAGAGGGTACTGTGTGTGACTGTGGAGGCCCAAGGATGACTTTAGCATTGATCCTCAATTGCTGTACCTCCTTTTGATTTTATTTACCAGTATTTTTACTTGGAATCTGGTACAACTCAGATCCTTCTGTTTATGAGGCAATCTTTACTCCTGAGCTGTCTCTCTGGCCCAAAGTTAATTATTTTTAAAGTGCCAGTCTTGGTATGCAGTTACATTGCTAGAGGTGGTGGCTGTGGTTCACAACTTTATGCTTGCACTCTTTTATAATTTCCATTTCAAACATCAAATAAAGCCAAATAAAGATTCGACTCACCTTGTAATTGAATGTCATCAGTGATACAAACAACTAAATTAGTACCGTGTGTTAGTTGATGATATATAAGAAAACTGCAATGAGACAAGATTTTTGCAAACCATATATCTAAAAAAGTGATTTAATCTTCAAATATATGAAAACTGTAAATCACTTGTAGAATTAATATCAAAACTTAAACATAGTATGAAAGATCTGAAAGAATTTCCTTAAGGAAAATATGAAAATTATCAATAAATGAAAAATAACTTAAAATGTTTCTCAGATAATGCAATTAAATCTTTACTGAAATTCTATTTTATGTTCACTATTTTATTTGTAATAAATAGTGGTTCAGATGTGGGAAATTATAATGCACATATAGTGTGGTAAATTTAAAACATTTTGGAGAATAGCATATATCTCAAAATTTTAAATATAATCATTAAAATGCATCTCAGGAATTTTACTCCTAGATATATATCAAGAAAATAACAATGCAAAATTTGTGCACATATATCTATTTGAAAAATTATCCACAGTAATAAAAAGTAGAAACCATTAAAACATCTGTCAAAAACAAAAGGTAAAGAGAAGATGGTGTAAGTCCATGTAGTAAAGCAGCAGCTGAAGTATAGAAAAATATAAAATTGCTACACACAGTACGATGTGAATGAGCCTTGAAACTATCATGCTAAGTAAAATGAAGCAGTCACAAATGACCACATTTTATGTAAATCTAGCCACATACAATCTCCAGTCTAGGGAAATACAAAGAAGAATTGTAAATGATGAAGCCTGAAGAAAGTGGTTATTTGGTATACAGAGAAATAGGGGAGTATTGTTGAAGAGAAGTGGGGTTTTCATTTCAGTTGAACATAAATTTGACTATCAGGCCTTTCTACAGCATATACTATATACTAAAAAATTCATCCATGATCATTAAACTTTGATTGGATTAGCAAGTGCTTAGAAGTTTGGAAAATCATGTCTGTGGGTTTGCCTGCAAAAAAGTAAGGTCTGTTGTGAGTGTGGGCAGCACCACCTCATCTAATGAGGGAACATGTGGAATAAAAGATGGAAAAGTGAAAGCCATTAGCACAGGAATTGCCTGTCTCTGTTTCCTGCTACCATGATGTGAGCCCCAACATGCCCTCTGCTACAATGATGAGCCAAAATGAATCCTTTTAATGTTATTTTATTGTATATTTGCTTTGATTCAATTATCACCATTGCATTACTTGAATTGAATAGTTGGATTATCAGGTCCATGAGTTTTATTTATATCTCCATAAAGATGTTTCAAAGCCAACTGAATAAAAAGAAAGAAAAAAGGGAGGAAAACAATAGAAGAGACAAAAGGTGAAGCGATAATTGGCAATCACTTAATATTTTGGAGGGCTGAATGGACTCCAAACATTTATTAAAGCATAGATGTGTGAAACAAATAAAATAAAATCCCTCACTTCAGAAAATAAAAAATGAGTCAATGGCATGAAGAAATACTCAGTCAGGAAGAGATAGGAAAGAAATGGTATGTACAATCTCTCCTAAAATATGAGATGACCTTAAAGCATTTAAAGATATTTGCTATCAGAGGTACGTAGACCAGAAAAATGTTGGATGCCACTGATTTTTCATCATGATTCTGCAAGCAATTTCAATCAATTATAACTCACTAGCGAAGCTACACTATTTTTTAGTTTTCATTCATTAAAAGATTTGTTTCTTACATTCTCAATTAGGTTCACAAATGAATATATACCACATTAATAATTCACTAAGCAGATTTTTTTAAAAAATAGATGAGATAATTCATAGTTAATTACAATAGAGGTATAGCAATTTGTTGGGAGAGTAGATGATATAAATGTATTGAAACATAATGAATACTTCTTGAATTTCATTAGTTTTCATATACTCATTTCTATTTAATTATAACTAAATCACTACCATTTATTGCCAAGCTAGAAATGCTTTCAAATAATAGCTTGGTTAATGCTGAATTAAAGTGTCATCCTATGGAAGTCTTTCATGAAAATAAATGAATTGAATAGAAGTAAATTTGTCACTGTATGTACTAGCAGAGTTATAATTATATCATTATTTCAGTATGATATACAGAAACACAGGAATTGTATATGCAAAAGAAAAGAAAGATGTAGTAATGTAACAATCTAATTTTATTGTTCTCAGTAGTTTTTCATATCAGTATTTTCCTTCAAACTTTTTTTTTTTTTTGCTTAAGCCATTTTAAACTGAATTCTGCTGACCTCTAAGCGAAGGATATTTTAAGAGTAATAAGACAAAATGATGCATAACTAATTTAAAGTGGTTGGACTGAAAATATTTATCACTGTAATGAAAACTGCAATTATGTCTTACAGGGTGGAAGAAAGTTTTAATTCAATTTCCCTCTTTCAAAAGACTTACATTTGTAAGAGCTTTGCTTCTTTAAAATGTTAATTTTCTGAGAAATCAAAAAGGTTATCATGAATGAATCCATATTCTGAACTTTTCAGTACATGGCATCTCTGTACAATAACAGTTTAATGATTATTGCATTTCTCATCATGCTTTTTCCCCTTTAATATTTTGGGAAAACAACAGAACCTGGTATATATAAAACATAGTTTATTTATTCTTTTATAGTTTCATACATGAATATAATGAATTTGTAATATTTTTACCCTTAATCACATCCCCACTTATAACCCTTATTATTCTTGGCCAGTATCCCTCCTACTTTCTTGTCTTTTTGTATGTGTGGCCCACTACTGTGTTGTCTTTGATGGCATGTGTCTGAGTACTTTCTGGAGAATGAACCATATATCATGAGATATAACATTGAGGAAAGTGTCTCCCCCCACCAATCCCCATCAACATTAATAATCATAAGTCTCTGAGGGAGGTTTGAGTCCTCTTGAAATCTTTCTCTTCCTTGGTAAAATGTTGATAAGACAAATCCTGTGCAGGTCTTGCGGAAATATGCATGACTTCGCTGAATTCAAGGATACAATGTCCCTGTTATGTTCAGAAGACAACCTTTACCTTACCTATTACCTTTACCTATTACCTATTCTTAAAATCTTATCACCTCCTACTTCCTTATATTTAAACAAAGATTATGACAAGCCATTAATGTTTCTTTTAAATTTTCCCTAATCTTGATTGTAGGTACATCATTAGTCCCCCCAAACAAATGCACCCCTTATTTGATTGGGTCTTAGTCATTAAAAAGTAATATTTCTAACCAGACATGTATATACTTTCCTGAAATACCTGAGATAGCATGGTCTTAGTTTCTGGAGGACTTTTAAAGACATATATTCAGTATTAAGATTCCTTTATCTTGTTTGAACTCTGGCAGCTGAAGGCTTTGGCGCACACTTTCCTGTCCTCTTAGTTGGCACCTTTAGCCTGTCCTGGTTTAAGTCATTGTTGGCATTCAAATGTGACTGTGGGTGGGACATGGATTCACCAAAGCCATTTCTTATTGTCCTGAATTGGAACCAGTTTTGTGATTGATTCATAGCATCCTTCATTCTGATCCTTTTGCCTCTTATCACCAGACTCTACCATGATGGCCACTTTTTTTCTTTCTTATGCAAAATATTATGTGTTGTATTTTCAAGTCAATGCAAGGTTTTTCCACAATGTACCTTCACAGGGAAATCCTCTAAGTTTCCATGACCTCCTCCCCCCACCAAATTTGGAATTTTTATTAGGCACTATCAAGAAATTTCAGAAAGAGCTGGAGAGATGATTCGGGCGTTAAGCCTCAGTCTGTCAACCAGAAGGAAATGAGTATGAATCCTAGATCCCATGTAAAAATGCCAGGCAGAAATGACAGCAGCCTGCACTTCCAGTCCAGGAAGGCAGAGCCTGGGAAATCCACATAGAGCAATCCAGGATGATTCCTGAGGTCTAGCGTGGGCCTCCACAGCACCCACAGTGCCTCTGCTACACACACACACACACACACACACACACACACACACACACTTTGCATACAAAAAATAAAAATAAATAAAAAGAGATAAAAAAGAAGTTTCAAATGAACTTGAGTTGTTCAAGGAGCTAAATATACTAACTTAAAACATTTTGGAAATCTTGAGAGAAAGACAAAGATTCGCAATGCTTTTTACAAATTTTATTTTGCTCTTTGTATTGACTAACATAAAGTCAAGCATGAAGGAGAAAAGAGGTATGTTATGAATTAAATGAATATACAGTGAATGAATTATTAATGAACAAATGAATGGCTCATTGTAAATACAAGATGTTCATACAAATTAAAATTTAAAAAGAATTCCCCAGCATTAGGGTTACAAATACTCACATTTTTACATGAGTGTTGGACATATACACTTAAATATTTTTGTTTGTATACAAAACACTTTGTGCACTCACTCATCTCCCCAGCCTTAATTTTCTACTTTGACAGAAAATTAGAATTGAATGTTATAGCAAATATAATCATTAATAAAATGCCTGGGTATCTTTCCCTTTTTTATAATTTCCTTCAATAATTGTTTTTATTTTTCAACTAAATAGCTGAAATATATATATATATATTTGTATGTTTTGTATAATTTGTATATTTTTGTATGCATTTCATTCACGCTGTCTTTCACTAAATTTTTTCTCTCATTTTTCATTAAATCTTTATCACATATAAATATATACACATATTTATATATATATATCTTCATTTTTATATAATGTACAGTGTGTGACTGTCTACTTCCTGAGCTTATAGGCAAACATTATAACAGACAGAAATCCAAGAAGAAGCAGTAAATTCCAACACATCTCAACAACTAATACTGAGTCATTTGAAGACATTTCTCTTTGAACTATGAATCATGGTAGCTGGATTTGAACAGACAACTCAAGCACTTTTAGCATTGGAAAGTCTCATGTAGATAATATTCTTTTCCTTCATTTTTGGGGGACTGTATTTATAGGGTGTATATGTATGTGTAGGTGTATACATGGGTGTGTTTCCCTACCTGTGAGTAGAATTGTGAGACCAATGTTTGATGTTTGGTATCTTCCTCTACTTTGTTATACAGCCTAGTTTTAAGACCTTGTGTTAAAGGTCTTAAAATCTTGCTGAACCCAAATCTTATTTTGGCTACACTGCCTAGCCAACCAATCCATCTGTTTCTGCTGTCCCCAGTGTTAAGGTAACAGATGAGCTTACATTTTACGTGGTTGTCAGACATCCACACTCAGATACTTTTGTTTGCATACCAAACACTTTGTGCACTCACTCATCTCCCCAGCCTTAATTTTCTACTTGACAGAAAATCAGAATTGTAACATTTTCCAGAACATAGCTATTATTCTATTATCATGAACATACTTTCATTTGCCAAATTTCCTCAGAAAAATTTCAAGACATAATGACAAAATAATGTATTTCTCCTAGCCTTAATAACGTTCCTTTCTGTGAACTACAGTAAAAGCCCCACTTGAAGAAGGGACACACCTGCCTCAAGGGATGCTGCCACTGGTATATTATGTCTATGCTATAGCAGGTATAAAAGCACATGTGAGTACAGATGGTTGGTCACACATACAAGAAAGGACAGAAAATTAGGAAGGAAACCTGTAGGAAAGAAGTTTCTCTATGGGAGAGAGGGAAGAAAAATTGAGGTAAGGAAATATGAAGAAAAATTCACTTCTAAGATTGTCAAAGATGTAAAAATTGGGCTAGAGAGATAGTTCAGGGGTTATGACTGTGTCCTGCAAGCAGAAGGTCCTGAGTTCAGATCTTAGGTCCCACTTAATAACACCAGAGAGAACTGACAGCTGTCTGCACTTCCAGCCCTAGTGGGCAGGCCTGGGAAATCCCAGAGTGAAGGAAGTAGGAGGTAGAAACAATCCAGGATGATTCCTGACGTCACTCTTGGTCCTCCACAGGGACATGCAATGCCCTCTGACACACACAATGTAAGTAAATAAAATATTTTTAAAAATAAATATAAATTTAAATATGTATATAAATTAAATAAAAAGTATATAAATAAGAAAAATGATTATTTTTAATCTAATCACATAGATAGTATGTATTCATGCAATTATATTGCTATGAATAATTATTTAGAAGGTACTCATATAGTTTGCAGAATTATTTTTAAATATGATGACAATAAGTACACACATACTAAGACACGAGCTTAGAAAGCTGTAATGTACATGTCATTCAGTTCTGAATTTATTTAAATATTACCATACTATGAGTATCAAACTCAGTTACTGATAATGTTTATCAGCTCCCCATAATTTATTTTCAGATTTTTATCCATTGTGGTAATAATCACTTTTCATTTGTCCTTTTTATCTGCTTTCTCTATGCATCTTAACTTTTTTTTCTTTTTGGTAAATTCTGAAGACACAGAAGTTTTGAAAAGTAAAGACAATTTATAAAATGTCAAATAACTTGTTCCCTGATGTCTTCTTATCCTCACCAGAACTGCACTATGGCTGACATATCAATATTTCCCCAAAGAACAGTGAGGAGCTCATGGGAAATAATTCTATTCAGAGGGAACTTGAGGGGCTAAGTCTAGACAGGAGAAGGAAAGTGTACCTATCAATGGATCTACCCAAGGAAGGGTCCCTTAATCTGCCACAGAAGCTTAAGCACCTCTAGAGCAGACAACCTGAAGGGAACCCTGAGGACTACACAAGCACACAGGCAAGAGAAGAGAGAGTGATGGATTTATGAAAGGAGTGGAAGATGGAAAAGAAAGGGGCAGGGAGGGAGAGGGGAAGGAGTTGAGGGCAGAGACAACCATTCATTATAGCATACAACCAGAAAAATAAAAAAAATAATTAAAAAATGTAGTACACATACACAGTAGAATATATATTCAACTATCAAAAAAGAATTAATGAAATTTTCCATTAAATGGATGAAACTGGAAGAAATTATACTGAGCCATGTATCCCAGGTGCATAAAGATAGATACCACAGGTTCTCCATTATAAGTGGATCCTAGCAGTAAACCTTCAGAATGGAATAATCAAACAGAAACGTTTGTAACATCCGTAAACTACATAGAAATGTAAGTCAGGTGTGGAGGAAGAGCCCAAAAAAGTGGAGACAAAAGAGCATGAGCAAATAAATAAATAAGAATGTCATGGTTTGAAATGAAAGTCGTCCCCTACAGGCTGATGTGTTTGGGAAGGTCACAGCACCTTTAAGAAGTTGAAACTCACTGGAGGAAAGTAGTCATGGGGTTAGACTTTGAAGTTGGTTAGTTCTTCCCTGCTTGAGTTTGTGAATCTGCTCTTTAGCTTGCAGCAACAGCTCTAGGCATCCATGATGTCTGTAGTGATTTAGTCCACTTCCAGCTTTTGCCAACCAGTCATGCCTTTTCTTCCTTGAAAGACTATACCTCCCCTCTGGAACTGCAATCTGAATGAATCGCTCTTTTTCCCCTTAAGTTCATTAAGCCTCAGTGTCTCACAGCAACAGAGAAAGAATAACTGATACAGAAATTGATACCAAGAAGTGGGCGCATTGCTGTGAGATTAAGAAAGTCCAGTTGCAGAATGTGAAATATTTTGAACTTGAGAGAAACTGATACCAGAGAAGTGGTGTGTTTCTGGGTGAGACTGAGAATTTGGTACCAAAGACCACAGAGTAGCAGCAACTCTAAAATGTTCAGCCTTAATCAGTTTATCCATATTTCTCCTTATCCTAAGGTTCAGAAAAGGAAGTGCTAAGATTGTAAGAGCCTAAAGGTGGGGAAGCGTTACAATAGGGCTGCTGCATCCTGTACTTCATTGCAATGAGATCTACTCCCACCACATTTGCACAAAGGTTGTCATGCCAATATTTCCCCATGGACTAGCTAGGATCTAAGGAGAAACAACTACACAAAGTAGAAATCTTAAGGGCAGGTGTTGGAAAGATAAAGGGGAGCATCCCCACTTGTGGGTTTAATCACTGCAGGGTCATTTATATTGGCACAGAAGCCTGGTCCCTTACTAGACAGCTCATCTGAAGGATCCATGTGATCCACCCAAGCCCAGAATAAATGAGGGCATGAGGGACAGGGATAGATACTGAAGAGAGGAGAGGGTGGGAAAGGAGGGTAGGAAGGGACATGGACAGAAATTAAATTTGCTTGTAAAAAATTATTAATAAAAATACGTTATTTTGGGAAAATCCAAAGTTACACAGAATAAAATCAATTGTTTGTTAATCCTTAAAAATAATTTTCCCTATGATATTATCCTATTATAAAATATAAACTTTTTTGATTTATGATTTCCCTCACTTGTGTCATTTTTCACAGTTTGTAGTAATGTAATAAAAATAAGCTGATGATAAAAAATAATTAAATGGCTGATATCAATTGTTTTTTTTCAATTTCATTTATCTAGCGGTCTACACGTCACTCCTAAATTATTTCTAGGACATTAAAGGAAAAGGAGGTTAGGTTATCCCTTAATTCTAGCATTAGCATTTCCCTTGTATACATAACTATAGATATGCATCCTGGGATTTTTAACAGAAAGACTGGTAACAAGCATTTCAATATTTTTCATTATAATTTTGCAAAATGGAATATAATTGATGTTTTTCTTATATAAATAGAAGAATTGGAAATTGGCTTTTGTTCCTTAATCATGGAATTATGAGCAGGCAGAGAAAGTCTCAGGGCAATTTAAGAGGGTTTTGGGGAGCCAAACTTAGGTCTTTCTACTTCTGCTTTAGCCAGTGTCATGGTTTGAAATGTGTCCCCCACAGTCTCATGTGTTTGGCAAGGTCATGGCACCTTGAGAGGTGGAGCCTTGCTGGAGGAAGGTAGTCACAAGGGGTGGGCCTTGAGGTGGATTAGTCCCACCCTACCTCCAGGAGAAGTCAGCCTTTGCTGCAAGCAGTCTGTAGCTCTCAGCTTCCAAGATGTCTGCAGTGACTTAGCCTCCTCCAGCTTTGGCCAGCCAGCCATGCCGCCTCTGCTTTGAGAGAGTACCTCCCCTCTGGAACCTGAATAAACCTCCCTTTCTCCCTTAAGTTGCTTGACTTTGAATGTTCTCTCACAGCAATAGTTAAGAGTCACTGTTACAGCCAGTGATCTATTCCTATGTCTCCCCTAACATTTTTCTGTACACTAAATACTTGCCCTTGTATGTCCACTTTAGGGAACATTCAAACTTAACACTTACTTTTTCCCTTAATTTTTCCAAGTTTATTTAAATAAAATATAACAGTTCCATGAGGAAGAAAATCAACTGCGAAAAAAAGACCATCCTAAGTTTACTGATATTCTGTACCTTGAAATATGAGAATATGCAAAGTGCTATCCTTTGTCTTCCCAATAGTAAACAGAGTTGGGTGGGTTGTAGAAGGATCACATATGTATCTTTTCCCTATCTTTCTCCTTTGCTTGTTTCCATTTCCTATGTTTAAAAAATTCTAGTAGGTCAGGCCTTTGGAAAGGAAGCTACTATGTCAATTGGAAACAACTAGGATAAACGTGCTTCCAAATGTATAGTAAATGGCAACTTCTGCATCCATTTGAATATTTGTCATTATTAATATTCCTTGAAATGGAAATACTATTCTCCATGATGACACTTAATAATTCTTTCTAAATTCATTGTTAAAAGTGTTTGATAAAATGCTATAGTGCAAGGTTATATTATAAAATCGCCAATCCCTGAATATAATTTTAAACTTACAGAGCACTCAGGCATGAATGGATTTTCCCTGGGTGCTATGTGCACATTTCTGATAATAAGGCAGAGGGCACCAACGATGGAGGGTTGATTTCACAACACCTGACCTCACCTGAGAACACAACAGTCCTGAGGTACATCGCCGCAGTTCCAGCTTCAATTAAAATACTCCCCATTACCTTTCTGAAATGACAGTTCAAATCCAGGTAAATGATTCTATACTCAGTTAGACATACATTCATACCTCAAGCAAGTACAGAACAATTTTCACTATTTGCTATTTTATTTTATATATATTGAATTAAAATTATACACACACACACACACACACACACACACACACACACACACAGATGAAGTTGAGGTCATTTTCAAAAGGCCTGCATGCTGAATGGCAAAGGAAGGTATCCAAGTATACAGAAGGTTCAGGCAAGCTCTCTTTTGCAATGACGATCATGGAACACAGAAGGGTTGCATGCAAGGTGATGAAATGTTTTGGAAAGCGAAATGACTCCTGAGGAACAGGCTGGCAATAATAAATAAGACATTAAATTGGCAAAAGAAGTGAAAATTAAAACTTGTACCCTCTAACTGGAATTACTGAGTAGACACAGCTCCCAAGTGTACAACAACATTAGATGGTGTAAATGCTTTTAATAATTTACGGTAAAAGGCAATGTACTTACAGGGATTGGTATCTAAATCATTCTACTTTATTCTTTCTTGTTTATTCTATTGAGAAATCTTTTTATATACAACATTTCAGTTTATATAGAGCAAATAATAAATGGCAACAAAAAGAACAAAACAATTATTGTCAACTTGCAATATCATCTTAAATTAAAGTATATCTTAAGGTAATTTTAGATTAGAATGCATTTGAAAAAATAACCTGCAAAACTTCTAAGTCTTATAACAGATTATACCAATGGTAACATCTTATGAATTGTACTATATCAGAACCAAGACACAGACATTGATGAATTCAGGAACAATGTAATTAGGTAAAATGTTCAAAATAAAATTGCTATTAATGTCTTATAAATGGTTTTTGGAATTAATATGTTCATTGAACTTTAGTCATCAAATATTACCAGAGCTTAATATTTACAACTTCTTGAATAAGGTAGAATTATGATCTCCATTGTACATGTAAAGGAATTGAATCTCTATAAAACAAATGTTTTTGAAAGAAATTAATATCTTTGAAATATACATATCTTTTGCTATTAATGTTCTGCTAAAATTTAAGTATATTTAATATGTGACAAAAGAGATTGAGAGGCAGAGATAATCAGAGAAGCCTCAATATGAAAACATGTAATCATGAAATGTAGACTTCACTGAAAGTCTGAGTAGAATTAACTAGGTGAAAAATAAAGAAAGGTGGTAAACTAAAGAAAAGAAGAGAAATGTAAAGTGTAACATCAGAAGATACTGACATTAGAGTCAGTTGGAGTATGTGTGTCCACAGCAAATAATGGCATACCACTACTATTGATTCCCTGAGGTATACTTAGAGACATCATCAGGAATCAACACATTAAAATGTTCTATAAAATAATAATAGATGCTTATTGTGAAAGATTTTTTTTCCTTATTTAAGTTTTATAATAACAATTTTAACAACACCCTCAAATATGTTTGCTGTCAAGAATATCATAATTAGCATATTATACATAGGGGGCTTAATAGAAGGCATAGACATAGAGTAAAAAGAAAATACCATCAGCATTAATGGTAGTCCGTTTACATATTTATTACAAGATACTACAAAGCAGGTAGTTGCTAAGCAACAGAATCTAGTTTCTCACCATTCTGTAAGGTGGAAGTTCAAATTTAGTTCTGGTGAAGGCCCAGTTACTGGCTCATAGATGACTATCTTCTGTATGTCCATTTGCAGAAACAAAAAAACACTTTCCACATTCTCTTTTTAAAAGCACTTCAAAAGGGGTTCATTCTCATGATCTAATTGCCTCCTTAAAGCCACATTTCCAACCTACATCATGTGGGGCATTTGTATCAAAATAAGAATTCTGGGAGAAAATAAACATTCAGTCTTCATTTCAGGTTCTCAGAATTGATGTTCCAGGATCTTGCTATTCATGACTCAAAGTTTCTATTGAATGCCACATGTTCTTGTCACCACTTATCTTAACTCTTATCTATATTCCTTATAAGAAAGTAAAAAATTTAAAACAGAAACTAATATAGAATGATTTATGTAAGTAAGGTGACCATTACTAGGATAAAAATCATCACTATATATGGATGATCTAGACTTCTATAATTCTTATAAACAAAGTAGCAATGTATTTTCTCTAACAGAGTCAAACTGGTATAATTTCTTGGTACTAGCAAAGTGTCCAAGGAAAGTTGTACTCTACTAAGTTATAACTGTCACCTGGTAGAAGACAATATCAAGATTCCATAGATTTATAGGTCCATGGAAAAAGAATAGATGCTTAAGTATGGGATAAATAGGTTCTTTCGAAGCTGTGAAATTGAATAATGCTAATAATTAAACCCTTGTAACTAAGAACTATCCAAAGCCTGTAGTATATGCTATCTCATCTCTACATAGCCAGTACTTTTATTTTACTCTTATAATGTCTCTCATCCATTTATTAGTTCTTGAGATCTTATCTTTACCCAAACCACAGAACTAATCTTGATGCATTAATATGACCTGTCCTTTGACCTCACTTCCTTTGTTGTTTCTTCTTACATGCATAAATCATTTGTCTCCAAATTCACATTCACACACAGCTCCTTGAGTTGACCTTCAGGGAGAGTTTTTAAAAGTCTCTTTTCCTGGGCTTCTGTTTCTGTTCCAACATATCTTTAAAGTTGCCCATCCATCCTAAACATTTGCTCTGTTCACAGAATATAGCCTCAGGGACAACCCAAGCTATTTCTCAGAGTCAACTTTTGCCCTTCAACAAAAGCCAATAGTCTATACCTATAGACACTTCAGGACACACTTTAAGAATTTAATTTTGCTTTACTGCCTTGCAAGTAGCTGTTATACTTTTAGGCTATAGTTTTCATACAAAAATATTATGAAAAAAGAACTAACATGAGAAATAAAAATAGTAAACAGTATTCTATAATGGCTCAAGACAGGTCAAGGTTGTGCATGCTTTAAACGTGGCTAAAAGAATTTTCTTCTAAATTTTTTTTATTATTATTTATTCAATTGTGCATGTGTGCGTATGTATGTGCGCATGTGTGTGTCTATGTGTGTGTAGAACCACGGACGAATTCGGGAACCACCGTGGACCGCCTCCACCTCCTTCTTGGGAAACAATTGATTAAAGAATTGAAAAAACCATTTCTAACACTCTTCCAACCCCTTTTTGTTCACAGGCAGATTGTAGAGAAATTATACAATTCCAAGTTAAATTAATTGGGAATAAATTCAGATAAACATATCTAATTTTAGTAGAAGTGATTTCATTGTTTACATGAAGTTCATGTATTTACTTGCTAATCTTACAGTTCTACATTGAAGAGTGGCAGTGTCTCTAGAGTCAATACAATAAGTGACCAACATTAGTCAACAAATGTGAGCAAAAGATGAAGGTCATTTCTGATGGGGGAGAGAAGAAGCTTTCCCCAGTGGTATCCCACTGATATACAATTCATGCTGTAGCAACTGGTGAGGTGCATGCCATAAAAAGCAACCCAGATGAAATCAGTTGGTCACATTTGTGAAAAGATAGGTGGTAGGAGACTGGCAAGAAAGAAGTAGGGTTGTAAGGGGAAGAGAAGGAGAGATGAAGTTGGGAATTAAGGTAAGAAAATCATAAATTCACTACATTCATGTATGAATTACTAAAAGAATAATAAAGTGTTGATTGTGTGAATTCCAGACAGAAGTTATGAAAGTCTGAGTCTCTCTTTTACTTCCATGGCAGTATTGACATTTGATTACATATCTCAGGTAATGAAAGAAGCATTAACTATTATCCTCTCCTTGAATCCTTTAATGATGTGTAGATTTTTGAAGAACTGAAAAAATACACAACTTATCTAAAGTTTTGTATTAAGCTTCTTGGCCTTGCCTATAGCATTTGATTTTTGTTCCTTAAGTCACTGCTATTGCCTTTGACCTACTGACTCAGTATTATGCCTCACAAAGACAAACATAGTTGTGCAACATAGGGAAAACAGAATATATTAAGCATAAAGGCAATGGATCCATCTGACAACACTGGTCTTGATTGCCCACAATGCCCTTGACTCAAGTTGACATAAAAACTACCTTTTGTACTTAGTAACATAAGATGATGAATGAAGTCATTCAAATAAATAAATACTAAATAGAACTAAGACAGTAAGAAATAAAGATGGAACAGATTTGATCAAATTTAGCACTAAATATATAAAATGTTTTCTTGAATAAATATATAAATGTGTGAATAAATAAATGAAATAAAACAGAATGCCCTGAATTAGCCTTTCTAGGCGATGTCTTCTGTTTATTAAAAGAAAAATACTTATATAATTCCATGTGGTCAACCTTTTTTCTTAATTTACCCACTGTAGAATAAGCACTAGAATTATAGAATAATTTAGAAACTAATCACTTGAAAATCTAGTTCTGTACAGTGAGAATGGACAGAATTCTTCCGTCTTTGGAGGTCATGGCAAAGGAGTGGCTCTCCATGGCAGAAAGGCTGGTGTTTGGCAGTTAGCCAGAGATAAACTGACCAGAAAGGAATTTCTGAAAACAAGGCTTAGTTTTCCATCCTGAAGATCAGATCTCTAACGTGAAAACAAATTCAAACCGAAGGAAAGACAATCATTGATTGGACTGAGAAGGGGAAAAAGAAAACGAAAAAAAAAAAAAAAAAAAAAAAAACCCTCTATGTGCAAAACAGCCAGGTGGCCCAGCCCCGTGGAGGAGCGGAGGAGTGAGTGGGAGCGGCAGTTCACATGCATGGGACACAGAGGAGACAACCACAGCCCGGAGAGTGGACTCTGGATCCCTGTGCTTCGGTAATGGCCAATCTGACCCTGCCAAGATTGCTAGGTGTAGGTAGCTGCTTTGTTTTGAGATTCAATAGAATGCTATGTATTAATAAAAACATGGACATAGACGAGCTATACTATAGTTTTGGTACATCTGCATGTCAAACACAACATACTGGATTCAAACCACATCATCATGACTCAATGACCCTATAGCACATGTACTTTTTGTGGACTTCTTTCATAAAAAGTGATTTAACCATGTAGTATAAAATTCATGCTAATCCTAGTTATTGTTAACTGGAAGGCTCATTTTCCCAGTCTGAAGTGAAGGTAAAGCACTTTGATAAACTTCTAAGGACACTACAAACTCTCGGTCCCGTTTCTATCATGAATGGGACCCACGGCTGTGTGCTTCAACCATTTTCACCTGCTGCATTCCTCATTTTGAGGGGACTCCCAAAACTAAGAACAAAACTAAGAGGTTTTTTTTTTTAATTCTTCAGAAGACCTGATATTACAGCAAATTTTCTTCAGCACATCTAAAAGTGTACTTGACATAGTAATTGGGGCAGAAGTGACTGTGGCCAGAAAGACAAACTCTCAGAGGGTTTTCTTTCTAGTTGGAGAACTAGACAAACTCTTGCATTTGTGATATGCCAAATTACCAAATTCGTGGGCAACACCAACAAATGACCTGTTCTTAACTGTAAGATTTGAAATATCTTTCATATTGAACAATACTATAAATTATTATAATGTTAGAATACACTGGATATTGGAAGATAGAAATTTCTTAAACCTCTAATCCTATAAAGATTATTTGAAGTTGTTAGTTATGTATTCCACCTAGGAAAGTTACTTTGCTATGCTGTTGTATTTAAAATGTTTAATTGTTCTCCGTGTATTGAAAACAGGCACCACAAAAACAACTATCATCAATTCCCTAATATTAAAGTGGAAATCCCTATCTGGGATTGTAATTAGGATTATCTTTGCCTTGCATCCTCATCTTAAAGAACAGCCTATTTTAAATGAAAAAAATCTATCTGGAGGCCATCTTCAGATCAAGCCATTAATCAAAATTGGTTGTCCATCCCCAGACAATTTCCTGATTAGATAATTGGTCAAGTGCCAGCCTTTTTCAAGTTGAGTTTGAGAATTTACTATTTATTCATAAATTTTCAGAGTATTATTTGCAATCACTTGGGGAGGATAGATTTGCTAATGAGTTCCAAATTTAGATCCGGGGACTGGAGGCACAACTGTAGTAATTTTAGAGTTATTTTGTGATTCAAATGCCTATAAAGTGTGTGACACAAGGATGTAGACACAGCGACAAAAGTCTCAAAATTTACATACTAAATAAAAATTTGTCATACAACACTTAATTTGCAACACATTTCTATAAAATTGTTACTGTAACTAATGAGGGGACTGGAATTGACTTCATTCCTGAAACTAGCTTAAAAATCATTTATCTGGTATGTATTATAAATCTAGCATATATGTATCAGTAACATATGTGGGTATTGACCTTGATTTAGGAATTAGCAGCACAAGATCCAAGTCATTGTTAAGGTTTAATTGAAGATTATTCATTCACAAACTACATTTCTTTATTTTCTTTTTTTCTCTGCCACCGAGTCTTTGCTACTAGTGATTTTTCTTTAGTGTCTTTGTACCTTTTCTTATTTTCCTCTGGAAAAAAATAACTATCTGTTGATACCCTCATGCTTTACTCTTTCACTCCATTTATGTCTTGGCTCGAATGTTAATTTCATTTTTGACAAAAAGTCAATGGGGTATTATTATAAGATTAGCCGCCTTCTAGAAACTTCAAATTTATTACATAAGAAAACAAAAAAAAAGTGTGCTGCTTTGATAAAACATTCTCACATGAAAGGCGAGTATTTGAGGAAAAATAAGAGAATGATATTAGGTGACATTAAGGCTGTGAAGACAAGAGAAAAGAAAGACAGGGTACTTGGTGGTTTCAGTGTTCAACAACACAATATTGACGTGGATCATGGAAGTGCAAAAGGCTCAGGCAAGATGTGAGGGGAAGAATTCCAGGGATACAAGCTTCAGCATTTTGAGCTAAATTCTAGAAATGTGGAAAAATTTCAATACATTGTCTTAGTTTCCTAGAGTATCCTCAGCCATGATAACTAGTCTCTGGGATTTTCTGAAAAGGGAATTCATATAACTTTTGGCTCCAAGTGATGAATAATAGAAATTGGCTCATATGTGGCATGGGTTTGATTCTTTTGCACACAGAAAAGTTAAAGGAGCAATGAAAATCATTTTTACTTTAGTTAAAATGACATATTCAAAACTTACTCTTAATAGCTTACTCTTAATAGCTATTCACTGTAGCCTACAATATATTTGGATGACATGTATATTTAATGTGAGGTGTTACCCATTGGCTGTGAAGGTCTTATTTTAATGTTGTGATAGTTAAGCCTGGGTGTCAACTCCACACCCGGTATTAACTAAGCTGGGCTTGACCACCACTGGAAAGGATCAACTGAGACCACTTGATAGGATTATACCCACCCTAGATCCTATCAGGACCTCTGAAGCTCTCATAGGATCCTCCCAGTACTGCATCATATAAAAAGGAGCCACCAAAGAAAACAGATGCCTTCTTGTAGCTGTGCTAGGAATTGCTCTTCCTTCTTGGCCACCCAGTTTCTTCGACCCTCTAGACTTCCAAACCTCCTAGTTGTCGGCTAGACTGAAGACTCTAGGAATTCTCCAGCTTTCAGCCATCACCCACTTGACTACCAAACTGAGCAGCTACTGGCAGCCATTGTTGGACTACCTTGGCTACTGGCAGCCATCATTAGACTACCTGGGCTACTAGCAACAATTGTTGGACTACCTCGGCCATACTGTAAGCCAACTTAATACATTCTCTATATTATATATCTATATTCATTGTGTCGATTCTGCATCTCTAGAGAACCTGACTAATACAAATGTGTTTATGCAATTGTCTACATAATTATGTAATGTAAAAAGAGCAACAGGGAATAAGAGAGACAAAAATATTTGTTGCATTTCAGATATTTCTGATGTCAAACATTGTTAAGACTTAGAATACAGTGACCGTTTTGAAAGGGAGTTAATGTATTGGTAGTAATTTGTCTCCATTGGACGCAAAGACCTAATGTACAGTATCTGCAACCAATTTGGTCTTAAGCCACATTTTTGTATGTTTAATCCAGCATGCCTACATTATATTAAGTTCTGCTTGGAAAGCTTCATTCCACTGTAATATAGCAGGAACACCATGAAAAGAATTCTAAAGTAGTAGAAAAATGTGGAAATTCCTCACTATAGTTAGCTTATCTTTCATGTTAGTAACCTTGTAAATGAATTCTGTGTGAATTACTTTTCAGCAACTAGACAATGGTAGAAACAGGCACACACTCAACTTTTCCCATTTCAGACTCTAATAATACCTGTAGCACTATAGGATTCAGAATAATGAAAATGCCTAGGACTGACCAGATGACTTAGCAGGTAAAAGTGCTTATGTACAAACCTGGTAACACTAGTTCTATCTTCAGAGGCCACAGACATCTGAAAGTTGTCCTCTAATTTCTACATTCTTCCTTTCTCCGTGTGAGTATCTCTGTTTCTCTCCCCATTTCTCTCACTTTCACTGTCTTTCAAATAAAGAAAATGCTTAAATAACTTCCCATTATATGTTAAGTTCACAATTTTAGCTTTATATCTGAGAAAGTTATGTTATTAGCCTTTCCCATAACCAAATAAAACTCAATGGACAACTGGCCTCCTTTGTATCATCCTGTTATCTTTAACTTATCTCTCCCAGCCTCCCTCTGTCTAAGCAACCAGTGTAAAGATTGGTTATCTGTTCAGACACTTTTCTACTGTATGACCAATATCAGTTTATATTTTTATTGGTTTAGAAGGTGGTACTGAATTTATTAGGTATTTTATAATATTCTACAGGACAGAGGTAAATACAATCATTTTCATTAAATTTATGAAGAGATGTAAAGAATTTTTTTGAATTTTTCTGAATGTATATCTCTTTATAGAGCCTTGCTCAGGAGAGCAGTTTGTGTATGCTACACTGAAGGTAGCTAAGCTGGAATGCTTGTATTGATATAACTATTGCCTCAGAGTATGTGTCAGAAAGTAGGAATGCAAAGAAATATCTGTTGGAATCAGTCAGTATCCTTACAAACTCTATCCAAATATTTCATTAGTTTCACATTGATCTCCATCTCTGAAAAGACAAAATCAATGCAATGTTCATTGTTGCAAATCAAGATTAAGTGTTAAGAAAAGACTTGTCCCCTGTCAGCTCTTTGAGTGAGACACCTAAGATTCTCCCCTCTTTCTTTTATATCCTATTCTCTCATTTTTAGCAAGTTTGGTGTCCTTTGTTTAAAACTTAGCCATACATCTCAGCTTGTAGTTCTTTTGTAAATTTCACAAACTGGAAAATGATTTTGAAACAGTACACCATCTTTGGCGGTAGCCTTAAGAAGGTATTAGGCAAAGATATCAAATAAAAATGAGCAATAAGTTATTTTTTTTTTTATTTTTATTTTTTTTTTATTTTTTTATTTTTTTTTTAATTATTATTTATTCAGTTGTGCATGTGTAAGTGTGTGTGTGTGTGTGTGTGTGTGTGTGTGTGTGTGTAGAACCACGGACGAATTCGGGAACCACCATGGACGCCTCCACCTCCTTCTGCCCCGGGATTCACAGGCTCCGCCCTACCAGGACTAGAAGTGCAGGCCGCCCCCGCTTCTGCCTGGCGTCTATACGTGGGATCTGGGATCCGAACTCAGGACCTTCCGCCTGCAAGGCAGAGGCATAACCCCTGAGCCACCTCTCCAGCCCCGAGCAATAAGTTATTTTGATGATGTCTTGCTTTACAAAAATTGTGCTTTCACATGACCATTGCCCAGTTTTCTCAGATCTCAGTTTTGAGTTACCAGGATTCTAATGTTCATTCACAAGGCTCTTAAAATTTTTAATTATAATGTCCTAATTCCAAGCAGCTAATAATACTTCAAAAGGGAAAACATATTGTATTTTACTGAAGGCCAAGACACATAAAATACCTTGGTGACTTAAACAAAAAAGGGGATATGGAAAGAACACTCCTCTCACTTTATATTTACTAGAGATAAGATTTAAAATTCCTAAACCATTCATTATGATTTTGGAGAAAATTATAAAGTCGAAATTATTTGAGGTGTTTCATAATCTAGAAAAATGCATAAGGAAGTAAAACAGAGGCAGTTAACTATTTTAAGTCAATGCATTCAGCCAATCACTTTTTCTGTGAAAATAAATAAATAATAATAAAGAACAGATACATTTTGCTTACACTCATTTAATTCCATGCTTTTGGGTATGGAATGTCAGCTATTTACACTACATTGTAGTCAACAATAGATGAGTCATGTTATCACATACATCCAGACTCCTCATTTGTCATTGATGTCCAAAGGACCACAGGTTACAGAAAGAACATGAGTAAAGAGGATGAGCTATTCACGTCTTACTTATTTTAATTGGCATGACATGGCAATTTGTAAAGATAGTCCTCCAGGATTTCAATCAAAAGCACTTTAGAATACCTCTACAGAAAATATCATCCATAAATTTCATGGTTTGAGATGTGTTCCCCACAGTCTCATGTGTTTGGCAAGGTCATGGAACCTTGAAAGGTGGAGCCTTGTTGGAGGAAGGCAGTCACAAGGGGTGGGCCTTAAGGTGGATTAGTCCTACCCTACCTCCAAGAGAAGTTTGTTTTTGCAGCAAGCAATTTGTAGCTCTCAGCTTCCAAGATTTCTTCAGTGACTTAGCCTCCTCCCTCTTTGGCAAGCCGGCCATGCCATTTCCATTTTGAAAAACTGTATTTCTGTAATGGAAGCACATATGGTAGGGGATTAATCTACTGTAGATGTCACTATCAAGAGAAATGTCTACCAAGCTAGAGCTCATAAATAGATTTAGAAAGAAGATAAACATAGATCTATGACATGTCACCAAATTAAACATTTTTAAATGAAGCTGCTATTTTGACTTTCATAAATATTAATCAAGTTCTCAATTAATTTTTATTTCAAAGTCATAGAGAAAGAATGTTTGTAGGTAGTATGCTCAAACCATAAAAATAGAAATTATGATGAATGTTGTAATAAAATTGAATATGTAGCACAGCTGCAAGAAAGCAGATACCTTGAGATTTTATGAATTTGAATAGAATTGTACTGTACGGTATAATGGCCACTAGTTAATTAATTAGCTAATTAATTAGCTAATTAACTAACTAATTAGTTAATTAATTAATGAATACTAATAGTATTGAACTCTGGTCCTATACAATATGGTGGCTACTAGCTACTCATTAACAGTACTGCGCACTTGCAATATATTGGATACAAGCTCAATAGTGTTTTAAGAAACAAGCAAAACTCCAGATCCTGGTTAATAAAAGTTAGAATAATTTATTAACTTCACATCATTCATATACTGAAGTGACAATGTTTTAGACATATGGGGTAAAATGAAAGTAATTATTATCCATTTTATAAACTTTTTATTACAGTTATTATAAAATTACAGATTCCAAATACAGCTTATACTTTCTATTGGGCAGCACTGGTTTAAAACAATGAAAAGGGACACTACTCTTTTTCCAAGCTGTGGACATGTCAATGCTTGGAAAGTGTTGGGGAAAATATAATTAAAATCAAATTAAGAACACAAAATGAAGAGAAAAGTAATCATAGGAGCCAATATTCAATGCATATGACTGATTTCCATACTGAGAATTTTTTTGTGGGGGTCCTTCCTTTTTTTAAACTTTATTCTTTATGATTATAAACAGCATTCCAATTTAAATTTCAGTCTCCAAAAAACAATCCATAGTCTTCTTTATGGTTGTTTTTATTGTTACTGAAAATGACAGAATTGAATCCATATATTTTATTTTAAAAACAAATATAAAGGAAATAAGTTCTCTGTCATGTAATGTAAATAGATCATTTTTTTCTCTCTCTCTCTCATTCTTTTTCTTCAGAGTGTTTCTTTGGAAGCCATAATCTTAAGTCATATGGTAACCTTTGATAAAGAGATAAATCTCTCAAGACATTAAGCCACTCCACACTTTTTACAATGCAATGATACCTCTAAAAAGATGGACCATATAAATTCTAGGATGTTAGGCCATTCCTACAGAAATAGCTCTGTGCTTCTTCATATGCTGGAGATAGCTGAGAAGATCAGTACTGTACCTTTTAAGTGATTAGAGATTTCCTTTTTTCTTTACAACTTTACTTCAAAAAATAGGTGTTTTTGTCCTAGCTTCACAGTCATGATGTGCTTCCTTACCTGCATGTAAGTCTGTTGTTGCTTGCTTAGCGAAGTGTTGTGTTCTTGCTGTATCTTCTAACATATGGAGAATTCTTTTATTCAAAGGATTGTACTGTTCTCTAAAATCATTTTACTTATGATCTGTGTCAATGTGAATACAAATTCAGACTAAGTTTAAATGCTAAGGCAGCACTAAGAAGCAAAGATATAATGAGCCAATAACTAAAGCTATCTATCACCTGCTGAAATAATGAAAAAGAGTCCAGAAGTGGAGTTAGTTTCAAGGGTCCTGGGCCTAAGCAAAGATCTAGACATGACACATTCAGTTCAAACAATTGTAACTAGCAACTTTTCTGGCTTCCATTAAAATGACTCACTTATTCATAGGGAGAAAAAAGACAGAAACAGTTGCAATTTCTTGTTTTGAAACATGTTTTATATGAGGCACCACATATGGAATAAGAATCTGGGAGTCAAAGGTTGTAAGATGCTAAGAGACTTTTTTCTTTTTATCCATGCCTGTTTTCCTCTAACTTATCCCTTTTATGATAATTGATAAATTAAAACTTGGACTTCACCCCAACATTGTTGATTAATAAGGAAGGACATTACAAAAAAGCAACATTGTTAACCAGGTGGATTTGGCACTTGCCACCACGCATCACAAAGAACATTTCGTCTGCTAGATCACATTGTACTTTCTTCAGAGAGCATTCTCAAGTTCCCTTTGTGCTCTTTCTGCATTGATAAGTTATTCTTTTTAATTAGCTTCCCTTGTGACAGCTTTAAAAGGTTCTATCACTGGGTGCATAAGAATCCACAATTATTTTTTTCTTCTTCTGGGTTTTATGTCTCATTATTCCAGTACCTTCAGCTTAACTACTTTCCTGCTTCTCCTTTGTCTTGAAATTGAATACCCTTTTGGTTAAAACTGTAGTTTGGGGAGCTTCTTACACAAAATTTCTTAGAAAACTGGGATGCAAATTGACCATTCCCTGAATTTCAGTGTCTCCAGACTGTAATCTATTTCAAAGGATTGTAATCTAAGGGTTGCAACTGAAAACCACATACAAAATTGACAGGAGACATTATTTGCAGCTGTAATTTTATACAAGTTTTCAAGTGGAGCCTATCAAAAAGATAACCAAGAGGATTGATCTGTTAAAAGCTATTACATGCCTCAAGGGCAAAGAAAACACTTGACAATAACTTGATATTCATGATATGTCTTTCTTAGGACACTAAATTCATTATAATTCACTATAAAATGCTTGAGTAAATGGAAGTGATATTTTTAAGAAAGAGGAAATAATTGAAAGTATTAGGAAGCAGTAAGAAAGTCAAGCATCCGTATAGTTCTATTTGTCCCTAGATACATTTACATCTTTGAAAATAATAAGGAAAAATCTACTGTATAAACCAGAATCTCTTTGCTTCACAATAAACCGGCTTTCTCCATATTAGGGCAGTTTTGACTGTACTTTCATCAGTGTAAGTTGCTCTGTTCGTGGGGTCAAAGTAGATATATAGGTGATATCCACATGCAAATGCTAGTGTCCTGTGATTTATTCTGAACAATAAGCAAGCATTGGTCCAACAAAGTAATTAGTAACTGGGAATTTATTGGTATTCATATACCTAGAACTTAATTCCACTAATTTTTAAATTAACCATAGTTATCCTATGCTCATTTAGAACTGGGCTATATTTCTACTGTGACTTTAAGAAACAATTTCTGAACTTTTAATCCAGTAAAATTTCAAGAATTCCTGAGCATACAAGCAAATTCAATAAATGCCTGAATATATGGAACTTTAAAATTTTGTTTACTTTTTTCTGTATTCATCAGCTCAAGCCATTTTTTTCATCATCTTCTCCTCAGAGCAAGATTGCTCCATTGTTAGCACCTGGAACTCAAAGCAAGGAATGTACACTTTGAATATCAGCTTAATGATTTAAAGAAAGCTTTGAATTTTATTAATGTTTTATAGATGGAGGAAATTTTACTTTCTAGAGTAATAACTTGAGCTTTCCCTTATTTTATCTTTTATTTCCTTGATTTGTGGAAAAAAACAAAAGAAAATTAGTACATGCTTGTAAAGGAAAAGCAAGATAATCTACCATTTTTACATTGGTTTATTTAGCATGTCTATTTTATAATTCTGTATGGTACTCAAATATTTGATAAAACATTATCTCTGCAAATTTCCAAGAAGACATTTCTGCTTGATACTAGCATTTGAATTGGGAGAATGGATTAGGCAGTTGACCCTTATAGTGTGAATGAGCCTCCTATTACTGAAGGTCTTAAAACAGAATAAAAGACAGAGAATGGGAGAAGTAATCCACACTTTCTCTTGCTACTTGAACTAGATATTGGACTAGCTTTCGAGTTTGGTTTTCTGCCCTTGAACTGGGACTTAACCCATTATCTCTCCTGATTACATGGACTTTAGGCTTTGGATTGGAGTTTTTAATCACTAGTTTGTTTGTTTTTTTTACCCTTAGGACTTTAGATTCAGACTAGAACTGTAGCTGTCTCTCTTCAATCTCTCACTACATGACTTCAGATTGTGGAGTTGCTCAGCCCACATAATCACCAATGAGTTAAATATCTCTGATTGTTCTATTGGTTTTTGTTGCAGTTCCCTAAAAGGTTGCTGACAAATGACAATCAAATAGCTTAAGGGAACAAGGGATCTACTTCCTTACTGATAGTCCAATTACAGTCTGCAGTACAGCTTGACTGGAGACCACCCACCAACACCAGGCTGAGGGAACTGGCCACACCATCTCTCCATAATGGCTGAGAGAGGGATGATCCTTACTTGCCAGACTAGCATGTCTGGCCAAGTATACACAAGGATGCCAACTCTCTCAACTAGCTGTCTATATTTTATTCCAGGACCCAATCCCACCACCATCATTGCTGGGCCTTCCCCGTCAGCTAGACAATCTCCTGCAGATTTGCTCAGGGCCTAACTCAACCACTAATTCTCTACATATGTGTCCAGAGCTCAAACCCCCAATAGTCAAGTTGACACCTGTGCCTAATTATGACAATTCTTATCCTCAAAAAATGTAGATGGATACCAATTTTGGTAGCAAAAAGTGACAGTATTATATCAAATTCCTGGACATGTGGAAGCAGATATGAAAACAAGTGAAAGGTAGTTTTGTGGTATGGAAACAGCTTAGGTGTGTCTCCCAGAAATTCATGTGCAAGAATCTTGGTTCTCTGTGTGCTACTGTGATGAAACCTTTAAGAAGTACAGACTAGTGAAGGGAGTTTAGGTCCTTGGAATAATTACACTGGGACGAGATCAGCACAGTTAATGCACAGGCTTAGTTACTTCCACAAGAATGAGTTGCTATGAGAAGAGCAAGTCTTGTACCTGAATCCTTCTTACTTCCTATTTTGTCATATGGCTATTTTCCTGGTCTTCAACTGGATGGTTTAGTTTCTATTTTTCCATCACTCCATGATATATTCATAAAATCCTCACCATGTTTACCAAACCTTCCAGTCATCAGAATTATAAGCCAACTTTGTATGTTACCCAGATTCATATATTTTATTATATCAATAGACTACAGACTAAGACAGAGATTGGAAATGTGGACACTAAAAATGATTCTAATGCTATCCAATATGAAAATGAGGAAGGTAGTAATAGAAAGTGAAAGGGAGTTGATTTGTGTGAATCAGCAAAAACAAACAAACAAAAAAACAAAAAAAAAAACTCTCAGAATTGTGTTTGGGTTCTAGTGTTGAGTGAAGGTAAAACTTGAAAATGATAAAATTAGTTATTTAACTGAGATTACTATGCAACATATTAAAGGAAGAACTTTGTTCCTCTTGGTATGGAAACAACTTAGGTGTGTCTCCCAGAAATTCATGTGCAAGAATCTTGGTTCTCTGTGTGCTACTGTGATGAAACACGAAAATTCAGTATTAATTAGAGGAAAATTAATTGGAAAAATGAATTGTTGTTACCCAAGAAGTACTCAGACTATCAAAGATTTGGAATATTATTTTCCTGTCATTGTTGCAGAGAAGAAATTTAAATAGTCCTTTGTTAAGTAGACCACTTACTGAAATGTGAGTCTTAAACCTAGTAGCCACACTCACAAAACAATGACAGTTTAAACTCTACTACATTATGATGAGCCACAAATATCGTAGAAAGTCAGACACCTTACCGGCCCCAAAAGAGAATGGTATAGCTATTTAGAAACAAGCAAGCATTATTTCTGAAGAAAGAGGAATAACTGCACAGAAAGAAATTTAGAAATCATCAAACTGCTCCATTCATCACAGGGTCATGAGCATCATTGGTTCTTTCACCTCCTCTCTCCAGTGGCTCAGGGATGGGTTTATCCTCACAGATCTCAAAGTACTGGGTCAGAGCTGCGAGTTAGAGTTCCTGGAAAGAAGCTTCACCTGCTTGGCTAGTTGGAAACTCAATGATGCTGAGAGGCTGGAACGTTGCTTATTCAGAGCCAGGTCATCTTGGGCTACTTTCAGCTCCCTCATAGTCATTTATTATCCACCTCTGTAGATGGCTTTACATCGTTGATGTATAACCAGGATCCTAGCTTGCACCAGCCATAATACTAAGAGTAGCACCAGACAACAGGATTATCCTGCTCAACTTTAACTTAGCTGATGTTCCCTCTGGTGTAATTGAAAAATATTTTGATGATGAATGTTTTTTTTTTTTTCCTTCTCTTACTTTCAAACTTCATGAAAATGTTACCACATTGTAACATCTAATTTGGGGTAGCCTAAATCTATATTCTCAGGTCCTGGTCACTTACGGATTCCAGTATAAACAAACTCGTAAGCTCTTTGAAAGTTGTGGTTTCTTGTTGGCATATCCTTCTCAGACCAAGTGACAAGCCTCCTCCTTGCTTTCCCTTTCTTTTGGAATGGGAAAATTGCTCTTTGTCTGAACCATGATTATATTTTAAATTTATTTAAATTATTATTGGAAATTCATGGATAGAGATGAATTATAATCCAAATCTCACTCAGATTTTTATCTGAATGTTTGGAAGACATTTTGGAAGACATTAGAGAGTGGATTGCTGCTGCTTCAATAGGCACCAAGCATTTTCTGGGACGAGAACAGAATATTATTTGTGTGTCACAAAATTCATTTAATGAAAATTTAGTCCTAAATGTAATTGCATTAGGAAGGAACTAAACTCCTCATCAAGAGAGAGGAAGAGAAATCCGTGTTTCTCTTCTTGATCTACAAATACAGTGTGAAGGAAGCTGAAAGCAAACCAGGAAAAAGTTTTGTGCCAAGAACCAGACCTGCCAGTTCCTTGATGGTCACCTCTTTAGCTTCCAGAAGAGCCAGAAAGAAATACCTGTTGTTCAAGTCCACAGTCTACAGAACTTTTGTCATGGTAGTCTAAGCTGGTAGCATTTATTTGGTGAATCTAATTTTTTTCTTCACATATCTGAGATTAAACCAATGTGAGTTCTGTGGTCATGAAGTGACTAGGAGGAAAACTTTTTTTCAGTGCTTGGCAGGCATTCATTCCATATGATCATGCTTACCTGTGTCTTCCTCAGCCACCTTTTTTACAAAGCAATTTTGCATTAGTACAATAGCTCTTTTCTTTCTAGCCTATAGGTGGAGATTAAATTTTTAAATGGAAAAGAAACTTCTTGCAGTAAGTTTAATGAGAAAACATTCATTTTTCCATCAGATTGACAATGTCATTTTAAAAAAGACATTTTTGTAACAATGAGGAATTTATTTTGTAACACCAGTAGAAACTACATATATTGATGCTGTCTTCTGATACCACTTTTTATCATATAAAGTTGAAGTTTTTTATCAATCACAAATAATGAGCAATTTCCTAAACCGTGAAGTTAGAAGGAAGAAGCAGTGGCATATAGACTTGTGAACACTGTCCCTGAAGCCAGCCATCTTCGCTGTTCCAGAAGCAGGACTAGGATGGAATCAAGCATCAGGCCCCACAAGCAATTCCTCCACCTGTATAATCCTGCTTGTTGCTCCTGACTTAGGAAGAGTCCCTGTGAGGAAAAAGAAAATTCAATGACTATTTACCAAATCATACTAAGATACACTACAATAAAAATCAAATATAAAAGCAATATTAGGGCTGGAGAGGTGGCTCAGGGGTTAAGCCTCTGCCTTGCAGACGGAAGGTCCTGAGTTCGGATCCCAGATCCCACGTATAGACTCCAGGGGGAAGCGGGGGCAGCCTGCTTTCTGATCCTGGTAGGGCGGAGCCTGTGAATCCCAGGGCGGAGGAAGTGGAGCCGTCCATGGTGGTTCCCGAATTCGTCCATGGTTCTACACACACACAGACACACGCGCACGCACACATACATACGCACACATGCACAATTGAATAAATAATAAAAAAATTTAAAAGCAATATTAATTTGTAAATGCCAAGACAGTTAATCTGTACGGAGTAAAGCAGATCTGTAATTAAGAGGAGATATAGCTGTCATGGCCATTATAGTTACTATTATTAAGGAAAACTATTTTCTTAATATTTTTATTATTATTTCCACTCATACAAACTTAATAGGTACACCGGTTCCCTCCCTCACTCTTCTCCCCCCCCGACCCCCCTACTCCCCTTCCCCTCACCCCTCTCTCCCCATCCCCCAGTGCCCCCCCCCAATCCCCGGAGAATCCTTTAATGTGCATGCCAGACTCTCCTCTGGGCTCTCCTCTCTGATGACGTACAAGGACCCAGTGGCATTTCCCTGAACCCTTTCCTGTGTTCCCCTTAAGCATAGGAACACTACTGTGGCTGTCAATCCCTTGCCTCCAAGGATCTTGGTGCCTTTAGCAAATGCTAGACTTTGTGAGGTCAATAGTGTGTTGGACATTGCACAGGGCATGAAAAGTCCAATTATGATTGCTTTGGCCCTAACTTGTGTGGAGTATCTTGCATATCATTGCTCCTCCCATCCTTATGCTCTTACAATCTTACCGCCCCCTCTTCCGCAAATTTTAGAGAAAACTATTTTGATATTTTAAATTTTTATTTATTTGAGAGAAAGGGGAAAGAAAATGGAATGAGAGAGAGAAAGAGAGAGAGAGAGAGAGAGAGAGAGAGAGAGAGAGAGCAGGCATGTGCCAAGAAATTGATGTGGAGGTTAGAGGACAACTTAGCCAAAGTCGGTTCACCATGTGGGATCCAAGGATCTCACTCAAACTCCCCATCTTGCAGGCCTCTGCTTACATTTTTAAGCAGGGACCATTGTTCCCATGTTTACATGGATAACTGAAAATTTCTGTTTCAGTGTATGTAGTTTCATACATATATATTTGTTTTAATACATGTATATATACATATATATGCGCATGTATTTGTTTTAAAATATATTTGTTTTAATATGTACATATGCATATACATATATTTGTTTAAAATTCATTTGCTGGGGCTGGATGGAAGGTCTAGAATTCGGATCCTAGACCCCACGTACAGACTCCAGCGGAAGCGGGGGCGGCTGGCGGTTACTGGTCCTGGTAGGGCGGAGCCTGTGAATCCCAGGGCGGAGTAAACAAGGAAGAGGTGGAGGTGGTCAATAGTGGTTCCCGAATTCGCCTGTGGCTCTACACACACGCACACACAATTGAATAAATAATAAAGAAAATAAAATTCATTTGCTGACTGTATGGATATGATTAGGAAATAACTCTAAAGTTCCTGCTTCCAATGCAATTCCTGACCTACATTAATGAAAATGCATGTTTCTGCTGTCCAATAAGACCTACAAGTTTTTAGGCAGTTGTTTAGCCCTGGATTGTGTGGATAGAATGAATGAGATGCTAAGTTTTAAATTTAATTGATTGGTATTTACATTTCAAAACCTAAGTACTTGATTCAATTTAACAGTGCTGATTTCCAAGAGTAGAGAAAGAACAAGTGTATATTGACCTTAATGGAGTAGATGGAGAAACTTACTAAATGTTTCTTTCCTAGTTAGAAAGCACATATACCCACGTGTACATGTATACATACATACATAACACACTGGGCCCAGAAAGTATATAAATCAAAAACTCCATTTTAAGGGTACATGCCCCAAACTGATGCCTTAGTTATTAACATGAATTTATTATTAGAAGAAAGAAAAGTAGCAGAATATAAAAAGACTCATTCATAGTGTGATCCCCAAACCAGCCAAACTTTTACCTAAATTATAAAAATTCTATACAACAAAGATGGGAATGTGAAAAATGTACCCATAAGGAATTATCTTTAATATTCTTTATTATTCTGACAAAGAGAGTGAAATTCTTCTTTTACTTTCTCAACTTTCACTTTGCCATATCACAGAGGGATTTCAGAAATTTTCTTTAATGTTCAGTATTTTGTTCACAAGAACATTTTCTAATCTGAAGTTATACACAGTGTCCCTTAGGTGGAGTAGTTAATTGCCTGTTCATCTGGGTTTTGTAGAATATTGGAAAGGACATAATGTATTTATTGAACAGTACATCATGGTAGTGGGCTTCGGATCAAATGTTAACATGTTCTAATCCATTGCTTCTTTTCACCAACTTTATGACCTTGAGAAATTATTTAATATTTCTGAGTGTACAGCATCTTCCATAAGATTGGAAAAGGAGTAGTAACTTCATAACTTGTCGAGTTCAATTTGTGTAAGATACTTTTACTATGGTAAGCATGCAGCAAGAGCTGGTTGGGTGATTCTATATATCTTAACAGATGTTTACTGCTGATCGTTGTTTCCTGAAAATTGGCCATGAGAATCTATTTTGAAGTAAAGTTTTTAATTCCTGAAAAATACCATACTTCTGCAGCCTTTAATTTGTAATTTAAAATTTCTTAAATGTTAATTTGTGCAGAAATAATTCTAAAGTAAAAAAGTATGACCTGTTTTCATATGTATGGCAATGGATATAAACCATCTATCCAAGGGCATAGTAAAAGAATAGTACAGTGAAGATAAAATTTGAAATACTCTTCTTCAATTATTCAAATAAGGGATTAAGTGACTAAGGTTCTTACCATAAAAGCCTGAGTTTGGAGTTCCTGAATCACTAGTACAGTAGCATCTCTAAATAATCACTCTACATCTGTGGGAAAGAGGGAGTAAAGACAGAAGAATCTCCAGATGTTCATACGTCATCTAATCTGGCCTTTATAAAGGAGACAAGATACTGTCATAAAACTTGCAGAGGCAGGACTAACACCTGAAGGTTGTGCTCTGACCTCTACATTTGTGTTGTGGTATGCATATACTTGCATTCCCACATACATTCCCACATGAATTTCCACAAGATTCAATTTAAGTTGTATATATTCCCAAAATTTTTATTTCTCTGAATCTATGGTTGTTACTAGAAAGAAGAAAAATGGAACACAACTGGTCTACAAACAATCAGGAAGCAACATATGATGTAGAAAGTTCATATGTCACCTTTTTTCCTGTCTTCATTTCTGTAACTCATTCCTTTTTTTTTATTACATTTTTATTATTATTTCCACTCATACAAACTTAATAGGTAGACCAGTTCCTTCCCCCCTCCTCCTCCCCCCGAACCCCCTGTTCCCCCTCCCTCCCTCCCCATCTCCCAGTACCTCCCCCCCAATTCCCAGAGAGTCCTTTATTGCGTATGCCTAACTTTCCTCTTGGTCCTCCTTTCTGATGACGTAAAAGAACCCAGTGGCATTTCCCTGAACCCTTTCTCGTGTTCCCCTTAAGCATAGGAACACTACTGTGGCCATCAATCCCTTGCCTCCAAGGATCTTGGTGCTTTTAGCCGATGTTAGACTTTGTGAGGTCAATAGTGTGACGGACATGGCGCAGGGCATGCAAAGTCCTATTATGATTGCTTCAGCCCTATCTAGTGTGGAGACTCTTCAAATCATTGCTCCCCCCATCCTTTTGCTCTTACAATCTTACCGCCCCCTCTTCCGCAGATGTCCCTGAGCTTCAGGATGGGGGGAGATTAGGCTGGCTTAGTTCTATGTGGATGATATAGAGTCTCTGAAGTTCTGGATTATGGTTTGTTGATTTTCTTTTGCAGTTTTGCTGCTCCTGCTATGTCCTTCACTCCATCCTGATGGGCACTGTATGTCACCCCCTGGTCAGAGACAAAAAACTGTTAAACTGGAGTCTTGTTATAATAGCACATTCAAGGGTAGATGTAATAAAAGCAGGAAACCTCGGTGAGGGAGGAATCAGTCACCCATTTGCAAAATGATCTCTTTTCATCTGCCAGACTATATGCCCTCTCCTTCTGGTGAGATCATACCCCCTCAGTTGTACATGATCAGGAACGAATGTCTTTGAACTTAACCAGGTGTCACATTACTTATTTGCATTCCTTGGAAGTCGATTTCCTCTGCTGTAACATGTTCCTCTCTCTCCTTGTGTCTGGTGTGGCTCTCCAACCCCATCCCTCCTGTTCACAATCCTTGCAATTACCATATTACATAGATTTACCCTTGAGTGTCTCAATGTGGGCTGGGTGAGTTTGGTACTAGGAGCCACCTATTAGGGAGTACATAAGGCGCTTAACTTTCTGGGATTGGGATACTTCACTTAATACAATTGTTTCTAATGACATCCATTTCCCAGCAAACTCCAGTAATTCATCATTTTTGATGGCTGAGTAGTACTTCATTGTATAGATGTACCACAGTTTCCTTATCCACTCGTCAACTGTTGGACATTTAGGTTGATTCCATGACTTTGCTATTGTAAACAGTGCTGCTATGAACATAGTCGTGCTGGTGCTATCGAGGCGAACCTCTGCTGCATGGGGGGTTATTCCCAAAAGTGGAATAGTACGGTCATATGGCATTTCAATCTTTAATTTCTTTAAGAATCTCCAGACAGCTCGCCAGAATGGCTGTATGAGTCTGCATTCCCACCAGCAATGTAGCAGGGTTCCCCTCTCTGCACATCCTCTCCAGCACTTGTTGTTGTTTGTATTGTGGATTTTTGCCATCCTGACCGGGGTGAGATGGTATCTCAGGGAAGTTTTGATTTGCATTTCCCTGATAGCTAAAGAAGTGGAGCATTTTTTAAGATATTTGTTAGACATTTTAATTTCATCTCTGGTAAAATTTCTTTTAAGTTCCAGGGCCCATTTTTTAATTGGGCCATTGGTTTCCTTGGTGTTTAATTTTCTAAGTTCTTTGTGCACTCTGGACAGTAGAGCTCTATCAGATATGTGGTTATTGAAGATTTTCTCCCATTCTGTGGGTTGCCTTTGAGCTCGTGTTACAATCTCTTTATCTGAACAGAAGCTCTTTAATTTCACAAGATGCCAGGTGTTGAGATTTGGTAGCAGTGACTGTGCCATTGGATGTCTGTTTAGGAAATGTTGGCCTAGCCCAATCAGCTCAAGGGAGTTCCCAATCCTTTCAACTATGGTTTTTATAGTCTCTGGCCTGATATCAAGGTCCTTGATCCATTTGGAATTAAGTCTTGTACATGGTGACAAGTACGGGTCCAGCTTTAATCTTCTGCATGTGGAGATCCAGTTTTGCCAGCACCATTTGTTGAAGATGCTGTTCTTTTTCCATTGGATTCTTCGGGTCCCTTTGTCAAAGACCAAATGGCTGTATTTTTGTGGGCTTATATCTGGGTCCTCAACACTTATCCATTGGTCTGTGTGTCTATTTTGGAGCCAGTACTAGGCTGTTTTTATAACTATGGATTTGTAGTATAGACTAAGGTTCGGTATGGTAATACCTCCAGCAGTGTTTTTGTTACTCAGGATTGTCTTTGCTATTCTGGGTCTTTGGTGCCTCCATATGAATTTTGAGATTAATTGGTCCACTTCTTTAAAGATTGCTTTGGGATTTTAATTGGTATAGCATTGAATTTGTATATTGCCTTAGGTAGGATGGTCATTTTTACGATGTTGATTCTGCCAATCCCGGAGCATGGGAGGTCTTTCCACCTTCTGATGTCTTCAGCAATTTCTTTCTTTAGGGTTTTAAAGTTTTCATTGTAAAGGTCTTTTACCTCCTTGATTAGGTTTATACCAAGGTATTTCATTTTTTTAGGGGCTACAGTAAATGGGATTGTTTCTCTCAAGGCTTTTTCACTTCTTTTATTCTGGGCATATAGGAAGGCCTCTGATTTTTGCACATTTATTTTGTATCCTGCCACCCTGCTGAACTTCTCAATTAGTTCCAGGAGCTTCCTGGTGGAATTTTTGGGATCCCTCAGGTATGAGATCATGTCATCTGCAAATAGGGATAGCTTGACTTCTTCCTTGCCGATTTGAATCCCTTTTATGTCCCTTTCTTGTCTTATGGCTTCAGCTAAGACTTCAAGTACAATATTGAATAGAATTGGTGAGAGTGGACAGCCTTGGCTAGTTCCTGATCGAAGTGGGAATGCTTCCAATTGTTCCCCATTGAGCATAATCCTTGCTGTGGGCTTGTTGTATACAGCTTTTATTATATTGATAAAGGTTCCTTCCATTGCTACTATCTCTAGCGTTTAGATCATAAAAGGCTGTTGGATCTTGTCAAAGGCTTTTTCTGCGTCTATCGAGAGTATTATGTGGTCTTGGACTTTCGAGTGGTTTACATGATGAATTACATTTATTGATTTTCATATGTTGAACCAACCTTGCATGCCGGGGATGAAGCCTACTTGGTCCCTGTGAATGATCTTTTTGATATGTTTTTGAATCCGATTTGCTATGACTTTGTTGAGAATCTTTGCGTCTGTGTTCATCAGGGAGATCAGCCTATAGTTTTCTTTTTTAAGTGAATCTTTATTAGGTTTTGGGATTAAGAGGATATTAGCTTCATAGAAGGAATTTGGTAGTGTTCCTTCCTTTGCTATTTGATGGAACAGTTTAAGGAGTATTGGTGTTATTGACTCCTTAAATGTCTGGTAGAATTCTGTGCTGAATCCATCTGGTCCAGGACATTTTTTGGTGGGAAGATTCGAGATTACTTCTTCAATTTCCTTATATGTTATAGGGCCATTTAAGTAATTCACAACTTCCTGATCCAATTTAGGTAAGATGTGTTTACTTAGAAATTCATCCATCTCTTCTGTGTTGTCAAACTTCACTGAGTATAAGTTTTTGAAATATGATGTTATAATTCTCTGGATTTCTTGGGTATCAGTAGTGATTACTCCATGTTCATTTCTAATTTTGTTAATTTGGGTTTTCTCTCTCTTGCTTTTGGTTAATTTAGTTAGGGGTGTATCTACCTTATTGATTTTTTCAAAGAACCAGCTTTTTGACTGGTTGATTTTTTCTATCGTTTTCTTAGTCTCGATTTCAGATATTTCTCCCCTTATTTTGCTAATCTCCTCTCTCCTGCTACTTTTGGGATCAGATTGTTCAAGTTTCTCTAAAGCCTTAAGCTGCATTGTTAAGTTATTTATTTCTGATATTTCCATTTTTTTGATGTAGGCATTAAGAGCTATGAACTTACCTCTTAGGACAGCTTTCATTGTGTCCCAGAGATTTTGGTAAGTTGTATTTTCGTTATCGTTCACTTTCAGGAAATCTTGAATTTCCTTTTTAATTTCTTCCTGAATCCAGTTCTCATTCAGCATCATAGTGTTAAGTTTCCAGGAGTTAGTGTATTTTCTCTTTTTTGTTGTGTTGTGGATGTCCAGCTTTAGGCCATGGTGGTCTGATAGGTCACAGGTTAGAATTTCAACTTTTTTGTATATGTGTAGATTCGTTTTGTGGCCCAATATGTGATCTATTTTGGAAAAAGTTCCGTGTGCTGCTGAGAAAAATGCGTATTCTTTTGTGCGTGGGTGAAAAGTTCGATAGAGATCTGTAAGGTCCATTTCTTTCAGGGTTTGATTAAGTTCCAAAGTGTCTCTGTTAAGCTTTTGACCTGTTGATCTATCCCATGTTGAGAGGGCGGTGTTGAAGTCCCCAAGAATTATTGTTTGGGGGTTGATATCTTGCTTTAGGCGCTGTAGGGTTTTCTTAATGAATGTGGAGGGGCCTGTATTGGGTGCATAAATGTTCAGGATTGTGAAGTCTTCCTGGTGATTTGTACCTGTGACTAAAATGTAGTATCCATCTGTGTCTCTTATGATTTTCTTTGGTTTAAAGTCCACTTTGTCTGAAAGCATAATTGCTACCCCTGCCTGTTTCCTGGTTTCATTAGCTTGTAAGATTTTGGACCAGCCTTTCATTCTTAGGATGTGCCTATCTTTTGTGGTGAGATGAGTTTCCTGAAGGCAGCAGATTATTGGATTTTGGTTTTTAATCCAAGTTTGTAATCTATGTCTCTTAATCGGTGAATTAATCCCATTGACATTTAATGTTATAATGGATAAATTATTTTTAATTCTGGACATTTTTTATGTTTAGTAGATTTTGTAAGCATGTTGTTTGATATTTATGTTTTGGTGGTATTATACTTCCCTTCTGCCCTCCTGGATACGCTTGTTCTTTTCTTCCAGCTTGAGTATCAGTTCTAGGATTTTTTGAAGGCCTGGTTTGGTAGACAGGTATCCCTTCAAGTTGTCTTTGTGTTGGAAAACTTTTCTTTCTCCCTCAATCATGACAGATAGTTTTGCCGGGTATATCAGTCTGGGTTGGCATTTTTGCTCATTTAATACTTGAAGTATGTCTCTCCAAGCTCTTCTAGCTTTTACTGTTTCCATTGAGTAGTCATTTGTTATTCTAATAGGTTTACCTTTAAAAGTGAGTTGCTTTTTTTCTCTTGAAGCTCTCAGCACCTTTTCTTTGTCTTGAATGTGGAGTGTTTTGACTATTGTTTGCCGTGGCGATTTTCTATTTTGGTCGTATCTGTTTGGAGTGCGAAATGCCTCTTGTATTTGGATAGGCCTCTCATTCTTTAATTGTGGGAAGTTTTCATTTATGATGAATTGAAATATTTCCTCAGGTGTGGTATTTTGGGATTCTTGTTCTGGTATTCCATGAATGCGCATGTTAGGCTTCTTCAGGGTGTCCCATATCTCTTGAATGTTCCTCTCAAGTATCTTTTTGGCTTTAACAATCTCTTCCATTGAGCTGGTTAATTCTCCCACTTTGTCTTCAAGATCTGAAATTCTATTTTCTGCCTCATTTGTTCTGCTGATAAGACTCTCTGTTGAGTTTTGGGTTGAAGATACCTTGTCTTTTAGTTCAATTTTAAACTCTCCCTGAGACTGTTTTAATTGCTCCATACCTATTTTTGTTTCTTGAACTTTTTTTCTCAACTCCTCCAAGTGCCTGTTGTGTTCCTGTTCAAAGTGGTTGATTCGGTTGTTTAACTCTTCTCGGATTTCCTCTTTCATAGTATTAATCATGGTAAGGATCATACTCTGAAAGTCGTTATGTTGGGTCTGGCTTTCATGGCGATTTTCTGTGGATTTGTTTTGGTCGGAATCCCTCATTATGGGATTGATTCTTTCGGCAGGAGATTGGTCTTCTTGGATTTTGTTTCTCGTGGATCTGCACTTTGACTTGTACATTGTTGTTTTGTTTTTTAGGACCTTTCAGTTTCTGTTTTTCACTGAATCCACGTAGTTAGTATTGTTACGCTTGCCAGTTATTACTAGTTCTTGCCTTGGATTGGGTATGTCTGTGTATTGTTAGTATTATATCCTAGATGAGGCTACTAGGCTGTTAGTACATCAGTTAAGTCAGGTTACATTACCAGGGGGTGAGTATTAGTTTGGTAGTGCACTTTTATGATTTAGTTTCTTGATGAAATGTGGGAGTGAGTGGTGTACTCCCTGGAGTTGTATGTTGTGGGGTGGCTGTATGAGAAAGTTGATCTACAGCATTGATACTTTAAAGGATCAGTAAGGTGAAAAGAAAAAGTTTACTTATCTTTGGGCTGGATGAGAAGAAACTCGCCCACATGATATAATGATTGTAGTGGAGTCCAGATGTATGGCCTGTGCTCCCTTTGTTCCTTAGAATTTTGCTTGAGTTTCCTTTGGGCTCTATTGAATTCTGAGTAGCAGTGTGTCTTCCGTGGGCCACGTGTGGAGGTCCCCGTTGGGCCAGAGAGGCAGAGGGTCTGATGTTGATGGCAGAGTTCACCTGCGATCTTGGGCGGAGGCAGAGGGCTGCGGGAGGCGGGAGGCCGGCGGGGGCGGGGCGGCATGGAGGGGGCTGGGGTCCTCTGGGCCGGGGGGTGCAGGCCAAGCCACAGTCGGCCTGGGTGCTCGCCGCCGGGACGCGTGGGGCTCCGGGGTGGGTGGGGGGTGGGTGGGGGCTGGGCTGGTCTCTCTCTCTTTCTCTCTCTCTCTCTCACTCACTCACCTTGGGTGGGGGCGGGGCGGCGCAGCAGAGGGGGCTGGGGTCGTCCCGGGGGGGGGGCACAGACCAAGCCACAGTCGGCCTAGGTGCTCTCCGCCGGGATGCGTGGGGCTCTGGGGTGGGTGGGGGCTGGGCTGGTCTCTCTCTCTCTCTCTCTCTCTCTCTCTCACTCTCTGTAACTCATTCCTATACCCACAGATAGCCAAACTATGGGAGTCCCACAGTAAAGGGTTCCCCAAAGAGAGAGTGGATATCATGACACAATGACAGATAATAATATTATCAGTACATAATGATTTTAAGTCTGTGATAGGAGTGTAGATGAAAGAGACAGAATAAAGAGAGAAAGTGTCATAGGCTGCTTTCTGTTGATATAACAACACCTGGGCTGGGAGACACAGAAAGGGAAGAAAATGTAGCTCTTGTTTCTGGAGGATGAGAAACACAAAACTTCACAGCCACATATGATCATAGCCATGTGCTGCTTCATAACATGACAGAATTAGAAAGGGCAAGTGGACATTTAAACAGAAAAAGCAGAAGGCAGAGCCTTTCTTCATGACAACCTCCTACATTCCCACAAGGGCTTACTCATTCATGGAAGAAGCCAGCCTGGTCCCACTCTAATAATCTAATCACTTTCAAGGCTCTGGGACATGTCAAAACTGTTGCACTGGTGAGGAGATTTCAACACAGATTTAAAATTGACTATCTTTTATATCATAATAGAAAGACAAAGAAAGATCAAAAGAAAGGAAAGAGGAAGTAAAGAATGCTTGAAAAAAAGGAGAAAACAAATAATAAAGTTTTTGTTTTTCAGATTATTTCTTTTCCTTTTTTCCTTTTACAGTTCCATATGTGAATCCAGTGAATTTATAACATTTTCATAACTTAATATCCATTTCCATCCCCCCTGTTCCCTTTACAGTCCCTCTTCTTCCATTCCAGTCTCCTTTCTACTTTCATCTCTTTTGGCATGAGTTTCATTAAGTTTGCCTTTAATGGCATGCACCTGATCACTTGCAAGGGCATGAATCATATATTAGTAAGTATACCATTAAGAAAAGCATCTTTCTTAACCCCCAACAATGAACATTAGTTTTCAACAGTCTCTCAGGAAAGTATTCAGACTCCTGAAATCTTTTTCATGATGAAATATTGGTAAGTCCAGGTCTCATGGAAGTAAACATAGCTATAATGAGTTGCAGCAACCTTGTGATGTCCACAAGATACTATCTTCTCATACCGATGTTCCCCTTTGGGATCTCACATTTTACTAACCCATGTCAAATGATATTTCCTGAGCCTTTGGTTATGTGAAGTGTGGGGGGGGGATAGAGATGGTGGTGGTTTACTTGTCCTATTCAGGGCCAACTAGTCCATAAACACTTATCTTCTGCACACAAGTTGTAATTTTCTGTAAGAAACCCTTACTGTAAAAAGAAATTTTTTGGTTGAGTGTTGAGTGCTCGTCTAATCTAAAGGTATAATGATAACTGTGTAAACTATAATTTGAGATAAAGATTTTAAAACTAACTTTTAATAGTTTGTACTTTCTGGAACTTGTGACATATTTTACAGGTTCTTGAGATCATTTACAGTACCAGGAATGTGTTCCATGCTGAAAATCAAACTAAATATAATCAAAAACCAGTTGGCTATCTCCTTCACTTTCATGACACCATTACACTACTGGTCAACTCTTGAAAGGAGGATTTTTATTATAGCTTACTGAACTAAGTGAGAATGTTGATTGCTTTCTTCCCCTGCTTGTTTGTGTAGTACTTTCTGGTGCTTTGAAAGCTGTCTAACAAGTAGGATGTTTCCAAACCAGTTCTAACTTTTTTTTTTATTCCTCAGCCTTGTAATCAACATTTGAAGTGTCTTTAGCAAATGGATTTTAATGTCAGTTTCTGGGCAGAAAACAATAGCTATGACAAAAGCTTTTGATTTGGGGTGCCCTTTTGATCTTAACCAGCAACTTATTAGAAGGTCTCATATACCTGACACTTAGAAAGTTGTTTACTTGCCTAGGGCTACTGGTAGGGTCATCACAGGATATTTCCATATACTCTATTTTCTGACCATGTTCCTCTGTGTAAGGTATATCACATCATACTCTTCATTTGAAAAAAAAATTTTGTATACACTTATAGTATAGCAAGTTTCTGTCTGCTTGTATCTTACAACCTTAATGCAATTTGTTATATCTTCAGTCATTCCTGTACCTTATTTCCTCATCTCATTCCCCACTTAAACATCTTCCCTATTACATGTCTATTTTTCTGTTAATAATTATAAATGAGGACATCAGTCATGCCTTAAACTGAAAAGAAAAAAAAGAAAAAGGCAAAAATCTGTTGCTTATACAAAACACTAGGACAAATAGACATTTGTCTGGAACTTGATACATGCAACAACACTGTGATGTTCTCAAGATATTATAACATTTACAAAATTAAGGACAAATTTGAAAGGAAATATGCAACATTAAAACAATCAATAATTGTGTGTGGGTGTCTGATATGATGGGTCATAATTTGGCTCCAATGGAAAAGAGTACATTTCAAGGAATCAGTAGCTCAGGCTTAGCATAGAATAAATCAGTGATAAAATGTTAAACTCATGTATCTTAACAATGTAATTTGATATCACCTTATTAAGAAACCAAGACAAGCAAATGTGAGACTGATTTGAGGCAAAAAAGAATGTAGTCATACAGTAAGAGTGAGGAAAATAATAAATGTGGTGAGCTTCTCAAGTAGGAGGTGAAAATGCTTGTAGTTTTCTGGACTTCACACACCAGGTGTTTTATAATCTGACACAGAAGAACTGGGACAAAGGAGACTTGATAGAGGCTAAAATCCTGGGAGCATATGAGTGCTAGAAGATGTTTCTTCACTCAAAATTTCTAAGAGGCTTTGCAATCAATACATGCTATTTCAACAGCACTTTCTCCTAGCTGGCTAGAATTATCTTAGAGGCTAATGAAAAGGCTGAATACAAGAATCATTGAAGTTTTATTAAAGATGTGGCTCAAGTAATAAAAACAGCTTTTTCATTGAAAGGCAGTATTTCGTCAGTCCCAAAGCAATGAAAACAAGACTTGTTTTTTCTTCTTTAAAAGAGACAATGGAATAGTTCAGAATTTAAAGGAATTAAAATAAAAACTTAACCTTAGTAACCACTCAGTAAGACTGTTATCCCTACATGATGTTTGATTCATAACTCAAGTTTAAATTAAAACATCTAGAATGAATTTATTTTGCAGTATTGTTATGTGTGTTTCAGTGGAAAAATCCTAAATATATTCTGCATATTAAGTAGCTTGACCATGGAAATTAATTAATGAATTAAAATTTAATTTTGCATTCTTTAAAAATATGCAATTATAGAATTCTTACCCTTTGAAGCTTAAGGCTCTTCACTACCTTTCAAATTAAGAGTTAATTAAAGGTTCAAATTTAAAATTGATGAATTAAAATAGTTTTATTTTTTTTCAAAGGGCAATTCTTAGATCTTTTATTAATAACATTGTTTTTGAATAGCATGTCAGAATAAATGACTTTTCCTCTTTGAAATATTTTCAGACCAAATAATGACCATAATTTGCCTGAGAGTTTTAAACATTTCATGAAAAGAATTAGAAGTTTATTAAAGAAAAAGGAGTAGAAGGAATAAAATAAAGAAGAGTAAAGGAAAATGAAAAAAGTTATTTCCATCCTTTCAACTGGGTGAAATGATACAAAGTCAGGTAACTAACTCTAGAAAGAGAAACTGATGTATCCGACATAGGAAAGACAAGTATATAAAGACAAGTTCAGGAAAATAATGGGTTTCTAAGAAAGTATGATTGCTAAGTAAATATTCAGGCTTCTAAGTATCTTGAAATATGTGTCTTTTAAAATACTGGCTTTCAGAATCTTTATGGAAATTCAAACTTGGAAGCCAGAAGAAAACAGTTGTGTCTCTTCCAGTTACCATACTATAAAACATAAAATCCCAAGGCCAAACATTTCATAAAGAGCTTCAAGTCTGCATTCTGAACTGGGAATTGACATTGCAGGATCAATCACCTAGGTTGGGAGGAAACAGTAATAACAGCCACACACAAAAACCCAAGAATATTTAGCAATGGAGCAAGAGAATGGTATGGATCAAGAAAGTACCGATGACATTTCTAGAGAACAAGCTGAGACCACTATTTTCTTTGTAGCAGTACAAAAGAAAGACCAATAAAGGCTGTCTGTAATAAGATAATGAAACCGTAGGTGCCTGTTCACGTGGATAGTGCATTCAGCATTCTATCACCAAGTCTGTTATGCTTGAATTTAAAATAAATAGCTAGTAGTGGAACAAGATGTTGTCCATAAGAATGGAAATGCCATCACAGTTCCTATTCTGACACATATCTACGAGAATATAATAAGTTGAAGACAATTTGACTAAATTAAAATACGTAACTGCATTGACTCTTTAATGAGTGAGGAGCAGGAGCTTAAAATGTGATAGTCAAGACATTGAGGCTGAAAAAGCTAAATTTGTTCTTTTCTCTCACAGTCTATAGATGATATCTTAAGTCTCTTGAATTCAACAGATGAAATCTAACTGAAAAAAAGATAGCCTAAGCAAATGAATCAGAAGAATAGACTCATCTTTGAGAAGAAACATTCCAAAGAACAGAAAATCATTTTCTGAGAGAACTGAGAGGAGACCACTATTTATAGATAAGAGGGTTGGAATAGGGAAAACCCTACCTTTCATTCAAGACTTTTCTCCTGTAACTCATTTGGTTGTTTCTTTTTGTTTTTTGTTTTTTGTTTTTTGGTTTTTGGTTTTTTTTTGCAATCAGTACACTGGTCAATGGTTTATTTGTTTGTTTGTTTTTTTCATGTGGGTGGCTTCAGAAGTCATTCTTTTTTTTTAATTTCCACTCATACAAACTTAACAGGTACACTGGTCCCCTCCCTCCCTCCAACCTCCCACCACCCTGTGCCCCCCTCCCCCCCTCTCTCCCCATCCTCCAGTGCCTCCCACTCCCATCACCAGAGCGTCCTTTAATGAGCATGCCAAACTCCCCTCTGGGTCCTCCTCTAGGATGAGGTGCAAGGACCCAGTGGCATTTCCCAGAATCCTTTCCTGCGTTCCTCTTGAGCATAGGAACACTACTGCGGCTGTCAATCCCTTATTACCAAGGATCCTAGTGCCTTTAGCAAATGCTAGACTTTGTGGGGTCAATAGTGTGTTGGATATTGCGCGGGGCATGCAAAGTCCAATTATGATTGCTTCGGCCCTAACTTGTTTGGAGTATCTTGCATATCATTGCTCCTTCAATCCTTGTGCTCTTACAATCTTCCCATCCCCTCTTCTGCGAATTTCCCTGAGCTTCAGGATGGGGAAAGATTAGGCTGGCATAGTTCTAGGTGGTTGATATAGTCTCTGAAGTTCTGGATTATGGTTTGTTGATTTTTTTTTTCAGTTTTGCTGCTCCTGCAATGCCCTTCACTCCATCCTCATCCTGATGGGTATTGGATGTCACCCCCTGGCCAGAGATAAAAACCTGTTAAACTAGAATCTTGTTATAAAAGTATATTCAAAGGTAGATGTAATGAAAGTAGGAAACCGCAGTGAGGGAGGAGTCAATCACCCATTTGCAAAATGGTTACTTTTTATCTGCCAGACTATATGCCCTCCCCTTCTGGTGAGATCATACCCCATCAGTTGTAAATGATCAGGAAGGAAATTCTGAATTGCTCCTGCTTCCTTTTTGTTTTGCTCACCAGGACAGAAAGTGCAAAGCCGCTGTCATTTCTGCCTAGAATTTTTATGTGGGTTCTGAGATCCAAACTCAGGTCCTTCTGTTTTTGTGGCAGAGTCTTAACCACCAAGCCCCAAGTTTTAATGGATCACAGAATGTGACAGGAAAAAAATGTTGTCTTCGAAGTTGGAGACAAGTGAAAACAGGAGCAGAAACCCTTGGGACCAACGCTGGGCAGGAAAGCCTACTCTGAATGACAAACTGGAGACTTAGCGTGGGACACTTCGGATGTTTGAAGTTCCAGGAACCCATCTTGGATAGACGTACCCACACTTTTGCGCTTTAACTCCTGGTCATCCAGTAGGTTCTAACCTTGAAAATCAAAGAAAATTCCACCCCTGTTTTTGCAGGGGAGAAAAATGTATCATCAGGTTCTTAGCGAGATCTGCTCCCAAGACAAAACTATTTTACTGGGGCTTAAACTGCTGTGATTTATAGTCTAGTACATCCAGAGGGGAGCAAGGGCCACCTCTGTTCTGTTCTAGGCATCCTGCGCCATGAAGGAGGCACAAGCCGAGAAGCACATGTGAAGTCCACTACAGGAGGCCTATAGACCTTCCAACTGCAATCTCGCAGCACGGCTGACCAGCCATTTTGGCCTAATGTGGAGTAGGTCCGTCTAGTCCTGGGCTGATGAACTTTTCAAAAGGGTTCATGAGGCAACGGGGTTAGGAAATAAGATGGAAGAGCAAGTCTCAGGCTTGGCATAAGGCTGGTTCAGGGACGTTCATGGACTTAAAGGGCAAGGTGGACCTAGGCTTGGGGAAGTTTTACATGTACATAATCGATAGCACAGCAATTCATGGCATGTATGCTGAGAAAACTTGATCTAAGGACAGAATTTCTGGTAGTTAGGCATCAAAGAAGTCACCTCTCACACATTTACAGAATACTAAACAAAGGCTATCTTTGAGACAGACAAAAGTGGTCAAGTTGAGAAGAATAATCCAACAGACACCACAGTGTGTCGTAACCATTGTCATCATAATGTACATATCAGAGGTATCATTTTTAGTGATTCTAACAATATAATGCTTAGCTATATATTCACAAAACTGGTAGCTTTTCTGAAAGCTACATACAAACAAACACAGAGAATTAAAATTAGAATGTTTGTTTACCTCCCCTGAAGCTTTTTAGTAGGTTAATGGAATGCTTTTCTTCCCCAACTCAATTGACCACCACAACACTGAAGACCTGTTTACTAGTTTCTTTCACCTAGTTGTTGCAGATTGTCTCCATGTTGCTGATAAAAATCACAATTAAACAACTTAGGCAAGCAAGGAATTTTATTTTTGTGTATGATTCTCCATTACAGTTTATAAACCAGTTTGGTGGGAGAGTTCACACCAACGCCAGGACATTATGGAACTGCCATCGCTACAGGAACTGCTGAGAAAGAGATATAACTACTCACTGGGCCGGATGGTGAAAGTTTTCAAATTGTTTAGCCATCTCCCTCCATCTTATCTACCCACTTAGGGAATAGTCGGTCTCATCAACCATGGATTGAGTGTTCCGACATCAATTAATACTATCCTGCAGGCTTATTTAGGGCACACCTTAACTACCAGTTCTTCACAGATACATTGAAAACTCAACCTTCAATTTTCAAGTTTATGCTTGTATCTAACTATCACATGTATTGCAGCAAATGCAATAAAAATTAAAGGCACAGGAAGCAGGGGAGATGTATCAGTCAGTATCATACTGGATGTGTATACTTGAGGGTCTACTTTTAGAGCCCCACCACCATGTGAAGGCTTGGAGCAGTGCATCACGGTAGCCTCAGCTCCAGGGTTAAGGAAGAATGAAGAACAGGTGAAATTCTGGAACTCCCTAATCAGCCAAACCAATCAGTAAACTCCAGGTTCAGAGAGACACCCTGTCTCAAAAAATGATTAAAGAGTGATAGAGTAAAACATTCAATGAACACTCCTGATCCTCTACATGAACATACATGGGTGAGCAGAGGAATGCATGCATATATGAACATGTATGCACATACCTCACATACATGCACATACATATGTGCACACATTACAAGGCATATTAAAAGGTAAACAATAATTAGTAGTCTTAGTTGATCAAAATATCTGCATACAATCATTTTTGGCATAGTTTCACAATGTCAATCTATCCAACAATAACAGTGAAACATCATATGTGATCATTTCAACATGGGGTCATAAAAATAATAGGTATTTAACCAAAATTGTGGCAAAGTATTAAATAAGAGTGAATAAAAGGCTCTTTTTTATATATTTTACCTCATTTAATAATGTACCCACATGGCTTTAAACCATGAAAACATCACATGGCTTCCTATCAAAATGTACAATTTTTATGTTCTTATGTTAAAAGATAAATTTATTTTTTTTCTTTGTCATGATTCAATGCTGTTTATTGATTCAGTTTTCTGGTGATTTTTTTTATTTACACTCATACAAACTTAACAGGTACACCGGTCTCCCCCTCCCTCCAACCCCCTATCCCCTTGTGCCCCCTCCCCTCTCCCTTCCGTCCCCATCCCCCAGTGCCTCCCCCTCCCATCCCCGGAACATCCTTTAATGTGCATGCCAAACTCTCCTCTGGGTCCTCCTCTCTGATGAGGTGCAAGGACCCAGTGGCATTTCCCTGAACCCTATCCCATGTTCCCCTTAAGCATAGGAACACTACTGTGACTGTCAATCCCTTGCCTCCCAGGATCCTAGTGCCTTTAGCAAATGCTAGACTTTGTGGGGTCAATAGTGTGTTGGACATTGCGCCGGGCATGCAAAGTCCAAATATGATTGCTTCAGCCCTAACTTGTGTGGAGTATCTTGCATATCATGACTCCTCCCATCCTTGTGCTCTTACAATCTTACCTTCTAACCAGTTTGTTGCCTTGATACAATGCCAGGTAAGTATTTATACCTATGTCAATGTTATGCAATAATATTATGTCAGGGTAGAAAAATGCTAATGTCATTAACTTTAGAATTTTAATCCATGACTAAGGAGATACTCAGTGGTTAAAGTTTTTGCCTTGCAAGGAAAAGGACCTGAGTTCAGATCCCCAGATTCCAGATAAAATCATGGGCAGATATGGCAGCAGCCTGCAATTCTGGCCCTGAAAGATGAAGCCTGGGAAAACTCCAAGCAAAACATTATGGAGGTAGAACTATCCAAGATGATTTCTGTTATCCCTCCCTAGGCATACACACTCTATATGAACATACATGTACACATCTCTAGAACACATATACATACACTTACATTCATTGACATGTAAACACATACATATGCATGCAAAAATGATCTTGCTCCTGGATATCAAAATTAATTGTTTTTATTTTTTTATTGAGAATTTTTCTTATACAAACAAAATGAATTTATGTCCATTCCCCTTTGCCTCTATTAAAATTCAATATTTTCCTTTTCACATTAATGCAAAGAATTTAACATGTCAGTGGAAAAGTTCCCTTTCACAGAAAAAAGGAACTACGATTTACATACATGCTTATAATTAAAGATTTTTGTCATAATCCTGCTTACTGTTCAGAAATTGAAACCAAAACATAGCAAAATGTGTACGCTGGAATATGGAATTCCTCCCCAGGTATTTTTACTCACAGATTTTTTATCAGCCAGACCTTGGCTCCACTTCAGATATGAGCATAAAATGCCGAATGAATTGTTCACACTTCCAGAACTCAGGTTTTTCTCTAGCTTTTTTTAGTGCTTTTGTTAGGAAATTGTGCCTGGCAAATTGAGAATTTGTTACATGAAAACCATCAGGCTTCCTCAAGTTTTTAGGGAGCATAATGAGGTGCTTGTTTCTGACAGTTCTGAAATAAGAGGTGATCGTGAGCACCAGTCTCACAGCAAAGGCTGCACCTTGTACATCCAGCTTCTCTTCAGATTCCTCTTTCTGCTTAGGCTTGTTAGGAAACCAACATGTCTGTTGCGGGCTACAGGTAAGGCAAGGAATGTGCTTTTTCTTTACATAGTAAAGGAACTTAGAACAGATTCAGTAGAGTTCAATAAATTAGGATTGGCTTAAATTCCCAGAAATTAAAGGAGAGTAGCTTTTTTTTTTTTTAAATGTTTCATTGTATTAAATAGAAACATCATTTGAAAACTTAATGTTGTTTAATTACAACTTGAGTGGTCCACATGTATTCAACACATTATGCAACACTGTGCTGTTTCCATACACTCAGATAATTTGTCACAACCTGGCTTTCAGACTGTTACCAGCATTACGATCATTCTAAGATAAGGGTAATGGAGTTCCGTGAGATTTCTCAGCATATAAGATACTTGCTTGAAACCCTGGCTACTTAAATTCAGTCCCCAGAAACCCAATTCTTTCCGTTTTCAAAATTATCTGACTAGTAAAAAGAAATTGATTAACACAATGTAATTGTGATGAAGGAACTCAAGATTTTAACCGAATTTTAAGTGAAAACCACATTATTATTAACTACAATGACAAACTTCCATGGATAATTTTACACCTATTTTGCCATGATACTTTATGTCTCAGGTTTTAACCATTATATTATAAGACCAGTTGCAAAATATAGACAATTAGAAAACATATTAATTTTGTGTTTAGAAATAGCAATCATGACATGTTTGTGGATTTTTCTTTTCATCTTTACTTATAATTACATATCTCTCAATTTGCAATAAAATGATAGTTTTAATAATTTTTACCTTAAAACATATAGTGTTTCCCGTTCTGTAGTCATAATTTCATTGAATATGAAAATTAGTTGTCTTAAAGGATCAAAAGAATCATGCATTTCATCTTCGCCACTCACAATGTTCCATCAGATTATGTTTCTCTGATTTTAGTGATTCACTACTTCCTCTTAAGTGATGAAAATATATCAAGTGAAGTTCCACTCGTGCTTTGCTTCCTCACAGCTTTTTGTTGGAAGCAGTTCTGAAGCAAGATGAAGACACTTAGATCAAAAGAGATGTCCTGTCATCAATGGCTAAAGTTCATAAGCCACATCATGAAGACAGGACCCTAGACCTGGAAAAGCAAGCCGACAGATGCAAAGTGGAAAGGAGCAATAGGGATTATCTAAGTCTTGTGTCTTTTGTTTTAAGCATAGTTGCTTAACATGAATGAAGCTCTGTGTTTAACCTTAAGCTTCACATAAGTTAGACTTGGGACTCATGCTTGTTTTATGAGGCTAAAGGATCAGAAATTCAAGTGAATTCTTGGCCACGTAGCAAATCTAAGGCCAGAATGTGTTCTATAAGACCCTAGTAGATATGATCAAATAGGAACAGCTTATTTGCTTCCTTCAACAAACACAGTTATATTTTCTTATTTTGTTGCCATTTTATTTACCATATTTAAAATTGTAATGGATTTTTGAGTTTTCTCATTACAATAACCTACTATGACTGAAAGTCTACTTCCTTCATACCAAATATTCTTCTTCTGTACACGTTCTATTTAGTCCAGTATTGGGTGTCTATTTTTTGCATATGCCTGAGTACCCACTGTAGCACAGACAATTTTTCTCTGGGATTCATTCTTATGTAGGTCTTGTGCAAGTGAGCTTAGTTGCAGTGTATTTATCCTTGATTGGTTCTTTAAGTAAGAGTTACTGTTTGTCAGTGCTCCTCCCCCTAATCTGGTTCTCATACTCTGTCTGTTCCTCCTCCATGGTATTCCCTTTACTTTGGGGTGGTGGGATGATGGAGCTATACAGAATAATGTAGATTCTATCTCTAAAAATTTTTATTAACCACTTGCTGTTCATTCATTTTCTGCTCACCATTTCCTCCTTGAGGCTATGTATATCACCATGGGAATGAGTGAAAAATATGTACACAATCAATTATTTATATTGTTTCCTGGCTTACTCTTTTTTTCTCCCATTGTGCTCAGAGAAGGCTATGCCATATATGGATTTAAGTAAAAATAATCCATTAACAGATCACTAGAGGACAGAAATGTAAATTACCTTCTCTCTGTGAGGAACGTAATGGTAGTTGGTTGAGAACCTCCACAGGGCATTCTGAAATTGCACATGAAACTGGTTGGAGATGAGAAACTTGAAGGATGAAGCAGCAAGAAAGAGCAAAGCAAACATTTGAATGTTCAAAGTACACAATCTCGAAGCCTAACATAGCTTCCAAGCCTAATTTCACAAACAGGCTCAGTTGAAAAGCACAGAAGACTTTTGTGTACTCAGAAGAGGAATCTGCTAAGGTCCAACAATGCATCCTCTCTAAATGTAGCACGTTTCTATATAATAACAAAAGCAAACAGCTAGGAGAGGTGTGTATTTTGCTCTTTTAACAAACTTTAAGGGCATTGATTGAATTTAGTATTCTGTTTCTTTGATTACCACCTACCCAAAAGATGCCTGTGTTAATTAAGCACACTCTTTTTTGTTTGTTTGTTTGATTGTTTGTTTTCTTTTCCCAAATTCCAAAGTAATGACCAGCTCATTACATGGACTTAGCTCCTTCTCTCTTATCTTTAGACTGAATGAAAGAGAGCAACTTCACAACTGCTACCTTTTTACTGAGCCCCCATTCTGGCCAAGCAAGCCATTACCCTGACTGGGAGGCATACAAATCATGATTAGCCAGTTGCAGTTCTTCCCCATTGTGTTCTCATTTGATTTGGAAACAAATAAATGTTTCCTTTAAGAAGGGGAAGGGGAGGGAGGGTGCAAGGGGGACTGAGGAAGGATGGTGGGAGGAAGAGGACGGGGTACCTATTGAGCTTGTATGATTGGAGAAAAATAAATAAATTTTAAAAAATGTTTCCTTTAAGAATGAACTCTGTACCTTCACTTCTAGGTACACCAAGCAGGAAATAAGGAGGTGAACAAGAGATGGAGACAGCTTTTAAATTGTCAATGAATACATTTAACTCATTTGAACAGTTACACCTGAATTTTTTTGATGGTATAAAACACTATCAGGCAGGCAAAACAAATACAAGCTTAAATATAGAGAACAAAACTGTTTGACAACAAGGCTCTCTCTTTCCTATGTGGGAAAAACTGAAGAGAAAACCAGTACAATTAGCTTACATTTTCTGACTATGTTTTCCATTTAATAATCCGCATGACAACTTATACTAGAGATTTATGCTAGATATATTTTCTTTATGTGTTTGGAAATCAGATTTTATTGTAGCATATAGGCAATAGAAAATGTCTTAAGTTGATTCTATAAATATTTAAAGGTCCAAGGGCAAAGAATAATTACTTAAAGTGGATCATTACAAGAAAACAAAATTCATCAAGAATTTAAACCTAAGGATATTCAACATGAAATAATCTTTACTTACTTAAAATATCTAGTGTCATCGATAGGTAGACAAACAGAGGTCAAATAATTTAAAGTTAAACCGACATTTCTTTAGCCGTATTTCCCTAACTGACTACTGGTTATCAATTTTCAGATGCTGTCCTGGGTTTTCAAGATATCATATGTCATTTTAATAATTAGGTGCTGAAATATATACTTTTGGCAATTTCTGATTTGGTGTTTTGACTGCAAAATTAAATACAATTTTGTTGTGAATGTCAAGCTGATCCAAATATGAATTCTGTTAAAAATATAAAAGCTTCATTCATGTTTGAAAAAAGTTGACTTAATAGAGACACAAAATGGAATAATAGTCCTTAGAGGTTAAGAAAGTGGTGGGAGAGGCCAGAGAGGGTCAAATATCTCTGCCTGAAAGACAAGCACTTCAAAGGGAGGATCTCTACTTTTTTACAGCATCTTAGGGTAAAATTACATTTCATGAAATTTTAAGAAGCATTTTATAGAGAGCTAGAAGAGACAAGTTCAAATAAATGTCTTTCAGCACAACTAAAAGGCAAAAGTTTAAGTATGTGGAATGATAATTAACTGGAGTTCATCATAGCACATTTATAATTATCATATGCCAATAAAATGGAGAGACTAAGGAACTAGGAATGAGGCTCAGTCATTGCACACTTTACCAGGATGCCAAAGGTTCTAGGTACTATACCCTATACCACTAAAAAGCACAAAAAAGAGAAAATAATTAATATAGATGTGCAGTAAAAACAGTAATGGTGATGAGTTCAGGTAATAAAGGGTAAAAATAGCATAAATTAACTCAATTAATGTTTGAAACACTGAAAGAAAACTCCACAATGCCAAGGAAAGAAAAATCAGTGGAAAAGTAGCCAGGAGGATCATGTCACACATTGCCGTCCTAGAGACACAGCTCATTCACTGAAATGAATTAAATTCAGATACTTCCCATTAATATGATGTGATAAAATAATTCCAAAGAAGTTAATTCTGAGGTGGGTGAAGAATCCATTCAAACTTTCTGAGTGTTGTATTTGAAAAAAAAAAGACTCAGTTTTGGTAATTAACTACTCAAAGAACTTACAATAAAATTCAAGTTTCCAAATGCTCAAAGTCCAAGTCGTTAATGTCCACACTGATTTTTACACACACACACACACACACACACACACACACACAATTAAGAAAGACTGATGTTCTGATATCAGAATAGCATACTGGATTTTGAATTTTGTACATTTACCTTGTAATTTCTTTTGAGAGAACAGAAATACTAAGATATTCTCCTATCATGGACTTGGGAGTGCATATATTAGAAACTTGAAATAATAGGAGAGGTACTTTGACTAGGGTATATAAAATTTGGTTTTAATGGTTATTATAGTCACAGTGTGTTGACAAAAATGTGAAAATATGCCAGAAAATAACTAGAGATTTCTGGTCAATATATTTCAGTAATAACATAAGCAGGGAATAGGTCAGGTTAGAAAAATCATAAGAATCCAAACTTATGAAATTTGAATCTTAAATTGTTCCGTTTTTTTCAGTTATATTCTGAGTCTTCATTTTCTTCTCAGCTTGCTGTCTGAGGCACTTGCCAATCTACACAGAGTAGTATCTTTGAATATCTAAGGTGCTGTGCTTCTGTCTTGTTGGTAACAGACTAAAGAAGGCAGAACTTCAGTAGTTGGAGCATAGCTTAATTATGAGGGGCTTCTTAAGTGAGATCAATATAAGAGAAGCATAGAATACTAGGAAAGGATTCTTGAATGCATAAAAAGGAATTCTACTATAGAAACAGTAATTACACTAAGGTGCTTACTGTGTAGTAGGCAATGTTCTTGGTGTTCAAGTTTAATTATTTTTTTAAATTTTTTTGGAGTGTGTGTGTGTGTGTGTGTGTGTGTGTGTGTGTGTGTGTGTGTGTGTGTTTGTATGTATGTGTCTATGTGTATGTGTGCCAGTGGAGGACCAACGGTGATTTCTGGAATCATCCTGAATGGTTCAATCTCCTCTTCGCTTTGCTATGAAGTTTCCCAGGCTCTGCCTTCTAGAGTCAGAAGTAAAAGCTGCTACGATTTACCACTGGCATATTTATTTGGAATCAGGAATCCAAACTCAGGGCCTTTGCTTGAAAGGCAGAGAAAGATGAAACCATCTTTCCAGCCCAAGTTCAAGTTAAATAAAAATTTTAATATGACATAGGATTAATCTCATAATCTTGAATAGTCTAATAATGTTGAAGTATAGTAGCTCTGTAAGCAAAAAGACTAGGCTTAAGTTGGAGGCAACAATGGAAAACTGATTGTCTTTAGAAAGTCACACTATCCGGCAAATTGCTTTATTATATTGAGTAAAGTATCCCAGACACAGAAAATTAAGCGCCGTATGTACTCCCTAACAGGTGGATCCTATTATGAGGGGCTTCCTAGGTGAGATCAATATAAAAGAAGCATAGAATACTAGGAAAGAAGGATTCTAAGTGACTCACCCCCCACTCACCACGGTCTCCTACTTTTATTCCATCTACCTTTGAATATACTCTTATGACAAGACTTTAATTTAACAGGTTTTTATCTCTAGCCAGGGGGTGACATCTAATGTCCATCAGGATGAAGTGAAGGGCATTGGAGGAGCAGCAAAACTAAAAAAAAAAAATTAACAAATCATAATTCAGAACATCAGAACATCTTTCCCCATCCTGAAGCTCAGGGAAATTTGCGGAAGAGGGGGTGGTAAGATTGGAAGAGCACAAGGACGGGGGGAATAATGATATGCAATATACTTCACACAAGTTAGGGCCAAAGCAATCATAATAGGACTTTGCCTGACCTGCGCTATGTCCAACACATTATTGACTCCACAAAGTCTACCATGGACTAAAGGCATTAGGATCCTTGAAGGCTAGGGACTGACAGTCACAATAGTGTTCCTAAGCTTAAGGGGAGCACAGGAAAGGGTTCTGGGAAATGCCCCTGGGTCCTTGCACCTCATCGGAGAAAGGACCCAGAGGAGAGTTTGGCATGCATATTAAAGATGCTCAAAAAAAAAAAAAAGAAAGAAAAGAAAAGAAAAGAAAAGAAAAGAAAAGAAAAGAAAAGAAAAGAAAAAAGAAAAGAAAAGAAAAGAAAAGAAAAGAAAAAGTCACTATCTGTTTCTATTTCCTGGAAGTTTGAAAAAACAAACTGAACCGAGAAATATTTCTGAAAGTGAATTAAGGTTAAAATTTGATGCTTAAACAGATGCTTAAATTTTATAGTGGCATTATTATGATTTAAACTCTGATAAAGAAAAGAAATTGCCCCCCACAAACTTAATAGTAATGTTGGCTACCAATATTTTTTGCTTTACTAAATAAGTATTTAAGTCCTTCTAAAGTAAATGCAAGGATGGAATTATGCATACTGGAGAGATATTAATGCATCCCATAGACCAGCAAGGATCTTATGAAAAGCAATACTCAGAAAAAAATCTCTGGGGAGGTGCCCACAGGGACATGAATGTGGGAGGGACATGGCTGTATTGGTGAAGGGAAGGAAGGGTAGGAGAGGAGGGTGGTGGGAAAGGAGGATGGAGCAAGGACATAAACTCTTTTGTTTATGTGTGAAAAATTCTCAATAAAACTTAAATTTAAAAAAAAGAAATTCAGCAGGAATCTATATCCCATACCATGCTGTTTTCTGTGACCTCCTACCTCCTTCTCTCGAAGTTCCTGTGTTTTGGATGTAGGAAGTTGAATTCTAGTTTTTTAGTTATATAAATTTATGTTATGTTTACCTGCTAGAAATCATTTTAATACTAATCCATGCTTTCTTTATTCTGATTTGGATTAAGACTTTCTTATCTAATATTTTCTTATGCACACACCTCTACAGAACTCAGGAGCTGTTTCATGATCAAAGACTAAGTGTACTCCCTGAGCATTTCTCTTTTCCTGCTCATACTAACTGTAAATGATTGAATATTGCAAAGCCACCAAGAACACGTCAGGCTGATCTTACATGCCATGCTGGTAAGATTTACAAAAATTGAATTTTTGGTTCTGATTATCAAAAACTAGAAAGTAATTTGATGATTATTTTTGACAATTTAAATTTAAATTAGTTTAAAATGAAAAAATATTTTAGAATGCAGGTTTCTATACATGTTATGTCATAATTGATCAATGTTTACATGTCAGCAATAGCCGCTTTTAGAAACATAAGATAGAAGTTTTTACTAGCAAAGAAAATTCTACTATCCCCTTTCGCCACACCCCCCCCCCCCCCCCCCCCCCCGCTCCGCCGGTCGGGACGCGTACGCGAGATCCAGCCGGGCTCTCACCACGCGCTCTAGGACCCCCAGGTCAGCCCACAGGGACCCGGCTCCGACTCCCGCCATCCAGCCGGAGCCGCGCGGGGGCCGAGGGACGAGGAGGACCTCCCCCTGCGCCCGGGCCCCGCCCCGGCTGCCCTCAGGTTAAATAGCTCCACGCCGACGCGCACATTGTCCCTTTTCACCCCACCCCGCTCCGCCGGTCGGGACACGCGCGGTCCACCCGGTCCTCACCCCACGCCCTAAGTGAGTCCCAGTTCGGGCCCCGCCCACCAGTACCCCAGGCCAAATAATTCAGTTTAGTGAAATTGAGAGATCTTAAGAGTTAAAATGACAATGCCAAAGTCAAAGTGCAAATCCATGAGAAGCAACACTCAAGTAAACAAATTTCCCACTGAAGAAATTAATCCCATAATGTTAGATTCCAACAAGAACAAACCGGCGGAAAAAGGCCAAGAAAGCCTGACCCAGGATAACGACTTTCAAAATATGATCATTACCATGTTCAATACTATGAAAGAGGAAATCCGGGAGGAATTACATAATCGAATCAATCGCTTTGAAGAGGAACACAACAGACATCTGGAGGAGTTGAGAAAAACAGTGCAAGAAACAAAAAGTGGCATAGAGCAGTTAAAACAAACTCAAGCAGAGTTTAAAACTGAGCTAAAAGACAAGTTATCTTCAACCCAGAACGCCACAGAGAGTCTTATCAACAGAACTAATGAAGCAGAAAACAGAATTTCAGACCTTGAAAATAAAGTGGGAGTACTAACCAGCTCAATGGAAGAGGTTGTTAAAGCCAAAAAGATACTTGAGAGAAATATCCAGGAGATATGGGACACCCTGAAGAAGCCTAACATGCGTATTCATGGAATACCGGAGCAAGAATCTCAAAATACCACCCTGAGGAAATTTTTCAAACGATCATCAAGGAAAACTTTCCTCATCTAAAAAAAGAGAGGCCCATTCATATACAAGAGGCATTCCGCACCCCAAACAGATACGACCAAAATAGAAGCACACCGCGGCAAATAATAGTTAAAACACTCCACATTCAAGATAAAGAACTGGTGCTGAGAGCTTCAAGGGAGAAAAAACAAGTCACTTTTAAAGGCAAACCTATTAAAATAACAAATGACTTCTCACTCGAAACAGTAAAAGCAAGAAGAGCTTGGAGAGACATACTTCAAGTATTGAATGAGCAAAAATGTCAACCCAGGCTGATTTACCCTGCAAAACTATCAGTCATGATCGAGGGAGAAAGAAAAATTTTCCAGCACAAAGACAACTTTAAGGGATACATGGCCACCAAACCAGGCCTTCAAAAACTGCTAGAAATGATACTCAAGCATGAAGAAAAAAACAGGCATATCCAGGAGAACAGAAGGCAAATATAACACCATTAAAAGCGAAGCAATATACTTATAAAAGCTACTAAACATAATAAATGTCTGGAATTAACAATAGTTTCTCCATTATAACACTAAATGTTAATGGACTTAATTCACCGATTAAGAGACACAGATTACAAACTTGGATTAAAAATCACAATCCATCAATCTGCTGCCTGCAGGAAACCCATCTCACCACAAAAGATAGGCACGCTCTAAAAATAAAAGGCTGGTCAACAATTCTACAAGCAAATGGAAGCAGAAAACAGGCAGGGGTAGCCATTATGCTATCAGACAAAGTGGATTTCAAACCAAAAAAAATTATAAGAGACACGGATGGATACTACATTTTAGTCACAGGTACAATTCACCAGGAAGATTTCACAATACTGAACATATATGCACCCAATACGGGCCCCTCCACATTCATTAAGAAAACCCTACAGCGTCTAAAGCATGAAATCAACCCCCAAACGATAATTCTTGGGGACTTCAACACCGCCCTCTCTACATGGGATAGATCAACAGGTCAAAAGCTTAACAGAGACACTTTGGAACTTAATCAAACCCTGAAAGAAATGGACCTCACAGATCTCTATCGAACTTTTCACCCACGCACCAAAGAATACACATTTTTCTCAGCAGCACACGGAACTTTCTCCAAAATAGATCACATACTGGGCCACAAAATGAATCTACACATATACAAGAAATTTGAAATTCTAACCTGTGCCCTATCAGACCACCACGGCCTATAGCTGGACATCCACAACACATCAAACAAGAGAAAATACACTAACTCCTGGAAACTTAACACTATGATGCTGAATGAGAACTGGATTCAGGAAGAAATTAAAAAGGAAATTCAAGATTTCCTGAAAGTGAATGATAACGAAAATACAACTTACCAAAATCTCTGGGACACAATGAAAGCTGTTCTAAGAGGTAAGTTCATAGCCCTTAATGCCCACGTCAAAAAAATGGAAACATCAGAAATAAACAACTTAACAATGCAGCTTAAAGCTTTAGAGAAACTAGAGCAATCTGATCCCAAAAGCAGTAGAAGAGAAGAGATTAGCAAAATAAGGGGAGAAATATCTGAAATCGAGACTAAAAAAAACGATAGAAAAAATCAACCAATCAAAAAGCTGGTTCTTTGAAAAAATCAACAAGATTGATACACCACTAGCTAAACTAACCAAAAGCAAGAGAGAGAAAACCCAAATTAACAAAATTAGAAATGAACATGGAGTTATCACTACTGATACCCAAGAAATCCAGAGAATTATAACATCATATTTCAAAAACTTATACTCTGTGAAGTTTGACAACACAAAAGAGATGGATGAATTTCTAAGTAAACACAACTTACCTAAATTGAATCAGGAAGTTGTGAATTATTTAAATAGTCCTATAACATATAAGGAAATTGAGGAAGTAATCTCGAATCTTCCCACCAAAAAATGTCCTGGACCAGATGGATTCAGCACAGAGTTCTACCAGACATTTAAGGAGTTAATAACACCAATACTCCTTAAACTGTTCCATCAAATAGCAAAGGAAGGAACACTACCAAATTCCTTCTATGAAGCTAATATCGTTTTAATCCCAAAACCTAATAAAGATTCACTTAAGAAAGAAAACTATAGGCCGATCTCCCTGATGAACACAGACGCAAAGATTCTCAACAAAGTCTTAGCAAATCGGATTCAAAAACATATTAAAAAGATCATACATGGGGACCAAGTAGGCTTCATCCCCGGCACACAAGGTTGGTTCAACATACGCAAATCAATAAATGTAATTCATCATGTAAACCAGTCCAAAGTCCAAGACCACATGATACTCTCGATAGATGCAGAAAAAGCTTTTGACAAGATCCAACAGCCTTTTATGATCAAAACGCTAGAGACAGTAGGAATGGAAGGAACCTTTATCAATATAATAAAAGCTGTATACAACAAGTCCACAGCAAGGATTATGCTCAATGGGGAACAATTGGAAGCATTCCCACTTCGATCAGGAACTAGACAAGGCTGTCCACTCTCACCACTTCTATTCAATATTGTACTTGAAGTCTTAGCTGAAGCCATAAGACAAGAAAGGGACATAAGAGGGATTCAAATCGGCAAGGAAGAAGTCAAGCTATCCCTATTTGCAGATGACATGATCTTATACCTGAGTGATCCCAAAAACTCCACCAGGAAGCTCCTGGAACTAATTGAGAAGTTCAGCAGGGTGGCAGGATACAAAATAAATGTGCAAAAATCAGAGGCCTTCCTATATGCCCAGAATGAAAGAAGTGAAAAAGCCTTGAGAGAAACAATACCATTTACTATAGCCCCTAAAAAAATGAAATACCTTGGTATAAACCTAACTAAGGAGGTAAAAGACCTTTACAATGAAAACTTTAAAACCCTAAAGAAAGAAATTGCAGAAGACACCAGAAGGTGGAAAGACCTCCCTTGTTCCTGGATTGGCAGAATCAACATTGTAAAAATGACCATCCTACCAAAGGCAATATACAGATTCAATGCTATACCAATCAAAATCCCAAAGCAATTCTTCAAAGAAGTTGACCAAATAATCTCAAAGTTCATATGGAGACACAAAAGACCCAGGATAGCAAAAACAATCCTGAGTAACAAAAACACAGCTGGAGGTATTACCATACCAAACCTAAGTCTATACTACAAATCCATAGTTATAAAGACAGCCTGGTACTGGCTCCAAAATAGACACACAGATCAATGGATAAGGATTGAAGACCCAGATATAAGCCCACAAAGTTACAGCCATTTGGTCTTTGACAAAGAGGCCCAAAGAATCCAATGGAAAAAGAACAGCATCTTCAACAAATGGTGCTGGCAAAGCTGGATCTCCACATGCAGAAGTTTAAAGCTGGACCCGTACTTGTCACCATGTACAAGACTTAATTCCAAATGGATCAAGGACCTTGATATCAGGCCAGAGACTTTAAAAATCATAGCTGAAAGGATAGGGAACTCCCTCGAGCTGATTGGGTTAGGCCAACAGTTCCTAAACAGACATCCAATGGCACAATCACTGCTACCAACTCTCAACAGTTGGGATCTTGTGAAATTAAAGAGCTTCTGTTCAGATAAAGAGATTGTCACACGAGCTCAAAGGCAACCCACAGAATGGGAGAAAATCTTCACTAACCACATATCTGACAGAGCTCTACTGTCCAGAGTGCACAAAGAACTTAGAAAATTAAACTCCAAGGAAAACACTGGCCCAATTAAAAAATGGGCCCTGGAACTTCAAAGAAACATTACCAGGGATGAAATTACAATGTCTAACAATTATCTTAAAAAATGCTCCACTTCCTTCGCCATCAGGGAAATGCAAATCAAAACTTCCCTGAGATATCATCTCACCCCGGTCAGGATGGCAAAAATCCACAATACAAACAACGACAAATGCTGGAGAGGATGTGGAGAGAGGGGAACTCTCCTACATTGTTGGTGGGAATGCAGGCTCATACAGCCACTCTGGCGAGCCGTCTGGAGATTCTTAAAGAAATTAAAGATTGAAATGCCATATGACCCTGCTATCCCACTTTTGGGAATAACCCCCCATGCAGCAGAGGTTCGCCTCGATAGCACAAGCTCGACCATATTCATAGCAGCACTGTTTACAATAGCAAAGTCATGGAATCAACCTAAATGTCCAACAGTTGACGAGTGGATAAGGAAACTGTGGTACATCTATACAATGGAGTACTACTCAGCCATCAAAAATGATGAATTACTGGAATTTGCTGGGAAATGGATGTCATTAGAAAGAATTATATTAAGTGAAGTATCCCAAACCCAGAAAATTAAGCGCCGTATGTACTCCCTAATAGGTGGCTCCTAGTACCAAACTCACCCAGCCCACATTGAGACACTCAAAAGTAAACCTATGAAACACAGTAATTGTAAGGATTATGAACAAGAGAGATGGGTTAGGAGGGCCACACCAGAAACAAGGAGAGAGGAGACCATGTTACAGCAGAGAAAATAGGCCTCCATCAAGGTCTGCAAGTAAGTAATGAGAAACCTGGTTAAGTTCACAGACGTTCTTTCCTGATCTCACCAGAAGGGGAGGGCATATAGTCTAGCAGATAAAAACTAATCATTTTGCAAATGGGTGATGGACCCCTCCCTCAGGGAGGTTTCCTACTCTTATTACATCTACCCTTGAATGTGCTATTACAACAAGACTCCAGTTTAACAGCTTTTTGTCTCTGGCCAGGGGGTGACATACAGTGCCCAGCAGAATGGAGTGAAGGGAATTGCAGGAGCAGCAAAACTGCAAAAGAAAATCAACAAACCACAATCCAGAACTTCAGAGACTATATCAATCACATAGAACTAGGACAGCCTAATCTCACCCCATCCTGGAGCTCAGGGACATTTGCGGAAGAGGGGGCGGTAAGATTGTAAGAGCAAAAGGATGGGAGGAGCAACGATTTGCAAGATTCTCAACAATAGTTGGGGCCAAAGCAATCGTAATGGGACTTTGCATGCCCTGCGCAATGTCCAGCGCACTGTTGCCCTCATAAAGTCTAGCATCTGTTAAGGGCACCGAGACCCCTGGAGGCAAGGGATTGACAGCCATAGTAGAGATCTTATGCTTAAGGGGAACAAGAGAAAGGGCTTATGGAAATGCCACTGGGTCCTTATATGTCATCGGAGAGGAGGACCCAATGGAGAGTTAGGCGTATACAATAAAGGACTCTCTGGGAATTGGGGGGGAGGCACTGGGGGAAGGGGAGGGGGAGGAGGGGGGAGGGAGGGAACTGGTAAAAAATTTTAAAATGTATAATTAAATTTTTAATAAAAAAAAAGAAAATTCTACTATAGAAATGAAAAAGAATATCATAAATTAATCAGATACCATCCAAAATGAGTTTCCTTTTATACAATTACTCATTCTTTCCCAGAAAAATATTACCTGATTATACTACCTTGCTTAATATTACATTCTACTCAGAGAGAATTATTATTAGCAAGAGACTTACATATGTCAATATTTTAGTGTATAGCCCCTTGCAGAAATATAGAGGCCTTAGAACCATTGCAAAGAGAGAAAAATAACGTAATGTTAAGAAAATGTGTGCGGTGTCAGACAACACTGAGCAGACATTAGTTTATAAGATTATACAGCTTCTACATTTTAAATGCTAATAGCTATCAATATCTTCAGCACAGTGAGAATGCATGAAGAATATGTGAAGCCCTGGGGAAAGTGAAAAGTGTCACACCTGAGAATAGCTTTACTAAGGGATGGAGAGGCAGCAGCCACATCGGGAATATTTTGAAAGAATCGTTGTATGACACACAGAGGCTGGGTAAAATTTAGGGGTTTAAAAAATTAGAATAAATGTATAATGAGTCAAATGTAAACTAAAAGAGAAGCAAAAATAGTGAGGGCTGTGAGTTCTGATTCATAGACTGTGCATATTTTCAACTCATGATGTACGATAACAGAAAAAGAATTTTTGAAAAAAATCGAGTGAATTTAAAATAAACACTTAAGGATAGTTTTAATTGATGGCTTAGAGGAAATGGGAATATATATGATATACTTATATAAAGATATATTTATGAGAATATATGAATTACTTCCATGACTAAGGATAGAGTAAGAATATGAGCAGAATTGTGAGATAATGAAATGTTACGTAGAAGAAAATAAGAGAGTACCAGTTTATCTCCATGCCAGCATCTATTGGATAAGTACTGAATGGATCTATAAACTTAGAAACTGTCACAGGTACTTTGCATGATGCCAGTAAATTCAGTCAAGCTTCTTAAGGGGAAACAAGAAGTTTTATTCTTGCTTACAGCTATTCAGTTACAGCATTAGCCTACTTTGACAGGAGAGTGGGTTTACACTAATAGCAAGGTTTGAGGGAACTGGCCACATTATATCCATATATTCACAGAACTACTAAGAGAGGAACGAATATTACTTATAAAGAGCATGCTGGTCAAGTATACTGAAGAATGCCAACTTTCTCTATCAATTCCTTCAGTGTTGTAGACCTGATGAAGAATTAGTCCCACCTATCTTAGTTGGATCTTCCCCTTCAATTAGACAATCTCCTGCAGGCATATTCAGGGCTTAACACAATTACTAATTCTTTTCAAATGTGCCCAGAGTTCAAACCTTCAATTGTCAAGTTGAGACCTGCATCTCTGACTGAAACAAATAATGTTTAAAGAGATCTGAACAAATAAAAAACAGTAAATGAGGGGCTGGAGAGGTGGCTCAGGGGTTAAGCCTCTGCCTTGCAGGCGGAAGGTCCTGAGTTCAGATCCTAGACCCCACGTATAGACACCAGGTGAAAGCGGGGGTGGCCTGAGTTTCTGGTCCTGGTATGGCGGAGCCTATGAATCCTGGGGCAGAGTAAACAAAGAGGAGGTGGAGGCGGTCCATGGTGGTTCTTGAATTCGTCCGTGGTTCTACACACACACACACACACACACACACACACACACACACATATACATATACATACATACATACATACACGTGCACACACACACAATTGAATAAATAATACAAAATTTAAAAAATTAAGTGATAATATATTCAAAAGTGTTAAGATCATGGAATTAAGAAGACAAAACAAACAAGCAAAAAAAAACCAAGCAAAACAAACAAACTATAAAACATTTCTGTGAATGGGAGAGTAATCAACAAATATCTCAATAAAAGTTGTGTTTTAGCAATTCTGAGAAAGAAGCCAGTCTGGACAGGAGGTATGATTGTGTGCACATATGTGTATATGTGTGTGTTATATGTTCTTGTGTGTATGGGTTCTATATGTGTATATTTTATGTTTATGTGTACATGTGTGTAAGTGTTCTATTAGTGTACATGTATGAGTGTGTAACAATTTCTGTTCTCTGTTTCTGTGAGACACCATTCAAACTCAAATAACTTAAGGAGAAAAGGGTGATTTATTCAGCTTACAGTTCCAGAAGTGTGATATAGTCCTTTGTTGGGAGAAAAGTCATGTCTGACTGGAGTCAGTTTAGGTCACTGCACACCCAGGTTTATGTCATGGAGACAGAGAGTGCTCACTGCAACGGCAAGAGCAGAGTTACTAACTGAAGTTGGGCCATGCTTACCAAGCTCAGTGCTCACTCCCTGTCTTTCCAGGAAGACTCTACCTCCTAAAGGTGCCATGACTTTCTGAAACAATTAAAGATTCAAACTCATGAGTCCGTATTGAACAACTCACATTTGAAACCATCATATAATGTGTACATGTATGCTATGTGTTTTTATGCACGTGTGTGTGTATGTGTGAATATGTGTTCATGCGTACGTATGTGTATGGGGTATATGTGTGTGGATGTGTGGCAGTCTGGAAGAAATGAGCACATGTGAATGTGCAGAGAGTCAAGGTTTGAAAAAGTGATATTGACAAAGATCATGAAGTTCATTCATGATCTGAGAAAAACAAATTTGTACAGTTTGATTGACACCCATATTATACAATAGGCTGAGAAATGACACATCTAACTAATCACATGAGAAAGTAGAGATGGAAGACAAAATACAATTAATCTGCTGGTCTCTAGATTATCAGTTACAAGTTTTTTTTAATGGTTCCAGGTAAAATTGAAAGAGTAATAAATGAAAATATCATAATAAAAGAAATAAAATGTTCAAGATGAGGCAGCTTTTGTTGGTTGCTTCAAATGTGTGGAATAGGAAAATCAGGAAATATTACTAATGAGTAAGAAGTTCAATGGCTCATCAGCCCACTGTGACTTTTACTAAGAGTCTTTTATGAAGTCATTTTGAGCTCTAGATATGACACATATTTGACTGACGCTTCTGTTTTTAAATTTCCCTCTTATGAAGCAAGATCATTTGCACCTGATCTCTTACTGCTTATACTTGTCACAACACATGAATTATCAAATAAACTTTTGGCCACAGTTAGCTTTGGCTATTTCACATAATATATATTTCATTTGCAAATCTGATTAATAATACAGAGAACTTAAGTATCTGCAATACTCACTACCATTTCAATTTTCCCAGATCCTCACAATGGAATTTTAATAATTCACAAGAGTACACTAAATAATGAATGCACTGCCAAAGTGTCTGTCATGTCATATGGCCCAGACCCTTCCCAAAACTTGGCCTTGTTTGTTGTACACAAATGCTACTGGCAGAACTCCACAGGAAAACATGTTTCTGCCAATCAAACCCCAGGAGGTGGGGGTGACCTGCTGATGGATTCAGGTAGCAGATTAGATTCTCTGAAACAAAAATGTCAGTGATAATGTTTTCTGAAGCAAAATGTGATGAGTGATGTGATGAGTTGAAATGTAAACAATGGAGAGTTACATGCTAAAAATGTGAGCTAAAAAATGATGGCATTGTATTAGAGGAAGAGAACACACAGAGATGAACATTATAAACTATAATGTGGAATATGTAGTGGATTATTTCAAGATTTTTGTTGCATTTCTGCCTGCATGCTTGCTGATAAATGAACATCAAATGGCTTAAGGGAAAAAGGGGTTTATTATCTCTTAGATTTTTCCAGTTATAGTTCTCAGTCCAGCTTGACAGAAGAGCACATACCAGCACCAGGGTTGAGGGAACTGGCCACACCATCACCACAGCTGAGAAACGGACAATCCATACAAAAGGATGACAATTTCCTCAACCGACTCTCAGTATCTTATTCATCTGTTCAGGGCCTAGTCCCACCCACCATGGGCTGGACCTTCCCCATCAGCTAGACAATCTTTTGCAGGTTTGCTCTGGGCTTAACTCAACCATCAACTCTCTACACCTGTGCCCAGAGCTCAAACCCTCAAGAGTCAAGTTGACACCTGTGCCTAACTATGACAGTTTTAATATTCTCAAAGTGACTGGCATGGAGGATAAAGCCTAAAAACACGCAAAATGAGGTTCCATTACTCAGGAAGAAGAAAACAAACTAATATAGTCAGTGATTTTTGTATGAGAATACTTCATGAAGATTTCCTTAAACTCTGAGATTCTAGCACCCTATTAGAGGAGAAAAATCTGTACATAAACATTTTCTCTTGGATTACATCTTCCCAGGGGAAAGTGAAAGTAGAATAGACTATTTCTCTAGTCTTGCAAGCTAGTGGATGTGAATGAATGTGGTTTGTATCTCACAAGCAAGATCACTGCACAGAAGAATCAACAAGACAAGGAGAGGTAGGGAAAGGAGAGTGCATGTAATAGCCCTAGTTCATACTCCATAGCTGGCTAGAGAACCTGCTAGCCAACCATCAACTCTACTATAAAGCCTGGCTAGGAAATAAAAAAAGCTGTAATTAAACTAAGAAAGTCACCAAAGAGGACAATATCAAATACAAAAAAATTATAAAAGAAAAATTATTATAATATAGTTGATATCCAGAAAAATATAAAGGATTATCAGATTTTATGAATAATTACATGAAAATAGAGTAACCTAGCAAAAATGGATGACTTCCTAGAAATATGCAACCCACAAAGTCTGACGTGTGAGAAAGAAAATCTGAGCAGTCAAATAATAGGGAGCTAGACTAATTTAGTCATTGAAAAGCCCTCTCTATCCCTTCCCACCACACATACACAAAGAATAGCCCATGACAGATGGTTTCATTGGTGAAGTCTTTCAAAACATTCTAAAATATAGTTTTCTACTTTTTCATACATGTATGTATGAAGAGTTTGAATATGTGTAGGTGTGCTTACATATGGGTGAGTGTATGCCATGAATGGATATACATGAATGAGCACATGTTGATGAAAAATTAGATGGAAACATATCCTACTTAAAACTTGACTTTGAATTTCTGTGTCATGTACAGCTGTCTAGAGAATCCGTGTAAGAAGAATATGGGCAAGGCACATCCAAGTACTCCATTTTGACCATGATAAAGTAATAGGATACTAAGTCTCTCTTATTATCTTCTACCATATCTTTTGAAGCAATGCATACACTAATTCTCTAAACTTCTAAAATAAATCATGCAGTCTCCTGTCAGAAGGAGTCCTCCAGTATCAACAGGAAAGAAAACCTAGAGATGCCCCTGAAATCTCCATAAGTAAAAATACAAATTGATGAAGTATCTTTTTAAATTAGGTCAAGTAGGTGAGTTTTAGATTCAGTGAGAGACACTATCTCAATAAATAAGCAGGGAGAACAATGAAGCAACACACCTGATATCAACCTAGGACTTCCAAATGAACATGTGCACACATATATATGTGTTATTTCACGTGTGTCATAAACATATTATGTCTTCTATCTTTCCCCTCCTTTTCATTCTTCCTTTCTTCCTTCCACATGCTCCAATAAAGAATTATCATTTCCCTACAATGAAAAGTCCACACTTAGAAAAATATGACAGTCCTTCTTCAAAGGGGTTAATTTTCTTTTGTAAGATACAAGAGCTGATAACTGAAGTGTTATTTCCTCCAGTTTGCAGCATGAGTTGAAACCACAGAAAACATCAAAACCTAGCTTGGCTTTGTTGTGTACATGTCATAACTTAAAGATTCAAAGGATCTTTGCTTTTTAGATTCTAAGTGAAAAAAGTTTGTTTATGGTGTCTGATGAGGTAAGAACAAAATTTGCTAATTAGAAATTGAAAAACTTAAGTCAATCAACAGGCCTTTGTTGTTTGGTTTTGATCAGGGCAAAAGAAGGAGTTTTGCATTTGCCTAGACACATACAAAAGACAATTTGTTAAAATAGCAAAAGAGCAGCAAAGTCTGTCTGTTTTTTCAGCTGACTCTTACTCTGTGGCAAGTAAAAGACAGCTGTTTACCAGCTCTCCAGTAATAGTGTTTTTGGTACAAAAGAGAAATCTGAAAAGGCAACTTATTTAGGCTTAAACATTATTCATGTGCTTTTTTCTCAACCAAACACCATCTGGGACAAATTACTTTGCTTTCAATAAGAGAACCTGTACTGCAGACAGAATCTATTTATAAATGAGGAGAAAATTTTGTTCATGGATGTGACCTTTGTTTCCTTAACATTATTTTTCTTTGTGAGAAATAGAGGAAGTCTGTATTATAGAAGAGTCAAAAGAGAGACTGAAGGGTCCTGGGGCAGAGTGAGGAAGAAAGTTCAAGAACGAAAGCATGTAGAGAGGAACCACACTTGGGTTGATAGCTCTAATTCATTCATCAGCAGGTAAGTTTTGTCGTGTTTACTGATTTGGTTCATAGAGGACATAAATTTGTGGAAATGGAACTGTGAATGGAAAGAGCTTTTGGCCTCTTCCAAAGGAGAAGCACTATGTGGCCGAGGAGGATTAAGCATGGGACTTCTTTCTAGTTTTGATTTTTTTCCACTCACTGATTTAAAGAATAACATTGAATTTTTACCAACAATGGTTCATTCTCTCTTTTTCCTATATAAAACTTCCTTTTTAGTTCCAAGTTTACTTTTGTTCAAAAGTAAAATATGGAAGCCTCTCATAGGTCTTCAACCTATGATTACTTTGACTCTGTGGACAGGCACTGGGGTGCTGAGGTCTCCTCAACTGTCCTGCAAAGTGTCCATAATGTATTCTATAGATCACTCTCCTTGCCATTACCCTCCTAAATCAATCATATAAAGGCTGCCCAGAAATCAGATCCAGTAGGTAGTGTGTATGCATTTACAGTGGGAAAAGCAGATGTGGGTTCCCTGCTCATGAAATATGGCTTCTCACCACAGACAAAGGCATACAAGCGGGATCCAGCAGAGCCTAGGTATGAACACCAGCAGTTGTGCATACAACTCAGTACTTAATTGGAACTGGAAGTTACTCCAATAACAATTCTATATAAATGGAATGAAACATGGGAGATGATCACATCTCATCTTCTGAAATATAAAACAAGCCTCTCTACAATTAGGTCCACTTCTTAAAATAAGTGTAATGCCTGTCCATTAAGTAACATAATATTTATTAGAAGGTATCTGTAACTACATTGTGACTTTCAAGGATTCCTTGATTCATGCTCTGTGTTTTTTTCCCTACAGTTTGATATCAACTAAAACAACAGCTTTATACTCCTCAACTCATTTGGAAGTTAATTCACGTAACTTAGAATAAGATCCAAAAATGAAATATCCACAGAGCATCTACCCTGTAAGAAACATATTTTTAAATTCGGTAAGGTGAATTTATTAGACACAATAGAACATCTAATAATATCCACGTAGACAATGAATCATTGCTTCAGTATATTTCCAAATATTGCATAGGATATACTTATTCAAAAGATTTTTGCTATTAATCTTCAATTTAATTTACTTTATTGAGATTTTGTCTTTACATCCTATCAAGTACCAATTTTTAAAATATTGTTGAGTAAAGACTTGAATTAAAATGCTTTACACTTAGAGGAACAAAAATTTATTCTGAATTAAACAGAAAGCAGGGATTTAACTTTCCATGAATAACAGTTCACCACAGAAATGATCATATAACTTTTGTTAGTTTCAAAAGAATATATTAATAAATACACCTGGTAAATGGGTTACAGAAAAGTAAGGACAAATTTGCTACAGGTTTTAGATACTAATTAACAATTATATTCTTAGCTTTGCGGTTTATGGAAGATAGTGGTCTTCATTCCCAATATTTTTCTTGATAGTTAAAGGAGATATTAATGTATGTACAAAGGTGAACAATGAATGGTTATCAAAAGTACAAAAGATAATCTCAAGTAATTTTATCTTTCAGTCTGTAACTTTTCACTCTCAGTAATCAGGAAGTTCTTGTTATCCATCAGTCTATACACATATCATTTTTTTCATGGAAATTTAGTTATTTCACTTCACAACATAGAATAGCCAACTTTGGAGAGAAAGAAGAAAAAGAAATTCATGACCTCTTCAAATAATGAAGAGTTTCATTTAATCTACTTAAAGTTGGTTAGGAAACTAGAGATTGGATGGATATAAAAAAAACTCCCATATTAAGATACTGGCTTGGAATTGCTACATAATATGATGGAATTCAATTGTTAAAAAAATGAAGATAAGCATAATGTGTGTGCTGGAGGAGATTTGAATGTAGTGCTAGGTGCCACATCTGAATGGGAATTTAACTTCTAGGTAGCACGGTTGTTGATCAAAATCATCACTGCCTACCTTCAGCCTATTAACACTAGTGTTGATCCTTTGTAAGTCAATGATTGCAAGTCAAAAGTAGGTTGTAGGTGTTGTAGAAGCAATAGTCATTGAAACTCATAGAATAAAAAAAAAGAAACTCATAGCTATTGGTGTGATGCATTGACCTATTATTTGCTGGAGAAAATAATGTTCTTAAAGTTGACTTCAGGCTTTCAATTTTAATTTGGATGCCAAAAAGGAATTTGATTGTGAAGATTAGCTGTATTTAACTAACAGTGACTCAGTCTGTCTTATTTCTTTATTTTTAGTTATCATATTTGCACTTGGAGATGTTGATTATTAGATTCTTAAATATTGAGGTTTAAGTGGGGCAATACAAAGAGGGGCAGGGCCATGATGGTTGCTTGATGTCAGTGAAGGAGAGGGGAACAGAAAGCATGAGTTTATCAAGCACCATCTTAATCATCATTATAAGATGCCAATGGGACCTCTCTAAATTCCTTTTAGCCAAATCCTGCACGTCAAGGAAATAAGCAGTAGACCTTCTTTCATATTCAGTCACTGGATATGGATAAATAGCCTTTTCTAACTGTGGCTTCCACTAAAGTGTACGGATGACTTCTCAAGGGCACGTTCAGGGAGCATGAGGGACATCCATCAAATTAATGCTTACTGTAAATTGGGTCAATATCAAACATTCTCTAAAATAATCATTTTAATGGTACTACAGTAAAAGCTGGTGAGTCTTCTTGTACAAATAGTGTAACAAAGAATTATGTCTAGAATGGATAGATAACAAAAGGAATATTTTTTCATTATTTTAGAAGGCTTGATTAGACAAAATAAAAGTTTAAAACTATATGAAGATTGAGTGCTGGTAAATTAATACATTTTATAAATGAACTAATGAAAGTAAACATAATAGACTGGTAAAATATTTGAACTGAAACACAATAAAAATAATTTATAAAAAGTCATTGTCAAAGTGCCTCATTTACCTTTAAATACTGTTAATGTGTCATGCGTGCAGTTGGAAAGGATGGAACTGTGCATTAAACTAAACTGGGGACTTTAGCCTATAGTACTTGGCAGCATTGCTTTTTATCTGTTAGTTCAAAAGTTCAGTCCATCTTCATATAGAATTTATATAAACTAAAAAAATTCAATCTATGCAACAGACTTACTCTAATTCAGCTTCTTCAAATATTCTTGTGCTATGCAACAGTGGCCCTGCGTGTAAATGATATGCACTGAGGATATATAAAATATGATGTGTACAGGATAATGCCTCATACCAATCAGATGTCCATTTGTTACTGTTTGTTAACAACCCTTTATCTCTTAGTGTTATAAACTCCACTTGAAACTGATTAAAGTTTTGTATAAAATATGAGTGAATTCCTAAAATTTGAGTGTTAAAGGAAATTTTGGCCTTGCATTTTTATTTAAAAGGGAAAGGACAAGATTGAATCAAAATGTAGGAACTGAAAATTTGAATAAAAATATAATTGTTCAGTATCATAGACAATTCAACTAGTTTAAAATTATTAAAGTTGAAGACAAGGTTGCATTATTTTGGCCAAGAAACCTACAATTAATAAAAAAGATGGGGGCTGGAGAGGTGGCTAAGGGGTTAAGCCTCTGCCTTGCAGGCAGAAGGTCCTGAGTTTGGATCCTAGACCCCACATAGAGACGCTAGACCGAAGTGGGGGCCACCTGAGTTTCTGGTCCCGGTAGGGCAGAGCCTGTGAATCCCTGGGCAGAGTACACACACACACACACACACACAAACACACTCACGCACACACACATACACACACACACAATTGAATAAATAAAAATAAATAAAAAAGATGATTTATAGTCCTTATAAAATATAAAATATTATGGAAACATCTCTCTCAAAAAAAATTTAGTTATTTAAATGAATTTCCAACCAAATCCCTAAATCCCCAAATAATTTGGTGCTCATTACAAAAAAGAAGAAATGCAGTTTTCTAATGAATATCTTTATCTTTATTAATAAATGTGTTTCTGAATTGATGTGAAATACAATTTCACATATTACACATGGAGAATTTTTAAAATGATGATAAATAAGAATAAAAAATAATTACCTTCTACACTTGGCATTATAATTTGTTACTCCAGAAAGATTTGTTATTGTATGATAAAGCTGAAATAAGGATAGTGTTCTGGCAACACATTCATTCATTCACATAAACTTAAGAAAACTGACGAACAAACAAAATGAAAAAGTGAGAAAAAACAATTCTTCATGACTACAACTTAAAAAATTTGCCTATGCAAACATACCCACATCCAAGGCAACCACTAGCAATAACTGCCAGAGAGTAATAATATCAACTAGATGAATTCATTCCAAAACACACAGAATCTGAAAGGTCTTAAGAGACAAAACAACAATGCCCAAGTCAAAATGCAGATCTGTGAGAAACAAAACCCAAGAAGACAAATCTCCCACCGAAAGAAGTAACCCCATAATGATAGACGCAAACCAAAACAAATTCACAGAAAATAGACAAGGAAGCCAGGCCCAGGATAATGACTTTCAAGCATGATCTAATGATCAATACTATGAAAGAGGAAATCCAGGAGGAGTAAATAACCACATTAACCACATGGAACAGGAACATAAGAGACACTTGGAGGAATTGAGAAAAACAGTTGAAGAAACAAAACTAGGCATAGAGCAGTGAAAACAATCTCAGGCAGAGTTTAAAATTGAACTAAAAGACAAGTTATCTTCAACCCAGAACTCAACAGTGAGTCTTATCAGCAGAACTAACAGACACTTGGAGGAATTGAGAAAAACAGTTCAAGAAACAAAAAATAGTTATAGAGCAGTTAAAACAGTCTCAGGCAGACAATACTGAACATATATGCACCTAATACGGGCCCCTCCACATTCATTAAGCAAACCCTACCACGTCTAAAGCGAGAAATCAACCTCAAAATGATAATTCTTGGGGATTTCAACACCATCCTCTCAACATGGGATAGGTCAACAGGTCAAAAACTTAACAGAGACACTTTGGAACTTAATTGAACCCTTACTGAAATGGAACTTACAGATCTCTATCGAACTTTTCATCCATGCACCAAAGATTACACATTTTTTCTCAGCAGCACACAGAACTTTCTCCAAAATAGATTACATATTGGGCCACAAACCAAATCTCCACATATACAGGAAAGTTGAAATTCTAGCCTGTACTCTATCAGACCACCATGGTCTAAAGCTTGACATCCGAAACACAGCAAACAAAAGAAAATACACCAACTCATGGAAACTAAATACTATGATGATGAATGAGAATTGGATTTGGGAAGAAATTACAAAGGAAAGTCTAGATTTCCTGGAAGTGAACGATAATGAAAACACAACTTACCAAAATCTATGGGACACAATGAAAGCTGTCCTAAGAGGTAAGTTCATATCGCTTAATGCCTACATCAAAAAAATGGAAACATCACAATTAAATAACTTAAAAATGCACCTTAAAGCTTTAGAGACACTAGAGCAATATGTTTCCAAAAGCAATAGAAGAGAGGAGATCAGCAAAATCAGGGGAGAAATATCCGAAATTGAGATAAGGAAAAGGATACAGAGAATCAACCAGTTAAAAAGCTGGTTCCTTGAAAAAATCAATAAGATTGATACACCTCTAGCTAAATTAACCAAAAGCCAGAGAGAGAAAACCCAAATTAATAAAATTAGAAATGAACATGGAGTTATCACTTCTGATACCCAAGAAATTCAGAGTATTATAGCGTGTTATTTTAAAAAAACCTATACTCTGTGAAATTTGACAACACAAAAGAAATGGATGAATTCCTAAGTAAGCACGACTTACCTAAATTGAATCAAGAAGATTTGAATTATTTAAATAGTCCTATAACATATGAGGAAATTGATGAAATAATCTCCAATCTTCCCACCAAAAAATATCCTGGACCAGATGAATTCAGCACAGAGTTCTACCAGATATTAAAGGAGCTAATAACGCCAATACTCCTTAAACTGTTCCATCAAATAGCAAAGGAAGGAACACTACCAAATTCTTTCTATAAAGCTAATATCGTATTAATCCCAAAACATAATAAAGATACACTTAAAAAAGAAAACTATAGGCCAATGCAAAGATGCAAAATTCTTAATAAAGTATTAGCAAATTGGATTCAGAAACATATCAAAAGATCATTCATGGGGACCAAGAAGGGTTTATACCAGGCATACAAGATTGGTACATACACAAATCAATAAATGTAATTCACCATATAAACCAGCCCATAATCCAAAACCACATGATACTCTCAAGATGCAGAAAAAGCTTTCAACAAGATCCAACAGCCGGGGGCTGGAGAGGTGGATCAGAGGTTAAGCCTCTTCCTTGTAGGCAGAAGGTCCTGAGTTTGGATCCTAGACCCCACGTATAGACGCCAGGTAGAAGCGGGGCGGCCTGAGTTTCTGGTCCTGGTAGGGTGGAGCCTGTGAATCCCGGGGCAGAGTAAACAAGGAGGAGATGGAGGCGGTCCATGGTAGTTCCCCAATTTGCCCGTGCTTCTACACACACACACTCACACATACATACACCTACAATTGAATAAAATAATAAAAATTAAAAAAAATCCAACAGCTCTTTATGATCAAAATCCTAGAGAAGGTTGTAATGGAAGGAACCTTTATCAACATAATAAAAGAGGTATACAACAAGCCTTCAGCAAGGATTATGGGGATGCGGAAAACTTGAACCATTCCTGCTTTGATCAGGAACTAGACAAGGCTGTCCGTTCTCACCATTTCTATTCAATATTGTGTTTGATGTCTTAGCTGAGGCCATAAGACAAGAAAGGGACATAAAAGGGATTCAAATTGGCAAGGAAGAAGTCAAGTTATCTCTATTTGCAGGTGACATGATCATATACCTGAGTGATCCCAAAAACTCCCCAGGAAACTCCTGGAACTAATACAGAAGTTTAGCAGGGTGACAGGATACAAAATAAATGTACAAAAATCAGTGCCTTTCCTATATGCCCAGAATGAAAAAAGTGAAAAAGCCCTTAGAGCAACAATCCCATTTACTATACCCCTAAAAAAGTGAAATACCTTGGTATATACCTAACCAAGGAAGTAAGAGACCTTTATAATGAAAACTTTTAAGACCCTAAAGAAAGAAATTGCAGAAGACACCAGAAGATGGAAAGACCTCCCATGTTCCTAGATTGGCACAATCAACATCATAAAAATGACCATCCTACCAAAGGCAATATACAGATTCAATGCTACACCAATTAAAATCCCAAAGCAATTCTTTAAAGAAGTTGACCAGACAATCTCAAAATTCATATGGATGCACAAAAGACCCATGATAGCAAAAACAATTCTGAGTAACAAAAACACTGCTGGAGGTATCACCATACCAAACCTTAGTCTATACTACAAATCCATAGTTGTAAAAACAGCCTGGTACTGGCTCCAAAATAGACACACAGATCAATGGATAAGGGTTGAACACCCGATATAAGCCCACACAACTACAGCCATTTGATATTTGACAAAGGGGCCTAAAAAATCCAATGAAAAAAGAACAGCATCTTCAACAAATGGTGCTGGCAAAACTGAATCTACACATGCAGAAGATTAAAACTGGACCTGGATTTGTCACCATGTACAAGACTAAATTCCAAATGGATCAAGGACTTCGATATAAGGCCAGAGAATATGAAAACCATAGTTGAAAGGGTAGGGAACTCTCTTGAGCTGATTAGGCTAGGCCAACAGTTCCTAAATGGACATCCAATAGGACAGTCACTACAACCAACTCTCAACAGATGGGATTTTGTGAAATTAAAGAGCTTCTGTTCAGATACAGAGATTGTAACACGAGCTCAAAGGCAACCCACAGAGTGAGAGAAAAACTTCACTAACCACATATCTGATAGAGCTCTATTATCCAGAGTGCACAAAGAACTTAGAAAACTAACCAAGGAAACAAATGGCCCAAATAAAAAATAGGCCCTGGAACTCAAAAAGAAAGTTTACCAGGAATGAAATTGAAATGTCTAACAAATATCTTTAAAAATGCTCCACACCCTTAGCCATCGGAGAAATGCAAATCAAAACTTCCCTGAGATATCATCTCACCCTGGTCAGGATGGCAAAAATATACAATACAAACAACACCAAGTGTTGGAGAGGCTGTGGAGAGAGGGGCACTCTTCTACATTGCTGGTGGGAATGCAGGCTCATACAGCCACTCTGGAGAATGGTTTGGCAATTCTAAGAAGTTAAAGATTGAAATGACATATGACGTTGCTATTCCACTTTTGGGAATAACTCCCCATACAGCAAAAATTCACCTCAATAGCACAAGGACAACCATGTTCATAGCAGCACTGTTTAAAATAGTAAAGTCATGAATCAACCCAAATGTCCAACAGTTGATGAGTGGATAAGGGAAATATGGTACATTTATACAATGGAATATTGCTCAGTCATCAAAAATGATGAATTAATGTAATTTGCCGGGAAATGGATGGAATTAGAAACAATTATATTGAGTGAAGTATCTCAAATACAGAAAATTAAGCACTGTATATACTCCCTAATAGGTGGATCGTAGTACCAAACCCACTTAGAGACACACTTAAAGAGAAATCTCTGTAATACCTACAGTAATTGCGAAGATTATAAACAGGAGGGAAGGGGAAGGAGGGCCACATCAGAAACAAGGAGAGAGGGGACCATGTTACAGCAGAGAAAATAGGTCACCATCAAGGACTGCAAGTAAGTAATGAGATACCTGGTTAAGGTCACAGACTTTCCTTCCTGATCATTTTCAACTGATGGGGTATGATCTCACCAGAAGGGGAGGACATATAGTCTGGCAGATAAAAAGTAGCCATTGTGCAAATGGGAGATTGACCCCTCCCCTCTCTGCGCTCTCCTACTTTTATTCCATCTACCTTTGAATATACTCTTATAATAAGACTCTATTTTAACAGCTTTTTATCTCTGGCCAGGGGGTGACATCAGGATGGAGTGAAGGGCATTGCAGGAGCAGCAAAACTGAAAAAAATCAACAAACCATAATTCAGATCATCAGAGACTCTATATCAACCAGGCCCGCTTAATCTCTTCCCATCCTGAAGCTCAGGGAAATTTGTGGAAGAGGAGGTGGTAAGAGTGTAAGAGCACAAGGATGCCGAGGAGGAATGATATGCAAGATACTCCACACAAGTTAGGTCTGAAGCAATCATAATAGGACTTTGCATGACCTGGGCAATGATCAACACATTATTGACCCCTCAAAGTCTAGCATGGACTAAAAGCACTAGGATCCTTAGAAGCTAGGGATTAACAACCACAATAGTGTTCCTATACTTATAGGGAACACAAGAAAGAGTTCTAGGAAATCCCATTGGGTCTTACACCTCATCAGAGAGGAGGGCCCAGAGGAAAGTTGGACATACTCATTAAAGGACGCTCCAGGGATGGGGGAGGAAGAGGCACTGGAAGATAGGGTGGGAGAAGGGGGAAAAAGGAAGGAGAAAAGGGGGAAGGGAGCAAGGGGGTCCAGGGAGTGGTGGAAGGAGGGAGGGGACTGGTATACCTATTAAGTTTATATGACCAGAAATAAATAAATAATTTTTAAAAATTTGTCTATGCTGTATTTATACATTAAATTTTTACAATAAAATAAATAAAATATAGTTTTGACAAAATGGATCCATTTTACATTCATTATTGAACATGCCTGTTAGAGTACATGTATCATTTGCTTTCCCATCCAAAAATGATATGTATGTGAAATGACAAACTTTGTATAAAGAAAAGAACAAAGTAATGACAAATCAGGGAAGTTTTTTTTTTTTTTTTTCCTTTGTACCAACTCTTTACCCAATGTCTGAGAATTGCCTGTTTGTTTATTACTTCAGTTGGTTGGCCTTTTTAGAATTCCATTGGTGTGAAGTAGTGTTTTCAGACTTGCTTTTATACTTACTATTTAGTTAAGCCATGTCATTTGCTCATTTTTTTTAGCTTTATTTTAATTCATGGAAACAGTGAGTTGTGTGTTTTCAACCCATGTCTCCTCCACTCCATGCTCTTCTTATTTCACCTCTTCTTCTATTCTTTTCTGCAACATGTTCTCCTTCTTCCCTCACATCGTTCTACATGAGCAATCCATTGAATCCTGGGTAGGACACCTGCATTAAATAGTGGTTGATATCCTCTAGTGGTCCACCAGTGGGTAACCTGTAGAGTATATAGGCTCCCCTTTTCTTTTGTCTGGCACCAAACCCATGCAGTCTTTTAGGATCTCAAGTGATCATCTCTGTTCCATGGCAAAGCATTGTTAGGCCAGCTCTAGTACTGGTAAAAGTAGACAATACTGCACTGACTTCTATTTCTTTTTATTGCTAAAATTTCTTCTTTGTTTTGTTTTTAGACACATAAGCATGTCTGTATGCCTGTGCTTCTATGTGTGTATCTGTGTGTGAAGACAGGATTCACCCTAGATTGTGCTACTTTCTCTCTGATTTGCTCTGGAGTTTCCCAGGCTCTGCCTTTTTCAGAGCCAGTAGTACAGGTCACTGCCATTTCCATGTAGCTCGTTACATGGGATCCGGGATCCAAACTCAGGACTTCTGCTTTTCAGACAGTTCTAAGCCATCTCTCCAGTTCTTTTCTGAATGATTTCACTGTGTAAAGTATGTTTGGTATTAGTTCATCTACTACATGATGCCTTGACCACTTACAGTTTTGGCTGATTCTGAATAAAATTGCTGTAAACTTTCACATGCAGGTTTTCATGTAAAAGGACTATAAAATGGTTCTGTAGTGTAAATATATTAATTTATTATTTTTTAAAACCTGGATGCAGTGTTCACACCATTAGTTAAGATTCTTATTGTCCCACATCTTCATGTGCAAATGACATGATTACTAGGTTTTCTTCATGTTTTAAACATTTTAATTAGTATTTTGTAATTGATAATGTGATTTTAATTTCACTATTAAATTGAAGAAGACGAATGTCTGTGACTCATTTCTTAATCTTAAATGTCTTTTACATGGTAAAAATGTTAAATTTAATAGCATACAGTTTACAGTATATAAATATAACTTATTTATGTGCATACATGTGCATAAACAGATACCATATATTTTATGTTGAATGTAAAAACTCATTATAAACTAAATTTGAAAAGGTTTTCTCCTAATTTTTCTTCTGTCTGATATTTTCTTTAGCATTTTCATTTAAATAATGATTCATTGTTTCCATGAAAGGTACGAGGCTTGAAGATAGGTCCATTTTTACTGTATCTTCAGTTTAAATCACTAGTTGCTTAAATAGTAACATTTTTCCACTAAACTGAATTTCCTTATTCATGAAAAACAGTTTGTATTTTTATTGTGACGCTCCAGGTTTACATGTTTTCTACTAATATATGTTCCTACTATTAAACCAATACTACGATATCTTAATTACAATATCTTAATTAGTTTACTTTTCAGTGAGTTTTGAACTTGTGTGTTTTTAGAATTAAAACTTTTATTCACAACCAAGAAATATCAGTACTCCTGAGAAATGATTGTTTCTGCTGGAGAAGAAAGGAACAGAATCAAGGAAGGTAACACAAGTGACTTTAAAGTAATAGTAAGTTATTCTTAATTTAAATTAAGTGAAAAGTAAATGTTCTTCATAGTTCACATGAACTTTACATTTTTATTATTTCATACGTAAGTACAATGAATTTATGATAATTTCATAACTTAATTCCAAATTCCATCCTGTCTCCTTTTCCCATTGCAACCCTTTTCATTCCCTACCAGTCTCCCTCCTAGATAATGGATTTTAGCTTGTGGGTCCACTTTGATGGCTTATTCTTGAATACTAGCTGGAGCATGAAACAATGACTACACCACTGAGGAAATCATTATCCACATCCTCCTCGACCCTATCCAACAATAACCCTAAATAGCTCAACAGTCTGTCAGGGTGGTGTTGTACCTTTTGAGATATTTTCCCTCTTATGATGAACTCTCGTTAGCCCTTTTACAAGCATTTTTATTTGTTTTTAACATTAAATAATAAACACTTGAAATTTTTATCCTGTCACTATATGTATCTCTAAAAATGTGGATTATTTAAAAGGATCAAATGCTTGTAATATGATCACACAGAAAACAGGAGTAGAATGAGGGCATTTACCCATCACTTTTTGAGTCTCACAGGACCAGAAATTCAGAAGTTGATAACATATCCTTTTCTAACATCAAACTATATTTATGTGGGTATGCTGAAGAGAGGTGGGCAGTCACCAAAAAGAATGTCAGTAAACTTGGTGCCAAAAAATAAATTTAAAATTTGTCATACAAATTTGAATCCATTGCTCTGCTTTCTCAAAGTTATCAAATTGCGTAGTAATTAAAATCCATATTCTTTGTCACATAAATATTAATGTGCCTTATGAACTCAGTTTAAAAATTAATAGCAAAGTATTTACAATGCTCTGAGATTCTTTCTAAGTACTGCTTGCAAGAGGTCATTTAATCCTAAGGGCAATCCTATAATGTATTATCAGCCTTTTAGTAATGACAAAGTAGGATGCTTTCATCCTACCTACTAAATGTATCTGATGTATCCAACATAATAAGCATTTTATATCTATTAATTATCTAAATGCCACTGGCCAATGCTATCAAGATAAAAGAAATGAAGGTGCTATAGCATTGGTGGTACAGTGATAAACACAGTTGCCTTCCAAAAAATGATGGTGCAACCTATTCATTCAGGTAAATCCAAACTTTATGATAATGTGAAGGCTCTCTGTCCTCATAACAAACTACCTAGACAAAATTGTGCACACCTCTTATAATCCACACACCTCATATAATTGAAAAAACAGGAACAACACAAGAAGCCACAAAAATATGTCTCCTTTCCAAATCAATGACATGAACTGCCACTGAATATATCCCACTGGATGACAATCAAAAGAGCAATAATCTAGAGGTCAATTAAAAACATGATGAAGCAGCTCTAAGAGAACACAAATAAATGTTTAAACAGTTGTGAAGAACACAATAAACTCAGAAAAGAACACCAAGAAAACACAAATAAGCAACTAGACACGATTAGAAAGACAGTTGAAGATCTGAAAACAAATTTTGGGGCTGAGAGGTGGCTCAGGGGTTAAGCCTCCGCCTTGCAGGCAGAAGGTCCCGAGTTCGGATCCCAGATCTCATGTATAGACGCCAGACGGAAGCGGGGAGCAGCCTGCGTTTCTGGTCCTGGTAGGGCGGAGCCTGTGAATCCCAGGGCAGAAGGAGGTGGAGGCGTCCATGGTGGTTCGCGAATTCGTCCGTGGTTCTACACATACACAGACACACACATACACACACACACAGACACACGCGCACACGCACATACACACAGTTGAATAAATAATAATAATAATAATAAAAATAAAAAAACAAATTTTGAAATATTGAAAGAAACTCAACAGATCTGCAAATATTGAAGTACTAAAAAAAAGTCCAATGTGAAATAACACTCAAATGGAAAAACTCAAGCAGTGCAACTAAAAATTCAGTAGAGATTCTCAAAAATATAACTGACCACATACAAGAGAGACTCTCAGAATTGGAAGACAAGATGGGAGAAATGGATAAGTCAATCAAATAAATTGATAAACATGTATAAACAAAACATACAGGAACTTTAGGACACCAAGAAAAGACCCAACCTAGAGATCATGGGTATCTTAGAAGCAGACACAGAACAGAAAGACTCATCATGCATAATAATAAATGACAGAGGAAAATTTCCCTAGCCTAAGAAGAGATGTACCCATTCAGATCAAAGAGGCATGTGGGACTTCAAATACCCAGGAAAAAGGTATATTACTGGCACAGATGACAGATGACAGATGACATGGGGCTCATCAAATATATACATTAAAGGTAAGATCTGAAAAGCTGCAAGATAGAATGACCAAGTCACATAAAAAGACAGAAGTAGCAAGTCACATCTAAGTCCATCAAAGTACAACTGGCTTTTCAATGCAAATTGTGAATGCTAAAAGGGCTTGGAGAAACAAAACAAGTTAGGAACAAACAGAAATGCCAACTCAGATTGTTGTATATATATAGCAAAGTTTTTATTCATATTGGAAGGAAAAATAAAAATAATACATGACAGAAACAACTAAAAGGTCTACATGGCTACAAAACCAGGGCTGTGGAGAATATTGGAAGTGATTACTCAAAAGGTCAAAGAAGAACAAATACATCAAAGAAACTACAGGGAATAAATAATATCGGTACAAGAACTGAAACAAGGAATATAAATGCAAGCCCCACAAAAAAACGACACAATAAGATATTGTTTAAGTAGTCTAACAATGACTGCCTATATGGGCTCAGTTCAGGAGCTGGATATATTAATAGTCCCAGTTTCGTGCTGAAGGACAGAGGATTCCTGGAGAATCCTCTGGACTTCAGTCATCTTAGAGGGTTGAAGAATCTGGTGACAGCCTGAAAGATGAGTTCAGCAGCATACAGCCCAAGAGCAAGTAAACACTGCTTTCTGTACTTCCTTTAGTCTGGTTTACTACTAGAAGGTACCATGTATATTTAGGGTTGATCATTGCATTTCAATTGTTTTAATCCAGATCATCTCTTCAGGTGGTTTGATGGTTGATCTTTTAGTTAATTCCAGGTCTAGTCAAGATGACAACAAAGATTAACTATCACAGGAAGTAAGCTCATATATACTAGCTGATTAAAAAAGTAAGAAAATTCCTCCATAGTCCCACAGACTCGTTACTATAATTGGTGTTTTCAAAATATAACACTGTTAATATAAGAAATCAGGCCAATCATTAGTTGGCTTCTGTCAATTAAAAATGTCTTAAAAACATGGAAAATGGTTCCATTACCTTGTGTCCTAGCTTTACTTTGCACATAATATGTAATCAATACATAGATAAGTAAAAAAGGAATTCTGTCTTGGTAGGTGTTTAAAGCCATGAGCTTTCTCATACCTATAAGTGGACCTAAGGAAAGTGATTATAGGCGAGATGTGACACAAAAAATAATGAAATCAAATGTCTTGCATGATCCCTGTGACCTCATCATATCTTACCATTTGTTCTTTTGTTAAATGTTAACTCTGGTCTCGCTGTGACACAGGTCCTTGAGGGCAAGCACCACATCTCTTACTTTTTTGCAGCATTTCCCAGCTAGAATTCAGTAAAGCTCAACCGCCCTTTTGGAAACTCAAATTTTCCTTCTCTTTCCTATTACTTTCATTTCTGAAGAACATATGGCCTCACAGAAGACTAAGTTATAAAATTACATATACCTTCCATATTATTCTATTAGCTTTTTTCTAATTTCATGGAAATATTGAGCAATATTACATTTCTGTGAATATTACATTTTTCTGTGAAATACTGGGAAATGCCTATGCAAAACCCTGAAGATAATCCTTTATCATATTTCATGTTTTTAAAAAGATACCTGTTATACTTCAATAAAAGGACAAGTATTTTTGGAGAAAGATTTATTTCAGGGCTGAAGCCCTGAGAATTGTAAGATGACCTTGGAATATAACTCCAAAACCCAAAGCCCTCTAACACTGCAGAAAACACAAAAGAGTATGGTGAAAGACATCTTGTCAAACTAAAAGAGTACCAAATTATCAAACTTGCAACTTTTGAGGCCAAAATAAATACTGAAAATATTAAACTTAAACTCAAAAGCAAAGTCTCCATAAATAACTAAATAGGCAAAAATTCAATAAGAGAGGGAAACCTTTGAAGTAAATTGCCAATTAATGCACACAGAAGGAAAGAATGGAAAATAATCAAAAATTCTCAGGAATGACAGCTGCTCTGCTGACACGCTGCATCAATAGATGCTGATGAGAATGTGCCATAGTTGAGTCTAAAACAGGATGTGTGCACAAGCTTGAAGGAACTCTCTTTAAAATATTTATTCATTTCTTCCCATTTATAAACAGAGCAGGACTTATGTTACTGTGAATGAACACAGATCTCCCTGAGAAAATTATTAGGATGGACATAATGAATCAGAAGACCTCAATCACTGCCTTGCATTCTGATCAGATGATAATCTCTGAGGCATTGCTGCTGTGAGGCAGCACTGCTCAAGTGCAGAGAAAATACTGCATAGCCGCAACTAGGTACTAGATGAGGACCCTTCAAAAGTGTCTAGGTAATAAAGAAACAAGGACTCAAGAGCTTTCACACACTGGAAAAGGCCAAGGGGCAATAACATTTGAGGCAATACAAGGTCCCAAAATAGAGAAAGACACCAGAATAACAATTTGTGAATTTGTTTTTGTTATTGTTTAGTAAGGATATTGTCATCTTATTGTTTTGTAATATAATAATTTCCCTGCACATTTTCATTTCAATAGATGATTTTCATGAATCCTTCCAGGAGTCCATATAAAGATTGTGATTAAAGACTTGATCTCTTTGTTCTCATGATCTGAAAGAAATTATTGTTTTGGCAGAAACATTTTCCAGTGTACTATTTCAAAGAGGCATGGGATAAAGGATTTCATGATGTCTTGGTGGTGAGCTTGCTTTTGTTGAGATTTGTATTCTGATGCATGAACTTTCTCAGCAGCAGTTCAAATGCTCATTCCTTGTGTGCACACGGTCACAGTGTGTCTGTGGCTCATCCTGATAAGACATTCCCCTCATGGGCTACATGTTTATAATACCTGAAAAAAATAAAGACACAGTGAAGTAGTTCATTTATTTAAAAACTAAAAACTCCTATTTTTCTGTCCAACAATGCTAGAATTGTTATCTCTTTTGTCAATTTTAGGAATTTTTCCAGTAACATTTAAACACTATAAAATCAACATGGAGTATTATAATCATTGCAATGACTATAGACAATCAATGACCTCAGTATTTGAAAAAGTTTTTAAAAAGTTCATTTACACAAACAAGCACAAGCACATATATGAGCTTTATGATGTTAAAGATATATCGCTAGTAACCAAGGATAATATCCTCAAAGAAGTTAAAGTTAACAAGTTTTAATATGACTATAAAATCATTTAAAACTTTTATCTACATGATGAATTAACAATGCCTCTCTCCAAAAAATAGTTCAATGGAGACTGTTCCATGTTAATAAATACTGTTAGTACATGATTTTCACAATGTAGACATGAATTTACAAATAGAAATAAATATTACCTATATCAGAGTAATTTCATTTGCTTTTGTATGGATAAGGCATTATTTGCACTGCTGATGGATTTTGGCATGAAATTATGAAATAACCCAGAGAAAATGGAAAGTGTAGATGTCTATCCTAGAAAGCTGAGCTCAACAGATCAATTTTAATGCCATTCCATCTGTTACTAATATTGCTCATATCAATAGAATATAACTCTTGCCTTTTCTGAGTAGCCCAATCAATCACTATTTCATTTTAATTTATAAATAATATAGTTATTATGTATTTGCCATATTTCAGAGACTAAGCTAAGACATGAGCCTATAAAAGTAGAAATGGTCTGAGTTTTACTCCCATGAACAAATTAAAAAGTGGGCTCCAGCTTCAGATACATATAAAAAACACCTGACCCTGGGTGAGAAGCACAGTTTATTACTGGAAATTATTTAAATATTAATAAAAAGAGGAGAAAGGAGAAAATAGGTGGGAATGGAAGAAAGGAAAGCAGCTGGATAAACATTCCAGTCCCAATCCCCATCTCTGCAATCCCCACAGGACAGAGTGAGGCAGATGTTCCCAGTTTAAGTGTGGGCTTGCATCCCAGGTGGAATATAAATTTAGAAGCGTCTTAATTTTTATAGACTAGAGATACACCTAGTTATCCTCTTCTCCAGACTTACACTTTAAAGGCTTCATGGCAATTATAATGTTAACAATGGAGATTATTCTGAAGTCTAGACTTAGAATTCATATTTGAAGAAATAGGAAATCAGTATTAATCGAACTTTTTAATAGTAGTACATTCGTTGGGCTACTGCATCATGCAGCAACAGCTCTCCCCTCTAAACCGCTCTGAATTCCACACCCTTTCTACTATCCAGAACGGCGCCCCAACCATACCTACCTCCTGCATGTGTTCTTGCCAACAGGGGACCCCCAGATCTCGCATTAGTCCATTAGTAGTGAAGTTTTTCCCTTTTATGGTAGATATTTCTAGGTTTGTAGTATTTGCCACGCCCCCTAGCGTCCCTCCAGGTTGCAGGCTATAGAAGCCCTGAGAAAAAGTTGCGGCTCCCTGCATTCGCCACTCTGTTCATTTCTCTAGCGCAAACACCCATGTGGTCTGTGGTTTTTGCTGGTGCTGGACACCGAGGAGGCTGCCTTCCCTTCATCGGTGCTGAAACTCGGGACAGGTTTTCCCGGACTTTATTGCGGGAACCTGTCCTTGTTTGGAGGAACTCAGACGCGGACCAGCGTTTGCCTTCCATCTCCCCAATGGCTCAGTCTCTGCATTCACCACTGACATCCAATTGGTAAGTTTCCCTACTCTGCCCTGAAAACGTCTCTCTGAGCCGGGGAGAACAGTGAGCTAGCTCCCCAGAGCATTCTAGTGCAGTCGCCTGGAAGTCTTCTGTTGGTCTTCAAGGCTTGCTCCACACTGGTCAAAAGGACCCTACTCTACAGACCGTAGTCACTTTCTCTTGTTTCTTGGTTTCTTTCTTCTTGCGCCAGGTAGTAAGGTCCCTACGGCTTTTGCCCTACTGTTCAATTCTTGCTTGTGACGACCTTGATAGTTGAATCCAGTCCTCTCACTGTTTTGTTAGCCACTGATCTATACAAAACCTCCTCTAGGCTAGGTCATGGATATGAGTCTTTGGAACAGAATCCACAGTCCTCAGGGTTGCCTCCTAGACAATTTGACAGCCCTATGATTACCACCTGGCCTCAAGATTAAAAAATTGATCTGCTATTACAATCATGATTGGCCTCAATGTCCCTTAGATAACCCTTAGATAACCAAACGAAATGGCCTATTTGTGGCTCTTTAGACTCAAATATTATTCGAGATCTATATAACTTCTGTGAGAGTATGGAAAGAGATTCCCTATATCCAAGTCTTCTCCTATCTATGTCCCAAACCCCCTCGGTGCTTCACTTATAACCCTAAACACGTACTTCTCACTTGCAGAAAAAGAAAGCCTCTGCCCCCACCCCCTACAGAAATGTATGCTCTTTGTGTTGTGTCTGTGATGAATTCATTATTTTAAGGGTTACTTTAAAAACTGTTTTGGCTTGCTTGGTTACCTGGATTTCATGTAATATGTGTGTTTTATGTTTCAAAATAACAAAGCTGTGGCCACTTCAATTTTTAGTCTTATTGTACCCTTATATTTTTATTTTGGTTCTTGATTACTTGGCATACTCAATTAAAATACACGTGCACACTTAAAAATATGTGCATTTTGGTAACATTGACAGGCCTACCTAAGTAGGTGTTGACTTAAATATTCTATCTTGTTTGATCTTGATTTTGATGAAGCATCACAAAAGGTGATATTGTGTTCTTACTGAGGATCTGATAACATCAGGTTTGTAATTCCTTTTAATATTTTCCCCATGTGTTCTAAGAATAACAAAACCACTATAAACTTACTCATTCCTCCAACTTCTTTTATGGAATCTTATACCAACATCAGACAACCTACATTAATCACCTCAAACCAAACCAGCCAAATCTCTCCCATCCTAAAGTTCAGGGAAATTTGTGGAGGAGGGAGCAGTAAGATTATAAGAGTCTAAAGATGGGGAGGAGCCACAATAAGCAAGATACTCCACACAAGGTAGGGCTATGGTAGTAGCCATAATCAGATTTTTGCATGACCTGCACAATGACTGACATGTCAATGATTCCCCAAAGTCTAGCACGGATCACAGGCACTAGGATCCTTAGAGGCAAGAGACTCACAGTCATAATAGTGTTCCCATACTAAAAGGAGCACAAGAAAGGGCTCTGGGCAATGCCATTGAGTCCTTACACCTCACCAGAGTGGAGGACACGAGGGAAGTTTGACATTCACACTAAATGATGCTCCAGGGAATGGCAGGGGAGAAGGCAGGGTATTGAGAGACAGGGAGGGAAGGAGTGGGTGAAAGGAAGGAGAAAAGGGGAGGAGAGTTCAAGGGGGACTTGGGAGGGATGGAGGGAGGGACGGGACTGAGATACCTATTAAGCATGCATGGGAAATGAATAAATAAATATAATAATAAAAAATTAAAAAAGAAAATTGGAATAAGGTTTATGGGATATTACATTTATTAGAAGATTGAAAATTAGATATGATGGGTAATGTGAACATTATATGTTATGCTTCTTCCATGTTATAGAAGAAAAGGCATTGAGCCTCAGAAACATAGCTGTTAGGAATTAAGCTTCATGTATTCAAGTGTTCTTCAGTTGTCTCTGTCTTGATTAAACAGAGACATTCTAATTCCTAAAGGGTCTAATTGCTTAAGATGTTATAGAGTTTAACTATTGTATTTATATTATAAGGATCATGTATTTTAAAGACAAAATTTTGATGATGGGCCTGGGGAAGAACTACAAAATCCTGGATTTCAAGGTAAAAGACTCTGCTGAGCCTGGCTCTGAGAGGGAGGAGAAGGGCACTTTTGAAATAGGGGAGAGAGTGCTTAAACTCTGTGCGAATGTGTGAATGAATGCAGGCCTGATTTGTCTCCCAGCAGAGATGCACTCAAAACTGAGGTAGAACAGGAATTTCAAGCATCCACTTCAGCCAGATCCCCTTCCCTTGAAAATGAACAGGACCAATATAATTCAAGAAATTGAAGCCTGATATTTGCCTGGGGGATAGAATACTAGCAGGCACACCCAAGCTGACAAACCTAAAATTTACTTCCCACAGGGAAAGAAAAAAGAGATGATCTAAATGTTACCAGGCTGGGAATCTTCCTTAGTGAAAAAAGTCTCCACGTGGCCTATGTCCTGACTGTGGGAATCTCCATTGGAGGAAGGATTACCCCATGAACCCCAGGGCCCAGGGGTCAAGCCCCTCTGCTGGAAACCAATGAATTAGTCTAAGGCACTTAGCTTCCCTCCAATGGGAAAAGGAGTTTGACATTGATATCCATCTAAAGCCCAAAAATGCCAGGTTGATAATAGCATCTCATGAGAACCTTGGGTTTAACATGTAAATGGGAAGCCATTTTGTTCCTCTGTTAATAGACAAGGGGACACAGAATTTTGGTGCTCAACTTCCTTCTTAAGCCTTTGTCAACCTTCAATTTAACTAGAACTGTTAAGATAAGGAGAATGACAGGTTTAGCAAAGAAGCTATTGAAGTTCCTTATATACTCAATGGCAGTATACAAACCTTTGGTTCAAAATATCTCCTTGCATTTAGGAATTCAGAATGGAAAAGAGAATGGGCACAGATTGTTCTACCCAAGGATTCAAAGACAGTCCACATATTTTTGAACAGAATTTAGAATGACCAAAATATTTTTATCATCGTATATATTTACAGCTGCCAGAGGAAAAAGGTTTCCTCCAGTATGTAGATTACCTGCTGCTCTTTGCTTTCACACTAGAAGGAAGTGACTATTCCAGACCAGATAATAGGTTTTCTTTGATAACTCTTGCCTGTAACCACAATAAGACTGCTAAACCCCTTTGACTTATCCTTTCTGCCTTTCCAGTTACTATGGTGTCATGGTTAGGCACAGGTGTCAATTTGAAAGTTGAGGGTTTGAGCTCTGGGAGCATTTACTGGAGAATTAATGGTTGAGTTAAGCCCAGAGTAAATCTGCAGGAGATTGTCTAGCTGATGGGGAGGCCCAGGCTATAGTGGGTGTAATTAGACCCTGGAATAAAGTACTGAGAGCTGGTTGAGAAAGTTGACATCCTTGTGTACACATGGCCAGACTTGCTTATTTGGCAAAGTAAGGATCGACCCTCTTTCAGCCATTATGTAGAGATTGTGTGGATAGTTTCCTCAACCCTGGTGTTGATGTGAGCTCTCCTGCAAAGTTGGATGTGGAACTATAACCAGTATATTGTAAGACAATAAGCCCCTTGTTCCCTTAAGCCATTTGAAGGTGATTTATCAACAACCATGCAGGATAACTGCTGCAAGTGGCTTAATTCTTATGTTTAGATCTAGTAGGCTTAAATTTATCTGCTTTGTCTCTTCAAGACTAATCCATAAAGCTTCAAATACAGGGACCTCCCTAAGTTCCTACTTTCACCTGTCTCAGCCCCTTTTCATAAACTCAAGGACATTCTCCCTCAGTCTTTGGCTTTACATTTACATGATCTTTCTAAACCCTTTTCTTTTTTTTTCTTTTTTTTATTATTATTATTTATTCAACTGTGCGCATGTGCATATGTGCGCGCATGCGTGTGTGTGTCTGTGTGTGTGTGTCTGTGTATGTGTAGAACCACGGACAAATTCGGGAACCACCATGGATCCCTCCACCTCCTTCTGCTCCGGGATTCACAGGCTCCACCCTACCAGGACCAGAAGCGCAGGCCGCCCCACTTCTGCCTGGTGTCTATACGTGGGATCTGGGATCTGAACTCAGGACCTTCCGCCTGCAAGGCGGAGGCTTAACCCCTGAGCCACCTCTCGAGCCACCTCTCCAGCCCCCTTTACTTTTTATGTAATAGAAAATAGGAAATTTGCTCTGGATTTCCTGGGTCACTACCTTGCGCACTAACACACACAGGGATGGGCTCCCTGCTTTAAAATATTGGCAGTTGCCTCTATCCTTATTACTGAATCTAACAAACTCACCTTCAGTGCCCCAACCATCACCTGTTTAACTTATTTAAGTATAAGAGGCTCTGTACTCTTTCTTCCTGTCACATACTGTTCCTTCAGGTGGCTTTTCTTCATGACTCTTCTCCAAATTTCTCTACTCAATCTAGCTACCTTCCTCCTGCCACCCTCTCACCTATTAGCTGTCCAGGTACTCACACATATCAGCCTCCAAGCCCTGGAGAACTTCTACCTTGTCCCTCACACATACAAGAAGGGGTGTTGCAGTCACCCCGCATGGTTGCTGATAAATGACCATCAAACAGCCAAAGGGAAAAAGTGGTTTATTTCCTTATGACAGTCTGGTTACTTGAAGAGAGAGCATGTACCAACACCAGGGCTGAGGAAACTGGCCTCACCATTACCAGCTCAGAGACGGACAATCCTTTCTTGCCAGACTGGCATGTCTGGACAAGTGAACAGAATGATGCCAACTCTCTTCACCAGCTCTCTGTGATTTATTCCAGGGCCTAGTCCCACCCACCATAGGCTGGGCCTTCCCCATCAGCTAGACAATCTCCTCCAGGTTTGCTTTGGGCTTAACTCAACCATCAACTCTCTACAACCCTCAACAGTCAAGTTGACACCTGTGACTAACTATAACACTCCACCCTTTGTCAACTTGACACTAAAACATAGTACTTTTAAACTGTAACCTTCCATCCTTGTCCCCTTAGGTGTTAAAAGTTATCTTAAAAATATAAATGCATTTAATTTTATTAATTCTAAATCTCTAAAAGTTCCCATAGACAAATTTTAAAATGTTCTGTCATTAAAAGTTCAATTATTAAATTTTGGAACTAAAGTCCTAAAAAATTTCTCAAATCTTTTAACTATAAAAGTCTATCAAATCAAAATATGTTAAATATTTCAACAAGATAAAACATCAAAATAGAAGTATCATAAAACAATAAGAAAACATTGCATTAAAATCAAGTCCACCAAAGGGCAAGAAACAGTTTTAATTTGGGCTTTTGGCCCTTGAAGGAATCTAGATTTTCAAGCCACAAACTTGCCATATAGTGGTTTTCAAGTCTTCCACCATCCCAATGCAAGTGACTAGGTTTTTCCTTCACTGATATGCCTTTCTCCAACAACAGCAGATACTTTGCTGACTGCCCACCCTTTCCACTTCCTGAGCTTCACAGCCACCAACACAGAGCTCCTCTGTCAAGCAATTCAGACTATCATCTTAAAATTAAACTTGACCAAAGTCCTCATTCCCTTCATCACAAATTAGGTCCAAATAATCCATGACTCTCTCAGCACCAGCATTTTCCAATTGGCCCACTAAAATCTGAAGAACAGTATTTGTAATCCATAAAGTGAAAATCTTCAAATACTTCCAACTTTGTCCAGCAAAACTGTTCAAAAGCCACAAAATCCACATAGTCAGATTTATCAGTAACACACCACTTTGGGTACCAAATTCTGTTGCAGTTTGCCTGCATGATTGCTGATAAATGACCATCAAACAGCTTAAAGGAACAAAGGGTTTATTTTCTTATGACAGTCTGGTTAGAGTTCTCAGTCCAGCTTGAAGGGAGAGCATGCACCAACACCAGGGCCCAGGAAACCATCACCACATAACAGCTGAGAGATGGACAATCCTTACTTGCCAGACCAGCATGTCTGGCCAACTGAATAGAAGGATGTGGACTTTTTCAACCAGCTCTCTGTGATTTATTCCAGGGCTTAGTCCCACTCACCATGGGCTGGACCTTCCCCATCAGCTAGACAATCTCCTGCAGGTTTGCTCTGGGCTTAACTCAACCATCAACTCTCTACAAACTCTCAACAGTCAAGTTGATACCTGTGCCTAACTACGACAAGGGGCAATACCAAATGCCAAATACACATGGTTTACAGATGGCAGTTCATTTAAATGGGAGAGGCTTGGACCTCCTCACTGCAGAAAAGGGTGGGTTGTGCTTATTCCTAAAGGAGGAATGTTGATTTTACATTAACCAGTCAGGATCAGTCAAAGATAAGATCAAACAATTACAGGAGGACCTGGATAAGCAGCTCCAACAACTGATCTAAATTCCTTCTGGACATTTGGTAGCCACCTCTTGGCCACCTACTACTATTTCTCTCATCTTCTTCTCAGAGGTTTTATACTCACATCATCAAAATCTCCAATCAAACACTTAACCAACTTCTATTCAGGGACTACTTGCCCTGACACTTAACCTCACTTGGAGCCACAAGACTCCCCTTTAAGTGGCTTCAATCCCTGTTAATTACAAGAATATGATCCTTCATACTACCTGTTATTCTTGTTTGTATTATGTCTCCTTGCTCCCTGCCTCTTCAAATTCCTTTAAAATCAGATAAACAGGATTGCTAACCAAACCTTCACCCAGCTTCTTCTTAGGGACTATCAGCTTCTCACAATACCTGGCAGATACTCTCAGTGACATTGCCAGACAAAAGGGAGGTCCAGAGGTGTCACCCCATCATCTCATGCAGCCGTGACAACCATATGATCTCACCAATGTTGGTGGACTATTAACTACTCCAAAAGCCAGTATGGACTTCAAACGACTTCTTAAATGTTTTCGAGGACATTTCCCTTATTAGACACTGACCTGATATGTTTTCTTGCCTTTATTCTCACTGTCCTTATCTAGATTCCTTTATATGGTCACCTACAGTTCACTGATGTGCCTATGGACTAACATATATCTGTTTCTCCTTCCTTACCAGCCTCATTGATAAGAGGTCATCCTCACTGGAAAGTTCCCTGGTGAAGCACCATGTGCTGTGATCCACTCTCCCTGGCTCTATGCCGTGTCCTGTTCATGCTCCTCCTGACTGGTCCTATGATGGTGTCTCTGGATAGAGAGGACAAGATAATGGCCTCCCTAACCTACACTCTATCGATGGGTATTTTCTTCATCATACATTGTAACTTCTCATGCCCATAACTTTTTTCGCAAGAACCATGGATACGGCAACCACTCCTCAGCAGGAAGTAGTTCAGACATTGCATTGCGCCTCTTCCCAATAACCCCTCTTTTATATGAACTATATGCTGCATCCTGCAGCAGCTCTCCACTCTACACTGCTCCAAGTACTTGCCTTTTCCACTAACCAGAATGGCCCCCAGGACTCCCCTACCTCATGTGTGTTCCTGCCAGAGGCCCCCAGATCTCCCGTTAGTCCATTAGTAGTGAAGTTTTTCCCTTTTATGGTAGATATCAATCGTTTTGTGATATTTACCATGCCTCCGAGAGTCCCTCCAGGTCGCAGGCTATAGAAGCTGAGAGAAAGTGAAAGTTGTTGCTGCTCCATTACTGGCGCTGAGACAGCCACTCTTTAGTTCACTGAATAAATCTCTAGTGTAAATGCCCGTATTGGTCTGTGGATTTTGCTGGTGCAGGACACCAACGAGACTGCCTACCCCTTCAACATGTTTCTTTTACCTTCCACAAATTCATATCTTGTATCACTGTAAAATATAGAAGCTCAGACATGCATGTCATACAAAAAATGTCCACATTAAATTTGTCTAGTACATCATATTAAAAGTTTCCCTATTCATTACACACTTTTCTTAAAGCTGCTGGACAGACACTTAACCTTGGGAGAGTAAGAGTAAGAATGATTCCATAAAATGAGCATTATTAGATTGACCTTATATTTTCCGTAATTGATAACAATATCAACCTGAAGTTCAGTCCATGTAAAAGTGAAAAATCCAAAACCTGTGAGATTCTGGAAAACACACTTCATATCCAATGCATAGCATATGCAATGACATCAGGGAACTCTTACTTCTAAAACTGATTTGGGACTTCCCTAGTAAATGGATTCTTTTAGTTAAGGATTCTTCTAGTTAAAGAATAAAAAACTGCATCCACTGCAGGCATTGTCTTCAGTCTTACTACACCAATTCTGAGAATTATTCTTCCTGTGGTACATGAGAGTTAATAAACATTTTAATGCTTTTTAAAAAACATTTTAAATACTTTTTAAAATAAAAAAAACTGCATAGTATGGTTGGGACTCTGAGCTCTTAGAAACAGGTAAAGAATTAGAATTGTGAGAACCATTACAAATCAATTATCTACTCCTGGCATATTAAACGGTATCATTTTTTAGTCCTTCTTAGTTGTGAGTCTGCCTCTCTATCCTCTGAATCACTAAGGTGACCATTGTTTTTAAACTACTGTATAGGTTATAAAAGTCAATGCTAAACACTAATGGGTTTGATTTACCTTTCTTTTATTTTGCTATATCTCTTTCTCTAACATAAAATCATACGTTTACTAAATTACGGATACCATCATCAATATACAATAATCTTAGAAGTGAAGTGAATCAAAGTAAGTAGAGGAGAAAAGTCTGCTTTGCTCATCTACTGTGCTTTCCAGTATCTGACAGATTTTAATTTGCTGACCCTTATCTTTTCCTTTTCTTTTGGGAAAACTCAGTGTTCCTGGTCTTTATGCTGTCAAGTTCAAAACATTTATGCCCCCGGGGTAAGAGCCCTAGCCTACAACTCTCCAATTTAACTGTGGTAATACCCCTACTGATTACCTAAACTTCTTTCTCTCAGACCATCTGAGCCAGTGCCAACAAAAGTGTGATATTCCAGTCTCTCAAGAAAGCCTATTTTGCTAATACAATCCCTTTCAAATAGGTAACCGCATGTGTCTGTGTGGCAACCCCATTACTGAGATCTGAAACAAGATTTCAGAGTGGAGAATCTATTGTCTTTCTGCAGGGTAAACACATCCCACAGTTAAAGCTTTTTTTCTGTCCATGAAAAATATATTCAAACAGACATAAACTCTGAAATATCTTTTCAGAAATCATTAGCCTCCCCTTTTACAGCTTTTAAGCAACGTATTATTGACACACATAAAATTTATGCCTCTATTTTTAGAGTACGATCAGAAACTATGTTTTCTGAGAAACGAAATTCTATCACCCTAGGACAATTTTTATCAAATAGTCATTCCCTAGGGATTCAGTGTGGCCAAATGTACACAAGAAAAGCAGAAGTAATTGCTTTGATAATCAGGACACCAAGAAACAACTGAGAGAAAGATACCTTCAGGGACAATATTCAATAGCTAATTGTTCCACTCTACAGTTCACATTGTTGTACACATTGAATGCAATTATGGGGTAAATCAAAGTGAATGAAGCTAGTCTAGAATATTGATACCAGCAGTGTTTTTCTTTAGTGTTTCCTTCAGGAAAAAACAATGTAAAATACTGGTGAAATGGCAGATTATCAGACAGAAAGTACACACACAATAAAAATCTTTTCTGAGAACATTAAATTTTGTATATTTTGGTTATGCTTTTCAGTCATTAATAACAGTGGAACTTAAGATCTAAATTTCTAAATAAAAATATTATAGAAATTGATTCCACAAAGAGAATCAAATCATTGCCCTCAACTTTAAGTATTATAGGAATAATGTATTTCATACCTCTGACATTGATCTTCAATAATTTTCCACTACAATTAGGGCTCATATGTACATTTTAAGGTAAAATATTTTAATTCTTCCTTGTGAAGTAGCTATTCACATTTTGTCCATAATCACCAAATTCTGTTAGTTTGCCACAATGCTAATAATAGAACAGAGTCCTATTTCTTCCAACAATTAATGTATGTATCTTTGGAAGACATGACCTCTGGCCACCAACTTAATACTTGAACATCTTGATGTTATACACAGGAAAACTATAGAGTCTTCACTTATTCTTCAATTAAATCAAATCACAAAGCATGATAAATAATGTGCATTTGTATGAACCCATGGCCAAGAATCAAGTGTTCAAACTTCAGATGGTCAAAGTCTATGCATTGATAATCCATAGAATTATTTAGGGTGGTTAATTAAGGCTTATGTCTAATTATGTAGAAGTTTGAGAAAAAATCAGAGCATCAGATCTACCTCATTTACATGCACCATAACATTCCTACAAGGAGTGTTAGTCATTGTAGGTCATTAATCCCATGTTATTATAAAGCAATATACAAGTCTATTTTTCCAGCAGTATTCATTCTGACATATCAAAAATTAGTCTGAAAAAATTATATAAAGCAGAAGACTGAGGAGAAGAAGTTAGAGAGATCAGAAATCAAAAATCCAAAATAGGAATTTTTTTAATTTTTTTTATTATTATTTATTCAACTGTGCGCAAGTGCGTGTGTATGTGTGCGCGTGTGGGATCCGAACTCAGGACCTTCCACCTGCAAAGCGGAGGCTTAACCCCTGAGCCACCTCTCCAGCCCCCAGGAATTTTTTTGGGGGGTCTATAATAATTTTATTGTAACAGAGAAATCAGGTGGCAGTAATTCTACAAAGTTAGAGCAGATGGTGGTTATCTTTTCAAAGAGTGGAGTCTGAGCTAGGCTGGCAGCACACGAACCCCAGAATATCTCCTTTGGAATCCTACTCTGCCGCCATGATGAACGGAGGAAGAGGTCTGGCTGGGCAGAGGCCGTCCCAGCACCCCATAGGCCTACTCTCTATGGCTCTTGGCTGAGAGCAGAGGGTATGGCATGAGCAGAAAACATTCTTAAATAAACCCTCCAGGATGAGGCGAATAGGCAATCAAACAGCAGAATGGGGTGAAAACCCAGGCTGTAGCACAGCATTGACAGAAGAGACAGTCTTCTTTCTCTTTTGGTTATAGAGTACCTCTGGGAGTGGCCAAGAGAACCACTGTTTTTTGTAAAGCATGATTTCTGTATTTGTAAAGCATGATTTCGGTAATGTGGTCTGCTGACCAGGTTGTTCTGCGCTAGGACAAACATAAGGATGCCGTAAATGACAGAACTAGATTTGCTCTCACAGCCTCTAGCATGAGCTGCGTCTCAGCTGAATCCACAGAGGAGTCCCTGACACCAGACGACGCTTCAGTTAAAGCTTCTGAAATATTGCAGTGTCGTGACTGATGGGGGTTTTGGTGCTGCGACTTTCTTGCACTTATAAACTCCTTTTGGAAAGCTGGTGAATGGAATGAGCTAGGTAGCCCACATTACTAGATGTGACCCCTGCCCATAGAGATGCGACCATCCTTTGTCAGGTAGATGGAGAATTCATTGATCAGCCGCTCCACCTGGTCAGGCTTCAGGCCAGTGAAACAGAACATGCCAATCTGGTCGGTGATGTGTTGCCCGTTGTGGGAGGAGCCCTCCTTCTTGAGGTTGGAGACCAGCTGGGTCCGCATGCCGATGATGCGGTCAGCCATGCCTTTCACTTCTTGTAACCATTGCTTTCTCAAGTCTGGGGTGGTCAGGATGGTAGAGACGATCCGTGCTCCATTGACAGGAGGGTTGGAATACAAGGGACGAATCAGGATCTTCAGCTGGGACTCCACCCTTTTGGCTTCATCGGCATCTTTGCAGACCACAGTGAAGGCTCCCACACGCTCACCATACAAGCCCATGTTCTTGGCATATGACTGGCAGAGGCAAATGTTAATGCCCTGTTCGATGAAGTGGCACACCGCCCAGGCAGTCTCTGTTGCCATCACGGTTGGCAAAGCCTTGGTAGGCCATGTCAAAGAACGTGAAGAGATTCTTTTTCTTCACCAGTGCTGCTATTTCCTTCCATTGCTCTTGATGCGGGTGCACTCCTGTGGGGTTGTGGGCACGGGCATGCAGAAGGAGAACACTTTTTTCTGGAATTTTTGAAATGTCCTCTAGGGCGCCTGTGAAGTCAAACCCGCAGGTCTTAGGGTCATAGTATCGATAACCTTGCAACTGCATGCCGGCATCCCTGAAGATGGGGGTGTGGTTCCCCCAGGATGGTTTAGGCAGATAGACGTCAGGGCTGGACTTGAAAAACCTTTGCAGAAAGCTGGCTCCAACCCTTAAGGCCCCTGTTCCAGAGATGGTCTGCACAGTGACAAACCGGTTACTCTTCAGCACCTCGCTGTTCTCACCCAGGGCCAGCTCTGCTGACGCCTTACGGAACTCAGCCAGTCCCCCAATGGGCAGGTATTCTTTGTCCAAGTTTTTTTGCAGCAATCTGAGCCTCTGCCTTCCGGACACTAGGGAGCACGTAAGGCTTTCCACTGTCGTCCCGGTAGGCACCAACTCCAAGGTTTATTTTTTTTGCTGTTGGTGTCTCTCTTGAAGGCTTCAGTGACTCCCAGGATGGGATCTGGGGGTCCCATTTCTACGTGGGTCCACGAGGAGCTGGCTCTGGAAGACGCTACGGCGGCAAGGCCGGGGTGGAGGCCAGCGGCCATCCCGGAGAGGATGCGGCCTGAGTGCAGCAGGGCCATGGTGGGCAGCAGGAGGGCGGTGAGCAGAGGCAAACAGGGCAAAGGGAAGCGGCCGCAGGCAGCGACACGCAGGTTCCAACACAAGATCCAAAATAGGAATTTTAAGAAATATAAGCATAATCTATTTGAAACAAGTTTATTTTCATTTCTTTATATTTAATTTTAACTTTATTTGAAATAAATTTAAACAGAAATTAAAATCATTCCAATAAGTATGCAGTTGAAAAATGGAAATAAAGAATATGCAACTAAATAACATGAGAAACAGAAAACAGAAAGAAGCTGTTTCAGAAGGCTTAAGATACTGTTTAGAAAAGAAACAGTTTTTGGGTTGGAGAGGTGGCTCAGGGGTTAAGCCTCCGCCTTGCAGGCGGAAGGTCCTGAGTTCGGATCCCAGATCCCACGTATAGACGCCAGGCGGAAGCGGGCACGGCCTGCGCTTCCGGTCCTGGTAGGGCGGAGCCTGTGAATCCCTGGGCAGAAGAAGGTGGAGGCGTCCATGGTGGTTCGCGAATTCGTCCGTGGTTCTACACATACACAGACACACACACACAGACACACACCCGTGCGCGCGCGCGCACATACACACGCACATGCGCACAATTGAATAAATAAAATAAAAGAAACAGTTTTGCTTTAGAAGGAAGCATTTGTGAAATAAATAAAACACTTTATAATTGCTTGATGTCTGGAAGTATAGCAAAGTACATAGCAGACCTGATTTCATAAAAATGAAAGAGACAATTTACCTCTCATTGCTTGATAAGTAAAAAAATAGTAAAATGTTATTAATGAGCTTTGTTACCACTGCAGTTGAGATAATTATGATTCGACGAAAACAACAATTACTCTACTTTTGGTAAAATATTCTGTATAAAATGAGCATATTAATTAGAAATGTATTTGCACATTTAAACTGCTTCCTATGTTTTCTGAAACTTTCTTTGTGTTTTGATACAGTGTTACATGCCAGAAGTGTTTCTTAAAGTGTCATCTTCCACTGGCTTCTGGTTCATTCCATTCTTCTCTCAACTTCCTTCCCCACCTATTCTCTCTTCTCACTCTCCATTCATTATCCTTTTTGTACCAAAGCAATTAAAGCTCAGAACAACTAGGAGCTGTAGAGATGATTCAATGGGTAAAGGGATTTTCTGTAAAGCCTGATGAAATTAATTCAATCCCCAGAACATACATACAGGTAGAAAGAGAAAACTGACTCCCAGAAGTTGTCCTTTGATCTCTGATCTCTACACAGGTGTCATGGCATTTACATGTCTATCCTCAACAGAATAAACAAATGCTTAAATAATTCAAAATCACATCTCCAATTTTCTGTGTAATAAAAACAAATAACAAGTATTATTTGATCCTTTACTACTCAAGGAAATTAATATTCCATGAATTCTGATCATAAGATTCAGTATTCATCTTAAAGGTGAAAAACCTATACAATTTAGTATAGGATTTTAAAGTCCCTTTTTTTAACTAACAGGAAACCCCAACATATGAAAAGTATATAATGCTGAAGGCATTATAGTTGAAAGAGTAGATTGTGTGCTTTGTAATGATGAACACATAAAAAACTGCCTGGAAATGGAAGTAATTGCCTGTGGTTCCAGAAGAGACTGAGGGCCAAGAACCATAAATTGGATGTCACCGTGAACTAAGTTGTAACATCCTGTTGGAGGAAAGAGACAGAATAATACCTCTCTAAAGGATGTTAAGGACTCTAATGACTGGGAGAAAAATGGAGAAATATAAACAGAATATTTGATATTTAAAATTTCTCTGTGATTTCACAAGAATATTGTGATCATTAGACAAAGAGTGAATTGATTTGGAAGGCTCATGGAGAAATATGAACCTGTTGAGAACAGTGTCTTTAATAACGGCTTGGAAACAGAGGTATTCATGAAAAGGAAACCAAGAACTACCGAGGAGAGAACAACAGTGAAGCTAAGCAGTTTGTATTAAGCCCCTTAAGAAATGGTCAGGTGAAAAGAGAGAAACTGGGAACCAGGGTCAACCATGTAATCTCAGTCCTAGGAAGATAACTTCAGAGGTACAATCGAGAGTTGGATCTAGACAGTTTCTATGAACTCTCATTTCTTCTTACTCATTGTCACAGGGTTGGGGGTTTGATTTTAATTTTTAGATGAGCCCAAGGCCCATGTTATTTGCTTATCCTGTGATCAGGAGCTGCAGGATGACCACATAGTGGTTGGAGGATATTCTCTCCAGTGATGAAGGGCAGGTGGCCCTCTACAGGAAGGATAAGCTGCCTTCTCAACTGACAATATATTTCTGGTATCCACGCAGAATAATAATGTCTTCTGTTTAGACTTTTAATTTTTTTATTTTAGCTTCATGCTGCCCTTTACTTTGTTTGATTTCTAAATTAAATATCACCTTTATATGAAGTTCCATCACCTTTAGAATATTAAAAATCTTCACATGCTGTTGTTAAACCTAATGTCTTGTTCGTAAGAATATTTTCTCATTTCTTTTCAGACCACACTTCACAGCTGCCTGACTGTTACAGGAAGGTAGCTCCATATGAGTGAACCAGGTACTTTTCTTGGAAGTTTGCATTTAAGCAGAACGGACGTAGTCTTGTCTTAAAGTCTAATCATTGGTTTTAGGGAAAACAGTCTGCAGATATGATGTATTTTAATCTGATTCTTATACTAAATTTCTAAGAGTAATCTTTTTTGGTAGAGATTACAAAAGAGCAAATGCCAAGGATTTGTGGAGAAGAGAAGATACCAATGTATATAGTGGAATGACAGCAATATTTCTTCCAGATATAAACTTTCTTCAATTAACAATTCCACATAGGTTCACCTGGGGAAAAAATATCATTTCAAATGACAATTTGATACAGAAGATCCACAACCTGTGTTCTTATCATTTCTTCCTTTTCTGTCACCCTTAACATTAATTTAATAATTCTCCTGTAAAGCTTCCAGGCTGCCAACTAAATCACCTCCTGATGCCATTTAGTGTCTCAGGACTTGTAATTCTATAACAACTAGTTATGTTAAGAATGAGACATTGTGCCAACTCCAGAGTTCAAGTCAAATTTCACCTCTAAATCTATTTCAAAGAGTGCTCTTAATAGTGGGAATATAGGTTACTCCGAGATGCCAACTTCCAGCGATTATTCTTCTGCCTTTATCTCAATTCCTTTTATCTTTCTCTATCAATGAGAGTTGCACCCTGTAGGTGAGGATTATTTGACTGAAGGTTATAGTCAAGCGAACCCTACTACATTTTTACTTTGGAATTATGTTTCTTTAAATACTGTTCCAAGGATAAATCAATGAGTATAAATAGAAATGCTAAAGTATGAGAAAAACAAACTTTTATGTAAAGTGCTTAAAATATATAGCTCATAAAGAAAAACATCAAAATGCATATAATTCTGTTCTGGGAACTAAAAAATTAAGCCATAAAACATAATTGTTTTGTGTTAATAATTCCTTCTTCTCACATTCATAATTATTTCAGTTAATGCAAAAGTTAAGATATTAATATGATTAGATATTTATTTGGGTGAGCTAGAAATGCTTTATTAAAATTATAGCACACAGTTACAAGTAATATTCTACCTTAGAAAAGACAGCAAGAATTATATATTCCAAGACAGCAGGGCCCCAAGATCCCTGCTTTCATATAAATAATTAATATGTATATACCAATAATGCCAGTTTTATGTGTTACTTTCAGTATGAATTATGCAGAAACACTTCTCAAAATGCTTTTTGTAGTCAAGGGAATTACTTCCTTCTAAGATATGTAGAAAATGAAAATTGAAAAAATTAAATAAAAATATAATATCTAATTAAAAATGTTTAGGAAAGTGAAGCTTCTTTATCAGCTATCTTCTGTCCACTTTATCTTTCAGGTAATGTACTAACCGTTAGGAAAATGAAAGCATAGGGGAACCCTTGGAGAAAGAACATTTTGAAATTGTACAAGTATCAAACAGCAAAATCGCTTTCTAGTAGCATGGGGACTAACCCTGCTGCACAGTTTCATGCAAGTGATACTTGAAGAAAGTACCCAAGTAAACACATTAGAGAAGGAGATGGTATGATAAATTCCAGAGAGTTTTAGATTGTACCAATTAGTTTCTCATTCAGAGGGTTTGTAGAAGTTATACTTGTGGGGCTGAACAGATGGCTTGAAGGTTAAGATGGTCTCACAAGTAGAAGGTCCTGAGTTCAGATCCCAGGTCCCATTGAAAAACGCCAGGCAGAAGCTGCACCAGCCTGCACTTCTGGCCCTGGTGGGCAGGCTTGGAAAATCACAGAGCAAAGCAAGAAGGAAGTAGAAGCAATCCAGAATGATTCACAAAGTCACCCTTGGTCCTCCACAAAGACACACAGTGAAGTGCCCTTTGATACGCATACAAACACACACACACATACATGCACACAAATACACCCACCCACAAATAAATAAAATTTCTCATTATGATCAAGGTAGCCTAGAACTAGGCATTAAAAGACAAAAAATGAATTGATGCTCAAGTAAGTCATGTGAATGAATGGGTTTTACAGAATTGTTTAAGTTATCTTTTTTTTCTCTGTAAGACAATAATCATATACAACTTAAGGGGAGAAAGGAGGTTTTTTTTTATGGTTTCAGAGATGATGCAGTCTATTTTGGCAAGAATCACATAGTAGAAGACATGGCTGGAGACAGAAATGAGAAAATAGTTCAGGTCACAGTTGAAGCTATGGAGACTCAAGAGCAAACTCAAAGAAAATATGGCCAAGTTACCTACCAATCTCAAGACCAATTCCTTGTAACATCCCTTTCTCCATCAAAGCTCTAGCTATTGGTTGTAAAGGTCGTAGCACTTTTCCAAATATTAACATCAGTTAAAGATTCAAACATATATAATACTGTGGGGGGATCACTCACATTCAAACCATGACAAGGACCAGGGTCAATTAGCCCCATGAGCTAATTATTGCTTTGAAGTTTAAAACAAGGCTATTTGAACACTTCAGGTCTAGTTCTTAGAAATATATTTTTATACTCAAGTAGGCATGGTTTGACGAATCACAGTCTCGGTGTTTAAGGAAACATTAAGTGCATATTTAACTACCATACCCTGTTCTGTGCTTGGGAACTGTGAACAGCATCTCCTTAGCAGGATATCTAGCTTGTTTTCTGGCTTTGCTCTTTAATAAAATTTCATACTTCTTTACTATTTGCACATTGTGGTGGTTCAAGATATCAACCATACACTTGAAGAGACAGGTCTGTGGCATACTTACTCAGACCTGTTTATACAAGATTAGCCTCTGAGCAAGACTGTAGAAGATTATGGAAGTAGGAACAGGAGCCCATAGTGGGAGGGAGGATTCCTTGACAGATGGATAGGATGGAGAGAGAAGCAGCTGGGTTTTTGGTACTCTAGAAGCTAGATGTATTTTGGTTCTTACGATTTTCTCTGCTTTTCCTATGGTTATGTTGTGACCAGATCTCTTGGCTCCTCCCTATTGGTAACTTTCTTCCATACTGAAATTGTAACCTGAAATCACAAGCATGAATGACAGTCCTCTCATTCTAAGTTGTTTGGGTCATGTATTCATGATAGCAGTGGAAATATGGAACTAGGACACATGTGCTCAATGATCACTTGCAACATCATGTTGAGCTCTGTGCTCTGACTGTTGTTTTCACTTCGCTTCTCATTGGGCATGAGAAATCTCTCTTAGCTCCCAGATGAGAAGCACCCACTACACCAACTGTTATGCATAATGTGTAACAAACTCTCATTTGTATTTGCAATGCAGTTTCTCTCATTTGTGAAGACTTACACATTCTTCAGAAGTCCCAGAAAAGGAACAAACTATTTTTTTATATATTTGGTAGTGAACTATGCTTGTTTTAGCATTCATTAGTGAATTTTCATAGCCTACAAGATTGTTCATTCCAAGAGTTTTTCTAGCCAATATTGCCATATGATAAAGGAAAACTATTTCTATTAATGAAGTAAATGTGAACATGAAAAAAAGTGCTTAGGTAAACAATATCACACTCCAACAATGAGATGATGATATTTTTGTTTTTATGAGAATAAATATAAAGAGGCAATGCCTTGACGGGCATGGAGAATGATGTGCTATTCTCTTTTTTGTACTATTGGGAGTTAATGTAGTTGATCTGTAACACTTTATGCCTAGGTATTGCTTGTCAGAAACAGATCAATTTTGGCATATGGAGACAAAATCAGGTCATGGATATATTCTACTGAGTTTTATTAGCAAGTTAATAGTAATGGATGAGGTGTCAGTAAATAATTCTTACCAATAGTGAGATCAGCTTCACTATGTTTAAGCAGGCAAAAAGTAGCATTAATGTCTCAAATATATTTAACACAAAAAGAATGAGTTACAAATATGACACAAATAAAATATTTTCTTTAAAAATGAGTAGGGTCATAAAATCTTAGATTTTGGAATTGTTTCATTTGTACAATAGGCATGTAGGAGATGTGATCCAAATCTAAACTATTTTATGTATATGTATACTTTATAACATGAAGTGTATTTTTATACATTATATTTAGCATGCCTGCATTTTAACTCTGATCTGTCATACAAGATCAGGTGTGGTAATAATTAATTGTTAGAATCAATTTTGCACTCAACAGTTTTGGATTCAAGGTATTTAGGTTTGGGATTTTTAGAGATGTTCAACCTTTGAAGGATTCTACATTGTCCTGCATACCACGCTGCCTTTCTGGAAATCTTCCCTAATTCTTTTGAACATAGAAACTTATTCCAAAAATTACTGGTACCACTGTTTCTTTTCTAATTATGCATTTTGTAGAGGTCAGTGATGAGTAGTCATGGGATCATTAACTGAGTACAACAGTGCTCAGTACCAATACATACACAGATGTGAAAGTCTTCTTTGCACACAACACTAGTGTTGCTGTTTCGTGCACTGTCTGAGGCATCATATCATTGGAAGATGCTCCCAATCTGTCTGGTTTCATATATTTGGAAATGAAAACCTCAGCTGACCTATTAGAGCACGATTCTCCTTCACATATTAATTGTCTTAGACATGGTTTCTACAAAAAAAAAATTTCCAAATTCTAAGTCTTGATGCAAATTCAACCAATATTAAGTGGCAAGAATGAGGCACCTTGTCACTCATTGACCAGGCTTATTTTTTTTCTTTGCTTTGCTTTTATTTTTAAATACGCATAAGAGAAGCATTCATCACTCAATCCGAAGAACTTCATTTTTCTTTCCCCTCCCCTCCTTTCCCCTCCCCTCCCCTCCCCTCCTTTTCCCTCCCCTCCCCTCTTTTTCCCTCCCCTCCCCTCTTTTTCCCTCCCCTTTACTCCCCATCCTATCCCCAGAGCATCCTTTTTTTAAATTTATTATTATTATTATTATTATTTATTTAACTGTGCGCATGTGCGTGTGCATGTGTGCACGCGTGTGTGTCTGTGTGTGTGTGTGCGTGTGTGTGTGTGTGTGTCTGTGTATGTGTAGAACCACGGACGATTCGCGAACCACCATGGACGCCTCCACCTCCTTCTGCCCCGGGATTCACAGGCTCCGCCCTACCAGGACCAGAAGCGCAGGTCGCCCCCGCTTCTGCCTGGCGTCTATACGTGGGATCTGGGATCCGAACTCAGGACCTTCTGCCTGCAAGGCGGAGGCTTAACCCCTGAGCCACCTCTCCAGCCCCCCCCCTCCCGGAGCATCCTTTAATGAGCATGCCAAACTCTCCTCTGGGTCCTCCTCTCCGATGAGATGCAAGGACCCAGTGGCATTTCCCAGAACCGTTTCCTGTGTTCCCTTTAAGCTTAGGAACACTACTGTGGCTGTCAATCTCTTGACGCCAAGGATCCTAGTGCCTTTAGCAAATGCTAGACTTTGTGGGGTCAATAGTGTGTTGGGCATTGCGCAGGTCATGCAAAGTCCAAATATGATTGTTTCGGCCCTAACTTGTGTGGAGTATCTTGCATATCATTACTCCTCCCACCCTTGTGCTCTTACAATCTTACCGCCCCCTCTTCCACAAATTTCTCTGAGCTTCTGGATGGGGAGAGATTAGGCTGGCCTAAGAAATTCATTTTTCAATGGAAAGTATTTGTTGCAGAAAATCACAACTCGCCAAAGTACATAAAATAAATAACTGTTAACAGCTCAGCTCTAACAAAATAACTAAACCCAAGACTCAGGGAACATCTGAAAGAGGGGACTACAAAAATGTATGTGTCTGAAGGAAGGATGGTTGTGGTCATACAGTCTCGTTGGATATGAGGACATTGATGCATTGATGAACTCACTACAGCTTTATGTACTTCCAAAAGACCTGCGCCGGTTTTGACCTATCAACATTTCACCATAGAATTGAAAAAGTCTCTTGAGGCCTCATGCTTCCCTGAAAGACTGTTGATGGTGTTAAAAAACGGAAGGTGCTTTCTTCAGTGATATACCCATTGTTATATGATGTATGTTCTAGCAAGTTCTCAGGCACATGGCATTAAGGACAAAAGAGAGAAAACTCGGTGAACCACAACAGTGAAAGGCATGAAACTAGGAAAGAGGCTGGCCAAGAAGGAAAAACGGGTGACAGAGAAGGAAAGGGGATGAGACTGGGGATTTAGCTGTGAAAAATTTATTGTATTCATGTGCGGAACTTTAAAATCGTAAAAGACAAAGCAGAGGATGTGGGAGAGGGAGGAAAACTGGTTGGAGGTGGTGGAGGTAGGATAGGATGGGTAAGGGGTGATGACAAAACATAAATTTATTGTTAATATATTAAAAATCAAAATGAGGAAAAAGAAGTTCAGGAGAAGAGAAAACAAGATCTAAAGCATCTTTAGCTTACTATGTATGAAACATTTGAGTACAAAGAAGGTTTCATTAACTGAGAGTTCTATAAATAAAAGTAACCACTGATGCTTCCTTATTAGAACAAAGATCAATGTTTCTTGGTTGGTTTGCTGTTTGGTGGTGAAAAAAAATAATTAAGCCTCACATCAACACTTTTATTAAAATGGCGAATATTCTATTAAGAAGTCTCCCTCTTATTTCAGAATACTGAAATTTGAAGGCCTTCTTTTTGTCTTCCTACCTCACTTGCTTTTCTTTATTCTAATTTGACTTCAGAGTACAATTTAAGATGATTTCTTTGGTTTGTGGTAGAAAGAAATTACAACCCATACATGACATTTAAGCTGACATTACCAAGAAAATTATTTTTTTCTAGAGGATAAGTCACTAGTTACACTATGTGGATGTCTAAGGACAATTGGAGCTACATATTTGCTCCACTTTGTAGATTCATATGTCAAAATTATTATCTGGCAACTCAGATTCTCCAGGACAAATATGCAAAATGTCAAGTTATTTATTTCAATAATCAATTCATCTAGGAAGGAGCAGTTGTCTATGCTTCTGTCTTCTCTGTCTCTGTTCTAGTGCTCTAGTTGCTGTAATAAAATACTCTGACCCAAGCAACTTAAAGGAGGAAAGGGTTATTGCTATTATTATTAATTATTATTATTAATATTATCTTCAAGGTGAGACAGAAACCATCATGGTTTCAGACATGGTGACAGACATATAGCAGGTGCAATATGAAGCACATTGAGTACCTTGTAGCAACATGGAAATCGAGATTGAGAGAGAGAGAGAGAGAGAGAGAGAGAGAGCTCAGTCTCCTAAAGCATCCATCACCTATCCAAACAGTGCCACCAGTTGGGAGCCAAATATTCAAACACATGTGTCTTTCATATCTCATATATGGAGGTCAGAGGCCAACTTTCAGAAGACAGTCCTCTCCTTTTACAGCATGTATTTTATTGGTATAGCATTTACAATGGAGATATTCAAAAGATATACTAATGATTTACTGAAGAAAAGATGCATTGTAAAATAGAATAGCATGGTGAGTGTAGACTGACCATCAGCATTGTAGCAATAATAGTCCCAAGATGCTTTAAAAATGTTTCGGAGGTCTATGTGGAAGTTTGAACCTGTCAGGAAACTAGTTTCCAAAATGAGTAACCCTGAATTTCCTTCTGTATGCTGGTGCTAAATTTAGAAATGGACAAGAGAAAGTATTTTCCATTTAAAAGCCTAAACAGCCAAATGTATTTTGTCCTGATAGCTCCACTACAAGATAAAATGTGACCCTGCAATGGGAATAGAGAAACAATCATGCAGAAATAATTACAGTCCAGAAAAGAATTCTCAAATCTAAAGTTTTAATAAAAATATGGATCAACCTGGGAAATAAGAGATAGCCAGGAGCAAGCGATATTGTTCAGCATATGAGGTTAACTCAGAAAAAATAGAGGTCAGGGGCGAACTGTCAAAGCTAGGGGCAGATGATTTAAACTCTCCAGAAGAGCTTTCAAACAGGAAAGTAATAGCCAGAGGGACAATGAACCAGAGGAATTTAAAGCTGATCTTGGAACGAAAGGATAGAATCCCTCCAAATTAAGTAATTTGAATTTTACCATGACAAATTTACCAGTTTCAGAGAGGAACTTTAAACAGGTACCCAGAAAACTTAAGGAAAATATCACATAGCTGGAACAAATTAAAGCTGTAGTTCAGATCCACATTTAGAATCAATTTCTGACAGAAGATCCTCTTATTGTCTGTATTCAGTCTGATAGAGTCAGTGACTGCCTTGAGGAAAGGGAGCACAAAGCTCACGTTTCAGTGGGAGACAAGAGAATGAAAACATTAATGATTTTGAAACTTCTTACCTGTGAGGGAAATAGGACAGCAGCATTCACAACGAGGTTAACATGAAGGATTTTTTTTTTGTGTAGATGCTGCAAGAAGTTAATGTTTTCTGCTACACCTATCATGAAAATTGTATTTAATTATTTGGAGAAAGTGGCGGCAAAATAACTATTACCATTATAAATAATAAGATATGTCAGTATCATCCGGAGCTTTGAATTTATAAAAAGTTTTGCCAAAGTGTTATAAACGTGATGAAATCGCTAAAAAAAATCCCAAATAGAATATAGACTGCCATGGGTACTTAGAGGCAGATGTAAAAAATAACATCAACCAATGCTTGATTAGTTCTTAGGCTGGAGAGAAAAAGGAATCTTGTGGAGTTTCAATTGTGGCAGTCTGATTTATAATTATTGGAGAATAGGGGAGTTTTTATAATTTAAATCGTGGGTATATCCATCTTGCTTAAGCTGTACAGTGTTTTTAAGTTAAAATGAATGCCCTAAGTTTTTCCACTATCCAAGGAAGAATCTCATAAAATCAAGCATTTTCTAAACATTATGGGTGTCCCCAGTACCCATATTATGAAAGGCAAAGGAAGAACTGAAGACAGTAAATGCTGCTCAGAGTACTGTTGGGACCTATAGATCAATACTCCATACATGCTGCCTTGACACACTCAGTATTTGAAACTGGACAATAGAAAAGCTCAGAAGCAAAGTCACTATCTAACTTTCTCCTGTTCTTTCCCTTGCTCCCCTGTCTGCTATCTACTGCAGGCCATAGAAACCAGAATTCTTCTTTCCAGGGAAATCTTCAAAATTTTCTCCTTTACAGCTATCCTTAATACATAGAAATACTCTTCAAATGAAGGTTTACCTACCTTACTGTTGAAGAGATGGACAAAAAGTTATTTTGTAAACTTTCCTGCTCTCTACCTAAGAAGAAGAAATTCGACACAGAGACACCAAGAAGAATCCGAAAGAGCAGGCTTTGCTGGGTTTTCCCCCTCATTCTATTACTGCCGATAGACTGTTGAGTGTTAACAGTACTATTTATTCAATGACTAATATATCTCATTGCTCATTGTTAATTAACTTTAAACAAAATTTGGCGGTTTTCTCTGGATACATGGTTCTGCATTCTGAAGATTCTTATGTCAAGCAAAACTTTCATTAAATAAGTTTTTTACAGTTTTCTCTTACTATTATGCTTTATTGTATAGACTGATGACTCTTACAATTGAAGGGGTCTGGAGTATACATTTCCTTCCATCCATATGGGTGTTTTAATCTAGCTTAAGTGTTATAGTTCATGTTTGAAGATTATTAGAGTACACTAAATGATATCACATATACTGTGGTGTGGAAGAGATGATATAGCTAGGAGGAATTGCTAAGAGGGAGTGATGAAAGTAGACAGTAGGAGGGGAGGCTGTGCCCAAAGAAGGGATGCATTGATTTGAGTACTGTCAACAGAAGTACCCTGTAAGTCCACTGAAAGTACTGCCTGCAGTGACAGTATTTTGATAAACCAACAGTCAAATTAGGAGAGCATTTTGGCCCAAGATACTGTTCAGAGGTGATATAAGGAAGAGTCCATAGGCAAATAGAAGTTAGAAGTTAGCAAAATACTGTGTAGAAGTAAGTGACATGTGAAAAATCAGAGAGAGGAAGAAGGAAAGAGAAACAGAGAGAGGAAAGGGAAGAAAGAGGGCTGAAAAAAGTGTTCGGAGAAATAGCATGTTAAATGGCTTATAGAAAAATAAAAATGTTATAAAATGATGCCACTAAGAAATACTGCTCCTTAATATTAAAAGTTAATGAATTAATAAAATATAGTTGGGATAACTGAATGACAGTGGTATCTTAGAAATTAGGATATCTACCATAAAATACCATACTCTCTATGAAAATGATCTATTCCAAGACTCCTGACCCTCTCATAAGGAGAAAAAAATCTACTAGACAATCTATCAGTTGTAGTAACTTGGGGCCATGATGGTAATAAATATATGTCTATTTCTTATCAAAATTCCTAAAAATGTAATTTTTTAATAAAATTTTCAGAGGCATATCTACATACATTAGACAGACAGATAGATATAGACAGACAGACAGACAGACAGATAAATAGATAGATAGATAGATAGATAGATAGATAGATAGATAGATAGATAGATAGATAGATAGATAGAGGTACATATATACATACGATGAATAAATACTTGGACCCATAGGAAAGTTTGATTCTCTATTAATATTATGACCAAAGATAAATGCCCAGTTGTTTCTAAGGTTTACTGTCACAGTGAAAGTTATTTCTTAAAAAAATTTTCCTCTTGAGATTTGTGAGGAGGACTTCTTAGGATAACCTTTGTGAAGTTTGTAAAGTTTGTAAGTTTAATTCATTTTCAAGTGTTTCCCTGAAAGAATTTTAGGTCATCTTCTTTTTCCCTTCCTCTCTTCTTTTCCTGAGACTCTTTTCCCTTTCCTCCCTCTCCCCAGTCAGCCCTTTCTGTAACTTCTTCCTTGGCTTCCAGAAGGCTGTGAGTCTGCTCTGTATCCACTGACCTCTCCTAGCTCCAACTGACTGTGAATCATTTTATATATTACTTTATCTGAGATATTTTAATCTGTCCTCAATTCTCATTTACCATTTTAGCACTTAGAATCGGGCATGAGAAATTCACATTATTTGTAGATATTTTGAAACACAGAATACTTTTTTAAAGTGGGATTCTATTTATACACTTTGAAATATTCATACTTTGGCTACTGTGCAAATCCATAGAAAATTGTTCGTAGAAAAAATAGCTCAAAAAGTAATTGTAATAAAACCTATAGATAATATTTTGGCAACTTTGTTTTCCTTCTAGAGATAGACTGAGATGAAATTTTCAAAAACTTTTTAGACATTTTGATTCAAAGACCATTGTTCCTTTGATTTGTTATGAAAAAAAGCCTCCTTTTTATTCTCTGGACTATATAAACTTACAGACTTCAATGAATCTCCTTTCACAAATCGATGCATGTCTTTTATAAATATTTACTGAGCATTTATACTGTTTCAGAATCGTGATTTAGCACCTTGAGTTATTACAAATGACAAGAATCGGATGTGGCTAGCTGAAAACCTAGTGGGTATAAATTACATGAACTTCTTTCATCCTACTCTGGCATGTAAGAAATGAATGCTACTTTGGCAAAGCAGCTGATATTTACTAGTCTATTTGCATATAACAAAGAATTAGGTAACACTAGGGAAATAGCAGTATATTAACTTTTTAAAGTAAATTTATATTTCCACTAAGGTAAGTTAATATTTTAATTGCATACTTTCAGAAAAATAATTTTGGTTCTGAATACATACTTATCTAAGAAATTCTACCCACTACAAAAACAAATCAGTAAGATTCCTCAATATGTTCATATTTGGGACACGTTTCCCAGTTCACCGTCCCCAGGTGAGATCGCCCAGGCCCCCGGGTCGCCCCCGTCCCAGCGGCACCCAGGCTGCCTATGGTTTTAGCCTGGGCCACGCGCGGGCTCCAGTCCCTTTCTTCCTCCCGCCTGCCTGTCCGCCCAACTGAACAGGACTTGCTCACATTCCTCCATCCCTGGAGCTTGGGTGGGCCACTAAGCCAAGTCCCAGGTCCCAGGTGAAGAATTCTGCCATCAACATCAGCCCCTCTGCCTCTTTGGCCCACCGGGGACCCAGGCACATGGTCTACAGAAGACACACTGCTACTCAAAATTGAATAGAGTCCAAAGGAAACTCAAGCAAAATTCTAAGGGTCAAAGGCCATACATCTGAAAACCTCTACAATCATCTTATCACATGGGAGAGATTCTTCACATCCAGCCCAAAGATAAGTAAACCTCCTTTTTTTTTACCTTACTGTTCCTTTCTAATATTAATCACTGTAGATTAATTTTCCGTACAGCCATCCCCAAAACATATACAAATCCAGGGAGTACACCACTCACTCTCACATATCACCAAGATATTAATCATAAAAGTACGCTACCATACTAATATTCACCCCCTGTCTACTTCACCTGACTTAACTGATGTACTAACAGCCTTTTATAGTCTCAACTAGGAAATAACAATAACAAAAGACAAACATACTCAACTCCAAGGAAAGAACTAGTAATGACTGCCCAAGTGTAGTAATACCAACTAAATCAGTTCAGTCAAAAACACACAGAAACTGTAAAGCCCTAGAAGACAAAACAAAAAAGCCCAAGTCAAAGTGCAGATCCATGAGAAACAGATATGAGCAAAATAGAAAATGCCATGGCAAATAATAGTCAAAACACTCCACATTCAAGACAAAGAAAAGGTACTGAGAGCTTCAAGAGAAAAAAAGCAAGTCACTTTTAAAGGCAAACATATTAAAATAACAAATGACTTCTCAATGGAAACAGTAAAAGCAAGAAGAACTTGGAGAGACGTACTTCAAGTAGTAAATGAGCAAAAATGCCAACCCAGACTGATATACCCTAGCAAAACTATCTATCATGATCGATGGAGAAAGAAAAGGTTTCCAGCACAAAGACAACTTTAAGGGATATATGTCTACCAAATCAGGCCTTCAAAAAAATGCTAGAAATGATACGTAAACTTGAAGAAAAAAACAAACGTATCCAGGAGGACAGAAGCAAACATTACATTTCAATGGTATTAACTCATCGATCAAGAGACACAGATTACTAATTTGGATTAAAAATCACAATCCAACAATCTGCTGCCTTCAGGAAACTCATCTCACCACAAAAGGTAGGCACATCCTAAAAATGAAAGGCTGGTCCAAAATTCTGCAAGCTAATGGACAAAGGAAACAGGCAGGGGTACCATTATGCTGTCAGACAAAGTGGACTTCAAACCAAAAAAAAATCATAAGAGACACAGATGGATATAGTCACAGGTACAATTCACCAGGAAGACTTCATAATACTGAACATATATGCACCCAATACAAGCCCCTCCACATTCATTAGAAAACCCTACAGCATCTAAACCAAGATATCAACCCCCAAATGATAATTCTTGGGGATTACAACACTGCCCTCTCAACATGGGATAGATCAACAGGTCAGAAGCTTAACAGAGACACTTTGGAACTTAATCAAACCCTGAAAGAAATGGACCTTACAGATCTCTATCGAACTTTTCACCCAGGCACCAAAGAATACACATTTTTCTCAGCAGCACACGGAACTTTCTCTAAAATAGATCACATATTGGGCCACAAAACGAATCTACACATATATATATATATAAGAAAGTTGAAATTCTAGCCTGTGCCCTATCAAACCACCACAGCCTAAAGCTGGACATCCACAACACAACAAATGAAAGAAAATACACTAACTCCTGGAAACTTAACACTATGATGCTGAATGAGAACTGGATTCAGGAAGAAATTAAAAAGGAAATTCAAGATTTCCTGAAAGTGAACGATAACGAAAATACAACTTACCAAAATCTCTGGGACACAATGAAAGCTGTCCTAAGAGGTAAGTTCATAGCTATTAATGCCTACATCAAAAAAATGGGAACATCAGAAATAAATAACTTAACAATGCAGCTTAAAGCTTTAGAGAAACTAGAGCAACCTGATCCTGAAAGAAGTAGAAGAGAGATTAGCAAAATAAGGGGAGAAATATCTGAAATCAAGATTAGCTAAATTAACCAAAGGCAAGAGAGAGCAAATCCAAATTAACAAAATTAGAAATGAAAATGGAATTATTACTACTGATACCCAAGAAATCCAGGGAATTATAACATCATATTTCAAAAACTTATACTCTGTGAAGTTTGACAACACAGAAGAGATGGATGAATTTCTAAGTAAACACAACTTACTTAAATTGAATCAGGAAGTTGTGAATTATTTAAATAGTCCTATAACATATAAGGAAATTGAGGAAGTAATCTTGAATCTTCCCACCAAAAAATGTCCTGGACCAGATTGATTCAGCAAAGAGTTTTACCAGACATTTAAGGAGTTAATAACACCAATACTCCTTAAACTGTTTCATCAAATAGCAAAGGAAGGAACATTACCAAATTCCTTCTATGAAGCTAATATCATCTTAATCCCAAAACCTAATAAAGATTCACTTAAAAAAGAAAACTATAGGGCGATCTCCCTGATGAACACAGACGCAAAGATTCTCAACAAAGTCTTAGCAAATCATATTCAAAAACATAGCAAAAAGATCATTCACAGGGACTAAGTATGCTTTATCCCCGGCACACAAGGTTGGTTCAACATATGCAAATCAATAAATGTAATTCATCATGTAAACCAGTCCAAAGTCCAAGACCACATGATACTCTCGATAGAGCAGAAAAAGCTTTTGACAAGATCCAACAGCCTTTTATGATCAAAACGCTAGAGACAGTAGGAATGGAAGGAACCTTTATCAATATAATAAAAGCTATATACAACAAGCCCACAGCAAGGATTATTGCTCAATGGGGAATAATTGGAAGCATTCCCACTTCAATCAGGAACTAGACAAGGCTGTCCACTCTCACCACTTCTATTCAATATTGTACTTGAAGTCTTAGCTGAAGCCATAAGACAAGAAAGGACATAAAAAAGATTCAAATCAGCAAGGAAGAAGTCAAGCTATCCCTATTTGCAGATGACATGATTTTATACCTGAGGGATCCCAAAAACTCCACCAGGAAGCTCCTGGAACTAATTGAGAAGTTCAGGAGGGTAGCAGCATGCAAAATAAATGTACAGGGGCTAGAGAGGTGGCTCAGGGATTAAGCCTCTGCCTTGCATGCGGTACGTCCTGAGTTCGGATCCTAGACCCACCTTATAGACTCCAGGCAGGAGCAGGGGCAACCTGCATTTCTGGTCCTGGTAGGGCGGAGCCTGTGAATCCCAGGGCAGGGAAAACAAGGAGGAGGTGGAGGCGGTCCATGGTAGTTCCTGAATTTGTCCGTGGTTCTACACACATGCACACATATGCATACATGCACAATTGAATAAATAATAATGAAAAAATAATAATAAAAACATAAACGTACAAAAATCAATGGCCTTCCTATATGCCCAGAATGAAAGAAGTGAAAAAGCCTTGAGAGAAACAATCCCATTTACTATAGCCCCTAAAAAACTGAAATACCTTGGGATAAACCTACCCAAGGAGGTAAAAGACCTTTACAATGAAAACTTTTAAACCCTAAAGAAAGAAATAGCAGAAGACACCAGGAGGTGGAAAGACCTCCCATGTTCCTAGATTGGCAGAATCAACAGCGTAAAAATGACCATCCTACCAAAGGCAATATACAGATTCAATGCTATACCAATCAAAATCCCAAAGCAATTCTTCAAAGAAGTTGACCAAACAATCTCAAAGTTCATATGGAGGCACAAAAGACCCAGGATAGCAAAGACAATCCTGAGTAACAAAAACACAGCTGGAGGTATCACCATACCAAACCTTAGTCCATACTACAAACCCATAGTTATAAAAACAGCCTGGTACTGGCTCCAAAAAAGACACACAGATCAATGGATAAGGGTTGAAGACCCAGATATAAACCCACAAAGTTACAGCCATTTGGTCTTTGACAAAGGGGCCCAAAGAATCCAATGGAAAAAGAACAGCATCTTCAACAAATGGTGCTGGCAAAACTGGATCTCCACATGCAGAAGATTAAAGCTGGACCCGTACTTGTCACCATATACAAGACTTAATTCCAAATGGATCAAAGACCATGATATAAGGCCAAAGACTATAAAAACCATAGAGGAAAGGGTAGGGAACTACCTAGAGATGATTGGCCTAGGCCAACAGTTCCTAAACAGACATCCAATGGCACAGTCATTGCTACAAACTCTCAACAGTTGGGATCTGGTGTAATTAAAAAGCTTCTGTTCAGATAAAGAGATTGTAACAAGAGCTCAAAGGCAACCCACAGAATGGGAGAAAATCTTCACTAACCACATATCTGATAGAGCTCTATTATCCAGAGTGCACAAAGAACTTAGAAAACTAAACACCAAGGAAACCAATTAAAAAATGGGCCCTGGAACTTAAAAGAAACTGTACCAGGGATGAAATTAAAATGTCTAACAAATATCTTTTTTTTTTATTTCAGCTCATACAAACTTATTAGGTACACCAGTTCCCTCCCTCCCTCCTCCTCCCCCCATACCCCCTGCTCCCCCTCCCCACCCCTCTCTCTCCCCATCCCCCAGTGCCCCCCACTCCAATTCCCAGAGAGTCCTTTCTTGTGCATGTCTGATTTTCCTCTGGGCCCTCCTCTCCGATGATGTACCAGGACCCAGTGGCCTTTCCCTGAACCCTTTCCCGTGTTCTCCTTAGGTATAGGAACACTGCTGTGGCTGCCAATCCTTTGCCTCCAAGGATCTTGGTGCCTTTAGCAGATGCTAGACTTTGTGAGGTCAACAGTGTGTTGGACAATGCGCAGGGCATGCAAAGTCCAATTATGATTGCTTCAGCCCTAACTAGTATAGAGTATCTTACATATCATTGCTCCTCCCATCCTTTTGCTCTTACACTCTTACCGTCCCCCTCTTCCGCAAATTTCCCTGAGCTTCAAGATGGGGAGAGACTAAGCTGGCCTAGTTCTAGGTGGTTGATATAGAGTCTCTGAAGTTCTAGATTGTGGTTTGTTGATTTTCTTTTGCAGTTTTTGCTGCTCCTGCAATGCCCTTCACTCCATCCTGGTGGGCATTGTATGTTACCCCCTGGCCAGATCCAAAAAGATGTTATAGTCTTGTGATAAAAGCACATTCAAAGGTAGATGTAATAAAAGTGGGAAACCACAGTAAGGGAGGGGTCTATCACCCATTTGCAAAATGGTTACTTTTTATCTGCTAGACTATATGCCCTCCTCTTCTGGTGAGATCACTCCCCCTCAGTACTAAATGATCAGGAACAAAAGTCTGTGAACTTAATCAGATGTCTCATTACTTATTTGGGTCCTTGTTGGAGGCCTATTTTCCCTGCTGTAACATGGTCCCTTCTCTCCTTGTTTCTGGTGTGGCCCTCCTACCCCATCCCTCCTGTTCATAATCCTTGCAATTACTGTCTCTAGGTGGGCTGGGTGGGTTTAGTACTAGGAGCCACCTATTAGGGAGTACATACGGCGCTTAATTTTCTGGGTCTGGGATACTTCACTTAATATAATTGTTTCTGATGACATCCATTTCCCGGCAAATTCCAGTAATTCATCATTTTTGATGGCTGAGTAGTACTCCATTGTATAGATGTACCACTGTTTCCTTATCCACTCGTCAACTGTTGGACATTTGGGCTGATTCCATGACTTTGCTATTGTAAACAGTGCTGCTATGAACATGGTCATGCTTGTGCTATCGAGGTGAACCTCTGCTATATGGGGAGTTATTCCCAAAAGTGGAATAGCAGGGTCATATGGCATTTCAATCTTTAATTTCTTTAAGAATCTCCAGACGGCTCACCAGAGTGGCTGTATGAGCCTGCATTCCCACCAGCAATGTAGTAGACTTCCCTTCTCTCCACATCCTCTCCAGCATTTGTCGTTGTTAGTATTGTGGATTTTTGCCATCCTGACCGGGGTGAGATGATATCTCAGGGAAGTTTTGATTTGCATTTCCCTGATGGCTAAAGAAGTGGAGCATTTTTTCAGATATTTGTTAGACATTTTAATTTCATCCCTGGTAAAGTGTCTTTTAAGTTCCAGGGCCCATTTTTCAATTGGGCCATTGGTTTCCTTGGTGTTTAGTTTTCTAAGTTCTTTGTGCATTCTGGACAACAGAGTTCTATCAGATGTGTGGTCAGTGAAGATTTTCTCCCATTCTGTGGGTTGCCTTTGAACTCGCATTATAATCTTTTTATCTGAAGAGAAGCTCTTTAATTTCACAAGATCCCAACTGTTGAGAGTTCGTAGCAGTGACTGTGCCATTGGATGTCTGTTTAGGAACTGTTGGCCTAGCCCAATCAGCTCTAGGGAGTTCCCTATCCTTTCAACTATGGTTTTTATAGTCTCTGGCCTGATATCAAGGTCCTTGATCCATTTGGAATTAAGTCTTGTACATGGTGACAAGTATGGGTCCAGCTTTAATCTTCTGCATGTGGAGATCCAGTTTTGCCAGCACCATTTGTTGAAGATGCTGTTCTTTTTCCATTGGATTCTTTGGGCCCCTTTGTCAAAGACCAAATGGCTGTAACTTTGTGGGCTTATATCTGGGTCTTCAACCCTTATCCATTGATCTGTGTATCTTTTTTGGAGCTAGTACCAGGCTGTCTTTACAACTATGGATTTGTAGTATAGACTAAGGTTTGGTATGGCAATACCTCCAGCTGTGTTTCTGTTACTCAGGATTGTCTTTGCTATCCTGGGTCTTTTGTGCCTCCATATGAACTTTGAGATTGTTTGGTCAACTTCTTTGAAGAATTGCTTTGGGATTTTGATTGGTATAGCATTGAATCTGTATATTGCCTTTGGTAGGATGGTCATTTTTACGATGATGATTCTGCCAATCCAGGAACAAGGGAGGTCTTTCCACCTTCTGGTGTCTTCTGCTATTTCTTTCTTTAGGGTTTTAAATTTTTCACTGTAAAGGTCTTTTACCTCGTTAGTTAAGTTTATACCAAGGTATTTCATTTATTTAGGGGCTATAGTAAATGGGATTGTTTCTCTCAAGGCTTTTTCACTTCTTTCATTCTGGGCATATAGGAAGGCCTCTGATTTTTGGACATTTATTTTGTATCCTGCCACCCGGCTGAACTTCTCAATTAGTTCCAGGAGCTTCCTGGTGGATTTTTTGGGATCACTCAGGTATAGGATCATGTCATCTGCAAATAGGGATAGCTTGACTTCTTCCTTGCCGATTTGAATCCCTCTTATGTCCCTTTCTTGTCTTATGGCTTCAGCTAAGACTTCAAGTACAATATGGAATAGAAGTGGTGAGAGTGGACAGCCTTGTCTAGTTCCTGATCAAAGTGGGAATGCTTCCAATTGTTCCACATTGAGCATAATCCTTGCTTTGGGCTTGTTGTATTATATATAGCTTTTATTATATTGATAAAGATTCCTTCCATTCCTACTGTCTCTAGCGTTTTGATCATAAAAGGCTGTTGGATCTTGTCAAAAGCTTTTTCTGCATCTATTGAGAGTATCATGTGGTCTTGGACTTTGGAATGGTTTACATGATAAATTACATTTATTGATTTGCATATGTTGAACCAACCTTGTGTGCCGGGGATGAAGCCTACTTGGTCCCCGTGAATGATCTTTTTAATATGTTTTTGAATCTGATTTGCTAAGACTTTGTTGAGAATCTTTGCATCTGTGTTCATCAGGGAGATCGGCCTATAGTTTTCCTTTTTAAGTGAATCTTTATTAGGTTTTGGGATTAAAACGATATTAGCTTCATAGAAGGAATTTGGTAGTGTTCCTTCCTTTGCTATTTGATGGAACAGTTTAAGGAGTATTGGTGTTATTAACTCCTTAAATGTCTGGTAGAACTCTGTGCTGAATCAATCTGGTCCAGGACATTTTTTGATGGGAAGATTCGAAATTATTTCCTCAATTTCCTTATATGTTATAGGACTATTTAAATAATTCACAACTTCCTGATTCAATTTAGGTAAGTTGTGTTTACTTAGAAATTCATCCATCTCTTTTGTGTTGTCAAACTTCACAGGGTATAAGTTTTTGAAATATGATGTTATAATTCTCTGGATTTCTTGGGTATCAGTAGTGATAACTCCATGTTCATTTCTAATTTTGTTAATTTGGGTTTTCTCTCTCTTGCTTTTGGTTAATTTAGCTAGGGGTGTATCAATCTTATTGATTTTTTCAAAGAACCAGCTTTTTGACTGGTTGATTTTTTCTATCGTTTTCTTAATCTCAATTTCAGATAGTTCTCCCCTTATTTTGCTAATCTCCTCTCTTTTACTACTTTTGGGATCAGATTGCTCTACTCTCTCTAAAGCTTTAAGCTGCATTGTTAAGTTGTTTATTTCTGATGTTTCCATTTTTTTGATGTAGGCATTAAGAGCTATGAACTTACCTCTTAGAACAGCTTTCATTGTGTCCCAGAGATTTTGGTAAGTTGTATTTTTGTTATCATTCACTTTCAGGAAATCTTGAATTTCCTTTTTAATTTCTTCCTGAATCCAGTTCTCATTCAGCATCATAGTGTTAAGTTTCCAGGAGTTAGTGTATTTTCTCTTGTTTGATGTGTTTTGGATGTCCAGCTTTAGGCGGTGGTGGTCTGATAGGGCACAGGTTAGAATTTCAACTTTCTTGTATATGTGTAGATTCGTTTTGTGGCCCAATATGTGATCTATTTTGGAGAAAGTTCCGTGTGCTGCTGAGAAAAATGTGTATTCTTTGGTGCGTGGGTGAAAAGTTCGATAGAGATCTGTAAGGTCCATTTCTTTCAGGGTTTGATTAAGTTCCAAAGTGTCTCTGTTAAGCTTTTGACCTGTTGATCTATCCCATGTTGAGAGGGCGGTGTTGAAGTCCCCAAGAATTATCGTTTTGGGGTTGATTTCTTGCTTTAGACGCTGTAGGCTTTTCTTAATGAATGTGGAGGGGCCCGTATTCGGTGCATAAATATTCAGGACTGTGAAGTCTTCCTGGTGAATTGTACCTGTGACTAAAATGTAGTATCAATCTGTGTCTCTTATGATTTTCTTTGGTTTGAAGTCCACTTTGTCTGATGGCATAATGGCTACCCCTGCCTGTTTTCTGCTTCCATTTGCTTGTGGAATTTTTGACCAGCCATTTATTTTTGGAGCGCGCCTATCTTTTGTGGTGAGATGGGTTTCCTGCAGGCAGCAGATTGATGGATTGTGATTTTTAATCCAAGTTTGTAATCTGTGTCTCTTGATCGGTGAATTAATTCCATTAACATTTAGTGTTATAATGGAGAAACTATTGTTAATTCCAGACATTTATTATGTTTAGTAGCTTTTATAAGTATATTGCTTTGTTTTTAATGGTGTTATATTTGCCTTCTGTTCTCCTGGATATGCCTGTTTTTTTCTTCATGCTTGAGTATCATTTCTAGCATTTTTTGAAGGCCTGGTTTGGTGGCCATGTATCCCTTAAAGTTGTCTTTGTGCTGGAAAATTTTTCTTTCTCCCTCGATCATGACTGATAGTTTTGCAGGGTAAATCAGCCTGGGTTGACATTTTTGCTCATTCAATACTTGAAGTATGTCACTCCAAGCTCTTCTTGCTTTTACTGTTTCCATTGAGAAGTCATTTGTTATTTTAATAGGTTTACCTTTAAAAGTGACTTGTTTTTTCTCCCTTGAAGCTCTCAGCACCAGTTCTTTATCTTGAATGTGGAGTGTTTTAACTATTATTTGCCGTTGCGTGCTTCTATTTAGGTCGTACCTGTTTGGGGTGCAGAATGCCTCTTGTATATGGATGGGCCTCTCTTTTTTTAGATGAGGAACGTTTTCCTTGATGATCGTTTGAAAAATTTCCTCAGGGGTGGTATTTTGAGATTCTTGCTCTGGTATTCCATGAATACACATGTTAGGCTTTTTCAGGGTGTCCCATACCTCTTGGATATTTCTCTCAAGTATTTTTTTGGCTTTAACAACCTCTTCCATGGAGCTGGTTAGTACTCCCACTTTATCTTCAAGGTCTGAAATTCTGTTTTCTGCTTCGTTAGTTCTGTTGATAAGACTCTCTGTGGAGTTCTGGGTTGAAGATAACTTGTCTTTTAGCTCAGTTTTAAACTCTGCTTGAGTTTGTTTTAACTGCTCTATGCCACTTTTTGTTTCTTGCACTGTTTTTCTCAACTCCTCCAGATGTCTGTTGTGTTCCTCTTCAAAGCGATTGATTTGATTATGTAATTCCTCCCGGATTTCCTCTTTCATAGTATTGAACATGGTAATGATCACATTTTGAAAGTCTTTATCCTGGGTGAGGCTTTCTTGGCCTTTTTCCACAGGTTTGTTCTGGTTGGAGTCTAAAATTATGGGATTAATTTCTTCAGTGGGAAATTTGTTTACTTGAGTGTTGCTTCTCATGGATTTGCACTTTGACTTTGGCATTGTCATTTTAACTCTTAAGATCTCTCAATTTCACTAAACTGAATTATTTGGCCTGGGGTCCTGGTGGGCGGGCGCAGGTGGAGACTTACCTAGGTCGCGGGGTGAGGCCCGGCTGGACCGCGCTGGCGTCCCTACTGGCCGAGCGGGGTGGGGTGTAAAGGGAGGATGGTGGCGTCGGCGTGGAGCTATTTAACCTGAGGGCAGCTGGGGCAGGGATCTGGCGCAGGGGGAGGTCCTTCTCGTCCCTCGGCCCGAGCACGCGTGGCTCCGGCTGGATGGTGGGAGTTGGAGCCGGGTCCCTGTGGGCTGACCTGGGGTCCTGGTGGACGGTGCGCAGGGCGGAGACTTACCACCACCTAGGGCGCGGGGTGAGGCCCGGCTGGACCACGCGCGTCCCCACCGGAGGAGCGGGGTTGGGTGTAAAGGGAGCCTAACAAATATCTTAAAAAATGTTCCACATCCTTAGCCATCAGGGAAATGCAAATCAAAACTTCCCTGAGATATCATCTCACCCCGGTCAGGATGGCAAAAATCCACTATACAAAGAATACTAAATGCTGGAGAGGATGTGGAGAGAGGGGAACTCTCCTACATTGCTGGTGGGAATGTAGGCTCATACAACCACTCTGGCGATCTGTCTGGAGATTCTTAAAGAAACTAAAGATTGAAATGCCATATGAACCTCTGATTCCACTTTTGGAAATAACCCCCCATACAGCAAAAATTCACCTCGATAGCACAAGCACTGCCATGTTTATAGCAGCACTATTTACAATAATAAATTCTCATAATCAACCCAAATGTCCAACAGTTGATGAGTAGATAAGGAAAATGTGGTATATTTATACAATGGAGTACTACTCAGCCATCAAAAATGATGAATTAATGGAATTTGCTGGGAAGTGGATGAAATTAGAAACAATTAAACTGAGTGAAGTATCCCAGACACAGAAAATTAAGCACTGTATGTACTTCTTAATAGGTGGCTCCTAGTACCAAACCCACTTAGAGACACTCAAAGATAAATCTCTGTAATACTTACAGTAATTGCAAAGATTATGAACAGGAGGGATGGGGAAGGAGGTACACACCAGTAACAAGGAGAGAGGGGACCATGTTATAGCAGAGCAAATAAGCCACCATCAAGTAAGTAATGAGACATCTGGTTAAGTTCACAGACTTTCCTTCCTGATAATATACAACAGATGGTGTATGATCTTACCAGAAGGGGAGGGCATATAATCTGGCATATAGAAAGTAACCATTTCGCAAATGGGCGATTGACCCCTCTCTCATCACAGTTTCCTACTTTTATTACATCTACCCTTGAATATACTCTTATAACAAGACTCTAATTTAACAGGTTTTTATCTCTAGCCAGGGGGCGATATCCAATACCCATCAGGATGGAGTGAAGGGCATTGGAGGAACAGCAAAACTGAAAAAAAAATCAACAAACCATAATCCAGAACATCTATATCAACCACCTGAAACTAGGCCAGTCTAATCTCTCCCCCATCGTGAAGCTCAGGGAAATTTGTGGAAGAGGGTGCAGTAAGATTGTAAGAGCACAAGGATGGGAGGAGTAATGGTATGCAAAATACTCCACACAAGTTAGGACTGAAGCAATCATATTTGGACTTTGCATGCCCTGCGCAATGTCCAACACACTATTGACCCCACAAAGTCTAGCGTTTGCTAAAGGCACTAGGATCCTTAGCGGCAAGGGATTGACAGCCACAGTAGTGTTCCTATGCTTAGAAGGAACACAGGAAATGGTTCTGGGAAATACCACTGGGTCCTTGCACCTCATCGGAGAGGAGGACCCAGAGGAGAGTTTGGCATGCTCATTAAAGGATGCTCCGGGGATGGGAGGGGGAGGCACTGAGGGATAGGGAGGGAAGGGGGAGGGGAGGGGGGCTCCGGGGAGTGGGGGTGGAGGTAGGGAAGGGACTAGTGTCTTGTTAAGTTTGTGTGAGTGGAAATAAAAAAAATGTTCATATTTGCTAGACTAGAGAAGTACTGTTTTCTTTAAAACTCAAGTATTTACTCTGTTATACTTGTAAGAAATCTTAAAGTATAAGTACTTCCAAAAAGACTTGAAGAAAAGATTGAGCACTATAAATATCAACTATTTACCAAAATGGCTGAGAAATATTATAGTAATAAGCCTACTATAAGTTGAAATATTAAAATAGAAAGTATAAATTCCTAAGGAAAATGAAAGTTTAAATTAAAGTCGATTGGGATTATTTTATAATAAAGGGACTCTTGGGACCTACACAAACACAGAAAAAAAAAAGACATTAAGTCAAGGAATAGAGCTGAAGAGCTTCTTAAAGCTCCAGTTACAATTTGGCTTTGAGGCATGGAGTGTTTATGGATATATAAAAAGCAAGAACATTCCCAAAGTAAAAACTAACTTGCCAAGGTTAAGAGAAAAAGGTAGAGAAAAAAAGTAGTTATTAGGATGGTTAGATAATTTCTATTTTCCTCAAGAAGTTAGCTCATGGACTGGTGAGATAGATCAGTGGGTAAGGTGTCTGTTCACAAATCCTGTGATCTGAGTTTGATCCCTAGAAAACCTACTAATGTGAAAGTTGTCCTATGACCACCAGCATGCCATGGCATACATAACTGCAATCTCTCTTTCTCTCTCTTTGTCTTCATCTTACCCTGTTTTCTTCTCTTTCTCTCAAATAAGTATTTAAAATAGAATATATATAGTCACTCCAAAACTCATGGAAACTACTAGAGTTAGAAAAGATGAATTATTCCTGGATGACTGGAAATAGACTTGTCACCAACTCTGCATTGATCCCAGCTGAAGTGAAGGTTTGGGAATCCTGGTTTATACTCCTCCTTTACCACAGAGGACAAAGGGATCTTCTGAAGTAAAATTGTTCTGTAAGTCATGAAAAGTACAGTGGAGAAAAAACTGTAAGCACAGACAAGAAACCACTACCAGCACCTTATAGCTCCCTGTGTGTTTGCTGTCATTTCATCCACTCTAAGGGTATCCCCTGGAAACCAGTTAGTGCCCTCAGACTGACGAAGTGTCCTTATCAGCGCTCTATCTTCCTGATGAAACTTTTGTCTCAAAGAAGTGATGAGACCCTGTCACATATGGCACCCAGGAATCTGATTCTTTGGATTTCCAGTTAGGACAGGGTACTAGACCATAGTCCTCAGCAGATTTCAACAAGCTACATGTCATCTGCTTCTTGAGGTCTCACTAGTCTCATTTCTTTTGCTTTCCTGATCTAAAGCCACATGTTAATAGTATTAGGATGATGTTCTCTCTGCGTTTAGTGCACTATTAGTTAAATCTCAGATACTTTTAACTAAGTGCATTTGCAAATACTTGTTTTTAAAGCTAACCAATTGTTTTGACAACTCCAGGGCAAGACTTTGAAGAGTTACATATAGCACTAAGTTTGGGGTTTGTGAAACTACCAGAATTGGGCTTTGAAAATGCTCAGGGTGTTCCAGCCTACTTCTGAAATGCTTTCATGCTAAGTGGCTTATTATTTCCACTACTGGACATGGGGATCAGATCACCTCTCAGTTCATAGCCTCATTACAGTGGTATCATCTAGCAATACCATGGCTAATTTCCTGAATTTATCTGTCTAGTCACTGCAGGAGTTCCCCTGTGAGAGATGCCATTTCTTTTAGAAAATGTGGCAGTTATAAATATATTCATTTTTAGGCTCCTGTAAATGCCTTTCAAAAAATGGATAACAATCAACTCTGAGAAAAGACATCTCGTTCCATGCTTATGGCATTTCCAAGGACAGCTGTGCTAACATGACCCACAGAGCAATTCATTTAATAAAAAAGATGCCATCTGAAAAATGCATTCTGATAGATATGCAAAGCAGGAATAACAGATATCAATCTAGAAGTAGTACCTAGAAAGAAATGTTTTCTGATTTCCCTGCCTCCCTCTGGAGAGGAGTAATATGCTCCTAACTTTTCCAGTCCTAAAAAAGAGGGTGTTGTACCTCATTCACAGTCAGCAAAGCAGCTGTATCTAGTCCCTTTTTCAGCATGATTGACATCTCAGCAGATCCAAGATGATCTCTTTTATCTCCTTTCCTGATTTTCTTCATTCAGGCATGAAGGTACCCCTAAATATTCCTACATATATTTTATAGGAAGTAATAATAAGTGCAATCAGATTACTGGTAATAGCAGGCATGATAGTTATTATGAGTAACTTTAGTGGGCTAAGTAAATGTCATTTAAGTTATAAATTAAAGACCGTGATAGTTTTCTTCTTGTCATTGACAAAATATGCAGTTGAAAACCTTAACCTGGGAAGGTTTCTTTTGACTCATAATTGGTTGACTCTTCTATTTCTGAGGCACCAGGAGGCAGAGTATCTTTGTTGAAGGGCATCTATAGACACTATTGTTCTACTCTGGTTGTCTAAAAGGAAGAAAATAGACAGGAAGGAACCAAGATTAGACATCATTCAAGGGCATGGCCTCAGTGGCCTATATGGTCAACCTAGGCTTCACTTGCTGCTGAAGATAACACAATCAAACTTGAACATATCAGTGGTGGGCTAGTCCACTGATCAGGTCAGGTTCCAATGACTCTGTCACCTCCTAACACTTGTGTTCACCCAGAGGGAGACCAGCCTTTAATCTAGGTGCCTTTGTAAGGCATTTGGACTTCACAGTCAAACAACAGCAAAGTCTTAACCCCAAAGTGGTGATTTGGGAAGTAATTCAGATTAGATTGGATCATGAAAACAATGGCTTCAGGAAGACGGAACAAAATTTCTGTCTCTTTTTCTCTGTCTCTCTCTTTGTCTCTCTAATATGTCCTCTTTTACTCTCTAGCCCAGGGAAATTTGCAGAAGAGGGGGCGGTAAGATTGTAAGGATGGGAGGAGCAATGATATGCAAGATATTCCACACAAGTTAGGGCTGAAGCAATCACATTTGGACATTGCATGCCCTGCGCAATGTCCAACACACTATTGACCCCACAGAGTCTAGCATTTGCTTAAAGGCACTAGGATCCTTGGAGGCAAGGGACTGACAGCTACAGTAGTGTTCCTATGCTTAAAGGGAACACAGGAAAGGGTTCCGGGAAATGCCACTGGGTCCTTGTACCTCATCGGAGAGGAGGACCCAGAGGAAAGTTTGGCATGCACATTAAAGATGCTCCGGGGATGGGAGGGGGAGGCACTGGGGGATAGGGAGGGAGGGGGGTGGTGGGAGGTTGGAGGGAGGGGACCGGTGTACCTGTTAAGTTTGTATGAGTGGAAATAAAAAAAAAAAACACAAAGAGAAGGTCAGCATCAGGGAAGCTAGAAAGAGAGCTTTTAACCAGATTAGAATGGATCATCACCTTGGTCTTGTCCTTGCAGATCTCCAGAATCACTGAGAAGTAAATATCCGATATTTGATACATTTAATCTTTGGCGCTACACTTCATGAACACTAAGACAGAATAAGAATCCTGATTGTACTTTACCAGTATGAAGATATTTTTGGACTCTCTCCCTTACCCTTGTTCAGGAGAAGAAAATAGTCTTATTTTATCATGTCATTTTTCAATACTGCTAAAAAGGTGTGGCTAGAAATCAGTTTAGTTCTTGTGTTTCTTCTTCCCTCTCTGATATGTAGCATGTTCCTCTTTGGAAGAATGTATGGTGTTTAGAGTATCAAGTGGACTATCAAATGAATTTGAAAACAAAAAAAATGTCCTACTTACTTAGCTTTGACTCTGAAGACTCATTTCTGTTCACTTTATTTTATCAATATTTAGATCTCCATCTGACCTACCTGCATATATTATGATAAATTTTGAACTAAGAAGAGAGCAAAGATATTGTTTATGAATCACAAATGATTAGCAGTGATGATGCCCATAACTTGCATCCGTGGTTATCCTGTACATCATGCTTAAAATTAAGCAGCATAACATAGTGGTTAATTACTCATACTTGAGAGACAGAACATCTTAGTTTAAACTCATATCTGTCATAAATTCTGTAAATATGATGTAAATGCCTTGTATTCTCTGTTGTAGATACAAACTCTTGGTTGGGGCAGATTCCTTAACAATTGGAGTCTTTCTGTTCAGCTTCAGTTTTAGATAACATTTTTTCTTGTTTAATATGCAATAGAGTCCCTAATGAAGGGAAATTTGATAGGAATGCATAAATAATCTTTCCATAAATTTATGAATTCTTTGACTGTATATTCACTATGTGCATACCTGAACTACAGCACTTTGACCCTGTTTCATTTTATCTACTTATTGGATGAAGAGGCCAGAATGAGAATTACGGATAGCTGAATAAAGGCCAGCACCACTTTTCATTTTTCTTTCTAATACAATGTTACCATTAATTTAGATGTAACCTTCTCTAAAAAAGAGAGAGCCAACGAAGTTTGCTAAGGGAGAGGCTGGAAGACAGCAGTAGTTGTCCTGACTCCTGAAGCCAGAGAAAAACTTGAGTCTTTGACACCAAAAATAGACAGGTGGGTTGTCTAAGGTTATTAAATATGCCTGTACCTGACACTAATTGTTCCTATTATTTATCCCCACCTGAGTGATAAAACTTCTTAATTAGTACCTGAAAAAGTAAATGAAGATTTAACTGACAGAAACTCTGCACAAGCTTTTGCTATAATGAAAGTAGTCACGTAATGAGGCATCAGCCAATTTATTCCTGGACCCAAGCACACACTGCTGAACTGCTACAATAGACAATTTCTAAACTTCACCCACCATCAATACAAATGATGTAGGATAACAGCAGGGACAAGTATTATGGAAATTTCCTGATGTATCCTTAATTTCAATGTATTCATTATTCTTAATAAAGTGTTATGCAAGGATAATACTAAAAGAGATCAATTAATTACAAAGGCTTGCCATGTGTTGCATATAACATAGCTTCAAAGAAATGCAGCAGAAAAGGAAGAAGCTTTGTAAACTTAGGAAAGATCAGAAGCCAGGTTCATGAAGAAACATGGAAAATAATGAAAATAATGAAGAAACTATTGGGAAAAGACAAAAAATAAAGAAAACAAAACTAGCATTTAGAGATTGTGTTCTTTTTTAAATTCTGTCTTGTGACTTTCCCACACATAATTCAATTCTCTCAACTTTCTTTACAAAGGGAGGAAAAAGACTGGTAAAGTGTTGTAAAGTTATCTCTAAGTTATCTCTATCTTCCTCAGTTCCCCCAGTATCAATAAATGTGATATAAGGTTTCTGCTGGAAACTTCTGAATGTATGAGTAGAAAGGGGGATGTCACACTCAGTGAATTTCTTAATGAGTCATCATGCTTAGAGGAAAGCACTTGCTAACATTGATGTTGGTCAACCTATATGTGCATCTCAATTAATATATCTGAGATTTATTATGATGGTTTTATTACAACAGGTCCATTGTTATGAAGAACAAAATGTTACTATCTATTGTAATTCAGTCTAGACAAATCCAAATTATTTTGCTAATAAGAAAATTTCAGAACAAGAATTCACTTCATTAAATTCTTTTTTAACTCTTTTTTATTCATTTAATCATTTTTTAACTTTTTTATTCATTTATTCATGTGTATTTGTGTGTGTGTGTGTGTGTGTGTGTGTGTGTGTGTGTGTGTGTGAGTGTGCACATGTACCCCTGTGGTGTACCAAGAGTTACTTCAGGAATCATCCTGGATCACTTCTATCTCCTTTTTGCTTAGCTCTGGAATTTCCTAGACTCTGCCCAACAGAGCTGGAAGGACAGACCCTGCTGCTTCCACCTGTCATTTTATGTGGGAACTGGGATCCAAACTCAGGACCTTCTGCTTGCAAGATAGAGTCTTAACCCTTAGTCCATCTATCCGTTTCTTATACCAATTATCCCAGCTTTCATTTTGCACATGAAACATCTGTGGATCAGAGGCTTTTTTTTCTGAGAATTTTATTTATTTATACCGTGAATTTTTGACAATTTCTTTCCATAATGCCTTACCATTTCCTCCCACTGAAAAATCTTGTTCTAAAATATTTGTGGTACTTTTATGGTAATTTTCTAGCATTCAGTTTTATTTGATTGTTTGTTTGTTTGTTTGTTTGTTTGTTTGTAGGGATCCTCCTGATTCAGTGCTGTGCTGACTGCAACAAGTTCCCAGGCACATTTTTTTTTTTTTGGCTGCCCTCAATAAACTCACAAAAAGAGCAAAGATGTTTTTAGTGACTTCATCAAGACTACAGACTTTTTCAGTAGAAGTTCTAGAAGTAGCTCCCAAGCCATTTGTGTCTTTTCTGTTAACATAATAGTATTTGCCTATTAAACTAGCTGTTATCATGTTGACTTTCACAATTTAGAAATTTGATAATATATTTTAAAATAAAATTCATGATACATTGTTGAAAATCACATATCTGGGAAATAACATTTTTGATACATTTTGTGTTAGACATTTGTATATATTGTGATTTGGGGTTCTATCTAGTAGATTTTTTTCTTATTTAATGTTTAGATCATTTTGACTATGAGAAAATCAAAGGTTACTGTAAAACTTTGGCTCATTTTTCCAGGATTTAGCTATTTTTGACAAAGATTGTATAAGAATGGTCAAGTGACATTAAGCCGTATAGCTTAATATAGCTGTATCTTATGTAGAAACCCAGAGCATTCTCATAGATCTAAGAATTGCTCTAATCGAAGCAGTCAAGGGTACCTTTTTTACTTTTATACACTGTCCTTTCACACCAAGCTTCAAAAACATCTTAGAGTAAGTCCTGAATGCACGAAATTATTTTGAAAGCCATTATCAAAAGTCTTTGAGTTTTGCAGTAGATGATCCTTTTGGAATTGAAAACCTCTGGTGTTGCAAATGGATATCCAAGAGTCTAGGATATAGCTAGAAGGCAGACTTTACTTCTGCAGAAGGGTGTGTTAAGTTTGGCTATAGAAGGTGGAGCCTGGAATCCCTAAGGCAAAGTGATAAAGAGAAAGAGAAACCCAAGATGGTTCCAATGTCACCCATAGACCCTCAAAGGCACACACATTAATCTGCCCTCATATATACATTCTTGTACACATGTATACAATCACTCACGTGTAAAACACACGTACATACATTCATGTAAAAGTAGAACAAGAAAATCAGACATGAACTAATCATGAAAAACAGACAAGATAAGTAAGTGGACAGCTTATGCTACGATAGTGGTCAGCTCTATTGACCTATTTATTGCTTGGTCACTCTGTGCATAAAAGAGTCAACAAGGACACGGGCTTCAATTCAGCTGGGTCCCTATTCATGATGTGATCTATTTGAATTTTTATAAGTCCATACTTCTATTCCTCACTTTGTACCTGCCATCCCTTCAATTGCTTCTTTGTTTAACTGGACGTGGCCCTCCTTCACCTCTCATTGTCTCATGGTCCCTATAATCCTTCACCATGCTTCAGCAGTCCATTTTTTTCTGCTATTTATTTCATTCATATTGTTTTATTTCATAGATGTCAGCAGTCCATCTTGATCCTAAGGTTCAGTTCAACTCTGACCTTGCAGCATGATTCTACAGGAGTGTTTCCAGTGGACCTTTAGGGAGATTATACCACCTTCCCACCATTCTATCTCACATGGACACAAATGTGCTACATTTTCTATCAGTTTTTCTGCTGTGAATACTGCTGAAGATTCTTTTGCCCTTTGTAATCACATGTCTAGAAATAGTTCCTGTGTAACTTGATAATTATATAATAATTAACATTGGAATAAAAAAATCTGTGTTTGCCTGTATAGTTTTCAAGGATAGACACCTTGGCAAATTGCTACCAAGAAAACTTAAGCACCTTGTGAGTTTATTGGCATCAATCAATTCTGATACTGTAGAAAGATAGGAACATGTTTGTTTGTGGAAAGCATACCCTTATCAACTAATGTTGTTACCATGGAATGTTACTTATGTATGTGTGTTCCACACATGTGAAACATCTTGGCAAGTGAAAGAAGCCATTCATGAATGTGGAGTGTCTCCTAAGTGTGGTAAGAATTATACAATTCAATAAATCCTACAAAAAAAATCCTTCACTTAATTGTTCATTTTAAAGTAGCTAAGTCTAAGGCACAAATAATCTAAAAAAGTAGAATGAAAACCTGTTGATAGTATTAAAATAAATGAATAGTAATACCACATGTGTTCACTTGTGGGAAGGAAAACAGTGTTGAGTGCATAAATGAAATTAAAGACTTTTAAAAGTAGGATTGTCTGCAAGCCATACCAAAACCTCTGATTAGAATGTAATTGCCTGAGAATGGTTGGGATACTGCCAGATTGTATTACAGGCCAGCTGCACCCAACTACTCACTGCAGTACAATGTCCACTTCCACAAAAGCTGCGATCAAGTGATCATAGAAGACTTCTGATTTCAAATTGAATCTTCCACATGTAAGAACACACATGTGTACTGCACTCCAACAAACAATTGCCACACTACATACATGTATACCCCTACACATGAGCATGCTTACAAGCACACACCACATGCATGTATGTGACCAAATAGTTAAAATAACCCCATAAATTATAAATTGATTCAGAAATTGAGATATTTAGTGTTGAAAAATAGACTAGAGAAGGAGCCTGGAAGACTGGAAGAACACATGTAGGAATGCTAATCAGACCCCAGTTACTGTGCCCATGATGCCATAAGGAATGAACTGCTTTGAAGATATCTAAATCTGGACTTTGGGCTCCAATCTAACATCATAATCTGATATCCTTTGTTATGTGAGAATTTGAAAGATTTTTTTTTCTTACAAGTTCCTTTAACTGAAGTCAATAGAGAAAGAACAGTTATTTTTTTAGGTACCTAACTGGTTTGTCTCATCATAGCCTTCAGGCCATCTCCAAGACTACAGACTTACAATATAAAGTTTAGGTGCTATTTGTGATCTGAAAAGCAAGTTCCCAAACTAGATGAAATTAACTGGCATGCCTCAAGCTAATTGCTAATTTACTTTAAATAACTAGAATTATTAGATTTATTAGATTTTCTTCAGGGAAAGCTATCACTAAAGTCTTTTCAGAAAATGTATGGTTATTGCTGAATCCAAAACTACAACAAAAGCAGGAAATACAGGAAATTTAAACAGTATACGATAAAACATAAATAGTCACATAAAATTCCAATTATTTTCCAACAGTTTTATATGGTGTCATGCACAATCTATAGGATGTATTCAAATCATGTGCACAATCAAACATTTTTAGTGTGCATTCAGAAACAACAGTTGCTAATTTTAGGACATTTCAATCACATCCAAAACAAATCCCTCTAATCTTTTATGTATGGATTTCATTTCCATACATAGTCTAAACACCCACTAATCTACTCCCAATCCAGTCTGACTTTCTACCTTAGTAAGAATGAAATCATGTACTGTGTGGTCGTGTAATACTTCTTTCACTTAGTCTGTCTGCAAAGTTTGCCCTTTTAATGGTTTGGGCTGTAGCTCAGTGGTAAGGCCCCTGTATCACACATCAGGTTTACTCTCTATGCTTGTCAAGAAATAAAAATATATAATAGCTCGTTTCACTCTGTCTGTCCTAATTGCAGTTTGTATCAGTGCGTAGTCTTTCCTTAATGGCTGAAGAGTGTCCCTTCAGAAGATGGGGCTTTGCTCATCCTTACATCTGTCCCTAGATAATTTTTTGATGTGAGATAATACATCAAAATACATCTGTTGCTAAACAGAATCCTAAGAAAGTTCTCCCTTTTACTCACTGGAAAACTGGGGGAACCTGATACATCACAATGGATTAGTAAGGATTCAGGTCATTTGAGTCAATACTGCCTAACTTCTGGAGTCTACGTTCTAAAACAATATGCTTTACCATGGGGAATGAAACAAGCAAGCAAATGCTAGAAATGCAAATATAATATCATCTTTGGGTTATTTATATAAGGGAAATATGAGCATTATTGCAACCATGAACTTATCTCATATCAATACCAAGGATTTTTCTGCAACTATAAAAATAGTTTTCCAAAACAATGATACAGAAAATTGAAGCATATAAGGTATAAAGAAAGACTGTAAAATATTAAGTAAAACTCCACACAGCATTGTGTTCATCCTTTGTTAACTCAGTTTAATAATAATGTTAATACATGTTGGGAAGACTGTGCAGTAGTTCTTAGACTTTCACATAATTGTGAGCTATACACATAGCGTGGCCACAGAAATACATACTAAAAACACACCAATATACACAAAAATCAGGAAGAATCAAATTTTATTAATATTTCATGGTTTTCTCTGGAATTTTTATGAACTCCAAAGGAAATCCAAAAAGGTAAATTATGTGGAAAAATGTTTTAAATGCAAGGTGGGGCACAACAAAGCAAAGAGGAACATATTTTCTAACTTCTGTTTGTATGAGATAGGGATCACATTGAGCCAGAGTAACTAGTTTATTTTGGAATATGACACTGGCAACATAAAAATCATGCCCAAATGCTGTATGAAAACAAGAACTTTCTGTTTATAGATCTAGACCCTATTTGAAAGGGAGATAACCAAGATGATTCTAGTAAGAAACAGCTGCTTAGCAATCTTGAAATAAATGGCAGTCTATATGGCAGGGAGTGCCTGCCACTGTCAGATGTAGCTTATTAGCCCCATGGAGCTAAGCACACAGTTAGACATACAAAGAGCCAGCAAAGCTTCTTGCTTTCTGGAAATGACTGGGTGACAACAGAAGACAGTTTCACCATACCATCCGTACTGCCTTTTTTGAAATAGCTTGTGTTTAATTAGCACATTTTAAGCAACAGGAGAAGACTGTCAGGAGCTGATTTAACTTGCCTTAACTGATATGTCATTCCAAACCACATATCCTATAACACTTTCCCTCCTAAGAGAAGTCCATTCCCATCAGTGCCAGTCTAACAGCTGATATGCAGCCACAGCCTAGGAAAGTCAGCTAGTGATTCTGACTCAGAGTGATGTGTTTGGCTGCCTCTCTTCTAAGTATATTTTTATAGAATATGCATCTCTGTTAAGAAAATGCCGCAGGTATACAATCACTTGAAATTACTTGTTGCAGTTAGCCTGCATGGTTGCTGATAAATGACCATCAAATGGCTTAAGGAAACAATAGGTTTATTCTTTACAACATTTTGGTTGCAGTTCATAATCCAGCTTGATGGGAGAGCACACACCAACACCAGGGTTGATGGAACTGGCCACACCATTGCCACATAATAGCTGAGAGACGGACAATCCTTACTTGCCAGACCAGCATGTCCGGCCAAGTGTATACAAGAATGCTAACTCTTTCATCCAGTTCTGTCTTTTATTATAGGGCCTAATCCCACCCACCATAGGCTGGGCCCTCCCCATCAGCTAGACAATCTCCTGCAGGTTTGCTCTGGGCTTAATTAAAGCATTAATTCTCTATAAATGTTCCCAGAGCTCAAACCTTCAACTGTCAAGTTGACACCTGTGCCTAACTATGACATTACCCAAACCAATTCTCTAACCCAATAAATTTCTGAAGACAGAAAGATTTTTCCATGACTAATTTAGGGAGACAGCAACAACCTGACCAGAATTTAGACAAAATGGAGGGTAAGCATTTTCTGGGAGGACCTGTTCATTGTACAGCCATGTACTGTTATGCTTATTCATGTAACCTTAGTGTAATCATACATTTCATATAGTTACACGATGTTGCAATTATAAAACTTACGTTGACTTTAAAGAAGACAGTTCAAAGTTGCATATTTGTATGTAAAAACAACTTTTTAAAGAATTATTAAAGATGCCATGATACTATATAGGGGAGAAAATGTGATCATTTTGTATTTGTGTGGCAAATGTGCATGTGTGTGTGTGTGCATGCATGTGTGTGTGTGAGTGGGTGCATGTATACATGTACATGCAAGCAGAGGTCAAAATAAGACCTTAGTTGTTTTCCTTCTTTCTGTTACTGCCTTAAGATAGGGTCTCTGACTGAATGGGAAATTCACCATTTTGGCTAGATTCCCAGTTCTCAATGCATGCACAGTCATGTGAAATTTTTCATGAGGGCTCTAAGGATTTGAACTCAGATCCTCATGGTTGCAAAAAAAAAAAAAAAAAAAAAAAAAAAAGAACTCCTGCCCAATGAAACACCCTCCCAGTATGAAGTATAAATATTTTGGTTATTTTCTGTAATTATCCAAAGATGAAAAATATGCCACTTATTAAATTTTACTTTTTTAAGCTTTCATGGCTAAACAAATAAATTTGCCATATCATAATTGCAATGGTTACTCTTAACTATGGCTGTGAGAGAGCATTCAAAGTCAAACAACTTAAGGAAGAAAGGGAGATTTATTCAACTTACAGTTCCAGAGGAGAGAAACAGACTTTCATGGTAAAGGAAACATGACTGGCTGTCCGAAGATGGCAGGCTAAGTTAATGCAGACATCCAGTAGTCTAATAGGTGATGACTAAAGACTGGAAGATTCTTAGAGAGTCTCTCTTCTTCCCAGTCTTCTGTTCTGTGGTTCCTTTCATCTGATCCACTACTGGGAGGTTCCAATGAGATCTAGGGGGGATTCTGATTGGATCTAGGTCTGGTCTTTGTATTGTAAATCTGTTGAAGAATCATGACTTTCATGCTTATTTCAGAGTATTTCTAAAAGGAAAATGAAGTGATGCCTTCCAAGTACTAAATATGAACAGGGGAATGACGGCAAAGTGCTTGTCTTCCAAGCACTCAGAGGCTGAAGACAGATAATCCTGAGCCCATCCAAGCTGCAGCAACACAACAAGACCTTGGCTCAAAAAAAAAAGGAATAATGATGATGATGATAATTACTAAGCATGAGTTATAAAATTACCTTGCATTCCTCCTATTAGTAGTGGTGGTGAGAAAAATTCCTGCTGTGTGTTTTAAAGAACTAAAGCAGGTCAATGAAAATTATGCTCTTGATTTTTCCTATTATTTCACTGTTGTAGGGTACACAGAAAACTAAAAGTTCTAGTTTCTTGAAGTGGAAGCCAAAGGACACTCCCAGTGGCCAGTGGTAGCAGGTAGTCTCTTATTGTTCATGGTAGAGATTAATGACTTCTTGCTGGCCTTCCCAGAATAGGGGCCAAGGTGGTTCGGGTCCTACTAGGAAACTCAGAGGGGTTTCCTGCATATATCTTCCTGTTCTTTTGTGGCCATTAAGATATATTAGCATGTGTAAAAGATGGGCACAGAGCTTTATTGCATCACCAAGTTGCTGACCTCTGTACAAAATAGTAGCCTGCTCTTTCATCACAGTCAATGAGAACATTTAAGGTACATATTAACATGTTTCAAGATTGACAGGGCTGTATTGTTATTGGTGGCCCCACATATTGTTGAGCTTGCTCTTGGCTGTAGTCTGTCTGTCTGTCTATTTCAAAGTATAGACCTCATCTGTCCATTGCAATGCATAGATATCATCCCCCTATTTCATAGAGTATAAGGGATTAGATTTAAAAATGAATTTGATTTGGTTTCAGCTTTCCCAAATTCCCTCTTGACCTGACCTGGCTTCAATCTGATCCCACTCCAGAAACCCATTCAGAAAAGCAAAGTAAGCATGCTGGTGGCAGATACCCATACACTGTCATGTATTATGTTGTTTAATGTGGACAGTCTCTATTAGAGGAAAGGATATATGACAAAACTTAAGTGGTAAGGTAGCTCTTTTGTCGTCTTAATAAAAAGACGAGTTTCCCAACACACAATTAAAACTTTATACCTTCTGAAGATAATAAATTTCTTACTAGACATATTATTCTATACCAATAAAAGAAACATTAAAACTTTATATTTTCAATAAATAACTTATTTTCTAACGGAAGTCTATACAATGATTAAATAATAATTTTAAAAGATATATAATTAATATTAAATTTAAACCTATCAATTTCAAATAAAATTTTTTGTGTTCATTGCATTACTTTGTAATGACTACACATTTGCCAGCCATTATTTTATACTCCAAAACCCAAGTCATTGATATTTAAAGAACCATGACTGTATCATCGAATAAAGCACATATTTGCTCAATTACCTGGTAAGCTTCAGTGCACAGTGACATTCAGTCTAGATCATGACAGCAAAAGAACGGCAAAGTGATCTTTGCATTCAAATGTCTTTAAAGTTTGGATTAGTTGTCTTCATGAAAAACAACAAGCTCTAAGTTATTTATGGAAATATTGCCATTGGAAAGGTCAGGGGTGAATTCCCCAAGGAATCAGTTGCTAGGTTAGGCCAATAAATTGCTTTTGCTCTCACTTTCTCATTCTGGACCACGATGTGACTGGCAAACTAGATATCACAGCACTAACTGGGCTTTAATGGAAGAGGAGAAACAGATTATTGAGCACAGCAGCGAAGGCTCATGGGCCTAAGTTAATGCTCTGTGGACTCTGCCCCTGTTTCTATGAATTTTTCTTTAGAAAAGAAAAAGTAGAAAACAACATTGTCAGGTAAGAATTCACAAAGGTGTTCTTCTGGTTTTGGCATTTGGACTTATCTGAGCAGTAATTAAATGGCCAGTCATGTGAAAAATGCATCCCAGGTAACTGCTGGGTGTAGAAGCAGTTTCCATATTTTCGAGTACATTAAAGTGAAGATGTCCATTTTAGAAAGATCATTAGGCAACAAGATATCATGTAGCTATATCTTTGATGAAGTAGGTAGTGCCTAAATAATGTGTTCCTTTCTCAATTTGTCTTTCATATTAAAACTTCTAAGTTTTGCAGAAGATATTTGTGACATATCGTTGACATAATGATTCAGGAAGAGCTCCATAAATGCTGGTATTCTACAGGTGAAGAAACTTAAGTAACAAAATCTGGATTATAGTCATTCATTGTCAATGAATTTTCAAAATATTTAGCCCTAACATCTCTCACTTGAGATCAGCACACTTATCCATGGCATCTAAAGTAATAAGATTCAGATAAGATTTAAGGGAATTCACTTCCTCTTACACTATTCCCTTGATACATCTATAGATAGAAAGCAGGACAAAGGAATGAACTACAGTGTCACACTGTGCTGCTGATTCGTACAAAGAGGGTCAGTGTGGGTGAGGGTTAGTTGTATATAGAAGGAAAGCTCTTGACAGAATCAGGCTCAAGGCAGGTAGAGGTCAAGAAATGAGCCACAACCTCTCACAAGATCACTGAGGCACATACTCGTCAGAAATTACCTAGCACCATGTACAGCAGCAAGTAGGTGGCATGATGAAGATATATTTTTAAAAAATGTTTCTCATTTGTGGCAAACACCCTCTACCTTGTCACACAACAGCTAAGAAATTGAGCTCTAGTGTGAGCAAGTTACTAATTCCCTCCCTTCAGGATGCCTCTCTCTTGCAAAACACCAAACTCAAAAGCACATCTTGACTGCCTGTTACTAAAATAAGAGGAACTTACTTATCCATAGCCAAATATAGAAAAAAGTACAATATATTAAATATAACAGATAAATCGAATACTATATTTATGTCATGGGATCATTTTTTTTTTCATTTTCCATTAATATCTTTTCAGTCAGAAACTGGTCCTGGTTAAAATGAATAGTTTAGATCAATATTACAATTGTTTAGCATAGTAAGTGTGTTTTCCTTTTTTATTCTCCTAGAATTTAATTCGTAAAAACAGTGAAGTAATAATGTTTTCACCTTAATCTCTAGTTTCATGCTATCCTTCCCATTAAAATCATTCTTCTTCCTTGCCAGTCTCCTACCCATTTTCATGATTTTTTTCCCATGTATTTACATGTATTTTACATGGTTATTTTGGATGGCATGTTTTTGAGCACTATCTGGAACATGAATCATATATTAGTGCATATACCATTGAGGAAAGCCTCTCCCCTTTCCAGCATTAACCCTCATCAGTCTCTAAGGGATGCCTGAGGCCTCATGAAATCGTTCCTCTTCCATGGTGAAATGTTGAAAGCTCAAATCCTGTGCAGGTCTTATCAATGTAAATGCATTTCTTACTCTACAGTATCTGCCTAGTGGTCCCATGTATTTTTCTTCCACATCATCCTAGGACTCCTTGTCTTAAGTGATGTCTTTCTCAGCCCAAAATACAGGCAAGCCTGCTCCCAAAAGGGTTCCAGGAAGCTCAACATAGTGAAGCATTTGATACTTAGCACACAATGACACTGTCATAGGTACTGTTCCTTTATTTTTTTCTTTTTATCTAAGATTGAAAGAAGCCATAAATACAAGTAAAGATCAGGAAGCAAAGTACCAGGCAAGCCACCCAAACCTCAGAAGGCTGGACAATGTAGATCCGATCCCCAGCGGACCTGCTTCTGCTGCAAGTTCTGAAACTTACACGAAGAACTCAACTCTTCAAGCCTATCACCAGAAAATCGACAACAACCTAGATGAGCTCTCCATGGGATTGGGTCGTCTGAAGGACATAGCCTTGGGGATGCAAACAGAAATCGAAGAGCAGGATGACATTCTTGACCAGCTAACAACCAAAGTGGACAACCTGGACATCAATATAAAAAGCACAGAAAAGAATGTTCGGCAACTCTAAAGAGCAAGAAAGAGTTCTATTTCACTGTGATGAAAAGGATTCAAAAGGCTCTTTTCAATTCACAGGAAATTTTATTATTTAGTATATGATTTAACATGTGTTTTGAGTGATAGAGTGGATCTTAGATTTTGTTGCAATGAAAAAGATGTGTGTTCCACTATTTGGTTAGACCCATACATTGCTAAAAAAGTTCTTTTTTCCATGTACAGAGAATATTTAGTCTGAGCACAGTAGACTATTTGTGAATACTGTGCTAGATAGAGAAGAAAGTATTATATATCTCACTTTCATGAGCATATGGAAACATGTGGGCATAATTTCAGTCTTGTAACTATTACCCTTTTTCTGTTTGTTGTATTTCTTACTTTAAGGCCTTGAAAGAATAAAGTGAAGGGACTGTAAGTTCATAAGGGGAGGATGGTTCCTTACAGCTCCTTTGAGGCAGCCTTCATGGACATGTATGTGCACATATTCGATGAGCAAGCACATTGTTTGTGACTCTCAGCTCTCCCTGAAAAGGACCTATGTTAGATCTAGAAATATGGTGCCGCCTTTGTTCTTTTGTTGATAGAGTCACTTCTTCCCCCACCTCCTCCTTGTACATGTCCTGTATTTTAGTAGAAGGCTCAGACCAGAACTATTCAAGGTGACACCTGCAGATTGGACAAGCCCTTCTTTTCATACACACTTATGTCATACTTTTCATCTCTGATAAGGAATAGATTTTCTGTGTTGCCTGAAAGCTGACTGGTTGGTTGATGAGATACCCCTGTAGAGTTTGTAGATGTGGTTATCACACAAAGGAAGGCAAGCACAAGGGTCTTTCTCCACTGAGATTTCTGCCCCTTTGGGAGTCCCAAAACACAGTACGCTTATTTGATACCTGGATCTCCTCAGCCATCTAGGACTCTCACCTATTCTTCACTTCCTGCAAAGTGACAGTTGAGTCATTACTACTTCTCTGCCATCTGCTTTTAAAACTGAGAATACACAAGTGATAGTGACTTTCTATAGATTGGACCAAGAACAAACTCAGATAATATTTTAGCTAGCTAAACTTTTTCATTCCTTTAATTTTTCCAAAGGAAGTATTTAGATTCATTAATTAAAATAGATTTTTCCAACAAAATTAGTTTTTTTGTGTGTATTGGTGCATCCAACAAAATCACTGAAACCACAAGGCCACTGACTGTTTTATAAAAACAAATAAACATTTGAAAGATAAAAAAAAATGTAGCTGTAATGAATTCATGGATATAACACTCCAGAAAAGACGGTCTAGCCACATATCCTGCCTCTCTATAGGGTTTCACATTTTTACCACTCCCAATGCATAATATTCCCTAAGCCTTTTTTTGGGGGGGGAGATTGTAGTACAAGTCCTGTGTATTGTAAACAGTCTGTAGTCACTTGTACTTTGGGTATTTGTGATTTTTTTATGTAATAAACACGTTCCATTGCAAAGGAAGCTTCTACTTATTTTTAAATATAAATGTATTTAAAATACAACTTCGCATAGCTTCTTTACAGCTCAACTAAGCTCAGCTAACGGTTTACAGCCATCTCCAGGACTATGTTCCCCCCCTTTAGTGGGTTCTTGATCCAGAATGTGATGCCTGATGAAAAGAAGAATTTAACACCAATCAGAAAGCAATTATTTACCCTTTAGTATTGATGTCACTACTATATTGATGGTTAGCCAAAGTAGTTGCTGTTGTAGTTTGTTTTCATAAAATTTGGACACTGTTGATTGCTCTTTTCCCCCAGAAGTTTTTGCAGTACTTTCTGCTACTATGAAAGTTGTCATCAAGGATAACATTTCCAGACCAATTTCAACAGGTTTTAATTTCTATATCTTGTGATCAATGTGTACAGTATCTTTAGCAATAAGGTCTTACAGTCAGTTTCTGAAGGGTGACCTAGAACACTGTCAAGCCTACATTAATTTGGAGCCTTTCAGATTTCTCTGATAAATATATTTTTAGAAGGTATCACATACCTGATATTAGGAATTTTAATTGCCTATGGCTTTTGGCATTTTCTGCTATGCCCTGTCTTCCTATATCTTCCTCTGTATAAGATATGTCTATTCAAACTTTTAAAAAAATATACCTATAGTATAATAGGGTTTTGTCTGATTATATCTAATATTTAAGTAATATTTGCTCTTTTATTCCTTCCTGTACCCTATCCCCTTATCTCATGTTCCCTTTATACATTTCTTCAATTATTCCTCTTTTTACCTTACTACTTGTGGCCTTTTATATCAAGGATAATTATAAATGAAAAGGAAAAATGTAAACCTTCCTTTTTGCCATCCCTCAAGAACAATTTTTACACCAAAAACATGTCAATTGCTTTACTGATGCGAGCTGCTGATAAAGGAGTTACATCATCTGCTGCTGGATCTATAACAAGCAGGAGTAAGTGCCAGGAATTATCTGGTGCCTCTGTTGTCAACATAGTTTATTCCAGGAGACAATGGACATAGTTGGACAATCAGAATAAAAATCATGACAAAAAAATACCCTTTTGCTGAACTGTACATTCTAAGAATCAGAATCAGTTCTTATGGTTGATATGTTTCCACAGCCAGTTAAAATAAGCATAAAAGCTTTATTCACTTTTTAAGCTTTCATGTGAGATAAATGCCTGGAAGACATGCGGTAATGATTGCCAAACTGAAGTTTCAGGATTCAAGTTAACCCGTCATCATAGTATAAGTTACCCACATTGCACCTAATATGATCTGTGGATAGTCTATCACAAACTAATTTGTTCTTGTGAATGGGAAGCATTACCTCCTGATTGCTTTCTTTCCCTTCCACTCTTCTCAACTCACAACTCTAAATACTGTTGCCATCCTTTGCTGACACACATGTAAAAAGTCCCTTGCCTAGGCATCTAAAGTTGTTACATCAAGACAGTTTATTGCATTAATCCACACTGACTTTCTCCTGGAAGTTTCTCTTGTACTACTCTCCTTTCTCACATCTCTGAGTCACTGCTGCTCAACATGCTGGTCTGTGATTTAGATCTCTCCTCCACGCTAACTTAGGAGATCTGCCTCAAATTTCCAATGTGCTCTGCTGAATATGCTTCTGTCTTAAATTTTTTTTAAATTGTTACTCCTATTGGAAGAAGAAAATAAAAATGAGATTTATCAAGGAACCCTTCCTCATTAATCACTTTAAAGAATGTCTTTGAAAATAGCTATAAAACTTGGAATGAGAATGAGATTTTGAGTAGATCCACATGGGAGAAATTGAGTTTAGATATAAGTGATGTCAAATCTGAGCTCAGAACTTTAAGGTAATAAGTGGTCAACATATTTTTTGAGGCAATTCTGCAACTTTCAGTGTCACTAATATGAAAAACATTGATCAATCAAGTGATGTAAAAATGATGAAGTATTTTTGATTTATTTTCAATTTCTCAAAGACAGTAAAAGTGAAAAGCTATAAAAATTATACTACAAACAGAGGGATAGCTCCGTGCTGCAGCATTTGCTTGGAATATACAAATCCCTGGTTTAAACCTCAGAACAAAAGAAAGAGTATGCTAGAAAGAATTCAAGTGATTTTCAAAATCTTACTGATTGAAAAAAAATTCCTCAAAGAATTATATCAACATTCAGAGCAATTACAACAATCAATATTTTCCTTTTTAAATCAAAATTTTTCTTAAGCACATAGGCATACTTGTATATCTTTTCTACTAGGGTAAATCAGGTCTTTTGAATTTTCTGTGTAACCACATTTTATCTAACACCGACACTCAGTGTCTACATTTCATAGAATTATCATACCACTAAACCCACATCGGTGGTTTGAATGTTCAGAAAAAGTAGCCAACTGATATTTACTATAAGGATTGTCTATCTAGGTTTGTGAAAATAGTCTGGTGTAATATTCTTTCAAATGGAACCTGAGTGTAGTACCCCAAACCTCATTGCCATCACATGGACCCAGTCTTATTTTCAATGCGTACTGCCTTCAGAGCCTGTGTTCCTCTCCCAGCATATCAATTCTCCCTCTACATGTTCTGTTGATATTGATTGCTACCAAGGCTTCTGCCTCCTTGAATATGCCTTTTTGGTGGTTTTACATTTCTGTCTTCTTTTCATCATCCCATATAACAAGAAAATCCACCAAAATGAGTAAGAACTTCATGGAATCTTGAGCCAATTGGAACAAAGCTTATTTTAACAGATTTTCACAAACACAAAGTTTGTGGAATAATATGTAAATGGATCCAGAAATATGAGGTGTAGACACTGGGAGAAAGATTTTCTTCCAAGTAGTTGGAGAAGCTGAAGTGGTTTTCATTCTAGAATCCAAAACTTCCCACTGCCTCAAAATCATTTATCTTCTTTCATCACAAACTACTTTCTTATTTGGTACAACAATGTTCTCCCTGTCACCAGGATCAAATAAAAAGCAGACTCAGATAGCAAGTGCCTTGTCCCTCAGTAGGTGGTTAATTTCAATCAGTTTGATCTATGAAAATAATCTGATGCCATTTCTTTTTTTATCACTGTTACCTTATTTCAACACTATCTTAAATCCAGACAATGTCTAAAGTCTAAATACCAGAAAAATCTGTTTTCTCTCCTAATTCTCCTGCCTTGATTTCTAGCTATTCAACAAGAAATGACCGTGACCTTTCTTTTCTTTATACCTGTTCTTCCTTGTTCCCAGAATATTAAGTTCTATCTTGTTCATTTGTCTGCATCTCATTCTTACATCAAAGAGCAGTACAAATGCTGCCATGTTAAAAAGCATTTTGTAATTTCCAGAAATGAATCATCTGTGTTCCTGTGTGTGCAATCATAATAGAATCCCTCTCCCTCCCCTTCTCCTTTCCCCTCTCTCTCTCACTTCTTCACATTATCATTATTCATGTATTTTTTTCTTGACAAGACTGTAACATTCTGCAAGACAGAAACAATGATCAATTCAACTTTGTTTTCCATCATTGTTTGGAACATAAGCAGATAGTCCTCACTTCTCCTTTTAAAAATGCATCACTCTTCCGCACAAATGTGTTAACGGGAAAATTCGTCCTTGGTGATGTCTAAATAACAAATGGATCTACATGAGCAGGGGCTGAATCAGCACAGTCAAGTGATGTGATTTTACCCTGCTTTACATTTTTGCCATTACCTGGTCACCTTTGTCATAAATGTTCTTGGCTGTACACTGAATGGATCAGAAAGATGTAAATATCTCTCTTCTCCAAAGGGACGTTACTGGAATGAAATTCAAATAGGGTAAGGTGGCAAGGAAAGAAGCTTATTTCTTGTTCCACAAGCCTAACCAATATGACAGTCTTGTTAATGCAGTAAGTTAGGTCCAAGGCGCTTTTTCAAGAGGAATGTTATTCACTGTGGACTTTTAATATCAGTATTCAACCAGCCTGCTCACACAACTGGTTCCCATCTGATGCAGCTCTCCAAGTCCCTCAGAAATAACCAGCCAACCTAGCAGTGAATTAGTAAAATCAAAATTTCCTTCCACAGATTTTCACATTCATTTGCAAGTTTGATGAAAACTTAAAAAAATCAATTACAGTAAAGGAATTTAAGCTAAAATTGGGCAGGAAGGAAAGAATATGAAATAGTATTTAGATTAAATATAACATACACTCAGGAGGAATTTTAAAAGAAGAGAGGAAGGAAAAAGAAGAAGAAAATCTCACTTAGCTTCTTGATAGCCAGTTTCCTCAATCAAAGAATTGCCAAGGTCAGTGTGAAGAAGCAAAGTGGGAGGGAAGGTAAGCTTTCCACAACAAATGAAAGTACTTGCTAAGGAGACTTTAGGAATGTAATTTCTGGATGACTCCTTCATCTAGGGTAATAAAAATGATAACTAAAAATTAAGTAGAACTCTGTTGACAAATACAGGACTTTTCTGCAGAGGCAGACAATCAAAACCCAAGATTCACCTGCAGAGATGGATCCAAGCCAGAGGAAGAGAGAATATATAAGCACAGTGTTACTCAATAGGAAATGCTAAATTTCAGCTGAAATGTTTACTGTATTAAAATGTCCAAAATGGCTTCTGTGTCTGACTTGAATCAGCCTATCTCTACTGTTGTCACCTGAACTTGATTTTTAGTTCACAGAAAAAAGTAAACCGTGGGGAATATGCTTTTGGTTTTAATTTTCCTGAGAGGCAAACAATACAAGAAAGAAAAACAAATCCTTTAAAGTCTAGCAAGAAACGTAATGCTTTCTCATAAAAACATCATGCTTCTTGACAAAGAGAAAAATGGCAAGTTCAGATCTGCTGAATTATTTGTGGCTACTTCAAGCCATGTAGGTTTAACCCACTGTCATGGACCACATTGTGCCCCACTCCTTCTAAAGAAGCAATTAAGTAATTTTGTTGAAGCTATGGTTGCTAGTGTTTGGAGCATTCAGAGAAAAGCCTGTGGTGAAGGGATGAAAGCTAAAAGAGCCTGGGGCTGCTCACACACCTTAGCTCCAAACCCACTTAGAGGAGACTAGGATGTTTAAGGCTGGAGAACTGATGTTAATTACGGTGAGTGTGATGATTACAGTAGGTGACTATTAAGAGTTATGGTCAGTAACTATATTGGTTAAGGTCATGACTAAAATGATGGTTTGGGTCAATAACTCTGGTGGTTAGTTAGGTTTCGGGACTATATAGCTACTTTCAGTGACCATGAGAATTAATTTTATATGACAACTTGACTAGTCTAAGAGAGGCAGAGATAGGTGGGAAATCATTATTTAAAGTATTTTAAGGGTGTATTGAAAAGATATTAGCAGTTGAATTGGTGAAACTGATGATCTACCCAGTGTGAATGGACATCATTCAGTTCAGGGAAGTCCTGAATGAACCTCAAGGTAGATGAATAGTGAATCATTATTCTCTGTTTGGTAAAGCTGTACAAATCTCTTATTCTAGCACAAGCAGAGTAGGATTTACCTATGCTACCTACCCTCCCTATCTGTTCTTAGGCCTATGGCTTGGGACTTGGAGCTACATTTTGGGGTCCAGACTAGCTCATTCTACCAGCTTCCCTTGTTCTTCAGCTTGCACACAGCATGTGAAGGCACACATGTGGGTGCATATTTGCATACTACTATGGAGAATTGTGATTATTACAAGTGTCCTCATAAGGAGAGAAGAGAACTCCTTCTTCTTTCTACCCAGGTGGTATATAAGAAGGTAAAGACATACCTGCAGAGTGGCTTGTATTTCCTTCTATCTTATATTTTTGACTGAAGATGAGCCGTGTCTTGCATTCTGGAAGTCAGAAAGTGAGTCTTACCTAGAGTAGCATCCACTGAGTATGAAGATACAGAGCCATAATACTAGTATTTGTGAGGCTGGGTCACAAGCTTCATGAGTTGAAGGCTACCTTGTGCTACGAGGTGAAAAGGCCTGTCTCAATGTCTCAGCCCCACCATCAAAGAACAATGTATATTGGCAGTAACTGGCACCTAATATAGACTCTGCAACTTCCAGAACTGTGAGAAATGTACTTCTGAATTTGATCAGTCCAAGTTATTAACAAAGAATTTAATTGCCCAGCTGATCCAAGAATTTAGAAGTGATCACTTAAAGATTCTTCAATCCATTCAATACAGAGATAGACATTTATCAGGCTGTCGGTCATTGTGGTGGGAGCTGAGTTTAAATAATAAACGAAATAGCTAGTATACCTATAGTTGTAAGCTCAGAACTTAGTTGAAAAATACTTAATATTTAAATAACCATGAAATAATTATTTAAATAACCATGAAATACAAAATTGCTAATGATAATAGGTGTTTCACGGAAGAATTATAATAGGCCTGTCAGTAAGAAAAAGAGTATGGTCTAAATCCATGTGTCATAGTTAGGCACAAGTGTCAACTTCACTGTTGAGGGTTTGAGCTCTGGGAACATTTGTAGAGAATTAATGGTTGATTTAAGTGCAGAGCAAACCATGGTGGGTGGGACTAGGCCCTGGAATAAATGATAGAAAGCAGATTGAGAGAGTCGGCATCCTTCTTACACTTGGCCAGACATGCTGGTCTAGCAAGTAGGGATTGTCCATCCCTCAGCTGTTATGTGGTGATGGTGTGGCCAGTTCCCTCAGCCCTGGTATTAGTGTGTTCTCTCCTGTCAAGCTGGACTAAGAACTGTAACCAGTAATCATAAGAGACAATAAACTCCTTGTTCCCTTAAGCTGTTTGATGATCATTTATCAGCAAACATGCAGGTGAACCGAAACACCATGTAAAAACAAAAGGCAGGTTTTTTTGAGGAAGCAACTTTAGAGCCGAAAGAAGGAATTAGTATGAGCAAGGGAGCAAAGTGCACAGGAGCCAGAGAGCTGCTAAAGCTAGGGCACCCGCTGACACCAGCACCCAAGGAGGGTACCCTGTGCTTGAGGCCTTTCTGCCTCATGCAATTTGTGATCTAGCAGTATGAATCTAAGCAGGGGACACAAAACTTTCTGAGAAAGGTAAAGCATCCCTTGTATAAGGAAAAAGCATTTTTTTCTTTCTTTTTCTTTTTTCACTAGGCAAGGAATACATGTTGAGGACTCAAAGATACAGTGACCCGCGAGGCCAGGGGTAGTATCTAGAAACTGGGCAAGTGGAGACAGGAGCAAGATGGAGATCAACAAGTTTCAGTTCTCTTTTAGAGCTTCCTTACCCAAGTAGCCTCCTTTGTTGCCATGGGAACGACTCTCGGCAAAATAAATCATGGAGTTAAAAATAAGATTGAGAGCAAAAACAAACTCAATTTTCCCAGTGTCCAACATCTCTGCGTATATGACTCAGGGCTGCTAGGTCACCTATGACAAAGGGATCAAGGTCACTCTCCCAGAGTAATCTGTGGCTTGCTTTATTCTAGTATGCTACATACAATCCATTTTTGCCACACATGAATGAAGAGGACTTGTCAAAAGACTTACCACAGTTCCTTCAAGGATATAAGTGGTTACGAATGCAGATATTGGAGTGGAATCCTGCAATGCTTGATGAAGTAAATGAAGTAAATTTCTCTGAAAAGGAGCTGTCAGGAACATCAATGGCCCAAGAGTAACACAGCTTTACACAGTGACCGATGTGCATGGATTTGAGGATTTTATCTCTGACATGTAATCACGTAATGATTTAAAAAATACAGTTCTGAATGTTCTAGGTGAAACATCATCAATTTAGCTTAAGTCTTTATCAATCATTCATGTTTGGATAGCACTTTTTAAGAATTAACACCAAAATTTTGAGCAGTTGTTTATATTTTAAGGCCAGGTAGTTTTCTTCAAATCATTTTAAAAGAGATTATAAAGGGTTTGAGAAAACTCAAAAGTCAATGAGGCCAATGAGGTTTAAAACAGAAGGTGTAGTAGCTATATCTTATCTTCATTCATCACATAATTCTAGATACAGGTAAGTCTGAGTAAATCCTCCGACATCTTCAGTTCCTTCTCCTTTCATCTCTGCCTTTCCTGATTTTTTTTTCAAAGCAACCACAGGAAGATTTTGCAACAGACTATTTCTGTAAGAGTTCCCTTAGCATGTCAACTCCTTTACAATCAGGTGCAGACCTAGTTTCTTTCTAAAAAGTCAAAACAGTCCTTATTGGAAACTCTTATACCACTGAATCTGAAACATCTGAAGACAGAAGTGGTCTTGGGGAAAAAAACAAAACAAAACAGCTTTTGCAAATTTTATTTGCAGTTTATTGATTAACAGAAAAACACAGAAGTAAAAACCGGACCTGCCTCTGAAAATGAGCAGTAGAGAAAGCTCAGCAGCTGAGCTCCTGTTCAATAATGCAGAGAAGCAGCAGTGCATGGCAAATCTGTTCCTGGCCCACTCTATTCTGCCTGCGCACTGTGGAATCAGAAAATGAACACTTTGTCTCAACCCAATGGCCAGAAGATATTCATAAAGGCCTCTATATTAGCATCAGTGTGTTAACTCTGAAAAATAGGTCACTAAAGCTTCAGCAAGGAGGCACATAAAGTAACACGGAAGAGGGATGAAAGAATCTAACATACCCGGAGCCAGAGTTATTAGTCCACTGGGTAAGAATTAAGAATCATCTAATGGGTTTTCTTGGCAAAATCCTGGTGCCATTCTAGTCTCCAAAGGTCTGATTTCTCTGCCATGTATTCAAGCAGGACAAAAGCAGGTAGCTAAACGTTAAGCAGGCTGCTGAGTGTCTTCGTTCTATGGGCTATTAAACACTTAGCATACGCCATGGTTTTCCTACTCTGAAAGCAGTACTTCATTAAGGCCTGGAGAATTCCTGTCATACCAGCTAGGTCCATGCCCTTTAGAAAGCACCAGTCTAAGCCTCCAAGTTTCAGCCTTTATCCAAAGAAATGATGTAGATAATATCTACATGTCCTTGAGTTCTATAATAATGTAAGGAAAACATTTATTCAACATAATAAAAGGCAGATTGTGATAAGTCCAGAAGCAGCTAACATTTACAAAGTCATTATTGGACTCAATTCAAAATACAGGGGTAGGAATCCCTTCAGCATCCCGATTTGAAAGATGAGGGCCCTGAAATTTAGGATGTCAAATGACTTCCTAATGTCACACAATGTCAGGGAAAAAGAATAGGGCAGAATTTTTTTCGGTCTATTTCTAACACACATTTCTATAGGAGAAAGGCAATAGCTTAATAGAATCAGAACTTACTAGAAAAAGAAAATCATAATTTGGCCATGACTAGAGAAATATTTATTGAGTCCTCACTAATTTAACATGGTGAAAAGCAAACTGGCTCAGAAAATAGGAATTCTGCATCCAGATTCCAGCTTTGAGAAAAAAAAAATACAGAAAATGTAGGAGAAAGGAAAATGTATTTCATTTTGACTTCACAAAATAGCTATTGAATCAAGAAATAGATAGCTAATGTTGTACATTGAAGTGTTCTAGAAAAGATAATGTCTAGGAGAAACAATGTATAGGGCTTATTTCTTTGGAATAAAGCAGCAGCAGCTCAGTTGTCTTGGAGGCACAGTCAGGAAGAGGTGGTAGATGAATGGTGTTAGCAGTGGTCTTCCTGGCTGCCTAAGCCAGGTACACATCTCTGTTCATACTTTCAGAATATATTTGAGGTAACACATTCTTTCTGTATTTTCTTCTTGATTTTTTTCAAATTTTATAGTGTCTCAAAAGTATAATTTTTAAATATATATTTTTCTTTAACAGATATAAACATTCACTGAAAGTAACCCCAAAGAAAATACTATAAAGAACTAATTCTAAAAAATGACTTTTTGAATCTCTGTGTGCATATCGTTTCAGTTTCTCTGATTCTGACAAAAGAAGAAAAAAAGAAAGTACAAAGAGTTATCAAGGGTGGACCTTCCATTTATTTCTTATCCAAAACTAAGATACTTCCAACAGAAAATAATTGGTTCATTACAAACAGATTTATTATTTCAAAAAGAGTATGATCCTGTTTATGCATGGTAAAGATGGCTGGTGAGAAGCAAAGAAATTCTTGTTCATCAATCATTATACAGTAAGTTGATTTAGCTATGGCTAACATAGAAAAGGCACAGATGTTTACCTTCCTAAAGATTTTGGGAAGCAAATGGAAGGAGACAAATTAGGTAAGGAATTTAAAACTGTAGGCACAAATGACTTTGTATATTTTTCCTTCTATATTTCTAGGTTTTGCTCAGAGTCCTCTTCTAAGAAATGCACATCAAATGCAGACAAAAAGAGCTTCTCTCCTTCTAGACAAAGTTCTAGAGACCGAGAAGAATGTGACAAAGACAATATACAAGGTTTCTGGGAATGACAGAAAAGGAAGATAGCAACCTTGGAGGTTAACAAAGTGAATGAAGAGCGTGCCGTTCACAACAGCAAACCACATCCACTGAACTTGGAAATTGAAGATTACATACCACTAACTAAAGATGATCACAAAAAACCAAGATAAATTTAAAGATTATCTTTTATTTGAGTGTGTTACTTCCTACACCACCTCAGGGACTGAAATAAGTCAGTTTCTTGATTATTTAAAAAAAGATAAATCTTATCTAATGCTAGGATGCATAATGCAAAGGATGGAGATTATTTTGGCTTTCTCTTACCCTTGTGTGCTACAAAAAAATTCTACATTATTAGGAAATGAATAATTTATTTAATGTAAATGTACACACCTGTTCTCAGAGTGATGCTGACATTTTCACTTATTGTGAAAAAAAGACTTATGAAAGAAATCTCCATAGCTATCTCTAGCCCTGAGACTTCATAAATTTTTTTATTAACAATGCCTCTTCATCCACCAGCTTACTATAGAAAAAAGTGTTGCATGCATGTAAATTTTTAAAGTGAAATATAAAGTAGAATAAATCAGAAATTTCAAAGAACACCTGAAATCAAAGCTAGCTTCTTTCTTTGCATCATATTTCTCAAAATATTGAGAAGCAAACCAGAATAGAACAGGGAGACCAAAATACTACTTTCTTAATTTGAATATGAGTCACAGTCTACTAACAACACTGGTGGGTCCCAAGACTAAACTTTAAGAAAGCAAAGCTTACCCTCCTGCTCCTTCACATGGACACAGTAGCAAAAATAAAGGAAAAACCTGATGGACTGTGCTCTCTCTCTCCATTAGCAGCTTACTTCAGTTCGACAGAGAGGAGAGGTAGATTGTCTTCTGAGGAAGACTAATTTCAGTTCTCAGTTTCTCTAATTAGACGTCACCCTAATGTTTCTGTGTCACACATTAAGAGGCAGAAACATATTTACTACCTAGGCAGGCATTGGAATTAAAGTTGTATTGCTTATAAAATTACCATCCATTTTTAAAATTTATTGAGAGCGAGAGAGAGAAAGAGAAAGAGAGAGAGAGAGAGAGAGAGAGAGAGAGAGAGAGAGAGAGAGAGAGAGAGAGAGAATGTGTGTGTGCTACACAGCCCATGTAATGGAAGGTCAGAGGACACTTTTAAGAGTCAGATTTCACCTTCTACTTTGTTGAAACAGCATACTTAATCTTGACTTATGTCAATATTCTGGCTCAATCTTCAGTGTCCACTTGCATTATAGAAGTTCATAAATCACAGATCTGCAGCATAGATGTGACCCACTGGATCTGACTGTTTGTATTGGCTCCAGAAACAGAACTCAGGGCTTTAGACTTGTTCTTTTATATACCTGCCATCTCTGAGCATGCTCTCTCTCTCTCTCTCTCTCTCTCTCTCTCTCTCTCTCTCTCTCTCTCTCTCTCTCTTTCTCTCTCACACTTTTTATGGGAAGCATCTTTTGAAGTAGGTGTGTGCTGACCTCTCTGGAAGACTGAATTGGAGGTGAGCCAGGAAAACCCTGTCTGCTCCCCATTCCTTCCTTAAGCTTTATTTCTATGCCAACCTCTGATCTTTGCAATCCTACTGGACCCTGAGAGTCTCCTTGGTTTAATAAAAAGGCTAGGACCAATGTGTTATCCAAATGAGCTCCAGACTCATATGGAAAAATTTCATTTCCTGCTCAGTCGGCCATCCTATGCTGCAACAAACCACAATATCCATATAACAATCCAGAAATATTATAGTAATATTAAATACATTAAGATAAGAAATAATCCAAAATATAAGAATATCCCAGTGAGAGTTAACAATCATTCTCAAAAACCTTACTCAACTTTATGATAAGAAATTAAAGTTCCAAAATATTAAAAGTCAAGTGCCTTAATTCCTGGAGCTTATTGATTCTGCCCCTTTGTTAAAAGTTCAATCCATCTTTTAAAGTCCAAATTCTAACTTCTGCAGCAAAATCTTGATTACTTGGAGATGGATTCCTTTTAAAAGTCATGAATGCTTATTCTCTGCTGCATTTTAACTTCAACCCTCCTAGTTAGTGAACAAGACACAAGTGACTATTCAACACTTGTCCTACAACCTTGAAATCTAAAAAGGGAAGCTGATGTTTAAATCCTAAAGCCAAATTGAAGAACACAAGTGAAAGCAAATAAGACCCAGCAGACTACATGGTGCTGTTTGTGGGCACATCCCAAATACCTGGGCAGGTGTGTTTGGGAGAGTCCCCCCTCCTCAGATCCATGGCTGATGACTCAGAGAACTTTGGCTAGCATTTTATTCTCCAGTCTCAAGAGAAGAGGGAACATACCTAGAAACATATGGAACTGTCAAACCAATAGGAGATAGAAAAGAGATTTTTGCATAATGTCAGGACTGGGACAATGAAACAACCAGGCTTGGAAAGCAGTGTGGATTGATCATTAGCACTAACACAAAAATAGTGCTAATATGTGGGACTTCTTTGAAATCCATGCAAGATCAGAACAGGGAAAAGCACTCTGACAACAATTGGTGACCAAGTACCTAACTTGTGTGAAAGAGAAGTGTGATTTCTCCCTTGTTCTCACCCCTTCCTCAAGGCTAGCTAGCCCAAGTGTTTGTAGAATATTTATCCTAGAACAACATGATTACAAAACTAAGCCCTAATAGCTTCCCATAGCTCCCCTATGTGAAAGAACAAGAACACACATATACAAAATGACTGTATTGATGTATTTGTGCAGATTGGACCAGATCAACTGCTAAAGTTCTGTTATCTGCACCATTCTTTCAAAAGAGGACTGTCTGTGTAGCTCAGTCAGTAGAATGCTGGTCTAGCATATATGAAGCCTGGGTTCAGTCACCAGCATTACAAAAAGCCAGCAAACTTAGCACTAGGGAGTAGAAGAATTAGTATAGATTTTCCTCTGTTACAGCTACATATTAAATTCAGGATAAATCTGGGTTAAGTGAGACCAGAGAGAGAGAGAGAGACAGAGAGACAGAGAGAGAGAGAGACTCCTGAAGGTTTGCTCTGGGAAGGATTGCTTAACTACAGATTCTCTACAAATGTGCCCAGAGATCAAACCCTCAACTATCAAATTGACACCTGCGCCAACACAGAACACAGACACACAAACACACACACACACACACACACACACAGACACACACACACACACACACACACACACACACACACACACACGTTTGAAGCCATTTAAGCTACCTTTCTCACAGCTAACCAGTTTTGCGATTCCTGTGCACCTTAATTGATTCCACCCATGTAAATCATGCACCTCTGCTAGAATCTTAATTTACTTCTGATAGATTCATATGCCTTTCCCTATTTTGTGAACAGCTATACCTCTACTTTGTAGCCAAATATTAATAGCTAAAACTGGTTAAATATTAGCACCTAAAAGACTCCAAGATCAAGACACTTTAATGGCCCGTGAAAGCCCAACATCCAAGGATATATCCATATCCCATAAATTCTGAACTGTGTTTGTTTTTGGTTGGGATCCTATTCACTGCTTGTTTCTTTGTGCCTGTGGCAAATGTACCAAAATAGAAGTATCAAGAGATTTAATGAGCATCTCTGTTCCTCTGCATGAAAGTTCTAAATGTACTGGAGATTAATATACAGATAGCTAACAACTTTCTGGACATAAAGATATATTTATAGAAAAATATATTTTGAGTGAAAGAGCTTACTGAACCTTCAGAATTGGGTGCAGTTATGAAGCCTTGAAATCCACAACTGGGAACAAATATCTCTACATTCATGTGAACACTTCCCAGATTTTGATAAACCAGGAGAACATGTGTTTCTACTAGAAAACTCCAAATAGTTATTGTAGGCTGAAAATAACTTGGTGAATTCTTCCAAAGTTATCCAATTCATTCATTTATGCCCACGGGGAAGAGAGAAGAAAAAGTCAGGGCAGAAGATTTACACTACAACTCCTTCCACATGCAGCACACAAACAAAAACAAAAAGCAAACAAGAAAATAAGCAGGAAGAGGGTAAAATTATCTCATTTTAACAGAAATTACAAAAGAAACTTGTTAGACATGGATCATAGTCCAAGCCAATGTTCATATCTTCAAAATATTCTCTATAATAGAAATCCTGATTTTATAGCCAGTTTTAGAAAACTGAATCTCCAACCTAGGTCCAAAAACATAAACTAGTCACCAGTGTAATCATAATCCTAAATGAGATGAATTAGGAACCAATTATGGATCCAGCAGAGATCTAACAAAGGAGAAATAATTTTCCTTACTTTTTTATTATGAAAATATTAAATACTTAGATATGTTATTATCTTGATATGTCCTTCTTGATGTGGATGGACAGAGGATCATCAAACATATTTGAATAAGAGAGAGAACAAGAGAGGAGGGAGTTTATATTGAGCCAGCCCTGGAGTGACTACATCAATTTCACTATCACCATCTCTTAGTCTTCTGTTACTTATATCTAAAGCAATTATGTTACACATAAAACATCTCTTTTTAACCACTTGACTATATATTTGAAATTCTGTAATTTGAAATGTTCTAAGTAGAGTGACTATAACTTTTCTGTTGTTGTAACTGTTTAAGGCAGTTATCAGCTTATAGCCCAGGTTGGCCTGGAGCTCACTATCTGCAACAGGTTAGCTGATTACTCATGATATTCCTTCCATCTCAGTCTCTCTCCAGTGATGGGAAGCATATGAAGGAAAACAATTTTTACAAATTGAGTCATAGGGGCTGGAGAGGTGGCTTAGGGGTTAAGCCTCTGCCTTGCAGGCGGAAGGTCCTGAGTTCAGATCTTAGACCCCACGTGTAGATGCCAGGCGGAAGCGGGGCAGCTTGCGTTTCCGGTCCTGGTAGGGCGGAGCCTGTGAATCCTGGGGCAGAGTAAACAAGGAGGAGGTGGAGGCAGTCTGTGGTTTTACACACACACACACACACACACACACACACACACACACACACACACACACAAGCGTGCACGCGAACACATGCATCCATGCACAATTGAATAAATAAAAAATTAAAAAAAAACAAATTGAGTCATAATTTAAAATGAGTGAAATTCACTCATATAGTTTAAAATCTAGCAGCCTTTAACAAATGTCTGAATTCATGGCCTCAAACCCTACCAATAGGAAATTTTAGTTTCATATTTGGGAAATGCCAGTAACATTTTCTATTTATTTGTTCAATCCCTGACCTGTACCAAGACACTGCTAATGTTCTTATTTCTAGTACTAGAGGTTAATTTTTAAATATTTATTTGAGAGAGAGAGACAGAGAGAGAGAGAGAGAGAGAATTAGGTAGAGATACACATGCATGCTATCATGTTCAGGTGGAGGAGAAGAGATAACTTTGAGAGCAGTTATATTTTTGCTTCTACCACACTTGCTTCCAGGGATGAAACTCAGAGCATCAGGCTTGCAAATAGATGCCCTACTTGTTGAACTCTCACCACTCTGTAGGCTAGTTTTGCCTATATTACAACCCCCGAGTAAAAAGACTAATTCAGTGTGTAATGTTCTATCTGATTTCCTTCCAGGAATATAATCTCTGCAAAAAACCCAGGTTATTGATCCATATCATTACACATGTGTGTATTTGTGAAAGGTGTTCCATTATATAAATATCCTATAATTTGCTTATACTAAGCAAAGGCATTCAACATGTTTTGTGTGAGCAATACACATTAAACGTTTGATGAACAACTGGCTGCTTGTTTTTCATTCTTCTCTACTATAACAAAAGCAGCATGTAATGCATTGGCATATGAAATATATTATAAAAGCAGCAAAACATAGTGTTAAGATGCACATGATAATATTTATCTTTGGTACATTACTAAGAATAGAATGCTGGCCTACAACATTAAAGTGTATTTAACTTTATAAGAAAATGCCAACCATATTCCAATGGGACCATATTGCTTCCCTTAAGGCCACACTGTACGAGAGCTCTGGCTATTTCATGTCTTTGACATTACCAGTTACTTGATATATCTGCATATAAAGACATCTAACGTTTAATGTGTATTGCTCACACAAAACATGTTGAATGCCTTTGCTTAGTATTATTGGCCACTGTAGGTTGATGCCTCCCAATGACTCTTTACCTTCTTACATATAAGAAATATTTTCTTAACCGAATGTCATTAAAGTATCCTCTATCTTTTCCTCTAGAACTTAAAAATTTAAGTTATTTTGATCACCAATTAACTCAAAATTGATATTTGTGCTTGATACAAGACAGATGTAGAAAGAATATGAATGCATAGTTCATTTTTCAAGCCAAGTTTGCAGAAGAGACTTTCCTTACCTTGGTGAGTCATTTTTACACCTTTGTTAAATACCAGTTGACTAGCTATGTATTATTTTATGGTTCCAGTTATTCAATTGTCTCTTCTTACAGTAGTATCATGCTGTTTCATGAATGATGATTTTTGGTAACTACAGAAATAAGACAACGTGCATCCTTCAACTTTGACTTTCATTTTCAAGCTTAATTTTTTAATACAAATACTTTGCATTTTCATGTAAATTTTAAAGTTCTTTTGTCATTGAAATGTTCTCTATTTCTTTTTGGAATTAAACATTTGTAAACCAATTTACAGAAACTTGATTTTTTCCCCCATAGCTTTGAGTACTGTGAACAAGAAAGATGCTATAGCTTCCTACGGTTGAAAGTTTATTTAAAATGGCATAAATACTTTCAGTGTAAATTTGAAAAGTTTATAATCAACTTATATGCATGCATTTTATGTAGTTTCCATGCTCATATGAATCATCTCTTTCTTATCATTTCAACTGTTACTTAAATATAAAGGTTAAATTAATCTTGGCATATTTGCATTTATTTATTTCATAAATTTGTCACTCATTTTTAGTTATAGTAATGGCTTTTCCTTTCTGGTCTCTGTGCATTTTACTTAATTTCCATTGAACATTGAGTAGAATGTAAATATAGGTATATGGGGGGCCAATAATGCTTTTTCTTAAAGCTTTCAATTCTGCAGGAATTTTGTGAATTTTTCACCACTTATTTTGTTTTGGCTCTCGGTTTTACACAGATTCTGTGAATAGATAGAAATACATGTTACTCATCTAATTAGATTATGTATCATGAATTTTTCTACTTTCAAATGTTTATTTTGCATCTATTGAGATAAACTTTTAAAATCATTAAGCAAATACTTCGTTTAAAATAGACATGAGAAGAAATTCAGGTTCAGTATTTCCCTGTCATATTTCAACAAGGTTAGTTTTTAAAATAGAATTTTGAGACATTTTACATTTAAATGGAAATTCACTGGTAAATTAAAAGCTTTAGAGTTAGCAGAAAAGCCAAACTAGAAAACCAAAGCATAGAAATAATAACAGAAGTTTCAATGAAAATAATTTAATGAGATTTTCATCAAAATATATTTATAATATAAAACCTCAGTCATTAATATCCATTTGTTCCTTCTTTTTTTAGTCAGGAAAAATCTTAAAACTGCTTGTTAAATCACAGGACTAAATTAATATAGATTTGCAAGCATATGTAAGCATGTAGAAAAAATATTACCAGAATGCAACAAAATTGTAACTGCAGATTATCAATAAATAATGTGGAAGAATATGGCATCTTTTCTAAGGAACTATTTTTCTAAAGTCTCTTCAAAAAGATGTCTTATTTTTATAACTTAAAAATAAGTTATTTGTTTTTAATTGTTGTTTTAAATGTTGCTAATATAGAAACAGAATTACCTATGATTTTGTATCCTGAATTTTTCTACTTTCAAATGTTTATTTTGCATCTATTGAGATAAACTTTTAAAATCATTAAGCAAATACTTAATGGAAGAGGCACTCGCAAAGTACTTCTTGCCATGTACTGTCTCATAGTCTCTGGAACTAGATCAATATCATTTGGCACAATATCTATCATCTCTGTGCTAACTGTCATAAATAGATTTTTCCTTTCACATACACCTAGCAATAAGTGACAAAGATAGAATTGAGGGTCTAAAAATGCTTATAATGCCCAAAGACAGCTTCATGGTATGCCTAGATACAAATGCATATTGTGTTATGTGTTCAGGGGGCAAATGGACTTTCCTTAGGGAAAATCACAATATCTATTTATTAATGTTTTGCTTTTCTATATTGTCAGTAATATTTAGAGACATACTCATCAGATCCACCCATTGGATGTAATAATGGCTTCAGAAATACCAAGAAGTATAACAACCATTCATTCATTCAATAAGTACTTCTTATCTTTTTGGAAATATTCCTAAGTATTTTGGTTACACTATTAAGCAGCATGCATAAAACCTGGTTTCTGTACAATTTCCATTCAGCTGGAAACAGAGCTAGAATACAAACAAAGAGATCAATCACAATTTCTTCTAAGTGTTATAAAGGTACTTGAAAGTTCTGTTCCTTCTAGAAGGGGTGATCAATACTGACTACTGAGAAGTGACATTGAAGAAAAAATGATCATGAAAATCAAGCATGGAAAACCATGTGGGGAAAAATAAGAGCTTTGAGTATGCAGTTATTGAGGTGAGAAGAAGCCCTGTGTGTTTAGACACGAAAGTCAGACTGACCATACTATAAATATTTGGAAGGAAAATGATGCACAAGGTACACAAAAGTAGCATCTATGTGATCTCTAAAAATGAACTGCCCAAGCAGATCCTACAATTTCCTAGCATTGGAAATGTTGGTGTCCTGTATTTCCAGCCCTGGTGGGCAGAGCCTGGAAAATCCCAGAGCAAAGTAAGGAGGTAGAAGGAATCCAGGATGATTCTCAGTCACCCTTGGTCCCCCACAAGGACACATGTGCCCTCTAACACACACACACACACACACACACACACACACACACACACATGCACACACACACACACTCTCTCTCTCTAAATGGATGGATGGATGAATGAATGAATGAATGAGTGAATGAATGAATGAAAGAATGAATGAATAAAGTTTTACAAAAAGTTTCCTAACCCTGAAAATTCTTTGTGGAAAAATGACCTCTCTTATTACCTCCTAATGTAACTCACAAAACCAATTGTGAAAATAATAATACAATATTACAATGAAATATCAAAGTTTCTTTTCATTCTTCTTAAGGTGCCTGTGTTCTGTCCCCAGCACCCATATAGTGTAAGCAGTGAGCCAACTTCTCACAGTAAAAGTTGTCCTCTGGCTTCCACACCTCGACCATGGCATGAGTGTGCTTGCTCTCCTCTATCTCTTTCTCCTTTATCTCTCTTATCTCCCTTCAAATGTTTTCTTTTTCTTTTTTACAAAAGAAAAAGTGAAATGAAGAACAAATCACACCTGAAATTCCTGATGTCTGCTTTGATTTCCTGTTCTCAGTTATATAATTTGCTATCTCTGCTGCATTGGGTGTTGAATGTGAGTGAGTGAATCTTTCTACCCTCATTTCTTCATCAAACACCATAGTAATTTCTCTATTAGCAACTGTTCATTCTCAATATGAAGCTTCACTGCAATAATTGGTGTGAACAAGTTATAAAGTTCTGGAAGCAATAAATCTCAGGGTGAAGACATGGCATGTAAGTGGAAGACACCCACCCGAAAAATACATTTTGCAACATTAGAAACTGCTCTTTCCCTTTCCCATTGTTAGAAGATTGTTCAAACTATCAATAAAAATCCTAACCTTTACAAGATCCCTATGGCTGTTTTAACAGACTGGCTGCAAGTTTATTGCCTTAAAACCATATAAATGTTACAGTGCTTCCATCCTTGGTGGTCAGAGGTCAGAAATGGTCTCAGTGAGCCAAAGGCGAAGTATGAACAGGAACACCTACCATTTTGGAGCTGATTCTCACTTCCTTCAACTTCTACACCATGCTCCTGTTACTTGACACTAGGACTATTTTTACATTATTAAATGTAGCAACTTTGGAGAGACTATTTTCCATGGTACTATTGCTCTGGTCTGATATCTCCTGCTCCCTCAATTTCTACATGCATTGCTGTGATGACATCATGCCACCTAATAGCCCTCAAGATCTAAAGATCAGTTGATGGCCGAAAATCAATTACCGTCCAATGGGGAGTGTCTTGTGCAGTGTAACCTCATGCATTCATTGCCAGGTATGAGCATACAGACATCTTTGGAGGCCTGACACTGTATATCATACCACAGTAGAGGGAGAGGTTGAAGAATTCTTATTGTAATTGGACTTTTTTAAGGGGTGAGCTTGCAGAGAATTTGGTGGGTAGAAGAGACTTCTATAGTTAACTGTGACTCATGCACAGAAGATACTTTTTCAAGGAGAGAAGAAAAAAGTTGGCGTGCTGTTGGTTCTAGCTTGGAAGAATGTCAAGCCTCCCACTGTTCATGCCTACCTGAGAAAGCATGCTTTAAGGTGCAGTGAAAAATGAAAAACACCTGAATTCTACCCTCAGAAGGAATTTTTTGCCTCTCTCGCTCTCTCTCTCCCAATCTGTGTGTGTGTGTGTGTGTGTGTGTGTGTGTGTTTGTGTGTACATATGTGTCTGCATATATCAAAGGGCACCATGTGTGCCTCTGCAAACCCAAGAGTGATTTCAGAAATCACCCTGAATTATTTTACCTCCCTTTTGGTTTTGTTCTGAAGTTTCCCAAGTTCTGTTTCCAGGAATGGAAGTACAGGCTGCTGCCATTTCTTCTTCACAAGTTTATGTAGGATCTAGGATCAGAACTTATATTCTTATGTTTGTGAGACAGAAACTTAGCCCCTGAATCAGCTCTTGAGCCCCCAGGATTTATTTATTTTCCACAGCATTTCCAACCCTGACTTCTTTCTCTAATGCAATTATCCTGTAGTCTGAACATAGTTAACCGTGGATTTTTCTGCAAACATCTTATTTTGTCAATATTTTTCCATTAACTTTTGACATAATGATTGGTTCATTCTTAAAAAAATTATTCTGACCAAAATATCCATAGTTGCTCTGCCTGTGATGATATATGTGCATAAAAATGAAGTCTTCCCATTGCCAAGACTGTGATAACCAAGAACTTTAGTGTAACATGTGATCTATGCATAACTAAGATTTATTAAAATTATCAGCATCAAATATTAATCATGAGCATATTACCCACAGTGTTTTTATATTAAGCAATGAAGTAGTTATGAGACATGTTTTTTTCTCTTAAAGACCTGACAAACTGTTTGGAGTGACAGGAACCACACATAAAACGAAAAAAAAAAATGCAAGGTAAAATGCCAAGAGAGTCGTTGAGACACTGAAAGCTACAGGGGAGAAAAAAGTTAGAAAAAGAAAAGTGATCAGTCTAAGGATGAAATTTACTTCGGGCTTTAAGGCACTTGAGTTCAGTTCATCTGATGTATTTGCAAGTGAAAAAATAGGTCACTCCAGGAAGGGAGGACCCAGAGACAGACAGAAAGGCCCACAGGTAAATCACACAAGAATTTCTGAGGAACAAGGAGAAGCACACACTGATAAGCAAGGTGGTATTCATAGAGAAGGAGAGTTCACCCCGAAGAAGGTCTGCACAGTTATGTGCCACAAGATAGTTAATGTGATCCTTAGACCTATACAAAAGATTATGAAGAACCATGTCAAGCAATTAATGAGAAGACATCATTATGACAATGTGCTTCTTATGATAATATTATCTACCTCATTGTATCAAAAATCTCTGTGATTATACAGTAATTTTATCTATCACCATATTTAAATATAATTTGACCTTTTTTATCTGCTTATTACATTACATCATTACTTCTTTGTTCTAAAGGATAGTATTATTGCAATATTTTTACAAAGCGAAACCATGAAATCAAAGAAGTATGAAGAGAAAACATTTTCCTCTAAGTTGTGAATCAGTTTGTCTTAATAATATTTTTAGATGGAAACTGTAAAAACAAGAAAACTTCTTAAGCTGACTGTCTTCCTTTAAAGCATATGTCTTCCTTTGTTGAGCATATCTCAGTGAGTATATTTCACCTGCTATTGGGGAAGAAGCAGAAACACTATGTGTTCAGTAGTAGACCTCAGTTGATTCAGGACTTAGTAGTACTGAACTCCTTTGAACTCTGCTCCATGCTTTCTCTCTACTCCGAGACAACTGCATGAGAAAGGTTACTGAAATCCCAAAAATGTCTTCAGCCTCAAGTGTTCAGCTCTAATAAAAAGAGTATGTGGATGAAAGAAGGAATACCAAATGTTGTCTCTCCATAGCAACTGAAAATGTAAAATGAAAAATGAGTGGATTTTGTGGCGCAAGCAAACACATTACCCATGCCTCTGGATGTTTCCATGTCTTCAAGGCAGAGGATTGTTTTCTCAGGTCCTTTTCTTTTGTTGGAATGGAATATTCTGACAAAAGCAACTTAATAGCAAAGGGTTTCTTCGACTCACAGTTTCCAGTTACAGCCCATCATAATATAGAAGTCACAGTTGCAGAAACATGAGATAACCAGTCATGTTATATTCAGAATAAAGAGCAGAGAACACTGAATTAATGCCTGCTAGCTTTCAGCTCTCTTCATTTTTATACAGCCCTGGACAGCCTATCTAGAGAAATACTGCCACCCACAGCAGGCAGGTCTCCCATATCAATTACTGTAATTAACTTAATCCTTCACAGACTTTCTTAGAGGCCCATCTCCCAGGTCATTTGAAACTGTGTCAAATTGACAATGAAACTAATTATTACAATTATGTTCTTACATGTAGCTCTTCTTACCAGTACTGATAGGCATACAATTATGGGAACAATAAGTATATTCGTGAAAAATTTTTAAAAAGATGAATCTTAGTTTTAACTCAAAATAAAAGTTCTTATGCGCATGCCAGACTCTTTAATGCGCATAAGAACTTTTATTAAAGAATTCTCCAGGGATTGGGGGAGGGGAGGCACGGGGGGGTGGGGAGGGAGAGGTGAGGGGAGAGTGAGCAGAGGGGTGGGGGGGAGGAGGAGGGAGGGAGGGAACCGGTGTACTTATTAAGTTTGTATGAGTGGAGATTATAAAAAATGTTAAAAAAAAGTTCTTATGCTTGTCCTCTAGCAAGATATTACTTGGAACAACAGTGTCACATATGCATTTTTATCAAATTGTCACAAAAATAAAACTGATCATACAATGAAAGTCTCACTGATTTTGTTTATAAATGATAAAAAGTTTCTACAAATAGATGCAATGACTCTCAAAGTCTTATAGTTAGTTAATAAAGTTATACTAGATTGTATGAGAGCACAGACTTCTGATTTTAGAATAAGTTGCTGTAGTCCTTTGTAGTTAAAAAATACTCTAAATGAATCTTCCTGAATCACATGCATTTTGTTTCTAACATGGGAAAATATGTGACAGAAATGTTGGTAAAGACTGAATGAAATAGTGAAAGTAAAGTTGGTAGCTAATATAGTGTTTGGAGCAGGGTCCTCAATAGAAGAAGATACTCCAGGTTACAATAGTAGCATAATAAAACACTTCGGTACTTTATTGCACCAAAGGCCACCGATTAGCCCTCATTACATTTAGCTTCACCTTGTTCATGCAGGTGCTTCTGTATCAGTCTTTCTGATTGAGCATGAAGAGTATTTATGCACATGACTGACAAGTGATTCTGCTATATCAGCAGTGCTCCCTGAATAATATCACCTCCATGCAGCTGCCTCAGGTTCCTCGTGTGGCTCAGGCTTCTCTCAAGATGTCCAAAGACAAATGATTCCCAGTGTACAAATCAAGTGCAGAAGGTCTCTTAGGGCCCAGTCCTTGAAGCTTATAATTTCATTTCCTCTTCAGACCAGTGTAAGAGAGAGGGAATAATCTTGACCTGAAATTGAAACATGGAGTAAGTGACTTACAGCTTTTCAAAGGTAGCTTAGTTCTCCTTCAGACCACAAAATATTAGCATCCTTCCCATAGGTAAAAATGTACACAATTGTCTGAGATGAAAGGCATGCAGAACTTTGTTTCAAACCTGCTGGCTTAACACAGAAACTTCCTGTCTCAGTGCTCTGAAGGTTGTACTTGTGAGGCAAAAACCATTTCCCCTTAGATCCAAAGATGAGTATCACTTTTTGTTTTTTCTAAGGTATGAAATTTACCAGAACTTGTTTAGTCTCTAAACACTTCATTACGATCAGTCTCCGATATCTTGCAAAATCTACTTGCAGTGTTTCCCTTGTTTTAGTTAGATCTGTGATATCCCTATTTCCAAAGAAAGTCATACTTTGAGGGTCTAGTGGTTAGGAGCTCAGCACATCTATTAGGCAATGTGCAAGTCTATGCACAATATATTAGCTATCGATTCCTTCCAAAGTCAGATTCCATTGTGTGACTCAGTTCAGCATGGATGACTTTATGCACCAGGCTTAGAATCTCCCTTGAATCTTGAATCCTTAGGTACTACTCCATGACTATGGTACATCACAATTTGGTTATGTGGAAACTAAATGAACAAGTTCTTCCACATACAGGAAAATTCTCTATTCTTCATAACTCTTGTCTGCAGTTCTCAAGAATGACTGTGTAAGAGCTTTAGAAAATAGCATCCTAGGACACTGTGGAAGTAGGCTGGAATTGCTCAAATTCTGTTCTAACCCACTTAGTTCCAACCAGTGCTTTAGTTCAATGGGTCATGAGAGTCCAGGTCATATAGCTTTCTGCTATTTTGTTCCCCTGCCCCTGATTTGGGGTACAAGTGAGACATCTATAAACAAGACTCCAGCCATACCAAAAAGCTTTTTCTGAGCCATGTGGGATGGATTGTCATGAATCATGAACAAACTAATATTTCTGACTTCTATCTGTTAAGTGATAATTCCACCTTAAAAATCTTTGTGAGAATAAGTGTGTTTTCTCTCACTGGATTTAGACACACTGGAAACCAGTACACAGTGAATCAGCTTCACATGACCTGTGCCTCAGTACACATAGACAAAAAGAAGGTAGAGCTGGGATCTATCTATCTGACAGATATTTCCATTAAAATAATGGGTTGGGAGGCATCTGACAAATAGTGGCTAACATCAATTGTGGCATTCGACTGAGTATGCTACTAATTTCTCCACTCTGGGGACCGAAATGTAACTGGATTAGGAAAAGCCTTTAAGTGCTACTTTTCTCTGGCTCTTGATTCCAGTCTCTGAGCCATATGCATATGTAGGTTTCTCAGCCTTCTTTCATTTTGAATTTTATCTGTCACTTTCAGTCAAGGCTGATAAAAATCCCGAAAAACTTCTGACGGTTTTTAATGCACAAAAGTTCCCTTTGAGTTACTTTCCTCTTTATCTCAGCTGAATCGGTGTGGGTCCCCATCCTTAAGAGACTTACAGATTTTGCTTTAAATGAGAAGACATATGTCAGGGTTTGAATGTCAGTTGTCCCCCACAGATTCATGTACTTGAAACTTTTCTGATGTTAATGTTTTGTAAGGTGGTAGCAACTTTAGGAGGTAGAGCCTTACTGGGGGAGCTAAGGGAGTAGGTCTTGAGGTTGGGTAGTTTAACCCTGCTTGCTCTTATATGGTTCTCTTGTTTGCTCTACCTCTATGATGACAGCTGTGATCTGCGCTATCCTCGCTTCTACCTTCAATCCACGTCTTCAGCTATGTGATTCTTGGTATAATGGACTGTATTTCTCCTCTGGAAACATAAGTCAAATAAATCTCCCTTTTCTGGCTAATGAGTATCTGAGTGTTGTCTCACAACAGCAGAAAAGAAAGGGAAACTGCAACAACATATGAGCCTGCTAAAATCTTTTAGATGTACTCTGAATTTTGTTTCGCTTCTGGGAACACATGTTCTTGACATGACCCTATGTTAGACTTCTGATTTCAGGGAACTTTTTACTTGGAGAAATTTGATGCTGTCTTGGAGATATGACCTTGGGGTTTGTAGAGTTTTTTTTTATATTCTTTTTGAAAATGATATAGATTTTTTTCTGTGTTTTCGTAGAACAAGGAAAGAATCCATGCAGTGTTCAAACATTCTACCTCAAAACAAATCCAAGGTGGATTAGATACATGTTCTGTCCACACAGCCATATGAAACATTTTTTAAGTAGTGCATTCTTCTCCAACTATGTATAGAGAATAACAACATGGAAACTACGTACTTAATTTGTTATCATGAGTGTTATGAAAAATAATGTTTGCTGTTAGCTAAATGCTTGATTATAAAGTAAGAGGATTCTAGGTAAGATTTCTCTTGAGTTTTACAAAGTGTCCATGAAATAAGATAAATGTCTTTAAATTGAATTATATATGCCCTAAAAAAAGAATTGAAAGTAATGATTTCATAAGGCACCTTACAACAGTTCTCAAAATATTTAAATCTAATTCTATTAGCCTAAAGTGGCAATAAAATTTATAACTTAATCTCCATGGAATAACAGGTATATTCTTAAAATGGATGCAAGATAACAAAATAGCCTTTCAAATATAGTTACAGAATTATGATAATGATGATGACTTCTTACATGAGATGAGGGAACACCATCTTCTAGTAATTTTTTTATATTTTGCATTAATTAATACCTTTAATAAACAATACCATCTATGAGGTACTGCACATATTTATTTTGACACAAGACTGCCAAGCAATTTGTCTAAGATTACGCAATTATTAAATGACAAAACCAAGATTTGAATATTCTTAAGAATATATAATGTAGCTGTGAAGTTCACAGATGAAAATACAGTTATTTGATAAAATTTGTGTAACATGAATTTTGTTAAAATTTACCATGGAAAGAATGAATAATAGTCTTTCCTACCTTGGCATCACTAATCAGAAGGACAAAAGAATATACCACTGTCTCCCATTGGCTTCACTAAATGTGACCGTGGAATACAGAGATGATATCCTGTATTTTCAATGCCTCTCTTGCAGACAGCTTCATACGAACACTTGCCACCCAAGATAAAGTGAGTGCTGCAGAAAGGGAAAAGAGTTTGTCCACCAAGGCCTAGCTTCAGGAGGAAGCTGTACAGGAACGTGGTCTGTGGAGGTTGCTGTGCTGCCTGCTGCCTTCCCGTGGTGAGCATTCCATGACTTGACAAGGATAGAGAACAGTGTCTGCAGTACCCATATTCTCGAATGCTGATTGGGTTATCATATCAGAAGCCACTACTAGAACAGAGTTCACCACAATAAAGTATGAAAAAACAATGTTGTCCAACATTCCTGCTACTAATATCCACACTGGTGAAATGACCACACAGTTCATAATCTATGATGGGCCCACAGTATATAGACTATTAAAGTTTCTCCACCCTTCCATGGTCATTGGGAAGTATAGCTTGCTTAAATCTACCAAGATAAGTAAGGATTTTCCAAGCCATTCAATAGCAAATGAAGCTGTAGACAGAGACTGGTATGTCACCATGATAAACCAATGCTGACAGTGCATACTAATATCTCAGAAAGAGAAAAACATTCACTGAAAACAGCTTTATAAAATATATTAAGATATCTTTTATATATCCTATGTAATATATAGAATATATATTAATGTAATAGATACTCAAATCTCAATACAGAATCACAAAAAGGGAAAAGGTAAGGGTGATAAGAATTCTTTACCAGAAGATCAAAAGAGAATTATTTTTAAAATTCCTGTTAAATAAAAAAGCAGGGATTTTAGAAGAGTTTGTGGAAATTCAAGAAAATACAAACTTATAGAATATTAAATGAAACTAAGAAAAAATGTGTAATATGAATAAGAAATTTCACAAAGCTTGAAAAACAACCAGACAAAAGTCTAAAAAATGGAGAGTTCAGTAATTCCAATTAAGAATTGCAATTGAGGGGCTGGAAAGATGGCTCAGGGGTTAAGATACTGCCTCACAAGCCAAAGGTTCTGAGCTTGGATCCCAGGTCCCACATAAAAACACCAGGTGGAAATGGCTGCCACCTGCACTTCAGGCCCTGGTGATCAGAGCCTGGGGAATCCCCAAGCTAAGCAAATATGAGGTAGAAGCATTCCAGGATGATTCCTGAAGTCACCCTTGGTTCTCCACAGGGACACACAATGCACTCTGATACACACACACACACACACACACACACACACACACACACACTAAATTTTAAAGAAAGAATTGTAATTAAAATCCTCAAGAACAGAACTAAGCATAAGAATAGGTACTTAGTGTTAGAAATGTAGCTCAGTGGTGAAATCATTGACCTTTATGTACTAGGTCTTGGGCTTAATCTTTAACACTGTAAACAAAAATGAATAACAAAGACTATTTGAACTCAAAGAAAAGTCTTTACAAATACCATGGTGGTATCTGAAAACCAGAAAAATGAGAGAATAAAGACGGTCTTAAGACCTTTAGGAAACCATGAAATGAATAAATATTTACATTTTGGGGATAGCATAAAGAAAAGAGAAGGACAAAAGTGATACAGATGCTTGGGCATAAAAAGCAATAGTATTCCAAATCAACTGACCAGAAAGTACTCTCACTGCATATTGTTGGTGTGAAATTGTTGAAGATACAAGAGAAGAGCACCCAGTCTCAAGTAAGAAGCTCCTATCAAACTAATAACAGATTTCTGAACAGAAACTCACAGGCATGAATGGAATGGAATATGTGAAGTTGTGGGAAAAATATATGTTAACGAAGACTAACTACTCCATCTAACAAAGACATCCTCCAGAAATTATTTTGAGACAGGAAAAGGTTTGAATACAACAGTCTGAAAATCACAAAAGTAGTTGAATTTCTTTTATCCTATATTAGTCTAGAATATGTAAAAGAGAAAAAAGGTGAACAATTTTCTATCCAGAGAAATTAATGCTAAGCATTTTAAAGAGACACACTAGACATACATAAAAATATTAATACTCAAATAATATTGTCACATGAGCTGATCCTTACGACTTTTTTAAAAGTAAGACTCAGGAAGCCAGAAATGCACAGAGTCATAGGATAAAAGAATGCATAAATAAATCCTCCATTAACAATTTACGAACATGGATTCTATATACCAAGAACCATTTTAGTTTTTTCAGTGATAACTTAAATGCTTGTGATTTTGAAATGGTATTTTTACTCTAAAATTGTCTTCAATATAGGATCAAAACAAGAATCAATGACAATAAGATATTTTAAATCTGTGAGTGATAACACTCATGTAACTCAAGAATTTTTCTGTGAATAGATGCATATATGACATAAAGAAAACTACATAAAGGTATTAGAATGAAGCATAGGTTGGATACAGTGACAAACTAGAAGCACTGGCCCTGTTTCCATCTCCAAAGATTGTTCAGTTGAAAAAATGTCTTACACCAAACTGAAACTGAAACATTTTAAGATTATTATAGTATATGTAATATATAATCCCAGTATTTGGAAATCTGAAGCAAGTTTGAGATCTTGTGAGCTTAAAATAATCTGTCTTCAAAAGAGATAATAGTCCTGTGAGAACTCATTTAAAGTATATTGGGGCTAAATTATTGAGACTCTGGTTGGTGGCTGGACACAGAAAAACAGGTTCAGCATTAATACAGCAGCAAATTATTAAAACATATAAAATAGGTTTGAATCTATAAATTAATAAGGATAGTAAAATTCTGATAACACTGGAACACAAACAAATGCAAAAAATCAAGTTAATTATTATGTCAGCACGGCTTTTCAAGTTGTACTATTGGTATAAAAATATATAAAAATAAGGTAATGCTTGCACCTAAACTATTTCAGCATAATGGAGACAAAAAGATAAAATTGATAATTCAGTATATGACTATATTTACAAATTAACAAGTCAAGAAATTAAGACTCAATGGCTTTTGACATCACAGTTATAAGATAGCCAGACATTATGTGCTAACATTGTCAAGAAGAAATATAATATAGTACCACAAATAAATTTTAAAATACTTTGTTACCACATTTTAAAATGTATTATGTGATTGGTTGGACGATTACATATGCATATATCATGAAACTAAAACTAAAACACTAAAAGGCAGCAAGGAAGCATCATCATTGAATGCCAAATTAATCTATCATCTGGACATGTGTATTGTATAAACTATACAGAAAATTAGCACAATGCATTGCATAAATGGACTGAATAGCATGCAGATTATAGGAAAGCCTATGGAACACTTGATAATATTTCCTCAAGCACATCAAGGATAAGATAGAGCAAGGCAGAAGAAACTGCTAAAATGAGATGTGTAAAGCACTGCAGACATGAAAAGCAAAACTAAAATATTCTGGAATGATGGTTCCAGATGTAATAACAGATACAAAAGCAATAACTAGATAGAATAATCTGGGGAAATTCCTGAAGTCACCCTTTGTACGCCACAGGAATGCATGCATTTAAGTGCCCTCTGATACACACATACACGCGCGCTCACATGAGCATACACACACACACACATATCCATAAAAATTACTAAAGATATAAAAGATAAAACTCCTTTTAGACATGCTATATTATTCCCAGATATATACCGTCCTCCTCAATAGACTCTAAATCAGCATCCCAAAGAGATGCTTAAGCATCTATGCTATGCTTGAGTAGCTATGCCTATTCAATACTATTCACAGTGGACTATTTGCAGAGTCAACCTAAATCCCTAACAACTGATGAAAGAAAAAGAAACTGTGATATATATATATATATATATATATATATGTACACACACACATATATATCACAGTATATATGTATACATATATGTACATACAGAATTGCATTTGAAATATGCACTTCTATTTAGCCAGTATGCCAGTATGAAGTTGTTTCATTTTCATAAAAATGAATACAATTGAAAATCATCATGTTAAACAAAATATGTCATACGGAAAGACAAATATTCTTTGTTGGTCCTAGATTTCATATATCTTTATTAAAATCATACATATGTATATGTAGCATAAAAGTAGAAGTAAGACTGTATGAATGCAAATATGGAAACGAGAGGAAAGAGAGAAAGAGGAATTAACATGATAAAAATTTATGAACACTTTCATTTAAATATCATGAAAATCGGGGCTGGAGAGATGGCTCAGGGGTTAATCCTCTGCCTTGCAGGTGGAATATCCTGAGTTCGGATCCTAGACCCCATGTATAGACGCCGGGCAGAAGCGGGGGCGGCCTGTGTTTCTGGTCCTGGAAGGGCGGAGCCTGTGAATCCCCAGGCAGAATAAACAAGGAGGTGGAGGGGGTCCATGGTGGTTCCCGAATTTGCCTGTGGTTCTACACAAACACATACATACTTTTCAGTGCATATGAATGCACATGCGCAAACACGCACGCACACACAATTGAATAAATAATTTTAAAAAATTAAAAAATATATCATGAAAATCACACCTATGCCAATAAAACATGTATCATAAAAAGGAAAGAGGGTTTGGTGAGATAATTCAGCAGGTAAAACACTGTTGTATAAAACTGTAATTACTGCATGCTTTTCGAAAATGGAAGGCAGAGATCCAAAAATCTATGCAAGCTGATGACAGGCCAGCCTGGTTTACGATTTAGCAGCATTGAAGATTCCCAGACTGAAAAAAAAAGAAAAGAAAAGACGAGGGACACCACCTATCTAACCTCCACACATGTGGCATAGTTTGCAGGCACCTACACTCTCACATATACACATATATGATCATACAAAGTTCATACAAATACATATTCATTATACACTTACATATACATATATCACACACATACACACATACACACATACATATATATTCTCATACATGCATATATACAAGATAAAATGATAAAAGAGATTATAAGCAGATGAAAACATTTAAAAATATTAGTCAAACATAACAGAACATTAGTTTCTGGAGTATACCAAGAAGGCAAATTTGATTTAACACGTAAAATGTAAAAAAAAAAAAAAAAAAAGTTATGTAATAAAATTTATTATTTAGCTCTAATTAAAAGCTATATTTAATCAAACAAAATTTAAAACTTCCTCAGTAACTGCAGCTGAAAGTTTTCAGATAGATAAAGAGCATCTATGTAAAGAAAAACTGTGTCCTCTAAGAAAATGACAAGGACGTCTGTTTCTTCCACTTCTGCCTAACATTTCAATGGAAGTTCAGTTAGCCCTAGTACAAGATGAGAATAGAAAATAAAGAACTTCTTTTCTTTTTCAGAAAAGAAACTATTAAAATGTTTAATCTATAAATGAATGGTTGTATGTGAAGAATATAAAATGAAAGGTATAAAAATTTTCTTTAGAATTAACAAGTGAGCTAAATAATTCAGTAGAAGATAAGAATAAAAAAGCAAAATTATTTCTATATATTTCAGTGAACAGTCAGAAATCAAATTTCAAACCACTTGAAATAGCAACACAAGGTGATATACTCAGGATCTGCCTGAAAAATGATATCTTACCTCTCCTTTCTAAGAAAAATTTAAGTTATAAATTATAAATGTACCTTGTTCATGGATTGAAGATTCAACATTTCTGTTATGTCTGTTTTCCCAAAATGGATCTACAAATTCAACACAATCTACTTCAAAAACCCATAGGACTTTCTTTTGGTGTAAGTTTGACAATAGGTTTTTGAAAACTTACACAAAAATTCAGTGCATATGAATACCCAAACAACGGCATTAATCAATGAATTGTTAGGAAGAGTAAATAACATTAACTCTTTTCAAAATTTATTATAAGCTGCAGTTATCTAAGTCACGACAAATTGCTTGGTAATACAGAACAGATAGGTCCATTGGATAAAAGAGACCTACATATATAATATAAATGCATCTTATTTTGATAAAAGTACATAGATAACTGCAGATGAATAAAGTTTCTTTCTATTAAATATGACTGAAAATATGTCATAATCATTTCTATAAAAGTAAATGTCAACCCATATACCATGAAGTATGCAAAAATTAACTCAAATGGAATATAGATTTAAATTTTATATGTAAAATCATAAATCTGCTAAAACAACATAAAAGAAAATGCCTTCATTTTTTTGACAATATGGAAATTTCAGGGCAAATCAACCAGTCCAATGTCCAAAAACTAGCATCTTTTGGTCATCTGCAGAATTTGTTAAACAACAAAAACTGCCACCTTTTGAAAAATAGTTTTAATCAACAAATTGAAGGACTTATTGCCAAATCAAAGGACTTCCAAAGCTTAATAGTAAAATCCAAATAACTTAAATTTTATGAGCAAGTGAAAATAAACAGATCTACCGAAGAGGACATGTGTATAGCACCATAAACAAATATAAACAAATAGAAAGAAAAAGTCTTTATGGGAATGCAAATTTAAACAAGGGTAAGATTCCACAGCAAAACTGCATGAAATGATTGAAATGGAGATTGACATAACAAAGAGCTGATGTTGGTGGAGAGAATTTGAAATTCACATATTCACATATTCCAGAACCAGTCTATTATCATCTAGAAGTAGTTTAGCAATTTCTCAAGTGCTAAGTATGAATCTTGAATTCAATTAGAAAGCAGTTGGTTACACCCAAACACTATTGCAGGAATGTTTGTTTCTTGCCCCACTAGTTGTTATTGTAGGTTGTAGCATTCGCAGTTGGATAAGACTTGATTGATTGCTTTTCTTCACTGGCAGCCTGTACCTAATATTCTGGCACTATGAAGGATCACCATATTCATCCCACATTGCTTTTTTTTCCATACCCTGTGATTCTTGTGAGTGGTGTCTTCAGTCACAGGGTCTTACCATCAGATATTAGAGAACAACCAAGAGCAATGACAAATGCCTACATCGTTTTGGGAGTCTTTGAAGCCTCTCCGACAAACAACCCATTAATCACTTGCAAGTTCCAACACCCCAGATGAAATCTCATGGATCACACATGTAAAAATGCTCAAAGTAGAAGACAGCCTAGCTGGAAAGGAGAAACTACAAAGTGGAACAGGATGGGCCATGGGATTGATTCTTGGTTAGCAAGGGTGAAAACATGCAAATTCATTGTATTTTTTTATGAAAGTGTCAAGGAATAAAAGAAGCTAGCATGCACTTATATTCGATCTATCCTTTATTCCTCCCTCCATTTATTGCAGCAAATAAAAGCACTTGTTCATGCAGTTTCATGCACATGAATGTCCACAGCTCCTCATGTATAATAGCTAAAGCATAAGCACAACTCAAATGCCCATCACCACAACAAAGGATAAACAAAGTATATAGATATGATGTGGTGCTACTTAACAATAGAAAATTAAAGTTGACACATGTCTAAACATGGGCGAATTTTACATTCATCATGCTGACTTTCTGAACTATGCTATCATACACAGAGTGTGGTGACAGTATTAGGAATCGATGAGAGAAAGCATTCAGAACTTATGAGGGTACAATTGAGCGCAAGTAAGATTATGATAGGGAGTATATAGATTTTCATGATTTTTAATTTATTTATAAAGAAATTTTGGAGTGAAACTCTACAATTGTGTTGTGTATACATATATGTGCATACATTTGGAAATCAGAAAACAAAGTTGGAAGTCATTTCTTAGATCATATTTTTATGAGAAAGTCTCTCACTAGTAAGTAGCTTCCCAAATATGCTAGACTAAGTTTTTAATGAACACTTTAAGAGCATTGTGGATCATAAAAACAGAAATTTATAGAATTATAAGAAATATTTTTATTTATTAAGAGAATCCCTATATTCTGATTAACACTACTTTTACAGATCTCAAATCATGGATCTTGCCAATGAAAGGAGGGATCATTGGAATACATTATACATGTGTATGGAATTCAAGGAACAATTTTTATTAATAAAAACTTGATAGACCAAAATAATGTGCACAACTTCTATCTCACTTTCCTATGAAGTTCTTAAATCTAGTCCTTCATTCTTTCTCTCTTCCCAAGTGGCAAGACAGCAATTTCCAAAGACATCTTTGCTACATAGAGATGGCATATCGATCTGTGTATCTAATGTCTCTGGAGCTAATGTTTAACATCTATGCTGGATGACTGTGCAAAAGGAAATATACTTTCACCCTGAACTGTGGAATCTGGAGGGTTCTTCACTAAAGTACTTGTAAGCATATATTATTTTAATTCAGGCAGCTGTGAGCCCAAAATCTAGTGGATTAATTTGGACTACTAGCAAGACAGAAGGAAGTTCTAATTCCCCTCCCAAAATAACAAGGACTTTGTTTCTTTCTGTTGGATGAATCTAGCTATGAAATTGAACCACAATAATGTATACATTTTTTGAATAATAAATAGTCTTTGGTCTTCGACTGAGAAGATAGCTGCAAAATTAGTTAAACTCTTTAGAGCAAACATATTTTCTGAACTGACTTGATCTGTTTCATAAGGTTATAAAGAGTTTCAGGAGCAGACAAGGGAGAACGATACTCTCCAGGGAAGTTACCAATCATTAAACTGAGATTTTGTGTTTGCAGAACCAAGACATAGCTATGGGGGAATACCACTGAGGAACATTAAAGAAACATCAGACTGACTAATAATAAGAATTTCCATCCAAATTCACCTACCAAATCAAGTGAATCTTCAATAAATATAAACCCACATGCAGCAGTGTCTCTCTCCAAGGAAATCTAGCGTTTTTCCACCAGACAGGATTGTTCCGCATAGCAGCAGTTTTCTGGGGAGGATGACAGCTTGTCTGTCTTTTCCTGCTGGGATCAGATCAAAATGTCAAGCAGGGCTTCTCCTCGGGCTAACAGAGCTGACAATTTGCCGAAAGGAGGCATTCTCTCACCCATACCATTGAAGGGTAGGATGCTGTGAAATTAAGAGTAAGTTCCGCCAACAAAAAAGATTTAAAAAAAATCCTCAACCTTTACTATTTTATAAGAATCCTTTAAATTCAGTTAATAAATTCACAATGTCAATAAAGTAAATAAAGTAAAAGGAAACCCTTAGTAGAATTAGCTGTTGCTTTGGGATAATTTATTTCATTTTAGAGATAGTGAGGCAAACATGGAGTTGTTACTAACTTCTCAGAACCAATGCAGGCATAAAAAAGGCTTTGAATATTGAACAAGGCATCTTGCTTAACCAAATATTGTAATGATAGTAATTATTAAATGTTTGGAGATTAGTTGCTATTGAAATCAGATAAATGGGTCAAATGTCTTTTTTTATATTATTGATGTCCACAGGCAAATTCCTCACACATAATTATATACTTACAGTTGTACTTAGAATAATATACTCCAAAGGTTTTTTTTCCTTGATGAATTTACAAAGACTTATTGATATCAGGTGTTGTGTGCTTATACACAAATGGGGGGCTTTTATCAAATGATAATAATTCAAGTAAAAAAATTTGCAATCAATTCATAAGTTCAATGAAAATATTCAATCAAAACAAATTCTTTAAACATGATGTAAAAGTTCTGAACTATAAAACTCTGAAGACTCTTAATTAATTTATCAAGCAGAATTATGTAACCACCTGTGCATATTAAAAATCATAATCATTCACTTTTTAGATTGTGCAATATCTTTCATAGTCAAAGTATAAAGCCAAAAAATTATTAATGTATTGGATCTCTTACATATTACAAACTCAGAAATTTTCAGAAAGCATTGAATTGTTCTTTAGTGAAGATTTAGCCAAAAGTTGAGTCCCAAGCTGAAGCACAATGTTCAAAAGACTTAGAGATTCAATTATACATGGATTGGTCAGTGTGTTAGGACATGAAGGTATTAGCTAAAGATGGAGTAATGTTCAAGATGGGATTACACATGATTAAGCTCATCATCAGTAACACGTAACAAAATAAGAAGAAACAATCCTTTCCCAAAATGGCAAATACAATTTACTGAGAATACAATATGGTAAATACAATTAACATATTCTCTAACTGCGTACGTCCTAATCAGCTATTTGATATAATGAGCTTTCTCAGAATTAGTAACTTACAAGGACTGAGAAATAGTGAGAAGGGGCTGTGTAGATGGTTCAATGGATAAAATGGTAGCACTTAAATCATGAGAATTGAAGTTCTGATACCCTCATACCCTCATACCCTCATACCCCCCTAAAAGCCAAGCAGGCAAGAGACAAGAAAAATTGCTTAAAATTATAATGAATGTAGATAGAGATTGAACTTAATTTCATGAAACAAATGACAGAAGGACTTTAAGCACTGAGGTAAGCTACTGGAAAGAACTGGAGGATGGTCTGCCAGGAGGGTGATCAATCAGTGCATTGAGTACATTTCATTCTCTGGGCCCTCTCACTTTCTAAATTTGTCCCATCAATACACTTGGAAAATCCCAAGGCAATAGATATCCATAAGCAGAAAGGTTTTAATGCAGATATATTTACTCTTCAACATATACCCAGTTATTTCTCAAAAGAAATTGAAAGAAAACAAGCAAGAAGTTAAGAGACGGAAAGAAGAGAAAAAGAAGACTTTGGTATCCTCTGCCAGAAAACAAAGTGAACCCATCACAGTATTGGAAAATCAATATTTTTCAGATCTTTGAGCAGAACTTAGAGCAGTCATGGGAGCCTCAGCTGTGTTCCAGCTCTGACTTTCTCACCATGGGACCATTGGCTATTTGGGTTGTGCTGCTCTGTTTCATCAGCATATATTATGTTCTGTGGATTGTAAGGTGTTTAACAGGATCCCTGACCTCTCCAATTGAGTGCCAGCATCACCCCCACATAACTGCAACAACCTCATGGCATTGGCCATATCTTCAGGAAGCCACAAATGCTCCTAGGCAAGCAATGATTTGGCAGTATACATCTGTATGTCATTCCAGAGTAGTGGAATTACAAAGAGACAGGGAAGGGGAGAGGGGGAGGGGGAGGGGGATGGGGAAGGAAAGAGGGAGGGAGAGGGGGAGGGGGAAGGGGAGGGGGAGGGAGAGATAGAGAGACACAGAGAGAGAGAGAGAGAGAGAGAGAGAGTTTAGAAATAGGATCTTAAAATTGGAAAATTGGATAGAGGGAAAGGAGTCTTCTTCCAGATAGAGCTTTTCACACTTGATTTTGCCCTTTCTTCCCTTCACCAGTCACATGAGATAATTCTATCCATTACCAGTATTCCAAAATGTTGATGCAGAAATGACAGTAAGGACAGAACTTATATCTTTCTCTTGAGATATAATTCAATGTGCCTCCACAATAAATTATGACTTTACTTCATCTTATTAAACATAAATTCTTAAGTCTGTACTTTTAGCAAAGTAGAGAAGTAATAGTAATAGATATTTTCCTGGTTGGCTAGGTGGGTTTTTTGCTTTGTTTTGTCTTGATATGTTTTGCTTTTAAAACTACATTCATGCCAGCAAAAGGATTCCAACTGTTCAGGAAAATGGTTGTTATATCCACTTGGGTGAATTGTGCAACTCATTTGCCAAAGAACTATCTCCTACAGTGATGCTCCCAGCATGCAATGGATCTGGCTCAGATTTCATTAAGGAAAGGAGAAATCCCTGGCTCAGTTGGCCACCATTTAGTCTGCAGATTATAAACTTCCTATATATAAACTTCCATTTTGTTCATGTTATCATTGCTTAGTATATATTTCACTTGTTACAATTAAATATTCCATTTATTCATTTATAAAGGAATGTAGGAATTTAAAGAACATGTCAGTTCCTACAGAGAGGATGTTTAACATTTGATTCATTTTCTGTAATATTGCTATAAATTAAATTTAAAGTTGAGGGAATTAAAACAAGATATCTCAGAAGTGTTCTAGATGTCTGGTTAATTTTATTCAAAGTTTATTCACATTGCTAGACTCATATAGAATGTTTCCTGAAAGGAGATTGCTTCAACATAACATTAAATAGACCAGAGTATATTCAAAAAACAGTCCAATACATTGTGTAGAAAATAAAATGCAATTTGTATGGTGAAATTCAAAATCTAAGAAAATATCTATACCATCACCTTCCAAAAAAGTACTAAACTGCAAGGCAATTACATGACCTCTTGTTAATCACTGAAAGTCCCTGTACTAGTTACTTTTTGTGTTGCTGTGAGACAATACCCAAAGTCAAGCATCCTAAGGGAGAATTATTCAGCTTACAGTTCCAGAGGGGAAAACTATCCTTTCATGGCAAAAAAATCAACGTGGGCTGGCATAAGCTGAAAACAGACTACACCCATATGGAAGTGAGAGAGCTGCTAGTCAGCCAGGTACAGAAGTTGGGTGGGACTAATCCACCTCCAGGCCCACCCCTTGTGACTCCCTTCTTCCAGCAAGGTTCCACCTCCTAAAGGTGCCATGACCTTTCCAAACACTTAAGTCTGGGGGCAGACGGGGGGACACATTTCAAACCATGATAGCCCCCTTTCTGAATAGGATAGTATTCCAGTCATTGACTATTCCGAATGACAAAAAAAAAAATTGTTTTTGTTTGTTTTATCCAAACTTTGGGAAAAAACTTAAGCACTAGAAATATATTATGATTTCAGTAAAAGAAAGGGAATTTTTTCTCTTATTTTCTGTTAGGTTTTTTATTGAAAAACAAAGTAAATTTGTAAAAGAAACTGCCCAAACCTGAGTCACTTCAAGGAAACTCAAGGATTATGCTGTCATTGGTTGTTGATGGCTAAGGATAGAAAGACTGAGACCTTGAAAGGCAGAGACTGAAAACCATTTAATTTAGTACTAAATTTCAAAATATAAACCAAAATATAATTTTGACATGATTACTTTTACAAATATTTTGTTCTGTAGATATGTTTGAAAGTTATTAGTGTTTCTATTTGCTTATGGCTGAGATTTTGAACTATAAATAAAAGTCTCTTGTACACAAATAAGCAAAATTAACTTCTGTCTTCATTTATAGCAATAGAGTTGGCTTCTGGAAAGACTAACCAACATCTTTATCTATTCACTTTACTTGTTTGCACAATTAGCAACTGGTTTATTTACAGCTATAATGCTTACACAAATATAAAATCAATACTTCGGATTTCATTTAACTTACTAAGAAGTAAATTGTTCAGTCAATTTAAAGTGGAATCCATTGTACCACATGCCCCGCCCAGCAGAAAGGGAATGTCAGGAGAGAAATTTCCATAGTTGTTCCATAGGCATCACCAACGTTTTCATAAACAAAGCTAATAATCATTCTGAACCATATAGAAGTCTGTCTGGACCTTCCTAAATAGATGTTTTATTTCATTTTCTTAGACTAGTATGATAATAACTGCAGTGAATATTCTCCTATTTTAATGACGGAAATAATTGAGCTAAGCAATTAAATGGCTCACTGGTAATTGATTTAAAAAAAAAAGAAAAGATAAAAGTGCTGACAATATTTCTTCATGATGGGGGAAGAACTCGATGTCCAACCTCCCTGAGGGATTGCTGCGGCCATTGATGGCTAATGCTGGTTGTGCTGCTTGCTTCAGTCTAACATGGGACCAAATACTCATTTAGGAAACTCTTGCTAATCCCAGTGGTGCACGCACACACACACACACACACACTACTCATAAAATAGGAGGGAGATTTGGGAAGAGAAAGATTTTCAGCAAGGGGGGAGGGTTGGAGGAGTGGAATATGGGGTGAAAATGACAAAAATTCGTTGTATTCATGCATGAAACTGTGAAAATTTTTTAATAATTTATTTGACAAAGTAAGAAATGAAGGCTCAAATTAAAAAAGCAAAACAAAACAATTTGTCAGTTCCCTGCACTGTGTCTGAACCTCTCCCCAAAGAGATGTCATTTTGTGACCGAAAATGTTGGTGGGAAATCCTTGGCCTTGGCGTGCAGCTTGGTGAGGTCAAGGAGCACTGTTTTCAGATATTGTGCTAATGCAGTTCTGTGTACATACAGCTTTAACCTAGCAGTGCCACACGTTCCAGGTCTGGGGAGTGCGGAGGATTTAAAGTCACTGGCAAGACAGTTTCTGGGAAAGCTGTGGTTTTTCTCCTGAAGCAAAAGAGGCAGGTGAGCATTGCTTCTGGGGCTCTTTCATCTCAGATGCGATGCAATGTGTTAGATGAAGCTGTTGCAGTTATCTGAGCACAAGCCTAAATAACAGCAGTCGGCAGAGTAAAAGCAAAGATATAGAAACAGCCAATAACAGAGTGAATCCCAGAAATAACAAGTGACGTCCACATGTTTTATTAACTTTTTTTAGTTCAGAATTATTTTTATTTTGAGTCACTATCATCAGCATATTATTGGCAACACTGCTAAACAATATATGTTTGTCAGAAAGTATGCTTTCCTGTGCTAAAGCCTACATGTCAAAATGAACAGATGATCCACAAATAGCTACTTACAATATTCTTACAATTCAGTTTCACTTTCTTACCCTCTCATATGCTCCCTCCATCTGTACATATTCACGGAAAGATTACATTGATGAATTATTCTATTAGTACTCTATTGCAACTTCTTTTTCCATCTCTACTTGATATTTTCCTCATAATCCAATAAGTTCTAATTCCCACTATACCACTACATGGAAAAGCTTTCACTAGATAAGAAATTGCCTGCAAAAACTTTGTTTCCAATGTTTTATTTTTAATTTTTTTGTGAAAAATAATCTTGTATTTAAATTCTATTCCTTTGAATTAATTATTTATAAATAAGATTCCTTTTGGACCTAATGATAACAAGCAATGAAATTTCAAAGACTCTTTGTTAAGACATTGCCATGTTCTTCTCTTCACCCTTATGAATAACGGTAGCATAATTTTTCCATTACATAATTAGATTTCTGTTGTACTCTTTTCAAAAGATCCTCAATGACAAAAATCCAGATTGAAGTTCATTAATACCAATTCATTTTGGGTAAAATATAAATTTCAGAATATTAATTGTAATGAAATACAGAAAAAAGTATTTTCTTTTTTCCTATGTTTCTATGTTACAGATCCTAAAAGATATTATCATTAGTTTAAGTTGTTGTCCTGTTTTAAACATTAGCATTCAAGAGTGATAAGTGATCTGTTATATATGTTTTCTGTCTAGTTCCATGACAACAGGATTTTCCATGAGGAAAAGTGGATTTTACTCAGAATATTAGTGTCAATATGTCCACAAAGAAATGATTAATCATTTCTGCAATGCTACTTTACAAATATTAGTTTCATCACATGAACCCTCAGATGAATGCTAATTTTAAACTAAAGCTACCAGGCTGGAGAAATTGCTCAGGTGTTAAAACTCTGCTTCACAACATACTAACAGGGAGCCCAAGAAGGGGCTCTGGGCTATGCCACTGAGTCCTTAACCCTCACTAGGATGGAGGACTCTGAGGGAGGTTTGGCATTCACACAAAAGGATGCTTCAGGGAATGGGAGAGAGGAAGGGGGAGGCACTGGGAGAGTTGGAGAGAGGGAGGGAGGTAATAGGAAGGGGGAAAGGGGTAGAGTGCAGGGGGGATTCTAGGGAGGGAGAAGGGAAGGAAAGGATGGGTTACCTATTGAGCTTGTATGATTAGGAAAAAAAAATAAAACATGAGAGAAAAAAAAAAAAACTGTCCCTCACAAGCAGAAGGTCCTGAGTTCAGATCCAAAGTCCCACATAAAAATGCCAGGCAGAAACAATGGTAGCCTGAACTTCCAACCCCGGTGGGCAGAGGCTGGGAAAGCCCAGAGTGAAGCAAAAAGGAGGTAGAAATAATCCAGGATGATTCCCAAAGTCACCCTTGGTCCTCTGTATGGACGGACATACAGTGTATTCTGACACATTCATACAGACACACACACACACACACACACACACACACACACACACACATACACATACACATGAAAATAAATAAAGTTAAAAAAACTAAAGATACCACCTCAAATAGAAAACATATTAAAGACATAGCATGTGTATACTTTTTGGAGTGTGAAGGCAGAGAAAATACAACAATCCTCAAATAATCTACTGCTTAGCAAAAGGTTTTGTGCATATTAATTTAGAAATGCTGTGCATGATATGTACCTTATGTGTTCTCTCTGAGATCAGGGAAGGGTGAAAGACAAACGAGATCCTCTGTGTTGATTAGAAGATCAGTCATGGAAGAGATCAAATTTAAGCCATAGCCTAAGGAAATGATTTCAGAAAAACAACAACAAAGACCATGATTAAAATTCATGAACTGTTTAAGCAACAATAATGAAAAGTTCCCTTGGCTACAGCATAAGACATTCTCAGTCATTTGGACTATTATCTCAAAATTCCAAACACACAGTGTCCCCTTCTACACACAGTCACACACACACAGACATGTACAGACACACAGAGACACATACACAGAGATTAAAAAGAACTATTTTACAGGACAGAAAATAAATTATATTTTTTAAAAAGTTGTTATTAAAAGCTTCCCATTGATAAAATTATTTATAATAGTGGACACAATGAGAAATTTATGTATCAGTAATTTGTTGATTTGATTCAGAAAATTTTATATTTCTTTAAGTCCATGTTTTGAACGTAAAACAAAAATTGTTCTCTATTTTGAGAAATTTAAATATTATTTCTAAAATTATCAGATTTTTCAACAAAAACCTATGTATCAAATTTTATGCTTCCATATTTTGAAGATTTCTACAACTTGATTTATAAATCCAAATACTCTTTTGTAATACCGTCCACTTTTTACACTTCTTGCATTTTGAAATCTGCATAGAAAACAGAATCAAACATTTCAGCAAACATGAAATTTAATTAAACATTGGTGAAGTTTTTGATGTAACTTGTTTAGTCTAACACACATATATTCCCCACTCACAATATGATTGGTAGTTCTCTCTCTTGTATGTTTTCTCTTTCTTTGTTAATTTCTTATATTTGCATGCAAGTTCTTCTAAACACTCAAAATGATGAGATGAGCACATGAGATATATCCAAGTGTACACCTTCTCATAATACATATATGAAAAGCAATCTCCTAAGAAACAATTTTAAGACTCATCTGAAATGAAATAAGAAATATTATGATGGAAATATCTACTTAAAGAGATTAATTGAGTCAATATAATGCTTGAGCTTTTGATACTTGAAATTTATAATTTTACTCTAAAATTATAAAATTACTCTAATGTGAAATTTTTTCAGCTTTTTGCAGTCTCCAGCAGTCTTAATTAATTAGAATATCTGTATTGATATTTTTTAGTTATAATACAAACTAAATGTTTAAAGGGATGTGAAAAACTAGCTGTTATTTTAACACACCAAACAATAATGACTAAAACCTGAAAGTTAGCAACAAGATAATGAAACAAATCATAACTGGCCAATCTTTCTTCTTTCCCTTTCCATTATTGCTCTGAAACAACGAGATATGGAATCTTTTCCCACATGCTTTTCCTGCAAGAGTGTTACAACATTTAAGGTACCTAAGACTCATTGTACTAAGTGCGTGCACATGGGCACACACACACACTCTTAAAGGTTTTGCTATGTGATTATCTCTGGTCAGCTGCTGAAGGATTAGAGACTCTACAGAATCAAGTCCAAGAAGGACAAGTCATTCCTCATCCAAACTTGGAGTTAACTCTTGAGTTTTGAATGAACCCAGCTGAAACCACAGAAGAAATCCACAGATGTAGGCAACTCAGATTACTAAACTTCAGTATTGTGATCTAGATTAGTGATTGTCCATAGTCAGTAGATTTATAGGCAGTTTTTCTGAGTACTATAGCTAATGGTTAAAAATGTTCTTTTTTTAAAGAAATGACAGAAGAGTTTTCATTAAAAAATATTTACCTTCAACTTTTAAAATTCAGTAACTTAATGAAAATATCCTTAGAAGTTTCTCATTATATTAATTGGGATTTCAATCACTAATTTCTTATTTGCATATTTTAATTTTCTTTTATAATTATTTTAAAGTCTCAATAATGACTTCTCCTATTTTAATAACTTACATGAATATACAGCCATGTATCACTTAGTAACCAAAGTGTGTGATGAGAAATGCATTGCATGACCATTAAAAAAATCTACATTGCATAGAGCCATCGTCCAGCAAGGTCTGTTTCTGTACTTGAAGAGGCCAAAGCTATAATAACTGTGATTCTTCTGATTTACTGTAAACATTTCGCTAATAAATAGGAGCACACTATAAATTATGGTTAATAGTATTGTATAACAAAATTCCTAGGTCAGTAACAGGATTGGTCATCACTATAAAGTATTATTTACTGTTCATAATTCTGATGCTATTGCACAGGCCTAGCACACTGGTTTGATCTCACCAACATCACTATGTATCTGTGAGGCAAGCCTCCACCATGCATCTACATCTACAAAGTTACTCTTAGACCACAGCTACTTTTAGCCCTGATACAAAACTATTACTAATCTTATGTGTGCATCTCTTGCTGATCAAATGTCAATATCTGATATACTATTGTAACTGCAAATTGCACTAAAATACAAGGAATTCATTGTCTTTATTTAAATGCAATAACAAAAATTTTGTACATGGACGTATTCTACCTACTGAAAAAATATGATTGAATCAAATAATACAATTTCCAATACAGACTCAGAAACTTACAGGTAATGTGCTTGTATGGTTGAGAGCCTGAAGTGAAGTTCAATGCTATGTAGCCATGTAAAAAATATGCAATGCGTTTCCTAACTTTTCTTCAAAATAAATGTCAATGTCTTTCCTTTGATTTAGTTTTATATTACATCACTCAATCTAATCAAATAGCTATAAAGACACTGATGTTAGGATAAATTAGCAATTTCTAATCATAATCATAATTTAAAAACTATGAAATAACAATTAACAATTATCTTCCATTGATATTGCCATGAAGAAAAGAGGGTGAAGTCTCCTAGGAGGATATTGGAATGAATGAGCTGTTTATCTATGGGGACATTTAAAGTATAAAGCCTTTTGTAAACATAGGGTGACTTCTGACTACATCAGGATAACAGACCCTACTGGGTTCATGGACACAAATAACTGGGAGAGTTCCCATCTAAAACTGCTTCTAGAGCTTTATGAGATTAGAAACACTTTCAAGTCCACTTTAGAGAGTAGGGAAGGGATAGTCCAGTGGGTCCTGCAAGCATTTCACAATCAGTCTCACATTTTGTTCATCATGATGGACATATGAAAAGCCACCCGTCCTCTTCTGAGGATTGTCTGCTATGAAGAATGCTGCTTCAGAAGATTATTCTAGATTCATCTGAAGATGTACAGTTCCATTTCTTACACTGTCATCAATATCTCACAACATATGCAATGTCTGGAAATGCTTATAAAATATTATGTTCAGCAAAGACACAGGGAAAGAGATGGATAGAATCAGACAGAGAAAAGGGGAAGGGCAGCAAGAGGCCTGGAGAAGTACACTTAAATACAATTCTTCCATAATGCTGTTTGCCCTTTTAGAACAGCAGATAACCTTCTGCCAGCTTTATGGTCTTCCTAATTACTAGATTTTATTTTTACCTTTTAGTGGACTGCTTATCTCAGAATAAATTACAATCACTACATGGACTAATTTTCCTTGCCTTATACTGAGATGGTACATTGAGCCACACATCTACTCTAACCCCACTAGCTATGGTAAGAGTGTGTTTAAGCATCCTTGTAGAAATGTAATAGAATGTACAACCAGTTAAACAGTTTAAATAGCTGTTAAGTCCAAAGGGCATTATTTCTCTCTCTCTCCCTCCCTCTCTCTCTCTCTCTTTCTCTCAATCTCTTCTCTCGCTATCTCTTACTTCTCCCTTCTTTATCTCTTCTCTCTCTATCAATTCTTCACAATCTCTTTTTCTGCTCACTAAAGCTCACTTCCAATTTCTTTCCTAGAGGCAAATTTAGAGGACATAAAAGATAGTACTTCAAACTAAAATGTCCCAGAGAAAGCTCACAGAAACACAAACTCGTTAGTGCTTAACGACCATAAATGAATCCTTTCAGAAAGTGACATATAATGGACAGGAGACAAGCCTATAAGATCATTAGTTATCCCAATGAGGAACTGAGTAGGAGACAATGACAGTAAAAGAGTTTCAGTGACTTTTTTTTCACTTCAAAGATGGTTTCATAGACTTCATTTCTTTGGACAAAGAAATTATTTACTTAGCAAAAAAAAAAAAAATGTGATTGGAGCAAACAAGAAAGAAAATTTCCACTACCGAAACTTACAAAGAGTATGAATGCCAGGTGGAGTGCTTGAAGCAAAGTTCAATGCTGTGTAACCAGCCATCTTATGGGTCCAGTCCTCAGTTTTCAAATCCAGGAGAATAAATCTGCCTTCAGTGGAGGACTGATTGTTTATTTCATGAAGGAATCAAGGGTTGAAAAAAAATAAAAGTCAAGCTATAAATTGAACTAAAAGTTTGCATCACCAGCAGAAGATTGAAAGGCAATGTAGGAGAAGTTACTCTGAGGACATTTGATATGAAGTACTCTGGAACAGGTCTTACTTACAATGGTAAATTACTGTCTTCATGTTTCATTTTTCTAGTAGATAGTATCTGCAATTATAGTTACTACAAGACTCAGTTATTTCTATAGACATTGGCATGTGTTGTGACTGCTGATTATACTTGCATATGAATGGAATATTCTTCTCACATGTGACTGAAGAATAATTTTCCAAATTTAAGATGCAGAAGCCCACAGAAATAAATAAAACTGAACCCAACAAAAATCCCATCTTTGTTAAAACTTTGACTACTTGGTGTATTTATATATTTTATTTGAGCGTATATGTTGTGTGTGTGTGTTTTTGTGTGAAAGCATATGTGTCTATATGTTCAGCAATTGTAATAGCAGCCAATTAGAAGAAAATTCTAGCTCCCCTGTTGTATCTGAGCTGTAATTTACATGGTAATTACATGAGCCCTGTGGTACTAGTTTAGTTAACAAGCTTCTACAGGGTGAAAAATTTATTATTTTGCTTGTGGCAAGGTCGCAAGATGAAATCTAAAAATGAATTCCATGTATGCTGTGCTTGAATTAATATAACCATTTGAAACTAAAATACTGCCTGTGAACAAAGTGAGACCTTTTTGCTCACATCTTGTGGCATCTTGCCGATTTTTTATTTAACTCTAAGCTACAGATTTATGTAAAGCCCAATCTTTTAGAGTAGCATGTTGGCTATCACTGCGCCTCAAAAAAGAGATAAAGATAAACCCCCAAAATGCTCTTTTGTGCTTAAAATAAGACCTCACATATAATTTTTCGTGTACACAGACCAGCTATGAAGTGTGTCAGGTGTGATTTGTAGGAATCAGCAATTGTTCTCATTAACATAGTTTGAAGAGAGAGTTAGGGATTATAGTATTTTTATTTTATTTTAAATCCTTTTGATTTATCTGGTTTTCTTTTCAATTAAGTAGCAAGTTGTTCATCTTGAGAACAGCTCTTTTGGAAAAGTAACGCTACAATTGTGGGAAGTGAATGATACAAATTCTAAATCATATTTTACAGTTAAAAATGTGATCCAAGCAATTTATTAAAATGGTACTTTTCATCATTTTGTAAGTATAACTGTTAAAATTACAAAATGAACAAGCAAATGGTCATATCTCCTGTTTTATAGCTGCAGCATGCTTCATGCTGGGTTCACTGGTTAAATCCGTAGTAAAAAATATATAGCCTGGCTCTCTCCATATTATACAATAATGGGTTCTTTGAATAATTTACATAATACAAGTACATTCTAAAAATATACTTTACTATTCAGTCATTACTCAAGTGGCAGCTGAATAACTTAGCCAATGGGAACAGGTTCTGTCTGAGAAAGACATGTGACATGATCTGACATCGGAAAATCTCCAGCTGAAAGTTCTTTGCATTAGATAACTGTGCCTAGAAGCTTCTCCGAAGTGATATCGGTAAGCAGACATCATAAACAGGAGAATATGTTAAAAAATGTAAGAAAGAAAGAACAGAAGGTGTCAAGGATATGAAAGTTGAACATTTAGCTAAGCAGAATAAGAAGCAGAGAAATGAGGAAGTGTGGCAATTAAAAATAAGAGCATGGGGGCTGGAGAGGTGGCTCAGGGGTTATTCCTCTGCCTTGCAGGCGGAAGGTCCTGAGTTCGGATCCCAGATCCCACGTATAGACGCCAGGCAGGAAGCGGGGGCGGCCTGCGATTCTGGTCCTGGTAGGGCGGAGCCTGTGAATCCCAGGGCAGAAGGAGGTGGAGGTGTCCATGGTGGTTCGCGAATTCGTCCGTGGTTCTACACACACACACACACACACACACACACACACACACACACACATATACATACGCACATACGCACAATTGAATAAATAATAATAAAAATTAAAAAAAAATAAGAGCATGAAGCACAAGAACCATGAGGTACAAGTAAAAGCAAAGAAAGAGCTTTCTCCTTATTGTGGTACAACATGAGGAGTTAAAGATTCAGGAGACTGAACGGCATTGTGCTTTAATTCAAAAAAACTACTACATATCATTAAGTCTGTCCATTTGAACTAAAATCTATCTGCCTTTGCACAGTCCCATTGTGGTTGTCATTACTTCTTCCTTTCTAGTATTAGACAGTAATCCCCATAAATTGAAGCACTGTCTCCATTCTTTGCAACCCAGAAAGTGCTTAGCTTGCTACATTGTAACTGTGACAGTGAGATCCATTGTCTTTAGCTGTGGTGACAATCCTTTCTCATAAGAATTCCACACGTTCATTTGTGCTGTTTCCAAGATTCTTCCTTATTCTCTTTTCAGTAAATTCAGTGATGATTGAGCTTCAAAACATTGAAAAGGGACTGGAGAGATGGCTCAAGGGTAAAGACTATGCCTCAAAAGCAGAAGGACCTGAGCTTGGGTCCCGGGTCCCATGTAAAAATGCCAGGCTAAAATGGCTGCTGCTATGACTGCAGCCTGAACTTCTGGCACTGGTGGACAGAGCTTGGGAAATCCCAAAGCCCAGCAAAATGCAGTAGACGCAATCTTGGATGATTCCTTAAGTCACCCTTGGTTCTTCACAGGAATATACAGTGCCTTCTAACACACACACACACACACACACACACACACACATTTTACTGCATTTAATACCAAGAGGGAAGTAAATAGAGTTACCTCTATTATCTGCTTTCAAATTAAGCAATATGACAGGTTTAAACTTTTGTTCAAGGTCCTAGAACAAGTAAGGTTAAGCAGAACTTAATCTCAGGTGCCCCAACTTACATTCTTACCTCACTCCCCAGTCTTACCTACCATATTCATGAGAGTTTTAAGAAGGACAGTAGTAGCATACTAGATTAGAATGCACCTAGAATTTGAAAGGCAAAGGAGAAGATATTAATTAAAATGAAAGGGAGGAAGAATGTGTCTCTATGAGGTGGAGGGGATGAAGTTGTGGTTTTAGATATATTTATCCTGGTGCCCTTTCTGCAACACCCACCATGCTCTGGGCTGCATGCTTTTTATGCAGCTACTATGTCCATGCCTTGCAGCTTTAATCCCAACACAGTCAATATCAGGCCTTGGAACATTCATCTAATTCTCTCCCAGTGTTTGGTTCCCAGGGATAGGAGGAAATAAGGAGTTATTAATGGAAAGAGAACAGTGTGTTCTTTTCACCAAGACATGACTGTGCAGATGCAAGAAACTGCCCAGGAATCACAAACAATCACCAACAACCACTATGAGCTGCTGATGAGAAATCTTCCAGATCTCAAGTAAATGTAAGGCTATGATGCTAGAAAATAATTTCAAAGAACAGTCTTAAAAAATAGACACCAAGTATAAATCTTACATTACTTTCAGAGGCAACACTACAGATTTATAGCAAAATAAATCTACTCTGACAATGTTAGTATCACTTGAATATATGAATGAGGAAGGTATTCATTTATTTTATGGAAAATTATGAACTTAAAATGACTTCAAGAAAAAGTTCTTTACTTCTTAAAGGAGTAAGAAGAGAAAATAAATAAGCAAATAAATAAATAAATGAAAGTCACGATCTAACATTGAACAAAATGTAAATCTATTTCTAGTGAACTTCAGCTTTTTATTATTACTCATATGTCATAAAAGAAAGTGTGGGGCTATTGCTGACGTCTAGCTAGCACCGGCTTGTGCTGCTGCTGAAGATTCCACTATGGGCACAGGATTCCCACTATCAGTGAACCATCTGGTTAAAGATGCCAAGAATGTCAAGGATGAGCTGCTCCGACAAAGGCTTGTGAAAATGGTATCTGAATGCAATTGTAAAGAACTGATTTCTTTTCTCAACACTACTTAACATCTCTCTGATGTTTGTTCCTTTGTTTTTTTGATCAGAAAGTGAGCCTCAGCTGTATAGCCATCAGCTCTGTACTTTCTCAAGGGGCTCAAGAAAGGGGAGCTGTTTATTTGATTTTTCCATTAGCTGCTCTTCTCAGAATGGAGTAGAAGCAAGCTCTCCAACACCTCAGGGACCAGGTTCAGGGGCACCAATAAAGACCCACAGGGAGAGATCAGTATAGGGGGCACTGGGAGAAAGGGAGGGGAGGGGAAGGAAGGGGAAAAGGAGGGAGGGAGCATGGGGATCCAGGGAGGAGTGTAGGGAGGGAGGGGACCGGGATACCTATTAAGTTTGTATGCGTGGGAAAAAAAAAAAAGACCCACAGGATAACCAAAGCAAATTGTTCCCCAACGCAGGAACCGACACCAAAAAGTGTGGTGGAGAAATGACTGAGCTGAGAACACTTTTACTCTCAGGCAGAGGCAACTTGTTCCCCCGAGGAAAACTGGCTTTTCACCAGAGTATGTGTGTCCATGTACCTTTCGTGAATTAAAGAATTGGTCTCATTGTGGACAAAACTTAAAATGAATCCTCCAACTGCAGTTTTCTAAAGTTGTTTTGCTTTCTAGAGACCATCTTTCAGGAAAAAGTTTTTTTTAGAGTAAAACATATCGTTTTCTTGAATTATAAAAGATTTATTGTGTGAGGGATTTGTTATACCAGAGACCAGAAAGGCTGTAACTGAATTCATCTGCCATAAAATTGTACACCTACTTTCAAATATAATGAAAAATTCATACATCAGGATTTTTAACAGAGTTGGAATCATTTTCAAGTAGACAGAGAAATCATATTTCTATATTACCCTCAGTTTTCATGGGAAAAAGGAGGGGGGTCTTGTTTTGTGTGAAGCCAGTATGGTTTCAGTTCTATCAAAATGTTCCTTCACTGTTTTGTTTCAGTGACCTTCAACATATTTCATCTGAGCTCTTAAGAGTCTCTAGGTTCCTGTGTGTGTGTGTGTGTGTGTGTGTGTGTGTGTGTGTGTGTGCGTGTGTGTGCATGAGTCAGTGTGAGAGCATGTATGTGTATATGTATGCCTATAGGTGTGTATGTCTGTATATTAGGATGTGTGTATATGTGTGTATGAGTTTTGTGTGCACACATCATTAAGTGTTTGTTTTGTAGAAGGTATGATTTGATATGTCCATTAATCCCAGACTTTTAAAAGAAGATGCATGTGACTCATGCCTGCAAATTCAACTCTTGCTAAAGCCAAGGCAACAGCATTGAGTTCAAGGTTTCACTGGGCTGTATAGTTAATTTTAGGTTACCCTGGCTACAGAGCAAGTTCCCATCTACAAAAACCCAAGAAAAATGCTAAAGTTAAAAATATAAAATAAACTGGTTTTAACTGCTAAAAAGTCACAGCTGTATCTGTTTCCAGATTTCTCAGGTTCTGAATAAAGGCTCATTAGATTGAACTTTTTTCACAATAGTACTAGCAATTTTGAAAACAATATAGTCACTTTGTTAAAGTAAATCTCAATTAAAGAAAATAGTTATATAATTATGTCATTCACATTTTGGTCCATTTTCTCACCTAAATATATAAATTAACTTAAAAATTACCTTTTGTTGTCTTGTCTAAACCTTTGTCTTTCTCTCCTCAGTACATTACTAATATCAAGAATGCTGCTGCCCATTCGAATATACCAAGAAGTTGTAACTTTTCTCTGCACAGAACACGTATTTCTAGCAGCAGAACGGATTCAGGTAGAACCTAATATGTTCTCCATGCTGAACCAGACAGTTGCCAGGCCAAGCAGCAAGTAAGAAACTAGATTTTAGTCTTCTGTGATTCAGTTCAAAAATACTCAAATACTTATTTTAAAATTTTAGCTAATTCTTTGGAAAGGAAATGAATTTCCTGGGACCTTTTATAACTTGAGTAGTGTGACTGTTTTTAAGATTTTCCAGAATTTGATTCAACAAGTCTCATTCAGACTTTCCATAAAATTAATAAAATAAGATTCCAGGATTTGCTTTCATATGACTAGAATGGCTTGTCATCATACTTGAATGAAAATAGTTTGTTTTACTTTACTAGGAAATCTCTCTTTGTCATACCCGATTCCCTGTGAGGTGACAAGCACATCAATTACCTTAAAGGTCATGGGGCCCTTAAATTGATAATTGAACCAATGACATTGCATTTGGCTTGATTAATTCTATAGAACTCTTGTGGACTTTTTCTCCAAGTTTTGTGCCATAAAGCTCGGCACGTGTGGCTGCTTCTTCTAGGAGGGATGCTGCAATAAGTACTGTATAAATTCTCAGACAACGGAGCAAGATATGCTTGAAAGAAAAATAAATCCAATAGCATAAGCAGCATTTGATCATTCTCTGGGAGAAACAATTCACTGAATTCAAGGGGGAGGCATAGGATTCACTAATTGGCGAACTGAACTGACAGCAAAACCTTTTATGTCCTACCCAGAACCTTTTAAGAATAAAAAAAGAAGGTCCAGTGGGCTTCCCAGACAGCAATGATTGAAGGCCAGGAGCACAGACTCTGGAGTCCAGTGCCCAGGTTCAAATTCTGCCCTCCCAGTTAATGAAGCATGCAGCCTCAGACAAGTTTCTTTCACACTCTTAACTCAGTTTTCTCATCTAAAATACAAGGATGGCGGCTGTAATAGTACAATGTTTGAAGTTCTTGTTGGAGTAAGCCAGGTTCATGTGGTTATGGTTGTGTCTCTTGGAAGAGCTTAACTTGGTTTGTGGAGAACTAAATAGTCAAGGCTCCTGACTCAGTATTTAGAGCATCAGCTGTGGGGAGTTTTAAAGCTTGGGAAGACAAGCAAGGGAAAGGAACAAGAGTATAAAGGAGAGATGGGGGGGCCATCATTTCCTCTTCCTCAGCTTCAAAGGCTTAGAAGCCCAACAATTGTTAGCAATTTTGCTTAGCCAATTGCAGGGGCTGGGAAGTAACTTGTGAACTGGATTTATTTCTTCAAAGACTGGACATTGAGAAGGCTTCTTTGTTACTATTAAAGATGGTACCTTGGAGCAGCATACTGCTAGATTTAAAAAATATATGTATCAGACTAAATTGTTGATCCCAAATCTTCATCAGTATTTGTGACTGGGGAAAGTTTCTTGTTCTTTCTAAATATCTCTAATACCTAAATCATAGTGTTGTTTGTATAGAAAGTTAAATTATAGAAGGTTGCCTGACAAATGCCTAACAAATAGGCACGTGACAGGTTCTTTTGTTTCTGTTTGCTTGTTTTAGTGTGCATAAATAAGCACAGGGGTACCCCAATATTCCCATTTCATAGCATGAATTGACCTTTAGTAGGTCAAAGTTCTTTCTCATTAACAAAACAGATAATTTTTTTGTGTGTTACCCTTTTTGCCAATTATACAAGCTCAATAGGTAGCCCTCTCCTTTTCCCTTCTCCCTCTCTTCCCTCCTGTTGTCCCCCATTTCACTCTCCCCCACTTCCCAATCCCTCCTCCCTTTCACCCTTTTCCTTCCCTCCTCTTCTCTTGCTGCTTCCTGCTTTCTCCTTCCCATCCTCCAGAGCATTTGTTTATGTGGACAATGAGTATCCCTCTAAGTCCTCTACTACTGAGAGTTCAGGACTCAGTGGCATAGCTTGGAGTCCCTTTTTGGTCTGCCCGATAGTATGGGAACTCTATTATGACTAAAACAGATACTTCTTAGTATTTTTATTCTTATGCTAGAGTAAGTTAACTATGACTATAGATGACTATAGGTCTCCACATATTTCACAAGGTAAGCAGCCTACATACAATGTCAAATGAATGCATAATACCCTCATTTGAGATAGGTGATGCTCTTCCTATTTGCATATGACATTTCTCAGAAATCACAGAGCTAAACATGGATGAAACAAGAAATACAAGCCAAGACCATCTAGTACTAAAGTTTCTTTTTCAAAATACAATTTTATTTTGAAAAATTAGATAAACACCCTCTCGTAAAAGTTAACAGAGGTTATCATGCTATAATTTGCACTTCAGGTCTTCACAACGCACAAATACACACTTAACACATTTACACAGACATTTAAGCAGATGTTATAACTTCATACAATAACTTAAGCAGATGCTAATATAACTTTTCAAGTTTTCTCATCATTGTTCCAAATGTCCAATGTTGTGAAAAATAATCATTTTCCCACACATTCTAGACTGACATTTTGAAAGGTTTCCTACTCTCACATCTGAGTGAATAGAAATATGTTAAGAGGATGAAAGGAGAAGAGAAAGACTTAGGAATACCTTAGTATAACTTTGGAGAGGTGAATAGTGTGAGCTTTTTCCATTTCAGACCAAATAAAGAGACTGTAACTTCTATCAGTCTCAAACTTAATCCAAATGAGGAAGTTTTTGAAAGCACCCTACCACAAGGTTGAATAGTGCTCTTCAAGTTTCTGTATTGTAGCAACTGATCCCTCATCTTACCTAAAAATGATTAAAGAAAAAACTTTGCATCACCTGTCAGATCAAAAATAATATAAAGCTCAAGTAGGAGTAGTCTTGTGAATAGAGTTCAAAATGTTTTGCTATGTGGTACATTTCCTATTGGCCAAAATAATGTAGAAAGGAGCACACCTACAAGATCTATAGACAAGGAAAGTAACCGCTAAGATCGTATTTGTGAATAGTAATTTCAGAGAAATTGTAGGAGCAGCAACAAACTCCAACTGTAAAATGTGCTTTCTGGAACAGAAACCACTGAAGAAAGAAGTTTTTCTCAATGCCAGTAAATGATTGACTTCCAATAGCCCACCCAATACCCATGAGGCAGAAATCCAGCATTTGGTCTTGTAAATAATTCTCAAAAGTAGATTAAGATAGTATCAACCATTACGTGATTATTGGGAAACATTTCTCCATGGTCTTCTTTTATTTCAGTATGAAGGAGGATTTTTCTTCCCAGCATAATAGAGATATTCTTTCCTCCAAAATAGAATGGTTTGTTTATAACCCGTTAAAAACATCAGAGTTCCTTAAAATCAGGATTCTTAAAGTGTGAGACACATGGTAGTTGTGATCAACTCCTATGTGAGAAATCTCTCTTAGAACTGGGCATCCAGGGAAGCACTTTATATTGAGTATGCCATGAAACCATGACAACGTGACTCTGGATCTTGATAAAGGTCAAATCCCTGAGCATTAAGTTCATGAATGTAGTACAACTTTGTCTTTTCTCAGAACTCTTCTCTCTGGAGAAGAGACAAATAAGCTGGTATCCACTGGGTAAAAGAAGTAGACAAAGAAAAGAAATTTACCTTGATCATTATGATCTCAAAGCCTGGGTGAAGAAGGTGATGCTTCAAGACAGATGATAGGTGAAGATTTTGATAGTAGACAGAGTAAACTTTTCAGTGTATGAGAACTGAAATTTCTTCATGTTTGAAGTTGACAAAGGAAGCTAGTATCTCTCTAGGATATCCCAAACGCCAGAAAAGTATACCTGTTATATTATGGTCTGTGGAATATGCATAAGAATATATGTTCATGCCTATACTCTACAAAATTCAATTTACCTGAGATATTAATCACATAGGTGTAAGCATAAGCACATGAAAAATACTTAATATATTTTCGTGGAGACCATTGTGCCAGGCAGTTTTAAAAATTTCACACATACTGATTCATTCAATTCTGACAATAACCAAATGAACTACATATGAATGAGTTACTTCATAAGTTGCAGCAGAAACAGGTCTGAGCAAAATGCATTTAAGGAAGAAAATGCTGTAACAGGGCATGGTGGCTCAGGTCTGTAAGTTCACAAATTGGGAATCAAAGGCAGGGGTTTCAGGTGTTTAAGACCACTGGCAGTTACTACCTCAGAAGCTTATTTGATCTACATAAAAAAACAAAACAACAACAAAAATAAAATATTTTGTCTGGTAAATGCAGCTTTATAGTAAAGCAATTAATTTGTCCTAAGAGGAATTACAACTATTACTAGCAGGAATATTTTTATATTAAAAACATCACAACACCTTTTATATTTAACATTCTTTTTATTTTTATTTGCTTTACTCTTCAAGTTTTAAAGAAACAGGCAATCTAAGAATGTTTCTTAGTAGAAGGAATAGGGATATTGTATCAACAATATGTATCATTGCATTATTATATTTAGAATGCACAATAAACTATAAATGAATCTACGGATATCTCTTATGTCTCCATAAAATATCTTATGTCAGCCTAACATATCACTCCAAATATAATTGCTTGAAACATTGATTTATTGTTATTATGTTTTGCAGCATTTTTGCTTTGACTGGGCTAAGCTGGTCAAAACTAGCTTAGTATCTACAGTGTAGTTGCAATCAAGCACTGGACACACCACAGGCATCTGGACCAAGTTGATTGAGCATCAACATCACTGGGATATGACTGACAGTGCCAGCTCTCATCTGGGAATTCAGCTGTGGCCACTGGCCAGAATTATCTTTCTATAATGTGGAGTTGAGGTTGATTATAGATCAGTGGCCACATTCTTAAAGTTCAAGTACATCCAGAGGGCAAATGTTTCAAAGCAAGAGAAGATGCCTAGCCATTAAAGAGATGTAGTTACATTGCTTATCTCATACTGATACTTAACATTCAGGAGCACTAAATACTCTTATTTTCATGAGTTCTGCTTTCACCAAATAAAACAGAAGTAAAGCAGAAGAGCAGTCAAATAATATTTGAATATATAATTACACCTATGATACTGCAGATATAAATATATATGCACATACCTCAACATTTTTTTAAATATCCAATCTATTTTTGCTGATCTCATACTTTTTAAAAAAGTAAAAAATATTTCATAGCCCCTCTCTAAACATATCATATTCTTCATGCGCTGTGCTAATTCCATATGGTGGATAGGGGGCATCTAACTTCTGCAATAGTATATTAATCAGAATAGTCACGGGTCCTATTCAATGCAATGGGGAGGATAGACGAACACCACTTTTAGGGAGGGAAGGAAAATGTACCAATCACAGAGAAACATATAATCATCTTTGGAATTACAATCATCTTTGAAAAATAAAACCTGTCAATTGAACATGCTTTTAATAAAAGTATCTCTTTGTGTTCCTTCTTAAAATGTATATGAGCTCAGTATCTGTTATTTCAAAAGTTTTAGAAAAAACAGAAAGAAATAACACCTGATAATAAAGTTCTTCACTCAAACTGTTTTCAAAATCCTATCGAATAAAAACAAGAACATACTGTAAGTTCAGAAAACTGCGATTGAAACAATCATAACTTTACAAATATTTTCTATAAATTTAAATGATTTCAGGAAGAAATAGCCTCCTTCATGAACAAATTCAAATATATAGTACTAAGGAAATTGATGAAGATCATTTTGATTTCAATAGAAGGTAGAAAGCAAGTCGAGTAAACATGCATCCACACAATAATCAAGTAATAATAGAATCAGGAGTGAGCACCTGTGTTGGTGTAATGGACCTAGTTGTATTCTATCTCAAAGATTGATATGGCTTGATTTCAGAAGTTAGTACCGTCCAGGTTCTGAGAAATGTGTAAGAAAGAAGCAGAGAGGGAGTATTATCATGTTTTAAAACATGTTCTAAATAATAGAAGTACTAGATACAGGTATAAATTCATTATGTGAAAGATTGATATCTTATTAATATCCTTCTCTTTCTTCCTTATAAAAACACAGACACTTTTTGTGTCTATGAAATATACTAGGTTGTAATCATTATGTCCCTGTACCAGTTAGAGAAGCACAAGACTAGCTTGGAAGGCTAGAATGAACATGGTCTGGAAAACTGATTTTACATATAAAATTATATACCTATATACATATATATGTATATACATATAATAACAGCAAAAAAAGCATGATTTTTTTTTCAAAAAGAGAGAATACAATACCACAAAAATCTCAAAAAATCAAGATATAATATACTCCTCTACAATTTTAGGAGAAGTACAAAATATAGCTTACTGTTTATAGTGTTAGCAAGAAGATATGCACTAACTTTTTTCTACATTCAGGTGAATTATTTTGATAACATCATTTTTATGTAGAGAAACGGATCGTTTCAGCAATACCGATCATCTCTAGGATGTGGTTCAGATTTAAATGTCCATCTTATCATCAGATCTCTCCTGCCATAGAGTCAGTCTTCTGTGAAGTTGTAATACAGTTGCTTCTACCAAGGACTTCCTATCAGAACTAAGAAATAAAGAATTATAATAGGCCTCCTCTCTCTCTCTCTCTCTCTCTCTCTCTCTCTCTCTCTCTCTCTCTCTCTCTCTTTCTCTGTCTGTCTTTCTGTCTTTCCTCTGAGGGCTCTTGTAACCTTAGTTGGATTCCTTCTGGCCACCATACCTGCCACCATAATAGACCATATAACTTCCCTTTAAAAAATTTCAATGGATATTCATTGCTATTTATTATACACCTAGTATATCTAAATAATTTTGAAAATATTAATTCACTTAATTTTTCCCAATGATACATAGATACAGTCATATATTGCTGATAGGGAAACCATGACACAGAGAATTTATATAATTTGTTTAAGGTTACACCATTAGCAAGCACTGTATTCAAACCAATATGAAAATTCAAGCAGAATAACATTAAAACATATAATTTTTTTATTTTTACCTATTTATACAAGGTCAATGGATAGGTTAATTATCCTTCACTCTTTCCCCCTCTCCCCCCCTTTCCTACCTGTTGTTCCCCATCTCACTCTACCCCCTCCCTCTCTGTCTTTCCCCTCCTTTCCTCCATCCTCCTCTCTTGGTATTTCCCGCTTGCTCCCTCCCACCTTCCAGAACATTTGTTTATTTGGACGCTGAATTTCTTTCTGGGTAGTAGGGTTCAGGATTCAGTGGCATAACTCGAGGCCCCTTCTTGGACTACCCACTAATATGGGAACTCCCTTCTCTTTCTTCCCTTTGCTATCTAACCCTTTGCTTTTAAGGATTCTACTGCCTCAAGCCTTCTCTCCTGAGATCTGTGATTGCCTTTGAGGGCTTGTTGACATGTAAACCATTGTGCAGGTCAGGAAAGGTCAAATCACCTTGTAGCAATGTCCTAGCTGCCTCAGCCCAGGCATGAGTGAAGTATCTTGTCTATCAGTAGTCTTCCCCTTAGGATCTTACAATCTTGTCATTCACCTCTTCTCCAAGGTTTCCTGAGCTTTAGACAGGGAGAGATTTGGCTGGTCTGGTTCCTGGTCTTTGGTGTTCTGAATTATGGTTGGTTGTTGTTTTCAGTAAAACCTACAATTTTAGCAGTTATGCTTACTCATTTTCTGGCACAGAAATAAGAAAATATACAATTATAGTAAACTCCAAGGGGAATATGATTAATTTTAATATGTCTATTTTCTTGGATTTCAGAATTTTTTTAAAAATTCTTTTTATATTATTATTATTTATTCAACTGTGCGCATGTGCGTATGTACGAGCGCGCGCGTGTGTGTGTCTGTATGTGTGTGTGTGTGTGTGTGTGTGTGTGTATGTGTGTAGAACCACGGACGAATTCGGGAACCACCATGGACACCTCCACCTTCTTCTGCCCCGGGATTCACAGGCTCCGCCTTACCAGGACCAGAAGCGCAGGCCGCCCCTGCTTCCGCCTGGTGTCTATATGTGGAATCTGGGATCTGAACTCAGGACCTTTCACCTGCAAGGCGGAGGCTTAACCCCTGAACCACGTCTCCAGCCCAGATTTCAGAATTTTTAAAAAATAATTGCACATTTAAAATATTGTATCCATGAGTATGTTCCCAACTACCTTGTCTACAATGGTAAATCCATCATCGGAAAATTCAAAAATAATGCTAATTATGATTAAATCTTTATAATGAGAGATATATTCATAAATACGAGGTTGAAATTTCTATGTACTTAAACATTCATATTTACATACATTACATGAATCTCTTACTACATGCCTGCTATAGTTTGAATAAGTTTTTCCTTTTATTGGATTCATATTTGAAGTTGTTTATTTTTCAGACAATTAAAAAATTGTGCCTTACTGCAAAGAAATTGACATAGGAATCTTCGTTCTTCATTGACCACAGATCTTCATCTGATTCCAACCCTCTGTACATTCCAAGATTTGGAAAATAAATATACTCAATGGTCTTCAAGGTTTCTTGAGAGTAGCCAGAAACCTACATTTGTCTTATCAATTGATCAAGTGTCCCAATCTTATCTATTTCTCAACTATTGTATTTATCCTATCAAGTAAATTGTAAACTAATCCTAAAACATTTTAGCAGCTATGAAGAGTGGATTTCATGGTGTTACAAATCTTTGTGTTTCTTGAAGGTTCTATAGAAATAACAGAGCTGTCACTTTGATAAGAAGGGCTGAGCAAATAGTCCAGGTATGACACAACTCATTGTATAATCCATATTCTTTCCCTGAAATCCTTCCTAAAATGTAAGTTGTGAAGTTTTTATTCAGAAAATTTGTTTATATTGTCATCTCATCTCCCACTTTCTCTGAAAGCAACCTTCCAACTCTCAGATGAGCTCCATATCTTTAGAATGAAAAAGTGAGATCTAGAGTGCAAATTCACAGATCCCACAAAAATGCCAAGCATGATGGTATTAGCATCTCTCATCCCTGTGTACCTTCTTGGAATCAGATGCCTAAACAAATTAATGTACAGCAGCTCAAGGACCTGCCAGCCTGTCTTACACAGAGCAGTGAAGAGATCTGCTCAAACAAGATGGAAAGGCAAGAAACAAAAACAGAGGGCTTCCATCACCTATATACGTGCATGTATATGCCTGTACATCTCACACACGCACATACACACTTGCAGATCACATGTCATATTCCTATTGTGCACATGCATACACTCACATATCACATACATAACACATGCATATATCACACATCTCACACACTCGCCTTACACATACCACATTCTCATATATCACACACATATACATACAGACATTACACATACCACATACTCATATATTCATACATATATGTATATTACATACTCACTTATTATACCCATGAACACACATACACAAAATGAATACTTTTGTCCCTTGTTATGATCTCCTTTTTGTGACCACATATACCATATATACTTATATAATTTGAAATCTAGGTCCTTTATACAGGAAAAAGCGTGTATGTACTTTTTTGAATACTGAAATTAGAAAAGCAAGTACTTTATTAAATTATCATAATAACTAAACCTTTAAGTCAAAAGCTCTTGAGCCCAGGCATAAGTTTACATGGTGTCTTTTGCCTGTCCCACTAAGACTAGAGAGAGAAATACAGAGTTGAGCTACTTTTAAAAATGGGCTAAAGGAAATTTAGAATATTAGTACTGATCTTCCTACATCTTGAGAAATTGTAAAGCTTAGACTATTTTTAGACAGAAGCTATAGCAAATTAATATATATTCTATCATTTTTTGGAAAGGGAGTTCATCTTAACCTGTGGATTTACTGTTTTGAAAATTCTTTATTTAGGTCTTATGAAATGGAAAGTTCTGGATACATGGCTGGATCTCTGACATTTTCTTCAGAGCTACTCTCAGCCCTTAGGTTTAAAAGCCAGGAAATGACCCCCCTCTGAGAAAAGTGCCAAGGATAGAGTCTGTCTTATTTATTGACTTTTATCCTTTAGCTAAAAATAGCTCCAAATACTACAGAAGCTCTTATTTGTTCACATTCAGCTCTCAGGAAGTCAAAGAGATACCATCTTTGATCCATGAGAAGGAATAAGCCATTTCCAAATTTTCTAACTCTGAGCTTACTGAATGCTAACAGGCAACTTACACAAAAGATTCCAGGCCACGGAGAATGTTATCACACATGTAGTATAAAATTCAGCCCAACCATTTCAAAATGACTCAGTAACCTTCCATTATGCTTTACTCTTTGGACTCCAATTACCTTTTCATAGCTGCATGGAATAAGATAAGTGTCCATTTACTTGAGAGTTATGATACTTTTACACTACTCATATAATGCCATCCCTCAAGAGGAGTCCATGATTGCTGCCTGAAAATAGCTTTCTTTTAGAAAAAGAGGGATAGATTTCCTTTCAGTATTTTTCTACTATGCAGGTACCTTTTCAATAAAGCTGGAAGAAATATCCAAGCACTGTTTTAGCCATTTTTATATCAGATCTGCAGAACTGCAGCTGTCTATGTGGGGAAGTGTGTGTTCATTGATTAAGAAAATCCAAATAATTTCCCATTGATCCTGAGAAGGGTTATCATACACATGATAAACTACTGTCCACTACCCACTTTCATTTGTTTTTCTGCATTTCATTCTTTATGCTTTCTCTCTACATTAAACCACCTCCCAAGGCATTTTAGACTTTCAACATGACTCATGCATACATGACACCACAACCATGAAGACTGAGCCAGTAGGCTCTGTTCTGGCACAAAGTATCTCAAGCCAGTTAGGAAGCCACTGAAGCAAAGGCTGTGCATGAAAGGATGCCCTTGTTACACACAGAACAGAAAATCAAAATAAAAACAAATCCAAAATTCTAGTAAAGATCTTCATGAATTTTTTCTAGTTATAAGTAATGGAAGTATAGTGGTCTAAAGACATACGAAAATAAATGCGGTCAATTATTTTCTTTCATGCCCCAGCTATTCTAAGAAAAGCAGAAGCAGTTTCATCCTAAATTGTATAATTGAACTCTCTCACAAGTGCAAGCAGTTTTTTTTTTTTTTGTTGGGGTTGGAGGAGGATAGACAAAATCAAGACAATTGTGGACCTGGAAAGTACTATTAGGGGAAAAAGTTCTTGAATTCTTGAGCTCTGTCAAGAATATATAGTCCCAAATCTGTGCCTATGCCTCACTGTTCGTGCTATTTCTCACTTGGTGAATGATGTCCTTCCTAGGTAGAATCTTAAATTATGATTCTGAGATTCTCAGACCCAGCGATATTAGGAGCAGCTTCCATCAAGCAGAATCATTTGTGACAGATCTGAAAAACAAAAGCGAGTAATGTGTTGTCATAGTTAAGCACAGGTGTCAACTTGACTGTTGAGGGTTTGAGCTCTGGGCACAGTTGTAGAGAGTTGATGGTTGAATTAAGCCCAGAGCAAACCTGCAGAAGATTGTCTAGCTGATGGGGAAGGCTGAGCCCATGGCAGGTGGGACTAGGCCCCGGAATAAATCACTGAGAGCTGGTTGAGAGAGTTGGCATCCTTCTGTTCACTTGGTCAGACATGCTGGTCTGGCAAGTAAGAATTGTCCATCTCTTAGCTGTTATGTGGTGATGGTGTGGCCAGTTCCCTTGGCCTTGGTGTTGGTGCATGCTCCCATCAAGCTGGATTAAGAACTGTAGCTAGGAATCATAAGAGAATAAATTCTTGCTCCCTTAAGCCATTTGACGGTCATTTATCAGCAACCATGCAGATGTGTGGTTGAGCAATTTTACTGTGAGGTTAGATTCATTAGAATGCTGAATTTGCTACGATACTCTATTAGTCAGGTTCTCTAGAGATGCAGACTTGACAAAATGAATGTATAAATAGGGGATGTATTGAGTTGGCTTACAGATATGACCAAGGTAGTCCAACAATGGCTTCCAGTAGCTGCTCAGTCCAGTAGTCAAGCAGATGATAGCTGAAGGCTGGAGAATTCCTAGAGAGTCTTTAGTCTACTCAAAGACTTGGATGGTTGGAAGGCTAGAGGGTCGAAGAAGCGAAGAAACTGGGCAGCCAGAAGGAAGAGCGATTCCTAACGCATCTTTTTTCTTTGGTGGTTCCTTTTTATATGGTCCATTACTGGGAGCATCCTATGAGATCTATGGAAGTTCTGAGGGGATCTAGAGCAGGTATAATGCTTTTAGGTGGTCTCAGTTGATTCTTCCAGGTGTGGTCTCAGTCGATCTTAGTTAATACCAGGTGTGTCAAGTTGACATTCAGGCATAACTATCGCAGTTACCTGTAGACACACTTATTTCTGGTTCTTCTTTCTAGCTAGGAGAAGAAAACTGAGGCAGTTTGGCATGTGGTAGGCACCATTCTTTTTTCAGAGTCTGTATCATTCAATCTTGGTATGTGAGCTTCTCAGATAATCTATAAAATAATTAATACTCTCCAACAAATTCATTTCTACTTTTATTTCTACAGAAACCTGCAAAAAATAAATGAAACTGACAGTTTTTAAAGAAGGTTAATATGTGTGTGCAGGATTTTTAGATTAAATGATAAAATGCATTTTTAATGAAAACAACTTTATATACACAGGTCCTTTACTCTTACAGAACCTATATATTTGAGAAAAAGTTCAGTGCTAGGGAATCTTATTGTGAGGTCACTTGATTTTCTGACAATAAGAAGCGATTTTTTCACCATAAACTGGGATATTAGGAGCTAGGTATGGTAGCACAATCTAGTAATCTCAGTCAAGCAAAGTAGAAACAGAGCTATCTTGAATTTGACTACAGCAAGTCCAAGGCTAGCTAAACAAACTAGAGTAACACTATTGAAAAAAAAAGTGGCTGTGATGTTGCTGTATGTTAGAATATTTGTTTAGAATCTTCAATTACCTGGGTTTCATTCACCAAAAAGCAGAGTATATTGACAAGAATGCAACAAGATACTAAGCAATTTGTCACAGGTCAACCCACTTTTCTCAGGCAGATATTACTTCAAGATAAATTATCAAGTATTATTTCAGTTTTGACATTCTTCAAAGGTGGTTATATTCATTTCTAACATGCTTTTATAATAATTCTAAAGTCCCCACATCTTAAGTTTATAAGAGTAATTCCACAAGATTTCATTTCTAGCATCATGCTAATGTCAAGTGAAACCAAGAGACTTGTAGACTTAAGATTTCCAAAGGAAATGTTCCAAGAAAAGAAAAATTGACATGTCTAAATTATCTGTGGTACTGCTTCTAATACCATAAGGTATAACATTCATTAGCTTTAATGTTTAATCTCTGCCCCCTGTACCCCAAATGTAAATGCCATGAGGACAAGGATATGTGTTTGATCAGTAATATAACCCAAACCTATAGAATATATGCTTTTGAATGAATGTTTGTTGAATTAAATATTAGGCCCTTTTAACCTCCAAATAAGAGATCTGCTTTCTATAACATTCTGCTATGTCATAATCCTCCAAATAGACAAATTTTATTCCAGATTATCACTGACATGCCATACATGAACAGAGCTGAATTTTCTATCTTCACAGAATAGTTTTTGACTATTTCAAGGGGTCAAAACAGCAGGTGAATGTGAACTACATGCTTATATTTATTTTCTTGTTTTATTTTTTTCTTATCTTTCAAAAATGTTGCTCAGGTAAAATGTGGAAAGGATTGATAGAAGAAAATAAAGACACATACTCAGTAAGTGATTCTGGACGTTTTATCCACTTGATAGTAGTTTAGATTGACAGTGTTTACTTCCTTGTATTTATTTTTCTTCCCTCTTCTGTCCGGTATGGTACACTGTTCCCTGAGTTTATGCTACAGGTCCTCAATATAAATTTTAACAAAGTCAAGAGAACCAGAGTTGTTCAATTTTTGACTTCTTCTGAAATGCTGTATTGACTATCATGAACACAAAAAAACTTAAACAGTTTCCCTCTGTCATGATTTTTATTGTTCCCATTAGTGTTAGAGTTCATTGGTTTGTGTACTGGAAGGCAAGCTCTTTGGTCTTAATTGGTTCATTTTTGGTTATGCACATGTGTGAATGCACATGTGAGGTGCAGGCTTGTGAAGAGCTGATGTTGATATTGAACAGCTTCTTCAATCAATCTCTACTTTTACTGTTACAGAAGGGTATCTCATATAGATAACAGAGATCACAAATCAGTTAAGCTCGTCAGCTGGTTTAGTGCTAGGATGGCAGATGGCTGACACCCCAGCCCAACTTTCACATGGAGTTGGGTGATCCCAATCTTGATCCTCAAGCTTAGGTTGAGGTGTACTTTTTCAACTGAGAAATCTCCCCAGCCTAAGACAAATTTTTAAAGGCAGAAATGAAAATCTATCTTTGAAATCTAAAGAGCATTTTGATATGCATTCAAAAGTATGTGACTTTCATATCAATAAAGAATGTTCCTCCAAGTTGGACATAATCTTGCTATTAATTCACATGTCTGTGTATACTCACATTTTGAGTTGAGTCACTGGCTCTTAGCTATGCTGTATGCTTTGCAAGTAATTTTGACTTAGTTCCTACAACTAGTGTGGAAGCAGAGATTTTTTTTTTACAGGTAAGAGCACTAATTTTTAAGTTTCAAGAATACATGAATGAATTCAGCCAGATCTATGGGAATTCAAAACTCAAGTCCTTAGGATCTGTCTTCCCAGCAAATCTTGTCCTTGATATAACTTTCATATGGTTCTGTGACATCTTACACAGGCAAGAATGATTCACTTCTCTTTTAAAAATAATTCCAGCTCTTTTTGCCCCAGTCACATACCAGGGTGGAACCCCTGCTCCTCAGAATTCAACAGAGTCCAAAGAAAACCCAAGCAAAGGTCTAGGGAACAAACGCCATACATCTGAAGTCCTCTAAAATCATCCTATCACATGGGTAGTGATGTTTCACATCCAGCTCATAAATAAGTAAACTCTTTTGACCATCTTGTTCCTTTCAATTATTAGTCACTGTAGGCTTAACTTTTCCATATAGCCACCCAAAATTCATACAAATTCAGTGACTATACCATTAATCCTCACATATCATCAAGGTAGTAAACAGAAAAAGTGAATGACCATACTAATCTTCACTCCCTGACTATTAAGCCTGACCTAATTAATGTACTAACAGTCTAATAACCTTATCTAAGAAATAGCACCAATACCAGACAAGCATACACAATTCCAAGGCAAACACTAGTGATAACTCCTTAAGAAGAGTAATACCAACCAATTCAGTTCAGTCAAAAACACACAGAAACTGAAATAAAGTCTTAAGAAATAAAACAACAATGCCCAAGTCACAGCACAAATCCATGAGAAACAAAAACCAAGACAACAAATCTTCCACCAAAAGAATTAACCCCATAATGATAGATTCCAACAAAAATAAATTCACAGAAAATAGCCAAGAAAGCCATACCCAAGATAATGATTTTCAAAGCCTGATCTTTACTATGATCAGTACTATAAAAGAGGAAATCTGGGAGGAGTTAAATAACTACATCAACCACTTTGAACAGGAACACAGCAGGCACTTGGAGGAGATGAGAAAAACAGTTGAAGAAACAAAAACAGGCATAGAGCAGTTAAAACGGTCTAAAGCCGAGTTTCAAGTTGAACTAAAAGACAAGTTCTCTTCAACCCAGAACTCAACAGAGAGTCTTAGCAGCAGAACTAATGAAGCAGAAAATAAAATATCAGATCTTGAAGACAAAGCGGAAGAACTAAAGAGCTCAATGGAAGAGGTCGTTAAAGCCAAGAAGTTACTGGAGAGGAATATTCAAGAGTTATGGGACACCTTGAAGAAGCCTAACATGTGCATTCATGGAATAGCAGAACAAGAATTCCAAAATACCACACCTGAGGAAATTTTTCAAATTATCATAAAGGAGAACTTTCCTCAAATAAAGAAAGAGAGATCCTCCCTTGACCATGCCATGGGTTAGTGGTGTCACGTGGAGCCCTGGCCTCCTCCAACTATGGGAGATGTCGGGTGGAGCCCTGGCTCCCCAGACCATGGGCTGCATACAGCACTGACCTCACAGTCAGTCACTGAGTTTATATAGTGCTTGCCAGAACTCTACTGAGCCATGTATCTTTTTCCCAAATCCAGGTCCATTAAACTGAAGCAAAAAGAGAGATTTCCCCTTCCTGTGTCCAGGGACAAACTGGAAAATGTAAATGCTTAGTCCTACCAACTGAAAGAGAGTCAACTTGTAGTATATTCTCAGACATGCTCTGTATACATCTAAGACAAGAGATGACCCCAGGAAGATCTTTAAGTTATAATCCCATCCAACTAGACAAACAATGGCAAACAAATGACAGAAAGTTAAGAGACTATAAAGATTTGTACCAAAAGTACACGAAAAACTTTGTGTTCCAATAGAAATGCCCTCGAGAGAGACTAAGGTGTAACAGGAATTTCATCTAGCTTTCACGTCAGCCAAATTCCTATCTGGAGAACAGAGTCCTCATCTGTCAGGGGGAAATAGACCCCCATCTGGAGGACAGGGTCCTCATCTGCAAGGGAGAGGTTGTGCACTGTGATTAAGTAGCACACCATCAGGAAACTTTCTGTCTTGGAAGTAGAATCCTTTGATTCTGTTTGTCCTTTCTTTCTGTTCTGTGTTGTCTTATGGCACCACTGATGGACAAAATGGCACAGATGCAGATGACCTCTTTACACTTATTTTTGGATCATTTTAAGGACTTTAAAAATAGGGCAAATGACCTAGGAGTTAATGTGAAGAAAGGAAAACTCTTTGTCATTTGGAGGAATGAATGGCCCCCTTTCAAGGTAGATTGGCCAGCAGATTTGTGTTTTAAACTCTTAATTTCACTAATAATGCCTGTATTCTAGTTTCTAAAGTAACCAAAAAACAAAGAAATCAAAACTTAACATTTGTCTAAGGGGATAGATAGAATACTAACAGGCATGCCCAAGCAGACCAACCCAGACTTTGAATATGACCAGGCTAGGTGCTTTGAGATGGTTGCAAACGCAGGAAGCTTTCATGTGGCCTATGTCCCAACTATAGGAATCTCTACTGGAGGAAAGATTGACCCGTGAACCCCAGGGCCCAGGGGTCAAGACCTCTTCTGGGGGACAATGAATTGGCCTGAATCTCTTAGCTTCCCTCTGATGGGAAAAGGAGTTTGCTGTTGATATCCAGGAAAAGAAAGCCAAAAATGTCACGTTAAGCATCTCATGAAAACTTTGGGTTTAACATGCAAATGAAAAGCCTCTTTCTTTCTATGTTAATAGGCAAGGGAGCACAAAGTTTTAGTGCGCTCAACTTCCTTCCTAGGCTTTTGTCAATCTTTGATATTTACTAGATGTTTATGATCAGAGGAATGACAGATTCACCAGTCACTCATTAAGTCTCTACTGTAATTCCTTACATGCTTAATGATTTTATTTTTAGGCATTTCTTGTTTAGATAGCTGAATACCTGAATATTGTAGGTTTAGACTTAATAGAATAAAATATTTTAGCACTGTTATAAAGTCACCACGTGGTTCTGGTTTTGGATATACCAAAGAGGCTAAAGAGAGGAAATCATAGATTCCAGAAAATGGATCCAGATAGCATATAACACTAAATGTCAATGGAATTAACTCACCATCAAAAGACACAGATTACAAACTTGGACTAGAAATCACAATCCATCCATCTGCTGCCTTTAAGAAACACATCTCACCAAAAAAGATAGGCACATTCTAAGAGTAAAAGGCTGGTCAAAAACTCTGCAAGCTAATGGAACCAGGAAACAGCCAAGGGTAGCTATTATTCTATGAGACAAAGTGGACTTCAAACCAAAAGAAATTTAAGAGACAGGGAAGGATACTACATTTTAGTCACAGGTACAATTTACCAGGAAGACTTCATACTGAACATGCATGCATGCACCTAATATGGGCTCCTCCACATTCTTTAACCAAATGCTACAATGTCTAAAGCAAGAAATCAACCCCCAAATGATAATTCTTGGGGATTTCAATACTGCAATCTCTATGTGGGATAGATCAACAGGTCAAAAACTTAACAGAGACATATTGGAATTTAACCAAGCCCTTACTGAAATGGACCTTACAGATCAGTATCGAACTTTCCATCCATGCACCAAAGAATACACATTTTTCTCAGCAGCACTCAGAACTTTCTCCAAAATAGACCACATAGACCACATATTGGGCCACAAAAAGCATCTCCACATATTGAGAAAAGTTGAAATTCTAGCCTGTACCCTATCAGATCACCATGGTCTGAAGATTGACATCCACAACATAACAAACAGCGGAAAGTAACTAACTCCTGGAAACTAAATACTATGATGCTGAATGAGAATAGGGTCCAGGAAAAAATCATAAAGAAAATTCAAGATTTCCTAGAAGAGAACGATAATTAAAATACAACATATCAAAATCTCTGGAATACAATGAAAGCCATCTTATAGCCCTTAATGCCTACTTAAAAAAATAGAAACATCACAAATAAATGACTTAAAAATGCAGCTTAAAGCTTTAGAGAAACAAGAGCTATCTGATTCCAAAAGCAGTAGAAGAGAGATTAGCAAAATCAGGAGAGAAATATCCAAAATTGAGATAAGAAATGATACAGAGAATCAACCAGTCAAAAAGCTGATTCTTTGAAAAAAATCAGTAAGATTTATACACCTCTAGCTAAATTAACCAAAAACAAGAGAGAGAAAACCCAAATTAACAAAATTAGAAATGAATACCCAAGAAATTCAGAAAATCATAAGGTCATATTTCAAAAAATTATACTCTGTGAAATCTGATAACACAAAAGAAATGGTTGAATTCCTAAGAAAGCATAACTTACCTAATTGAATGAGGAAGTTTTGAATTATTTAAATATTCCTATAACATATGAGGAAATCGATGAAGTAATCTGTAATCTTCCCACCAAAAAAATATCCTAGACCAGATGGGTTCAGCACAGAGTTCTACCAGACATTTAAGGAACTTGTGAAGGATGGAACACTGCCAAATTCTTTCTATGAAGCTAATATCATATTAATCCCAAAACCAAATAAAGATACATTTAAAAAAGAAAACTATAGGCAAATCTCTTTGATGAACACAGATGCAAAGGTTCTCAACAAAATCTTAGCAAATCGGATTAAAAAACATATCAAAAAATCATTCAATGTGATCAAGTAGCTTTATCCCAGGCACAGAAGTTTGGTTCGACATATGCAAACCAATAAATGTAATTCGCCACATAAACCAATCCAAAGTCCAAGACCACATGACAGTCTGTATAGATACAGAAAAAGTTTTTAACAAGATCCAACATCCTTTATGATCAAAACCCTAGAGACAGTTGAAATGGAAGGAACCTTTATCAATATAATAAAAACTGTATACAACAAACCAACTGCAAGGATTATACTCAATGGGGAAAAGCTTCAAGTATTCCCACTTTGATCAGGAACTAAACAATGCTGTCCACTATGAACACTTCTATTCAATATTGTACTTGAAGTCTTAGCTGGAGCCATAAGACAAGAGAGGGAGATAAAAGGGATTCAAATCAGCAAGGAAGAAGCCAAGTTATCTCTATTTGCAGAGGACATGGCCATATACCTGATCCTAAAATCTCTACCAGGAAACTCCTAGAACTAATACAGAAGTTCAGCAGGGTGGCAGATTACAAAATAAATATACAAAAATCAGTGTCCTTCCTACATGCCCAGGATGAAAAAATGAAAAAGACCTAAGAGAAAAAATTCCATTTACTATTGCCCCTAAAAAATTGAAATACCTTGGTATAAACTTAACCAAGGAAGTGAGAGATCTTTACAATGAAAACTTTAAAACACTAAAAAAAGAAATTACAGAAGACACAAGAAGGTGGAAAGACCTCCCATGCTCCTGAATTGGCAGAATCAACATCATAAATATGACTATCCTACCAAAAACAATATATAGATTCAATGCCTTACCAATCAAAATCCCAAAGCAATTCTTTAATGAAATTGACCAAGGAAACTCGAAATTCATATGGAAGCACAAAAGACCTAGGATAGCAAAAACAATCCTGAGTAACAAAAATACTGCTGGAGGTATCACCATACCAAACCTTAATCTGTACTACAAATCCATAGCAACAAAAACTTTCTGGTACTGGCTCCAAAATAGACACATAGATCAGTGGATAAGGGTTGAAGACCCAGATATAAGCCCACACAATTACAACCATTTGATCTTTGACAAAGGGGCCCAAAAAATCCAATGAAAAAAACAGTTTCTTTAACAAATGGTGTTGGCAAAACTGGATATCCACATGCAGAAAATTAAAACTGGACCCGTACTTGTCACCATGTACAAGACTTAATTCCAAATGGATCAAGGACCTCAATATTAGGCTAAAGATTTTAAAAACCCTAATTCAAAGGGTAGGGAATGCCCTCGAGCTGATTGGACCAGGCCAACAGTCCCGAAACAGAAATCCAATAGCACAGTCACTAGAACCATTATTCAACAAATGAGATCTTATGAAATTAAAGAGCTTTTTTTCAGATAAAGAGATTGTAAACTGAGCAAAAAGGCAACCCACATATTGGGAGAAAATCTTCACTAACCACATATCTGATAGAGCTCTATTATCCAGAGTGCATAAAGAACTTAGATAACTAAACATCAAGAAGATAAATTGCCCAATTAAAAAGTGGGCCTGGGCAGATAGAAGGTAACCATCCTGCAAATGGGAGACTCACCCCCTGTATTAGTCAGGTTCTCTAGAGAGCCAGAATCGACACAATGAATATATATATTCATTGAAGGCTGGAGAATTCCTAGAATCTTCAGTTTAGCCAACCACTAGGAGAGTTGGAAGGCTAGAGGGTTGAAGAAACCAGGCAGCTGGAAGGAAGAGCGATTCCTAGCAAGGCTGTAAGGAGGGATCTGTTCCTCTTGGTGGCTCCTTTTTATATGATGTAGTACTGGACTGGGAGGATCCTTTGAGAGTTTTGGAGGTTCTGATAGGATTTGAGGAAGATATAATCCTTTCAAGTAGTCTCAGTTGATCCCTTCCAGAGGTGGTCTCAGCCCAGCTTAGATAATATTGGGTGTGTCAAGTTGACACCCAGTCTTAACTATCACACCCCCCTCACTGCAGTCTCCTACTCTTATTCCATCTACCTTTGAATCTACTCTTATAATAAGAGTCTATTTTAACAGCCTTTTATCTCTGGCTGGGAGGTGACATCCAATACTCACCAGGATGGAGCCAAGGGCAGTTCAGGAACAGCAAAACTGGAAAAAAAACAACAAACCATAATTCAAAACATCAGAGACCCTGCATTAATCATCAGGAACCAGGCTATCCTAATCTCTCCCCATTCTAAAGCTCAGGGAAATTTGCAGAATAGGGAGGAGTAAGATTGTAAGATGCTAAACATGAGGAAGAGCAACAATATGCAAGATACTCCACACAAGTTAGGGCCAAAGTGATCATAATAGGACTTTGCATGACCTGTGCAATGACCAACATATCATTGAGCCCCTCCCCCAAATCTAGCATGGATCACAGGCACTAGGATCCTTAGAGGCAAGGGATTAACAGCCACAATACTTTCCCTATACTAAAGGGCAACACAATAGGCAATTCTATTAAGTCCTTACACCTCATCAGAGAGGAGGACCCAGAGGGAAGTTTGACATGCACATTAAAGGATGCTCCAGGAATGGGGGTGAGGGGGCACTGGGAGAAAGGAAGGGGGGAAAGGAAGGGGAAAAGGGAGGAGGGAGCAAGGGGATCCAGAAAGAGGTGAAAGGAGGGAGGGGATTGGGGTACCTATCAAGTTTGTATGAGTGGAAAAAATAAATAAAAATAAATTAAAAATGGGCCTGGGAACTCAAAAGAAACTTTTCCAGGGACAAAATTAAAATTTCTAACAAATATCTTAAAAAATGCTCCACATCCTTAGCCAACAGGGAAATGCAAATCAAAGCCTCCCTGAGATATCATTTCACCCTGGTCAGGATGGTAAAAATTCACAATACAAACAACACCAAATGCTGGAGAGAATGTGGTGAGAAGGGAACTCTCCTACATTGCTGGTGGGAATGCAGGTTACACAACCACTCTGGCAGGCCATTTGGTGATTTTTAAAAAAGCTGAAGATTGAATGACCCTGCTATTCCACTTGTGGAACTAATCTCCCATACAGCAAGATTCACCTCAATGACACAAGCACAACTATGTTCATAGCAGTACTATTGACAATAGCAAAGTCATGGAATCAACTCAAATGTCCAACAGTTGACAAGTGGAGAAGGAAAATGTGGTACATTTACACAATGGAATACTACTCAGCTATCAAAAAGATGAATTAATGAAATTTGCTGACAAATGGATGGAATTAGAAAAAAGTATTGAGTGAAGTATCCCAGGCACAGAAAATTAAGCCCCATATGTACTCCCTAATATGTGGATCCTACTACCAAACCCACTTAGTGACATATTCAAAGATAAATCTTTTTAATACCTACAGTAATTGCAAAGATTATAATTAGGAGGGAAGGGGAAGAAGGGCCTCCCAGAAATCAGAAGGTAGGGGATAATACTACAGTAGAGAAAATAGGTTACCATCAAGTATTGCAAATAAGTAGCGAGACATCTGGTTTTGCTCACTCACTTTCCTTCCTGGTCACTTGCAGCGGGTTTGATCTCACCAATCAGGAAGGATATCAGTTCTGGCAGATAGATGGTACCCATCCTGCAAATGGGAGACTGACTCACCCTCACTGGAGTCTCTTACTCCTATTCTATCTACCTTTGACTCTACTCTTATAGTAAGATTCCATTTCAATAGCCTTTTATCTCTGGCTGGTGACCACCAATACCAGTCAGAATGGAGCCAAGGCAGTGCAAGAACAGCAAAACTGAAAACAAAACCAACCATAATTCAGAGCATCAAAGACCCTACATTAATCAACTGGAACCAGATCAGCCAAATCTCTCTCCATCTTAAAGCTCAGGGAAATTTGTGGAAGAAGGGCTGTTAACATTGTAAGACTCTGAAGATGGGGAGGAGCAACGATACGCAAGATCCTCCACACAAGTTAGAGCCACAGTAGCCATAATCAGACTTACATGACCTGTGCAATGACTGACATGTCAACGACCCCCCAAAGTCTAGCATGTATTACAGGCCCTCAGATCCTTACAGGCAAGGAATTAACAATCATAATAGTGTTCCCATACTAAAGGGGAGCCCAGGAAAGGGCTCTGGGCAATGCCACTGAGTCCTTAGACCTCACTAGAGTTGAGGACGCAGAGGGAAGTTTTGACAGTTACACTAAAGGATGCTCCAGGGAATGGGAGGGGAAAGAGGGGGCTGGGAGAAGGGGGGGGAGGGTGCAAGGGGGACTGTGGGGGTTGGAAGGAAGGGAGGGACTAGGGTACCTATTAAGCTTGTATGATTAGGGAAAATTAATAAATATAATTAAATAAAAATAATTCCAGTTTCATAAGATTTAAGAATCACACTGAGTAGAGCATGATCCTGTTTTTTTTTCCTTTGTGTTGCATTGGGAGCTATGAAGAGTTCTCTTACAAATGAAGATAAATAATTCATCCGTCTTAACAAAGTCAACTTGGGATAAGTTGTTAGTTGTGCCCTACTTCGTTATTCCTGTAATGAAGATATTGAGCATTCTGGTGATTCTCTCTTCCAGCCTGTGAAAAGCCTGTGCAATTAGCACATGATAACAATGTTGTCACCTTTCAATGCATCCTTCATTCATTACCTTTCTCACTTGCTAAGCAATCATATATTTGTACTTAAAGTTCGGATATAATTCAAGCCAACTTCTGTCCTCCAGGCTCCTGTGACCTCTCTGTTGAACACAGGCTCCATCTCTTTGGTTTTACCCACTATTCTCTAGCCCTAAATCTTTCCAGCTATGAGTGACTGACCTCAGGGCTCCTCCAGCCATTTGACACATGTATCGTCTTTCATTTATCTACAAATACAGTGTTGGCAACACAATTCAAATGCTGTCCTTTCCCTGTACTCCACCATGACATTGCTTCCTGAAAGTCTGAGACCTTCTTTTTTTTCTCTGATATATGAATGCCACAGTATGCCTCTGATTCTAGCCTGCATTCTGCCACCCAGTTTCCAGTCATTAAAAACTTCAGTTTCCTATATTAAGTCAATTAAGCATAAGGCACTGTGGGAGTCATAGAGCATCTTACATTGATTCATCTCTCCAGACATTCAAAGAACCAGGGCAAACATATATCAGTGCAGCATTTATTGAGGCTTACTCATGCCCTTGAATTTCAAGAGAGTATCATTTATGGTTTGAAACACTGGAAAGTCACCATGATTCCTTTGTTTCATCTAAGAAAATACGTTTCTGCCTGAGCTTTGGGAATTGTTATATTCTTTCTTGCCTTCCCTATTGATAGTCTGTATTCACAAGTTGTTGTTCATCAACTGAAACTGCAGTGTGCACAGTCAGGGCACCTAAGGAGCACAGTTGTCTCCCAGTACCTCATCCAGCAAGCCATTCTAGTGTGCCTGAAAATCTGACCTGTTGCCCTCATTTCTCTAATCTCCAAACATATGGCTTCATAAGTAAAAAACTTTGTACCTGCTTATTTGGTTGTAATTTCTCTTGCCCTTCGCAGAGCAACTCTCAAAAAAGTTATATCCCATTACAGATATAACCAGGACAATAGGCAAAGAGAACATACTCCTTTACTTTACTTGTTGCTACACATCATGGGCACATTGAACTACACTTATGAGTCATTTTTTCCTATAATTAATAGGAATAACTTTAGTTTTGCCAGTTGCACTGCTATCATTTTTTCTTTTTCTTGTTCATTGGCAGTTTCATGGACAAATACAGTAAATTTAAGTTATTTCACCCTATATTACCCAATGTCATCCTCCTTTCCTTCCCCTATTAAATGCGTTTTTTCCAACCATTCCCCCTCCTGATTTCATATCTTTATTTGTGTGTAGCACACTGAATTTTCTCAGGGTTGCCTGTACTGGAAACTTTGTAAATGATAAATATTGATCAGAAATTGATATATTAGTGTCAGGAAACAGACTAGAGAAGAGAACTGGAAGACTTCTTATGTGTGTAGCTGCTCATATCCTAGTGATGCTGTTATAGAGTTAATGATTCTGTTATAGGATTCTTGCCTTAATATGAAAGAAAAATGACATTTGTCAAATATCTATATAAAGTAGACTATCCTTTGAGGGAATACTAAGAATAACCCATCCTGGTCTGAGATGTTCTTCCCTATCTATTTAATGCCAAGTAATGTGATGTCCCTCCAGGCCTCTCTTTCAAGTTATAGGCTGTCAGATCCATCTAGGCTTACATGGAATCTTCCAGTAACTGCCTGTACCTAGTCTATATCAGACATAAGGAACAACAAGCTATAAAGTAGATTGTAAAATTTTCGAACCATTCTTCCAAATAGTCTATGTCATGTCAATTCTTTTGAGAGTATATTGGAAGAGAGTATAGCATCTTAAACAATCTTGGGAGGCAATACCCTTGACCAAAACCAGACATTTAGTTCTACATCATGTAACGTTCCTAAGTGGGCTTCATGAACATTTCACTGCAAGACCATAGGTTGCCTTGAACCCCAGGAACAATCAGTGATACCTAATTGATCTTCTGAAAACAGATAAAAAAGCAGGGTATATAGTCATGACCCAAATAGAAGTATATCACCATCAAAGACTCATTAGGAATTTCTTGACTACAAGTGAAAAACAAGAAAAGGTCAAAAGCATATGTAGGGCCCAGCATGCCTACCATTCATGTGCACAATATTGAATAGTCTCAAGGTCTCAGAGTTACAGCCACATTAACTGTATAATGAAAGGTCTGGGCTAGATTAGCATTTGTGAAGCACATTCTATAGGATACCAATTCTGAAGCAATTTTCATAAAATTGCTCAATTTATTTTTCTGAATGTTATATATCAGAAAAAATGGAAAAACTGCCATGTTAGACCATAATGCAGTTCTAGCTAGCTCACTCTAGCATCTTTGCAAATGTGACTTCTAACATTCCTCATATCTGGTGCTTCATAGACCACTGCTTGATAGACATAATCCTCTCTACGATTTTATCTAAGATTCTAAATCATCCCCTTCTTAATGATGTTTCTGGCTCTGATTTGATTAATGTCAGTGGCAGAAAGATAGGCCAATGGAGCAGGTACTCTAGTGCTTCATGGCTGATCTCTGATAGCCTACTGCCTTGACATTGAGATCACCACTCAATACATCCAAAACATTATTTCTCAGCTCTGAGAACAGACTTACAAGCCCTGGGCAATCCAGAACTGACAGAGTTTATGTTTGAGTGAACTTGTGATACATTCTAGAATGATTTTGTGGACAAGTTCTCTCTTTTTTTTTTCCCCACATAAGTGAGACAGCTCCAGGGCATGTTCTGCACTGACCACTGGAATTCTCCAGTAAGAGGAGAGTCAGGGATGCATATTAAAGGACTCTCTGGGAATTGGGGCAGGAGGCACTAGGGGATGGGGAGGGAGGGGTGAGGGGAGGGGGAGCAGGGGGCTTGGGGGGAGGAGGAGGAAGGGAGGGAACCGGTATTTTATTCACCTCTTCAGGACCTAGTCCTACCCACCATGGACTGAGCCTTCCCCATCAGTTAGACAATCTCTTGCAGGTTTGCTCTGGGCTTAACTCAACCATTAATTCTACAAATGTGCCTGTGGCTCAAACCCTCAACTATCAAGTTGGCACCTGTGCCTAACTATGACACCCCTCTTTCAACAATCCCTGTGGACATGATATGGCCAGTTCCCTTACTTTTGGTATTGGTATAGACTCTCCTTCCATCATAATGGATTATTAAAACCAAGAAAATGTAAACAAAAAACAAATCCTTTGTTACTCCAGGTTGTTTGAGTCCTGTATGCATGCAATAATGGGAAGATGAAACTAACAAAACCATTTTCTATGGGATTTTTTTGGCATTACCTTTTAAATAAAGTACTGCACCATAATCTTTATCACAGTGTTTGCTACCAAGGACACACAAACTTGAGACAGCTACTTTCCCTGTAACAATGTCAAAGTACACAGAAGAAGTCTACAGTTGTTTGAAATTTTTTAACACATTTTATTATTATTTCCGCTCATACAAACTTAATAGGTACACCAGTTCCCTCCCTCCCTCCGCCTGTCCCTGAACCCCCTGCTCCCCCTTCCCTCATCCCTACCTCCCCATCCCCAAGTGCCTCCCGCCCCAATTCCAAGAGAGTCCTTTATTGTGCATGCCTGACTCTCCTCTGGGCCTTCCGTTCTGATGACGTACAAGGACCCAGTGGCATTTCCCTGAACCCTTTCCCGTGTTCCCCTTAAGCATAGGAACACTACTGTGGCTGTCAATCCTTGCCTCCAAGGATCTTGATGCCTTTAGCAGATGCTAGACTTTGTGAGGTCAATAGTGTGTTGGACGTTGCGCCGGGCGTACAAAGTCCAATTATGATTGCTTCAGCCCTAACTAGCATGGAGAATCTTGATAATCATTGCTCCTCCCATCCTTTTGCTCTTACAATCTTACCGCCTCCTCTTCCGCAAATGTCCCTGAGCTTCAGGATGTGGAGAGATTAGGCTGGCCTAGTTCTAGGTGGTTGGTATATAGTCTCTGAAGTTCTGGACTGTGGTTTGTTGATTTTCTTTTCCAGTTTTGCTGCTCCTGCAATGCCCTTCACTCCATCCTGCTGGGCACTGTATGTCACCCCCTGGCCAGAGACAAAAAGCTGTTAAACTGGAGTCTTATTATAAGAGCATATTCAAGGGTAGATGTAATAAAAGTAGGAAACCTCAGTGAGGGATGGGTCAATCACCCATTTGCAAAATGGTTACTTTTTATCTGCCAGACTATATGCCCTCCCTTTCTGGTGAGATCACACCCCCTCAGTTGTACATGATCAGGAACGAACGTCTGTGAACTTAACTAGGTGTCACATTACTTACTTGCAGTCCTTGATGGAGGCCTATTTTCTCTGCTGTAACATGGTCACTTCTCTCCTTGTTTCTGGTGTGGCCCTCCAACCCCATCCCTCCTGTTCATAATCCTTGCAATTACTGTAGGTATTACATAGATTTACCTTTGAGTGTCTCAAGGTGGGCTTGGTGGATTTGGTACTAGGAGCCACCTATTAGGGAGTACATATGGCACTTAATTTTCTGGGTCTGGGATACTTCACTTAATATAATTGTTTCTAATGACATCCATTTCCCGGCAAATTCCAGTAATTCATCATTTTTGATGGCTGAGTAGTACTCCATTGCATAGATGTACCACCTTTTCCTTATCCACTTGTCAACTGTTGGACATTTGGGTTGATTCCATGACTTTGCTATTGTAAACAGTGCTGCTATGAACATGGTCGTGCTTGTGCTATCGAGGTGAACCTCTGCTGTATGGGGGTTATTCCCAGAAGTGGAATCGCAGGGTCATATGGCATTTCAATCTTTAATTTCTTTAAAAATCTCCAGACAGCCCACCAGAGTGGCTGTATGAGCCTGCATTTCCACCAGCAATGTAGGAGAGTTCCCCTCTCTCCACATCCTCTCCAGCATTTGTTGTTGTTTGTATTGTGGATTTTTGCCATCCGGATCGGGGTGAGATGATATCTCAGGGAAGTTTTGATTTGCATTTCCCTGATGGCTAAAGAAGTGGAGCATTTTGGGCTGGAGAGGTGGCTCGGGGTTAAGCCTCCGCCTTGCAGGAGGAAGGAAGGTCCTGAGTTCAGATACCAGATCCCACATATAGACACCAGGCAGAAGCGGGGGCGGCCTGCGCTTCTGGTCCTGGTAGAGCAGAGCCTGTGAATCCCCGGGCAGAAGGAGGTGGAGGCATCCATGGTGGTTCCCGAATTCGTCCGTGGTGCTACACATACATATACACATACACACGCACATGCGCTCAGTTGAATAAATAAACAAAAAAGAAGTGGAGCATTTTTTAAGATATTTGTTAGACATTTAAATTTCATCCCTGGTAAAGTTTCTTTTAAGTTCCAGGGCCCATTTTTTAATTGGGCCAGTGGTTTCCTTGCTGTTTAGTTTTCTAAGTACTTTGTGCACTCTACACAGTCTAGAGCTCTATCAGATACGTGGTTTGTGAAGATTTTCTCCCATTCTGTGGGTTGCCTTTGAGTTCGTGTTACAATCTCTTTTTCTGAACAGAAGCTCTTTAATTTCATAAGATCCCAACTGTTGAGAGTTGGTAGCAGTGACTATGCCACTAGATGTCTGTTTGAATTAACCAAAAGCAAGAGAGAGAAAACCCAAATTAACAAATCAGAAATGAACATGGAGTTATCACTACTGATACCCAAGAAATCCAGAGAATTATAACATCATATTTCAAAAACTTTACTCTGTGAAGTTTGACAACACAAAAGACATGGATGAATTTGTAAGTAAATACAACTTACATAAATTGAATCAGAAAGTTCTGAATTATTTAAATAGTCCTATAACATATAAGGAAATTGAAGAAGTAATTTCGAATCTTCCCACCAAAAAATGTCCTGGACCAGATGGATTCAGCACAGAGTTATACCAGACATTTAAGGAGTTAATAACACCAATACTCCTTAAACTGTTCCATCAAATAACAAAGGAAGGATCACTACCAAATTCCTTCTATGAAGTTAATATCGTTTTGATCCCAAAACCTAATAAAGATTCACTTAAAAAAGAAAACTATAGGCCAATCTCTCTCTAATGAACACAGATGCAAAGATTCTCAACAAAGTCTTAGCAAATCGGATTCAAAAACATATCAAAAAGATCATTCACCGGGACCAAGTAGGCTTCATCCCCGGCACACAAGGTTGCTTCAACATACGCAAATCAATAAAATGTAAACCAGTCCATCATGTAAACCAGTCCAAAGTCCAAGACCACATGATGCTCTTGATAGATGCAGAAAAAGCTTTTGACAAGATCCAACAGCCTTTTATGATCTAAACGCTAGAGATAGTAGGAATGGAAGGAACCTTTATCAATATAATAAAAGCCGTATACAACAAGCCCACAGCAAGGATTATGCTCAATGGGGAACAATTGGACGCATTCCCACTTTGATCAGGAACTAGACAAGGCTGTCCACTCTCACCACTTCTATTCAGTATTGTACTTGAAGTCTTAGCTGAAGCCATAAGTCAAGAAAGGGACATAAGAGGGATTCAAATCGGCAAGGAAGAAGTCAAGCTATCCCTATTTGCAGATGATATGATCCTATACCTGAGTGATCCCAAAAACTCCACCAGGAAGCTCCTGGAACTAATTGAGAAGTTCAGCAGGGTGGCAGGATACAAAATAAATGTGCAAAAATCAGAGGCCTTCCTATATGCCCAGAATGAAAGAAGTGAAAAAGCCTTGAGAGAAATAATCCCATTTACTATAGCCCCTAAAAAAATGAAATACCTTGGTATAAACCTAACCAAGGAGGTAAAAGACCTTTACAATGAAAACTTTAAAACCCTAAAGAAAGAAATTGCAGAAGACACCAGAAGGTGGAAAGACCTCCCATGTTCCTGGATTGGCAGAATCAACATCGTAAAAATGACCATTCTACCAAAGGCAATATACAAATACAATACTATACCAATTAAAATCCCAAAGCAATTCTTTAAAGATGTTGACCAAATAATCTCAAAATTCATATGGAGGCACAAAAGAACCAGGATAGCAAAGACAATCCTGAGTAACAAAAACACTGCTGGAGGTATTACCATACCAAACCTTAGTCTATACTACAAATCCATTGTTATAAAAACAGACTGGTACTGGCTCCAAAATAGATACACAGATCAATGGATAAGGATTGAAGACCAGATATAAGCCCACAAAATTACAGCCATTTGGTCCTTGACAAAGGGCCCAAAGAATCCAATGGAAAAAGAACAGCATCTTCAACAAATGGTGCTGGCAAAACTGGATGTCCACATGCACAAGATTAAAGCTGGACGCGTACTTGTCACCATGTACAAGACTTAATTCCAAATGGATCAAGGACCTTGATATAAGGCCAGAGACTATAAAAACCATAGTTGAAAGGATAGGGAACTCCCTCGAGTTGTTTGAAATTTTAAAGTGAGTACAAAGGTGAGGTTCTACCACAACAAATATCATTCAAGCAATACTAAAGGAACATTTCTAAATATGTCCTTGGATGACTTTTCCACATCATGTGAAACTGGTGAGCCCTGTGAGAGTCCACAGTGAAGTCCAAATGAGCCTTTGCTACCATGTGTCTTATACTTCTGCTTCTTACACACTATCTCCCTCCAACTTTTACTAGTTTTTATTCTATCCTCTAGCTAGAGGTATAACTAGTAGTTTTCATCAATTTGACAGGCTTCTATTGCACATTCCATATCATTTTGCTATTTTAATAATATTCTATAATGGATGATTATAGATTGAGAAAACCTAATTCTGTTTTTAAACTGAAAATATTATTCTGTACTTCCTCCTGAATGAAAAGTAACACTTAATGGATGGTTATGTATTATTACCTGTTATTGCATATAGTATCATTTCACCCTTATCCCAGTGAGTTCCATTTAATATTAAGGAATTCCAAAGAAAGATATCTATCCTATAAATTGACTCAGACTTTGTTTTTAGTTTAACTGTACTGTGCCAATCTAACTTGTGTCTGATTACTTCATTTGTTACTTCCAATGTTGAGATTCCCAAGGATAATTGAGAGTTATTGTGGAGAGTTTCATAGAAAACGAATCTGCATCTTAAATTCCACAACTCTACACTTATCGAAGGGCCTCTCCTATACTTTATACCATATTTGTAAATCTCAGAGGCAAAGGCCCACTGATAGTGCAGAATCTCCTTAGTCTGTGTTGTTTCTAAGAGACTCACGGAAGATGTCCCACACTGGCAAAGACTACTCAGTATAAATCTGTTTCTGACAGAGTAATTTAAATTAGTGCTGTATGATGAAGAGATCATGTGACATAAAAACAACACACTTTACTCTGAAACACTTTACTCTTCAAAATACATGCGCTCTAAAAAGGAAACAGGGCTCCTTAGGTTCCCAATCTCCAAAATGAAACATGACTTTTATATACTCGTTCTTATGTTTTCCAAGTTATTCTAATAATTAAATAATAATTCAGAAAACTTATGCTGTGAAGTACTATGTGAATGTATACTGTTTCTAAGATTTAAAATTCATCATATTTGTGTACATATAATTCCATAGAGAGAAGACAGTAGATTCACTCTAGTCAAAAACTTGTTGCATGTATGTAATCACTTGCCTTCCATTTCTAACACAGTCCATAATTGGAAACCAAATGTTCAAACATATGAGCTTGTACATAACATTTCATATTCTTCTTTTTGATTTTTTTTGTTTTTTATTTCCGCTCATACAAACTTAATAGGTACCCTGGTCCCCACCCTCCCTCCACCCCTTCCTGGACCCCATTGCTCCCTCCCCCTTTTCCCTTTCCTTTCTCCCCCTCTCTCCCTATTTCCCAGTGCCTCCTCTCCCCCATCCCTGGAGCATTCTTTAATGTGTATGTCAAACTTTCCTCTGGGTCCTCCTCTCTGATGAGGTGTAAGGACTCAGTGGCTTTTCCTAGAACTCTTTCTTATGTTCCCCTTAAGTATAAGAACACTATTGTGGCTGTTAATCCTTAGCTTCTAAGGATCCTAGTGCCTTTAGTCCATGCTAGACTTTGAGAAGTCAATAATGTGTTGGTCATTGTGCAGGTCATGCAAAGTCCAATTATGATTGCTTCAGCCCTAACTTATGTGTAGTATCTTGCATATCATTGCTCCTCCCCATCTTTAGGCTTTTACAATCTTACTGTCCCCTCTTCCACAAATTTCCTTGAGCTTCAGGATAGGGAGAGATTAGGCTGGCCTAGTTCCAGGGGGTTGATATAAAGTCTCTGACATTCTGAATTATGGTTTGTTGATTTTTTTTAGTTTTGCTGCTCCTGCAATGCCCTTGGCTCTGTCCTGAACATTTTATATTCAAACCATGACAAATTCAAAGTATTCTAGGAATATTTTGATTAGAAATTAAAGATGAAGATCTGTATACTCCTTATTAAATAATAAATGAATTAATGTAAATGAATTGAGTTCATTCATTCTTGTTTTGTTTGGCAAAAAGACACCTGTATGCTTCTCACTGTAGCATTTTAAATAGTTCAATTAATGCACAGACTAGTAGATCAAACATGCTTAATGAGACAAGATATTATAGTCACCTACAATAGTTAAGAGAGAACATGGTACTTCATACGGACCTTGAGCATTCCTTCTTCAAATTGGGATGGGGTATATTATGCAAAATAGAAAATTTTTTCCTGATACATGCAAAGATAAAAACTGTTTCCTATTAAATCCTAGGTGTTTGCTTCAATGTATAGTCTTCTCCCTGTGACTCATATGCTTTGCAAGAATGTCTTCACTATTATTCAGAAAAGCAATGTTTTCTTGATACATTTCTTTTGTCCTTTTAAATTCCATTAAATGGAAGTACATCGTAGTGAAAAAAAAAAAAAACATGTTATAACACTGGCATTAAGACTGAGAAAGAGCTACCGAAGCTGGCATTAAGACTGAGAAAGAGCTACCGAAGAAATTTCAATGTGGTTTTAGGCAATAAATCTTTTAAAGGCTAGTGATATCTGTGAAAGGGTATGAAAGAGAATTCAGTGTGTAAAATATTCAGAGGAATCAGTGAGACAACGAGGCTGCTAAGCCTTGGAGATCACCAGCACTTCTAAGTGTAAGATACCGTAAAAAACTGGCATTGGAATGGAGTGCCACTGTGAATAGGGCTTACCATGGAAACTGCGATCACTTGCTTTTAATTCAGCCACAGTTTAATGCTCAGTCTTCCAGACATGATTTCTCACAGCTGTCTTTCCCAAGGCAAAGCAACCATCGCAAGCAAAGTATATAAGAGATCTGAATTGGCCTAGAGAAAGCAGACCTTCGTATTCAAGCACCATGAGTTCCACAACAAATTGGATGGCTTCTTGCACCCACATTCCAAGGCAAAAACACATCAGTGGACAAAATCTACAAATATATAGAGCCCCAAGTCATGTTTCCTGCCTTTTTCTGAAATCTAAATCTAAGCAAAGAAACAAATATTCCAGGGCACTCGAAAGTTTCCATTTTTAAAAAACAATTTAAATGGTAAGTAAACAGAACAATCCCCAAATACAGAAAGATAATGAAAGAGAATTTAGACAAGTTCACAGACGTTCGTTCCTGATCACGTACAACTGAGGGGTATGATCTCGCCAGAAGGGGAGGGCATATAGTCTGGCAGAAGAAAAGAGATCATTTTGCAAATGGGTGACTGATCCCTCCCTCACCGAGGTTTCCTGCTTTTATTACATCTACCCTTCAATGTGCTATTATAACAAGACTCCAGTTTAACAGTTTTTTGTCTCTGACCAGGCGGTGACATACAGTGCCCATCAGGATGGAAGTGAAGGGCATTGCAGGAGCAGCAAGACTGCAAAAGAAAATCAACAAAGCACAATCCAGAACTTCAGAGACTCTATATCATCCACATAGAACTAAACCAGCCTAATCTCTCCCCATCCTGAAGCTCAGGGACATTTGCGGAAGAGGGGGCGGTAAGATTGTAAGAGCAAAAGGATGGGGGGAGCAATGATTTGAAGAGTCTCTACACTAGATAGGGCTGATGCAATCATAATAGGACTTTGCATGCCCTGCGCCATGTCCGTCACACTATTGACCTCACAAAGTCTAACATTGGCTAAAGGCACCAAGATCCTTGGAGGCAAGGGATTGATGGCCACAGTAGTGTTCCTATGCTTAAGAGGAACACGAGAAAGGGTTCAGGGAAATGCCACTGGGTCCTTTTACGTCATCAGAAAGGAGGACCAAGAGGAGAGTTAGGCATGCACAATAAAGGACTCTCTGGGAATTGGGGGGGAGGCACTGGGAGATGGGGAGGGAGGGAGGGGGAGCAGGGGCTTCGGGGGGAGGAGGGGGGAGGGAACTGGTGTACCTATTAAGTTTGTATGAGCGGAAATAATAATAAAAATGTTAAAAAATAAAATAAATAAATAAATAAAATAACTCAGTGTAGGACATAGCAAAACAGTGAGGTATTTTATTCAGTAAATAGCATAATGTTGAAATATGAATCAAATAACAGAAAGTAAGGAAAGCTTCTAAAAGAAAATACAAAAATAATCACCCAAGTAGCAAATGTTATCACATGGGAAATTAAGTCTAGCTGCTGAAGTAAAAAATTAAGGAGAGGGATTTAAAAAATAATTATAAAAAAGAATTACAAGTGCTATTAGGAATTCTGCCAAAAGAACAGAGAAATGGAGAGAATTACATTACATAAATAATGAACCAGGATGTTTTCTCTCTATACTAAAGACTACATCCAACTGGATGGATATCAAACATGGTGAACATAACTACAGCAAAGAAAATAAAATTTCAAGACACCCAAGGAGAGAAGGATCTCATTGTAGAAAATTGAGCTATAAGCTATCTTTCTTAAGAAAATATGAACGGAGACAATAATATTGTCTTATAGAAAATAATAATAGTTTCTTAAATGTATTTTAAAAAGGCATACTCATTTAACAATTTTATATGCAGCTAGTTATTACTCGTTTGTGCTGTTATGAGCTTCAGGGGTACAAGATAAGGAACAGAAGTCACAGGTGTCAACTTGACAGTTGAGGGGTCTTGTTCTGTGCACATTTGTAATGAATTAGTAGTAAAACCCATAGTGAACCTGCAGAAAACTGTCTAGTTGATGGGAAAGATGCAGTCAATGGTGGGTAGAACTAGTCCTCAGGCAGATGAATAAGATGGAGAGATCTATTTGAGAAAGTTGGCATTCTTCTATATACTTGGCCAAACATGTTGGTCTTGCAAGCAAGGATCCAATATCTTTTACATGTTATGGGGATATGGTTTGGCCAGTCCCCTTAAATCTTCGTGTAACATTGGGATCTCCTGCCAAACTGGACAATAAACTGTAACCAGACTATCATGAGAGAGAGAAAGAGAGAGGAAAAACAAAACTTCCTTTGTTCCCTTAAACTGATTTTGTCATGGTTTTATCAGTAACCATGTAGGCTAATTATACACCCAGAAAGATAGGCATTGTAAGAGCTGCAACCGGTTAAAAAGAAATCAATCTGTGAAAGCTGCAAGCTGTAATACGAATCACCTTGGAAAAAGGTGACCATCAGTGTAATAGTAGTATGCAAGTCAAGGGGAGCAATCAACAGTTTCTGATTAGATTTAAGAACCACTTTTTAGCAGAGATCACATTTCTGGTATTGTAAACCAGAACAAGAATCTGCGAAACGGGAGAAAAAAGCCTGGTGGGATGCAAACCACTAAATTTAAGCTCTAAAATCACTGTATCGAACTACTGTTGTAATGTTTGCCATTATACTCTTAGACCGGAGGAGCACTCAGCACTCAACCAAGAGGCCTCTTCTTGAAATGAAAGGTGTTTTAAGAAAATCACAGCCCATGCAAGTGCAGAAAATAAAGTACGTCAGCTGGCTCAGCCCTAATCATGGCATCCAAACCCCTCACCCATCCCAAAGCTTAAGATGGAACACTGTGGAAGGGGGGATGGGAAGATTGTAAGAACCTGAAAGGTGGAAGTAGTTTGATCAGACATTACTTCTAGATGTGAAAAGGCTGCTGCAGGAGTACATAGCAACCATATATATACATATATATATATACATATATATATATATATATGTATATATATATCCCATAAACTTACATGGGATTTTTCCAATGAACATGTTACCATGAAAAGACTAAGAACTCAACTATGCATCCCTGAAAGACTGATGAGGAGAGGGAAGATACTTTCCTCAGTGTCTGTCCACTTGTGTAGAACAAGATACAGATGAAATTTAAAGTGTTAAAAGAAAATAAATAAATATAGGGCTTGCGAGCCCAGGTTAGGAGTGTTTTAAGTATTGAAGCAGTGGCCTGGGAGCCCAAATAAGTCTGCTGTGAGTAGATAATGTTAACGACAGAGTGGGTCTGCGTGCCCGCCAGGGCACTGACATGGTGTGTGCTAATCTCTTTGAAACACTGGCAGATGACCTGTGTGTGGACCTTCCCCCCCGTGTGATGTTGACCCTTGTGAGCAGTGTATTGATACGCAATAAAGGTGGTACTTAAGGAGCAGGCCTGATCCACACCGGTAGTCCAGAGAAAGACAAGAGTGACCCGAAACTCTCTCTCCATAGATTCTTTGACTCCCTGGTTTTCCTCCCATCTACCGGAGACCTGAAACCTGACAGCGGGAAAGTACTCAGTAGGCCATGCCAGACAGTGACCATCGAGCTGTCCGGCACTCCTGGCTCTGAACCCCTGAGGAAACGCCCAGAGGGTGGTGGCCTCTGGAACCTCCTAGGTGTGAGCTCAAGTACCTGTCTCCGCGGGAACTTTGGAACTGGTAAGAGAGACTCGGTGTCTATTTCTTGCTAGCTGTGACATAGTGAATGAGTATGAATGGGGGCTGCTTGGCACACCACTGATATATGTTTCACATTCTAGCAAGTGTCAGGCACATGCCACCAACTTGCAGGGAAGAAGAAAGGTTGTAGTGGGGAAGGAGGACTGGTAATTGAAAGAATAAAACAATAGTTAAAGAAATAAGCCCATACTATAGTATATGGATTAATGGTTTGGGAAGGGTAAAACAACTGAAAATGGGAACGAAAAGTAATAAAAAGTCCATAAAATCCAGGGAAAATACAAACAATATGTGACATATACAATATTCTGTAAAGAACAACATAATTATGCAAAAAGGTATTTTATTTTTCTCATTTAATCATTTATTTAACAAGAATATAATTTTTGGAAGTTAGAGAATGGGGTTATTGTATAAAAGACATCTATGTATCATGGTAGAAAGCTATGAAAGCCATTATAATAAACACCAAAGAACTAGAAGATGGTACTTAAGGAATTAAAAGAATACTTTTAAAGATTGATGCCAGACAAGAAAGGGAGGGCTTCTTTACCCAAGGATTTGCCCATCAATGCTCAAGCACTTGTCAGTACAGTTGTCCCAGAATCACAGTGAGTAACCTATGAAAAAGGACATGAAAGTAGGAGAAAGACTGGCTGGAGAAGAGAAAAAGAGAAGAGAAAATGGGTGGCAAGGGGCAAGGGGTAAAAACTTACAAATTCATTTATTTATGTATGAAAGTATTGAAATATAAAATGTACAAAAAAGAAATATTTCAAGTAAATATTTCAGAAGAAAAAGTAATCGCTTATTTTCTTCCTAACACAAAGTCTCAAGTAGCTCAAACTAGTTTTCAATATGCAGAGGATGGTATTCAATTCCTGACCCTCCATCCCTTCTTGTGTGGACCACCATAGCCTGCTAACATGGTCACATATTTTTACTTTGAAGTACTTACTTTGAAGTAAAGTTTAAGGAGTGATTATTTTTAATTAGAAATATTTAGTAATATTTTAATCTAACTATGTGCATCAAAGGTTCATTTTAAGAATATAAACTGTATGTGACAACTCTGAAACTAACAGGTATTGAAGATTTCCAAAGCTGCTGGTTGTATGCCATTAACATGCAATACATTTTAAATATCATTACAGTGATATGTATTAAACAAAAACTTTATAGAAATCTTTACTTTAGCGATATAATATATAACTTGTACCTATGCACTATGGAACTGATCAAAACATACAAAATAATCTCCTTACACAGAATATTCTCAGATCCACCTTCCAGAACTGTAAATTAACTGGATGCACTAGCTTACTTAAAGGATGTGTCAACTACATGAGGACTAACCAGTGTGCGGAATCACAGACAAGAGTACATCGTGAGCTTCAGCAACGTCTGCTAAGCAACATCCTCAGAACAGCTTTGGTCTCCTAGAAAACAGACTTACTCAGGCTGGAACCAATCAAAACTAAAATCCTGGGCTCACTCACTCCTGCTCTGAGCCCATTGGGCATGTCTTGTGTTCAGAACACCATCAAAGAAAATTGCATAAGAAAAAATTAGTCTCGAAGGATGATGTGATTTGATATTTTAATGAAAGTTTAAGAGTGTTCATCGCAGGAAAAATATAAACTTTGTTGGAATGCTTTTCACATTTTTATAGTATTTATTGATGATGTTTTGAATAACATGAGGGAAGTTGGGAGGCAGTAAAAGTGCTTATGGCCTCCAGGGGTCTCAGTCTTGCCCTGATCTGACCCCGCATTCACCAAACAATCTTTGTGCTGTGATTAAGCTTTGCCTGTAGGAGTTATTATATGGATTCTCAGAATAGAATGTTGACATTAGTATTCTAGTCCATGTAGCAGCTGATATTTTCTCATTGTAAATCAATAAATAGGCATTCTAGCTTTATGTGTTGGCCTGTGAGTTTGCTTAATTGAGTCTGCCCCTGAGAGATGGGGTGCTGTTTGTGAATGGCAAAATCAGTTCTCCAAGTTTGTCAATCTGAAATAGGAGTCTTGTCAGTGTAGAGAACAAAGGGACATTTTTAGTGTAGTGTCATCTAATTTCTCTAGGAGAAACTTTCCAATTTAATATGTTTTAAAAAATCTATTCATTTCTGTAGATTAATACTTCAAATCAGAACACTTATCATGAATAAGGCATGTGTTTCATTTAAAAAAAGAGGAAATATTAATATCTACCAGGTGAAAAATATGTAGATTTCAGATCTGTTCTTGTAGTTATGGAAGACATCTTAATGAGTAAAGAGTGAGGTAAGGATTAAAGAACTACAATGAAAAACAAAAATACATACTGGTTAAGAGTCAATGAGAAATATTCTCTATATATTGACAGGGTGTGTCTTTTCTGGATGTGGTAACCTCTTGTTTCAAAAAATTTTAAATCTAGTTGAAACCCAGATATAAGCCCACAAAAATACAGCCATTTGATCTTTGACAAAGGGGCCCAAAGAATCCAATGGAAAAAGAACAGCATCTTCAACAAATGGTGCTGGCAAAACTGGATCTCCATATGCAGAAGATTAAAGCTGGACCCGTACTTGTTACCATGTACAAGACTTAATTCCAAATGGATCAAGGACCTTGATATAAGGCCAGAGACTATAAAAACCATAGTTGAAAGGATAGGGCACTCCCTCGAGCTGATTGGGCTAGGCCAACATTTCCTAAACAGATATCCAATGGCACAGTCAATGCTACCAACTCTCAACAGTTGGGACCTTGTGAAATTAAAGAGCTTCTGTTCAGATAAAGAGGTTGTAACAAGAGCTCAAAGGCAACCCACAGAATGGGAGAAAATCTTCACTAACCACATATCTGATAGAGCTCTACTGTCCAGAGTGCACAAAGAACTTAGAAAACTAAACTCCAAGGAAAACAATGCCCAATTAAAAAATGGGCCCTGGAACTTAAAAGAAATTTTACCAGGGATGACATTAAAATGTCTAACAAATATCTTCAAAAATGCTCCACTTCCTGAGCCATCAGGGAAATATAAATCAAAACTTCCCTGAGATATCATCTCACCCAGTCAGGATGGCAAAAATCCACAATACAAACAACCACAAATACTGGAGAGGATGTGGGGAAAGGGGAACTCTCCTACATTGCTGGTGGGAATGCAGGCTCATACAGCCACTCTAGTGAGCCGTCTGGAGATTCTTAAGGAAATTAAAGATTGAAATGCCATATGATCTTGCTATCCCACTTTTGGGAATAACCCCCCCATGCAGCAGAGTTTCACCTCGATAGCACAAGCACGACCATGTTCATAGCAGCACTGTTTACAATAGCAAAGTCATGGAATCAACCCAAATGTCCAACAGTCGATGAGTGGATAAGGAAAATGTGGTACATCCATACAATGGAGTACTACTCAGCCATCAAAAATGATGAATTACTGGAATTTGCTGGGAAATGGATGTCATTAGAAACAATTATATTAAGTGAAGTATCCCAAACCCAGAAAATTAAGTGCCGTATGTACTCCCTAATAGGTGTCTCCTAGTACCAAACTTACCCAGCCCACATTGAGACACTCAAAGGTAAACCTATGAACAGGAGGGATGGGGTTAGAGGGCCACACCAGACACAAGGAGAGGGGGGACCACGTTACAGCAGAGAAAATAGGTCTCCATCAAGGAATGCAGGTAAGTAATGTGACATCTGGTTAAGCTCATAGACGTTCGTTCCTGATCATGTACAACTAAGGGGGTATGATCTCACCAGAAGGGGAGGGCATATAGTCTGGCAGATAAAAAATAATCATTTTGCAAATGGATGATTGACCCCTCCCTTCACTGAGGTTTCCTACTTTTATTACATCTATCCTTGAATGTGCTTTTATAATAAGACTCCAGTTTAACAGCTTTTTGTCTCTGGCCAGGGGGTGACATACAGTGCCCAGCAGGATGGAGTGAAGGGCATTGCAGGAGCAGCAAAACTGCAAAAGAAAATCAACAAACCACAATCCAGAACTTCAGAGACTCTATATCAACCACCTAGAACTAGGCCAGCCTAATCTCTCCCCATCCTGAAGCTCAGGGACATTTGTGGAAGAGGGGGCAGTAAGATTGTAAGAGCAGAAGGATGGGAGGAGCAATGATTATGCAAGATTCTCCACACTAGTTAGGGCCGAAGCAAGTCATAATAGGAATTTGCATGCCCTGCGCAATGTCCAACACACTATTGACCTCACAAAGTCTAGCACCAGCTAAAGGCACCAAGATCCTTGGAGACAAGGGATTGACAGCCACAGTAGTGTTCCTATGCTTAAGGGGAACACGAGAAAGCATTCAGGGAAATGCCACTGGGTCCTTGTACGTCATCGGAGAGGAAGACCCAGAGGAGAGTTAGGCATACACAATAAAGGATTCTCTGGGAATTTGGGGGGAGGCACTGAGGGATGGGGAGGGAGGAGAGGGGGAGCAGGGTGGTTCAGGGAGAGGAGGAGGGAGGGAGGAAACTGGTGTACCTATTAAGTTTGTATGAGCAGAAATAATAAAAAAGTATTAAAAATTTAAATATAGCAAATAATATAGCTGCACATAAAATTTATACAGCACAGAAGCCATATATTGGAGGGATAGTGGGACAGAGGGGATAGACAAGGCCATGGGGCAGGATAATAAATTAAAAGAAAGTATAATGGCACACATATGTGAAAATTCCATAATGAAGCTATTACTGCCTTGTATGCTAACTAAAAGGCATGATTCTAAAAATAATTTTTGAAGTGCAGTTGAGGGTCAATAAGTTAGCATAGCAGGTAAAGGAAACTGTTGCAAATCCTGGAGATTCCAGTTTGATCCTTAGAGCTGTGATAGGTGGAAAAGAATAGACTTCCAAATGTCCTTTGACTCATACACAACACACATACACACATTATATGTATATTCAAATATATGAAAATTGGTCTCTCATAAGAAGAGAGTTTTGTTAGCAGGAATGGCATAACAACTCAAAAGCTGGCATCTAGAAAGAAAGTAAAGTTTGGAAATGAATCAAAGCAAGTCATTGCAGCCCTAAGAGTAATCTACAGGTGGGTAACAAACCATCTTGAAATGCTAATAATCTTGACATTGCAGGTGGGTGAGGATTTACAGATTTTTAGGTATTATAATACCCCTTCCTTTCCCTCTAAAGACAGTTGTTTCTACTAAGTTTCAGAACAGAAGTTTCTCAGAAAAAGCCAATGAAAGTTTGGTACATTTTTTCCATATTTTATAATACACAAATTTTTTAATCTCCCAAAGGCTTTTTTAAAGAAGAGGGGGAAATTAGTTCAAACAGGAAGTGACCCAGCAAATCATTCTGCAAACTTATACTGAGAAGCTATTATCTGGGCAATTAGTCAGGATTGGAGAAGGGAAAGAAATTAATAAAATGAAAATCAGAACTTGACTTGCTGAGAATCTAGTGGGAGACAAGATTCACTCTGAAAAAAAAAGTTATCTAGAAGTGCTGTGGAGAATATTAAAACCCATGAGGAAATGATTTTATCTCTTTGGGCTTTATTTTCTTGATCTTCAGCTCTAGAGCTTGCTTTAAAATTCCTTGGATTTTGAACAGCTAAAGGGGTGGTTCTGACAATTAAAAGTTCAGAGAAGTGCATGATGGATGGGAAAATCAATGTGAGGCTGCAAGCCTTAGGTTCTGAGAACACATTCACTAAACTTAAGACAAACCAAGTCCATCCAAAATTGTGAGTTTCAAAAGAAACCCAAATATAATATTTTTTCTTTTTTTGCATGTTATTTCTTGCATCTCCTTTTGTCTACCTTTGCTTACTTAGCTTCAAGCTCAAAATGTTTTCTCTTGCTTCCAAATGCTCTTATTTTGTGTTTCAATGGGCCTTCAATTTCCCATGTTTGTTTAGCAAACACTGTGCAAATCATACTCCAAGCAACCAAGCAGTGTCCCATGCTAGAAGATGTCTTCCTTTCTTTTTATTCTTTTTTTGATTCATATGTAAGGAGACAATTACAATTACTCTTTTGATCATAACTGCTTCTGAATTCACATGCCTCTCTTGTAATCTTATTTCATGCCTCACACAATGGTTTGCTTATACAGTTTCTTTCCTGTTCTGGCAAGTCTCTTATATTAGGCATTATGTGGCTTATGTTTCATTGTCTCTTTAGTCCCTATTACAGCACCTAAAACATAATAGATGATGCTCATAGAAGTCACAAAAGTGACTATATTAAGTCCTTGAGAAACTTGATACTGACCTTGGTCTTTTTTTTAGTATTTATTCAATTGTGTGCGTGTGCAGAACCACAGGCGAATTCGGGAACTACCATGGACTGCCTCCACCTCCTCTTGTTTACTCTGCCCTGGGACTCACAGGCTCTGCCCTACTAAGACCAGAAACACAGGCTGCCCCTGCTTCCACCCATAGGTCGGGTCTAGGATCTGAACTCAGGACCTTCCACTTGCAAGGCAAGCTTAACCCCTGAGCCACCTCTCCAGCCCCCTAACCTTCATCTTTCATGGCTTCAGTATTGAGACTGAGACCTCCATGACTTACATATGGAACAGCTGAGAGACCAAACGTTGTTTCTTGTCCTGGTAAGAGCCTTTGCCTTCAAAACATGTCTTCAAAAACATGTTTCAATAATGGATTGCTAAATAGGCATAAATGCAAGCACAGAGAGCACTCAGCAAAACCATGGCCTTTTTACATGAAATCCATTTCATGAATCATTGCCATTTTGAATTTCTATCCTAGTACTTTGTCCTCAGGGCTCTCTGTTACTAATGACTTTGAAAAAAAATTGCAGAGTATGCCAACAGATCTCTCAATTGTGCTTATATGGAAGCTATTGTTATCGCCCCCACCCACAAATGTTAAATAAAGGCCAAGTCAGATTATACTTTAGCTAACATTTTTCATTCAGAATAAGCAAAATTGATGCCAAGTAGAGCAGGAAAGTATTGCTTTTGCTGTTTTAATGACCTAACGACTGTCTGATCTGGGAAGAACTAACTAGTTTTTTGGAATCAACAACTTTCTTGCTGCCTAGGACACATCAGGCTGGATGCCATGCTGTCACTTGAGGAAAATTAACTATGATCCACTCTCAGAAATAAGAACTTACTTAATGAATAGGAAATCTGGCTATTGTAAGCAGGAAAGTGCCTTTGCCACATTTCACATCATTCAAACACATCTAACTCTATCCCTCTTCATCTTTCTCTAAAGATCTTAATGATGCTTCTTGTTTCAGAAAGGACCTCTACCTCTTTAGCTCCATCATATACTTCTTCCTCTGTTTTAATACTAGACTACATAAAGTACACATTGGCATGGGAACCACTGTACTCTCTCATCTCTGAGTTGTTTAGGTAATAACAAGAAAACAAATTTGAAATAGATACCTATATATTTATGTGCATGTATGTGTGTGTGTGTGTGTGTGTGTGTGTGTGTATGTGTGTGTGTGTGGTGTTTGTGTATAAATTTACATCATGAAGAAACAAATCTTGCTGAATATACATATATTATTAGGAACCACTTTCCTGATAATTCATCAGTACTTTCAGATTTCAGTACATGAAAAAAAAGCCAGTGGAACATTTTAATAGCAACTCTTTATTCAAATTAAAATTTAAATAAAATCCCAGTTTATTAAACAAAAACAATGTCCACAGGCAGGAATAAGTAGGCCAATAAAAGCTTAAAGTTTTGCATTGCTGATGTTAATGTTTGATGTAATAATATTTAGTGTGAGCTAATATATTCCTTGTGACTAAGCATGAGTCTCTGACTGTGGAGGGTACTAGTTCACTCCTGGAAGAACAAGTACTTTGAGATCAAATCAGTCCTCAGGACTATCAGGTTTACTTTATTCATCCAATGTGAGAGAAAAAAAATTTAATCTACTAGCTAAGAATTACCTCCTGACATTACCTGATCTCATCAGGAAACTGTTAAACATGTCGGGAACAGTTGCATGCAAATGGGAAGGGAGAGGGAGCAGGGGATGTTCTGGGCGTAGTAATACAAACCTTAAAATAAAATAATAATATAAAGCAAGGAAATATAAAGTTATTAAACCTTCTGTATGTTAACTTACTGCCTGTAGAACACTGGGCTATGGTTGCAATTACATCACACTATTGTCATAAAATAAGTGAATATACTCATAAGCACTTCAATGGGAAGCATGATATACGCACATGCTGTAGTGAGCCTCCCATAAAAGGCACCTATTACTTTTTATCCAAATGCATTTCATGTTCCTTGGGTTAGTGTACAGTTGGGATTTTCATAGTGTCTTTCATTTTATGAGACTCTTTTCCTATGCACATCAGAGGCATAGTTAATACATCAATAAAATAATGCTAATATGCAAACTAAAAAATAGATGCCTATGATCACCTATAAAATACATGTACTAGGAATTGTAAAAGAAAATTATAGGTAAAATACATTTAAAAATGGCATTTGCAGTAGTAACATTTATTGATAATGTTTGTGAGCCATCACTCTGGCAAGTGCTTCTGAGGTATTGCCTCAGTCACTCACTGTGTAAGTCTCTGAGGAAAGTACAGATAGAGGAGGAAAACTAAGTAAATGGCTTAGCTTCATATATCTGGTCAGTTGCAGATAAAGCCTTGAAGCCAGGCATTCTTAGTCTCATGTTTGTCTGAATAATATGTCAGCTTGTTTTACAAAACTCATTTAGTGCCTCTAAAATCAGTCAAATAAATAGCTCAGTCCATGTGTGATGGACAGATAATGCCTCATTTGATTCATTCACTGTTACTTTGCTTTTCTGATGTTTGGCTAACTTCAAAAATGATATTTTTTGTCTCTGGGTTTCTCTGTTTTAACACTATGGCATGCCAATATATAACAGACTTCTGTTTTCCCATTTTCATTATAATTCTTACAAATTTCAATAACATAAAATGGAGACTTTTATTTCATATGCAAAATTTCTAAGTCATGCTTGCTTCAAATAATGCCTTTTAATATTTTCCTTTTGAGTTGGAGAGATGGCTCAGGGTTACAACGCTCTCTTGCAAGCAGAAGGTCCTGAACTAGGATCCCAGGTCCCATGTGAAAAATGACAGGAGGAAACAGCAGCAACCTACACTTCTGGCCCTGGTGGGAAGAGCCTAAGAAATACAGAGAGAAGCAAGAAGGAGGTATAAACAACCAGGGTGATTCCCAAAGTCATCTGTGGTCTTCCACATGGACATACAGTTCTCTCTCTCTCTCTCTCTCTCTCTCTCTCTCTCACACACACACACACACACACACACTAAGTAAATTAAATGTTTAAAGATATATTTTTTCTCTTGGGTTGCCTCACTATGTCCTCAGTATGTTATATTCTTCCTCCTCCTCCTCCTCCTCCTCCTCCTCCTCCTCCTCTTTCTTCTTCTTCTTCTTCTTCTTCCTCTCTTACTACTACTCCTCCTCCTTCCCACCTCCTCTTCCTCATCCTCATCCTTATCCATATATTTCTCAGCATATGCATGTTTAACACATATTTGTATGTGTGTTTGTACACTTGTGTGCATGTGGAATCCTAAAATTGATCTCAGGTGTCTTCTACCGGTTTCCAAATTTATTATTAAGGAAGTTTCTCTCATTTGAACCCAGAAGTAATCTATTGACCAGGCTAATGAGCCAGTTTGCATTCTCTGTCTCTACTTCTAGAATACTGAGATTACTGTGATTGCCATAAAACTGCCCAGGTTTTACTGGACATGGGTGTTCAAAATCCAGTCCTCATACTTGATTGCATAGCCCTCTAGAGACCCTGGATTCTGTCTTACATATTTTCTAGCTTTATATCTCTTAATTTTCCTTGCTTTTTCCCTTTCATCTATTTATTTATTATTTATACTATTTCATAATAATATGTTATATGTACTATTATACAGATTTTTCACCCTTTATTACTACATTCCAATCCACATTTTCCCCCATGTCAAACCTTTCTCCTTTCTGACCCATTTCTCATGTCCTTCTGTATGTTTAGAATTCATGCAGTCCTATCTGGGTTCCTGTCAATGGCATATGTCTGGATATTTGATAGGACAAGGACAATGTTCCAGTAGACATACTTTTGGGAGGAGTTGTTTCCCTTCTCCCCCAACATTAGTCTGTGAGAGGGGTGTGGTACTTCTTGACCATTTTCCTCTTTCATGCTCTCATTTACATAGGTCAAATCATGTGGTCTCATGAAGGTAGAGCCAGCTAGGGTGAGTTCATTGTTGCAAAGGTCTGGTCATATATGGAAGATAAGTTCTGGCTGCATCTCTTGCCTATGGTATTTTACATTTTTATTGCTCTCTATTCCATGATGGTCTCTGAGCCTTAAGGTGAGGAGTAGTTTAGATGTCCTGTTTAAAATAATGCATCTAAATGTTAAATGTGCATAAAAATCACATATGACTCTATAAAATGGACTTTGAGGCTTAGGTCTGGGGTAAGAGAGAAATTTTTACTTTTCTGACAAAGGTATCACTTTGTGCTCCTGGTGCCAGGACTAGTCGACTAGTAAAGTTTTAGAAATGGCTTTTTCTAGTAGTGATTAATTTGATTGCAAATCTTTCTGTTCTGTTGTTCTTTTTTAGTTCTATTTTAAAGAGCTAAAGTGTCAATTAGCTATTTTTCAAATATTATACTATTGTATTTTAAGGCTTTCTACAAATATTTAAAATGTCCTTGGAATCTTTTAGCATAGTGAAACTATTGTTTTTAACAGGTGTCTGACAATACCAATTTCTTTCTCTTTTCTGCTGTTTTTCTCTTGTCTTTTTCATATCTGTAACTATTCAATTATTATTTGAAAAATTATCTATAGAAATAATTTGAGGGCTGGAGAGGTGGCTCAGAGATTAAGCCTCCGCCCTGCAGGCAGAAGGTCCTGAGTTCAGATCCCAGATCCCACGTATAGACGACAGGTAGAAGCGGGGGCGGCCTGCGCTTCTGGTCCTGGTAAGGCGGAGCCTGTGAATCCCAGGGCAGAAGGAGGTGGAGGCGGTCCATGGGTGGTTCGCGAATTCGTCCGTGGTTCTACACATACACAAACACAGACACACACACGCGTGTGCATATACACACGCACATGCACACAGTTGAATAAATAATAATAAAAAATTAAAAAAAGAAATAATTTGAGAAATAGAATAAAACTTTATTCTTTCTTTGACAATTGTTTACTTCTATGCCTGCTTGAGGATCCTTTACATCTTTAGGGCTTCTCTCTCCCCCCCCCCCCCCCCCCCGCCGCTCATACAAACTTAACAGGTACACCAGTCCCCTCTTTCTCTCCACCTCCCCCCAGCCCCCCTCCCTCTCCCTCCCCATTCCCCAGTGCCTCCTTCCCCCAGTCCCTGGAGCATCCTTTAATGTGCATGCCAAACTCTCCTCTGGGTTCTCCTCACCTATGAGGTGCAAGGACCCAGGAACACTTCCCAGAACCCTTTCCTGGGTTCCCCTTAAGTTTAGGAACATTACTGTGACAATCAGTCCCTAGCCTCCGAAGATCCTAGTGCCTCTAGCCCATGCTAGACTGTGGGGTCAATAATGTGTTGGACATAGCACAGGACATTCAAAGTCCTATTATGATTGCTTTGGCCCTAACTTCTGTGGAGTATCTTGCATATCATTACTCCTCCCATCCTTGTGCTCTTACAATCTTACTGCCCCCTCTTCTCCAAATTTCCCTGAGCTTCAGGATGGGAAGAGATTAGGCTGGCCTAGTTCCTGGTAGAGTCTCTGATGTTCTGAATTATGGTTTGTTGATTTTTTTTTCGGTTTTGCTGCTCCTGCAATGCCCTTGGCTCCATCCTGATGGGTATTGGGTGTCACCCCCTGGCCAGAGATAAAAACCTGTTAAATTAGAGTCTTGTTATAAGAGTATATTCAAAGGTTGATGGAATAAAAGTAGGAGATCACGGTGAGAGAGGGTCAATCATCCATTTGCAAAATGGTTTCTTTCTATTTGGCCTATATACCCTCCCCTTCTGGTGAGATCATTCCCCATCAGTTGCAAATGATCAGAAAGGAAAGTCTGTGCACTTAACCAGATGTCTCATTACTTACTTGCAGTCCTTGATGGTGGCCTATTTTCTTTGCTGTAACATGGTCCCCTCTCTCCTTGTTTCTGGTGGGCCCTTTAGGGCCTTTTTTGAATGAGCAACTTGAACATCAGCTCACATAAGAAGATGTTTGTTCATGGTCAAGTTTCCCCTGAAAGTCTACCCATAAAGATGCTGAGAGGAACAAAGATTTTCCCTCAAAAGGAGATTCTCTCCGTTAAGTGATGTCCAGTTTGTCCCATGAAACCACCAAAGTTAAAATCAGTTTCTAAGTCTTTACCCCAACGGAAAAATCTCAGAGACTTGTTGTACCTCTCTGAATGTTTTACCCACTCACAACTTTACCTTCATGAGTTCTTGTGTGTGTGTGTGTGTGTGTGTGTGTGTGTGTGTGTGTGTGTTTGCATGTATGTGTGTGCGTGCGTGCATGCGTGTGTGTGTGTGTTTTGTCTGTTTGAACAGAATGACTATTCTAAATTTTCTAGGCTGCTACTACTAGAAACAGAAATTTTTATTCCATACACTTTTCTCTATCATTTTTTATCTTGAATTTCAATGTAAATTTTGCCTTGGAACAATAGTGCATCTTCCTTGTATCAGAATATATTTACGGGGCTGGAGAGGTGTCTCAGGGATTAAGCCTCTGCCTTTCAGGCAGAGAGTCCTGAGTTTGGATCCTAGACCCCATGTATAGATGCAGGGCGGAAGCGGGGGCGGCCTGCGTTTCTGGTCCTGGTAGGGCTGAGCCTGTGAATACTGGGGCAGAGTAAACAAGGAGGAGGTGAAGGCGTCCATGGTGGTTACCGAATTCGTCCATGGTTCTACACACACACACACACACACACACACACACACACACACATACACACACGCGCACACATGCACAATTGAATAAATAAAAAATACATATTTAGTAGCAATTAACCATATTTAGAGCAATCTATTAGAAATCATAGTCAGAATCTGATTATCCAATCCTTTACTTTCAGCATTTCAGTTCCTAGTTCTCTCCCAGCTATATTGTCCTCTTGAAACCCTCCAAATCCTTGCAAGTTAGAGAACTGGGAGAGAATCTTTAAAAGGGAGAAGGAACCAGAGGTCCAAGTCTTCCACATGCATGAAGTAAGGACCACAAAGAAGCTGTCAATGTAGTACTTCTCTGGTTTCTCTTCTTTCGATCCCAACTACATTCAGTTCCTTTTACTTTTCACCATTTCCCTATTCTTCAGCTGCTTTTCTCCATGCATTTAGAAGACAGTTTAGTGTAAATTGAAGAAATCCTAATCCCCATGGATCACTTCTGTGATCAACATAGTAAATGCTGAGCACAGCAAATGCAGACTTGGGCTGCACATATGAATACAGCTGTAATTATTTTTACTTGTTCAGTTCATCAAAAAAGTTTAGCTTTTACCTGTTTAATATTGTAAAGTATCATTGGCATGGTTTTAAAATAATATTTTCATTAAAAAAATCAAAAGCAGAGGCTTCACATGTTCAAATTTTGTGATGATTAAATTTGGTAGTCAATTGTTTCATCTGAGAAGCACTAGGATATTAAGCATTAAATAATGTTAAGCACACCCATGGGTTTGTCTTTGAAGTCTTTTTCAGAAAGTAATAACTAAGGTTCCAAACCTGCTCTGAATGTAGTCTCCAACATTCATTAGGCTGAAAATCCAGATGAAATAAAAATGAATGGATGACAATCATTTTCTCTTTCTGCTTTCTGATTGCCATCTTGTGAGCTGATCTGTCACTCCACCATGCCTTTCCCAAGATGGAGTGAAACCCATGAATTCATAAACAAAGGAATTCTTCCTTCTCTTCAATGAATTCTTATTTATCACACATGAAAAATCTGAGTAACCTATGTTTATTATAAATCTGAGTAATCTGCAGTTTGCTGTAAATCTAAGTACCCTACAGTTGCTGGAATGATAATTTAACTTTCTAAATTTCATTTAGTAACCCCTTACTTATGCCAAGTTTCATATCTACATTCATAATTAGCACTGACTTCATCAATTGTGTAAAAACAGGAGTTTTGATGCCTCTGAAGAGAAAGAATTAAATCAGTACCTGAGAAAATTTGAAAATGCTAAAACAAAGACTTTATACCTTTATAATTAGCTAAGTACATACTCCATTGAACTTGAGACAATGGTCTTACTATATAACTGGAACAAACCTCTCTATGTGGCCCAGGTTGACCTTGATCAAGACTGTGACCCTGTCTTGGTCTACTTAGTGATGACCTTATAGGTAAGCACCACCAGTAAAGAAAATCTATCCTTCTGACTTTTGAGAATGTTCAACACCATTTATCAGTATTTACTATGTCTTAAAATTGCACCAGAATATCAGGACTGTAAAAATGTATAAACATGGTTCTATCTTTAACAAATGAAATATAACTTGCATCTTGTCAGCTAAACAAGATATAAACACAGTTGAAGTTTGAAGGGCGTAAGTGCACAGTTTAACAAATAGACTAAGTAACTGCCTAAGGCAAGTGCAATATATTAAAAGTGACTATGAAGTTGATGGAAAGGCTCTATGTGTAAATGCACTGGTTGCCATGTTTAGTGAACTACATTTAATACACAGGATCCACATGGTTGAAGGAGAGAACCAATTTCTTCAAACTGCCCTCTAACTTCCACATATGTACTATGGTCCAAACACATACATAATACAAATAAATAAATAAATAAATGAAATCTACTTTAAATGACTTTTAATGAATATTAAGACAAAATACTACATGAAAAAGGAGCACTGAAGTCACCAAGGATGAAACTCTTCAATTAAATATTTGTAATTAATGACCCACCTTAGTAGTATTCTATATTTTCCAAACAAGAAAAGTAGAAAAAAAAGGTTAACAGAAAATTTTGTATTTATCCTAACAAAAAGATAAAAAAAAATCTAGATATATGTTAGAGGAGAAAAATTGCTTCTTAGAGCAATTTTAAATATTAAAGGTTTACTCGTGTTGGCTATGTCAAATCAGAAAAGATTCAAAAGATCACTTGACCACTCAAGTCCTTAATTGCCAGATTTGGTAAATTCATTGTAGTATCTAAAATCAGAAAAATATCTGAATAATGTTCCTGTAAAATCAACAAATGTGTGGTGTAAAACAATGATAGTAGAAATGGAGAAGAAATTTATGAAGAAGAATTCATAAAAATGTACATTTATGATCTAAAGGTTCTGGATATGAAAGAGTGAGATGGATTATATCAAGCATGTTCCTAAGAGTCTCATAGCAAATGTTGATTGTATTCATGTCCTTTACATTTTGAATTTAGGATTCAACAGTATCATAGAGAGAAGAACTGAGTGAACACAATACAAATAATTATATATGTATATAATGATTAGAATGGGAAAGAGAACAATAGAACAAGAATAAATAATTTGAAGTCTCTCCTATGATGATTAAGAATTTTATTATCAGGAAAGAGAACAATAGAACAAGAATAAATAATTTGAACTCTATCCTATAATGATTAAGAATTTTATTATCACCAACAGACTACTAGTAAGTATTTTTTTCCTCATTTTCAGAGGCCTTTATACCATGGTTGTTAGGTCTCGTGTGATTGGCAGATCATCACAAAGGCAGAGAAACTTCTCCATCTCATTAAGAATCAGAAACAGAATGAATGGAAGACAAGGAACTATGCCTAGTAGTTTATCCTTGTACTTAGCTCTCACCTCCTAAAGTTAGTACAAATATCAACTATAGGCACCAAACAGCTACCCACCATGTCTGCAGCACATGAGCCTTTAGGATACTTCATACTAGAACCACAACTTGACAGAAACATTTTTAAATTACTTATATATTTTTCTTATGAACTATATGAATATGTATTTATGCTGTTACTTTCCTTAATAACAAAAGAGTTTGAATAAAGAATCTCTGAATTTTTTTCTGATATTTAGCTATGTTGTACTTTTCTGTGGATAGTCAACCATGTATAGCCACAAAAGAAAACAAAGAAGAGATTCAGGAAAAGAAAATCTGCCATTCAGAGACAAGAAGCACAGCACAACACATATGGTCACACAAGGAGGCACCAAGTAGTCAGCAAGTAGAAAACAGGGGAGAGAAAAAGGCAATGTTAAGGATATTGTAATAGTTCATTTTGATAGGACAAAATGAACAGTCTACATTCACCTCAAACATGTCACAAGGGGATGAAGGTAGGGGAAGTAATGGATAGAGGGGATGTGGATTTGCATTAGTTAGCTGGAATATCACAGAAATGCCAGACATCCTCTTTCTTAGATCTTTTTATGTCTACAAATTGGCTGCCCCTGGAAGTGATAGCCTCTCTCTCTTTTCTCTCTCTCTCTCTTTCCAGCCATAAAAAAATTTAGAAGGTTATCCAAGCATCTTAATATGCAGAATGCATGTATAAAAATATAATTTGCTCATCTTAATTTATCTACCAGGTAATTAGTCAGTTCTTTTTCAAGAAAATTAATTTATATATTAGAACCTCTAGGGAAATTCAAAACTTGCTTGTTGTAATAAAATTTATGACAAATACTTCTGGCTTAATTTCTTTCAGAAAGTTACAATGGTAATAATATTAGTGCCCATCACAATATCTTTTCCTTCTGCTTGTCTAAGAACACATAATAAATCTCAGTTGATGAAAAAAGCAGGAGCTGGATGATAATTTTAATATATATTACCTGATTATCCTACTTTGAAAGCTTTTCATAGGTTGCACAAATTCTTTTAATTCTAATGAAAGCAATATTTAGTTATTCAATAATGTCAATCATCTAGTTGACACATTGCAGGAGAAATATCTTATTATATATCCTGCATTACAATATTCCAATTGTCATTCAGTATAGCCATTAAAATTAGTAATTTGTTTTAGAAAAAGAAAAGAAAACAAAATCTAATGAGCCTAGTATTCTACCTCAAATAGTTGCAGTAAACAGTGTGCCCATACAGTTCATAAAGAAATGAAAAGGAAATGGGACATACAAACTGACATAGCCTGGATGTTGGAAGGAACAGAAATTTCAAGAAAATTGTGAGGTTATCTTCTTACCCTTGACATATGTTTTCTAGGAAGACGAGTTCTGTCCAAGAAAAGAGAACTTTATACTATGATTCAAACAGCTAGCTAAGTGGTGGCCCTTTCCAAGAAACCAGAGAATGAGACTGAGCTGGACTCTAAGGAAGACAGTCAGAGAAAGGAACAGGTGATGGGCTTGATTCAACGAGTAGAACCTCAGTGTTCCAGAAATAATTGGTAGAGTAACAACTTACAGAGATGCATGCCATCTGACTCTTGGCAATTTTCATAAGCAAAACTCACTAGGGAGCGTTGGCCTTCCTGATAGAAGAAGGTGGAAAGTAAGAACATTTTTGTGACATACAAGTTTATACCAACAAGTGAAATCTCAAAATTTCTTTTACTTTGTTCACAACTACTAGTATTGGTCACAATAATTATTTTCTCTAAGATTTTACACTGTGCTGAGTACTTTCCTAAGTACACATAAATCATCTACTCTAAAATGCATATCCTCATTTAAGAAGCAGATGTATGAGTCCAGTCAATGCCATTACAACTTAGTACCTGAGAGTCACATATAAACAACAGAAATTCCAGTTCTTGTAAGGATCCCAGAATAGAGCATCCTGCATTAGGGAATCACTCATTGGGGTAGTGTTCAATAATGACAAAATTGCTGATTTTTTAAAATCATCATGAATTCATTCATGAGATTGGAGCTCTGAGAACCTAACTACCTCCATGCAAGTCCAACATCTCTATGTGGTTGAGTTAGGAATCACATTTCCAGCATTTGCCTTTTGGGAGACGCATTGTTGTTGAGTAGCCAATTTGTTCTGTATTCATAATGACTTAAAAGAATATGAACATTCATAGGATGTTTAAGTCTTATCAGAAGACAGAATGAAGGATATTAAATTCAAACCAAAGCCACTCTACACCCCTGCTAATTTGACCACCCCTATCTCTCCCGAGCAACCACCAATGTCTAGATCACATATGAAATTTTTGTTAAGGTGAGTTAGTGAATTAGAGCACTACAGCTTTAAGTTTTACACTGAAAATTGCATTCAGTCCATGGTCAGATCAGTCATGCCTTTAAAAAGAATAGTGAACTCCCTCCTTACTCCTAATGGGACAAAACCCTTAATGTCAGTTTGAGATTCAGAGCTGGTTTTGCTATTGTCTACTGCCATATCCTTGACAGGCAGTGATGTATGAAAGAAAAGTTGCTGAAGCTTGTTTCAGGCATTTGAGTGACCTCAGAATGTGAACTGAATACATGAATTGGGAAATACCTCTCCTGCACAAGAAAAAAAAATGCAATTTTATATTGCTTCACTTATGGTCAACATACCCATTAAAAATCTTGCATCATGTTTCTCTAAATCCTATGATAACTACTGAGGCAATATTTGTATTTTAAGTAAAAAGAAATTGTATTTTGAAATTAACAACTCCCTGCAAGGGATAGACTAAACAACTTACATTTACTCAAAAGAGCTTTAAATACAATAGTTGTGCTATGATGAGTACAATGCAAATTGTGTACTCCAGGGATCAGAAAGCTCAGCTCTAACTTTACAGATTTTCAAGAAAAGGAACAGAATTATTCATTCTCTATGGGTTTTAGAGAATATTATTTCAAGTACAGAATAGCCTATGACAGTATGAAATCCAGATAGGTTTAAAATTATGAATTCATAACAAAGATGCTAGGATATACTTTTGATTTTTAATATAAAGTATTTTCACTAGAAGAGATAATATTGATAATATTTAATATACTTCATAAGAAAACTTTCCACTGTTCTTACAAATTTGTCCATACTTTTTTTTGTTACTATTTATTCAATTGTGCATGTGTGTGTGTGTGTGTGTGTGTGTGTGTGTGTGTGTGTGTGCATATGTATGTATGTGTGTAGAACCACAGGCGAATTCGGTAACCACCATGGACCGCCTCCACCTCCTCCTGTTTACTCTGCCTGGGGATTCACAGGCTCTGCCCTACCAGGACCAGAAATGCAGAGCCGCTCTTGCTTCTGCCCAGAGTCTATATGTGGGGTCTAAGATCCAATCTCAGGACCTTCCACCTGCAAGGCAAAGGCTTAACCCCTGAGCCACCTATCCAGCCCCCAAATTTGTCCATACTTAATAGTTGTTTGTCAGTCTTATTTTCTGGGTTGTCTTTATTTCCCTTCAAAAAAAAATTTGGGATGTATTCTTGCAACACTAAAATTTATTTTAATGAAATGAGCTGAAGAATTGCTTTATTACCTGTGGCATAAAACATTATGTGCTAGATACATAGCACATTCTAGGTATGACATAACTCTCTATCAACTTTGCACACATTTAATCTTTAAACCCCTGTTTAAGAGATTCCATTGCCACACCGCTCTTACATATCATAAAATTGAGGCATAAGTTCATCACTCTTTCCTACAGCTGGAAAATGAAGGAGTGTATATTTTGATCAGAATGATCCTGCATATTTTGAACTAAGGTAGCTATATACAGCCTATTCTTTAGACCAAGGATCTTTTGAGAGTTGGAAAAGTTCCTAAACATAACTACATTGGGCAGTAAATAAAGCTGGAGATTCCAGGAAAGCCAGGACATGTAGCTGCTCTACCCTTTACATTCTGTCCTGTGCTGCCCCAACTTTATTGACACGCTTTCTCATTTGCTGAATGGATACATATATAAAGTAACTATAAACCTGGGGTCCATCTAGGGCTGCATCATGTACAAGGGCCTTATACAATCAACAGATATTCCTGTCAGTCAAGATACAATTTATCAATCTCTTCTGCAGTGCCATAAGCTTCCAATATGTTTGTCAGCTTAAGTACATATGTATCATACGTATCAATCATAAGCTAGGTGACTCATAAATTATGTTTCAGAATAAAATAGGTATATACCACTTGCATATCAGAGATTTGCTATTGTAGAATAGAAGTCACCCTTCATCCATCCCAGTTGCACAGTCCCAGTAGCGATACAAAGCTAGTGGAGATAAGACAATTTAGGAAGTTTGGAGTTTGTTTCCCTTCTGTATGATAGTGCTGTTTCTCAAAGTACATGGGAGTATTGCAGTTACTCTGCATGGCTGCTGATAAAATCACCATCAAACAATCTAAGGAAATAAATGGTTTATTCTCTCTTGCAATTTCTGGTTTCAGTTCCTTAACCGGCATGACAGGAGAGCTTTACACCAACTCCAAAGAGCCAAGGGAAATGGCCACATAATGTCCACATAACATCTGAGAGAGGGACAATTCTTACTTGTCAGACCAGTATGTCTGGCTAAGTATACACAAAGATGTCAACTTTAAAACCATCTCTCTGCGATTCATTCACCTATCCAGGGACTAATCCCGCCCACCATGGGCTGTGTCTGCCCTATCAACTAGATAATCTCCTACAGGTTCACTCTGGACTTAGCTCAACTACTAATTCTCTACAAATGTGCCTGGAGCTTGAACGCTCAACCATCAAGTTGACACCTATACCTAAGTATGACAGGGGGTAAATAATCTTTAGGATAACTACATTTTTATCAAAATGCATATTAAAATTTCTTTCTAACTCAGTAAATGCCATTGCACGCTTAGGTATTGATATATTATTTTTCCTGAGTAAAACCTCATTTGTAGGGATAGCTACTCCTTAGCTATTCTTTGGTGATTCACTGCTCCTTGGTGGGTGATAAATACTTCTCAGGTAATGATAAGCAGTCCTCAGTAGATAATAACTACCTCAGCATCTCCTCTGTTGATGATGTCTAGTTTTCAGCTAAAAACTAGTCCTCAATTGATGATAGTTGCTTCTCAGCTGATGCCTGAAGATTTAAGCTGATCAGGGTCACACATGAGAAATGTTCTTTAAAGGAAGCATATGAACAGGCATATTTCACATTCAGTGTTTCATGTGTGCAAATTGGCATTACAACAAATTGATTTAATGACTGTGATCTTTAAACAAGCCAGTCACAGTAATTAAAACATTAAGGAGATTTAAAACTAATCTTGAGAGTACATTCTACGTTAATACACAAGAATACGCCTGTAAAAGCCCATGTGCCCATGTGTTCCCAGTAATCTTTGACATTGAGTTTATTTTTCAAGGTCAATCATATATCCTGGAAGAAACACTCATTCCAGTTTCCTCTTTTAATTTTAAATAAAATTAGCAAGTACAATGAGTAGGTATCCATGCCTTTTTCCTTATCTTCCTCCTTTTTCTCCTTCCCCTCCCTTTGTGGATCCAACTCATTCCCTCCCACCCTCCTATCCATCAGCTTCTATGGGTATCTGGTTTCTCTCTAGATCATTATTCTAGTGGGTTTCAGGTGTCTGTGGCAGACCAAGTGGTCCTTCCAAGTGGGCCACTGATATGGGCACTCCCATTCACCAATCTAACCCTATCCTCTAAGGGATCCTACTGCTTGAAATTATTTCTCCTGAGATTCCCAATAGTCTGTCTATGTTGATATGTTGGCTATTGCGTGGATCTGTTAAAGTCAAGTCTTGAAGTGACTTCCTGGCTGTAGCAACCCTGTCTTGAGTGAAGTGTCTTGTCCTGCAGTGGACTTCCTCATCTTTAGGCTCTTGCAGTGTCACAGTGTTACAGGTTCCCTGAGCCTTAGAATGGGAAGAGATTTGGGTGCCCTGATTCTGGGTGAACATTGTAGGGTTGCAGGTACTCTGCATTCTGGTTGGCTGTTGTCTATTTAATTTTTCTTCTTCTGCACTCGGCTGTGTCCTATCTGGGTGTCCTATCTCTCCTATCCAAAGAGAAAAAAAAACTGTTTAAAGAAGGCCTTTACATATGAAAAGACTTAAAGGAGGGAGAGAGGAGATATAGAACATAGTAGAGAGTAGGATCAGCCTTAGGAATCCAATTCCCCTGTCTTCTGATCCCTAATCCCCCAAGATGGGGAACACTCCTGGAGTGATGCAACTGGTCCAATCACCAGTGGACAGGATGAGACATCTCAATACTTATGAGTTTTCTTGACAGTAGCCTTATTTATCTAATTAATTGTCTTCCTTTGTCTCCAGACATAAGCTTATACAACTGCAGTTTTCTGATTTTTGACATAGGTGCTCAGGAAACCCAATGGAAAAAGAATAGCATCTTCAACAAATTGGGCTGGCAAAACCAGATATCTGAACACAGAAAGTTGAAATTGGACCCTTACATGTCACCATGCACAAAAATCAACTCCAGATAGAGCAAGGATGTTAATATTAGACCAAAGACTATAAAAATCCTAGAGGAAAAAGCAAGGAATTTCCTCATATTGATTGGCCAATCAATTGCACAGGAAATAGAACCAGTTACTTTACTAATCAAAAGGAAAGGGAAGGGGAATGCAGCTGTCTGCCTAGACAATTGTGTGTCATATGTTCATTTAGTTAAATGTTAAAACATTGGATATAAGAGAATACATGCTGGAAGGGAAGATGAAGACTTACATAATCTATCCCTTCATAAAAATGTGAGCATTAGTAAAAATGTCAAATTCCTTATGGATTGAGAAATCACTAAGTAATTTTTAAAGGTACTCAAATACTGGGAAATCTAGAAAGCTGTGTGTACAGGAGCAGCTACATATATATGCAGGCGAGAAAAAAATCTAAGAACGCCCTAAGCAGCCATCTCTGGCTGACATTTAGAATGTACAAGCAGGAAGCAAAGGCTAAGATAGAACAGCACATTCTCAATTAGAGTGAAGAGGACATGTTCCACTTCTTACTAAAATTCTGTTCCCTTATAAGACTTACATGTGTTGACTTGTGTATTTTAATATTAAGTTAAACAGGAAAAAATTTGAAATATTGGAAAATTGAAATTAAAGTTGAATTAAATTGGAATTGAAATTGAATTAAAAAAAACTTTTTTCACCACTACTGGGGACACTGTATCCTGTCTATGGCATTGCTGCCGATTAAATCGCAATCAGAATTCTCCTTATGGCTGGTAAGGAAATACACTTTTCTAGGAGCAAAAGATAAAACAAGAAACTTAAAATATTTTAATAAAGATGAAACATTAATAGGTTACAAAAACAATATTTCTAAAAAGAAAATAAGAAGCAAATTGAATGAAGAACATAAACCCTATCATTAATAAAATGGATAAAATACTGCAGACAGGTAGAGATTAAAAAAATTGATAACAGAGTATACAATCATAAAGTGGAAAATATGTGCCTAGAAAAATGAACAACTGGAATATATATGACAATATCAAATAAAATATATAAAAGAAAATGTTATTAGAGGAAATGAAGACAATTTCCTAATAAAAAAGTTGAAATCATTCATGAAGTCACAACAATTACAAACAAATACACACTAACCACATAGCTCCCAAACACACAGCAATATCTGACAGTATTTGAAGGAGAAAATGATTTGAGAGTATATGGAAATGGTTCGCTGGAGTTTCCATAGGAAAGGGGGTTGGGAAAATCTGAATAGCACATCCAGAAGGAAGGTGATGATAGTATAAATCTCTAGTCTAAGACTAAGTAAAACAAAGATTTTTTAAAAAAAGAACAATGAAAATACTTAGGGATTGGTATAGTCAAGGGAGAGTCCATACTTAAGACCATGAGTCACAAAAATCTGTTCATAGTTTTACATGAACATAGACATATGTTCCAAAACAGTAGAATGATTACAACATTGGGAAAAGCCCAACATTTGGACATGACCTTGATGCAAGAGAACAACCCAGAGAGAACAACATTTGCATCCTAACCACTTTCCAGTGACGAGACCCAACTTATTAAGGAATGTCTACCGACATGAGCAGCAACTGGTGTGTGATCCTGCAAATGACTAAGGCTGTGACAGTACACTGGGAGCTTGGGAAGGATTGTCAAGAAAATGTAGACTATAATCAGCAATTAGATGGGGATGAATTTAGACATTGTTTACCTTCCGTCTAGCACCCATCCCTTCACACTTACTCCTCCTTTATTTAGTACTCAGTGTCAGTTTAGCTGTCTAGTCTTTCTCAGTTCTCTCCCCCTTTCTCCAAATTCAATGAAATAACAGAATAATTACATATCTCCATCCCACTATGGACTCAAGGAATTTATATTAATACATAAATTAATATCCTAACTTCAAATATGTATTTAACACAGTTACTGGTCTGGATATTATGTCTTGAGATAAGAAAAAAAAGTACAGCTGAATGGACCATGGAGCTTCTGAGTCCTGTCCTCCTCCTTTTCTGAAGTGAAGGCATGGCTCATGAGAAGGACTCCACTCTTATGGGCTAAATCAGTTCTGACTTCAGACTCTCCCTTTCCTTCTCTCTCTCCTCAGAAACTATTTTCATGGTACATTTAGCAAATGCTTTATTATAATTGAACTTCTATGAAACTACATATTATGCAAATAAATTAATTATCATTTTGTAGCATTACAATGGGCTAGTAAATCAATTCATAATTATATGATACTTAAAATAAATAGAATAACACTCTTTAAATTTCCCTGCTGAAGATGTAATGCATAATACGCTCAGTAGTGCAGCAGTAACAGGAAAGGGCAAAGAAGCAAAGCGCAGATACTCACCAGCATCACATGGGAAGCAAAGACACTGTGATTGCATGCTCAGTTCTGTCCCCTTGTACTAAAGACATTTTACTACTCCAGATACCTGAAGTACTGCTTATAAATATACCTGTATGCTTTTATTTTTATCATCAGTACTTATCATAGCAGGCAGTACCAGAATATTTGTTTGGAAAAAGAAAATATTCAAGTCGTTTTGATTTAAATATTGATTCCAATAAATCTTCTTCAGTCAAGGGGTTGGTTTGCTAATTGATACGAAAAAATTTAAGCTCCTTACCCCTACTCCGACGCCCGGGAATCTCGCGTGGGCGGTCCAGCTGGACTCACTGCCACCTAGGTAAGCTCCGCCCCTGCCCACCCCCAGAACCCCAGGCAGCCCAAGGGACCCAGCTCCTCCCACCAGCCAGCCAGAGCACACAGCAGCGCAGGGCCGGGGAGGAGGACCCCCTGCGCCCGGGCCCACCCCAGCTCCCTCAGGTTAAATAGCACCCCGCTCACCGCCCCATCCTCCCTTTACCCTTACTCGGCCACCCAGGATGTGCACAGTCCAGCTGGGACTCACCACCAACCTAGGTAAGCTCCACCCCCACCCACCCCCAGAACCCCAGGCCAAATAATTCAGTTTAGTGAAAAAAACACAAAATTGAAAGAAGATCTTAAGAGTTAAAACAACAATGCACAAGCCAAAGTGCAAATCCATGAGAAACAACACTTAAGTAAACAAATTTCCCACTGAAGGAATTAACCCCATAATGTTAGACTCCAACAAGAACAAACCCACGGAAAATGGCCATGAAAGCCTAACCCAGGATAACGACTTTCAAAACATGATCATTACCATGTTTAATACTATGAAAGAGGAAATCTGGGAGGAATTAAATAACCGAATCAATTGCTTTGAAGAGGAACACAACAGACACTTGGAGGAGTTGAGAAAAACAGTGAAAAAAACAAAAACGGCATAAAGCAGTTAAAACAGATTCAAGCAGAGTTTAAAACTGAGCTAAAAGACAAGTTATCTTCAACCCAGAATGCCACAGAGAGTCTTATTAGCAGAACTAACAAAGCAGAAAAAAGAATTTCAGACCTTGAAGATAAAGTGGGAGTATTAACAAATTTCAGACCTTGAAGATAAAGTGGGAGTATTAACCACCTCAATGGAAGAGGTTGTTAAAGCCAAAAAGATACTTGAGAGAAATATCCAGGAGATATGGGACACCCTGAAGAAGCCTAACATGCGTATTCATGGAATACCAGAGCAAGAATCTCAAAATACCACCCCTGAGGAAATTTTTCAAAAGATCATCAAGGAAAACTTTCCTTATCTAAAAAAAGAGAGGCCCATCCATATACAAGAGGCATTCCCCACACCAAACAGATATGACCAAAACAGAAGCTTGACTCGGCAAATAGTAGTTAAAACATTCCACATTCAAGATAAAGAACTGGTGCTGAGAGCTTCAAGGGAGAAAAAACAAATCACTTTTAAAAGTAAACCTATTAAAATAACAAATGACTTCTCAGTCGAAACAGTAAAAGCTAGAAGAGCTTGGAGAGACATACTTCAAGTATTGAATGAGCAAAAATGTCAAACCAGGCTGATACCCTGCAAAACTATCCATCATGATCTAGGGAGAAAGAAAAACCTTCCAGCACAAAGACTACTTCAAGGGCTACATGTCCACCAAACCAGGCCTTCAAAAAATGCTAGAAATGATACTCAAGCTTGGAGAAAAAAACAGGCATATCAAGGCGAACAGAATGGAGGTGAAATACCATTAAAAGTGATGTAATATACTTACAAAAACTACTAAACATAATAAATGTCTGGAATTAACAATAGTTTCTCCATTATAACACTAAATGTTAATGGAATTAACTCACCGATCAAGAGACACAGATTACAAATTTGATTAAAAAGCAAAATCCATCAATCTGCTGCCTGCAGGAAACCCATCTCACCAAAAAAGATAGGCACGCCCTAAAAATAAAAGGCTGGTCAACAATTCTACAAGCTAATGGAAGCAAAAAACAGGCAGGGATAGCCGTTATGATATCAGACAAAGTAGACTTCAAACCAAAGAAAATCATAAAAGACACAAATGAATATTACATTTTAGTCACAGGTACAGTTCACCAGGAAGACTTCACAATACTGAACATATATGCACCCAATACGGCCCCTAACACATTCATTTAGCAAACCTTACAATGTCTAAAGCGAGAAATCAATCCCAAAACGATAATTCTTGGGGATTTCAACGCCGCCCTCTCAACATGGGATAGATCTACAGGTAAAAAACTTAATAGAGGCACTTTGGAACTTAATCAAACCCTTAAAGAAATAGACCTTACAGATCTCTATCATACAGAATACACATTTTTCTCAGGAGCACACGGAACTTTCTCCAAAATAGATCACATATTGGGCCACAAAATGAATCTACACATATACAAAAAAGTTGAAATTCTAACCTGTGCCCTATCAGACCATCACGGCCTAAAGCTGGACATCCACAACACAACAAAGAGAAAATACACTAACTCCTGGAAACTTAACAAAATGATGGTGAATGAGAACTGGATTCAGGAAGAAATTAAAAAGGAAATTCAAGATTTTCTGAAAGCGAATGATAATGAAAATACAACTTACCAAAATCTCTGGGACACAATGAAAGATGTCCTAAGAGGTCAGTTCATAGCTCTTAATGCCTACATCAAAAAAATGGAAACATCAGAAATAAATAACTTAACAATGCAGCTTAAGGCTTTAGAGAAACTAGAGCAATCTGATCCCAAAAGTGGTAGAAGAGAGGAGATTAGCAAAATAAGGGGAGAAATATCTGAAATCGAGATAAAGAAAACGATAGAAAAAATCAACCAGTCAAAAAGCTGGTTCTTTGAAAAAATCAATAACATTGATACACCCATAGCTAAATTAACCAAAAGCAAGAGAGAGAAAACCCAAATTAACAAAATTAGAAATGAACATGGAGTTATCACTACGGATACTCAAGAAATCCAGAGAATTATAACATCATATTTCAAAAACTTATACTCTGTGAAGTTTGACAATACAAAAGAGATGGATGAATTCCTAAGTAAACACAGCTTACCTAAATTGAATCAGAAAGTTGTGAATTATTTAAATAGTCCTATAACATATAAGGAAATTGAGGAAGTAATCTCGAATCTTCCCACCAAAAAATATCCTGGACCAGATGGATTCAGCAAAGAGTTCTACCAGACATTTAAGGAGCTAATAACACCAATACTCCTTAAACTGTTCCACCAAATAGCAAAGGAAGGAACACTACCAAATTCCTTCTATGAAGCTAATATTGCCTTAATCCCAAAACCTAATAAAGATGCACTTAAAAAAGAAAACTACCGGTGAATCTCTCTGATGAACACAGATGCAAAGATTCCCAATAAAGTCTTAGCAAATCAGATTCAAAAAAATATCAAAAAGGTCATTCACGGGGACCAAGTAGGTTTCATCCCAGGCACACAAGGTTGTTTCAACACACGCAAATCAATAAATGTAATTCACCATATAAACCAGTCCAACATTCAGGACCACATGATACTCTCGATAGATGCAGAAAAAGCTATTGACAAGATCCAACACCTCCTTATGATCAAAACCCTAGAGACAGTAGGAATGGAAGGAACCTTTATCAATATAATAAAAGCTGTATACAACAAGCCCACAGCAAGGATTATGCTCAATGGGGAACAACTGGAAGCATTCTCACTTTGATCAGGAACTAGACAAGGCTGTCCACTGTCACCACTTCTATTCAATATTGTACTTGAAATCTTAGCTGAAGCCATAATACAAGAAAGGGACATAAAAGGGATTCAAATCGACAAAGAAGAAGTCAAGTTATCTCTATTTGCAGATGACATGATCCTATACCTGAGTGATCCCAAAAACTCCACCAGGAAGCTCCTGGAACTAATACAGAAATTCAGCAGGGTGGCAGGATGCAAAATAAATGTACAAAAATCAGTGGCCTTCCTTTATGCCCAGAATGAAAGAAGTGAAAAAGCCCTGAGATAGTCAATCCCATTTACTATAGCCCCTAAAAAAATGAAATACCTTGGTATAAACCTAACCAAGGAGGAAAAAGACCTTTACAATGAAATCTTTAAAACCCTAAAAAAAGAAATTGAAGAAGACACCAGAAGGTGGAAAGACCTCTCATGTTCCTGGATTGGCAGAATCATTATTGTAAAAATGACCATCCTACCAAAGGCAATATACAAATTCAACGCCATACCAATTAAAATCCCAAAGCAATTCTTCAAAGAAGTTGACCAAACAATCTCAAAATTCATATGGAGGCACAAAAGACCCAGGATAGCAAAGACAATCTTGAGTAAAAAAACATGGCTGGAGGTATCACCATACCATACCTTAGTCTATACTACAAATGAATAGTTATAAAAACAGCCTGGTACTGGCTCCAAAATGGACACACAGATCAATGGATAAGGGTTGAAGACCCAGATATAAGCCCACAAAATTACAGCCATTTGATCTTTGACAAAGGGGCCCAAAAAATCCAATGGAAAAAGAACAGTATCTTCAACAAATGGTGCTGACAAAACTGGATCTCCACATGCAGAAGATTAAAACTGGACCGAATTTGTCACCATTTACAAGAATTAATTCCAAATGGATCAAGGACCTTGATATCATGCCAGAGACTATAAAAACCATAGTTGAAAGGGTAGGGAACTCCCTCGAGTTGATCAGGCTAGGAAAACAGTTCCTAAACAGACATCCAATGGCACAGTCACTGCTACCAATTCTCAACAGTTGGGATTTGGTGAAATTAAAGAGCTTCTATTCAGATAAAGAGATTGTAACACGAGCTCAAAGGCAACCCACAGAATGGGAAAATATCTTCACTAACCACATATCTGATAGAGGTCTATTATCCAGAGTGCACAAAGAATTTAGAAAACTAAACACCAAGGAAACTAATGGCCCAATTAAAAAATGGGCTCTGGAGCTTAAAAGAAATTTTACCAGGGATGAAATTAAAATGTCCAACAAATATCTTAAAAAATGTTCCACTTCCTTAGCCATCAGGGAAATGCAAATCAAAACTTACCTGAGATATCACCTCAGCCCAGTCAGGATGGCAATAATCCATTATACTAACAACAACAAATGCTGGAGAGGATGTGGAGAGAGGGGAACTCTCCTACATTGCTGGTGGGAATGCAGGCTCATACAGCCACTCTAGTGAGCTGTCTGTCTAGAGATTCTTAAAGAAATTAAAGATTAAAATACCATATGAACCTGCGATTCCACTTTTGGGAATAACCCCTCATGCAGCAGAGGTTCATCTCGATAGCACAAGCATGACCATGTTCATAGCAGCACTGTTTACAATAGCAAAGTCATGGAATCAACCCAAATGTCCAACAGTTGACAAGTGGATAAGGAAACAGTGATACATCTATACAATGGAGTACTACTCAGCCATCAAAAATGATGAATTACTGGAATTTGCCAGGAAATGGATGTCATTAGAAACAGTTATATTAAATGGAGTATCCCAGACCCAGAAAATTAAGCGCCGTATGTACTCCCTAATAGGTGGCTCCTAGTACCAAACCCAACCAGCCCACCTAGAAACACTCAAAGATAAATCTCTGTAATGCCTACAGTAATTGCTAGGATTATGAACAGGAGGGATGGGGTAGGAGAGCCACACCAGAAACAAGGAGAGAGGGGACCATGTTACAGCAGAGAAAATAGGCCTCCATCAAGTGCTGCAAGTAAGTAATGAAACATCTGGTTAAGTTCACAGACTTTCATTCCTGATCATTTACAACTGAAGGGGTATGATCTCACCAGAAGGGGAGGGCATATAGTCTGGCAGATAAGAAGTAACCATTTTGCAAATGGGTGATTGACCCCTCCCTCACTGTGGTTTCCTACTTTTATTACATCTACCTTTGAATATACTCTTATAACAAGACTCAAGTTAATAGCTTTTTATCTCTTGCCAGAGGTGAAATACAATACCCATTAAAATGCCAAAGCAATTTTTCAAAGAAGTTGACCAAACAATATCAAAATTCCTATGGAGGCACAAAAGACCCAGGATAGCAAAGACAATCCTGAGTAAAAAAAAACACTGCTGGAGGTATCACCATACCATACCTTAGTCTATACTACAAATGAATAGTTATAAAAACAGCCTGGTACTGGCTCCAAAATAGACACACAGATCAATGGATAAGGGTTGAAGACCCAGATATAAGCCCACAAAATTACAGCCATTTGATCTTTGACAAAGGGGCCCAAAAAATCCAATGGAAAAAGAACAGTATCTTCAACAAATGGTACTGACAAAACTGAATCTCCACATGCAGAAGATTAAAACTGGACCCGTACTTGTCACCATTTACAAGACTTAATTCCAAATGGATCAAGGACCTTGATATCAGGCCAGAGACTATAAAAACTATAGTTGAACATTGCAATCATAATTGGACTTTTCATGCTCTGGGCAATGTCTTACACACTATTGACCCCACAAAGTCTAGCATTTGCTAAAGGCACCAAGATCCTTGGAGGCAAGGAATTGACAGCCATAGTAGTGCTCCTATGCTTAAGGGGAACATGGGAAAGGGTTCAGGGAAATGCCACTGGGTCCTTGTACGTCATTGGAGAGGAGGGCCCAGAGGAGAGTCTGGCATGCACATTAAAGGATTCTCCAGGGATTGGGGAGGAGGCACTGGAGGATGGGGAGGGAGGAGTGAGGGGAGGAGGGTTGGAGGAAGGAGGAAGGAGGGAGGGAACTGGTGTACCTATTAAATTTGTATGAGTGGAAATAATAATAAAAAATGTTAAAGTTTAAAAAGACAAATGAACTATAGATATGAGCAAAAACACTGGCATATTCTGAAAGCTAAGCAGTTGAACCTATCACTATGTACAATGTTGCATGCCAATAATATTAAGATATAAAGAAAATAAAAGAAAATGAAATAAAAGCTAAAAAAATTTAAATGACATTAATGAAAGCTTTTGTTGTTAGTTTTAAACTTGCAACACTCCCAGGTGGTGCTGCTAGAGTTACTCTCTTAAGAATTCAGTGGAGAAAGCCTTTCTGGCAACCAAGGTGTGGCATGCCTCTGAAGAGAGACACCAGATTAATCTAGGGCCTTGGAGAGATTGTCAGCAGAATGTAACAGGAAGCAGTGCTTATTTTGTGTTTATTTCCTTGTTATTAATGGAAGAACCTCTAATTCTAAGAATGTTTTCGATCAAGATGCTCATAAAAAGATTACAGTCCTTCCATAGGTAAAAGGACCAGAATTTCAGAGACTCTATATCACCCACCTAGAACTAGGCCAGCCTAATCTCTCCCCATACTGAAGCTCAGGGAAATTTGGGGAAGAGGGGGCGGTAAGATTGTGAGAGCACAAGGATTGGAGGAGCAATGATATGCAAGATACTCCATATAAATTAGGGCCGAAGCAATCATTTTTTTTAGCTGATTCATTTTTTATACATTTTTTTATTATTTCCACTCATACAAACTTAATAGGTAGACCAGTTCCCTCCCTCCCTCCTCCTCCCCACAAACCCCTTGGTCTGGATTATTTTATTCCATTACTACAATAGAAATTGTACACGGATTTGTATCTGAGAGCAATGCTCTACAGAGAAAACAGAATGGATAATGAGTTATGCTTTGACATGCTTGGTTGGCAATATTTTCTCCATTCCATAGTAACACATAAGAATGGCAGCAACATGCTATCAGAACATCAGATATATAATAATTTTCCTAAATTCCATGTACTGTAAATCTCTAGTTGAAAAGAAAACCAATTTGGAAGCAGTTTTGTTCTGTAGATTGTGGTCACAGGAGCATGATATAACAACAGGAGTTTGAGGCATTCAAAAATGCTTATCACTGACCTAGAAGAATTCATTTAAGTCTTCCGTTTCTATGATTTGTGGCATATGAAGATTTGAAAATTTACCTTTTCATGTAGCTGAAAATGTTGCAAGACTAATATATATGAAAATAATAGTACTATTTTTAAGTCAAGGAGATATTTCTTATTACATAACATTTGTTTGATCATTTTAAAAATATTAGAACACAATTAATTATTAATGTCATTGTTTGCAATCATTGTTTGCCAAATACTGCTTAACAAAACTAAACAAGCACCTACAAAATAATTATATAGCTAAATATCAGACTACTTGATAAGAGAAATAAAAGGTGCATGTGTTGCTTTCTGGTAACATTATTTGGTAAGTTATAACTAAGTAAAATAGGAACTGACTCTTTTGCATTGTAGTGTGTCTCTAAATAATACAAAGATGAAAGATAGCATTGGAGCATGTCAACAAAAATGGTCAGAGTTTCTTAAATACTGATTGCACTTGGTAATGTAGACCTCTAGGTCTAACTTAATTATTTCCATACTCCCCAGGCTTTTTTCTCTTTAATAAGTACATTTATTGTGTCTTCCAGGTGGTTCCCAAAGTATCTTGTTTTACAGATACATTATTGATGCTAAAGAAAACACTCAGGAGTGACATAATAAGAATTTCACCATGACGATGATTATAAAAATATGACTTACTGTCACTAATGCATTCAGAAGTCATTCATGACTTCTGGAATCTACCTTGAGTATATTCTGAAATCTTTTCCACACCAGAACAAGCCATGCACCAAAATTTCTACGCTTTATGCCAAGTTTTCTCAAAAGGAGAAAAGAAAATCTTATAATAAGGTACTGCAGAACTGAAGTTTTTGCATGATAATGGTTTTCAGTTTTTTTTTTCTTTTTAGGGTCACATAGATTTGTTATAGAGACAATTTAATTTGTATATGTGATGTATATGCTCATGTGTGCACACATAAAGGCTAAAGGCCAATAAAAGGTGTCTTCCTTTTACTGATTGCTGCAGTAGGTTTTTTGAAATAGGGTCCTTCACTGAGACTGTAGTTTGTTTTTCTGCTAGAATGAAACTCTATCTATGGTGTTAAAGATGTGTGCCATCATACCTCAAGTCTTCATACGTGCACATCCTACCATTGAACCACCTCTACCTCTGAGGCACCACCCCTCCTTGACTGGCTTGTGGGTGAATCCTGGTTTGGAGAAAGGAACTACTTTCCTCAATGGTATAACCATTGATACATCATCCATGCCCCAGCAATTGCCCAGACACATGCTATTGAATGCAGTCCATATGAAACTCAGTGAATCATGGATGTAAAAAGATTTGAAAGTAATAGGGGCACTAGTGGGTGGAAAAGGTTTTTCAATGGGAGATAGAGAGGGGTGATATAAGGTTATATGGGATAAAAACTTAAATTTATTGCCTATATGACTGAAGTTTTCAAATAATAAAACTAATATATCTCAAACTAGCATCAGCAGCATTATCTGGGGGCATGTCAGGTGATCATTTCTAAGTAACTGTAGAAAAAAACATAACAGGAGTTTTACTATCAGCTTTCTAAAGGCCTCTATGAATTTCAGAAGAACTCATTACCAGTGGTAACAACATCACAACCACTCTTTAGTACCCAAGATGGTAATTGAAAATAATATCACATTTATATTTGTTTACTTGTATTCCCACTTAATATCTGCATTATATTTAACTATATAATGACATCAAAGTATTTCCAAGAAACTTGTGAATTTTTTTCCTTTAAATTAACAAACTTAAAATATAAAAATACATAAAAAATAACACTCAAAAATATCATCCATCTCTCTTTGTGAATTTCAGATGTATAATTCTCTTTGCCCCTTTAGTATATTGTAATAAACAAAACTTTAATCCCATTTAAATAGCATATTAGAGGACTAATTATATTTTAGGGTAAGTGAAAATCCATCTCATCTTTTCCATACGTTCTTGGTGATTCATTGGAGTTACAGGGTATGTGAGGTTAGTCTATCCATATTAGGTAGATGATAATCTTAAGCAAAATGTGTTTGACCTTAAGAATATAAGGAAAGCTTACTCAGTCATATTTAGAAGAGAAACAGAACTAGAATTAGAGTCCTAATTTTATTCAGTATTTCTCAGGTAATCATAATCCATTTTTTCTCCTTAGAGGAAAATGTCCATTAACAATCCTATTGGTCCTGAGGCAATATAGTGAAACCCAAAATGATTGAGGATCACAGACCATCCTTGTATAAAAAGCTACAGAGTTCTCAAAAGAGTAGGTCGAGAAAACTGTGAGCTTTTTATATAGAAGTGGACAAGAAGGGCTAGAGGAGAATCTTAAAGAAAAAAAGTAAAGATGATTAAAGAGAGTAAGTAACAGAGCACCAAGTGTCCACATGAGGAATACTGAACTGCCATTCTTTAATGAGTAAGCCAATTAAATCCAAAGCCACTGCAGTCCCTCATGGGATACACTATATTGCTCTGGGATTGTTCATTGAACTTTGTGTGCAGTTTCAGGAAGTCAAGTGTGACACTCCTTAGGAGGGTTAATGTTCTGAGTCCTGAATGCCAAGGTGAGAGATTGAACAGAGACAAGCTGGGAGAAATTTCAGTCCTGATAGGATCTAGTATCTAGTGAAGAGATTGATGAATCAGCAGGTAATGTTCGGAGCACCACAGGGAGGCAGAAAGAATAGTGCTCCCCATGTCTTCCTAGTGTGACCTGAGCAATGTCACATCAAAGCTTACAACTGAGGACACTGTGGTTTGGAGGAAAGGGTGAACAGCAAGGTTGTGAGGAAATTATCTGAATATGTCTTGAAACACCTATTTGTTTTGATACTTTGGTTTATAAAAAATTATTCTTTTAAGAGCCTCTATGCTGATTTTATTTATTTTTTATTTTGAGATATAAGAAATAGGATTTAAATTTGAGAGCCTGAGGGTCTAAGGAAGCCAAAGTTTAGCCTTAAGGTGGGAGAGCATTAGAACATAAAACATAACTTAAAGTCAGAGAGAATTTTGAGAAAGCAGCCTTAGAGCAGAGTGGTTGGACAGAATGGAGAGCAGAAGAAGAGAGCTAAAGAAGAGAGCTACATGCTCATCTTAAAACATAGGGACACGGGGAACTGTCAGGGAAAACAAAACTGAGATGAAAGAGGGTCATTATGCTCACAAAGGAAAAAACTGAATTAATAGATTAATGTTGAAAGGCAAGTTCTCAGAAAGCTAAAATTCAATTTGTACATGAGGGAGAACCATCTGTTTAATAAAGGTATCTCCTTTAAACTCTTAAAGCAAATGACATCAAGAGAGTTGAAAAAAGTGAGATAGAAATACTCTTGTACCATTATAGGTTAGAAGATATGTCCTAGATTCCCATTACTTGGCACTAAGTGAAGGAGTTGGAAATGTGACAGTTGGTTACTGGGACCATGCCTTGTTGTGGGTCTCTCTCTCTCTCTCTCTGTCTCTCTGTCTCTCTGTCTCTCTGTCTCTCTCTCTCTCTCTCTCTCTCTCTCTCTCCCCCACTTTTGGTTATGAGGTGAGTAGAACCCAACAAATATTCTTGTCACTATGTTCTATTTCACTGTGGTCAAAGAATTACTAAAGTCAAGATTATGTCCGAAGCCTCTGAAACAAAGCAGAAATAACTGGCTCTTTCATTTATGCCCCCTTCTTCAGGTATTTGTTATAGAGAGAAAGTGACTCATCTATGAATTTACAAGTATTAATCCTATTACCTTTTTGTGACTTTCATAGTAAACTATATGAGCATATCATGTTGAGTATAAATCTTTCCTCAGGAAAGTGTGTGTGTGTGTGTGTGTGTGTGTGTGTGTGTTTATATGTCCCATGATTTGTCATATCCAATAATACCTTTGTGTTTAAGCTATTTTAAAAGTTAATTTGGAGATATGTAAGCCAGGAACAAAGACAAATAAAAAAGCAATCGAAATCACTGTCTTATTTGCTGAAATGCAGTGTGAAGTCAGATTTTCAAAAGACAGCATTGAGTTCTGTTCTTAGTAGAGTCCATTTTGGTAGAGATGGGAAAATCCTGTGCCCAGAAAATCATGGGACATGAATCCCCATCTAGGTCTGTCATAGTTACTTATAAATGATTTATAAATGTGTTTCCTAATTTCTCAGAGTCTCAGAAATCAGCTAGTGAAATATATCCCCTGTTGTATTGTGTTCCTGATGACTGAGTACCACTGTGCTTATGTTGCTTAGTTTTTTCTCTTCTGTCAGATAAATATCTCATGTTCTCCCTATTTTGAGCAATTTCTGTACAACAGCACTTCTTGTTTTCTACTTCAAGCTGGAAGGCAGATATAAAAGTAGAGACCTATGAGGATCTGGCCACTGGACAGTCATCTATAAGGGAGTGTGGCTGTCCTACTTTATTCTTCCAACTGGATAGAATATCCAATAAGCCAACATACCAAGAAATACAAGACCTTAAAGATGGTCTTCAGCTACTTCAGGCCACACCCAATCATTCTTTTCCTATGGAGCTATTTCAAGAGACTTCATGTTGTTGGTTTTGTGCTTGGTGTTTGTCCCTAGAAGACATGCAACCTCATTAGTACTGTAACAATAATGAAGACCTTCATTTTTCCAACATATCATTGGGGATGGTGAAAGAAAAGCAATGAAGCAGGAATGGACAACTCAAGGCATCTTCTCTCGTCTGCCTTTAGTCCTGAGATTTTCACTGGGATCTCTTGGCACAATGAACCTTTCACTTGATGCGATATAAATGATAAATGAAATTCAACAAAAATTAAATCAAAAAGGACAATGTCTCACAAAATTAGAAATGTGCAATTTAGGAAAATTCCAAGTTTTTTATTCTTTGGGAAGGAACTTTGAGCAGAATCTAATGCTGTCGCTACATAAAGCTCATTCATATGTCTTCTTTCTATTTTTGCTTCCTTTTGCCTAGAAAACACCTTGTGAAACACTTCCTGAGTATACATGTCTTAACTTTAAACCTGTGAATATGTTCCATTACATATCAAATTAATATTAGTAATCAGCTACTCTTAACACAGGCAGATTGGTCTGGACTATATAGCAGGTCTGATACACTGATAAGGATCATAGTTTGAAAGGAGGCAAAAAAAAAAAAAAAGACCAGAGTGAGGTATGATAGATAAACTCCATTTCCTAGTGTTCCTTTCAAAATGGAAGAATGGAGCCATGATTTAAAGAATGTGTGAAATGCAGCTCAAATGCCAACCTGATTGCAGCCTAGGGAGACCCATTTTGGACTTTGAAGGGCAGAGCTGAAAGACAATAAATTTGGGCTGTTTGAAACTGCTCAGTTTGTGGCAATTTATTATAGTAACCTTGATACATACATAGATCGAGGTTTTTCTCCCGCATTCAGTTACACTAACTTGGGACCATCTATCCAGCAACAAGATATTTGAATGTAGAGTTCAAAATTTGAGTTTTCAGCATGAGTTATTTTTCCAGATTCTACTGTAGCTGTGAAAATTGCAAGTGTTCACCTAGTTGACTGAAACTAGAATTGTTCTTATATATCATATGAAACATCGCTTCCTATGTATTTACATGAACTTGTAATTACTATTACTTAGCTTTTTTCTTAATTGTTTTTGTTCTTTCAGAGTATTTGCCTATGTTTTTATCCCTTCAGTGGTATTTTGGTGTTTTTGTTAATGTCATATATGTGGTAAGGTGCTGACAGGAATCAAAACCTGTATATTTTCCCTAAGGAAATATTTGAAAACTGATAAAAAAGGAGATCCACGTGACTAGAATGCACATTTAGTCTTTTTCGCTCTCTTCTTCTTTACCTTGACTTACTACATCATCCTGTTCAGACTAATTGTGGGAATGAAACTTACCGTGGAAGATTCCTGAAGATAATTAGAGGGGGAGTTAATTCTTCCTAGATGGAAGAATGGTGATCCAGCAATGATAGACTCCATGGCTTGACTGAGAATCTGGGAGCGGGAACTGGGTTGGGGGTGGGAGGAGAGAAAAACTGCCCTCTGGGTTCACTCAATCATTTGTTGGTCCCTGTTAATCCATCCTGTTCTACTGGGAGATACAAGCTGATGTAAGACTGCAATGCAAATCAGAGACAGCTGCCAACTCCTTAAGACCAAGCATAAGAAGCACCCTGCTTCTACATTCCAGGAATTCTAATGGTAAACTTTAGCCCTGAAATAAGTGAATGAAATTATTGTCCTGAGTTGATTTAAACTTATTCTTTGTCTTACTAAAGTTGCTGAAACCTTACCTCCAGGAAAAAAAAGGAAAATAGAATAAAAAGAAGAGAAGAAAAGGAGTAAAGATGGAAGGAAAGGAGGGTAAGAGGAGGGAAGGATGAAAGAAAGAATTAAGGAAGAAGGGAAGAAACAAAGGAAGGAAGGGTGAAAGGAAGGGAAGAAGGGAGGGAAGGAGAGAGGAATGGAGGGAATCTAGCAAAGCAGCACTTTTCTCCTCCTTTCTTTCTTTCTTTGCTGAAACGGTGATGGGAATGGAATCCTGAGCCTTGGAAGTGACAGGCAAGCTCTGTAGCCTAAATCTCACCCCCAGCCCTAAGATGTGATTTTCCACAAGAGACAGAAATTTTATGAAATGCTGTAAAATTACATAAACTTTTATTGGCTTTTTTTATAATGTCTGTTGTGAGTCTATCATGATATCGTGCATAATTTTTTCAAGAAGCAGAAAGAAAAGAGGTGTGACTTCTCGTTGATTGCTGAATCTATCTGAGAAAAAGTTTTTCTATTTCTGGAAAGAATTTAGGCTCTTTCATAGATTCTCCTTTCTGCATTAGACATGAAATGTACAGTCTTTTCTCTTTCAATGTCAAAAAATGGTATTTCATTAAAAGCTTTCTAGGTGATGGGCCCAAACTAGTATAATATAGAACTTCGTGGAAGACATTCTTCATGAAGAAACCACAGACTTTTTTTGAACCTTTCCTTAAAGACTTCTAACAACTTAGTGCTGCGATGGCTTAGCACTGTCATTAGCAGCCCATATGTAGCTTTGTCAGCATCTGTATTCAACTTCCCTTTCTCTTTTCCATTTCGTGACTTGTGTAGCTGGCTCACTGCCCTGAAAGTGTACTCCTTCCAGACATCTTCAAACCCCTACTTCTGGTAGGCATCATTTTCCTTTGATTTACTAAAAACATGCTGATCTCAGAATAAGGGCTTTTCCTTTGAGAAACTTTCTCAGTGTTTATATCTAAAGTGATCTGATCCATGTCAGTTGGTCTATTCATTGTTCTGTAAGATTTGTGGTATTCATCACAATCGACACTTTATGTGTGTAAAATGTATTTACATAGTTATTACTCATGCCTTATAAGAATATTATCACCTAAAGGTGAAGGATCTCATCCTTTTATTGATAACTCAATTTGCAGTGCTTAATGGTGAATAATGATAGATTCAGTATTTGTCACACAAAAGCACAATGACCAAAAAAGTCTCCTTACTCAGAGAACTATGCATGTTATAAGCAAGGATTTTGGCAGACTAAAATAATTACAGCAGGGATAAAACTAAGACTTTTAGACAAGAGCTTTGACTGATGACACTGTCTGGAAACAACCCTGTTACCAAACAAGGCAATCATTCCTGACTTATAGCTAGTAAGAAGTCTGTTCAGTGTATTAATTTTTGTTCTACTTATTTATGAATATTAAGTATGTTTTCACATTTATCACCATGATTGAAAAATCAGGTCTAAATTCTTCCTAGAAATAGAAAAACTTTATCTCAGATAGATTCAACAATCAGTGAAGGAAATCATGCCTCTTTTCTTTCTTCTTCTGGAAAGAAATTAAGCATTAAATCACCACAGGTTCACCACAGACATTATAAAAGAGCAGAAAACCTGGTTCTTTCATAGGTATGTATATTTGTAGCTTTCCATAAATTTTCTATGCCTAGTGGAAAATGAGAAAGAAAGAAAAACCATATGTGTGCAAAGCATGCAATTCTAGGGGCAGAAGAAAAATATTCTCTCATTGCTCAGATGTAATTATGCCAGCCATAAACATTAAAAGTAGACATATTTTCTTAAGTAGAGACTTAAAGTTCTCATTTGAACATCTAAATTTCTTGCTTTGAAAAACCTTGGATGGGGGAGTGAATGGGAATGTTTTATACCCTCACTCTCTATTTTAATGTATATTATTTGTAGTTTTTCTGAAAAAGGACAAACAACTACTCAAAATTTAATCAGTTCAGTATTCCTGGATTTCTAATACATTTGTATAAAATAAACACACCTTTTTAAAATTAATCTTCTCTTTTTTTCTTTGTTTTAACTTTATCGTTTAACTTTTTCATTATGTATTCATAATGTATTTTTCAACTCACAACACTAGAATAGATTTTGTTTATATTAACATCCAACAGGGAAAATACTATTATGCAATCTAATATTTTGTAGAAATTAAATTTAATCACTTTGTTCATCAAAATAAGTATTTACAGCATAATGAAGTTCCAAGAATGGCACATTAGCTGCATTACAAAGACAAGCATAAATCAACAAAATGACATCAAATTGGTGCAGCTTAAAACAATTTTTGAGAATATTTTGAAATAATGCTATTAGACTACAATCAAGTTCCTCTTACACACTTTGTTATAGGAGAAAGATATCTAGATGTATAGGATTCTAGAAAACACAATTTTTATCATGAAAATTCAAGAAATATGCCTAGGATATTTACAAAATGTAGGAAGCTTTACTACCTTATTTGGTTACCCAGTAGTAGAGTAAAACCCCAAATTTCTAACTGCAGTTCCTGTTGGTGGGGTCATGCTTATTTTGGATGCTAGTTATATTTAAAAGTTTCTAGTTACTAAACATCATACACAGCTTGAAACAAAATATGGGAGATAAAAACTGAAGCAGTTTTTAAATAGAAAATAGAAGCAGTATTACAAAATAGAATTATCAGATAGCATTTTAATGATGAATCAGTTTTCAAACAGTAAAGTGCAAAATTAATGACTCTAAACAGAAAAAGCAAATAAAGTACAGATGAGTTCTGTGCACTTGGCTGGCAACCAACCACTAGTGTTCTAGTCCACTGTTTGATATTTTGCACCATTCTCTCCACATGAATAAACTACTCAGTGATGGTCTCTCAGCTATAGCCTGGTTTTAGTAGAGGCAGGAAACAATTACAAATAGCCTTTAGCTGTTGTCACAAAATTAGAATAGAATTTCATATATGTGCATTATTAATTTTAAAATGAAATGCAATTTTTAGTTTATATTTGTAACAGTTACTCTTAACTGTTGTTGTGGGAGAGCATTCAAAGTCAGACAACTTAAGGGAAGATTCACAGTTCCATGGTGGAGGCCACATGGCTGGTGGCTGAAGCTGGAGGCAGGTTAAATCACTGCAAACATCCTTGAAGCGTTTCTCTTCTTCTTCATCTTCTGTTCTGTGGTTCCTTTTATCTGGTCCACTACATACAGGGAGGTTCCAATCAGATCTAGGGCTGGTTTTTGTATTGTAAATATATTGATCCAGATAATCTCTTCAGATGGTCTCAGATGATCTTAGTTAATGTCAGGTGTGGTCAAGTTGACATCCAAGATTAACTGTTACAATATTGTAAGTTGATTTGTGGGGCATCCTAAAACACTGATGACATGTTGCAAAATAAAAGAAATACAAATGAACTACTCATGGATTTTATTCTGTTGCTCAACTTGAGATAGAGCTAATCTTAATTATCTACTGTTGAACTTGCTCAGCAAATCAACACCCTAAAAATTAAACTAAGCCTATGCTCCTTATCAATAAACAAGTACAGATTTTATAAATGGAATTCATGTCTGTAATGACATCTTTAATCAGATTATGGAGAAAACTTTGCACTATCATCTTACAAAATCATTCTAAACCTGAAAGAGCAACAGGAGCTACACTATCCCATAATATTATAATAAAACTCTAAACTTGGTCTCCAAAATATTGTATTATATTCTATTTAAATTGATTTCCCCATTACTACATGGAATATTAGGTTGATATTAATAAGAAAAATTCTGTTCTCAACAGAAAGATGCATAAAATTCAGGTACATAAGCTCTTGCCCTCTACCACCTATTCATACGAAGCTAATGAAAATAAAAGATTGAGAATATCATCCACAATCCTCATAAGAAACAGATGAAAGGATGCAAGCAAAGCACAATGTTCACTTTCTGTTCTAATGCTTATTGTAGGCAGTTAATTATCAGACATAATATTTAACAGAATCAAGCCAAAGCTGAAAATATTGTACCACAATTTGACTATCCAAATGAGATGAAAAGAACCATTCTTTAGGTTAGTCCTCTGCACGCATGAATGATGTGGTAGTTCCAAGTATATTTTCAGCTGCTTAAAACACCATCACTCAGCTTCAATATAAAAAAAAAAGTCTGTGGGGAAATGTGGTTTCAGCAGTTGGCCGATGGACACAGTAAACGAACAAAAGCAACTGTGTATTTCAGAAGAAAAAATAGAATGGCTTGGAGTGAAGAACATGTATGCTGTAAGATTGCATGCATAGTGCTGCATTTCACAAACCCATTCCAGGTGTTTACTCTCTCTTGGGGCTCTTTACCTTCAGTACTCCACTTTCTTTCAAAAAAAAAAAAAAATAGTTCCCAGCAGTCTGGTATGAGAAACTCTCTCTTACTAATCTAGATTTCTATCTTCCCTCTTATTTGTCTGCTTGTTTAATTCTCTTCCCTAAAGAAATCCCTTTTGTTGATACTTGTGTAATTCAATAGGGATCTTCAGACTTTTTTTAGAATACATATTACTTCAAAGAGACAAAACAGGAATTAGATGTAAGAAAATCATTAGCCTTTCTAATGCTAGATGCTGATGCTTCCTGTGCAGTCCGTATTTTTGAAACACTACTCAGAGAGCTGCTACTGTAGATACTCAGATAGATGCTTCTACCAGCATCTTTCATTATATTGTAAAATATTTATTAATAATGGTTTCTTTCATATTTTCTTTAAATTTTAATTTATTATTTAATTAAATTAGTAAGCACAATGAGTAGTCATACCTACCCCTACCTTCCTCCTCTCTCCCCTTCCTTCATCTTCCTTGCCTCCCTTCCTCTGCTCCCTTTGTGGATTCAACCCATTCTCTACCACTCCCTGATCATCAGGTTCTTTGAGTGTTGGGTTTCCCTCTGGATCATCTCTTCTAGTGGGGGGTTCAACCACCTGTAAAAGATCAAGTGGTCTTTCCTTGTACAGACCACTGATATGTTCACACCCCGTCACCAGTCTAACCCTAGCCCAAAGAATCTTACCGCTTGAAATTATTTCTGCTGAGATCCTCACTGGTCTATGGAGGCATGTTGATATGTCCACAATTGCGTAGGTCTACTAAAGTAAAATCTCATTGCAGTAAGTTTCTGGCTGTAGTATCCTTGTCTTGAATGAGGTGTTTTGTCCTGCAGAGGACCTCCCCATCTTTAGACCCTTACATTCTTACCACCCTCTGTTATTGATATGTAACTTTATTAATTAACTGATATTAATAGACTTAATTGTATTACTCTTCTTCCAAATCAAACTGTGATTCATAACTTTCTCTTCATAGTGTTTCACAAAATAATCAATGTGGATATTTCCTGCTTCAATTATATTGCAATTTTGTTATTACTGGACTTGGTAAATAAAATTAGCATATAGATTAATATATTATTTTTAAACCCCAATGAATTATTTAAAACAATAATTAATCTTATTTGACATAAAAACAGAAGACAAACTGAGAAGAAGAAAGCCAGTGGGTAGCAGAGAGTAACATGGAATTGAGTATGATTAAGTATATGATATATATGTATGAAAGTATCATACTTAGTATATACTAATGAACAGAGTCTTAAAGAAATGTCTTGGTTTGGAGAGATGGCTCAAGAATTAAGACTCTGCCTCAGAATCAGAAGTACCTGAGTTTGGATGATTCCTTAAGTCACTCTTTGTCCTCCACCCTCTGATACATACACACATACACACACATGCACACATACACACTAAATAAATAGATAAATATATAGATAGATAAATAAATAAACTCTTCCCCTCCAAAAAGAAATGTTTTAATATATTACTTAAACTTTCACAGCCCAGTTCTCAAAAAAAGTAAAACAGTTGGAAACAATCAATGACCACTATAGTCTAAGGCTAATGACAGTGTTCAAAATATAAGCTGACTAGGCATAGTGGAAGTTGTGGACTGCTGCTTAAGTACATGCCAAAAAAAAAGCATTGCCAAGATTACAGCACATTCATAGTTTTAATTCTCATTTCCATGTTCTAATTCTTAATGAAACTGAAATGATGGAATTTATGCAGCAAAAGGAATTGAAATGTTAAGCTTCTTAAAAATATTTTGAAGGAACAGGTAACATTCTCAGAATATGAGGATTGCTCTGGGTCATGAGAGAGGATGTTTAAAGTAACCTGCAAAAATTAAAGAAATATTCATCTTTTTGTCAGTTTAGAAAAGTTATAAGCGATAGTATTTTAAAACAAAGGAAAAATGAGAACTGTTTTAACAACTCTCTTCCTATGTGCAATACTACAATGTCTGAGAATAGTGCTTGTTTGTGTGAGACATCAATCTTCATGCAGTCTAAAATAAAGAGCCTTATCTTAATCTTTCTCTTTAACAAAAGGATAAATCGTCCTTTGAAACAGATGTCTTTTTTGAACTTAATTCTCAGCCTAGAGGAAGAGAAATAAGACAAGCTGGAAGGATCCAGTTCTTAAAATTGGTTATTAATTAAATACACAGTAATGTGCACTTAAAATAGTCTTAAGAAGGTGTATGCACATGGAAGCCTAGTATTTTGATATTATGCTAGTTTTAATATTTAACTTGCAAATGTGTTCCTAAAGAGTCACTTGGAATCAATAATCCACGCATTTAGAATTTAATGCTGCTTGGACCTTATGACCCAGATAAAGTGACTGTGACCAAAGGGAATGCCATTTAGAAAGTGTGGTGTGTTCCAAAAAGACAATCCCAGGAATGGCCCTAAGGGTTTTATAGCAAAGTCAGACCTTCTTCAAAGAATTCACTTGCTCTCAAGAAATAGCTTCTGGCTTAGTGCCATGGAGGAGTACTGAGACAAGAGTTTCAATAGCAATACACACAGAGTTAGAGTAGCGAGCTTAACTTCCTTGTCCCTCCCTTAGCTGTGAACCAGTAGACATTCATCTTTAAATAACTTGTTGGTGTATTTTCTTTTTGAAAACAAGGGACAATCATAATATTTGTTTCACAAGGTCACTGGAGGGAAAAGTGAACCTCAAGTGTGTAAAGTAAAGCACAGAGAGTAAAATATTCATGGTTCCTATTTTCATCTCAACTGGATCCTGTGAAGCCAAATTTTAATAGAGCTTGAACTGTCTTACATCAACTGGATATTGTCCGGTCCCTCAAGTGGGAATGCATGCTCACAGACGCTCTGCCTTCAAGTGGCTGTGGTGCATCTGTAGTGACAACCAGGGACCACATAAATCACATCTGAGATCAGGAAATTTGCACACTTGTGGTTTTGTTCTTGTGCCACCACTCATTTTGACAATTTTTATAAGGACTGAGCCCTAAGGTCCACAGAAGTGGTCAGGCAAGAGGGTGGGAGGGAGCAGAATGGATTGGTGAGGGGAAGGCTGGCATTAGTACTTAATATATTGTAAAACTAAAAAAAAATTTTTTAAAGCACTGAACTAAGTAGAGAATATTTCAACCAGGTCTAGAGATAGAACTCCATGATGTTCTGACCCTAGCTTGAAGTGGAATACTGAAACATCTTTGCTGAATGTTGGTCAAAGATTTAGAAATATGGAAAATGAAGATTTGATTTTAAAAAAGAGTCTTGAAGAGGGACTTAAGGGTGAGCATGAAAGATGTACCTCAGGGTGAAGATAGTTGTGTGGATGTTCATTAGGGCTCCTGTCTTCTTGCAAGGCTCCTGGCAGTAGATTCTGTGAATGCTGTTACATTTAATCTTCCTTAGTTGCTTATGAGAGAACAGTGATGTGCAACTTAGGAAAGAAAAGGGGTATCTGTTTGACTTATTGTTCTAAAGGAGATATAATCTTTTGTGGTAGAAAATGCATGATGGAAGGCATAACTGAAGACAGAAGCAGAAAACTGGTTTAGGTCAGTGCAGCATGAGGAGGCAAGTGAGAGCAAGATAGCAAAAAGCAATAGAGCCAGGCCACCAAACCTCACCACTCCCCAGCCCCCACGTGATATCCCTTCCTCCAGGGGACTCTACCTCTTAAAGGAGATACAATTTGCCAAACATTAACAGCTAAGAATTCAAGTGCATGAGCTTGTGAGGAGCAACTCACATTCAAACAATGCCATGTGCTTCTCTTGCTTAACACTTACTTAATCTGTAGAAAAGGTCTCAGGTAGGTCCACTTATCCAGTGAGCTGAAGAACATACCTAATACGGTTAAATTCAGTTTCTCTGAAATTATGTGATTTAGGAGTCATTGAATATTTTTCAATTTTATTTCCAATAATGTTGATCACCAAAATGAAAAATTACTTGAAAACTCAGATGTCAATGAATTACTGATTTTGGGGGTAAGTACAGCTGCCTCTCATAGACTATATTAGAATGCTTCCAAAGTTGTTGTTCACAAATCAGTGCCTCCTTGGTACATGTTAGTAAGTACTCTATTAGTGACTTGGGAGATGGTTCAGTGGTAAAGTATTTGAGACTGAAGTGCGAGAGCAGGAGCTGAGATCTCAGAACACACAGAAGGCTGGGCATGGCAGTGTATCTACAATCACAACTGTCGTGGGGTTTGATGGGAATCAGTGTCAGGAGACTCCTCAAGAGATGGAAGGCCAGCCTGCCTGGTGTATGCAGTGAAGAATATGAATAAGCTTTGTCTCAAGCCAGGAAGAAGATGGGGACTGATAGCTGAGCCCCACACTTGTGCTAAGTCATGCATGCAGATATCAATTCTGAAACACATAACTGTGCACACACATAATACACGTGAACCCCCTCACATCTACCCAAAAATAAGACAAAATTTTAAGGACAGTCTTTTGAGAAATCATTTAGAAACTCTACAGAAAAGCATATTGGTAAGGCTTTTTTTTTTCAATCTTGTTGGGTTTTAGAACTCATCGAATAACAGCAATATGAATTTCAAAAAAGCACATGCAACAGCAGCATTTCCCTATTTTATTTTATCATGAAACCCATTTATTTTTTTTCAAAGCTACTTTTCCTATACAATTGTGCTACAGGGAAATTTACAATGGAAAATTACGACAGGTGTTTTGAATAAAGGTATCTAGATAAGAATCAATCAAGTAAGTGGTGATACTAAATCTATTGCTATTGTGTGTGCAAAGAAATAGAAAACTTTGCAATAAAGTCCTGAAGAAATAGGATTTTTTATTTTGTGCTAACATATTTCCTGTTAGAAGTCTGTATCTTTAGAAGAACAAGTTTATGGAAGTTAAAAATTACCAACCAATGTTGCTCAGAAATGAAGAACACAGAGCCAGAGACAGATGACAGGTACCTGTCACATGCACATGTAGGAAATATGCATATAGACATGCATGCACACCATTCTCACACATACACACATACCTACCAAAACTAAATTAAAAACAATGAACAACTATTTCTAAGAAAAGTTGGAAAACCCTTCTCATTTACAGCTGGCATAAAAATAAACCATTAATATTCACAAAATTTAGAAATATATTGATTAATTGATAAGCAGCTTTTTCTTATAGAACAATAAGTGCAAAGTAAAAGCACATTTGTTTTTGCATTTTCAGTACATTTGGCATTGAGGAAATAACATTCAATTCTTAGAACCTGACAAGATACCAGATAAAGAAATGGAATTGTCAGTTTTCAACTTCTATCTGAGCATACAAAAGGGACTCATTGAAACAAATTCTGTTTGATTGGATTTGTTTAGTATTTGTAGGGCTGGAGAAAAATTTGTGAAGCTTGAATGACAAGCATGAAACATCACTTACAAATGAACAAATAACTCACATCCATGTCCTGAATAGGCATTTTGATTTTTATCACTGAAAGAAGGAGAATAAATAAATACTTAACGCCATTTTGCTACTCAAAAAAACTCATTTTTAATAAGAGACACCTGTGTTGTACCTTATACTGTGACAAAAGCACAGCTTATTTTATACTTCAGGTCTCTCCTTTGTTTTAGTTCTGAGCTCTATTAAGACTATTGCAAGAGTTCAATGCTAGTTAAATTAAGTTTCACCCAAATAAATAATATGAATATAAATCTTTGATCTGAACATCAAATCGCACTTTGACTTTCTAGCAACAGTGATTTCACACACCTAAATTATTACTTGACATACACAGTTGCTAGATTTCTCTTGCTAATATTTTGCTTAAAGCTTTGACCAATTTTTGTAAGTTATGCATGTTAACGTCTTGTGCCAAAGTTCTCTTCATAAGTATATTCATAAGTTTTGGTAGTAGTGGACAATTTGATTTGGATTATACTTTGTCAAAAATGGCAGTGTAATCATTAAAGGATGCTCTAGGGATGGGGGAGAGGACACTGGGAGAAAGAGAAGGAGAGGGGAAAGGAAGGGGAAAAGGGGGAGGAAGCAGGGAGGTCCAGGGAGGGGTGGAGGGAGGGAGGGGACCAGGGTACCTATTAAGTTTGTATGAGTGGAAAAAAATACATTATTTTTTTAAAAAATGGCAGTATATTAACTCATGAGCTACCATAGCAAGAGGGGAGATGTGATGCTTCTCGCTTAGCCATCTATGTGTGGCGAATATTCAGACTTGGCACTGTTTATGGTGATGCATGCATTGAGAAAGAAACCTCAATAAGTAAAGAAAGAATGGCAATTCATCTAATCATCTATCAAACTATTAAGCACCTTTTTAATTTATTAGAGTCTTACCCTCCCTGATTCTTTATCTGGTTTGTTATAATCAAAATATTTGGTCATACCCAAATACTTGAGTAAGGTTAGTTCTCTAAGATACTATATTGCTTTTGGGGACTATAACCTGAGAATGTTCTTTTGCTCATTAACACCAGAAAATATATACACATATACAAGTACATACAAAAAGAGGAGAAAGAGAAGAAGATGAAAGGTAGAAAGAGCATGATCAACAGAGGGAGATTTTCCATAGTTTCACAAAAAACTTGTTAAATCCTAAAATAGTTGTACATATCAATAATTGATAGAATATCTTCATGAAAATATTCAGTATTCACAATAATGAGTACAAACAACAGTGTCTGACTAAAGCTCTGAAACACATACACATTTAAATAGCATTAAAACTAGTAGCAATCCCTGAAATGCACTGTCCTTGATTTTTGTCAGTTTCATGCTAGGTACTGTAGGACAGAAATTTTATATTTATTATTCTCCTAAATATAAATATATTTAGGAGAGAATTTAATATGATGTTGTTCATGTTACAACTGAGACTTGGCAAAGATTTTTTACCTTATCCAAAGTAAACAAAGCAAGCTAAAACAAACCAACTAAGTGGAATAAGAATAGAAACCAAGGACATACACTAATTTTGAACTAGTCAACCCATGGCTGAAAAAGCACTAGAATGGAATCCCAATGGCATATGTCATAAATATGTTGGGAAATAATATTATCTGTATATAATCACTATCAGGCATGACAAGACAAAAATCACCGAAATTATATTAAGAAAAAAATGGGCTTTCCTTCCCATTTTATGCCACAGGTAACTCCTTTTTTGCAATTGCCATCAAATAATGACTGAATTAATGATTACTCCAAAAAGATTTAAAGTGACAGCAGAGAGAAAAGATGTAAGAGAAGTCCATTAAGTTTGCCCTGTCCTTCCTATTTAGCTTGAAATCTTAGGGCTTTGTTGGGTTATTAACTAAATAAGACTTTATGTCAAAAATAACATTAGTAGAGGAAACTTCCATATAGTTATCAAACTTAAAATTTAATCAGGTGTGGGAGGTATTTAAATGGAGTAACTAACAATAAATTGCAGGATTTAGCTTGGCTTACCAGAAGGAAAGGGTTAAAACAGAAAAAAATAAAATAAGAAAAAAGAAGCATATGTGGGAAAAGAGTTTGATTCCAAATGCAGTCATACTTACTGATTCACTGTACAATTTATTAAATTTTAGATTTTTTTGGTATGGTAGATGATTGTGATGCAAGGTAGGAAGGAATCTAGATGACAGCCAAAATGTTAAAAGTGTTAGCAAGTATCTGAATGTTGAAATTCTCATACCTACAGGATACCTGCAATCCCAGCACTCTGGAGGTAGAAGCAGGAGGATCACAACAATTGAGAGGCCAGCTTGGGTTCTATGATTCCCCATCTATAAATAAAGAGAATCGATAAATAAATATATAAATAGAGTCTGTGTAGACAAAGTAAAAAGTACAAGTGTGGAAATAGCACTGGCAGATGGGCTTGGTTTATAGTGGATTCAAGTCAATCACTTGAAGAAGACAGACAAAATGAGGTAAGAAATACATAGCTACAGCATTTTATGGAAAGTTCTACAATAAAAATTAGAGGTGTTTGGTGTGTGAGGACTAACTAGATTAGACAGCATAATATTGAAAATTAACAAGTGATGCCAAATTTAAGAAAATGGTAAAAACTGAGTCTTTGAAATTGTGTCCTGGGTCTGGGGAGATAGTTTGAAGCTTGAATCAATCACTGTACAAATAAAAAGATTAAACTTCAAATTCCCAGATCTCACTTATAAATCTGGCCTCAGAATTATAGGAGTTCCCAGAGCTAATATAGTCCTATCTATCAGTAAATTCTAGGCTTTGTCAGAGACTCTGTCTCAAAAAGAATAAAGTTAAAGAGTAGTAGAAGGTGGTTCCTGATGTCTACTTCATGGTTCTGCATACATGCACCCACACATGTATACACATGCAGACACAAAGATATATACTTACACACAAAAACAAAATGGAAGGGCTGGAGAGGTGGCTCTATGCCTCTGCCTTGCAGGCGGAAGGTCCTGAGTTCGGATCCCAGATCCCACGTATAGACGCCAGGCAGAAGCCGGGGCGGCCTGTGCTTCTGGTCCTGGTAGGGCGGAGCCTGTGAATCCCGGGGCAGAAGGAGGTGGAGGCATCTATGGTGGTTCCCGAATTCGTCCGTGGTTCTACACACACACACACACACACACACACACACACACACACACACACACACACATATGCACACACGCACAATTGAATAAATAATAATAAAAAAATTAAAAAAAAATGGAAACAGAAAAAAGTGCCCTTGTTCTGAGAGTACAAGAGCCATCGTTGGCCTTTTCCAGAGCAATGTGACTGCAGAATAGACGCAAGTATCTTCAATGGTGTGAAGAGAAGCTCTTGTACACCTTGTGTGTACTCCAGCACACCAAGTACCAAAGAAGCACTCCAAGGAAAATACATTTATCTACTCATTTTCAGTCTAGCTATTCACTTTTCACTTTACAATTTTTTAAAGTAGAAAATTCCTGTAGCATGGAATCTATGCTCATATGAATATACTTAAGTAAGATATATCATAAAGTGTATGTTTTTCTATAATAGAAGTTTGACACAATGATGCATTGAAATAAGTCACCTTAAAAAGCAAAGAATGTTATTATTTTTAATGTTTATTTATTTTTCCCAATCATAACAAACTTAATAGGTACCCCAGTTCTCTCTCTCCCTCCCCCTCTCCCCAGTCCCTCTTGCACCCTCCCCCACTTTTCCCTTTCCTTTAACTCTCCTCCTTCCCTTTCTCCTCCCCCCTTCCATCTCCCTCTCCCTTCCCCCCTTAACAAGGAACAAATTACTCTTAAAAATCCATAAGTAACTATTTCTGCTTCCTCTGAACAAGAATATTCTTGCACCTTGGCATGTTGTTTAACTGTATATAGAAAAAGACATGCTGAAAAGAGGATAAAATAATATTACACTAGAGTGATATTTAGATTTTTCACATCTAAATTAATGGAAATTAAATAATGCCTTAATATATTGTATTAAGAAGGTGCAAATGCTGACCATTTTGCAAATGGGTGATAGACCCCTCCCTCACTGTGCTTTCCCACTTTTATTACATCTACCTTTGAATGTGCTTTTATCACAAGACTCTAACAGCTTTTTGTCTCTGGCCAAGGGGTAACATACAATGCCCTCCAGGATGGAGTGAAGGGCATTGCAGGAGCAGCAAAACTGCAAAAGAAAATCAACAAACCACAATCCAGAACTTCAGAGACTCTATTTCAACCACCTAGAACTAGGCCAGCATAGTCTCTCCCCATCTTGAAGCTCAGGGAAATTTGCAGAAGAGGGGCGGTAAGAGTGTAAGAGCAAAAGGATGGGAGGAGAAATGATATATAAGATACTCTATACTAGTTAGGGCTGAAGCAATCATAATTGGACTTTGCATGCCCTGCGCATTGTCCAACACACTGTTGACCTCACAAAGTCTAGCATCTGCTAAAGGCACCAAGAGCCTTGGAGGTAAAGGATTGGCAGCCACAGCAGTGTTCCTATACCTAAGGGGAACACAGGAAAGGGTTCAGGGAAAGGCCACTGGGTCCTTGTACGTCATCGGAGAGCAGGGCCCAGAGGAAAATCAGACATGCACAAGAAAGGACTCTCTGGGAATTGGGGCGGGAGGCACTGGGGGATGGGGAGGGAGAGGGATGGGGAGGGGGAACAGGGGGTACGGGGAGGAGGAGGAAGGGGGAACAGGGGGTACGGGGGGAGGAGGAGGAAGGGAGGGAACTGGTGTACCTAATAAGTTTGTATGAGCTGAAATAAAAAAAAAAAAGAAATGCAGAGCTCTTGATCTGTCTTTTCCTGATCACCTTTAATGTACCAGAAGCACCTACTTTCTTTCTTATGAATTCTTTTTCTGTATTAGAAAATATGATACTGTCAAATGTACTTGGAGTTCACTTAGAGTTCATTACAGTGGCATCATGGTGCTACTTGGCAAGGTGCCTCGGTAGGAGCATTTTAATACCACTATTACATCAATATAGGAAAGAACTTAATAGTGGCAGTTGTCTCCTCTCTCTCCTCTTTCTGCTTCTATCTCTATAATTAGGAGTGCAACTTTTTTTGTTTGTAGCTATATGTGGAATAATATAAAGCATTTTATGCTTTTTATTGATTTGATATTGATGCATGAAATATATCAAGTTTATATTATTTTTACTCTTTGTCACCCAAACCCATCCTCTATCATTTTCCCACTGCAAATTTTCCAAGTTAATCTCTCTCCCACTCTTCTGTCCTATTGCATGTGTGAACCACTGAGTTTCATCTGTGGCACCACCACTGATTGATCTATATCTAGTACTTGCTAGACAAGTATAAATAATATTTGATTTTTGCTTTTCTTCACAAATGAAATAGTATATCTAGAAGTTGTTTCAGTTTTACTCCTGTGTAATAAAATATGATAACCCAAGCAATTTATCTGGAAAATGGTTTATTATTTTGGCTAATAGTTCTAGAGGGAATGGAATCCATCGTGGTGATAAACACATAACACCAGGCAAAGAAACCATGGCAAAAGAAGAAAGCCTTGCAGTTACCTTGCATACATATTAATTGATAGTAGAGAAGGAGAAAGGGAGAGAGAAAGAGAAAGAGAGAAATAGGAAGTGGGGCGGGGTTATCATTCTTCAAGGCCAGTGATATACTTCTTCCAGCAAGTCCCTACTTCTTAAAGGTTCCATAACCTTTCCAAATGTGCCAATAACTGGAAAGCAAATAATTCAAAAACACATGTCCATGGGAAGAATGCATTCAAACCATGACAAAAATGAAGTAAAAAATATGTCACAGACTAACAATAATTGATATATTATTTATATATATCACACAAGTTCATACACACTGACCTCACAGATCGCCCACACACCCAGCCTGTTTGTCCTAAACAACTTTGAATCTATGTACTTTGCCTTCTGTGCCTCCTGAGAAAACCAGTTGATAACGTCTGTGAGCACAGTCTGGATATTTCTCCTTAGCCACATGCATTGTGAACGCTCCAGGTGTTGCTAAATGCTTCCTTGCTCACTGGTTCACTACTGAAACAGAATAAAAAAACAGCTAAAATATCACCGAGGTGATAAGGTTCATTGGTTCACCACTGAAACAAACAAACAAACAAAAAAACAATTAAAATATCACAGAGGTGATAAGGTAGAATTCCACCCTATAGTGTGGAAAAAAGTTTCATTTTACTAGTTATTGAAAATCTACTTTAGAGCATTTATTACTTAGATGCTATTTAAAAAGATCCTCCCACAAAAAGCAAAAGACGGAAAATTAATTACCTGCACCTAGAAATGCCTGCTGACTATCTTATCTGTGAAAAGAATGATGCCGTTATCTCCAACTTAGAGAAATGGAAACAAGTTCAAGGCCTGTATGTACACATGTGTATGGTGGGGTAAACTGTAAAACTAGGCTTTCTCTGAAGCTCCATCCGTGTATGACATAACTAAGAAAACGTTTAAAAAAAAAAACTCTCACATTTTCTTCCTTCCTGCAATAGTTAGTTCATATCCAACATCGATATTGTGTCCATGATTGACACAACTGAATAATGGTAAGTACTAGGAACATGTAAACCAAACAAAAATGTTCATACCATAATGAGATGAGCATTAAATATCATTTTCTTAAAGGCAAGTATAACAGAAATGACAATAGTTATAAAAATCATAAGTTCTCAGGCACTCATCTGTTAGGCAGAAAACTTAGAGCTTTGCAAATCTTGGTTCATTAAAATTTACCAAGAATTGTTTGAAACATATAAAAATTTTTCATTTTACTCACAGAGAACAAAGATAATAAATATGCAAGCAACTTGTCCAATGCCATGCAGTGGGGAACAAAGTATCCAGAGTCTGACCTTGCATTCTTAAAGGCCAATAACTGGCTTAGCTATGCAGGTCAGTCTATACTGTACAAAAACATATACAGTATATTTAAGCCAGTTACTAAACTTCCTTATGTCAACTAACAGGTAGTGAGAGGCCAGCCTTATTGACTCTTGGTCGTTTTCCTCAGTAAAGTACAATCATATTACCTGCTGTGACACTGTATTTCCCATAGGAAGTCATACACTGTACTAGCTCTTAAAGTACTCCTCTGATTCTTCTTTGGAGGAGTTTGGTCTATGTTTTCTTCCTTGAATATGTCAAAGTCTACACCTATAGCACGAGTGAACCTACATGAATTCTGAAGATGAACAATAAACGCTTATCACACTCCACTAGTTTTTCACAGGTATTCCACCCTGGAACCTGGATGTTATGCCAGGAAGATGTTAAATAGCAATATAGAAAGAAACATAGGTGATTTTCCTTCCAAAAATGAACATTAAAAAAATGAGCATGCATCGATCATGCCATATCCAAGCATTTGAGTTGCCCCAGGTGATGACTTTTGAAGATGAAGCAAACTGCAATCCTGAACCCTGGTCCAATTTCATATCCTGATCTGAAGCCATTCTACGTTTGGCAGATGTGTCACATTGTAGTATGTAATCATTAGCACAGTCTTAATGACCAAATATTGTGAGTCTTAAATAATGAATTACCTAAAATAATTATATAATAAGAAGCTAAATACCTTAAGTGATTGCTATTGTCTTTTTAATCGTTCTATGAGAGCAGCTCAAGCAATAAAGTTTGTTCCAATATCCTCTGCACTCGTTCATGAAATCATGATCTGAAAACACAGATACTAGTGTTTATCCTGTAAGAAATGGCCTGCATTTTATCAGGGGAAATTCAGGAGAAATAAAAATCTTCAAAAATTCAGCTCTCTTTCAAGATGAGTAGAAAGCTGACAGAGGTTACCCAGCATGATCTGAGAGATGGTAAATGTCAAAGGGAGGAGTAGAAAAGAAGAAAAAAGAACATTTCAAAGTATTGCCTTTAGGAAAATTTTCCAATGTTTAATACCCTCTACATACTTTGGATCAGGGTTTCACTATTTCAGAATTTTTCAGGTAATTAGCTAGCTGGATTGCCAACTACCTGCATAGACAAGAGTGAGCATGCTAGTCTGTATATGTGTCTAATTAAAATTGTTGGCTTCAAAAATGAATGTTAGATATTATTAAGGTATTCTGAGAATAGATCCTGCTCAGATTAAATTCAGTCTGGGATGTCTGAACCAAGGTTTCCAATCAAATCTTAATTTCTAATGGTTTGGCTCTTAACCTTAACATAAATATTGGTTCACATATTTTCATTTGTAACAAGTGAGTGAGCAAAATACTGTGTTTATATATATAAGGAGTTTGAATAATATATATAAGGAGTTCAGAATAATAATCAGGACTCCTAATGCAATCTATAGGTCTCTGAATTGTAGAAAAATAGAGATAAGGACTTATATTTTCTAAAATGAGCTTTCAAATATGACATTTTTATTAAAAATATTGGTAATTGCTACAGTCAGCATGCATAGTTGCTGATAAATAACCATCAAACAGCTTAAGGGAACAGAGATTTATTTACTGTTATGATAATCTGGTTACAGTTCTCAGTTCAGCTTGATGAGAGAGCACATATTACCACCAGGCTGAGGGAACTGGCCACACCATCTCTACATAATAGCTGAGAGAGGGACAATCCTTACATGCCAGGCTAGCATGCCTGGCCAAGTATACACAAAAATGCTAACTTCCTCAACCAACTCTCTTTTTTTTATTTACCTGTTCAGGGCCTAGACCCACCCACCATGAGCTTTGTCTGCCCCATCAACTAGACAATCTTTTTCAGATTTGCTCTAGATTAACTCTACTAATTCTCTACGAACATGTCCAGAGTTCAAACCTCAACCATGACACTCCACCCCTTGTTAAGTTGACACAGGAACATAACACTTTTAATCTGTAACCTTCAACTTGGCCCCAGAGATGTTAAATTCATCTTAAAATATAAATACATTTAATTTTATTAATTCTAAATCTCTAAAAGTTTTCATAGACAAATTTTAAAATATTCTCTCATTAAAAGTTCAGTTATTAAAATGTTGGAACTGAAAGCCTCAAAAAATGTCTCAAATCTTTGGACTATAAGTCTGTCAAATCAAAATATATTAAATACTTCAACAAGATAAAATGTCAAAATAGAAATATCATGACACATAAGAAAACATTATGTTAAAATCAGATCTAGCAAATCAATTACTGGATTCTTTATTTCAATGTCCATCTTCTGTTGCTCATCAAGTAATCAATGTTGCTGAAAGATTCTAGGCATTCCCAGTCCCTGTTCCTAATCAAAGTTGTAGAAGCACAGTTCCTCTGAACCAGACTGAACCTCCACTCTTAGCCGTCCTCAACATACATCCCACAGTTCTGGCACCTCAATCAACACTCTGGGTTCACTTCTGCAGCTATAAACTTCACCTTCTTTTGAAGGAACTTTATACCTGGCATTTGGTGCCAAGCTTTTGCTGCTCTCCATGAATCCCTCAGTAGTACACCAAAACCAGTACCTCTTAGGAGATGCTGCAAGATTCTAAAGTGAGGTTGAAATGTAACTTGTTCCACTTAAACTACAGCTGTACCAATTTTAGCGTGCTGACTGTGGAAAAGCATCTCTCTAGGTAGCCAAAACTTCCAAAGGGCAAGAAATGCTTTCCACTTGGGTTTTCAACCCCTGAAGGAATTCAGGTTTTCAAACCACAAAATTTTCATATGGTGGTATTCATGTTTTCCACCACACCAGTAAAAGTCACTAGGTTTTCCTTCGTTGATGCTCATTTCTCCAACAACGGCAGCTGTTCTGCTGCCTGCCCTTTCCACATCCAGAGCTTCACAGCCATCCAACACAGCTCTCCACTATCAAGCAAACCAGTCCATCATCTTTAAATTCAACTTTATTAAAGTCCTCATTCCCCTCCTCACAAACTGGGCCCAAACAATCCAAAACTCTCTCAGCATTTTAATTATCCAAATGGTCCATTAAACTCTGCAGAACGGTATTTGTAATCCACAAGCTCAAGAGCTTCAAACATTTCAAAGTTCCTCCAATAAAGCCATTCAAAATCCACAAAGCCAAATTCATCAGAAACACCCAATTCTGGTACTAAATTCTGTTGCAATCAGCCTGCAAGGTGGCTGATAAATGACCATCAAACAGTTTTAGGGAACAAGGGATTTATTTTGTATTATCATGGACTGGTTTCAGTTCTCAGTCCAGCTTGATGGGAGAGCACACATCACCACCAAGCTGTGAGAACTGGCCAAACCATCTTTACATAATGGCTGAGAGAGGCACAATCCTTACTTGCTAGACCAGCATGTCTGGCCTAGTGTACACAAGGATGCCAACTTCCTCAACCAACTCTCTGCATTTTATTCACCTCTTCAGGGCCTATTCCCACCCACCATGGGCTGGGTCTGCCTCATCAACTAAACAATCTCTTTCAGATTCGCTCTGGGCTTAACTCAACTACTAATTCTCTACAAATATGCCCAGAGCTCAAACCCTCAACCATCAAGCTGACACCTGCACATAACCATGACAGTAATAACAGATTTCATAGGAGTAGGGTGCTTAAAGCATTATAGGTACCCCCAAAACTACCATTTTTAGCAGGCATGCATTTTCTCCATTTTAGAAGAGGAAGAATAAAGCTCATGAGAGAATGATGTCCAGTGACATCAATAGTTATCTGCTTATGACTGGAGAAAAACTAATGTCCACATTCTCCAAATCCTTGTGGGGTTTGGCAACATAGCAAAATACCTTTATTTCAGGTATAAGTTATGCCTGAAAGACACACAGTCCAGAACTATTCTCTCTAGCACAATACTACCCATTTCCTTTTTTTTATTAATACATTTTATTATTATTTCAGCTCATACAAACTTAATAGGTACACCAGTTCCCTCCCTCCCTCCTCCTACCCCCGAACCCCCTACTCCCCCTCCCCTCCCTCATCCCTCCCCATCCCCCAGTGCCTCCTGCCCCAATTCCCAGAGAGTCCTTTCTTGTGCATGCCTGATTTTCCTCTGGGCCCTCCTCTCCGATGACGTACAAGGACCCAGTGGCCTTTCCCTGAACCCTTTCCCGTGTTCCCCTTAAGTATAGGAACACTGCTGTGGCTGTCAATCCTTTGCCTCCAAGGATCTTGGTGCCTTTAGCAGACGCTAGACTTTGTGAGAATAGTGTGTTGGACATTGCGCAGGGCATGTAAAGTCCAATTATGATTGCTTCAGCCCTAACTTGTATGGAGTATCTTGCATATCATTGCTCCTCCCATCCTTTTGCTCTTACACTCTTACCGCTCCCTCTTCTGCAAATGTCCCTGAGCTTCAGGATGGGGAGAGATTAAGCTGGCCTAGTTCTAGGTGATATAGAGTCTCTGAAGTTCTGGATTGTGGTTTGTTGATTTTCTTTTGCAGTTTTGCTGCTCCTGCAATACCCTTCACTCCTGATGGGCATTGTATGTCACCCCGTGGCCAGAAACAAAAAGCTGTTAAACCTAGAGTCTTGTTATAAGAGCACATTCAAAGGTAGATGTAATAAAAGTGGGAAACCACAGTAAGGGAGGGGTCTTTCACCCATTTGCAAAATGGTTACTTTTTATCTGCCAGACTATATGCCTTCCTCTTCTGGTGAGATCATACCCCCTCAGTAGTAAATGATCAGTAACGAAAGTCTGTGAACTTAATCAGATGTCTCATTACTTATTTGAGTCCTTGATGGAGGCCTGTTTTCTCTACTGTAACATGGTCCCCTCTCTCCTTGTTTCTGGTGTGGTCCTCCTACCCCACCCCCTTTTCATAATCCTTGCAATTATTGTAGGTATTACAGAGATTTTTCTTTGAGTGTCTCTAGGTGGGCTGGGTGGGTTTGGTACTAGGAGCCACCTATTAGGGAGTACATATGGCGCTTAATTTTCTGGGTCTGGGATACTTCACTTAATATAATACTACCCATTTCTAATAAAACTTTCTTCAACTACAGGGATTTCTTTTATTCCTTTTCCAGGAGAGTCACTATTAAGGACATACTGAGCAATTAAAATATGGGTTTTGAAATTAAGAGATGAATCAGGAGTTCATCTCTTTGTTTCAAAGAATAGAAGCATAATTGGACAAGATTTATTCATCCAAGTGTGATTTACACATGCATTCTTGTGCAAAACAACCTTTTACTACCACATAGAGAAATACAATTTTTTTTTAAAATAGATGGAGTGACAACAGGGCAAATTGCTAAGAGGCTGGTAAGCAAATTTGACTTTGTCATCTCATTCAAAAACTAAAATTATAAAATCATGTGAATTTTAGCCAGCTCATAACTGGTTTCTCTTACCTTTTCTACTGCCTATTTCATGTATATATATATATATATATATATATATATATATATATATATATATATATATATATATATATATATATATCTTTTTGAAGTCCCCAAGACCTTAGCAAATTCAAAAACAGCATTTCCAATTTGTAATTTCATTTTCCCTCTCATAAGACAATTAAGGGTAATTTCCTTATGGTTATCATTCTCTACTTCAACAGTCAGGTAGCAGACTTTTGCAGCTGCTGAGACATAGGAAAGGCAATTAATTCCAAGCAGGGCTTTGTTCTTCCAAATTTCTCTTCCTTTCAGCTATGAATCACAGTTATTTGGACTTGGTACTTATACTTGCTTTGCCTCAGGATGTTCCATTTTTTTTTACAGTGATCTCTTCCACAGCTGTACTAAGAATTATGCTTCTTGTCCTCGGCAGCTGTTCTCCTTCTTACTTCACATTAAGTGCAAAAGGGAAAGATTGTCATAAAATTCTCCTTTTCCTGAAGACTTCTCTTTAATTCTTCACTCTTCAAATTAATAGGCTTACTTTTCTTTCATCTGTGTTTTAAATACATTTTCAAGATCTTTCCCTTAGTGAATGATACGTTTCTTTTCCTGTCCCAAATTGTTCTTTTACCTGTTCTACCCACCCCAAGTCCATCTCCTTTCCTATGGGTCTTCTTGGATTAAAAATAAACTTTATCCATCAATTTCAATTAGATTGTATTCATTCCCTAGGGTTACTCATGCTTAGAATGAACTGTATTTTCAAAAATTCACAACTCTGCCAATTGAAGAAATGTGTTTGGGGATTTAAGGGATTTTGAAAATGTTTCACTTTTTGAAAACAGATTTCCTACAAGGTATCAGATACAATGAAACATTTTAGAGCATTCATTTTCTGAAAGTCAATATCAATCTGCTTCCAATAATTCTTACCTCTTTAGGAACCTTGGTCTAAAAGCAGGAAACAAATAAGAAAATACCCAGTTTGCCACTCTTACATCTCCCTTATTTAGGAAGAGAATGAAGAACATCTGAGATTAACCGATGCCGATGGTTGTTTCCCCCTAGAAAATTATGTATTGAAACTTAATCCCAAAGTAATAGTAATAAAAGGCAGTCCCGTGGGAGCACACTATGTCATTAGGGCTCTGTCCTCATAAAAAAAGATCAGAGTATTTCTAAAAGGAGCCTGGAGGAGCTAGCTTGCTCTTCCCCCACGCAAAAATGAAGCATTCAAAAATCCATTATGAAGCAGTTGGGGAGAGGGATTCTATCCAGATACCAAATCTGCCAATGCCTTGATGTTGGATTTTCCATCCTCCACAACAGTACAAATTGTGTCTGTTTATAAACTTCCCATATTTTGACATTTTGTTACAATCTCAAATGACTAAGAAACCCACAGTCTCCAAAAGTTAAAAATGTAGTTCCAGTTCAGAGGACTGTAGGGTGAGATAAAACAGGTTTTATAGATTTCTATATGATTCAAGATCCACGAAACTTCTTCAAGTAAAACGAAATGAAACAAACAAACAAAAGAATACTTTTGCTATTCCTTGAAATCTTGAATCCAGAGCTGACTAAGGAAAACAATCTCTACCTTCTCAGTTAGAGGAGAACACGCCTGTTGGGACAGCTCTGACTCCACTGCTGCTCTTCCAATGAACCTCCTTCTAGCTTCTCAGTCTGTCTTGAGGAACCCAGTGTAAAGGGAGCAGAAGCTGAATACTTGTGAATACTGTTGTGAGCTTCACTCACCAGCTGTGCTGCATGCTGCTCACCTGCCCTCACAAGATTCTAGCGAATTCAAGGATGTCGAGGCCTCTTTGTCAAACACTTCTCACTGCCTTCCAGTACCTCAGGAGAGCACATGGTATGATCCAAGTAAGTGTGCCTTAGGTCAGTGGCAAGAGCGTGGTCATCTTCTGACTTCAAAACAATAAGGAAGATAAATAGACCATATCTAAGGTTTTAATTCAGATCTCTAATGGCAAGGGAGATTCTCATACTTAGAAGGGCAATATTCTTATCCTGTATATTCAATTAGATTGACAATCTTTGTCATATTATTCTAAAGGGTATGCAGTGCTACATATGGTTTAATCTACTTTTCATTAAATTTTATTTCAGTAATGTCAAATGCAAGGACGTTGTTTTTTTTATATAATTTCACCACGAAGGTGAATTCTTGTGAGGTTTTACTTCCAACACTTTCCATTTTTCACTGACTTATTGAGTTTTAGCACCATTTATATTATACTTATAAAACATATTGACAGGTTTTGCAAATATATTTCTCTTAGCCCTTTTACATGCTTAAACATCTTCAAAAAATCTACCTTTCAATTTTATTTTCTGTTTATTGTTTTCTGAATATTAGTTAAGAAACTTGCCAGCTATCATATTAAAACACTATTTTTCTCTATTATTACCAATGAATTTCAAGATGTAGCCTTCAAATTTAGTTATTAGAGTAACAGTGGCCATTTTTTGGGGAGATATTCTTGGCAGCATTGTTCTTCCTTTTCCTCACTTTGCCAGAAATCCTAAATTCATGCTGTGTGTGTGTATGTGTGTGTGTGTGTATGAGTGTGCACGCACTTGTCTAGTGTGTGTGTGTGTGTGTGTGTGTGTGTGGGCACAAACACGTTGTGTTTGTACCACAGGGCACTTGAGTATGTGTACCTACAGAGGCCATTGGTCATGTTTGGCAGTCATCCTAGATTTCTCTGTCTCCTTATGGCTGTGTTTGGAGGTTTCCCAGGCTCTAACATCCAGGGCTAGAAATGCTGCCATTTGTACCCTATATTTTTTAATTAAAATTTTTCTACTTTCACAAGCATATTGAATATTCAGCCCAGCTTCTCTCCATCCCCCTCCTTTCCTTCACCATTCTTCTGCCTGTCTGCCTGTCTGCTTCTATGGACTTTAGGGTTCACACTGCCTTGTCTATTCTTATGGGGGGAGAGAGACAGAGAGAGAGTGAGAGAGAGAGCACTGTGTGTCCCTATGGAGGACTAAAAGTGACTTCTGGAATCATCTTGAATTGCTTCTACCTCCTTCTTGCTTTGCACTAGGATTTCGCAAGTTCCTCCTACCAGGGCCACAAGTGCAGGCTGCTGTCATTTCTGCTTGATGTTTTAATGTGGGACCTGGAATCTGAACTTTGGTTTGCGAGACATAGTCTTTATCTCTGAGCCACCTCTCTAGCCCTGCTGTGTTAGTTTTGATCTTAGGATTTCATTTTTTCTATTGGTTTTCTAACCTTATTATTTTGCTTTAATTTTTATAATTTTCACAGAAGAAATTATACATCCTTCGTATTTTATCACTTCATGGATAATGTAAAAAATATTATCAATTAGGCTTCTACACCCATCTACTAAGTGAGCTTTGTATAACATTGCCACAATTGTTATTGTGAATATCTGTCAGAACAAATCTCAACAGCTTCATGATGTGATTGTCTCTGAAACAAATACTCTGTCCCCAGGACCTGTTCTTAAGTATTCTCTCATATCCTCAATCCTCAATATTGCATCTTATATTTTTCACAGGGTTTGTAAATCTTATCTGTGAAAGGGTCTATTTGGTTATAAGTGATACTCTCATTAGTATAGCTAGAATAGTTACATTCTCTTCATAGATAATATGAACTTTTTCAAAGAACCAGCTTTTTGACTGGTTGATTTTTTCTATCGTTTTCTTTGTCTCGATTTCAGATATTTCTCCCCTTATTTTGCTAATCTCCTCTCTTCTACTACTTTTGGGATCAGATTGCTCTAGTGTCTCTAAAGCTTTAAGCTGCATTGTTGTTTATTTCTGATGTTTCCATTTTTTTGATGTAGGCATTAAGAGCTATGAACTTACCTCTTAGAACAGCTTTCATTGTGTCCCAGAGATTTTGGTAAGTTGTATTCTCATTATCATTCGCTTTCAGGAAATCTTGAATTTCCTTTTAATTTCTTCCTGAATCCAGTTCTCATTCAGCATCATATTGTTAAGTTTCCAGGAGTTAGTGTATTTTCTCTTGTTTGTTGTGTTGTGGATGTCCAGCTTTAGGCCATGGTGGTCTGATAGGGCACAGGTTAGAATTTCAACTTTTTTGTATATGTGTAGATTCGTTTTGTGGCCCGATATGTGATCTATTTTGGAGAAAGTTCTATGTGCTGCTGAGAAAAATGTGTATTCTTTGGTGCGTGGGTGAAAAGTTCGATAGAGATCTGTAAGGTCCATTTTTTTCAGGGTTTGATTAAGTTCCAAAGTGTCTCTGTTAAGCTTTTGACCTGTTGATCTATCCCATGTTGAGAGGGCGGTGTTGAAGCCCCAAGAATTATTGTTTGGGGCTTTATTTCTTGCTTTAGATGCTGTAGGGTTTTCTTAATGAATGTGGAGGGGCCCGTATTGGGTGCATATATGTTCAGTATTGTGAAGTCTTCATGGTGAATTAATTGTACCTGTGACTAAAATGTAGTATCCATCCGTGTCTCTTATAATTTTCTTTGGTTTGAAGTCCACTGTATCTGATATCATAATGGCTACCCCTACCTGTTTTCTGCTTCCATTAGCTTGTAGAATTGTTGACCAGCCTTTTATTTTTAGGGCATGCCTATCTTTTGTGGTGATATGGGTTTCTTGCAGGCAGCAGATTGATGGATTGTGATTTTTAATCCAAATTTGTAATCTGTGTCTCTTGATCGGTGAGTTAATTCCATTAACATTTAGTTTTATAATGGTGAAACTATTTTTGATTCCAGACATTTATTATGTTTAGTAGTTTTTATAAGTATATTGCTTCATTTTTAATGGTGTTATACTTCCCTTCTGTCCTCCTGGATATGCTTGTTTTTTTTCTTCAAGCTTGAGTATCATTTCTGGCATTTTTTGGAGGCCTGGTTTGGTGGACATGTATCCCTTCAAGTTGTCTTTTTGCTGGAATATTTTTCTTTCTCCCTCAATCATGATGGATAGTTTTGCAAGGTAAATCAGCCTGGGTTGACATTTTTGCTCATTCAATACTTGAAGTATGTCTCTCCAAGCTCTTCTTGCTTTTACTGTTTCGACTGAGAAGTCATTTGTTATTTTAATAGGTTTACCTTTAAAAGTGGCTTGTTTTTTCTCCCTTGAAGCTCTCAGCACCAGTTCTTTATCTTGAATGTGGAATGTTTTAACTACTATTTGCCGCGGCGAGCTTCTGTTTTGGTCATATCTGTTTGGGGTGCGGAATGCCTCTTGTATATGGATGGGCTTCTCTTTGTTTAGAAGAGGAAAGTTTTCCTTGATGATCCTTTGAAAAATTTCCTCAGGGGTGGTATTTTGAGATTCTTGCTCTGGTATTCCATGAATACACATGTTAGGCTTCTTCAGGGTGTCCCATATCTCTTGGATATTTCTCTCAAGTATCTTTTTGGCTTTAACAACCTCTTCCATTGAGCTGGTTAATACTCCCACTTTGTCTTCAAGGTCTGAAATTCTTTTTTCTGCTTCGTTAGTTCTGCTGATAAGACTCTCTGTGGAGTTTTGGGTTGAAGATAACTTGTCTTTTAGCTCAGTTTTAAACTCTGCTTAAGTCTGTTTTTACAGCTCTATGCCAGTTTTTGTTTCTTGCACTGTTTTTCTCAACTCCTCCAAGTGTCTTTTGTGTTCCTCTTCAAAGCAATTGATTTGATTGTTTAATTCCTCCCGGATTTCCTCTTTCATAGTATTGAGCATGGTAATGATCATATTTTGAAAGTCGTTATCTTGGGTCAGGCTTTCATGGCCATTTTCCATGGGTTTGTTCTGGTTGGAGTCTAGGTCGCGGTGAGACCCGGCTGGACCGCGCACGTCCCGGACGGCAGAGTGGGGGAAGGGATAGATATTATGAACTTTTTATTTCTTTATGTCCTTAAGAAATTAATCACCAGTTGTAATAAATTTCTCATACCCTAATTTGCAACACGTAGTAGTATATTTTAGTGTACGAGTCAGTAACTAACAGCATTATCAGGGAGATAAACTACTGTGTCATGCATCAGTGATGTTATGATTAGTGTTCTATGAATTGTGGAAAGATAGCTTTTCTAAAAGACAACAAGTCAATTATTCTATACTTTCTTTAATTCACAGTTTAACAAAGCTTTGTGGTTGCTGCCTGTAAGTGACAAATGTGTGACTGAGCAAAAATTTAAATATATACAGATTTTTCTCTAACAGTTCTTGATTTTTCAGTTTTTTCACATTCTGAATTATCTTTGTTTCACAAGAAACACTCTCAAAATTTTTATTTGCTTCATTATTCTGAAAGTTGATTGACAATGAACTAGATCAGTTGTTCACTGGAGGACCACATGCAGTGAACACTGTTAAATGTGCCATATCCCAGTCTTAATTATTTTTGATAGCTATCTAGCTTAGTTCTCACCTTCAGCGCTTAGCTCTGGAGACTTATGGTCATTCTTGGTGTATTGTTTTAAAAACTGCTGATATATGGTCTTGTAGAGATTCCATGTAGAGTAACAAGCTGTTATCTCTTACATGAGTATCAGCTATTCTCTTTGCATCTACTCCCAAATTGTGCTGCTGCACAAATGTTTGTTTCTTTAACATCTTCACCACTAGTAGAAACTGTCACAAAAGACATTTATATGGTATTCACCCCAAGTATACTTTTTGCCCTCCTCCAGACTGCATGACTAAATAGCAATCTGTCATATTTCTGTCTCCTCTTTTTTAGAGACAGCACCCTAGGGGAACTTCAAATGGCTCTAAGACAATGGGAATAAAAAGTGAGTGTCATTTTGCAGACCCTGAGCTGCATCTGAAGTATTCTTCTGGGTAATGTCTTGGCATTCTTTCTTAGAATCTTACTGATTCATGTTATGGTGTCAGAATTCCCTCTTTTAAGGACATTTACCTTACAACCTTCTGAAAGGCAGTTTCTGAATGTGATCATAATCTGAGATAACAAAGGTTAAGCCTTCAACAATGAACTCTTGGGTAGATAATGGTTACAATTCAGTACATAAATGATACCACTGAATATAACCAAAATATTCAATCTTGTTTTTAAGCCTTATTCTCAAATGAATTCTGTAAAAGGAATGGAAAATTTCTAAGAAAAGGCCTTCAGATCTCCATTGGCCTTTAATGCAATAGATGCAGCCATAAAGAAGAATAAAATGACATCATTTTCATGAAAATGAACACAAGAAGAGATCAGCATCAACCTAAATAAAAAAGTCATACGCTTTCATAAAATATTTTCAAAAGGAAGTACCCATACTCATTTATTTGATTCCTTTGTGTCAAATGCATGCATATATTACCTAGAATTTACCTTGGAATTTGGTACTTTAACAGCAGCCAGGTAGGAGAGTCTTCTGTAGAAAACATATTTCAAGGCAGGTGACAGGATAACAAACCAGGAATTTGCAAGAGTAGCATTGGCAAGATTCAGAGTGAACCTAGCTGAACCAGGCAAGCTGAATCAGGACTATACAGCAACAGTGTCTACACACGATGGTTTCGTGGTGTGAATTCATCCTTAATCTCTCTTACTAAACACATCAGTATTCTCACCTATTCAAGAATCTGTGTTCAGCAGTGTGTTCAAAAATTATATGTTGTCTTAACTCAAAAATAATAGGTGTCTAATGCTTAAAAATATGAATGTGGAAGTTTAAAGTTTCATCTCACTTACACAATTGTATATAGTGTTGTGTTAGTACAGTTGAAGATAAATCAGATACTCTGAGTTGAGCTTGTAAAGAGTTTAGTTTGTAAAATACTCAAACATACATACCTGAGTTCATCTCTGTTGCCACCATGTCAGGTTTTCTCCATTTTGAAGGCTCAGTATTCTATTAAGTATGTATAGAGCATTATCTATTAATTTTTAACAGACATGAGTTACTTAACATATATTGGCTAGTTTGAGTAACTACAATGAACATATATATTGATTTGGTCATATTAGCAATAAAAATGCATTTTTATTATGTATGGAATTTAATAAAATTTGAATTCACAGAAGAAAAGTGCAATAATGGTCCTCAGGGTCTGGGATGTGGTAGGGGAGTCAAGACAGAATAAATGTGTTGTTGATCGAAGCATATAAAATTTCAGAAAGAAGAAAGGAGTAGATTTTGAGATCTGTTGCACAGGGGTTGACCATGGTTAATAATACTGCAGTGTAGATTTCAGCATAACTACAAAAACAGATGTTTTAAATAACTCAGAGTAAGAGTTGGTAGACAAGTAAAATATGTTTGTCAGATAGCTTTAATTATTCTACATTATATGCATGTACGAAATAATTGTATTACATTGCAAGAACATAGTCAATTATGATTTGTAAATAAATATATTAATAAAATAAGAAAAATATGTGAAAACAAATTATGTTTAGTTGATATGGACAAAGACATCAGTAAAATTTTATATAAAAATGATATGGGGTACTCTAAAACTGCCTAATTTCCCCTTAATTTTTATGAGTACTTGACTGTTCAAGGGATGAGGGGTGAGGGGTGAGGACCACTCTGGCTACTTCCTGCTGAGTTGGGAGGAAGGAAGTGTGAGCACCCAATCATCCTCATCTATGAGATGCTGGGAATGGTCTAGAAGTCCCAACATTTAAAGCTTTATGGATGTTAATCCAACCACACAGACTGATTCCTGTCTGATGGAAGAACAAAATCACTGCTGGGATGATCTCTGAAGGTCTTGGAAAGCCATTTCCCACTGCTGAGGTTACTGAGGGAACACAGCCTTAGCTAACTTTCCTCAACCATTGGCTTATGAAAGGATATGGAGATGAGTTCTCCATTACAGATAAGACTCATCTAGAAATCTGGCACAAGATCGACTGGGTTGGGCCCAAATTTAAGATAACAAATGAGAAAAAGCCATCCTTGTCTTCTCCCCACCTTACCTAAATGTATAAATTACCTGCCCTTGGCAACAATCTTTGGAATCTACCCTTCACAGTATTTTAGATCTAGAGTTCATGAGTTCTTTGCCAGCTCCATGCCCCTCATAGATTCCATGACTAGAGTTCATGAGTTCTCCAGAACACTCCAGCTCCTTATGGCACTCCATATCCAGAGTCTGTGAGTTTCATTCATTCTTTCCTCTAATAAACTCTGCCTTACCCTCAAAAATAAAATGAAATAAAATAAATTTGACTTACAAAAAAAGATATAGGGCTGGAGAGATGGCTTAGGGGTTAAAACTCTGCCTCACAAGCAGAAAGTCACAAATTGGATCCCAGATCCCTTGTAAAAATTCAGGCTGCAGCCTACACTTTCAGCCCTCATAGGTGGAGCCTGGGAAATACACACACACAAATAAATAAATAAAATAAAGTTGTTTTTTTTAAATATGCTTATTCTTTTGCTTGCTCATATCTAACCCACCTTGTATGGTACAGGATCCTTAAAATTTGCTGTCCTTAGATGGGAGAACATGTAACTCTCAGTGTGTTAAAAAATCTATACTTTTCTGAGAGTAGAGAACCTTAAGTTAATTTGTTATAATCCAGCATTGGTCACCCATGGCAGTAAGTTCAGCCATCAGGAATTGAGAGCAGTAGGACCAAGAGCTAAAGGTCGTCTTTAGTTACACAGTGATGTCATCCTGGCTACATAAGACCCTAGTACCAAACTCACCCAGCCCACATTGAGACACTCAAAAGTAAACCTATGTAACACAGTAATTGCAAGGATTATGAACAAGAGAGATGGGGTAGGAGGGCCACACAAGGAGAGAGGGGACCATGTTACAGCAGAGAAAATAGGCCTCCATCAAGGTCTGCAAGTAAGTAATGAGAAACCTGGTTAAGTTCACAGACGTTCTTTCCTGATTTCACCAGAAGGGGAGGGCATATAGTCTAGCAGATAAAAAGTAATCATTTTGCAAATGGGTGATGGACCCCTCCCTCACTGAGGTTTCCTACTCTTATTACATCTACCCTTGAATGTGCTATTATAACAAGACTCCAGTTTAACAGCTTTTTGTCTCTGGCCAGGGGGTGACATACAGTGCCCAGCAGAATGGAGTGAAGGGCATTGCAGGAGCAGCAAAACTGCAAAAGAAAATCAACAAACCACAATCCAGAACTTCAGAGACTATATCAATCACATAGAACTAGGCCAGCCTAATCTCTCCCCATCCTAGAGATCAGGGACATTTGCGGAAGAGGGGGCGGTAAGATTGTAAGAGCAAAAGGATGGGAGGAGCAACGATTTGCAAGATTCTCAACAATAGTTGGGGCCAAAGCAATCATAATGGGACTTTGCATGCCCTGCGCAATGTCCAGCGCACTTTTGCCCTCATAAAGTCTAGCATCTGTTAAGGGTACCGAGACCCCTGGAGGCAAGGGATTGACAGCCATAGTAGTGATCTTATGCTTAAGGGGAACAAGAGAAAGGGCTTATGGAAATGCCACTGGGTCCTTATATGTCATCGGAGAGGAGGACCCAGTAGAGAGTTAGGTGTACACAATAAAGGACTCTCTGGGAATTGGAGGGGGGCACTGGGAGATAGGGAGGGGAAGGAGGGGGTTCGGGGGGAGGAGGGGGGAGGGAGGGAACTGGTAAAAAAATTTTAAAATGTATAATTAAATTTTTAATAAAAAAAGACTCAGATGAAAGAAATTCATTATCTATCCATACACATCCTATATTCACTTAAAATGAGTAAATTGGCATACACATACATGTACTTATGAAAATTATACAATTTTCAAACATTAGTAAGGTACATTAACCACTAATGGATAACTCATTCCACCTAGTCTCTCCTTAATTATTGTTCTTTGTGTTAGGTCTCTGTCCAGAGAGCTCTTCCTCCTGGTCTTTGCAAGTCAGTTGACTCTGAAAACTCCACCTTAGTCTTTGTGACTTGGTTATAGAAAGTTGAAGGTATGGTATAGAGATACTCTTGATTTGGATTTAATAGGCAGCATTACATGTTGTGAAGTTGCTTTCTTCCTAAGCATTATGCTACATTTCCACAGATCTTTCCTAGGATCATTGGGCTACTTACCGGGTGTGCTCAACTGGCTTTGTGACAGAAGGCTACAAAACCAGAGATCCTTCTGCAATACGAAGACTACCAGTGTTTGGGAAGTAAATCATGTTGAGATAACTAAAGCAGCAAAGAAAAGATTGTAAGCTAGTGGACCCAGAAATGTAGCTCTATAGAGGTGATTTCTCATCAGTGCCTTGTCAGCATTGGACTCTTCTGCCAGAACTATCACTAACAACTCACGGCCATTTACAATATACCATGTGTTTATGGTAATCATGAAAAATAGAATTTATCTGAATTCTTGCTTTTGCAGGTCAAAAATATGTTGAAGTAGTTTAAAAATACTACTAGATCTGCATGAGATAGCATGAGACTTGAACTGTTTCTCCTAAATATTTCAATTAATCTAAAATTTTGGGACTCTCCAAATTGTGGTTTGTTGCTGTTTTCAGTTTTGCTTGTCCTGCACCACCCGTGGCTGCATCCTGATTGGTATTGAAGATCACCTCCTAACCAAAGAAAAAATACTGTTTAAGTGAAGATCTTAATATGAGACTCAAAAGTAGATAGAATAGGAGTAGGACACAGCAGTGTGTATGTGTGTGTGTGGGGGGGATGGGTCAATATCCCATTTGCCAAATGGTTACCATCATTTGCCAGATGGTTACCATCATCTGCCTATACCCTCCCTGACTGGTGAGAACAAACCCGTTTGGCCGCAAGTGACCAGGAAGGGAAGTGAGAGTGAGCTGCACCAGATGTCTCCCTACTTATATTCAATACTTGCCCACAGTTTATTTTCTCTATTGAAGCATGATAGCATGGCCTATTTTCTCTATTGAAGCATGATCCCCTAGCTCCCTTTTTTTGATGCCTTCTTTCCCCTTATCTCCTGTTTGTAGGTATTACAGAGATTTAGCTTTGAATATGTCATTAAAGCAGCAGTCAGGATGGGACCTTGTTTGACCTACACAATGGCTGACATGTCAACGACCCTCCAGAGTCTAACATGGATCACAGGGGAGAAAGCTCCAGGCAGTAGGATCCTTAGAGGCAAGTGATTAAACAATCATAATAGCGTTCCCATACTAACAGGGAGACCAAGAAGGGGCTCTAGACTATACCACTGAGTCCTGAGCCCTCTCTAGCATAGAGGACTTAGAGGGAGGTTTGGTGTTCACACAAAAGGATGCGCCAGAGGATGAAAAGGAAGAAAGGGGAGGCACCGGGAGAGAGGAAGGAAAGGAGGGGGTTGAAAGGAAGGGGGAAAGGGGGGAGAGTGCAAGGGGGGACAACTGAGGAGGAAAGGAGGGACGGAGAGGACAGGGTACCTATAGAGCTTGTATGATTAGGAAAAAAATAAAATGTGGTAGAAAAAAAGGAAATCTATACTATTGCTGAGTAAAATTGCTTAATTAGTCACTCAAAAGAAAACTTTATACATCTTTTCTATTCTCATTAAAACTAATATTGTAGTTCTATGAAAAACTTAAAAGCAATCAGACCAAAAATGTAAAGAAAAATAATTCGTGTGTCAGGTTGCTAAGAAATAAAATACTGATGCAATTTTCTGAATTTTTAAGCTCTATAGGATTTATCAAAGCTATGCTTCAACTTCTTGTTGAATGATAGCTCTAGTGAAAAATTACTATGTGAAGTGCAAGAATGGTCAATGTTATCAATTTTGAAATAGTATATACCAATAACATAGCAACCACAATGAAGATAAATATTTCAGTGATTTCTAATTTTTCTTACACTCATTTATTTTATTCCATATCAAAGTAGCCACTGATATACTTTCTGAGTTCATAAATTAATTTAAAATATCCAATTTTAAATACATGCAACTATACACTATATACTAACAGATAATATGGCTCTGCTTTCCTGCCATAATGATTTTGAATATGAACAGTAATTCCTAAATCAGTATTTATATTATTGTAGTATTAGTCTATGATATAGATAAGTCGCACATAACTTTTTTGATGATCAGTTCACTTGATGGAAATTTGGATGTTTTTCAGTTTTTCACTATTATAAATCAGATTACAATGAACATCTGTGTATGTGGGTACATACGTTTTAATTTCAAACTTTTCAATAACTTCCAAACTTAGCCAAAATTTGTATCATTTTTCATTTCCCCATCAATCTGGTGAAAGAAGCAATGACAGCTATTACTTGAGAGGCCTTCATGATTTTTGTAAAGCTTATGAAAGAACTATTTATACTATTGAGTTATTTTTATTATAATTAAATAGTTATGGAGGTTCTTTAAATATTGTCAGTATGTGTGTTTAGTAAATGAATACTAGCCTAATGGGTTAATTTGTTCCCTGGCTGTGGAACACATGATGCATTCTGTAGTAAAAGTATTGCTCTTTGGGAACCAGGTCCTCTAAATCTGTGAGGCCAAAGAGTTCTGGACCTTTGTAATCAGAAAGAGAGAAGCCTCAGAAGGAAGGCAGGTATTACATTGGACTGATTTTACCATAGTCTGTTTTGCTCAGTTCTAAATATATCATGATACTTGAAAGCAGCTTTCTCCTGGACCTTATTAAACTTATGAATCACTTGTTTTGAAAGATCTTAATTTATGTGAAGGAGAGCAACTACATAGTCTCTGAGGCACTAGACATTTTCCTCCTGCAAATTCACTCTGGTGCATCAGAGATTTCATCTCCAACAGAATAAAATTCTCCCCTGCTATTGACAAAGACTGTGTTGCGATTTTCCATGCTTTTGTGGCCTCTGTCTCTCCATGGACACTACCAATATCAATGGTATTCTGGCCAGGATCTTCTACTGTGACCTGATCTTTCTGTAGTGTGCTTGCATGCATTCTGCTTTACAATTTGAAATAACACTTACAACAATATTCTTTAGTATGGAAATTGCTTGCACACAGAATAGAACAGGCTCATTAGAGACTGTAGCAGTTCACCTGCATTGTTGCTGATAAAATCACCATGAAACAGATTAAAGCAACAAGGGCTTTATTTTCTCTTAAGATTTCTGGTTACAGTTCTTTGTCCATCTTAGCAGGAGAGCTCACACCAACATCAGGGCCAAGGGAACTGGCCACATAATATCCACATAATGGTTGAAAAAGGTACCACCCTTACTTCCCAGGACAGCATGCCTGAACAAGTATAAACGGAATGCCAATTTTCTTAACCAGTTCTGTACATTTCATTCATATTTCCAGGGCCTAGTCCCACCCACCCTGGGCTAAGCTTTCCCCATCACTAGACACTTTTCTCTGGCAGATTCACTCTGGGATTAACTCAACTACTAATTCTCTACAAATGTTCCCAGAGCTCAAATCCTTAACTGTTGTTGACACTTGTATCTAACTATGACAGAGATTTTTTGCTGTAGAAAGCAAAATATACAATCCTCTCTTTTACTTATAAAATGATATTCCAGCACACTGGAGACCACTGAATCTTAAAAATATTTCTGATGCGAAAGGACAAAAATTTTATTTTATTTTTTAAAATAATATATTTATTTTTTATTCCACTCATGAAAACTTAATAGGTACCCTGGTCCCCTCCCTCTCTCACCCCTCCCTGAACCTCCCTAATCCCTCCCCCATTTTCCCCTTCCTTTCCCTCCTCCCTCCCTTTCTCCCAGTGTCCCCTCCACCCATCCCTGGAGCATCCTTTAATGAGTATGTCAAACTTCCTCTGGGTCTTCCTCTCTCATGAGGTATAAGGACTCAGTGGTATTTCCTAGAACTTTCTTGTGTTTCCCTTAAGTATAGGAACACTATTGTTGCTGTTAATCGCTTACTTCTAAGGATCCTAGTGTCTTTAGTCCATGCTAGATTTTGAGGGGTCAATGATATGATGGTCATTCTGCAGATCCTAAAGAGTCCTATTATGATTGCTTCGGCCCCAATTTGTGTCGAGTATCTTGCATATCATAGCTCCTCCCCATCTTTGGGCTCTTACAATCTTACCACCCCCTCTTCCACAAATTTTCCTGAGCTTCAGGATGGGGAGAGACTAGGCAGGCCTAATTCCAGGTGGTTGATATAGAGTCTCTGATGTTCTGAATTATGACTTGTTAACTTTTTTTTCAGTATTGCTGTGCCTGCAATGCCCTTGGCTCCATCCTGATGGGTATTGGACGTCACCTGTTGCCCAGAGATAAAAAGCTGTTAAAATAGAGTCTTATTATAAGAGTAGATTCAAAGGTAGATGGAATAAGAGTAGGAGAACACGGTGGGGGGGTCAGTCTTCCATTTGCAAAATGGTTACCTTCTATCTGTCAGACTGTATGCCCTCTCTTTCTAGTAAGATCATACCCCATCAACTGAAAGTGACCAGGAAGGAAAGTCTGTGAGCCCAAACAGATGTCTCATTACTTACCTGCAGTCCTTGATGGTGGCCTATTTTCTCTGCTGTAACCTGATCCCCTCTCTCCTTGTCTCTGGCAGGGCCCTCCTTCTCCTTCCCTCCCTGCTTATAAGCTTTGCAATTACTGTAGGTATTACAGAGATTTATCTTTGAGTGTGTCTCTAAGTGGGTTTGGTACTAGGATCCACTTATTAGGGAGTACATACGGTACTTAATTTTCTGTATCTGGGATACTTCACTCAATATAATTGTTTCTAATTCCATCTATTTCCTGGCAAATTCCATTAATTCATCATTTTTGATAGCTGAGTAGTATTCCATTGTATAGATGTATCACATTTTCCTTATCCACTTGTCAACTGTTGGACATTTGGGTTGATTCCATGACTTTGCTATTGTAAACAGTGCTTCTATGAACATGGTCATGCTTGTGCTATCGAGGTGAATTTTTGTTGTATGTGGGGTTATTCCCAAAAGTGGTATATGAGGGTCATATGGCATTTCAATCTTTAACTTTTTTAAGAACCACCAGACAGCTCGCCAGAGTGGCTGTATGAGCCTGCATTCCCACCAGCAATGTAGGAGAGTTCCCCTCTCTCCACATCCTCTCCAGCATTTGGTGATGTTTGTATTGTGGATTTTTGCCATCCTGACCGGGGTGAGATGATATCTCAGGGAGGTTTTGACTTGCACTTCCCTGACATTTTAATTTCGTCTCTGGTAAAATTTAAGTTCCAGGGTCCATTTTTCAATTGACCCAATTGTTTCCTTGGTGTTTAGTTTTCTAAGTTCTTTGTGCACTGTAGACAATAGAGCTCTATGACATATGTGGTTAGTGAAGATTTTCTCCCATTCTGTGGGTTGCCTTTGTGCTCCAGTTACAATCTCTTTATCTGAACAGAAGCTCTTTAATTTCATAAGATCCCATCTGTTGAGTGTTGGCTGTATTGACTGTGCTATTGGATTTCCGATTAGGAACTGTTGGTCTAGTCCAATCAGCTCCAGGGTGTTCCCTACCATTTCAACTAAGATTTTTATAGTCTCTGGCCTTATATTGAGGTCCTTGATCCATTTGGAATTAAGTCTTGTACATGGTGACAAGTACAGTTCCAGTTTTAATCTTCTACATGTGGAGATCCAGTTTTCCAGCACCATTTGTTGAAGATGCTGGTCTTTTTCCATTGGATTTTTTGAGTACCTTTGTCAAAGATCAAATGGCTGTAGTTGTCTGGGCTTATATCTGGGTCCTTAACCCTTATCCATTGATCTATGTATCTATTTTGGAGCCAATACCAGGCAGTTTTTATCACTATGGATTTGTAGTATGGATTGTAGTATGGTGATACCTCCAGCAATATTTTTGTTACTCAGGAATGTTTTTGCTATCCTGGGTCTTTTGTGCCTCCATATGAATGTTGAGATTGTTTGGTTAACTTCTTTAAAGAATTGCTTTGGGATTTTAATTGGTATAGCATTGAATCTATATATTGCCTTTGGTAGGATGGTCATTTTTATGATGTTCATTCTGCCAATCCAGGAACATGGGAGGTCGTTTCACCTTCTAGTGGCTTTTGTAATTTCTTTCTTTAAGGGTTTTAAGGTTTTCATTGTAAAGGTCACTTACTTCCTTGGTTAGGTTTATACCAAGGTATTTCAATTTTTTAGGGGCTATAGTAAATGTGATTGTTTCTCTCAGGGCTTTTTCACTTCTTTCATTCTGGGCATATAAGAAGGCCAATGATTTTTTGCATTAATTTTGTATCCTGCCACACCGCTGAACTTCTGTATTAGTTCCAGGAGTTTCCTGGTGGAGTTTTTGGGAATCACTCAGGTATAAGATCATGTCATCAGCAAACAGAGATAACTTGATGTCTTCCTTGCTGATATGAATCCCTTTAATCTCCCTTTCTTGTCTTATGGCTTCAGCTAAGACTTTAAGTACAATATTGAATAGAAGTGTTAAGAGTGGACAGCCTTGTCTAGTTCCTGATCGAAGTGGGAATGCTTCAAATCTTTCCCCATTGAGTATAATCCTTGCTGTGGGCTTGTTGTATACAGCTTTTATTATATTGACAAACTGTCAATACAATTCCATTCGAACTGTCTCTAAGGTTTTCATCATAAAAGGTTGGATCTTCTCAAAAGCTTTTTCTGCATCTATCGAGAGTATCATGTGGTCCTGGATTTTGGATTGGTTTATATGGTGAATTACATTTATTGATTTGTGTATGTTGAGCCAAGCTTGTGTGACTAGGATAAACCTTACTTGATCCCCGTGAATGATCTTTTTGATATGTTTTTGAAACAGATTTGCTAAGACTTTGTTGAGAATCATTGCATCTGTGTTCATCAAACAGATTGGCCTAGAGTTTTCTTTTTTAAGTGTATCTTTATTAGGTTTTAGGCTTAAGATGATATTAGCTTCGTAGAAAGAATCTGGTAGTGTTCTTTCCTTTGCTATTTGATGGACCAGTTTAAGGAATATTGTTGTTATAAGCCCCTTAAATGTCCAGGACAATTCTTGGTGGGAAGATTTGTGATTACTTCATCAATTTCCTCATATGTTATGGGACTATTTAAATAATTCACAACTTCCTGATTCAATTTTGGTAAGTTGTGCTTACTTAGGAATTCATCCGTTTCTTTCTTTCTTTCTTTCTTTCTTTCTTTTTTTTTTTTTTTTGATAACAAACCAACAAGTTTATTGAAGGATACTTGTTTTTTTTTTTTTTGAAATTCAGAAAATATGCTAATTTTTTAATTTCCACTCATACAAACTTAACAGGTACACCGGGCCCCTCCCTCCTTCCAATTCCCCCCCCTCCAGTGCCTTCCCCTCCCATCCGTGGAGATTCCTTTAATGTGCATGCCAAATTCTCTTCTGGGTCCTTCTCTACGATGAGGTGCAAGGACCCAGTGGCATTTCCCAGAACCCTTTCCTGTGTTCCCCTTAAGCATAGGAACAGTACTGTGGCTGTCAATCCCTTGCCTCCCAGGATCCTAGTGCCTTTAGCAAATGCTAGACTTTGTGGGGTCAATAGTGTGTGGGACATTGTGCAGGGCATGCAAAGTCCAACTATGATTGCTTCGGCCCTAACTTGTGTGGAGTATCTTCCATATCATTGCTCCTCACATCCTTGTGCTCTTACAATCTTACCGCCCCCTGTTCTGCAAATTTCCCTGAGCTTCAGGATGGGGAAAGATTAGGCTGGCCTAGTTCCAGGTGGTTGATAGAGAGTCTCTGAAGTTCTGGATTATTAATTTTTTTTTCAGTTTTGCTGCTCCTGCAATGCCCTTCATTCCATCCTGATGGGTATTGGATGTCACCCCCTGGCCAGAGATAAAAAGCTGTTAAAGGTAGGTGTAATAGCACAAGCATGACCATGGTCATAGCAGCACTGTTTACAATAGCAAAGTCATGGAATCAACCCAAATGTCCTACAGTTGATGAGTGAATAAGGAAAAGTGGTACATTTATACAATGGAATACTACTCAGCCATCAAAAATGATGAATTAATGTTATTTGCTGGGAAATGAATGGAATTAGAAGCAATAATATTGAATGAAGTATCCCAGACCCAGAAAATTAAGCGCCATATGTACTCCCTAATAGGTGGCTCCTAGTACCAAACCCACTTAGAGACACTCAAGGATAAATCTCTGTAATACCTACAGTAATTGCAATGATTATGAACAGGATGGATGGGGTAGGAGGGCCACACCAGAAATAAGGAGAGAAGAGACCATTGTTACAGCAGAGAAAATAGGCCACCATCAAGGACTCCAAGTAAGTAATGAGACATCTGGTTAAGTTCACAGATTTCTTGATCATTTACAACTGATGGGGTATGATCTCACCAGAAGGGGAGAGCATACAGTCTGGCAGATAGAAGGTAACCATTTTGCAAATGGGTGATTGACCCCTCCCTCACTGCGGTTTCCTACTTTTACTTCATCCATTTCTTTTGTGTTGTCAAATTTCCAAGAGTATAGGTTTTTGATATATGACATTATAATACTCTGAATTTATTGGGTTTCTGTAGTGATAACTCCATTTTCATTTCTAATTTTGTTAATTTGAGTGTTTTCTCTCTTGCTTTTGGATAATTTAGCTAAGGGTGTATTGATCTTGATTTTTTCAAAGAACCAGCTTTTTAACTGGTTGATTCTCTGTATCATTTTCCTAATCTCAATTTCGTATATTTCTCCCATAATTTTGCTAATCTCCTCTCTTCTACTGCTTTTGGGATCAGATTGTTCTAGTGTTTCTAAACCTTTAAGCCTCAATGTTATTTATTTGTGATGTGTCCATTTTTTTGATGTAAGGCATTAAGAGCTATGAACTTACCTCCTAGGACAGCTTTAATTGTGTCCCAAAGATTTTGATAAGTTGTATTTTTATTATCGTTCACTTTCAGGAAATCTTGAATTTCCTTTTTCATTTCTTCCTGAATCCAATTCTGTTTCAGCATCATATTGTTAAGTTTTTAGGAGTAGGTGTATTTTCTGTTGTTTATTGTGTTGTGGATGTCAAGCTTTAGACCATGGTGGTCTGATAGGGTACAGGCTAGAATTTCAACTTTCCTATATGTGTGGAGATTCGTTTTGTGGCCCAATATATGATCTAGTTTGGAGAAAGTTCCATGTGCTGCTGAGAAAAATGTGCATTCTTTGGTGCTTGGATGAAATGTATGATAGAGATCTGAAAGGTCCATTTCTTTAAGGGTTTGATTAAGTTCCAAAGTGTCTCTGTTAAGATTTTCACCTGTTGATGTATCCCATGTTCAGAGGGTGGTGTTGAAATTCTCAAGAATTATTATTTGGGGGTTGATTTCTCACTTTAGATGCTGTAGGATTTGCTTAATGAATGTGGAGGGGCCCGTTTTAGGTGCATATATGTTCAGTATTGTGACGTCTTCCTGGTGAATTGTACCTGTGACTAAAATGTAGTATCCATCTGTGTCTCTTATGATTTTTTTGGTTTGAAGTCCACTTTGTCCAACAGCATAATGGCTACCCCTGCCTGTTTCCTGGTTTCATTAGCTTGCAGAATTTTGGACCAGCCTTTCATTTTTAGGATGTGCCTATCTTTTGCGGTGAGATGAGTTTCCTGAAGGCAGCAGACTGATGGGCTGTGGATTTTAATCCAAGTTTGTAATCTGTGTCTCTTGAACAGTGAGTTAATACCATTGACATCTTATATTATAATGGAGAAATTATTTTTAATTCTGGACTCTTTTTATGTTTAGTGGCTTTTGTAAGTGTATTGTTTGACATTTAGGTTTTGGTGTTATTATACTTCCCTTCTCTCCTCCTGGATATGATTGTTTTTTCCTTCAAGCTTGAGTATCATTTCTAGCATTTTTTGAAGGCCTGGTTTGGTAGACATGTAAGCATTCAAGTTCTCTTTCTGTTGGAAAACTTTTCTTTCTCCCTCAATCATGACGAATAGTTTTGCTGCATATATCAGCCTGGGTTGACATTTTTGCTCATTTAATACTTGAAGTAAGTCTCTCCAAGATCTTCTTGCTTTTACTGTTTCCATTGAGAAGTCATTTGTTATTTTAATAGGTTTAAAAGGGACTTTTTTTTTTCCCTTGAAGCTCTCAGCACCTTTTCTTTGTCTTAAATGTGGAGTATTTTGACTATTATTTCCCGTGGTGAGTTTCTATTTTGGTCATATCTGTTTGGGGTGCGGAATGCCTCTTCTATTTGGATGGGTCTCTCATTCTTTAGATGAGGAAAGTTTTCATTAATGATAATTTGAAAAATTTCCTCAGGTGTGGTATTTTGGGATTCTTGCTCTGTTATTCCATGAATGTGCATGCTATGGTTCTTCTGGGTGTCCCATAGCTCTTGGATATTCCTCTTAAGTATCTTTTTGGCTTTAATAACCTCTTCCATTGAGCTGGTTAATTGTCCAACTTTGTCTTCAAGATCTGAAATTCTATTTTCACTTCGTTAGTTCTGTTGATAAGATTCTGTCGAGTTTTGGGTCAAAGATAACTTGTCTTTTAGTTCGATTTTAAACTCTACCTGAGACCGTTTTAACTGCTCTATGTCTATTTTTGTTTCTTGAACTGTTTTTTTCAGCTCCTCCAAGTGTTCCTGTTCAAAGTGGTTGATGTGGTTGTTTAACTCCTCCTGGATTTCCTCTTTCATAGTATTGATCATGGTAATGATTGTACTTTAAAAGTCATTATATTGGGTCTGGCTTTCTTGGCCATTATCTGTGAATTTGTTCTGGTTGGAATCCAACATTTATGGGGTTAAATCTTTCGGTGGGAGACTTGTCTTCTTGGGTTTTGTTTCTCATGGATTTAGCACTTTAACTTAGGCATTGTTTTGTCTCTTAATATCTTTCAGTTTCTATGTGTTTTTCACTGAACTGATTTATTTGGTATTACTACTCTCGGGCAGTTATTACTATTGTTTTCCTTGGAGTTGGGTACGTTTGTCTGTTTTTGTTGTTTTTTCCTAGGTGAGGCTACTAGACTGTTAATACCTCAGTTAAGTCAGGTTTAGTAGACAGGGGGTGAATATTAGTATGGTAGTGCACTTTTACAATTTAGTTCCCTGGTGATATGTGAGGGTAAGTGGTATAATCCCTGAAGTTGTATATGTTTTGGGGGTGGCTATATGGAAAGCTAATCAACAGTGATTAACAGTCGAAAGGAGCAGGATGGTAAAAAAAAAAAGGTGGGGGAGGGATTTACTTATCTTTGGGCTGGAAGTGAAGAATCTCTCCCATGTGAGAGGATGATTTTAGAGGACTTCAGATGTATGGCCTTTGTCCCCTAGAGCTTCGCTTGAGTTTCCTTGGGATTCTGTTGAATTATGAGCAGCAGTGTTTCCTCTGTGGACCACGAGAAGGATCCCCGGTGGGACACAGGGGCAGAGGGTCTGATGGAAATGGCCGAACTCTTCACCTGGGACCTGGGACTTGGCTTAATGGCCCACCCAAGCTCCAGGATAGAGGATCACGAGAAAGTCCTGTTCTGGTGGGGCGGGCAGGCATGTGGAAGGAACAAAGTGGCTTGGCCCAGGCAAACCTGAGGCAGCCTGGATGTTGCTCAGGCTGGCTGGTGGGAGGACTTGGAGAAGGGGTAACCTGGGGGTTGGTGGAACTCACCTGGGATGGAGGACAGCGAGCGAGTCCTGTCCCAGTCTGGCGAGCAGGCGGGCAGAAAACAGTTTGTTTCATCACACATTGCTTCAACAAAATAGTGACCCAAGCAACTCTCTTGGAAAAGCATCAATTGGCTCACGATTTCAAGTTACAGACCTTCATGGTGGAGACATTTTAGTACTAGGAGCTTGAAGCATCTGGTCCTATTACATTCACAGCAAGAACAGAGAGCAGTGACTCAGTGAACACGTGTTTGCCTGCTCTCCCCATCATACAGTCTGCTGCCTATGGGTTTCCATCTACTTTGATCTGAACCTTTCCTCATGAACTAATGGAATCCCACGCAAACATATTTGGAGGCCTGCCTTCTGGGTGTCTTGTTGACAATTAAGAAAACAAACACATGTATCAACTTCCTAGGTCTGCTTTCCTCTCTCTGAATGGCCATGTGACTAAAGAAGGCTTCTGAATTGAAGGCTTCTTTCACCTGATTAATCAGTATAGTTCAAAAGCATTTTTTTTCCAGGTTACACAGAGCTAAGACCTTCTTAGGCAGTATTATGAAAGAAAGATGCTAAGTTATAGCTCTGGAGAAAACCAATGAATGTATACTGTAAGCATTTTGCATAACTGAAAATTGCTTTGTGATGCTGTTTTCACACAGATTGGAGAATTAGGACTGCAGCCAGTCACAGGCAGCTCTGTGCTATCAGTGGTATAAAACTTTGAGCCAATTTTTGTTTGTCAAAACCTGTTATCATTCCTCAGAATTCAAGTAGTTTTTGCAAATGTCAGATTGGTAGACTCTATGGAGTTTAGAATCTCCACACTGTCCTTCAGAACTCTGAATACAATTAATTTCTGATATTCTTCTAGGAAAATATCAGCTCTCTCCCAAAAAGAGAAAGTTAAGAAGATCATCTGAGTTGAAGTCAGACAGCACATTTTCTGCTATACAGCTGAGAAAAGAGAAATAACATTGTCTGCCCTCTTTCACAATTTATGCCCATTTTTACCTACTGTAACTGGAAGACACAATCACCCCGGGGTTTCAACATAACAAAATTAATTTAATCTTCAAATAGCAAATGTCCAAAAACCTCTTTATAAAAGTGCAGTGTTACCAGGTAATTCCTTCTGCTGTTGAACTACTTTAGTAGGTCCAACCTGCCTCAGACATATTGGAAAAAGGATTCTGGCACTTTATTTATAACTTATTTTACCCACTTTAATTTATAACTTATTATTATTTTATTAATTTTGAAAGTATAAATATTTTTATTATTTTTCCGCTCATACAAACTTAATAGGTACGCTGGTTCCCTCCCTCTCTCTCCTCCCCCCGACCCCCCTGCTCCCCCTCCCCTCACCCCTCCCTTCACATCCCCCAGTCCCTCCCCCAATCCCCAGAGAATCCTTTAATGTGCATGCCAGACTCTCCTCTGGGCCCTCCTCTCCGATGATGTACAAGGACCCAGTTGCATTTCCCTGAAACCTTTCCTGTGCTCCTCTTAAGCATAGGGACATTACTGTGGCTGCCAATCCCTTGCCTTCAAGGATCTTGGTGCCTTTAGCAAATGTTAGACTTTGTGGGAATTTTGACAGTATAAATATTTTAACTTTTTATTATATGTGTTTTTTTTCTATGGTGCTTTCTTGTATGTAACACTTCTATTATTTGAACATAAGGCCTCCTTGCTGCCATTCAGTGCTCTAGAACGTCCACCTGCCTTCTCCAAGATAAACACTGCATCTGTCAGGCTACTCCATGGAATGATATTCCCCATGACTAGCTATTAGTTAATTACATGCTGCTCTCTCCTACCATCATACAGTTTCCCTACAAATTCCACGATTAAATGTGTTTGTGTTGCAAATGTCCCTCATACATACACCTTTTATAACATCTCTGTAAAATTTAGTGTAGACACAACTTTTTCTCTGTTTTCAAAAACAACATTGCCTAAGAGTTTTCAACACTTCCTGGGGAGTCTATATTTTAGGAACCTGTTCTGACAAATTTTCCCTTCCCCTAATCTTCAAATAAAAAGCAACTTCAAAATACAATATTACGTGTTCTGAGAAAAAAAATTGATTTATTATGTAATCATTGATGACCACATAATAATTTGCAAGAAATTTTGATAACAAAAAAGCTTGTAGAACATTCAAGTTCCATTAAAGCAAACAGCAAATAAAGGATTTGGGGATAGCTTCAATTTTTGGCTTAAGAATGACATTATCCAAGAAAAAATTAAAATTTCATTTTTTAAACAACTATGCTCAACCAATTGCTTGCAATATCTTTTCCAGCTTTAGTTACTAACAATACCCACCCCTAGATGATACTACTTTAAAAAAAATCCAAAGTGTTTCAGCTGCAAGATCTCTTATAAAACTAAATGTGGTTTCTCTTCACGGATGTAAATTACAATATTACTGCATTTGACTGAAAGACAAAAAGCAACTACAGTTCTGAACATAGAGATAAATTAAAGCCATAGTCATGGCATATCTATTTCTTTTTCTGTGGCTCTTTAACCCTCTTTGTCTGTGAAATTCACAGTTTACATGGCTGGGATCATAAATGCAGGATGAAAGAAATAATAGAAGTAAGAATTAGTGATTGCAATCTTGATTTCCCACATCTTATTTATTTTCAATGTTGCAACATACTAAACACATGCTTTCTATTCTCATACCATGCTAAAGACCTACTTAACAACTGACTCTGGCACAATTACCACTGAGCTCAAGTCTAAAGTTAAGTATGATGCAGTACAGTGACCATAAAATTAAATATCAGCTTCAGTGTTAAAATTTTGAAAATATTGGACATTTACTAAGTGGAATCTAAGTCAGTTCATCTGTACTTTCACACTGCATTGGTAGAGTTACTCTGTTGTATAAATGAGGAAATTGAAGATCAAAGAGGTTACATTACTTGCCTAAACTCACAAAGATGATGAATAATGAATCAGTTTGACATTAAACTATCATTTCTTACTCTAAAGTCTGCATTTTAACTGTAAAAGTGTAGTAGAACAATGTTCCTCAACATTTACAATATGTCTCATCCCTGATTAAATTTCAAGCCATCTACAGAATGATTTCAGTGGATTTTTTTTTATTTATTCAATTGTGCGTGTGTGCATATGTATGTGTGCGCGTGTGTGTGTCTGTGTATCTGTGTGTGTGTAGAACCACAGACGAATTCAGGAACCACCATGGACGCCTCCACCTCCTTCTGCCCCAGGATTCACAGGCTCCACCCCACGAGGACCAGAAACGCAGGCCACCCCCGCTTCCGCCCAGCATCTATACGTGGAGTCTGGGATCCGAACTCAGGACCTTCCGCCTGCAAGGCAGAGGCTTAACCCCTGAGCCACCTCTCCAGCCCCCGATTTCAGTGGATCTATATGAGCACTATACATACCTTTTTTCCATACCAGAAAGAGTGGTGTCATGTGCCAACCTACTTACTAAGAATTATTAGAATTTTTTAAGTCAAGCAAAGACAATATCAGGAAATAAAAAAGGAAAGGAAGCTTTTCTGCCTTGGACTCAGACCCAGGCAGACTCCCTGCTCCTCAGGTAAGATGCTAGACCACACCCCAGACCCAGGTAATCTGTGCACCCCACTAACCACTCTACCTTTCTGCCTCAGTCCCCAGGCAGACTCCCTGCTCCTCAGAATTCAACAGATTCCAGAGAAAAAACAATCAAACGACTAGGCAATCAACACCATTCATCTGAGGTCTTCTAAAATCAACCTATCAAATGGGAAAGAATCTTCGCATCCAGTTCTAAGATAAGTAAACCCTTTTTACCATCTTGTTCCTCTCAAGTATTAGTCACTATAGTTTAACATTTCCATATACCCACCAAAAAACCCAGACAACTTCAAGGACTATAACATTCACCATGACATGTCACCAAGGAAGTAAACCTCAAAAGTGCACTACTTTACTAAATCTTGAATCCCTGTCTACTAAACCTACCTTAATTGATGTACTAATAGTCCAATAGTCTCATCTAGGAAATAACACCAACACCAGACGGGCATATCCAGCACAAAGGCAAACATTATCAAACTGCTCAAGGGTAGTAATACTGTCTAATTCAGTTCAGCAAAAAAAAAAAAAAATAAAAGGACATAAGAGATGAAACAAAAATACCCAGGTTATGGTGCAAATCTGTGAGAAACAAAGACCAAGACAACAAATCTTCTACATAAAGAAAAAACCCTGTAATGATGGAATCCAATCAGAATACACTCACAGAAAATAGTCAAGAAAGGCATAAACAAGATAATGATTTTCAAAGCCTGGTCTTAACTATGATCAAAACAATGAAATATGAAATCTAGAAGGAGTCAAATAACCACATCAATCAGTTTGTACAGGAACACAACAGACACTTGGAGGAGATGAGAAAAGCAGTTAAAGAAATAAAAATAAGTATGGAGCAGTTAAAAAAATCTCAAACATGGTCCCCTCTCTCTTGTTTCTGGTGTGGTCCTCCTACCCCATCTCTCCTGTTCATAATCCTAGCAATTATTGTGGGTATTACAGAGATTTATCTTTGAGTTTCTCTAGGTAGGCTGGGTGGGCTTGGTACTAGGAACCACTTATTAGGGAGTATATACGGCACTTATTTTCTGGGTCTGTGTACATCATCGGAGAGGAGGGCCCAGAGGAGAGTCTGGCATGCACATTAAAGGATTCTCCGGAGCTTGGGGGGGAGGCACTGGGGGAAAGGGAAGCAGGGGTGAGGGGAGGGGGAGCAGGTGGGTCAGGGGGAGGAGGAGGGAGGGAGGGAACCAGTGTACCTATTAAGTTTGTATGAGTGGAAATAATAATAAAAAATTTTCTGGGTCTGGGATACTTCACTTAATATAATTGTTTCTAATAGCATCCATTTCTCGGCAAATTCCAGTAATTCATCATTTTTGATGGCTGAATAGTACTCCATTGTATAGATGTACCACATTTTCTTAATCCACTCCTCAACTGTTGGACATTTTGGTTGATTCCATGACTTTGCTATTGTAAACAGTGCTGCTATGAACATAGCTTCTGCTATTGAGGTGAATTTTTGCTGTATGTGGGGTTATTCCCAAAAGTGGAATAGCAAGGTCAAATGGCATTTCAATCTAATTTCTTTAAGAATCTCCAGACGGCTCGCCAGAGTGATTGTATGAGCCTGCATTCCCACCAGCAATGTAGGAGAGTTCCCCTCTCTTCACATCCTCTCCAGCATTTGTTGTTGTTTGTATTGTGGATTTTTGCCATCCTGACCGGGGTGAGATGATATCTCAGGGAAGTTTTGATTTGCATTTCCCTGATGGCTAAGGAAGTGGAACTTAGAAAATAGGCCTCCATCAAGGACTGCAAGTAAGTAATGAGACATCTGGTTAAATTCACAGACCTTCCTTCCTGATCATTTACAACTGAGGGAGTATGATCTCACCAGAAGGGGAGGGCATATAGTCTGGCAGATAAGAATAACCATTTTGCAAATGGGTGATTGGCCCCTCCCTCACTGTGATTTCCTACTTTTATTACATCTACCTTTGAATATACTCTTATAACAAGACTCTAGTTTAACAGCTTTTTATCTCTGGCCAGGGGGTGACATACAATATCCATCAGGATAGAGTGAAGGGCATTGCAGAAGCAGCAAAACTGCAAAAGAAAATCAATGAACCATAATCCAGAACTTCAGAGATTCTATATCAACCACATGGAACTAGGCCAGACTAATCTCTCCCCATCCTGAAGCTCAGGTAAATTTGCGGAAGAGGGGGCAGTAAGATTGTAAGAGCACAAGGATGGGAGGAGCAATGATATACAATATACTCCACACAAGTTAGGGCCGAAGACATCATAATTGGACTTTGCATGCCCTGCACAATGTCCCACACACTATTGACCCCACAAAGTCTAGCATCTGCTAAAGGCACCAAGATCCTTGGAGGCAAGGGATTGACAGCCACAGTAGTGCCCCTATGCTTAAGGGGAACACGGGAAAGGGTTCTGGGAAATGCCACTGGGTTCTTGTACGTCATCAGAGAGGAGGGCCCAGAGGAGAGTCTGGCATGCACATTAAAGGACTTTCTGGGGTTTGGGGGGGAGGCACGGGGATGGATAGGGAGGGGTAAGGGGAGGGGGAGTAAGGGGGTCGGGGAGAGGAGGAGGGAGGGAGGGAACCAGTGTACCTATTAAGTTTGTATGAGCGGAAATAATAATATAAAATGTTAAAAAAAATCTCAGAGTTTAAACTCAAACTTTAAAAGACAAGCTATCTTCAACCCAGAATTCAACAGAGACTCATACCAGAACTAATGAAACAGAAAATAGGATATCAAATCTTCAACACAAAGTGGAAGAACTAACCAGTTCAATCAAAGAGTTTTTTAATCCCAAAAAGATACTTTAGAGGAATATTCAGGAGATATGGAATACCTTGAAGAAGCCTAACATATGCATTCATGGAATACCAGAACAAGAATACCAAAATGCAAGACCTGAGGAAATTTTTCAAATTATCTAAAGAAAAACTTTTCTTATCTAAAGAAAGAGAAGCCCACCCAAATACAAGAGGCATTCCACACCCCAAACAGATATGAGAAAAATAAATTGCCACAGCAAATAATATTCAAAATACTACATACAAGACAAAGCGAATGTGCTGAGAGCTTCAAGAGAAAAAAAATCACATTTAAAGGTAAACCTATTAAAATAACAAGTGATTATTAAATGGAAAAGTGAAAGCCAAAAGAGCGTGGCGAGATGTACTTAAATATTGAATGAGCACAAATGTAATTTTGGAAAACTATCAGTCATGATTGAGGCTAAAGAAAAATTTTACACTGTAAAGACAACTTGAAGGCTTATATGGCCACCAAACTAGGCCTTCAAAAAATGCTAGGAAAGGTACTCAAAGAAAAGAACAAACATCTCCAGGAGGACAGAATGGAAGAATAATATCACAATAACCTACAAGCTAAATAATACACTTACAAAAGCCACTAAACAAAAAGTCAGGATTTAAAAGTAATTTCCCCATTATAACACTAAATGTCAATGGAATTAACTTATGGATCAAAAGACACAGGTTACAAACATGGATTAGAAATCACAACCCATCCATCTGGTACCTTCAAGAAACTCATCTCACCACAAAAGATAGGCACATTGTAAAAGTAAAAGACTGATCAAAAATTCTTCATTGGAATCAGGAAACAAGCAGGGATAGCAATTATGCTATCTGACAAAGTGGACTTCAAACCAAAAAGAAATCATAAGAAAAAGAGAAGGATACTACATTTTAGTCACAGGAACAATTCACCAGGAAAACTTCACAATACTGAACATATACACACCTAATATGGGCTCCTCCACATTCATTAACCAAACATTGCAATATCTGAAACAAGAAATCAGTCCCAATACTTGGGGATTTCAATACCTCACTCTCAACATGGGATAGATCAACAGATCAAAAACTTGAACCTTCCATCCAAACACCAAGGAATACACATTTTTCTCAGCAGCCCATGGAAATTTCTCCAAAATAGACCACATATTGGGTCACAAAACAAATCTCCATGTATATAGGAAAGTTGAAATTATACCTTGCACCCTGTCAGACCACCATGGTCTAAAGCTTGACATCCACGACACAACAAATAGCAAAAAATACACTCACTATCATAAACTAAGCACTGTGATGCTAAATCAGAAATGGGTTCAGAAAGAAATAAAAAAGGAAATTCAAGATTTCCTAGAAGCAAATGATAATGAAAATACAACATATCAAAATATCTGGGACACAATGAAAGCTGCCCTAAGAGATAAGTTTATAACTCTTAATCCCTATGTCAAAAAAGGAAACACCACAAGTAAATAACTTAACAGTCCAGTTTGAAGCTTCAGAGACACAAGAGCAATCCAATTCCAAAGACAGTAGAAAAAAGGAGATTAGCAAAATCAGGGAAGAAATATCCAAAATGAGGATAAGGAAAATGACACAAAGAAATCAATCGATGAAGAGTTAATCTTTTAAAAAAATCAATAAGATTGATACACCCATAGCTAAATTAACCAAAACAAGAAAGAGAAAATCCAAATTAACAAAATTAGAAATGAAAATGGAGTTATTATAACTGACATCCAAGAAATTCAGAAAATTTTAAGGTCATATTTCAAAAACTTACACTCCATGAAATTTGATAACAGAAAAGAAATGGATGAATTCCTGAGCAAGCACAACTTACATAAATTGAAATGGGAAGTTTTGAATTATTTAAAAATTCCTATAACATATGAGGAAATTGATGAAGTAATTTCTAATATTCCCACCAAAAAATTTAGCACAGAATTCAGCACAGAATTCTACCAGACATTTGAATTAAACTGTTCCAAAAAATAGCAAATTCTTTCTACAAAGCTAATATCATACTAATCCCAAAACCCAATAAAGATACACATAAGAAAGAAAACTATAGGCCAATCTCTTTGATGAATGCAGATGCAAATATTCTCAACAAAATCTTAGCAAATAAGATTGAAAAAATGTATCAAAAAGATCAATCACTGTGATCAAGTAGGCTTTATCCCAGGCACACAAGGTTGGATCAACATATATAAATCAATAAATGTAATCCAGCATATACACTAATCCAAAGTCCAAGACCACATGATATTCTCAATGGAAGCAGAAAAACCTTTTGCAAGACCCAACATCTCTTTATGATCAAAACTATAAAGACAGTTGGAATGGAAGGACTTTATGTCACCTAATAAAAGCTGTACACAAAAAACCAACAACAAAGATTATATTGAATGAAAAAAACTTGAAGCATTATCACTTTGATTAGGAACTAGATAAAGTTGGCTACTCTCACTACTTCTATTCAATATTGTACTTGAAGTCTTAGCTAGAGACATAAAAGGGATACAAGTCAGAAAGGAGGAAGTCAAGATATCTCTACTTGCAAATGATATGATGCTATGCCTGAGTTATCATAAAAAAAATCTGCCAGAAAACTCCTGGAACTAATACAGAAGTTAAGCAGAGTGGCAGGTTATGAAACAAAAGTGTAAAAATCAGTGACCTTCCTATACGCCCAGGATGAAAAAAGTGAAAAAGTCCTAAGAGAAACAATCCCATTTACTATAGCCCCTAAAAATATGAAATATCTTGGTATAAATCTAACTTAAAAAGTAAGAAAGCTTTATAATGAAAACTTTAAAACCTTAAAAAAAGAAATTACAGAAGACACCAGAAGGTGGAAAGACCTCCCATGCTCCTGGATTGGCAGAATCAACATCATAAAAATGACCATCTGTGATAGTTAAGCCTGGGTGTCAACTTGACGCACCCGGTATTAACTAAGCTGGGCTGAGACCACCAATGGAAAGAATCAACTGAGACCACTTGATAGGATTATACCCACCCTAGATCCTATCAGGACTGCTAAAGCTCTCATAGGATCCTCTCAGTACTGCATTATATAAAAAGGAGGCACCAAAGAGAATAGATAACTTCTTTTTTTTTTTTTTGCATCAATCGATCTTTAATGTCCAAAAGAGGCATGGATGCAGAGCATAGATGTGGCAGGGTCACAGCCCTGCTCCAGAAATGACAGATGAACCAAAACTAGACGATTTCAACTGGCCAGAGAGTCTGGGAGGGCATGGACACACAGATTTGGACATTAATTAAAAAAAGTCTAAAATCAAACACTCAGTCTTATACCCAATGAAGGGTTAAACATGGAACTCAATCATTATCCCAGTTCCCACCCTCCCCTTGCCAGCACTTAAAAAAAATGAAAAAACTTCAAACACACCAAGGGCTTGGGGAGGGGGCATTCTCCTGCCTCCCTGACCAGCCCTAAGAACAAATGGGGGGAGGAGAGAAATGAGCAGGACTTCCCACCTCCCCCAAGTGTCAACATGAGTTCTGAATGTGATTCACGAGAACCAGCAGCTCAGTCAGCAGTGACAACCCTGGAGCCTCCTCTCCTCACAGCCCGCTTGCCTCCTCTCTGGGGCTTCATCACTGCAAGACTGACCTCTTCCCAGGAGCCCCTCTGTCCTTTATTACTTCCATCCTCACCACCCACCAGAGGCTACAACTCACGAGTCCCCATCCACTAAAAGCCACTCCAGGGCAAATGGCAGTGTGGCCATCTCATCCTGAGTGATCTTCCAAACACCTGAGGGAGCAGCCACAGAACAAAGCACAGAGTCTGAGCCAGATGACTGAAGGGTGACACCTATGTGCCCTCACCCCCACTTAGAACTACCTGTGCTTGCTACCTACCCACATGCCCTAGAGAGTCCATTTGCTCTGCCCCTTCCCTCCCCTTTACCCCAACCCACCCCCGCCCTACACACAGAGACATACACAAACACACACAAAGGATAATCAGGGGAGACATTGATTTGGTTTAATTACTAAGACCTAACTAAGAAACTACAGTCACCAGAATTTCCCTTACCCAGCCAACTACCAGGGATGCTCTAAGAGAACTCAGAGGAATGAGAAAAAACAAGGGCCAAACAGGGAGCAGACAAAGAATGCTGAGAATAGATACCTTCTTGCAGCTGTTAGAATGCTGAGAATAGATACCTTCTTGCAGCTGTGCTAGAAATCGCTCTTCCTTCCAGGCCTCCCGGTTTCTTCGACCCTCTAGCCTTCCAACCCTCCTAGTTGTCAGCTAGACTGAAGACTAGGAATTCTCCAGCCTTCAGCCATCACCCACTTGACTACTGAACTGAGCAGTTACTGGAACCCATCGTTGGACTACCTTGGCTACTGGCAGCCATCATTGGACTACCTCGGCTACTAGCAGCAATTGTTGGACTACCTCAGCCAAACTGTAAGCCAACTTAATACATTCCCTATATTATATATACATATACATTCATTGTTTCAATTCTGCATCTCTAGAGAACCTGACTAATACACCATCCTATCAAAAATAATATACAGATTCAATACTATAACAATCAAAATCCCAAGGCAATTCTTTAAAGAAATTGACCAAACAATCTCAAAATTCATATGGAAGCACAAAAGATCCAGGATAGCAAAATTAATCCTGAGTAACAAAAACATGGCTGGAGGTATCACCATACAAACCTTAATCTATACTACAAATCCATAGTAATAAAAACAGCCTGGTACTAGGTCCAAAATAGACATGTAGATCAATGGATAAGGGTTGAAGATCCAGATATAAGCCCACACAATGACAGCTATTTGATCTTTGACAAAGAGGCCCAGAAATCCAATGGAAAAAAGAACAGCATCTTTAATAAATGGTGCTGACAAAACTGGATGTCCACATGCAGAAGATTAAAACTGGGCCTGTACTTGTCACCATGCACAAAAAGTAATTCCAAATGGATAAAAGACCTTAATATTAAGCCAGAAATGATAAACACCTAGTTGAAAGGCAAGGGAACTCTCTCGAGCCAATTGGGCTCAGCCAACAGTTCTTAAAGCAGAAATCGAATCGGAACTCTCTCGAGCCAATTGGGCTCAGCCAACAGTTCTTAAAGCAGAAATCGAATCGCAATTCACTACAGTGACACAAGAACAACCGTGTTCACCTCAATATTATTTACAATAGCAAATTCATGGAATCAACTCAAATGCCGAACAACTGATGAGTGGATAATGCAAATGTGGTACATTTATGTGGTACATTTATACAATGGAATACAACTCAGCCACTAACAAAGATGAATTAATGAAATTTGCTATGAATTGACGGACACAGAAAGTTAGACACAGTATGTACCCCCTAATAGGTGGATCCTAGTTCCAAACACATTTAATGATATATTCAAAGGTAAATCTCTGTAACACCTACTGTAATCGCAAAGGATTATATACAGGAGGGAAGGGAAATGAGGGCCTTAAAAAAAAGGAGGAAGGGGATCATGCTTCAATAGAGAAAATAGGCCATGTTTAAATATTTCATGTAAGTAACCAGACTTCTGGTGCAGCTCACTCTCACTTGGGAGTGAACAGGTTTGGGCTCACCAATCAGGGAGGGTATAGGGACTGACAGACAGTAACCATCCCGCAAATGCAACCCCCTCACTGCTGTGTCCTACTCCTAGTCCATCTACCTTTGAGTCTCCTCTTATATTAAGATATTCGTTAAAATAGTCTTTTATCTTTGGTTAGGAGGTGACCTTCCATACCAATCAGGATGCAGCCAAGGGTGGAGCAGGACAAGCACAACTGAAAACAACAACAAACCATAATTCAGAACACTATAGACTCTACATTATTCACCTGAAACCAGAACAGCCAAATCTCTCCCTGTCCTAAAGCTCAGGGAACCTTGTGGAAGAAGGGGCGACAAGACTATAAGAGTCTAAAGATGGGGAGGACCAATGATATGCAAGATACTACATATAAGTCAAGGTTGCAGCAGCCAGAATTGACTTTGCCTGACCTGCACAATGGTTGACATGTCAACAACCCCCCAAAGTCTAGCATGGATCAAAGGGAAGAAGGCTCCAGGCAGTAGGATTCTTAGAGGCAAGGATTAAATAGTCATAATAGAATTCCCATACTAACCAGGCGCCCAAAAAGGTATTCTTTTGTTCTTGTGCCAGTAAGGCCTGAACCCTCACTAGAGTGGAGGACTGAAAGGGAGGTTCAGTGTCCACATAAACAGATGTTCCAGGGGATGGAAGGGAGGAAGGGGGAGGAACTGGAAGAAGGACAGGGAGGGAAGGGAGTGAATGTAAAGGGGGAAGGTGAAGCATGCAAGGGGGTACAACTGGGGAGGGGAGGAGTGAAGAGAGGATGGGGTATCTATTGAACTTATATAATTAAGAAAAAAATAAAATGTAGGAGGAAAAAAAAGAAATGCAACTATCTGTAAAATATAAGAAAGAGAGGAATACATTAGTTTTCCAGCAATCATTCCACTCACTACCTCATATTTGTGAATTTGTACTCAAAAACCATTCCCTGAGGGCAGTTCTTTTTTTTAATTTTTTTTTATTTCCGCTCATACAAACTTAATACCCAGGTCCCCTCCCTCCCTCCACCCTTTCCATGACTCTCTTGCTTTCTCCCTCCTTTTCCCCTGCCTTTCCCCCTCCCTCCCTATCTCCCAGTGCCTCCTCCCTCCCATCCCTGGAGAATCCATTAATTTAATGTGTATGTCAAAATTTCCTCTGGGTCCCCCTGAGGGTAGTTCTAAGCCCACTTGTAGACATGCACAGTGAACTGAAAACATGCATTGTCTGATGCTCATGTTCACCATGGAGGTCATATAAGACACCATCTGTCTTCTAGAATTAGCAACAAGCAAAAATTCTTTGTGTAGTGCTGTGTTTTTCACTTTCTTTTCCCTTGATGTTCTTGTTATTCACAATGCTTTCTACGCATGGTACAACAGTGTTGTCTAGTGTAAGACTCAACTGCCAGATAAGATTCAAACAATAGAGAGATACTGGTTATGAGTTCAATAGCAATTAGCTACCAATGCATGTTAGATAATATCCCTTATAAAATCAGACATAAATTAAGTTCATGGATTTCTCAACAGATATAAACGTCTTAACCAGAAGCTCATAGAACTATCATCCTATATTTCTTCTAGGAGCAGATGCGTAAGATTTACTAATTTAACATTTGGGAAGATTTTAGGAACTTTATCACAAATAAAAGGAACGAATACATTTATCCATTTATTTGTCCATCACTCATTGTTGCAAGCAAAAAAGTCACACCATTTTCCACATTTCTATCATGCAGTGAAGTATTTTTCCATTTTTGGTTACTGATACTTTTTAAGTATCACTTCTGTCAAGTTGAAGATAAACATGCTATGTTCTCCCTCTGTCATTACTGGTGGAATCAAGTTACACAGTTTCTTTCCATAATTACAGTGAAATGGAAGCCAGCTTCCTTCACTTGTTAAGTCTTTTCAGACCTGCATAAAGGCCTGGACCTTGCTTTCTCCAGGAACTCTAATAATGTTAATAAATTATTCTTTTCTGTTTGGTATATGGTAGGTGTCACTAGTACTATCATTCATACAAACTTGCAACTTGAGGGGGTATTTCTTACGTTGGTTACAATAACATATTGCTGCTCATTCATTTCTTCTTATACTGTGTTGTTACAATGCAAGGCAAAGGGAAAATGTAGGAAATCCCAGCATTTTGAGAAGCAGAAGAAGAATGCTGCACATTTGCTGGCATGATCAATATGGAAAGTTCAAGGTCAGGCAGGATTATTCAGAAAGACCCAGTTTCAGGATTTGTCTGTTTTTTTTTTTTTTAATTCTGACACTTTATACATGGATACAATAAGTTCATGTCATTTTCATCTCTTACTACCCAACCATAATTCTGTACCAATTCCCAATTTTTCTTTTCCAGCCATTCTCCCTGCTACTTTCACCACTTCCGTGTGTGTGTGTGTGTGTGTGTGTGTGTGTGTGTGTGTGTGTGTGTGTGTGTGTGAGACCCACTGGGTTTCATGTAGGATGTCTGTACTGGCAAATGCCTATTTTCTGGGGCTTGGATGACTTTATTAGTGGGTAAATCATTGAAAATTAATAACTCTCTTTCTCCTGTCTGCCATTAACCTTCAATAGCCTCTCAGGAAGGTATAATGTCTTTTGGGATCTTCCCACTTTCATGGTGAAATGTTGATACATCAACTATTATGCAAGTCTTGTGGAAGTAGACAATGAAACAGTGAGTTTTTTTTAATTCAGCAGCAATCTTGCACCAGAGGATACTGTCTAGCAACATTGTTCCCAATCCTCAGACTATTTGAATTCTTACCACCCACTTTCCTACAAAGTTTCCTGAGCCTTAGATGGGGGGTGGTGAATGAGATTTCCTGTTTATGAGTAAGCACTCAATAGTAATATACAGTATTTTAGTTTGTACAGAAGAAAGATCCAAATATTTATGTACATGCTAAATACTAAAGAGATATTTCAGAGAATATCTTGTAAGAATGTATGCAATGAGGCAAGCTCCAAGTTTATGATACCATCAGAACTAGAAAACTGAGGTACATCTATCACATTAGCAAAACACTCTGTTCAAATAACATTAAAATGACACCTTGTCTTGTACTTCTGTTTCAGCTTCCTGTGATGGTTCTTTTCTGTCCCAGACTTCTTTCTCTTGTCATGAAGGAAAATAAAATTGATAGTCAGTCATTTTGCAAGTGTCCTACAATAAGTATTTATCAAAATGAGAACCTGGTAAACTGGCAGGACACTTTCATCAAATTGCAAAACATTCTAATCTGTAGGGGTTAGCAGTTAAACTCATTACCGGAACACATGTAGTCTTTGTAGGGCTCTTCAAGTAACACATTGCTACTTAGCCCTAGGCCTGGATTTTACCAAAGCCGAAACCATACACACAGATACACAGAGGTATTAGTCCTCCTAAAATACTTTCCTGTTTATAAGTCAATCCCTTCGAGCTTCTCTGACAATAAAGAAAACTCTAACACAACTTACTCCAAATTACAATACCCACCATAGCTGCATAACAGGTACCAGAATTAAAACTATGGGTGAATTCATTAGTATCACCCAGAAGAACTTTTCATCAAAAAGGCTGGCATATGCCATTGAGAGCACAATTAAGAGTTTCTTAAATGAAGAAAACAATACCTCTCCAGATACATAACTAAAACATTGGAACTAAGAGCATCATTAATCATTTTTGGGGAAAGAAAGATTTCTCAAATTGGGTGATGTTGCTCACAATGGGAGAAGGAGGCATTTTTGTGCCTTCCTCCACAGCATACTTTGCTTCTTGGCTAATAGCATTATATTGCTTAGAGCATTTACTTTACATATGTTATTGAACTCGAATTTTGAACAAACATTCCACTGTTGTAAATCAAAAACACTTATGCACTAGATTTGAGCTTGGGCAGAAAGCCTGGTGTGTGTTTGCCCTCTTCCCATTCCTCATATTTATATGAATAATTGAAAGGCATATTTCTCCTTGGAGCTGAAGCAAAATATTGTTTCTTTCTAATACCATGTTGAATAAAACACAGATTTCAAGTGGGAGGAATGATATGGGATAGAGGGAATTTTGTTCTTTAACCTTTTAGATTATAAGAAGGAAAAATATAAATAATTCCATGTGTTTTCACAATTATAGCCTCATCTAAACTTCTCACAGAAGTTACATTTTAGAAGAAAATATTATAGATCAAATGTGATGTATTTTTCAAATGCTGGCCCCCCAAAAGACATCCTCTTTTTCTGGGTTAAATCAACTCAATGCTACCCAGCTTTCTTCTGAGAGGTACACCAGCACCATTTGTTGAAGATGCTGTTCTTTTTCCATTGGATTTTTTGGGCCCCTTTGTCAAAGATCGAATGGCTGTAGTTGTGTGGGCATATATCTGGGTCTTCAACCCTTTTAGGGCCGAAGCAATCATAATAGGACTGCTTATCTTGCTATTGTAAATAGGCAGAATTTTTGTCTTAATTTCTTATACAGTGTGAGGACATAATTCTTAAAAAATGAATGAAAAGAATAAGAATAAATGCGTGTGATTGTTATACGTGACACTTATTCTGTTCAGCATTTTTTATTTATTTTTTTATTTCCACTCATACAAACTGGGAAGAGGGCAATCTCTGTCCAACAGCACAATAATCCTGTTACCTTTGCTAGTTGTTAGATATAGATCCACCAGGATGATTTGAAACAAACAAGGAAGGACACTGAGACCAACCTGAACAGGGGGAAGAGCACTTTAATAAGAACCCTGAAAGGAGGCAATCTCTCTGCAGGAATGGAAACAGCCTGCTTAGATGCTACTTGCTGAGGCTGACCTGGAGCCCTGTTTGGGCTCAGATAGGTAACTAAATTTTGTTCCAAATACTTTGACTTTAACCCTTTGCTAGCGATCATGCACAAGAGATGCTACTTAGCCAATGGGTGAAATCTTCCCATGGGTTATGGTAAATTAATTTGCTACTAGAAGAAAATTGAAAAGAAAGGTTCTCATCCAGATTTTTCGTTGTTTTATGAAGAAAAAAGACTTAGAATTATGTATGTCACTTATTACCGTTTGAATAATCTGGATGCATGACACAACTCCAGGAGGACTACATGGTCTCTTTAAATTGGAAGAATAGACTACATGGTCTCTTTAAATTGGGAGAACATGAACCTTATAAACATTATTCTCCTACATTTTCTTTTCATTCTTTCTTCAAAAGTAACTTGTTCATTTTAGTTTAAAAAAATTTAGTAAGAGCGTCTGGTGTGTTTGTGAATATGTCATCTGAATAATATGTATACTAGTAACACACCTATAACACCTCTGTGGAACACAGATCCAAAACCTTATTTTATGGCTCTAAAGTCTTCATTCATAATAGTTACTACTTATTTCATGTTGATAGGAAGTATCTTGCTATAATAAATAGGCAGAATGTTTGTCTTAATTTCTTATACAGTGTGAGGACAGAATTCTTAAAAAATGAATGAGAAGAATAAGAATAAATGCGTGTGATTGTTATAAACGACACTTACTCTGTTCAGCATTTTTATTTATTTTTTTATTTCCACTCATACAAAATTAACAAGTACACCAGTCCCCTCCCTCCCTCCAACCTCCCACCTCCCTGTGCCCTTCTCCTCTCCCCCCTCCCGATCCCCCAGTGCCTCCCCTTCCCATCCCCAGAGCATCCTTTAATGAGCATGCCAAACTCTCCTCTGGGTCCTCCTCTCCGATGAGGTGCAAGGACCCAGTGGCATTTCCCAGAACCCTTTCCTGTGTTCCCCTTAAGCATAGGAACACTACTGTGGCTGTCAATCCCTTGCCTCCCAGGATCCTAGTGCCTTTAGCAAATGCTAGACTTTGTGGGCAATAGTGTGTTGGACATTGCATAAGGCATGCAAAGTCCTATTATGATTGCTTCGGCCCTAAAAGGGTTGAAGACCCAGATATAAGCCCATACAACTACAGCCCAAAAAATACAATGGAAAAATAACAGCATCTTCAACAAATTGTGCTGGCAAAACTGGATGTCCACATGCAGAAGATTAAAACTGGACCGTACTGTTCAGCATTTTTCGATGATCAATGAAGTTTCTAAAAGTATGACCAAGTTTAAGGGACTTTGAAGAGTATTACTTAGCTCTGGCTTGTACTTTCAGACCCAACTCTTTAATTCTCAATTCCAAGTTGTACAAGTTCTCCTTTAAGTGAAACTATAACAGCATCAGCAACAGCATCATCATGGTATTGTCACTTTTCTCTATCCTCTCATCTTCATTTTCAAGGTCCACACAATGAAAAACAAAATGTCTGTCTGTAAAACTACTTAGTATACATGACTTGCTGTATATATGATCTAATTCTTACTAAAAAAAAACACATTAAAGTCATATACTGGAGTGTTCTTCAAACTTCATTCATGGTATCCCTTTCATTGACACCATTCCTCAACCATAAGGAATGCTCCAGCTTGCTGCATATGTCTATGCTACAAATCACCTTCTGTTCACTTCTTATTGCTGACTTGTCTGTGTCAGGTCTAGCAAGTCTCATACCATAATATTCTGAATATAATTTCATCTGTGTGGAGATATCATTTGTTCCCTTAGTATATGTAAGCACATTAAACAAATACTATTTAATATGTTTCTTTTTATCTATCACACATTGTTGGTATTCATTAAATATTTGTTGACATGTGAATCAAAATACTCATACATATAAAATATACACATATATATTGGATATATATATATATTCCAAAAGCAAACAAATTCAATGCAAATGAATAAATAATATATAACATGTACCAATAATTATTGTTCTGAGTGCTTTAACTCTATTAATAATTAATTCTCTCAATAACATGCATAGCATAGGTGATTTATTTTGCTGTGAATGTTTTTCTAGAAAAGGAAGGTATTGTTAAACGATTTATCCCAAGTCACCTAAATAGGAATTACAGCAGAAAATCTGGCTTCAGAGTCCATAAAACTACTGTATTGAATTGTCGTCATATGAACAGTCATTGACTACCAGTGTAAATTAAGTTATATTCATCCATGAAAGTTCACAATGAATATAATCATTTAGAAGGGAAAATTCTCCTTTCTGCCAGCCCAGGACGCTTGCAGTCCAGGGAGGATACAATGCTCCCCAGGAGGAGACATCCAATACCCATCAGGATGGAGCCAAGGGTGGTGCAGGAAAAGCAAAACTGAAAAAAAAAAAAACATAATTCAGAACATCAGAGACCCTACATTAAACAAACTGGAACCAGGCCAGCCTAATCTCTCCCCATCCGAAAGCTCAGGGAAATTTGCAGAAGAGAGGTAGTAAGATTGTAAGAGCCTAAAGATGGGGAGGAGCAACATTATGCAAGATATTCCACACAAGTTAGGGCCAAAGTATCCATAATAGAACTTTGCATGACCTGTGCAATGACGGGCAAAGCATTGACCCCCCCAAAGTCTAGCATGGATCACAGGAACTAGGATCCTTAGAAGCAAGAGATTAACAGTCACAATAGTGTTCCTATACTAAAGGGGAACACAATAAAGGCTCTAGGCAATGCTACTGAGTCCTTACACCTCAACAGAGAGGAGGACTCAGAAGGAAGTTTGACATTCACACTAAAGTATGCTGGGAGGAGGAGAGGAAGGTGGGAGGGAGCAAGGTGGTCCGGGGAGGGGTGGAGGGAGGGAAGAGGATCAGAGTACTTATTAAGTTTGTATGAGTGGAAAAATTATTTAATTAATTTAAAAAAAGAAAATATTGAGAAAAAAAAGAAAGGAAAAATATCTTTTCATTATTGAGCATTATCAAAAAGATGATCACCTGCCATAAAAATGTACCCTTCCCCTTCTTGGGAGTGGAGTGCTTTCTAAAATAGGTATAAGAGAGATTATATCCCTCAGGCCCTTATATCCAGATACAACCACATAACTGTTTCTCACCAACAAATTGCTGGGCAATACATTTTTTCCCTTGCCTTATTACATGCAGATTACAAAACTATATTTGATGATCAGGATAAATGATAAAAGTATATAGTTTTTGAGAGTTTTTTGTGGAGAAAGGTCCCAATCACTGGTAATATTCACATCTGACTTTTAATTAAGCCTCTAAGAGTCATCTATTTTACTGAGCCTTGGTTGAAGTTTAAACTTTGAAAAACTTAGCTTTTAATGTGCATTGCAAGCATGTGACAGATGATACTAATGGCTATGTGTTTGTTCACGTGATTTATACTATATAATATGAGTCAGATGCTTTTATTTCTGTAGAAATGATGATGTGGAAAATCTCACCATGGGCACGGAATGCTGCAATTTGAGTGTATAATAGTCCCCACAGTCTAATGCACCTGACCGCTTTATCCATAGCTGGTGGTGCTGTTCTGGAAGGTTGTAAGAGCAAGTGAATCACTGGGAAGAAGAGACAGAGCTTGTAGTTTGGTAGCTGCAGATCATTTTCAGACCACGATCTACTTCCTGACACTATCCCCAGCTTTCTTAGTTTCTGCAAGGAAAGTTTCCCTAGAATGATGCATAGTATCATTTCTTAATCCTTGAACTAAAATGAACTTTTCCTTGTTTAAATTGCTTCTTAGAAGGTATTTGATGAGAAAAACAGAAACTTTTTGTACAGTTAGAAGATCTAAGTCCATACATATGCCTGTCATACAAATCACCTTCTTCTCACTCCTATTCCTGGCTACTCTGAGTCAAGTCTAGCAAGTCTCATATCATAATATTCTGAATATAACTTTATTGATGCATAGATGTCATGTGTTTAAGTATGTAAAAGTTAAATAACTGCTATTTAATGTTTCTGTTTCTCACACATTGTTGATATTCACTAAATATTTGATGACATGTGAATCAAAATACTCACACATATGGTATATATTCCAAAATAAAACAAATTCAGTGTAAATACATAAATAATGTGTCAATAAATATTGTTCTGAGTATTTTAGCTCTATTAATAATTAATTTTTCAATAATATACATAGTATAGGTGAAAATAATATGGTATCCCTAACACATGTTTTGCTTTCACCTTAGAAATGACAACTCACTGTATTTCTTTTCCAGGATACTGAACAAGAAACCAACCATCTATCAGAAATCTACCCTTTTATTTCTTTCTGGGTAAGTTAGCTTTGAATGTTTGCAGTAGAGCCCTCAGTCATGGATCAAAATTGGCTTAAGCTAGTCAGGACATATTCTTCAACTCCTACATACTATTTCCATGTAGCAAACAAGCTCACCTGGAAAGGTTTGAGAAAAACTTCCTTCTCTTGTAGAGATGAAATAAAGCTGTCATTCATTTTCTCAAATCTGAACAAGATGGCAGAACCTTCCCGGATCTTGCTGTGCTCCCAAATGGGGGCAAAGCCATTGCGACAGGAAAGAATCCACTACAGAGAATTTGCCTCTCAGTAACTCTTCATGTAAGAAAAAAGGTATTCGCAAGCTTCATCAGGTTGCTAACTCTGACTTCCTCATCTGTCAGACTGTACTAATGGCAGTATTCGCATTACTGACTGTGTGAGGTTCAAATGTCACACCCAGAGTAATAAAAATGGAAGGTGTCTTATAAATGGAGAACTACTGTTTTGTTTGTTTCGTTGTCTTATGATAATGACTCTAAAATACAAAGTATTTTTTTCAGTAATTACACAATGTGAACTTTGAACTGGCTTAGGAGGATCAGTATTTTCACTAAGTTATTTTGCATAAAAGCTACATGACAACTACAATCAGTAGTCAGCTGCATTTGTTCATTTAACCACCTGTCAATGTTAGAACTACCTTGGTTTTCAAACTGACTTTTAACGGTAATAAAAGTAAAAGCACAAGAGGTAGTCATGGTCTGATCTACTGATAGTGTGAATGTTAAAACACTTCCTACTCTTCTTTGTTATTTTGAAGTACTTGGGCAGCAATGCCACTAAAATAAAGTTTCAACATAAGGAAGTCAGCAACTTTCAAGAGAAATTAGGGTCTTTAGAGAATATTTGTCCTTTGTACAAACTACTTTAAATTCCATGCATTATCCTGATAGGTTAAGGGTTATTCTAACTTCAATGAAGCATGCAGAAATTTAGGTGACCCTATGGTCTCTTTTAAAATATCTGTCTTTGCTTTTAAAATTTTTTGAAAAAACTCATCCTACAAACAGATAAGAAACCAAGCTAGAATTTGATATACTACCTTGAGCCACTAGAAATTGACTCCATAAATTCATTTGATATTTGTTTCTTTTGTAGTTTATTTTAGTTTCAGGAAGATTTTACATACTTTGCATTCCAAATCAGGTAGTTTCCCATCTTCAACATTTGTAAGAAGCAGCTCTTCCTTTGCTTCAATAGTAGGTTGCTAAACACAATCTAGGAAAAACCTCATTTGCAATTCCTGATCTTAAGTTTTCTTGTAATTAAATATTTAGAAATTCTACTTTATTTCCAGACACTCCCACTATAGTCGACTACCTTACACTATGCGGAAATCTTTCTTCCTAATTTTGGTTGTAATGTACTCATACATAAAATCAAAAGATTAAGATTCCCCAAGATACAAAATTCTAAATAATTATTATCCTTATCACTATCTAATAAAGTAAAACGAGACATAAAACATCTGAAGTTCTTAAATAAAAATAAAAGTTCACTACATCAAAAAATAAATGATGTTGATGAGTAGGCAAATTTCAAAAAACAACCTGAAAAAACACAGTCAGATTACTAATCAAAAACTAAGCAAAGATAAAATATGACAGGCATTAACTATTTGAATTGTCAATATTTTACAATTTTGATAACATGAAGCCTTGGTGATGCTGCGGAACACACAGATCTCTAGAAGGAAGACATACTGCTTAAGATACTAAGGAGAGCAATCTGGAAATGATCTCCACGTAAGCAGATAAGTTTGTCCATGAAAAAGAAAACTTTCAAAGTGAAATTGTTTATTGTTTATCACCTGGAATTTCCATTTTCCTATGTTTCTATAGAGAAACACTTGCACTATTCCTAAGATGAAGGATGTAAAAGGTATAAGTGATACAGACACATTGAAGAGGAAGAGCCTGACTATCATAGAAAGAACAACTCACATAAATAAACTAGTGTGATCATACTATAGAATGTTATGGACAAAATTTAATACAGTTTTTTTTATCCCAAGTTCTGTTTTAGAGTCAATATGAAGAACTGTTGTAATTAGCCTGCATTCTTGTTGGTAAATTCTCAATAAAACTGATTAAGGGAATATGGGATTATATTTTGGCTTATGATTTTCTGATCACATTACCTTGTCCAGCTTGGCAGAGGACTGCATGTAAACACAAAGGGCTGATGGCACTGGACACAGCACATGAACAGGACTGCTGAGAGGGGAACAATCCCTACTTGTTAGACCAGAATCTCTGGCCAAGCACTCCAAAGGTTGCTTTCTTTCTACGTCAGTTCCTTCCATGTTATTCACTTGCTTAGGAACAAGTCTTACTCACTGGGTCTTCCTAAAAAAAATTAGACAATTTTCTACAGGCTCATTTAGAGCTTAACTCAGGGATTAATTCTCTATAAATGTGCCCAGAGTTCAAAATCACAACTGTCAGAATATTTGACAATGACAAGAACATATAACAGACAATATTGAGAACAAATGTGTTGTTTGTCTATGTGTATTTATGTATCTACAAGAATCTTTCAGTAAACACATTTCAAAAGATCTCAAATACAAAAACTAAATTAAAAAGTTACCACTGAAGGGTAGATACTTATTAGAAAAGAGACATCCATTGCAGCATCCAGTATTGGACTTTGCCTGACCTGCACAATGGCTGACATGTTAACCACCTCCCAAAATCTAGCAGGGATCACAGGTGAAAAGGTTTCAGCCAGGATCCTTAGAGGCAAGGGTTTAAACAGTCATAATAGAGTTCCAATGCCCCAGCTATGCCATTGAGTCCTGAACACACACTAGAGTGGATGACCCAGAGAGAGGTTCAACACACAGAAAGGGATGCACCAAGGGGTGGGAGGGAGGAAGGAGAGGCACTGGGAGAGGGGGGGAGGAAGGGGTGAAAACAAGGGGGGTAGGAGGTAGAACAATGGGGGACAACTGGGGAGAGGAAGGGGAAGGGAGAGGATAGAATTATCTATTGAGCTTGCATGATTAGGAAAAAATAAAATGTGGGAGAAAAAAAAATCCCTAAAATTTTTTAAAAAAGAAAAGAGACATATTTGCACCATAATTTATGTTAATATACCATAATTAAATACTTTTTCTGAAACATGAAAAGTGAAAATGTAATTTTTATATTCTAATAAATCTTAGCAAAGTAATGCTACCTTACATTTTTGTATTGTATCTATGGACATTCTGCTTACTCCAATGAAAGATTTTCTTTACCTTTTTATAATTTAGATATGCTAAATATGTAAAATTCTAAGCTTCTGATTTCTTTAATAATGATGCATTTTCTTTTTGATAACAATGGAATACTTTTTTCTTTAGTAATAAAAGTGATAAAATCTGGCATCTTATCCTTTAGGAAAGTTTTCAGTATCTATAAAATTACTTGCATCATAACATTACATTATTGTATTTTTGGAGACATGTTATGATTTAAAAATACTTCATTTGTAATAGCACATTCAAGGGTAGATGTAATAAGAGTAGGAAACCTCACTGAGGGAGGGGTCCATCACCCATTTGCAAAACAAGACTCCAGTTTAACAGCTTTTTGTCTCTGGCCAGGGGGTGACATACAGTGCCCAGCAGAATGGAGTGAAGGGAATTGCAGGAGCAGCAAAACTGCAAAAGAAAATCAACAAACCACAATCCAGAACTTCAGAGACTCTATATCAATCACATAGAACTAGGCCAGCCTAATCTCTCCCCATCCTGGAGCTCAGGGACATTTGCGGAAGAGGGGGCGGTAAGATTGTAAGAGCAAAAGGATGGGAGGAGCAACGATTTGCAAGATTCTCAACAATAGTTGGGGCCAAAGCAATCATAATGGGACTTTACATGCCCTGCGCAATGTCCAGCGCACTGTTGCCCTCATAAAGTCTAGCATCTGTTAAGGGCACCAAGACCCCTGGAGGCAAGGGATTGACAGCCATAGTAGTGATCTTATGCTTAAGGGGAACAAGAGAAAGGGCTTATGGAAATGCCACTGGGTCCTTATATGTCATCGGAGAGGAGGACCCAGTGTAGAGTTAGGCGTACACAATAAAGGACTCTCTGGGAATTGGGGGGGAGGCACTGGGGGAAGGGGAGGGGGAGGAGGGGGTTCGGGGGGAGGAGGGGGGAGGGAGGTGAACTGGTAAAAAATTTTAAAATGTATAATTAAATTTTTAATAAAAAATCATTTAATTAATTAATATATCAGATTATAAATGTTATCTCTTGGGCTATTATGATAATGTTTCTTTAAATATTCAAATATAATTTCATGAATGTTTTAATTTATTTAAGTATATTTATACATAATACATTAGTAAAGTCAATGGAATATATGGTAACTCTGTAATCAACATTTTTTTTTATTTCCACTCATACAAACTTAACAGGTACACCGGTCTCCTCCCTCCCGCCAACCTCCCACGGCCCTGTGCCCCCTCCCCTCCCCCCTCACTCCTTATCCCCCAGTGCCTCCCCCTCCCATCCCCGGAGCATCCTTTAATATGCATGCCAAACTCTCCTCTGGGTCCTCCTCTACAATGAGGTGCAAGGACCCAGTGGCATTTCCCAGAACCCTTTCCTGTGTCCCCCTTAAGCATAGGAACAGTACTGTGGCTGTCAATCCCTTGCCTCCAAGGATGCTAGTGCCTTTGGCAAATGCTAGACTTTGTGGGGTCAATAGTGTGTTGGACATTGTGCAGGGCATGCAAAGTCCAATTATGATTGCTTTGGCCCTAACTTGTGCGGAGTATTTTGCATATCATTGCTCCTCCCATCCTTGTGCTCTTACAATCTTACCTCTCCCTCTTCTGCAAATTACCCTGAGCTTCAAAGGCAACCCACAGAATGGGAGAAAATCTTCAGTAACCACATATCTGATAGAGCTCTACTGTCCAGAGTGCACAAAGAATTTAGAAAACTAAACATCAAGGAAAACAATGGCCCAATTAAAAAATGGGCCCTGGAACTTCAAAGAAACTTTACCAGGGATGAAATTAAAATGTCTAACAAATATCTTAAAAAATGCTCCACTTCCTTAGCCATCGGGGAAATGCAAATCAAAACTTCCCTGAGATATCATCTCACCCCGGTCAGGATGGCAAAAATCCACAACACAAACAACAACAAATGCTGGAGAGGATGTGGAGAGAGGGGAACTCTCCTACATTGCTGGCGGGAATGCAGGCTCATACAGCCACTCTGATGAACCGTCTGGAGATTCTTAAAGAAATTAAAGATTGAAATGCCATATGACCCTGTGATTCCACTTTTGGGTATAACCCCTGATACAGCAGAGGTTCACCTCGATAGCACAAGCACGACCATGTTCATAGCAGCACTGTTTACAATTGCAAAGACATGGAATCAACCCAAATGTCCAACAGTTAACGAGTGGATAAGGAAACTGTGGTACATCTGTACAATGGAGTACTACTCAGCCATCAAAAATGATGAATTACTGGAATTTGCTGGGAAATGGATGTCATTAGAAACAATTATATTAAGTGAAGTATCCCAGACCCAGAAAATTAAGTGCCATATGTACTCCCTAATAGGTGGCTCCTAATACCAAACCCACCCAGCCCATCTTGAGACACTCATAGGTAAATCTATGTATTACCTACAGTAATTGCAAGAATTATGAACAGGAGGGATGGGGTTGGAGGGCCACACCAGAAACAAGGAGAGAAGTGACCATGTTACAGTAGAGAAAATAGGCCTCCATCAAGGACTGCAAGAAAGTAATGTGACACCTAGTTAAGTTCACAATTCGTTCCTGATCATTTACAACTAAGGGGGTAGAACTCACCAGAAGGGGAGGGCATATAGTCCGGCAGATGAAAAAGTAACCATTTTGCGAATGGGTGATTGACCCCTCCCATTGCCTAACGCCATATGACCCTGCGATTCCACTTTTGGTTATAAGTATTACATCTTCCCTTGAATGTGCTCTTATAATAAGACTCCAGTTTAACAGCTTTCTGTCTCTGGCCAGGGGGTGACATACAGTGCCCATCACGATGAAGTGAAGGGCATTACAGGAGCAACAAAACTGCAAAAGAAAATCAATGAACCACTATTCAGAACTTCAGAGACTCTATATCAACCACCTAGAACTAGGCCAGACTAATCTCTCCCCATCCTGAAGCTCAGGGACACTTGCGGAAGAGGGGGCGGTAAGAGTGTAAGAGCAAATGGATGGGAGGAGCAATGATTTGCAAGATACTCCACACAAGTTAGGGCTGAAGCAATCATAATTGGATATTGCATGCCCGGCGCAATGTCCAGCACACTATTGACCTCACAAAGTCTAGCATCTGCTAAAGGCACCAAGATCCTTGGAAGCAAGGGATTGACAGCCACAGTAATGTTCCTATGCTTAAGGGGAACACAGGAAAGGGTTCAGGGAAATGCCACTGGGTCCTTGTAAGTTATCCGAGAGGAGGGCCCAGAGGAGAGTCAGGAATGCACAAGAAAGGACTCTGGGAATTGGGGCGGGAGGCATGGGGGGATGGGGCGGCAGGGGTGAGGGAAGGGAGAGCAGGGGGTTTGGGGGGAGGAGGAGGGAGGGAGGGAACTGGTGTACCTATTAAGTTTGTATGAGCTGAAATAATAATAAAAAATGTATTAATATAAAAAATAAATAAAAATTACCCTGAGCTTTAGGATGGGGAGAGATTAGGCTGGCCTAGTTCCAGGTGTTGATTAGAGTCTCTGAAGTTCTGGATTATGGTTTGTTGATTGTTTTTTTTTTTTTTTCCAGTTTTGCTGCTCCTGCAATGCCCTTCACTCCATCCTGATGGTTATTGGATGTCACCTCCTGGCCAGAGATAAAAAGCTGTTAAACTAGAGTCTTGTTATAAGAGTATATTCAAAGGTATGTGTAATAAAAGTAGGAAACCACAGTGAGGGAGGGGTCAATCACCCATTTGCAAAATGGTTACTTTTTATCTGCCAGACTATATGCCCTCACCTTCTGGGGAGATCATATCCCATCAGTTGTAAATGATCAGGAAGGAATGTCTGTGAATTTCACCAAATGTCTCATTACTTACTTGCAGTCCTTGATGGTGGCCTATAATCTCTAATCAACATTTTAAAAAATATTTTATTTATTTATTTAGGAAAGAGGAAGAAAGACTGTGTATATTTTCTACAACCATGTAAGCTTACAGAGATCACATTCAGGTCAGGTTTGGGAGCGTGCACCTTACCAAATGAGCTACCTTGCCAACCCTGTGATCAACACTTGAAAGAAAATCCACATTAATTTCTTGTGCCATTATACTTTATCATACAGAATTGTGTCAGGATTCTAAGATTTTCTACACTTTGACAAAAAAGTACTTAATAAGTATAGTTTTCTATATATATTTCTAAAATTATAGGAATTATAGTTATATCCTATATATACAATGGTACAACAGAGTGTTTTCCATTTGTATTCCTAGGAAACTAATGATACGGAGCATCTTTTCATGCACTCAGTTGCATATCTACATCTCCTATAGAGAAATCTATTTTCATATAATTTTCACCACCATTACTGATTTTGTATGATCTCTAATTTGCAAGTTTTAAAACAGTTTTATAAAGATGGATGAGTGAAGGGAAATGCACATATCAGTGGGAGGAGGCCTGAAAGGAGGTAACCTGATATACCACAGAGTTCTGAGTCCTCACAGGTATAATATACAGGTCAGAGTGAACCCTGGAGTCCATAGAAGCATACAGGAAGAAGGGTGGGAGGGAATGGAAGGGAATAGTGAAAGGAAGAGAGGAGATGGGAGAGATACTTGTAAAAGTAGAAAAATAAATTTAAAAAATTAAAAAAAAATAACAGTTGTATAGGATTTGGAGGCTGAATTATATAGACACATGACTTAAAAGCATTATTTACCATTCTGCAAGCTGTATTTCACATTCTTGAGAGTTTCTACTGATATAACAAACTTAATGTTTTATGAACCTACTCTTGTTTACTTAATTTTTAATAATGAAATTTTCAGCTACACATCTTCACACATCTTTGTGTGTGTGTGTGTGTGTGTGTGCATGCGTGTGTGTGTGTGTGTGTGTGTGTGTGTGTGTGTGTGTGTGTGTGTAGAAGAAGGCATTGTGTGGGATAGCCGCCCAAGATTGATTTCGGGAAACATCCTAGATTGCTCTACCTTCTTAATGCTTTGTTCTGTAGTTTCCCAGGCTCTACCTTTGAAGACTAGAAGTGTGGGATGATTCCATTTCTTTTTTATTTTTACATGGGATCTGAGATCCAAACTCAGAGTCAGGTCCTTTTGTTTGTAAGGCAAAAGGCCATCTGCCCAGCCCTCTGCTGCCATCTTATACCATATCTATTCTGTAATGTTACATCTAATATATTTTGTTTATTTATGCAACATGTATAGCATCAAAAAGACTCTCCTTTAGACATGATCAAAAACATTTATATGTAGATTTATCTGTAAGGATGTTAAAGACTCTTTTGATAAATTTAGGTTATTTGATCTATTTTTACTTCAGTTCAACATACTTTGTGTAGAAAATGTCCAATTTTATGATTTTGCAGACACATACCTAGTTTTAACCACATCATTTGTCAAAAGCCTGCCATACCCATGAAACAGTATCAACACCTTTGTAAATAGCAATTGCTCATAGATGTATGAATTTATTTCCCTACTGTCAATTCTATTTGATTTATTCATGCATCACTAACTTGACCACAATGAAGTCATGAATTTGTCGCCTTTAAGCTTGTTTTTTTCATTCAATATTGCTGAGACCCCAAGACATTCAGAAGTTTGAAATTTGTTTGAGAACTTCCACATAACAAAAGAAGTTGATAAGAACAGTCAGAATTATACAAAGTACATATGTATCAAAATGTAACTTCATCTCATAAGTAAACACAATTACATGTCAATTTAGAAAAATATTACATTTTTATATGTCTCCTTGACTCTGTAAATCAACTTGGGGATTTTTGCCACCTTAATATTTTCATCCATTGTTAGTTTTTTAAAAGTGGTATATATTTATAAGTTTATTCCTAGGTATTTCACTTTGAGCCTACTAATATAATACTAGGTTTGAAGCTACTAATAAATGTTTTCTGAAATTTATATTTAGTCAGTTCAACATTGACTATAAGGATATAATTTATAGGTTGATGCTCTTCATAATCTGGAATTTGTTCATTGCATCTAATTGCCTTTCAGTGGTCATTGGGATTGTCTCTGTGTAGAGTCTGTAACATAGTGTCCTTTATATTCTGAATGGATTTTGTTTTAATTTCTTGACAATTTTCCCTAGAAAAAATATCCAATAAACTATCAAATAGAAATAGCAAGAGTCAGCATCCTTGCCTTGTTCCTAAAAAGGGATACATAGTTCATCTTTTGACATAATTATGATGTTAGCTGTGAGTTTTCCCAAGTTGTTTAAACAGGTTGAAAAATTCTTGTTATTTTTAGTGTCTAGATTCATTTTTCTTTCTATTCTTTCTTGCAAAATTTGCTATGAATTAATTTATCATCTTTATTCATCTCTTGAAATATGTTCCCCATCCTCCTTTTTTATGTCCCAAAGTCTATAGTACATATTAGTAACACTATCTTAGCTCTCTTTTCTTTGGTAGATGAATGCTTTGTCTTTTTTCATACTTACATTATTGATCTAAAAGTTTATGTTACACACTGCACATTTGTGTAACATATGTTTATCCATTCTAGAAATATCTGCCATTTCATTTAAACTCCTTGTATTTAGTGCAGCTACTAGTATGGTAAGATTTATATTTATTATTTAACTGCTCATTTTCCACATTTATCATGACTTTTCTATACCTCTATTCCTCATTATAGTTGCATTTTGCATTAAGTGTGTTCTGCTGTGATATTTTTAGAATCCTTATTTGTTTTGCCATGTATTTTTGAATTCTTACTAATTATCTTGAGGGTTATAATTAACATCTTAATTCATTAAAATCTTATTTAAATATGTCAGATTAACATTAAATAATGCATTAAAATCTTAACTATTATGTAAGCTTCACTTCATCCCTTTTTATGCTATTACTGCAACAACATTCTTATAAATTTTTCAAATAATATGTAATTATTTATTTATGGACTATTTATTTATATATTGCCTAATAAGCATATTTGCAATTATTGTTTTTAGGGTCACCATTAACATATATAAAATAATTAATTCATTCCATATCTATAATCATTTAAATAGCTTTTCTAATGGGTCTTACTAATTTTTTGTGTAAATTCAGTTACTGTCTTGTGTACTTTCATTAACTGGGAAAAGTTCCTCTAAGAACTTCTAAGAAAATAGTGCTAACAATAAATTCTCTCACATTTTCAGTTACATGAATCTGGGAATATCTTCACTTTTGAATGTTAGTTTTGTTTGTGCTGAAGTCCTAGCTGACTGCTTAATATCTCAGGAGACAACCTGTTAACCTCACTGATAATAACTTGTATGTGAGGAGACTTTTCCCTTAATGTTTTATCATAAGAAGTATTGGTTCTTTTGAACATGCCTACTGAATAAGCTTAAAATTTCCTCCAAATGGATATTTTTAAGTATTAATCCAGGCTTCCCATTTCTTTTTCGTCAGTATTTGTATCCCTTTCTTTCCTGGTTCTCTTTCATGAGCCCTCATTATACAGTTCTTAGTGCTTTTTACATTTTTTCTTATTTTTTACTTTGTGTCCTTCAGACAAATCTCAGTAGATTAACTGCCAAGTTTAATGATTCTTCCTTCTGGTCAGATTCCTGTAGATCCTCTATAGTGAATTTTTTCAACTTATTGCAATTCTCATCTCTGTAATTTTTGTACTATCATTAGTGAAATTATTTAGTAATATTTTGCATTGTTTTAAAATTGAGGAAATGTTTATTTTAGCATTTGAACATATTTTAAATAGCTGATGATAAAGATTTTAAAATTTATTACTACTATGTTTTATATATGTGGTGTGTATGCAAAATGTGTGTGAATACAGGTGTCACGATAGCACAATGTGTGCCTTATACGTATAAGGAAAACTTCTCCACAATATGTTCTTGCCTTCCATATTCTCGAGTAAAGTTCTCTCTTGTTTCTGCCATGAAATCCTCTAAACTAGATTGCCAATGAACTTATAAGTGATTATTCTGTGTCTATATCCACAATAGGAGTGCAGGGATTGGAGGTGTATACCACCATATCTGCCCTTTTACGTGATTTCCAGGGATCATCATGCTTGCACTGCAAGTCTTTGTACCCACTAAGCCATCTTGCCAATCCAATATAGGTCATTGAAAGTGTGATAAGTCCAGTATCTCACCCTCTCAAAACAATCTCATTATTTGATGGTGTAGTTTGTTTGCATGATTTTTTGCTTTTTTATTATTAGATACTATTTTCTTATTTCATTGGATGCCTCATACATTTCTGTGGAAACTGTATTTGTAATATTTTAAACCTAAAAGAGTTTTAATGCCTTGAAGGATAGAATGGTATAACTATAGAAATAAAATCTGGTTCTTTCACTCTTTTCTGTTGTTGCTACTTTTTTAAATTTTATTTTTATTATTATTTATTCAAATGTACGTGTGTGTGTGTGTGTGTGTGCGTGTGTGTAGAACCACGGGCAAATTCGGGAACCACCATGGACTGCCTCCACCTTCTCTTTGTTTACTCTGCCCCGGCATTCAGAGGTTCCACCCTACCAGGACCAGAAACGCAGGCTGGCCCCGCTTCTGCCCAGCATCTATATGTGAGGTCTAAGATCCGAACTCAGGACCTTCCGCCTGGCAAGGCAGAGGCTTAACCCATGAGCCACCTCTCCATCTCCTGTTGTTGCTACTTTTTATAGTTAAAGTTTGGTGGATTTTATGAACAAATTGCATAAAGTCTATATTCTCTTTTATGTTGTGCCATAGAGTGTTTGCTTTGTTATTTGATTGCTAATGATTACACACAAAAAAAATCAAGTGCTAGAGAGACGGTTCAATGTTTAAAAAACTTGCTATACAAGCAAAAAGACTAGATCTCAAATATTCCTTTCCTATGTAAAACACTGAGCAGTTTGTCAGTCCCAGAAAGCAGGCTTCCTATCCAGACTACCCCTACAATGACTTCTGGATTTTGACCATAGCCTCAAAGCAACAGTAAGGTGGAAAATAATCAAAGATGATTCCCAATAACATTCTAAGGCCTCCCTATACTCTCAAATTCAAGGGCATCAACTTACACAAGTGCTCATCTTCATGTGCACAGAGGCATACATACATATAAGCAGTCCACAAACACATACACATAGAAGTCTATATACCTGAAGCCAATACATCTACTCTTTGCTAAGCATCATAGTGGAGTAGGAGAAATGTTTACTTCTGTTTTGAAAAGAGTTGTGTGGTCATAACAAAATAAGAGATCTGGGTCTTTCCAGATCTTGTATGAGCATGCCCATAGCCCTATACATTATTCAAAACACATAGCATAGCTTTCCTTTAATAAAAATTCCCTAGTTTGTAAAAGTAACATAGATAATATTAACCCACCCATTTCTAATTCCTGTGTGTGTTCTACCATCTAATTTGAATATGACTACTAGATCTATGATATATTCTGTTATGAAATGATTGGATAAATTTAGTGTACTTTCTTAGAAATCTAAATAGAAAATATTGAATTCCCAAAGCCCTCAGCAATAGATTGTATTAAAAGATCATATTGTCAAAATAGCCACAATAATTTCACAAATTAAACATATGAAGATTTAGAAATTGAAACAAGCCTAACTACTTTTTGAATATTATTTTAATATTTTTATTTTATTTATTTAATTTATTTTAGAGCACTTTTTTATCTATGCTCCTTGAAACCAAGTCACTGCTTCCTGTATTCCAAATAATCTGTTTTTTTCTTCTGCCAGAAATTCTTTATCACCATTGAGTTGTCGGCTTTTTCTTATGTTGTTCTTCCAAATGGAGAGTTCTGTTGTCGCTAAACTAATAAATAATGAATGTGAACTTAGAAATTAGTGCAAATCCTCAAAATTATCTTACACTTTTGATGTTAACTAATGTTTGCCTCATTAGTAAAAATAAAATAAGTCTTGATGACTGTTATTTCTTTGCCATGGGAGAATGTCATAAACGATTTAAGGGAATAAGGATTTACTTTGGCTCATGGGTTCAGAGGATCTAGTCTATTGTGATTAGCTCCACTGACTCTAGGCTCACTTTGAGGAAGAACATCATGCTGCTTATTTCATAAGGAGTGGGCAGCAGAAAGAGCAAAAATGATCTGAGGTCATGTACAATATTCAAAGGCATACCCCAGAGAACTACTTCTTCATGCTCAGCTCCATTTCCTAAAGTGTCCACATCTTTCTAAAATAGAACAACCAACTAGCAACCAAACATTTAACAAATACACAAAAAAATCTTTGAGAGACATTTTATATATAAACCATAAAAGTTACTATGCTACCTGTTGAAAGTGATTGTTGTTATACTGAACACACTTTGAGGACTCAATTAGTTAGTAAAAAAAAGTCCTGCAGGTCATGTCTATTTCACCTAAGTTTTATGCATACAGATCTTCTTAAAGTTATTGTCATGTACAGTTAAATTTAAATATGTTGTTCATTTAGATTTAAAGAAACTATGAATTCATGATTGAATTAAGCCACATCTACTTGAACAATCAAATGCACTCAATAAGCACTTAATTATTTAATGAATGATGTCTTCCACACCATCATAACTTCTGCAATTTCCTCCTACATATTTTGGGTTGGTATTGTTCAAGGAACAACTTAAGCTTTCCTTTGAAGTGAAATACTTTATTTTATTCTGTTGTTTTTCTTTACATCTTTAGCTGGCATTGTGTGCAAATAGAGAGCTCTCAATGCACACTTACTATTTCAGTAAATTAAATTTCCTAAATGAGAACACCTTTATTAGAATCAAAATGTTGTATTTAACATGAACCTACCTAATTCTGTGTCTTTTCATTTTACATTCTATATTTTAAATGTCACGTTTTGTACTGTAAATGTTGAACTGCAGTAAAATTTTCTTTAAGTTTTCCTGCTACACATCTTCTTGAACTTCTGTCATTACTTGTCATTCACTGGCAGAAAACCTGACTCAGGCACAAATCAGTCTTTTTTTTAATTATGTAACTTTATGCATTTATTTTTTTATTTTTATTTTTTATTCCCTCTCATACAAACTTATAGGTATCCCGGTCCCCTCCCTCCCTCCACCCCTTCCTGGACCCCCTTGTTCCCTCTTCCCTTTTCCCCTTCCTTTCCTTCCCCCTCCCTCCCTATCTCCCAGTGCTTCCCCCCCCCCATCCCTGGGCATCCATGCTAGACTTTGAAGGGTCAATAATGTGTTGGTCGTTGTGCAGGTCATGCAAAGTCCTATTATGATTGCTTCAGCCCTAACTTGTACAAACCAGTCTTTAAGTTAAGAATAAATGTAAGTTAAGTTACACGTGAAAGTGTATCTCCCTACCTCTATAAAGGGTTACCTTTCTCTGGACTAACCTTCAGAGCAAGAAAGTCATTCCTTCCCTGACACATTATCTGGATTTTCAGTCTTGTTAAGTTTTTAAATTTTTATTCACTAACCACATGAATGCATATAATTACAAAAAAGGAGAAACCAAGTTCATTCAGATTTTCAAATGTAGCAATAGTTAGAAATATAAAATTCCAGATCCGTGCTTAAGGGAAATACATAGGAATTTTTAAGGATACACTTAAGAGAAAGGAGAATTTGTATAGAAGTTGGGGTAAAGACATATAAAATGTTCAATTGTCTATATTCTGGTGAGAAGAACTTTTCAGAATTGTCTATGAAAGTCTAAAACTGATGAACCATGTATTAAATGATTTTTATAAATTTGGTCAAGCAAAAAAAATGCTGAGCATAAATATTCTTAAAGGCAATCGATTATAAATGTTCTTAAAGGTGATGGATTATAGCAAAAGAAATAAGACAATTGCCCAGGACATTATTACTGAAGTATTCATTCTGGCCCTTACATATTTTCTTCTCTGTGAATATCATATAATTGAGTCACAACCTCATTAGAGGACCATTACTAATCAGACAGTGTTGTCCATTCTTGTTTCATTTGACTTCTGTCTGTAGGACCATCTACAAATCACCTACTAAACTATGAAAACAAACTTTTGATCTGCAAATTTCATAATTTCCATTTTAGGTTGAACCGTTACCCTGAATTATCTAAATCTAATATACATAATGGTTCACATTAACAGAGTAAAAGAATTTGTGATTTCTTAGAATATTCCATTTGTGCCAAATAATAGTGGTTAATGTTAGAGCTGAAGCAGGGAGATTGATTACAGCCTTTAGCAAGCGTGAGTGAAATTAGATTAGTCTCCACTTGAGAACTCAGACCCCCAGCTGGATAAGAGGTTGAAGGAAAATTGCACAAGGCAGAATGATTAGTTTGTTTGTACATCTTGGTAAGCTGCCTCACACTTTATTTCACACCTTTTTTATTGAGAAATCACCCCTTGCTGGGTATTTCCCTTTGTAAAGTGATGATACTTTTGCTTAATTTGCAGTCTGCCAAAAGAAGGAATTCCATTCTGTATTAACAAAAGAACCAGTGCAGGAAATTAAAACTCCATCGTACTTTCCTATACATGGGTGATCACCAGCTTAGCTTTCCTTTGCATTTGCTGAGGCCTAGCGAAGCATAAAATATCCCACAGGACAATGTCAATGGGTGAATTAAGGCCCTGATGAAGAGAAAGCAAGAATAATCTAGTGTTAGAAAAGTATCACTCATATACACAGCAGACCTGGCCACACAACAGCTTTTAAGGTAATTCTCCTACCCATATTAACAGGTAACAAGTGAAGATCATGTTAAAGTTACATGAAAAACAGAATACTAATAAAGCAGGACAGAGAAACCGAGGACAGAGCCAGGCATTGTGGTACTTGTCTGTGATCCCATGAAAAAGGCTGAGCCATGAGATCAGGTGTTGGAAATCACTATGTACTGTAGAGCTTGCAAAAAGGCAGGTATGAGAAAGAAGAAAGGAAGTAAGGAATTCAGGGAGGAAGACAGAGAGAAAGAAAGAGAGGAAGGGAGAAAGGAAGAAAAGGAGGGATAGAGGGAGGGAAGAAGGGAAGGAGGAAAACACAACTTGAAAACATTTTGAATATGAATGCCCTAAAAAGGTAGGCATTCCTGCCACTGACCCAGTGAATGTGCAATATCACTCACTTCCTTTTCATTTATTAACAGCAAAATAGTTTTATTTTCATCCAGAATAACCAGGAGAATGAAAAAGTTTTCATCAACAGGGAATGATGCAAACATTTAAATAAGTGAGTGGTTTAGTGGTCTCTTGCAATAGAAGACATGAAAAGTAAGATCCTTTGTCAGGTACTGTGTCAGACTCTTTAGATGTATCTTGTGTATGTCCCAACTTTAGAAGTTTTGGATCAGGCCAACTTACTATAGTCTACAGATGATCATACTTGAGTAGTGTGATGGTTGTTTGCATTGAAAAATGTGATGATGCTGCATTGTTTGCTCACTGAACTTTTGTCTTTGGCTACTTTCTTCTTCATTACTCTGAGTTCTTTCTCTTCATTTTAAGGATAGGGACGAGAATATGAAATGTCCTTCATTTGATTCAAGTCAGTATAAGAGGATGCAAGCAGATTAGGGAAGGATAACATCATAAAAAACAGCATGTAAAGACCAGTTGTGTTTGACTTACAATTTTGTTCAGGGCTGATAAACCTGAAAGAAAATATGAGGGATTACACATGGGTTTATGGGAAGATTAAAATAGCAACAATATTCCCCATTCTTAATCTACTCAACTTTTGCTTTGGGCTAAGTATCTTGAAATCATAAGACTTTTCATAGCATGTTGTCTTTTGTGCTTCTAAATTGAAAACAACTTTTACGTATGGTAGCATCATTAGTATCCTGCTAATTTGGATTTGAGATAACCATGGCATGAATAAGGGTAGATAGACAGGTCTCTAAGTAAACACAAACTCAATTTTTCATAGCTAATGTTTGGAAAAGCAGAATCATGCTAAAATTATTGGCATTTTCAAAATTACTGAAATGGCTTTTAAAATCCTTAGCAACATCAAAAGTCATTTTACTTGCCTTTGCTTTCATTATCCCATAATTTATTCTCACACATTAAAGTGCTTTTACATTTCAGATTCATTATTATGTAAAGGAGTTCTATTTCAAATTGCTCTTTTCTCATTAACTTATCTCACTTTACTGATTAGTATATAATTATATATGTGCCATGTCTTGAAAATTATAAAATTGCATTTGTAAACAAATATTTTAATTGCCATCTTTGAGCTAACTCATTCTGAATTTCCCAGGTAATCAAGATCCAAGCTCCTTAACATAAGATTCACTGAATTGTTTTTTAACATTCTATTTACTTTTGAGACGAGAGGGAGGGGGGAGAAATGCAAATGAGCTAGTACATATCAGGACATGCATACGAGAGTCACATAACAGCTTTCAGAAGTCACTTCTCTCCTTCTGAGATATGGACACTAGGGAAAGCTCAGGTCATTTGTTTGGTTTGCAGGCCCTTTTACCTGCAGAGCATCTCACTGTCCCATCACTAAGTTTTTTCAGAACTGCCTTTACCAGATAGGATTCACAGACTTGCTGTCTTTGACCACTGTGTGTGTGTGTGTGTGTGTTTGTGTTTGCACGTGTGTGTGTGTGTTTGCCATCATTGAATTCAGGACAATTACTATTTTAAAAAGCTTCTTATGGTTCTTTTATCATAGTACATCATTATAAAACTGCTTTGCTCTTCATAGCTTTCCTCCTTATGTCTTGCAGTGAACAGCTAATCACTCTCCATCTCCAAATGAAGACAATCTTTCCATGAAACCTTTATCAATTGTGAAGAAAGACAAATGGTGACCTCTTACTTCAAATGCTTCTTTAGTAAGCTATTTTGTGGTTCTTTATCATTATTTTTCTGGGTATGTTCTCTTCTACTCCACACAAAAAGAAACTGAATTCACCAAGGACAAGTAGACATGTTCATCTGTTCTTTCATAAAGCAAAACTAAACTCTTGATGGTAGACTTTCAAATGCATTTAAGGTATCTTTAGTTCCCACAGTGGATTGTCACTGTCACTGTCACCATTGGAGGAATTCAATACTTTTATTATACTATACTATATTATTATACTATAAACATAAATTAGCTGGCATAATAGAAATCAGAAGAGAAATATTTATGTGAAATTCATTGTATCTAACTATTCTGAATTTGGCGACATGCTTAGGTGCAAACTTTGTGAAATAGTGTGTCTCAGAAGTAACACAGAAGAAAAGCACTTGGGGATTGAAGACTAGCATGCTATGTAGGAAAAGGTGATATTAATGATCTCAGAGACACAGACACTATCACTGTTCTTGTGAACTTGAGACAAAAATAAAACTCATGACTGTATTAAATTGGTGTAATAATCGGAGAGTTTATTCCATAACCACTAGACGTTTTGAAAATAATCAATACTATGTGTTTTTGTCCTGCTACAAGGGATTGTGTATTAGTCAGTGTTCACCAAAGGAATAGAACTAATAGAATGGATATATAAATATATATATATAAATTCATTAAATTAACTCATAAAATAAAGTCAGTGCAGTCCAACAGTAGTCGCCTTTAGCTGTTGTTATTGAGTCAAATATCTCAGAAGACCGAAGGATCCCTGAAGAATCTCAAACTTTAATCATGCTGGAGAGCTAAAGAGGCTGAATTTAGATGCCAGTGACAAATAGCAGCAAAACCAGACACTAGGCTCCAACATCAGCAATGAACACAACCAAGGCTCAGAAAGAAGACTGGGCCTCTACAGAAGCTGAAAACAGCGGCAAGACCAACGTCCACCAAGAACAGTAGCAGCAGCAGTGGTGGCAGCAGCCAGAAGGCAGCAACAGACCAGTAGTTGATTCAACACAGCAAGTCTACAAAGGTCAAAATAGAACAAGTCCTTACGCCTTGCAACTTCTTTTATCTGATCCATTAGAAAGCACCACCCACTATGAGCTGGGTCTTCCATATCAGTCAATCACCCTCATGCTCATTCGAGGGCTTGCTCCAACTATCAATTCTTCCCTGCTATTCACCAAATAGCCTGCAACTGTCAAGCTGGCACTTGAATTTGACTATCAAAGGAGTGAAATCAAGTTTTTCTCACATTCTAGGAAACTATTCTCCCAAGTACTTTTTTGTAACATTTATTTCCAGTGAGGATTTCACAAAGAGGGCATGCAGCCCCTGAATTTACCATACACTTCAGCAGGCCTTCAACTTTTGCCTTTTATTTATTGGTCATTTTAATGTTGTATATACATGAATATAATGACTTTATAATATTTTCAATCCTCTGTTCAATTTCCCCTTACATTTCCCCTTATAACCTTTCACCTCCCCTACTAAACTTCCCCCTGTTTTCAAATCTTTTCACTTGTGAGGCTCACTGTGCTTTATCTAGTCTATGATCATGATTTATGACTGACCTGATTCATGTGCCAGCAAGCATCCTAAATAAGTGGATGTACCATTGAGGGAAGCATCCTCCTTTACTTCCTTATTAGCGTAAGTCCTCACTAGTCTATCAGAGAGGTATGGAACTTCTTGAGATATTTCTGATGTTATAGTGAAATATGGGTAAGACCTTTCCTGTATAACTCTTATGTAATCAGGACTATATCATGTCCAGGAGAGAATGCATGGCTCACCATCTTCCCACTTTGAGCTCTTATGGTCTTTCCCCCTGCCTCTTCTGTGATGTTTCTGATCCTGGGGTGAGTGTGGGTGAGGTTTATATGTCATGTTTAGGGACTAGTAGTCCACAAATACTTTTTTATGCATTTTGGCAAGTCATACTTTCCAATAATAAACACCTTCTATTGTAGAAGGCGTCTAGGTTGAGTGTTGAGTGTTCTTTCAATCTATAGGTATTTGCAAAACAATTTGATGTATTATCTTCCTAGTTAAACATTCATAGTCTTCTGACCCAAGTATTTGGAATTACTAAAAAGTCAGAAAATTTGAAAGGCATCAATGAGTAGGAAGGTGGGAAACGACAGTTGGAGTGAAACCTTTGGAGGGTATACCAGTCACTCTTTTCTGTTGCTGTGAGACAATACTCAGAGTAAACAAATTAAGGGAGATTGATTTAGTTTATGGTTCCACAGGGAAGATACAATATTCCATGATGGAAGCACTAATGGCTGGGGCCCCAAGCTGGAGATGGGCTAAGCCACATCCTTCATGGAGACAGAGAGTTGCAAGACTGCCTGCATCCCCGCAACAGACCTCTGGGCTGTTTACATGAAATCTTCACCCAGAACAAATCACTGACCCATGGACTCTCGGATATCTTAGGAACTGGGTTTCTTTTATTGGAGAAAAGGAACAGGGTAGTAGAATTCTTTGTTTTTGTTAAGAAACAAAACAGAACTGCCTTTGCACTAAACTAGTGACTTTACTTTTGCACAGGGAAGACAGGCTGTAATATGCTGGACATTTGGATGTATGTGAACACATATTACAGACTCTAATGCAGGATATGGGATGTCTGCTGAAACCTTGATTCAAGGAACATTTCAATGTTTTGTTTTGTTTTTTTCCTTTCTGATTGACCTCCCCTCCCCTGTTCATTGTTCATATCAGTTACTTTTCTTAATTTTCCTGTTGCCACCAACTTTGACTCACTGGATGTATAGTTTACAATTGAATAAGAGCAAACAGGATTTTCTTTCTTGTTGGAATATACCAATTTGGGATGCGTGTGTGTGTGTGTGTGTGTGTGTGTGTGTGTGTGTGTTTGTATAAACATTTATGCACTCATTTGTATAAGTGCACTTTATTACAGCAGGGGTCCTGCTCCCATAGCATGGAAGTGCCACACAGTACCTGTACAGAATGACCTAGCCACTCCCTCTCCCTTTGATCTGGACTGCTCCCAATTTCCTAATACTTATTAATTTATGAAACTGTTTTTCTCAGTGCAATTTCATTTTTTGTGTCCATTAGACTACAAAATTTGTTTAAAAAAATACAAAATAGCCAAAAAAAAAAAAAAAATAAGATTGCCTCCAAGCTCAAGAGCAGACTTCTCCAGGAAGTAGGATGGGAATAATCAGCCTCAAGGCCTACCCCCTGTGATTGTCTTCCTCCATCAAGGTTCTGCCTCTTAAAGGTGCCATGACCTTCCCAAATACATGAGCCTATGGAGGATATATGTCAAACCATGACAGAGGGGATATAGGATACCATGGGAGTGAATATCTAGAGGGGCATGAGGTAATGGGATATAGGAGAGACTGAGGGAATTAAAGAAAATGCCTAAGTTTGTGGGATGGAGTCTGATCAGAACCTCTTATGTGATTCTTTTTTAAAAAGGAATAAGAATGGATAGTCCTTATGCAAAGGAGCACAGACAGAGACAGGAAAACAGGACAAAACAAAACAAAACAAAAAGTGCCTTGGGTTGATGCACACTTAGAACCCAATAACAATTAAAACTATACTAGATACTATAGTATACATTCATATATTATAATACGAATGTAACACTTTCTGATAAGTTGTTGGTCAGAAAGGTCTCAAAGGCCCTCCAAAAGTATGTCATTGCTCTAGGTTGCCCTTCAAAAAAGATCCTATTACTTAAGATGGAACACTTATGAATCATAAGATATGGGCAAAAAGCACCAACTAGACCTGGTGTGGAGTTTAGTCTTTGATGGGTAGCTTACATAGTATCAGAAAGTACTGTAGAAGCTACATGGGGAGAAAAAAAATCAAAGGTTTCATTAACCTGTGAGATCTGCAAATTACAATGAAAATAACAATGATAACAGTCAACCACCAGTGTAGTAGTGGCATGAATATCAAGGGAACAATCAACAGCTTTTGGATCAGATTTAAGGCCCACTTGTCAGAATGGAACACATTCTAGTTACTGTAAATTGTAAGAAAAACCTATGAAAGGCAAGGAAATAGGTCATTCTTTCTTCAGATAGATAGACAGACAAACAGACAGACAGACAGACAGACAGACAGACAGACAGACAGACAGACAGACAGACAGACAGATAGATAGATAGATAGATAGATAGATAGATAGATAGATAGATAGATAGAGTCATATATAGCTTATATGGAACCACACTTGCTACATAGTCAAATCTTAACTTCAGGTTTCTGTGCAGACTGCTCATTTTTGCCTTCCATCAACAATTTGTTTCACAAAACACACACACACACACACACACACACACACACACACACACACACACACTACTTGAATTTCCATCTCTTGCTCTTTACATTGTTTGCTTTGACTAATCCCTCATTTTCTGAACAAAATTAAAGTGACACAGAAGTTCCAAAATTCAGCTTTCAAACTGTGATGGAGATAAAAACATGCACACAGCTGTGCTCTCAAAATTATTGAGAGGAATCTTTTCTGTTCTTCAATAAAAAGAAGTAGGCTTTCCTCTCCTGTTTCTTTCCACTGTTCACTGATGAAAAGTTTTGACTAATTCTAGGGAGTCATATAATTGAATATTCACTATTCATCTATTCATTTGTAACTTAATCAGTCCATGAGAAATGTTGACTTACTCATCATTCTTTTCTCCTTTGAAGCTTTCAGCACCAGTTCTTTATCTTGAATGTGGAGTGTTTTAACTATTATTTGCCGTGGCGTGCTTCTGTTTTGGTCATATCTGTTTGGGGTGCGGAATGCCTCTTGTGACTTTCAAACTATGATCATCATTCTTTTGTAATATCTATATACTCACAATTATCAAACCAAATGACACATTTGAATTCAACATAAGTAAAAGCCAGACATGATATTACACACCTGAAAACTCAGTACTCAAGAGACAGACAAGAGTTTGGAGAGATAGGATATGGAGATGATGTCTCAATAAGAATGGTCACCATTGCTGTAATTCATTGATTTTTTTTCCTCTTGATTATGAACCTGAATAAACAAGGTAAGGGTTACATTTTATGGATGGCTTTTAATTTGGGGTTCCTGATTCTACTAGGAATTGTATAATTTAGAATTCAATTACTATTCAGAAATCACAAGCATTGATACAAAAATTAATTAAAAAAAAGTTAAAATTTTCTCCAAAAAGGAAGCAGAATTGCAATTTAAAGTGAATTTAATAAACACAAGCAAGAAACTAGAGAGATGGCTCAGGATTTCAGTCTTTGCCTTGTAAGCAAAAGGACCTGAATTCAGATCTCAGGTCCCAAGTAAAAATGCCAGAAGTCTGTACTTTAAGATTCAGAAATGTGGATTCTGGGAAACCACAAAGCAAAGCAATAAGGAAATACAGCAATCCAAGATGATTTAAGAAGTTACCCTTAGTCCTCCACAGACACACACAGTACCCATTGATACATACATACTCCCCCACACGAATATAAATAAATAAATAACAGAAACAATCATTTCAGTGGTGATTTTAGAGAATAAAATTAAGATTGAAGAATATGAAATAAAGACTGAATTTTCAAACACTGGTACATAATAAATATTAACATGATACCATGAAAGTAAATGTCTTGGGCTCATTTCTTGAATGACCTATAAGTTCTAATATTACCAAATAAAATATGCAAGAGAAGAAAAAGTAATATTTTTGTGTCCATTTGCTCAAAATGAACAGCAATGTGATATACATGTCAAAAATGGTGGGTGTACTGACAACTTATCTCTAAAAATACTTAGAAGGAAAAGACTTTAATGAATATTAAATTGTTTTGAACACTAATCACCAAGCAATAATGCTACAGTAAGAGCAACAGAAAAATATAAAGTTATAATTGGAAATTATACCTTTGAAAGGTTTAATTTAAAAATTACTTCAGTGAATCTACTATGTCATCTTTTCTGAATGGTAAAAGCAAGAGGACAAATAGGAGCACTAAATAACAGCTTTGTACCAATGAAAGTCCAGGAGACCTGGCTTCATATCCAGAGGTATCTTTCTTTATTTTTCTGTTCATGAAACATTTCAGACATGACTATCAGAAGTGCACTGAAGCATTGTGTGCTCCATATCTGTTTTTTTCTTGTAGTTTTTACATCTTCCCTGTACTCAGCTGTCCTCTGTGTAAATGTCTAACTTCTCTTTGAAATAATGCAGAGTCGAAACTACATTCCTTTTATATAAACCTTTCTTGGTGTTTCAGAGCACTGAGACAGTACTTCCTCTGCAGTATTTCTGAATCCAGCTTGCAGCATTTGGTGTATGCAACCATCTCTTCCATGCTGTCCTTGGTTCCAGATTCTTTGTATATTTACTGTATGACTCTGAACTCCCTGGTATCTATCAAAAAATCACACACAAGTAAACGTCTGTTTCCGCTTTTCATTACCTGTGTCATCTGAGGATGTAGGACTACTCTTGAAGACCAGGAATTTAATTATTCGATATGTACTTAGCTAATTTCTAGTATATGGAAATTGGTCTAGCTTTGGAATAACTTTTATTTCCAATATTGTAGTATATGGCTAAGACTTTAAAAATTCATAAATTCAACATCAATGAAATATTCATTATATATTCCAAACGTGTTTCAATCCATTTTTCTTTTTACAGTTTTATACATGGATGCAGTGAATTTCAATATTTTCATTACTAAATAGGGTTATTCCTGTAACCACTCCTTTTCCCTTTAAAGCTTCTATACCAGTCTCCTTATTCCTTTTTGTGTATATGGCCCACTAAGATTTATCCAGGTTGTTTTGATGGCATGTGCCTGAGCACTTATTGGAGCATGAATCATATATCAGAGACATACCAGTGAGAAAGCATCTCCCTTTTCCCTCAGCTCCAGCTTTAACTCTCAACAGTCTCTCAGGGAGGAATGCAGTCTCATGAGAGTTTTCCCCTTCCATGGGGAAATGTTGATATGCCAAATCCTATATGTGTATTATAAAAGTGCATATAACTTCAATCAGTTGTTCATGGGTGCAACAGTCCTGTCATGTCCAAAAATTCCGTATGAACGCAGTCCTCCCTCCCTTCAGGGTCTTACATTTTTATTGATTTTTCTTCTGAGATGTTGCCTGAGCTGTGGGTTTAGACGTCCTGGTTATGGCTGAGTAGTTTGTGGTCACTTATTTTTTTGCACATTGGACAGTCGTGATTTTCTGTAATTAGCATCTCATTACAAAAAAAGTTTCTATACTGAGTGTTAAGTATTCTACTAATATATTGGTAAAAATGATGAACATTTATAGAGCCTTTTTTAGCTTTGTGAGGCCCATGTCTTTCATTCCCATAGGTTTTTGGCCTGCTTTACAATACCAGGAATATTTTCATGGTAAAAATATCCAATCATAAAACTGTTGGTTGCTCTCTTAACAATCGCACCACTATTGCAGTGATAATTATCTCTTGCTAGGGTAGTTGGTATAGACAAAGTTTTCACATATTAATGAGATTGCTGATTGCGTTTCTCTCCCAGCATCTTTCATTGTACTTGCCAGTACTATGAAAGCTGGTCAATAAGAAGAAAGTTTCTAGATCAGTTTCAGCTTGTTTATTCCATGTCCTGTCACCAACATGCATTGTGTCTTCAGTAGGAGAGTTCAACTGTCAGTTTCTAGAGGGTAACCAAGAGCAATGGCAAAAATCTGTACTATTTGGGGGCTCTTTCAGGCCTCTCTGACCAACACTTTATTAAGATATATTGCATATCTATTAGCTCTGAGGTTTTTGTTTTACAGTCTCTGTCTTCTGGTTGAGCATAACAGAGCCTTTTCCAATATGGCCTATCTTTCATTCTCTATCTGGTATATCTGCTAATACTCTTTTATGAAAAAAATATGTTTTGATAAACTTACAGAAATCTTCTGTCTGGCTGTATCTTACAACTTTAGCTACATGTTAAACCTCTTAGTCACTTCACATGTAAGATTTCATATGGATTTGTTTATTTCTTCATTAAGACTTGTGAAATTTTCAAGAAATATTACATTTTTCTCTGATTCTGGTATTTTACTAGACAATGAGTATATACATATATGATATAGTTTTCTATCATTATATAAGCACTTATGTAGACTGTACATATTTTACCATGCATACACTTTTACTTTTGTTGTTAATGCTAAGAATCACTGAAGAATAATACAGGACTAATACATTTCATGCAACTTTTAAAATTTTATTTATTTGTTTGTTTGTTTGTTTGTTTGTTTATTTATTTTTTCCCAATCATACAAGCTCAATAGGTACCACGGTCCCCTCCCTCCATCCACCCTTCCCCAGTCCCCATTGCACACTGCCCCCTTTTTTCTCCTTCCTTTTCCCCCCCTTCTTTCCTTTTTCCCAGTGCCCCCCGTCTTTCCCCCTCCCATTTCCTGAAGCGTCCTTTAGTGTGAATGTCAAACTTCCCTGTGTCCTCCAGTCTAGTGAGGTATAAGGACTCAGTGGCATTGCCCAGAGCCCTTTCTTGTGCTCCCCTTTAGTATGGGGACACTATTATGACTGTGAATCCCTTGCCTCTAAGGATCCTAGTGCCTGTGATCCATGCTAAACTTTGGGGGTTTGGTACTAGGATTCACCTATTAGGGAGTACATAGGGTGTTTAATTTTCTTTGTCTGGGATACTTCATTCAATATAATTTTTTCTAATTACATCCATTTCCCAGCAAATTTCATTGTCATCTTTTTTGATGGCTGAGTACTATTCCATTGTGTCAATGTACCACATTTTCCTTATCCATTCCTCAACTGTTGGGCATTTGGGTTGATTCCATCATTTTGCTACTATAAATAGTGCTGCTATGAACATAGTTGTGCTTTTGTCATTGAGGTGAATTTTTGCTGTATAGGGGATTATTCCCAGGAGTGGAATAGTGGAATAGCAGGATCATATGGCATTTCAATCTTTAACTTTTTGGAAATTGCCAGACGGATCGCCAGAGTGGTTGTATGAGCCTGCATTCCCACCAGCAATGTAGGAGATTTCCCTTCTCTCCACATCCTCTCCAGCATTTGGTGTTGTTTGTATTGGGAATATTTGTCAACCTGACCAGGCCAAGAAGATATCCCAGGGAAGTTTTGATTTGCATTTCCCTTATGGCTAAGGATGTAGAGTATTTTTTAAGATATGTGTTAGACATTTTAATTTCATCCCTGGTAAAGTTTCTTTTAAGTTCCAAGGACCATATTTTACTTGGGCCATTTAATTCCTTGGTGTTTAGTTGTTTAAGTTCTTTGTGCACTCTGGATAATAGAGCTCTATCAGATATGTGGTTAGTGAAGCTTTTCTCCCACTCTGTGTGTTGCCCTTTTGCTTGGTTTACAATCTCTTTTTTAATTTTTTTATTTTTTATTATTTATTCAATTGTGCATGTGTGCATGTATGTGTGTATGTGTGCGTGTGTGTATGTGTGTGTGTGTGTGTGTGTGTGTGTGTGTGTGTAGAACCACAGGCGAATTCAGGAACCACCATGGACCGCCTCCACCTCCTTGTTTACTCTGCCCCAGGATTTACAGGCTCTGCCCTACCAGGACCAGAAACGCAGGCCGCCCCCGCTTCCGCCAGACATCTATACATGGGTCTAGGATCTGAACTCGGGACCTTCCACCTGCAAGGCAGAGGCTTAAACCCTGACCCATCTCTCCAGCCCAGGTTTAAAATCTCTTTATCTGAACAGAAGCTCTTCAATTTCATAAGATCCCATTTGTTGAATGTTGGTTCTAGTAACTGTGCTATTGGATTTCTGTTTAGAAACTGTTGGCTAGTCCAATCAGCTCAAGGGAGTTCCCAAACTTTTCAACTATGGTTTTTATAGTCGTCAGCCTTATATGGAAGGCCTTGCTTCATTTTTAATTAATTTTTGTACATGGTAACAAGTATGGGTCCAGTTTTAATCTTCTGAATGTGGACATCCAGTTTTTCCAGCACCATTTGTTGAAGATGCTATTCTTTTTCCATTGGATTTTTGTTCCCCTTTGTCAAAGCTCAAAGGGCTGTAATTGTGTGGCCTTATATATGGGGTCTTCAATCCTTGTCCACTGATCTATGTGTCTATTTTGGAGCCAGTACCAGGCTGTTTTTATTCTATGGATTTGTAGCATAGATTAAGGTTTGGTATGGTGATATCTCCAGCAGTGTTTTTGTTACTCAGGATTGTTTTTTGCTGTCCTGGGTCTTTTGTGGTTCCATAAGAATTTTGAGATTGTTTGGTCAATTTCTTTAAAGAATTGCTTTGGGATTTTGATTGGTATAGCATTGAATCTGTATATTGCTTTTGGTAGGATGGTCATTTTTACGATGTTGATTCTGCCAATCCAGGAGCATGGGAGGTCTTTCCACCTTCTGATGTCTTCTGCAATTTCTTTCCTTAGGGTATTGAAGTTTTCATAATAAAGTTCTCTCACATCCTTGGTTAGGTTTATATATTAGGGTATTTCATTTTTTTAGGGGCTATAGTAAATAGAATTGTTTCTCTTAGGGTGTTTTTCACTTTTTTAATCCTGGGTGTATAGGACAGCCACTGACTTTTCTTCATGTATTTTGTATCCTGCCACCCTGCTGAACTTCTGTATTACTTCTAGGAGTTTCCTGGTGTAGATTTTAGGATCACTCAGGTATATGATCATGTCATCTGCAAATAGAGATAACTTGACTTCTTCCTTGCCGATTTGTATCCCTTTTATGTCCCTTTCTTGTCTTATGGCTCCAGCTAAGACATCAAGTACAATATTGAATAGAAATGGTGAGAGTGGACAGCCTTGTCTAATTCCTGATCAAAGCAATAATGCTTCAAGTTTTTCCCAATTGAGTATAATTATTGCTGTTGGCTTGTGGTATATCACTTTTATTATATTGATAAAGGTTCCTTCTCTTCCAACTGTCTGTAGGGTTTTGATCATAAAAGGCTGTTGGATCTTGTCAAAACTTTTTCTGCATCTATCAAGAGTACCATGTGGTCTTGGACTTTGGAGTGACTTACATGGTGAATTACATTTATTGATTTGTGAATGTTGAACGAACCTTGTGTGCCTGGGATACTTGATCACAGTGAATGATATTTTTGATATGTTTTTGAATCAAATTTGCTAAGATTTGGTTGAGAATCTTTGCATCTGTGTTCATCAAAGAGATCGGCCTATAGTTTTCTTTTTTAAGTTTATCTTTATTTGGTTTTGGGATTAATATGATATTAGCTTCATAGAAAGAATTTGGCAGTGTTCTGTCATTTGAAATTTGATGGAACAGTTTAAGGAGTATTGGTGTTATTTGTTTCTTAAATGTGTGGTAGAATTCTGTGCTGAATCCATCTGGTCCAGGACATTTTTTGGTTTGAAAATTTGAAATTACTTCATCGATTTCCTCATATGTTATAGCACTAGTTAAATAATTCAAAAATTCCTGATTTAATTTAGGTAAGTTGCGCTTACTTAGTAATTTATCCATTTCTTTTGTGTTACCAAATTTCATGGAGTATAAGTTTTTGAAATATGGCCATATATTGGGTATCAGTAGTTATAACTCCATTTTTGTTTCTAATTTCATTAATTTGGGTTTTCTCTCTCGTTTTTGGTTAATTTAGCTAGAGATGTATCAGTCTTCTTAATTTTTTCAAAGAACAAGCTTTTTGACTGGTTGATTCTCTGTATTGTTTTCCTTATCTCAATTTCAGATATTTCTCCCCTTATTTTGTTAATCTCCTCTCTACTACTACTTTTGGAATTGGGTTGCTCTTGTTTCTCTAAAGCTTTAAGCTGCATTGTTAAGTTATTTATTTGTGATGTTTCTGTTTTTTTTTTCTGATATAGGCATTAAGTGCTATAAACTTACTTCTTAGGATGGCTTTCATTTTGTCCCAGAGATTTTGATATGTTGTATTTTCATTATTGTCCTCTTCTAGGAAATATTGAATTTCCTTTATGATATCTTCCTGAACCCAATTCTTATTCAGCGTCATATTGTTTAGTTTCCAGGAGTTTGTGTATTTTCTGCTGTTTGTTGTGTTCTAGATATCAAGCTTCAGAATATGGTGTTCTGATAGGGTATAGGCTAAAATTTCAACTTTCCTGTATATATGGAGATTCATTTTGTGGCCCAATATGTGGCCTATTTTGGTGAAAGTTCCATGTGCTGCTGAGAAAAATGTGTATTTTTGGTGCATGGATGAAAAGTTCAATAGATATCTGTAAAGTCCATTTCAGGAAAGGTCTGATTAAGTTCCAATGTGTCTCTGTTAAGTTTTTGACCTGTTAATCTATCCCCTGTTGATAGGTCAGTATTGAAATCCCCAAAAATTACTCTGTACAAGTTAGAGCCAATGTAATCATATTAGGACTTTCCATGACCTGTGCAGTGACCAACATATTATTGACCCCACCCCCCAAAGTCTAGCATGGATCACAGGCACTAACATCCTTAGAGGCAAGGGATTAACAGCCACAATAGTGCTCCTATACTAAAGGGGAACACAAAAAATAGCTCTAGGCAATGCCACTGAGTCCTTACACCTCATCACAGAGGAGGACCCAGAGGGAATTTTGACATGCATACTAAAGAATGCTCCAGAATGGGGGGGGAGGGCACTGGGAGAAAGGGAGGGAGGGGGTAAGGAAGGGGCAAAGAGAGGAGAGAGCAAGAGGGTTCAGGGAGAGCTGGAGGGAGGAAGGGGAATGGGGTACATACCAAATTTGTATGAGTGGAAGAAATAATAAAAAAATCCCCAAGAATTACCATTTTGGGGTTGATTTATTGCTTTAGATGCTGTAGTTTTTGCTTAGTGAATGTGGAGAAGCCCATATTAGCTGCGTGTATGTTCTGTTTTGTGAAGTCTTTCTGGTGAATTGTACCTATGACTAAAATGTAGTATCCTTCTGTGTCTCTTATGATTTTTTTTTTTTTTGGTTTGAAGTCCACTTTGTCAGATAGCATAATAGCTATTCCTGCCTGTTTCCTGGGTCCATTAGCTTGCAGAATTTTTGACCTGCCTTTTACTTTTAGAATGTGCCTATCTTTTCTGGTGAGATGTGTTTCCTGAAGGCAGCAGATGGATGGGCTGTGATTTCTAATCCAAGTGTGTAGTCTGTTTCTTTTGATCAGTGAGTTAATTCCATTCACACTTAGTATTATAATAGAGAAATTACTTTTAATTCCTGGCACTTTTTATGTTTAGTGCCTTTCATAAGGGTATTATTTGGCTTATAGGTTTTGGTGGTATTTGTTCTTTTCTTCAGGCTTGATAATCTTTTCTAGCATATTTTGAAGGCCTGGTTTGGTAAACATGTAAGCCTTCAAGTGGTCTTTGTGCTGGAAAATTTTTCTTTTACCCTCGATCATGACTGTTTTTCCAGGTATATCAGCCTGGGTTGACATTTTTGCTCTTTCAATACTTGAAGTAAGTCTCTCCAAACTCTTCTTGCTTTTACTGTTTCCATTGAAAAATCATTTGTTATTTTAATAGGCTTACCTTTAAAAGTGACTTGTTTTATTTTTCCTTGAAACTCTCAGCACTTTTTCTTTGTCTTGTATGTGGAGTGTTTTGACTATTATTTGCCATGGCATCTTTGTATTTTGTTAATATCTGTTTGGGGAGTGGAATGCCTCTTGTATTTGGATGGGCCTCTCTTTCTTTAGATGAGGAAAGTTTTCCTTTATGATAATTTGAAAATTTCCTCAGGTGTGGTATTTTAGGATTCTTATTCTTGTATTTTTGATGTGTATAATACATTTGCTTTTTAGAAATCACATCATTATCACACTTCTTTAACACTCATTAAAATTACTAAACTTGGGCTGAAAAGATGAATCAGGAATTAATACTCAGCCTAGAAAGCAGAAGGTGCTGAATACAGATCCCAGATCCATGTAAAAGCACCAGGCAAAAATGGTAGCAACTTACACTTACAGTCCTGGTAAGCAGAGCCCAAGAAATCCCACAGCAAACAAAATGGAAGTTAAAGAAATCCTGGATTATCCTGAAGTCACCCTTGGTGCTCCACAGGGCCACACAGTGCTGTCTCTCTCTCTCTCTCTCTTTCTCTCTCTCTGTCTGTTTCTCTCTCTTTCTCTCTCTCTGTTTCTCTCTCTCTTTCTCTTTCTTTCTCTCTCTCACACACACAGACACTCACACACACAAGTTAATAAAATTATAAAACTTAAAGGATTCTTAAAAACCCCAGGAAGATGGTGCCCAATGATATCATAAATATATTGAAATTTAGAACTTGGGAACCAAAAAGGAAAAAAAAAAAGATAACGTTAATAAATTCTGTAATACATTTAAATATTTAACCCGGAAACAATTGTTTAGTGGGAAACCAGAGAGTCAAAACAAATTTTGGAATCCATACCTAGATTTTTTTTGGGGGGGGTAACATTCAAAATACTAACTGAAGAATGTAGCTATTACATTTAGAAAAATTACTTAAGTATCATATTAAATCAGGAAATGAGATGGTTAATAAATCACTTTGCTGCCTTGATTCAATTTAGCTTTAAATAAAAAAAAATAGAGAAATTAGAGAAAAGGTATAGGGAATGGCAAAGGGAAGAAATCTGTGGTATTGCTTGGATTAAATCTGTGTAAAGAGATGTTGGTATTTAATGCAATGTTTTTTCAAAGTATGTAATAATGCAAGTAAAAATGTATCATATGGGGGCTGAAGAGATAGCTCAGGGGTTAAGCCTCTGCCTTGCAGGCGGAAGGTACTGAGTTCAGATCCTAGACCCCACGTTTAGATGCTGGGTGGAAGCGGGGTGGCCTGCACTTCTGGTCCTGGTAGGGCAGAGCCTGTGAATCCTGGGGCAGAGTAAACAGTGAGAAAGTGGTGGTTCCCAAATTCGCCCATGGTTCTACACACACACACATACACATACATACATACACATGCACACACACGCACAATTGAATAAATAATAAAATAAAAAATGTATCATAAAAAGTCTGTGTTTTTGGAAAATGAGTCAGGAAAGTCATGGATCTGAAGCAAGTCTGGGCTATACAGAAAGTCCCTGATAGAAGAAGAGGAAGAAGGAAAAGAAGAAGGTGGAGGAAGAGAGGAGAGGGAGAAGGAAGAAGAGAAAAGTGTAGAGAAGATAAGGAGGTAAAAGAGAAAGAGGAGGAAGAAGAGGGGAGATAAGTGAGAAGAAAATGTAGAATGAGGAAGAAGAAGGTAGAAGAAAGAAGCCTATAATGCAGCTCTTATACTATTCCAAATAAAAGGAATTGACTTATGTAGTTAATTTCAAATATTACTAAAATAGAACTCCCAATGGGACTGTATTGATCAAACAAAGAATGTTCAATATAATTTCTGCAAGAGGAGTCACCTAATATTCATCTAATATTATTCTAAAAAAAGATTAATTATATAAAATAAGCACATTCCTATGGTATATTTTATGAAAATGATGTCAATTTCTCCTATACGATGAAGTTCTATCAAATAACATTAATCATATTAGTTAAATGTTCATCATACTATATCGAGATACCATGAGTGAGTATTAGAACTAAAGCAGTGTGCTTGGAACAGTCCTGGTTTTATTTGTATTCACACTGCATTCACTGTTTTAGTGTCAAAATTGTACTGATTTGAAATATAAAGCATATGGACATGCCAATTAAAATGATATGTGGGTTCCTTGCTAGCTGCAGTTAAAAATAAAAATTAAGCAAGAATATTAAGATACTCAAATACAAAAAGATACATCACCATAAACAGAATTTACTGTTTATTCTGATTATATTCTTCTTTCTAATCAGAAGGAACTTTCAATAAGTGACTATGTTCCTTTCCTTTCTTCGTGACAAAATAACCTTTTCAAAACTACCCTTCCACCTTCATGCTTGAATCATAGCAGACACTGCATACCAGGGATTAAGGAAATTGCAGTAACAGCAGGGAGATCTGTGTTTCAGACTGAACTCCTATACTTTATGGTTGTATGTACTGGAAAAGTGAACTGACCTTCAAGCCACTAAGTTTGTTACCTTAACTGGATAGTGTATTCATAATAAATTGCCAACTGATGACATCACTGTAGACACTGTTCCACCACCATCAGTACCATCCTCATTCCACTCCCTCCATCTGCATAGATGTAGTTTCTCCAATTTAGCATGCTTCTTCTGAAAAAATTCCCCTCATACCAGGCTTTTGAGTTACTTCTATTTGAAACATAAACAAAATAAAGAACAAAGAAACATAATCAAAATATAACTGGTAACAAAAATAATTACAACCCAATGGTTTTAGGTTGACACATTCACTAGCAAACACGTTTCAAAATTTCTTGTTATCTCCTCTTTGTCTCTCATTTCCAACTACTGTAACTCAATTCTCACTTCTGATATACTGAAAGAATTCTTTTAAAAAATCGAACTTCTCACAATACGTTTATGCCAAAATTCAAAACCCTTATGCTTTTATTGCACAGCCTCATCAAAAATATGCTTTGACTCTTAGGAATCAGGAGATTCCATATTTTTGTGTGAATAATCTCAATTGGCCTTTAAAAAGCTAGGGGAGCTTTCTAGGGTCCTGATGGGCAGAAATCAAGAATGTCTACTCCATTATCGACCTCATGCTTTATTCTGGAGATTATGTGGCTAGTAGAGAAGTCAGGTCTCTGAGAGTAACAGTGAGCTAAAGAACCTTTTGTGGGGGCTGGAGAGGTGGCTCAGGGGTTAAGCTTCTGTCTTGCAGGCAGAAGGTCCTGAGTTCGGATCCTAGACCCAACGAATAGACACCAGGCGGAAGCGGGGGTGGCCTGCATTTCCGGTCCTGGTAGGGCGGAGCCTGTGAATCCTGGGGCAGAGTAAACAAGGAGAAGGTGGAGGCGTCCATGGTGGTTCCCGAATTCATCTGTGGTTCTGCACACACATACATACACACATGCGCACACATGCATACACGTACAATTGAATAAATAATAAATTAAAAAAAATTTAAAGAAAGATAATTTCAAAGAACCTTTTGTGTATGTCAAGGAAGAGCTCCACAGTCTGCACATACGTGTGTTTGTATATATGTTTTTGTATGTTTGTGAACTTTTATATATGGCTAGTCTTACATAGGGCATTATAACAATCTTCACATGAAGAATTAACCACAAAAATCATGCTCTCTAAGACGTCTGTGAACCTTATATTGACTAGTTTCATAGCAAGTCTGAACAGGAGATACTGAAATTTTCCATAGTACCCTATTCACATATATAAATAAATACACTCTTCCACTGTCAAAATCTTGGACAGTATGACCCATTTGCCATAAATAATGCTATTAGTTGACTATAATGTATTCATTCTTGTGGATATGTTTCTCACTATTATTTAATTAAAAATTTTAAATACTTTTAATGACAATTTTATGTAATTTTTGCTATTTCTATATGCTTGCTGTTTTGTTATATGCATATTATATAGAGGACTCATATTTATTTGTAGGAATTATTTCTATAATCTGCATATAAACCTTTTGAATAAAAGTATCAGAAATACCCCATCTAACTTTTGCTTGTTTATCCTATAATTTAAACATCTGGATTATCTGTGCTTTTTATTGTTTTCTGCATCATCTGGTCCTGCTGTCTGACATAGCTAATAATTCTTTATCACATGCTGTATACTTTGTATAAGAATATAATGGCACTAGATGGTTGTATTTTCCTCTGGGGAAAATTAGCAAATAACTTTAATTTCAGTAAGTCTGCTCTATTTCTATTATATTATTTTCTCTTGGCTCATAGCTTGTTGAGGGATTGTAATTGACTGGCTGAGGGTATTTGCCTAGACTATCTCCCTAGGCCAGTTCTCTCCCATTTTCCTACCTCTAGCACCACAAGACTGGTAAATTCTCAGTTTTCATGTTGAGCTTCTTAGAAGTTGCTCTCTGCTAGGTGTCTCTCTCTGTATCTTTCCAAGCAAGCATAACACAGGCATAAGCAATTATGCTAGGTAAAAAATGATTCACTGTTGTTTCCTATTTTATAATGTTTGCCTTTGTAAGTCCTGGCTATGTGATAGTTTCCTATTATTACTTTTATCTTCCCAAATCAGATAAACAACCACCGTATCTATGGAGCAACAAACTGTTCAGTCTTGTGTCCTATGTGATAAACTGCAAAAACGCAGGGGGAAATCATAAAAAAAAGCTTACCTGTGATTACTAACCACCATTGTCAACTTAATTGGACTTGTAGTCATCTAGCAGACACATTTTTGTGCATGTCCCTAAAGGAGCATTCAGAGAAGTCTAAATGAGGGAGAACAATCATCTGGGAAAATGATGTGTCAGCCTACTTGGGCCTCATACTGAATAAAAAAGGAGAAGCCAGATAAGCATTGATCTTTCATCTCTGTCCCTGGATGGAATGAGGAGCCAAACTACGACGGCTGCCTTGCCTCACCTGCCAGGACAGACTGTGTTCTGAACTGTGAAACAAAAGAAATGAGTCTTTTAATCATTTTTGTTAAATATTTAGTAACAACAATAAGAAAAATAACTAATAGAGAAAATAGGTACTGACGTGTGGGATCACTGCTGCGATAAACCTGACAATGGGACCCACAGGCTTTTGAAATTTTTTGTGAAAGGAACGCGAAAGAGTTTGAAGCTACGTACTTGAAAAGCCCTGAAGTGCTGTAAGCAGAATCTTAATGGGTAATTTTCATGGCATTCAGAAAACCAGAATTCTGGGAGAAATATAAATAGTCGAAACTGGTTCATAAGGTTACAAAGCAAGCGTATATCAATAACTTGGATAGAGGCCATACATGTTAACTTCTGGCTAAAGATCTCACTTCATTCTGCTCATGTCCTGAAAACTTGAATGAGTCTAGAATCAAAGTAAAGAATCAAGTATTTCGGTCCAGGAAATGTCAAGAAAAGAGGAGCCTATGCTATGTTGTGGTCACGTTCACTGCTCTTAAGCAGAGCTACTGTGAGAAAGAAGTTAGATCTAAATGATGTGAAAATTTCCAGTTTGGCAAGGAAAGTAGACAGAGACAATTACACACAAAAACTTACAGATCATTGAGGAAAGAAATGAAGCCAGAGAGAGCTAAGAAGAGTATGGATTCAGACAATAGGACTGTAATTGTTATAAAATTAGTAGTAGTAACTGGAAAAGTGAGCATTTATATCAGGACAAAAGAAAAAGTGTCCTGGGAACAACATTCTCATCTTTTATACTTCCAGATGTAATAGTGCACTTTCATTGAAAGGAGAGTACTGAATACACAGCATTCAGGGTACTTGCTGGAAAACAGCTTTCAAAGGAATATTTTTCCAGGTTCAGTCATGAAGTACATAGACGTTACTGTAGTTGTGGAGTAAGGGCACCAGGCTACTTCAGTTGCCTGAAATTGGCATTACAGGAGCTGATTTCCCATATGCTGAATGCAAGATTGAGAAGTGGTGGAACTTGAACCAAAGATCCATAAGGCCATTGAGGACCAAGCAATGCATGGCAAGGTGAGATTTTCTGCAACGAGTCCCTGAGGCTGCTGCACTAAACTGTTAAGGGGAAAGCATTAGTTGTGATAGAGACTTTAGGACATCTGCCAGGAAAGCTGAAACACTTGAGGACTTAAGCAAAACTTTTATCTAAATAATTCCCACTGGAAAATTGGAAGTAGCCATTAGACTACAACAGCACAACTGAAGTTTTGCAAAGAAGTATTAGCTTACAGGTAGTCTTACCAGATTAAATGCAAAATATTCCAGTACTGTGTATTCAGTACTCTCCTTTCAATGAAATATGCACAAAATAAACCATGGTGCATATCTATTCTAAAATATTTTTCTCTGTATGTTAAATTCATATTTAATCAACAGTCCTATATATTTTTTTCCTTTGCTGGCAATCCAACTTGAAAGGGATTTCAAAAGCAGTTTCATGGGAGTACAGATCTGTGCAGCCCTCATGTTCCAGATAGACGTGGGAGTGAAAGAGAGTCAGCTTTGCAGACATAACACAAGAAGAATGCACAGGCACTCTGCATAGCCTCATCTGGAACAGAATGATAGAAAGCATGTGAACTGTAACTTTGCATCAAGTCCTCTGGGTTATTATATGAATATACTTCCTATGACAAAAGAATAAGCTAGATTTTAATTAAATTGATTCACACATAATGAACACATGGGGTGTAGAAATGTGACATGTCAGCCTCCATTTGTACTTTGGCCTGAAAATATTAGAGACTGACATTTTTTTCTAAAAATTATTTATTTATTTATCTTTGCATCTACTTATTATGATAAAGTGAGACAGGTAGATCCAGGTACATATGGCATGGTACACAGGTGTAAGTCACAGAATAACTTTCAAAAGTCTGTTTTCTCCTTCTACTATGTGGGCTTCTGGGGACTGAACTTAGGCTGACTGGTTTGTGAAAACAAGTCTTGCCCACAGAGTGATCTCACTAGGTCACCTGCTGAACATTTTATAGATGAAGAAAGTGAACATAGGCATCCACTCTTACTACTCTGACTAGAAGTGGAGAATAATGCAATAGATCTCAGGAAAATAGCATACATCACTCCTTTGCCTCAGTTACTTCATCTGTGAAGTCATAAGAATGAATGAATTTTTAAAGTGAATATGCATGAGGAGGTTGTTATGTAGCTGAAGACAGATGTCAGTGAAATTCAATCCCTGGCCACAGGGAACAATGAACGCATACCCCCTGCCAAGATAGCCCTGGCTTTGCACACTGCTCCCACTTCTGAAAACACTGATAACTTAAGTCAATGCCTCTTTCAGAGAAAAGTTGGCATTTTTTTCTGGTGACTCTTAAAGTGGCAGTTGTGTTTGTCATTAACTCATCAACATTTCATGGTTTCTGCTTCCAGAAAAAGAATTGCCTACAAGCAAGTTAGAGGCACAAAATCTCCCAATAATAGAGTGTATGGAAGTTTGAAAAGTTTTCATTTCAGTAAGATAGCTGAAGAATGAAATAAGAGAGTTTGAAACTGGGAAATATGCCTGCTTTATAGCAAAACACTTGCTCCCTTAGGCTGTGTTCCCACCATAATAGCTGTATATGGATATCCTAATGTCTTTCTTGCTACTTTGTCTGTAGCTGATTTCTAAATAGATGAAATGCTATTTAAAGAGACAAATGGAAATTATTCTTTAAGATCCCAAAAAACACAGATAAACATCACAAGGTGATTGTTCTATGCCAGGCATCCTACATTCCTCATTTGGCTACTATCTAGAGAAACTCAAACTTTGTTCTTAAAGAAGCTCCTGTCAGTCAGGAAGACTCTTTGACCCTGGCAACCATCTGCCAAATTCTCCAAGGCTGTAGGTACTTTTTTAGATTCCAGTCATTCTGAGGACAGTATCCATGGGGACTTTCCCATTCCTATAGGCTGTTGCCCTTCTTGTGCCCCATGCTATGGTAAATGTCAAGCAATGGGAATGGAGATAAAAGAAAATAAACAACTGTCGTTGTCCTCAAGGATTTATGCTGCAATTGAAGACTAAAAATATTTATAGATAAAAATAAGTTCAGATGAAAATTATAGTAATAGTCAGGGTCTGGTGTCAGAAAACAGCACAGAAAGCGATAGCTAGTACAATAACAATAGTGAAATGAACAAACTAAAGTCTGACCTTTATGAACTGCCAGAGACAATTATAAGCATCCTGCACCTATTATTTCAAAGGATGTATTAGTGTCTTAGGGTGTCTATAATAAATTATTTCAAAGTTTGCTAAAATAAAAGAAATAAAAGGGCTCATGAGATCATTCAGCAGATAAAGCAAGTGCACAAACCTAACAATCTGATTTTGATACCTGAAACACACTTGGCAGAGGAGAGAACTGACTTCCAAAAGATGTTGTCTTCTGATCTCCACATATATATCATGGCCTCTCTCTCTCTGTCTGTGTCTCACTCTTTCTATCTCTCTCTTAAATAAATAAAAATAAAATAACAATAGCGATAGAAACAGATTTCTCTACAGTTCTGGAGGGTGGTATCAGAAATGAAGCTCCTGAAATCCAAGAATCCTTCCTTGCTTGTTCGTAGTATACAACATTCTCAATCCCTGACACTTCTTGGTTTATACTCACATTACCCCAACTACTGCCTCTGTCACTACACAATCTTATTCCCTGGATCAGTCTGTCCTTTCCTCCTTATATAAGGATAACCATTGGTGGTTTAGAGCCTATATTAATCTGGCATGACCTCATCTGACCTAATAACCATTAAAAAGACCCTGCCTCCAAATATATTCTCATATATTTCTGGGCACACATGAATTTTTCATGAGTACTAATCAATAAACTAAAGGGAGACAGTCAAACTGGGAAAAATTATCATAACATTTTCATGAAAATAGCGATTTAAAACATGAGTAGCTTTGAGAGAAGAAAGCTTGAGCCTCAATCCAACAAGAATTTATTCAGCAAGTTCTCTATTCCAATATTATACAGAAATCAAGAGTATTTCAGCACTCAATGCTTATTAGGCACAAAGCTATAAAAATTAAAAATGCAAAGTATTGCAGTTTGCTTGCATGTTGCCTATAAATTCATGATCAAAATAGTGTAGGAGGGAAAAAGGTTTTATTCTTTGTTATGATTAATCTAGCTCGACAAGAGAGCTCACACCAACACCAAATCCACAGAACTCCTGAGATAAGGTCAAACCCCATATACCAGACAGCATATGTACATCCAAAGAAAGTCAACTTCCTTAACCTGCTACCTCCATCTCATTCACCTGCTCACCCACAAAGGACTAAGTCATACCCATTAATTAGACAATCTTCATGCAGGCTTGCTCAGGGCTTAACTCAACTACTACATCTTCACAACTATGCGTGAGCTTAAGCCTATAATTGTCAAATTGGCACCTGTATCTAACTATGATACAAAGGAAGAAAACTTAAATGAGATTGACATTTTTTCTCTCTTTTGAGACAAGTCTAAAAGACAGCCTCCCAGGCATGATAGCTCTAAGCACCCCCAGCAGTGCTCTCTAAGAAGTGATATTGCCAAAGACCTATTGTCTAGGATGACTAATGAAGCTCCAGTGACCCAGTAGGAAAGGAGCAGTGGATGGAAGAGAGTCTCCTCTCCTAGCTAAGTAAGGCCTTGGAGATTTCCTTTTGTATAATTTGGTCATATAGCCACAATTGCCTACAAAATAAACCTAACTCATTGCATTCGTGAACAAAGAAAGAAAAAAAGAATTAAGACGCTGAATTAAGATTCAGAAAAAGAGAGGAGAGAATGGATGTGAGACCTCTCCTTCTCAGTCCTACACTAAAAGAAGCCAAAATCACTTCGAGGAAGAAACTATGTCATTAAATGTATTAATTTCCTGTTGCTGTTGTGAAAAAAATTATCATTGAATGATGTCTTCAAACGACATAAATTCTTGTCTTTTGGTTCTGGAGAATAGAATTCTGAGATGGGCCTCACTGTGTTGAAATGATGCCAGCAGGTCCACAACCTTCCGGAGGCCCAGAGAAGAGTCCATTGTTTTCTTTAAAGTTTCTACCAGGTCTGCCCTTCCATCTTTGAAGCCCATGAAAACAAGAGGGCATCTCTTATTATCCTTCTGTTTTCCCAGTCTCTTTGACCTTGAACTCAGTTGAAGACACTCTCTTTAAGAAGCCAAGAAATCAGATTGGGCACTCTCTCCAGCTCAAGTTTCTTAACATAAACAGATAACATGTACACAATTTCAGTGTATCAAGATACAGACAACTGAAGGGAGGCATTTTCACCCTCCCATAATAAACAAGGAAAATGCCACAGCATGAGTATAATGATTAAATGAATGTGTATTGGTGTGCCAAAAGGAAACTCAGCTTCATTAGTGAGCATGATTTCCTTGTACAGAGCAGAAGCTTAATTTAAACAATCTGAAGAAATGTATACTTGGAGAAAAAACAAGGAGGAATCATTTCCAAATGGTCTGCCCAAGATTTGATCTATCAACATTACACCACGGAAGAGGAAAAACTGTTGACAATTAATGCTGAGGGTAGGCAGAGGAAATGGAAGATGCTTTCTTCACTGGTATACCCAATGATACTCTAGCAATTAATCAGGCACATGCAGTCAAAGGAAACTCAGTGAACACATCTATTAAAAGATATAAAAGTAGGAGAGGGAGTGACAGGGAATAAAGAAGGTAGTAGTGGGGATAGGAGAGGAATGGGATTGGGGTTGATATGGAAAAATATCCTAACTTCATTGTATTCATGTGTGAACTGTAAAAAAATAAAGAAAAACTCTTTAAAAAGGAGGAAATTGTATGAGTTCTTAAATATGTGATATAAATATAGGACATTAACTTATGCATAATAGGAAAATGGAGATGATTTTTATTTAAAGGATAACATAACAAAGATAGTGGTCAAGAGCATAAGCTTTTGGACATTAGTAGGAAAGAGAACACTAGACAGATTAAGTTCACTCCAGAAACTTCTGCATAAATGAGAAGATTTCCATTGGATGAGAGACAGAGAAAAAGAGACATGTCAGAGAAAAATAACACATAGGGACAGAAGAGGGAGATGAAATTCATTGTGAGATTTCACACTAAAGCAAGGGAGAGGAATTAAGGGCAAGAAGACAGTGTACAGGGCTGTGGAAAGCAACCTCTTGCACAAATGATAGTTCATCTACAGCTATGTTAATCTGCCTCCACTAAGATATGCATATTAGACTGCATTAGAAAAAAGCTGTCGAGAAATGGATAAGAATTGTAGTATTTTGCATCTTTGGTGAGTTATTGGCTTCTTAAGGTGGTAATGTTGGGTCCTTTCTTTTCTTTTTTTTTCTGTGCAGATGAAAGAGATATCAGTAGACACAGCCCATATCACACTGAAGTCCTCCAGAACACAAGGAAAATTGCAAGAGGAAATTTTTTAATCTGGACTATGACATAACACACAGATGGAATAGTCATTCAGACTGTCATTGTTAAAATAACTTATTTTATAGGTATGATGTGTTATTTAAAATTCAGCTTCACTCCATGGTTGAATAATAATCTCAGAAAAAAATTAGTTCCACCCAGAGAGAATCCCTGGGCCAAGAGTCAGACAAGAGAAAGGAAGCTTCTCCGCTTGAAATCTTGCCCACTGGAAGGCCACATGTATCACCACAGATGCCCAGAGCACTTGCCAGTACAAGTATCCTGAGTAGAGCCCTAGATCCACACATATAGAGGGAAAAGAGAATGGAAGGGAGATAGCTGAAAGGGAATACTGGAGGGAAAGTGGGAGAGGATGGGGAGGGATGATGAAAAGACATAAATTCATTCTGCTAGTGATTAAAGTTGCAAATAATAAAGAGAACAAACAATAAATAAAATTCAAATTCAGGAGGCATTTGTGTCAAGAAATAAAGAATTTATATTTGTTTGATATGCCTTTAAGAAAAATTATTGTTTTTGAAATCCATATTGTTTGGTATGATACTAGAGAGAATTTCAGTTAAATCAAACAGTTGGGGGTTTGATTGAACTATTTTCAGATTCACCTTATAATCTTGCTGGAGTCTTGTAGGTTTTAAAGTCTATGTGTGTTTCTTAACAATATGTGCTTAACAATATGTCTCAGAATGGCAACTCAAAATTGACCTACAACCATGATTTTCAGTCTCTAATAACCATCACAGAAGCAAAGACAGAGATTCTCGCACACCATTCCTTCCTTCCCCGTTTAGCAACTGAGAAACCCACACCTTCATCATTGGAAGGGCTTTGGAATGCACACAGCAAACTATTCAGAGAAAAAAGGAAATGGAGGTGTAGAGGGAAGAGGGGAATGCCGGAAAGAGGGACAATAAAGTCACAAACAGGAGCGTGTTTGTGGGTCCATGCAAAGCAAGACTTCTTAAACAATTGATCAGCAACTGCCATGAAATGAAGTTAATTTACCCAGATAGAGGCCATGGGCAGAGGAACTTGGTCTATCAGCTTTAATTTGAAAGCAATTCTAGTCTCAGACTATGAGAGAATTAAAGATTTGTATACACAGTTTTGACACAGACGCAAATGCATACATAGACTGACAAAATAAATTGCAACAAATTACTTTGATTTTGTCTTTAAATATAATGAAATGTGCTAATGGATATGTATGTGTATTCATGGCACATGTAGGCATGCATGCATGTGGAGGTCAGAAATCAACCTCAAGTATTATGTCTTGGTTGTTGTTTTCAGGTGCAGGGACTCTGACCTAGAGCACACCATAGACTAGGTTGGCTAGATCTACCTGGCACTAGAATTACAAGTCCATGCCACCTCTGCACCTGAGTTTACCTCATGGGGTCTGGGGGATTGAATTAATATGCACTTGTTTGCATGGCGAGCACTTTACTGAGTTATCTGACTAGTCATTTATGAGGTTTTCATTTTAAACTGTATTACTATATAACAGTTTCATGTGTGAAAACAATACATTTTCATCCCAAATTACCTGACCCCATCCCATCCTCTTTCTTTGCCTAATGAGAACTTCCTCTTCCCATTCTCCCTGAAGTTTGAATGCACAGAATCCTCTTGAGTCACCACACAAACATGTTAGCGCTTTCCCCACTTCACAGTGAGGGTGCTGGAGCCGAACATTGCTGTCTCAGACATTAGCTTCTGTAGCCCGAGTCTGCATCTGGAAAGATTATTAAGTTTCTCTAAGGTTCCATGTCCTTTTTTTAAAAAATAGAAGTAATAGCATATGTTTTCACAGGGTTTTGTGAGGGTTTAAAGAGATAATTTGTGCAAAACACTTAGTAGAAGCTACAAAAAAATGGTAAGAAGGAAAATTTTTACATAAAATTTAAAACAGGTTTTTAAAGAGAAACTTTTCCTTCACATTAGAGACAGACAAACAGAACTGCAGAGGAAACTAAGAATACAAAAACCAGGTTTCTCCGCTTGCTTTGCTGCACTATTTTATTCAACCAGCTTCATCCACCCCCAGCCAGAAGCCTTCGGCAATCTAACAGTTCACCACTGAGCTGACAGCTAGGAAACTGTGGATTTGGAGTTCTCTGAAAAAGCCTTCCTGTCAGTGTAAATGAATATTTACTAGCCGATGTCTGTGGTAGCCCTTTGGCAGGGGCAGTTAGGGCGGAAATATTGGTTTTGCCATCGAGAACTAGAGACTGTAATTATAAACCAGAAACCCACATACCTTAAATGAGTAGATTAATTAATTTTAAAGCCTCATTAAAAGGCAACCTTGTCATTAGTTTAAATATCTATTACATGAACTTTTAATTTATTAGAGCAGAGTGATTCTATCATCTCTTTTTCTCTCATTCCCTTCCTCTCTCTTTCTCTCTCTCTCCCCCTCTCAGAGAAGTGACTAATTACTACCTGAGGATAGATTATTCACCCTGGCCCTTAAGCATTAGACAATTTGCCACCAGTCAAGAAAGGGAGAGTGCACATTTTATTCTTATGATTGCTGTCACATTCTGGATCCAATATCCCCTTAGTTTTGGGAACCACATAATCCCATCATAATACATCACTTTCACCTTTAATGACTCACCAGAAAAATAGGCTCCTCATGATCAACGAGCTGTTCCAAAGAGTGGGGCCAAGGTCTTTTATCTTTGATCAAATACAGAAACACTCATTTCACAGTTCTAAAAGCCATGATGTGGAAGCTGAAGAAGCCAGTGAGCTAGCATGCATGACCCTATAAAGAAGCATGGACTGAGAATCACTAAGTATTGTACCACCCAATTCTCTGCCTCCCAGTGAGGAAGGATTGAATACCCAAACTAGCAAAAGTTGGGTGTGCAGAAAAAGGGCTGTTTCTTTCACTGTATTGTGAAAGCCAAAACAAGAATGGAAACACAGAGGTGAGGATCATGAACTCTTCATGAACCCATGAAAATATAGCACATGATCTCAACATGAATTGTCTAATTCAAATAAACTAAAGCTATTGAAATTAATAAATTAAGTACTATGATAGGCTGGGGAGTTAGCTCAGCTGATAAAGTGTTTGCATAGCACTCATAAACCCTGGGTATGAGTCCCAGGACTATAAAAACCAGCTCTAGTGGTGCATTCTTGTAATTCCAGCACTTAGGTTGTGGGGAAGAAGAGCAATAATTCAAGGTCACCTGTGGCAACTTGGTGAAGACCCTGTCTCAAAGTAAAAACCCCTGATCATCGTCATTTGCCTCTCTAGCATCCAAATGCATCATTTACAAATGAGTCCTCTAACAAATTTTTGAGTATTAATTTACATATTTCTGTTACAGAAGCCAGCCTCATTGGTGGCAGTCCCTCATACAGAAATACGAGTAATGTCCTTTTCACTCTGCCCAAGATGGCTTCAAATTCCCTCTGTAGCTAAGGATGTCCTTGACCTCTTTATTCCTCCCTTTCACCTGCCAAGTGCGGGGATTACCTTCATGCCACCATCTCATCCCTTTCACTCTTAAAACTCTTCTATTTGATTAAGCAAATCATATAGTAGCTATACTTTGAAAGGATACTTGATGCCTCATGTGAAATTTCATTTATGATATTATATCTTTGTTTGAATGTGAAATGGCAGTCCCTTGAAATTATGAAATATAAATAATAATTTAATTATAATGATGATATTTATACTTACATATTACTGGGATCATTATATTGAAGGTACATCTATTTAATTTAATTAGCATATAAATTAAGAGGTTTTATCATGGCATTTTCTTTGTGTATGGTGTGTGTGTGTGTGATTACGTTTGGGTAGGTATACATTTGCATTTCAATATACATACACAAGTGCACTTGAGCGAGTGTGCCTGTGGAGACCCAAGAATGATATCAGGATCATCTCTATCACGCTTCCACCTGGATCTCTAATTAAGCTCAGACCTCACCACTATGGCCAATCTGGCAAGCCAGATTGCTCTAGAAATTCTCAGGCTCTGTCTTGCAAGGCTAGAATTACAGGTCACCATCTCAACAATCCTGCATTTTTACTTGGGATCTGGGGATTCACACTCAGGTCCTTATCCTTGAGGGACAAAGGCTTTAAGCATTGAGTCAGATCCCCAGCCCTACCATGGTATTGTTTAACACGCTTTGTTTGGTTGAAGCTCCTCCTCTCATCCTGTCCCACATCTTGCTCCCCTCTTCTCTTGTAGTCTTCTCTACCCAATACTTTCCTTTGAAATTTCATGTCACTTGCGTTTTGCTAATCTTCTTACCCCACGTTTCTTAAAACCTATTCTTTCCCCTCTCATGGATCCATCCCTAGGTTTGGATCCTCCAGCCCTATCTGAGGTAGAGAAAGCATTCTGCTGTCAGGCTACTTGACTCATAGTTTTCTTCTCTGCAGATACATTTCAATTTCATGTAATCCCTTTGTCAGTGCATAGATCTTTTTCTATATTGTTATGATTACCTTTAAAAAATTTTTCCTAAATCTGTATCTTGATGTGTTTTCCAAATGGTTTTCTAAAGTAGATTCACTATTTCATGTTTTAAATTAATGTCTTTCCTTTACTTTAAATTGATTTTTTGTGCACAGTGAGAAATATGCAGGTGAATGTAGTTTTGCCTATGTCATTTGTTGATGGGCACTACATAGTTTTGATACTTTTGTCAAAAATTACATGAGTAGCTGTATGGGTTTATTTCCTAGCTTTGTATTTTGCTCCACTTGATCTACATATCAGATTTTGTACCAGTACCCTGTAGACTTTGACACTATGGTTCTATAGTACGGTTTGAGAGAAGATATTTTGATATTTCAGGCAGTCTTTCTACAAAAAATGAACCCAATGAACTCAGTGCTGTATTCTACTAAAACTTCAAAGATCTCATACCAACACTTTTCAAACAAATCTGCAGAATACAGAACCACTATCAAACCCATTCCATTGCCACAATATAAAAGCTAGTATTGTAAAACACACAAGAAGGAAAGAAAAGGAAAAAAGAAACTATAGATAAATTTAACTGAAGATCCTAAGTGCAAACACACTCAATCAAACACTTGGGAAACTTTTTAAGGTTCTTAAGTAGGTAAAAAGACTTAACAGCAACTATATAACAGTTTTTCATTAATTTACTTAACATTTGTGGAGGGATAAGAAGCTTAAACTAGAGAAAAATCTCTTATTTTCTTTCTTAGTTACAATCATTAATTTATATTGTATATATATATATATATATATATATATATATATATATATATGATACCTGACAAACAGAAGATAGTAAAAAGGAATTGTAAATGGATATACATATATAAATGAAAAATAACTTTTATTTCAAATTTGCTATTACATAATGAAGTATAGCTGACTTATAAAAAGCAGAAATACTTAAGGTTTATTTTTTCATTTATATACATATTTAAAGAACTGTGAAATGTTTACTGAAATCAAGATAATTAACTTATTAATGACTCCCAAAGTTTCCTGTATGATTGATACACCCATGTTCCATAGGAAAGCACTATTTAGATTTTTGTTTCTACAGATGTACTAGTTAGGTACTGGTGTCAACTTGCCAATTGTAGTCTGTCTTTCAGCACATCTGTGAAGAATTAGTAGTTAAGACAGGCCCTGAGCAAGCATATTAGAGATTATTGAACTGATATTAGAAGTCTAGCCAATGACACAGAACCATTCTCTATACACGTAGAAAAAGGAAGAAAACTGGTTCAGTACTTTGGCATATTTTGACATATTGGCAGGCAGGCATTCTGGCAAGAGAAAAAGTGTGTCCCTCACTCAACTCATTTGGTGGATATGATGTGGTCATTTCCCTTGGATCCTAATATTAGTATGAGCACTCATGTCAAGCTAGACTATAAACTACAACAAGAATCATAAGCAAAAATAAACCCTTTGTTCCCTTAACCTGTTTGAGCTCTATATTCATTCAACAACAGGAAGATGAAATTTGCAATTTTAGTATTATCTGCATAGAATTGTACTCTACATACTCTCACTTTTTAAGGAAAAATTTTAAGTGAAAGTTCAAAAGTTTAACTGCTGTTTAAAACATTACATGCTCTGAGGTGCTTTTTGTCAGATATCATAATCACTTTACCTGCTTGTTTTATTGTTTCATTAGCTTGAAATATTTTTGACCAGTATTTTACTGTGAAAATATGCCTATCTTTTGTGGTGCGATGTGTTTTCTGAAGGCAGCAGATTGATGGGCTGTGATTTCTTATCCATGTTTGTAACCTTTTGATTGGTGAGCTAATTCCACTGGTGTTTAGGATTATAATTGAGAAATGACTGTTGATTCCTGTCACTTTTTTGTGTTTAGTGGCTTTTATATGTGTATTGGTTAGCTTGGAGGTTGCAATAGTATTACACTGCCCTTCTGTCCTCTTGGATATGTTTGTTCTTTTCTTCAAGCTCGAGTATCTTTTCTGGCCTTTTTTTGTAGGGCTGGTTTGGTGGTCAAGTATATCTTCAGCTTGTCTTTATGGTGGGAATTTTTTCTTTCACTTTCAATCATGACTGACAGTTTTGACGGGTATATCTTTGCCTTCTATCCGTAGTGTTTTGACTATTATTTGCTATAGAAAGCTTCTATTTTGCTCATATCCGTTAGGTACAATAATCCTCCTATATTTGGATGTACCTCTCTTTAGATGTGGAAAGTTTTCCTTTATGATAATTTGAAAAATGTCCTCTAGTATGGCATTTTAAGTTTCTTGTTTTTGTATTCCATGAATACACAGGTTTGACTTCTTCAAGGTGTCCCATAACTCTTGAATATTCCTCTCAAGTATCTTTTTGGCTTTTACACCCTCTTTGATTGAACTAGTTTGTTTTGCCATTTTGTCTTCAAATTCTGATATTCTATTTTTTTGCTTTGTTAGTTCTCATAAGACTCTGTTGTGTTCTGGGTTAAAAATAGATTGTCTTTAGTTTGAGTCTAATCTCTGCTTGAAATTTTTTCAAGTGCTCTATGCATAGTTTTGTTTCTTCAACTGCTTTTCTCATATCATCCAAGTGCTTGTTGTGTTCCTGTTCATACTAGTTGATGTGCTTATTTAACTCCTCTCAGATTTCCTCTTTCATTGTTTTAATCATAATAAAGATTGGTTTTTGGAAATCATTACCTCAGATATGGTTTTCTTGGCTATTTTATATGAGTATATTCTGGTTGTATTCCATTATTATGGGGTCGATGCTTTTGGTAGATTTGTTGTCTTGTTTTTTGTTGTCTTTCATGGATTTTTTTTGTGACTTGGGCATTTTTTGTTTTATTTCTAATGACTTTCTTGATGTGTGTTTTTGACTGATGTAAGATTAGGATAGATTTAGTTGACAGAGATTGAAGATTAGTATGGCAGTGCAGTTTTTAAGCTTTTTTTTCCTTGACAATGTGTGAAGGTGAATGGTTAAGTCTTTGAAGTTGTATGGGTTTTGGGATGGATTATATGGAAATCTTAAACTGTGGTGAAAATCAACTGAGAGAAAAAGGAAGATAAAAAATGTTTACTTAGTGTCCAGCAGAATGGAGTGAAGGGCATTGCAGGAGCAGCAAAACTGCAAAAGAAAATCAACAAACCACAATCCAGAACTTCAGAGACTCTATATCAATCACATAGAACTAGGCCAGCCTAATCTCTCCCCATCCTGGAGCTCAGGGACATTTGCGGAAGAGGGGGCGGTAAGATTGTAAGAGCAAAAGGATGGGAGGAGCAATGATTTGCAAGATTCCCAACAATAGTTGGGGCCAAAGCAATCATAATGGGACTTTGCATGCCCTGCGCAATGTCCAGCGCACTGTTGCCCTCATAAAGTCTAGCATCTGTTAAGGGCACCGAGACCCCTGGAGGCAAGGGATTGACAGCCATAGTAGTTATCTTATGCTTAAGGGGAACAAGAGAAAGGGCTTATGGAAATGCCACTGGGTCCTTATATGTCATCGGAGAGGAGGACCCAGTGTAGAGTTAGGCGTACACAATAAAGGACTCTCTGGGAATTGGGGGGGAGGCACTGGGATATGGGGAGAGGGAGGAAGGGGTTCGGGGGGAGGAGGGGGGAGGGAGGGAACTGGTAAAAAAAATTTTAAAATGTATAATTAAATTTTTAATAAAAAAAAGAAGTAAAAAAAAGAAAAAAAGAAAAAAAAAGATAAACTCTCAATGTAATTTTGATTTGAATTTCCCTTAATAACCTCAGATACTAAATATTATTTTCATGTGTTTGTTAGCCATCTGTACTTATTTTGAAAAGTATCTATTCAGTTCATTTGCTCATTCATTGATTAGTTTTTTTATGTTTTGGGATACTTTTGGTTGGCTTTATTTATTTATTATTATTATTATTATTATTATATATTGAGACAGGATCTCATTCTACAGAACACTTTAGCTTTGAACTTACAGTTCTTCTATTATGCCTTCCGAGTATTGGATAGTATTTTATACATATAGGAAGTAATTTTTTTTAGGCAAAGTTGCTGGCAAAGATTTTTTTCTATTAGGTAGGCTACCTTTTAAATTTGATGCAATCCTATTTGTCAATGCTTGCTATTATTTATTGTCCTTTATCCTTTAAATTTTTTCTTGTTTTTTCCTATACGTCAAAGTATTTTATATTTCCTCTAAAAGTAATAAATTTTTCAGGTCTCACAAAAAAAAAATGTTTACTTATCTTAGAGTCGAAAAGGAAGATTCTCTCTTGTTTGATGGGATGATTTTCTAAGTCCTTACTTGTATGGTGTTAGTCCACTAGCCCATTTCTTCAGTTTTCTTAGGACCCTATCAAATTCTTGAAAGCTTTAGCATTCTTTAACAATTACTGAGGAGGGGAAAGGTAGGTGAGTTGGTGGAATCTGCTGTGTGAGGACAGGCATGGTCATGAGATCACCAGCCAACCCAGCACGTGGGACAGAAAGGGTCTTAGGTGTTATTTTAGTAACAAATAAAACTCACCCATTATGATGAACTATTAAGTAATTTCTGCCTTATTATCAACACAATTTAATTACAAATGTCATAGAATTGCAATTTGCTTATTCTTTTTTGTTTACTGACATTTCAGTTGTATACAGTCCATGACTATTGGAGAGGTAATTGTGGGGGTCCCTGGGGATTGCAGCTGTGTCCTGCAGGCCGGTCCCGCGGATCCTCTACAAGGGAGATCGGGGAAAGGTGAGTGCACTGTCTGCCCGCTGCCAGCCCTCCTTCCCGAGGACAATCAGACATGACAGGGAGTCTACTCAAGCAGGAACTCCTTTATTGCAAATCCATAGCCCTCTTATAAAGGCAGAAACTGCAAGGGGAATTCTAGGTTGGGGAAATGGGCAACCAATCATCTTAAAGGTCAAGCCAGCACGCAGGCTGTATGTAGCAAGATTTCTTCAAAGCATCCTGAGCTACGTCCCCTATTGTCTTCCTCTTGAGCTATGCCCCCTCTTGTCTTCCTCCATCAAAACATCTTTGTCTAAGCTTGCCAGACCACCCAGGTCACCTAGACTGAGGCCCCAACATATTCCCCTTTTTTGTTTTGTAATGAGGTGGGCTCAAAGGGTTGTTCCTAGAGCGAACCCTACAAGTTCTAAGCAAACCCCACAAGTTCTACCCTTAGCCTTTACGCCTTCTCTGATGATCCACAAGCATAGTATCAAATATGTCCAACATCCCATAAATCCCAGTGTGAGCTTCTACTGTTGTCCTGTCCGGGTTGGTCTTCTCAGTCAGGCAAGTTGGCATCAGCATCAGGCATGGCAGAGGTAACTTGGGGAAGTTGCACGTGGCCCATGTAGATGATATAGGCCTGCCTGGTATGTTATTCCTACATATCCATCCTTTGTGGCAGCCAGCAGGAGCCAGAAGTCTTGGTTCTGACGTAGTTACCCCGCCTCAGAGGGGGTCCAGCATAATGGACTGTGCCTGGCTTGGGTTGGTCACCACCCTCATGTGGAGCCTTACCCGTCATTGACTGCCAGCCCTGGAAAGACCTCTCCTCTGGATGGTATGCCAGGATATGTGGCTAGTAGATTAGACCAAGGCCTTATGAGCCTCCACGTTTGAATCACATCTCTGGGGGGGCCGTGGCGTGCATGTTCAAGGGCCATAAATCATGGTCTCGTTGATGGAGTGCTGCTCAGAGATATGCTGAGGAAACACTTAAGCGATATAATTATTAATAGAACAATTTTTTCTAGATGTTAGGTCAAACCCAGATCAACTCCACTTTGGTTTAGGTAAGGTATCAATCAGGCCATCTTGAGTTAGGTCAGACCTATGAGGATTATGGTTAGCATCTTCCCTAAGCACATCATGGAGTTTCTTGACAGAAGGTTCGGTAGATAGGCTCTCCCAGTGTTTTTGGAATCTTGATTTAAGTTGCCCCTTTTGAAAATTTAAAATGTTGATGGTAAATAATGTCAACCCTAGCTGTTGGTGTGGGCTTACCCCCCCCTTTTTGTTTTAAACAAGGGCCATTATTTGTTTTAATTTGGTTAGGTATGGAGTCATCCAGCAGTGGGGGTGTCTTTTTGAAACTCCAAAGACCTTGAGAGACCCATCCCAGCATGGCTGTTCTAATCCTGTCTCATTTCCCCATATACCTATTTGATGACTAAGACTGCTCAAGGGATGTGGGGTGATGACTGCTCTTGGCTACTTCCTGCTGAATTGGGACCATGGGAGTGAAAGCATTCTGATGTCCTCATCTATGAAGTGCTGAGATGTTCTAGAGGTCTTTGACAGATGGTTTTATTACTTTAAGGTACCTCTAAAAAAGACAAAACACAGGTTAAACTTTTTAAATCATTAATTTAGAAGGTAAATGGGATAAACCAACTAAGCTCAGCAATCTTATTGTGGGTATTGGCAAGAGTTAGTAAAGAAAACCTGTTACCTTGCTTGGAATAGTCACTGTCTGTCTGGTGTAAAAACCAAGAGCTAAGCTACATACTGAAGACCTTTTTCCTCTGGCAGCTGTGAATCCCTATGATTCCATTTAAAATCTGTTGAAAACAATAGCAGAACACAGGAGTACACCTGGAATTAGAAATCAGACTTGTCCCCAAGGAAGGGAATTCATACATACAAGGAGAGTGAAGAAATTTCAATGAGTTTCTCAGAAAACAGATTTTCTTTCTGGCTGCTGGATATGTTAGTATTACACATGGGAAAACAAATTTTTAAAGGAATTTACAAAAGTGATGTTATTAGATACTAGGTAAAAACACAATATCTTCTTTTGTGAAGCTTCATAAAAATCAAGATAAAACAAAATATTTTAGTCAGTACGTACTCAGGCCTTTTAATGTTATCAAGATGATTCATTTTTAAGTGTGTACGTGGATTTAAACTGGGCATGCCAAATAATGAACAGAGTCAGAAACCAAAATATGATCATAAGCACGTAATAAAATCTGAAGTGACCACAGCTGTTATTTTGAAACATAAAACACACATTTTATAGGAAATCCAGATAACCAAGCAAGTCAGAACTTTTTAGAGTAACCCTTTATCATCACAGGAAAAGTACAAAGAACAACAGGCAGTTTTTATGGTCTCACCAGTGAAGGGGGCAGAAGCTTCCTTAAATCAATCAGGAAACACTTTAAAACACACATCGTTTGGCCTAGAAAGTGGGTTATTCATCAGAAAGGAGGGTGGTAAATTTCCTTTGTTTATCTCAACATTCAGATTTTGGGTTCTTTCCCTAACATCTTTTTACAAGTTCTTAGCAACAGGTATAAGAGACTAGAAACAGTCTGTCCCATTGTTTCGTCCTGCTGAGTCCACACAAAAGACAACACAAAGTTAAAGTAGACAAACACAAACAGAGGCAGCTCCCACCTGCCTGCACAGAGCCCTCCTAAGCAAGGACTGAGGAATTTGTAGTCTTCCTCAGCCCCCCAAGTTCCCCACCCTAGCCTGGTGGGGGCCATGCCCACACGCAGATGGCAGGTTTTTGTGAAGGCGTATGGGCATTCTTCTGCCCGCTATGCTCCTCCCTCTCTCTCCACATCATGATTGACAAAACTGCCTCCCAAAGCTTTAAAGCCTTGGAATTAGAGATTTCCAAGCCCCTATTTTTAAGCATGTATCTCAGCGTCTCGAGCACTGGGTATTCAGACTTAGTAGTTGTGTTACCAATCTGTTAGGGTCTCACTTACCTCGAAGACCGCTTGGCCCAGATCGAATTCGTCAACACTCCATGAACTCTTAGTGCACCACAGTTGGGCACCAGATGTGGGGGTCCCCGGAGATTGCAGCTCTGTCCTGCAGGCCGGTCTGCGTATCCTCTACAAGGGAGATCGGGGAAAGGTGAGTGAGCTGTCTGCCCACTCCCAACCCTCCTTCCCGAGGACAATCAGACATGACAGGGAGTCTACTCAAGCAGGAACTCCTTTATTGCAAGTCCATAGCCCTCTTATAAAGGAAGAAACTGCAAGGGGAATTCTAGGTTGGGGAAATGGGCAACTAATCATCTTAAAGGTCAAGCCAGCACGCAGGCTGTATGTAGCAAGATTTCTTCAAAGCATCCTGAGCTACGCCCCCTATTGTCTTCCTCCTGAGCTATGCCCCCTCTTGTATTCCTCCATCAAAACATCTTTGTCTAAGCTTGCCAGACCACCCAGGTTACCTAGACTGAGGCCCCCACAGTAATGATTGTAAAAATCCTGATGTGAATATTCTTTCATAAATACCTAACATCATATTAGTTGTGTCTTTCTTAGCTGTATGAAACTATTAATATGTATTCCAAAAGAGTTGCAGTTATTTATATCAATAGCATATAATAGATTTAGCTCCTAGAGATTCTTGAAAGTACTTGAAAATGAGCTGATTCATTTTAATTTTAGTTATTATATTGGTTTGGATATTTAATTGTAGCTTTGGTTTCCATTTTTAAAAAATCTAAGATGTTGAATATTTTCTGTGCATATTTTCCTTTTATATGCTTCCTTTAATGAAATATATTTTTCAATCATCTTGTTTTAATTGAATAATTTTATCCCTTTTGTTGTTATTCCTGTTTTTACATATTCTTGGCACAGTCTTTTTTCCAGATTTGTTTATAAATATTGGACGCCTGAATTTTCTTTTTTATCAACAAGCATCTTTTAAGGAACAATTGACATTAACTTTGATGAAGTTTAATTTTTTTAAACTTATGTCCATGCCTATGCAAGACACTTTGAAGACTCCATCAGAAAGGTTTTCAAACTGAAACATTCACAAAGTCAACATACAAATTTCAATAACCTTCTTATCTACCAAAATCAAAAATGCTGGGAAAAGATATAGGAAAATAATCTTATTCATAAAAGCCCCCCCAAAAAATGCCTTTTTGAATTTGTCTAGTCAGAGATGTAAAAGGCCTTTCCAATTAAAATCACAAAACACTGAAAAAAATTAATGAAAACAATAGAAAATAGAAAGATAAATCATATGCAAAGCTCAGCACTTTTATTAATAATGCATGAAAATGGCTAAATTTGCCAAAGTAATTTGTAGATTCAATGCAATCATAATAAAATTTCAGTGACATTCTTTTCAAAAATAGGAAAAAATGTCCTAAACTTTATTGGCTATACAAAGACTGTGAGGCCAAAGCATTTCTGTTGAAATGAAGAAAAATGTAACCATACTTGATGTTAATTATTCCACATAGTCACAATAATAAAAATGCATGCAAATGTCACAAATTCAGACATAAACATCGGTGGAACAGAGGAGAAGAAGCAAATCCATGAAGCTGCAAACATCTGATTTTCAAAGAAGATGCAAAAACATGCTTGGAGAAAAGACACTCTTCAATTAGTGGTGCTGGGAAATCTAGACACCCACTTGTAGAAGAATGAAGATAGATACATGTCTATCATTCATGCAAAATCAGCTAAAAATGGATCAAAGACTTCATGTTTATACCTGAAACACTGAAACTGTTACAGAAAAATATAGAAGAATGCTTAATTTTATAGATTTAAACAACATTATCTGAAAAAGACACCAAAAGAACAAAACAAGAACTGAAAAATGTGATGAAGTTTCTGCCTAACAAAGGAAATCATGGAGTGCTAAGACAGCCTACACAAAAGGAAAAATTCATACTGGCTATGTATCACACAAGGTGTTAATATTAAGACTTTAAATAACTCGAAAACCAGTAAATACTAAAAACTCAAACAACTCGATCATTAAATTAGCTAATGTAATAAACACAAAAATCTCAAAAGATTGTATTATTCTAGTCAGTATGGTTACTTTAAAAAATAATAATTACTACAAATGTTAGATAATGATGTGGGAAAGAGGAACCTTTCCTCACAGTAAGAGAAGCATAAACTGATACAGTCTCCATTGATAGAGTGTGGAGGTTTCTTAAAAGCTAAAAAAAAGATCCGCCATATGAGCCGATTATACCATTCCTGGGCATATACACAAAGGCTCTATGCACTATTACAGAGATAACTATCACACAGCAGCCAGCCAAAAGGTTTATAAGCTGATGAATTATTAATTAAATTATGGTATATGTGCACAAGAAATTTAATTTATTTGTAAAGAAAATTTAAAGCATGAAATTTGCATGGAATGGACATATGTGAATAAAAGGTTATGCTTAGTAAGGATATTGGACAGTGTACATAGCACTAAATACCCAGAAATGTGTGAGTTTAAGGAGATTTAACTATGTCTAGCTATAAGATAACTGTGTATAAGGCAGATGAATGCAGGCTAAAAGTCTTTCAATTTTCAGTCAAAAACTTCCTCCTGAACAAAATATCACATATGTCAGTTGGAAGACAAGCTATCCAGTCGTGAATCTGCACATTTGGAGCATCATAAGCATTATTACAAATGAGCAAAACCGTATAAATTGCAAAACTTTCAGTATCCACAAAATTGCTGATAAGGAGTAAAATGATCAATTATCCCTGGTCCACCAGGTACCAGGTTGCACACTTCTGTCATACATACAATGTTGTCAAGATTAAAAAAAACACAAAATATGCTACTTCATTCACTTAAATCATATCATTGAAAGGAATGTGTGTGGTGCAATAAAAATATGTAGATCATTGTTTTTTGCAATAAGAGAAATATCCATTTTTACTTTGACATCAATGAGGAAGTAATTACCCCAATTAGTAGCAACACACTGAGAGCCAGCAAAACACATGTTAATTAATCATTGTATATTATGAATATTATGAGCTCATAATTCTTCATGTACAATTCTAAAATTCAAAACAAAATTCTGAAAACCAAAAGTACTTCCTAACTCTTGGCAACTAAACCTAACCTAAACCAATATTTACATGACTTTTAAAAAATCTTACTTCAAAGAAATCCATTCATTGAAGAAATATTAATATTTGTGAGACACTGACCTAGACACATAATAGCTGTTACATAATTTTAAACATAAGTTGAACAAAGTACATTTTCAAGTGTACTTCCCCAAACAATTTCAGGTGATATTTGGATCTGCAGCAGACACAATTTGAACTCTATAATTTTTTAATAGAAATAATTTTAAAGGATAAAAATGCTCAGAGAATATTAAAGAAACCCGATTTTAATTCATATGATAATGTAAGTTGTAATGCAGGTAATTTATTCACAAATTTTCATAATTCCTAATCACATTCTTAATATGGACTTGCAGGGTTTTTTTATTTCATATGGCTTATGATGAATTTATTATTAATTGTTTATTTTTTAAGAGGACAATAATCATTTGGATAATTGATATTTATTTTGTTGAGGATGTAAGCACAAGGAATGGGGGCCAAATAATTCTTGGACCAGGAGTTGTACTTTCCACTTAACTACTGACAATGTGACTACTGCTGATGCAGATTATAGGCTGGTGCTATGGACCTTGAAGAGAGCAAATGAATATCGACTGTGGTGGTGGAGATGACATGTCTCAGGAGGATCCTCAGTGTTCACAGAAGACAGAAACTGAGAAGTAATGGCATCGACATCACTCTGCGAATAAAATTGGGCTTGGAGCTGTCAGAGGAAGACAGGGGTTGCTAACTGTGTGATACATGCTTCGTGCTAGGGGGAAAAAGACATCTGAGAGGGTGTGCTTTACATCTGAGAAGTGAAAGCACTGTTCTCAAGCCAGAAATCACAAACCTGGGAAGCCTCACCTGGATGACAGACCCAAAACCTGTGAATGTCAGAAATTAAACAATTTTTCACATTCTAAATAAAACATAGGCTTGCTAAAGTTTTTATATCCCACAGTCCTATTTACTAACTTTTAAAACAGCATGGTTATTTTGGAATGGTAGTTATTAAATGGGCTTTCTTGGATATGCTTTTCTTGAAACTTCAAACACAATTGCTTATTTTAAGTAAAATGAATTAAATGTCTCCCTCCAAAGTTCAGGGAACATCAATAAAGAGAGGGCAGGTAAACCATAAGAGCTGGAGGGTGTGAAGGAGTGCTGTGAATTGCTGTCTCTTGGCTGTTGCAAGATTGCTGTGCATATCAACTCAAAACAGCTGTGGCTGCCTGTAGAAGACCTAGATGGTACCATTAACTTTCCAACACAAATGAGCAAGGGGTTAATGAGATGCCACCCATCATGGAGATTCCATAGGTAGTTGATGGATAATGGGGGACTGTTTCACTTTCTTCAGTGGTGTCTCTACTTAATAACTGCCCATATTCCAACAAATAATTCCCATTTATGCTGATGCAAGCAAGCCTAACTAAATTCACCTGTAGGGTGTTGAGATAGTTCAGTGGGTAAGGCACATACTTGAAAACCTGGCAAATAGAATTTGATCCTTGGAAGCCCAAGAGAGAACTGACTTCGGTTGTTCCAAAGAAAGACATAAAAGTAGAAAGGGAAGAAGATGTGGCTTCAGCAAGGAGGTGGCTGAGGGAAGGTAATGGGGGTTATGAACGAACAAAATTTATTATCTACACATATGAAATTGTCAAAGAATAATAAAATAAAGTAAAATAATTTTTGCAAAGATGCAGTGTGAGTCACTATCATGTCAATCACTAACTTCATACTCAATGATGTGCTTAGTGGCTATAAGAAGTAAAAAAAGCCCCAAGTGCCCTGAGTGAATACAAAAGAGGCTATCAGAACAGAGTCTGGATTTCTCCAAAATTATGAATATCAGGATAATATTTTCAAAAATACTGACATTAGATTTTCCCTTTAACATCTGTTAAGATATTCTGGACATATATTTCTCCCGTCAGAATCCATAAGGTAGCTGGAAATCCCCAATGATGGCTCCACTCTACATTCCATGTAGATGTAAATTGTTTTGTGGTTCTACATGAGGTTGTTGATTCACAGCCAGCAGTACCAACTATGGATTTGATTTGAGTTTTCTGGCTCCACCTGAAATGTGGTAACTAGAACTTGGGCTGTAAACCCATGAATTCGAGCAATGTGAGGTTGACATGTATTCCAGGTGAAAGAATGTTCAGGATTGATAACCTTCTGGTTGCTGACATAAAACTGGATTGCAGTCAGTGGCACACATCAGGCATCTGATGAATGGTTGAGCAGTTTTTATTTCTTTCTGTATAAAAATCCAGAATGCATACACACAAACTGAAACCAAGAAATGCTTATTCAATAATCACTGATCCAAGTGAACAAAAGTCAGATCTTCATAGAACTGTTTGTCATCCTTCCTAGACTGACGTGCAGATATCAAATTCCAGAAGGGCCAAGATATTTGCAAACATGACTAAGGACAGCAGGAAACAGAAGAGCCATTTTGATGAATCTATGGGCTGTGGCTCTGGTGGCTCCGAACAAAATATATCAATTCTCTCTGGTTTGCAAACCAGATGATGGTGGTCTGTTAAATTTTATATTTACCTCTCTTTAGCAATGTTAGAAACTGCAATAGTAATTTGAATGTTTCAACCTGTCCTGAACATGACAAATGGAATTAGGAATCACAGTATAGTAGACATCTTCAACACCTAGGGCGAGAAGAGCAGTCAGAGAAAACTGTGTCACAAAATCTCAAGATGAAATCAGCATTGGAGAAGACAGGGGTCACAAAGTGACTGACCCTGATTTACTAGATTTTTAATCCTGTGTCCAACCTTGTCTGTTCCAAGTTTTCTCTTATTTAGGAAAGCAACATTCCCTTGTATCTGACAAGTTCCAGAAAGCCTGCCTTCCACAGTGATGAGGGTCATATCTGCTTTTCAGTTGCAATAAAGAAGTAAAATTTATGTAAAGGAACTCTGGCAGTGGGTGCTTGGTGTGGCCTCACCACAGTAGAGCAGGTTGGAATTCAGCTCACGTGAACTCAGTCCACTGAAAGGCTTTATCTGTTTGGTGAGTGTCAGAACTTCTCTTCTACCACCTGGTTTCAAACTGACTCAGAAAAGAAGCAGGGTTGAGCTTGTAATGAAGGTCAACAAAGAAGTCAATAGAAGCAAAGAAATCACCTCAAAAATCAGAGTGTCATTGGGAGACTTCGTTTCACAATAAATGGAGCTCCACTACCAAAAAGAAATAGTTCTCACAGGATCACAGAACACAAAGAGGCACGTTTGCAATAATGTGGATTTCTGCTCAAGGTGATAAGACAAAAAAAGTGAAATTAGACAGGAGGATTGTAGCTCAGTGTAGGCTCCAAATCAATCCATGTTCAAGAAAATTAAGGTTTTAATTTTTTATAATACAAGAATGGTCTCAGTAAATGTATTAATAAGAGTTCTCCAGAAGAGCAGAACCAAAGAATATATCTACAAGGAATTATAAGAAAAGATGTAGTAGATCCTCAGTTCATGTACTTAGAGATTGAATAGTGTCAAAGTGGCCTTCTGCAGGCAGAAGAACAAGGCAAATCTGTAGTTGTGAAACCCAAGAACCTAGAAGCCTCCAAGCATAAAAGAGTCTATTCCATGTACAGGCAGAAAGCCTGGAAGCTCCTAATGTTCAAGTCCTTGTCCAAATACTGAAGAACCAAAAAAACTGCAAATCTGATGGGTATAGGTGATGGCATCAGCAGAAAAATAACAGGACAACAATGACAAGACCCTACCACATTGAAGCAGAACCACCTGCCAGTTGGATGTTGCCTGGCACATTTAAGTTTGTCTTTCCCATTTAGTTGGCTGTTCCACAAGTCAAACTTCTCAGGAAATTTGGAGCTGGAGAGGTGGCTCAGGGGTTAACACACACATATATACACACACGTGCACACACACATACACGCACAATTGAATTAATAATAATAAAAAATTAAAAAATATATTTATAAAAAAAAACTTCTCAGGAAATGCCTTCACAGACACACCCAGAAGTGTATTCTATCTAGGCATTCTTCCAACCAATAAGGGTGACAAACTAAGATCAACTAAAATATTGCACACTGCATGCTGCATTTAGAATTTAATATATTCAACACCAGTTACAAACAGCCATTCGAAAGCCTGACCCCAACCAGAAGTTGTTCCTTTTTAATTATTTTTAGAAATTGTTTATTTTATAATTTTGTCATCAATTTTTCCAGCAGCACATTATTTTGTCTATCACTAGGATTCACACATATTCTCCCACTGATCTTTAATTCTATTTCTTCTAAAAGAAATCACTGACCCTAGGAGAGTAGTTAAAAATGTCCTCAGTAAGGAAGAGAAAATTACATTACCCTGGAATATTTTGTTACTTTCATAAATTGAAATATACACATGTACCGACAACACTGGAAAGATGTTGAAAGAAGTAAAAGTAAAATAAATGTATACCCACTGGCCAACTTGACAGTTTAAGTATATATATAATTAGAGTAGTTATCTGGGATAAAAGCTATCAGTCCAAATGATAGATGGCATACACTTCATGAAAGAAAGACATGTTAAATGTACCAAATACATATAGGTAAAGATAAATTATTTGCGAAATGCAGTTGCCCCTCCTTATCTAGAGTGTTTGGTTATAGCAAATTCAGTGATTGCAAATTCTAAACATATCCAAGTCTCCTATAAAAATGTCATAGCATTTATAAATGGTATATGCATATCCTCACATTTTAAATCATCTATAGATTGTTTATTATAACAAATAAATTATAAATACTATGTAAGCATATATTGTAGCAAAATATTGTTTGTGACTGATTGACAAGAAAATTTATGTCCATGTTTAGTACATCCACAATTTTTCCAAATATTTTCTATCTACAATAAACTGAATCCATGAATGTAGACTTCATAGACATGGAAAGGAGAAGACAAAACTATATCTTAGTCATGTTATGGCTAATAACTAGGACTACAATAAAGCTATATAATCTAACAAAATGATTGAAAATATATCTTAAATATTAGGTTTGAATCTGATGTTGTCACATAATTGTTGTGAGATAAAATCTAGTAATACATTGATTTAAACAAGAGAAACTTCAGTGGTTAACTTTTGGGAATCTTTGTTGAAGTTCAACACATAATCAGTCACCTTGGAATCTTTCTTGATTTATCCAGTGCATAATAAAGTAAATTCTTGCTCTTAGGGCATCGATGGCAGTATAGTAAACCTAAGTTTTACATAAATGTAAAACCAATCTGACCATAATATTTTGTTTTAAATTAGTGTTTGAGATAATTTTTTAAAACGTAGTTTGTGAATTTCACAATTTTTTGCCTAGTTATACAAGTACAATAGGTAACCCCCTTCTTCTGCCTCCCCTCCCCTTTCCCCCATTTGCTATCATTCCCACTCTCTGCTCCCCTTATCCCTCTTCCTCCCTCCTCCTCTCTTGGTGCTTCCTGCTTTGTCCCTACCATCCTCCAGAGCATCTGTTTATGTGGGTGCTGAATTTCCCTCTGAGTAATCCACACCAGTGAAGCTTCAGGACTCAGTGGCATAGCTTGGGGTCCTTTCTTGGGCTGCCCAGAGAGTTCATTTTTTAAGATTTTTTTAAAAGTTAAGGAGAATCTGTCATCCTTATTCCTTTAACAAAAAAACTATAATAGGTTGATTTTTTTCCTTGTTTCCTCACTTTATGTTCCTCTGCACAAGGATTGCTCATTCTTATCGCTTTCTTTAAAAGACATTTTTGACAATTTATTAGCACAGGATGTTCCTTTGGGGTTGCTTGTCACAATCTCTGTCTCTCCTATCTCCCATATCCCTCCTGTCTTCCATCCCCTCATTCCCTGCTATGTATTTTTCTCAATTATTCCCTCCCTCACCCTTGTCTTTGGATCCTAAATCTCCCCTTTAAAAAGCCTCGGAACTCAAAAGAAACTTTTCCACATACAAAACTGAAATGTCTAACAAATATCTGAAAAAAAAGTTCCACATCCCTAGCCATCAGGGAAATGCAAAACTGGTCAGGATGGCAAAAATCCACAATACAAACAACACCAAATGCTGGAGAGGATGTGAAGAGAAGGGAACTATCATACATTGCTGGTGGGAATAAAGATGTAAACAACCACTCTAGAGAACACTCTGGTAATTTCTAAAAATGTTGAAGATTGAAATGCGAAATGACCCTGCTATACCACTAATGGCATAATCCCTCCAAATCCAAAAATTCACTACCATGTTCATGACCATGTTCATTGCAGTACTATTTACAATAGCAAAGTCATGGAATCAACCCAAATGCCCAACAGTTGACAAATGAATAATGAAAATGTGGTACATTTATACGATTGAATACTCAGCTATCAAAAAGATGAATTAATTAAATTTTCCAGGAAATGGATGAAATTAGAAGAAATTAAGTGGATCCTAGTTACAAACCCACTTAATGACATACTCAAAGGTATATCTCTGTAATAGCCACTATAATCACAAAGGATTATAAATAGGAGAGAAAGGAAAAGAAGCCCCCAAAAGAAAGAAGACAAAAGAACACACTTCAGTAGAGAAATTAGGCCACGTTTATGTACTACATGTAAGTGGTGAGGCATCTGATGCAGCTCACTCTCACTTCCCTTTCTGTTCACTTGGGACTGAACAGGTTTGATCTCCCCAGTCAGGGAGGGTATAAGAACTGACAGTTAGATGGTAACCAACCAGCAAATGGGAGACTGACCCCTCTTACTGCTGTGTCCTACTCCTATTCTTCTATCTATGTTTGAGTCTCTTCTTTTATTAAGATCTTCTTTTGAACAATCTTTTATCTTTTGTTAGGAGATGACCTCGACAACCAATCAAGATGCAGCCAAGGGCGGTGCAGGAAAAGCAAAATTGAGAACAACAACAAACCATAATTCAGAACACCAAAGAACCTACAACATTCACTGGAAGTAGAGCAGCCCAATCTCTCCCCATCCTAAAGCTCAGAGAACCTTGTGGAAAAGGGGACAGAAAGGTTGTAAGAGCCTAAAGATGGGGAGGACCAACGATATGCAAGATACTCCACACAAGTCAGGGCTGCAGGAGACAGGATATAGCCACAATGTGATTGAACCTTGCCTGACCTGTACAATGGCTGACATGTCAACAACCGGCAAAGTCTAGCACGAATCACAGGGAATGTTTTAGGCAGTAGGATCCTTGGAGGCAAGGGGTTAAACAGTCATAATGGAGTTCCCATACTAGCTGGCAGCACAAGAAGGGACCCCAAGCAATACCACTCAGTTCTCAACCCTCACTAGTGTAGACCACTCAGAGGGAAATTCAGCATCCACATGTTCTGGAAGATGGTAGAGAGATAGCAGGAGGGAAGGTAAAGGGGCAAGTGGGAGGGATGGGAAGAGGGGAGAGTGTAATGGAGGACAACAGGGGAAGGGAGGAGGAGGGAGAAGAAGGGTAGTACCTATCAAGCTTGTATAATTAGGCAAAAAAGTAATGGAAATAAATAAATAAATAAATAAATTTTAAAAAAAAGGTTTCACCCTAACCATCCCTTACCATCTTCCCACTCTTAGGTCTTTTAACAATTTTCTGACTTTTGCACTGCTTCCAATCTAAATACATTGATAAGAATATCAGTACCTGTGGGGGCCTCAGTCTAGGTGACCTCATCTGGTAAGCTTAGACAAAGATGTTTTGATGGAGGAAGTCAGGAAGGCATAGCTCAGGATGTTTTGAAGAAATTTAGCTACATACAGCCTGCATGCCGGCTTGACCTTTAAGATGATCGGTTGCCCATTTCCCCACCCTGAAATTCCCCTTACTGTTTCTGCCTTTATAAATGGCTGTGGACTTGCAATAAATGAGTTCCTGCTTGACTAGAATCCCTGTCGTGTCTGATTGTCCTCGGGGAGGAGGGCTAGGAGCAGGCAGACAGCGCACTCACCTTTTTCCAATCCCCCTTGTGGGGGACCTGTGGACCGGCCTGCAGGACGGAGCTGTGATCCCTGGGGACTCCCACAAGTACCATCATTCTTGAGCTGATACACTTAGAACCCATGGACTAAATTATACTAGAAGTAACAGGAATGTGGCACTTCCTGATAAAATGTTGGTCAGAGTGCTCTTAAAGGTCCCAAAGCATTATAGGCTTTTGCCACGGCTCTTGGTTCCTTTCCAAAAACTGTCAGTAAGACACTATTACTGAAGATGCAACACAAATGAATTACAGAATGGTCAAAATGTATAAATTGGAACAGGTCTGAGGATTTTCTCCTTACTGGATAACTTACATAGTACCAAGGAATACTGTAGAAGGTACTAGGGGAGAAAAATAATCACAATCCCCATAAGTGACATGAGATCTATAAGTTGCAATATATATCACTGTGGCAACAGATGACCACCAATGTAATGATGGCATGTACACCAGGGAGACAACTAACAGCTTTCTGATTAATCTCAAGACCCACTTGTCAGAATAGTGCCCATGCCCTGTTACTGTAAACTAGAACAGGAACATAAAAAAGAGATGGGAATAAATCAGTAGGGAAGATAGCCAATAAACGTATAGGTAAGAAGACAGTACATCAAACTGCTCTGTAGGCAGCTGTTATTAAACCAATAGAATGGGAAATGACAGTGGAAACCTTTGGATATAAAACTGGATTAGTGAAGGGAAATGTACACATCAGTGAGGGTGGCCTGAAGAAAGGTAACTTGCTATAATAGGGAGACCTGAGCACCCACAGGAGTAGATAACCAGAGTGAACTCTGAAGTCCATAAAAGCACACAGGCAGAAGGGTATGGTGGAATGGGAAGGAAAGATAAAGGGAAGGAGGGCACAGGAAGGAGAAGGGGAATGGAAGCTGGGATGAATACTCAATATGCTTGTAAAAGTAGAAAAAAATAAAAATGGAAAAATAGGTTGATTTTAATCAAGTTAAAAGATTAAAGCATTTGTTACATAAACAAGAAGAATAGAGTTCATTTCCCTGTATCTGCATGAAATGTCAGGTGGTCCTCTATGCCAGGTAAGTTCCACCAGCCCCCAGGTCTCCCGCTCATCCAAGCTCCTACCACCAGCCAGCCTGAGCAGTACCCAGGCTGCCCCAGGCTTGGGTGGGCCAAAAGACCACGCCCCAGGTCCCAGGTGAAGCTCTCTGCCATCACCATCAGCCCCTCTACCTCTCCAGTCTGCCCAGAATGCTCTCTGGCAGTCCACAAAGAGCACACTACCCCTCAGAATTCAGCAGACTCCAAAGGAAACTCAAGCAAAGCTCTAGGAGACAAAGGCCACACATCTGAAGTCCTCTAAAATCATCCTATCACATGGGAGAGGTTCTTCACATCCAGCCCAAAGATAAGAAAACCCCTTTTTTATCATCTTGCTCCTTTCAATTATTGATCACTGTAGATGAACTTTTCCAAATAGCCATCCCCAAACCATATGCAACTTCAGGGACTATACCACTCACCTTCACATATCACCAAGGTACTAAATTGTAAAAGTGCACTACCATACTAATATTCACCCCCTGTCTACTAAACCTGACTTAATTGTTGTACTAATATTCTAATAGCCTCATCTAGGAAATAACAATATTAGCAGACAAATGTACCCAACTCCAAGGCTAACACTAATAATAACTGCTCAAGAGTAGTAATACCAACTAAATCAGTTCAGTCAAAAACACACAGAAACTGAAAGGACTTAAGAGACAAAACAAAAATGCCCATCAAAGAGCAGATCCATGAGAAACAAAACCCAAGAAGACAAATCTCCCACCAAAAGAATTAACCCCATAATGATAGATTCCAACCAGAACAAATTCACAGAAAATAGCCAAGAAAGCCAGGCCCAAGATAATGACTTTCAAAGCATGATCATTACCATGATTAATACTATGGAAGAGGAAATCTGGAAGGAGTTAAATAACTACATCAACCACTTTGAACGGAACACAACAGACAATTGGAGGAGTTGAGAAAAACAGTTCAAGAAAAAAAAAAACAGGCATAGAGCAGTTAAAACAGTCTGAGGCAGAGTTTAAAATTGAACTAAAAGACAAGTTATCTTCAACACAGAACTCAACAGAGAGTCTTATCACCAGAATTAATGAAGCAGAAAATAGAATTTCAGATCTTGAAGACAAAGTAGAAGTATTAACCAGCTCAATGGAAGAGGTCGTTAAAGCCAAAAAGATACTTGAGAGAAATATTCAAGAGATATGGAACACCCTGAAGAAGTCTAATATGAGCATTCATGGAATACAAGAGCAAGAATTCCAAAATACCACACCTGAGGAAATTTTTCAAACTATCATCAAGGAAATCTTCCCTATTCTGAAGAATGAGAGGTCCATCCAAATACAAGAGGCATTCTGCACCCCAAAGAGATATGACCAAAATAGAAACTCGCCATGGCAAATAATAGTCAAAATACTCCACATTCAAGACAAAGAAAAGGTGCTGAGAGCTTCAAGGGAAAAAAAAAAAAACAAGTCACTTTTAAAGGTAAACCTATTAAAATGACAAATGATTTCTCAATGGAAACAGTAAAAGCAAGAAGAGCTTGAAGAGATATACCTCAAAAATTGAATGAGCAAAAATGTCAACCCAGGCTGATAAAACTGGCAAAACTATCCATCATGATCGAGGTAGAAAGAAAAGTTACCTAGCACAAAGACAACTTGAAGGCTTACATGTCTACCAAACCAGGCCTTCAAAAAATGCTAGAAATGATACTCAAGTTTGAAGAAAAAAACAAGCATATCCAGGAGGACAGAAGAGAAGTATAATACTACCAAAACCTAAAAGCCAAATAATATACTTACAAAAGCCACTAAACGTAAAAATTGTCCAGAATTAAAAATAATTTCTCCATTATAACATTAAATGTCAATGAAATTAACTCACCAATCAAGAGACACAGATTACAAACTTGGATTAAAAATCACAACCCATCAATCTGCTGCCTTCAAAAAACTCATCTCACCACAAAACGTAAGCATATCCTAAAAACAAAAGTCAAAAATTCTTCAAGCTAATGAAACAACCAGGAAACAGGCAGGGGTAACTATTATGTTATTAAACAAAGTGGACTTCAAAACAAAAAAAAATCATAAGAGACACAGATGGATACTACATTTTAGTTACAAGTACAATTCACCAGGAAGACTTCACAATACTGAACATATATGCACCTAATACAGGCCCCTCCACATTCATTAAGCAAACCCTACAGTATCTAATTTGAGAAATCAATCCCCAAACGATAATTCATGGGGATTTCAACACCACCCTCTCAACATGAGGGGACCATGCTACAGCAGAGAAAATAGGCCTCCATCAAGGACTGCAAGTAAGTAATGAGACATCTGGTTAAGTTCACAGACTTTCCTTCTTGATCATTTACAACTGAGGGGGTATGATCTCACCAGAAGGGGAGGGCATATAGTCTGGCAGATAAAAAGTAACCATTTTGAAAATGGGTGATTGATCCCTCCCTCACTGTGGTTTCCTACTTTTATTGCAACTACCTTTGAATGGGCTCTTATAACAAGACTCTAGTTTAACAGCTTTTTGTCTCTGGCCAGGGGGTGACATACAATACCCATCAGGATGGAGTGAAGGGCATTGCAGGAGCAGCAAAACTGCAAAATAAAATCAATGAACCATAATCCAGAACTTCAGAGACTCTATATTAACCACCTAGGACTAGGCCAGCCTGATCTCTCCCCATTCTGAAGCTCAGGTAAATTTGCGGAAGAGGGGGCAGTAAGAGTATAAGAGCACAAGGATGGGAGGAGCAATGATATGAGAGATACTCCACACAAGTTAGGGCCAAAGCAATCATAATAGGTCTTTGCATGCCCTGTGCAATGTCTCACAAACTATTGACCCCATAAAGTCTAGCATTTGCTAAAGGCACCAAAATCCTTGGAGGCAAGGAATTGACAGCCATAGTAGTGCTCCTATCCTTAAGGGGAACACAGGAAAGGGTTCAGGGAAAAGCCACTGGGTCTTTGTATGTCATCAGAGAGGAAGGCCCAGAGGAGAGTCTGGCATGCACATTCTCTGGGGATTGGGGGGGGAGGCACTGGGGGATGGGGAGGGAGGGGTGATGGGAGTGGGAGCAGGGCGGTAGGGGGAGGAAGCGGGAGGGAGGGAGCCGGTGTACATATTAAGTTTGTATGAGTGGAAATAATAATAAAAAAGGAAAAAAAAGAACAACAGGTCAAAAACTTAGAGACACATTGGAACTTAATCAAACTCTTACTGAAACGGACCTTACAGTTCTCTATCGAACTTTTCATCCACACGCCAAAGAATATGCATTTTCTCAGCAGCACACAAAATTTTCTTCAAAATAGATCATATACTGGGCCACAAAATGAACCTCCACATATACAGGAAAGTTAAAATTCTAGCCTGTACCCTATCAGACCACCATGGTCTAAAGTTTGACATCTGCAACACAACAAACAACAAAAAATGCACTAACTACTGGAAACTAAACACTATGATGCTGAATGAGAATTGGATTCAGGAAGAAATTAAAAAGGAAATTCAAGATTTCCTGGAAGTGAACAATAATGAAAATACAACTTATCAACATCTTTGGGACTCAGCAAAAGCTGTCTTAAGAGGTAAGTTCATAGTTCTTAATGCCTACATCATAAAAATAGAAACATCACAAATAAATAATTTAACAATGCAGCTTAAAGCTTTAGAGACACTAGAGAAATCCAATCCCAAAAGTAGTAGAAAAGAGGAGATTAGCAAAATCAGGGGAGAAATATCTGAAATTGAGATTAGGAAAATGATACAGAGAATCAACCAGTCAAAAAACTGGTAATTTGAAAAAAATCAATAAGATCCATACACCCCTAGCTAAATTAACCAAAAGCAAGAGAGAAAAAAACCAAAATTAACAAAATTAGAAATGAAAATGGAGTTATCACTAAGGATACCCAAGAAATTCAGAGTATTATAACATCATATTTCAAAAACTTGTACTCTGTGAAATTTGACAACACAAAAGAGATGGATGAATTCCTAAGTAAGCACAACTTACCAATAGCACAGTCACTACAACCAACACTCAACAGATGGGATCTTATAAAATTAAAGAGCTTCTGTTCAGATAAAGAGATCATAACTGAAGCACAAAGACAACACACAGAATGGGAGAAAATCTTCACTAACAACATATCTGATAGAGCTCCATTTTTCAGAGTGCACAGAGAATTTAGAAAACTAAACACCAAGGAAACAAATGGACCAATAAAAAAAAAATGGGCCTTGGAACTTAAAAGAAACTTTACCAGGGATGAAATTGAAATGTCTAACAAATATCTTAAAACAGGCTCCTCATCCTTAGCCATCAGGGAAATGCAAATTTAAACCTCCCTGAGATATTATCCCACCCCGGTCAGGATGGCAAAAATCCACAATACAAACTAACCCCAAATGCTGGAGAGGATGTGGAGAGAAGGGAACTCTCCTACATTGCTAGTGGGAATGCAGGCTTATACAACGACTCTGGTGATTCTTAAAAATGTTAAAGATTGTGGCTGGAGAGGTGGCTCAGGGGTTGGGCCTCTCTGCCTTGCAGGCGGAAAGTCCTGAGTTCGGATCCTAGACCCCACATATAGAAGTTGGGCAGAAGCAGGGGCAGCCTGTGCTTCTAGTCCTGGTAGGGCGGAGCCTGTGAATCCCAGGGCAGAGTAAACAAGGAGGAGGTGGAGGCGTCCATTGTGGTTCCTGAATTCATCCGTGGTTCTACACACACACACACACACACACACACACACACACACACACACACACATACACACGCTCATACACACACAATTGAATAAATAATAAATTAAAAAAAGTTAAAGTTTGAAATGCCATATGACCCTGCTATTCCATTTTTGGGAATAATCCCCCATACAGCAAAAATTCACCTCAATAGCACAAGCACAACCATGTTCATAGCAGCACTATTTACAATAGCAAAGTCATGGAATCGACCCAAATGCCCAACAGTTGACAGTGGATAAAGAAAATGTGGTACATTTATACAATTTAATACTACTCAGCCATCAAAAATGATGAATTAATGAAATTTGCTGGGAAATGGATGGAATTAGAAAAAAATTATATTGAGTGAAGTATCCCAGACATAGAAAATTATCCACTGCATGTATTCCCTAATAGGTGGATTCTTGTACCAAGCCCACCTAGTGACACACTCAAAGATAAATGTCTGTAATACCTATAGTAATTGCAACAGGAGGGAAGGAGAAGGGAGGGCCCTGCCTGAAACAAGGAGACAGGGGATCATATTACAGCAGAGAAAATAAGCCACCATCAAGTACTGCAAGTAAATAGTGAGACATCTAGTTAAGCTCACAAACTTTCCTTCTTGGTCACTTGCAACTGATGGGGTTTGGTCTCACCAGACAGGGAGGGAAAAGAGTCTGGCAGATAGAAGTTAACCATCCTGCAAATGGGAGACTGACCCCTTCCCCTCACAGCAGTCTCCTACTTTTAATCCATCTACCTTTGAATCTATCTTTATGATAAGACTCTATTTTAAGTCTTTTATCTCTGCCTAGGAGGTAACATCCAATACCCATCAAGATGGAGCCAAAGGCAGTGCAGGAACAGCAAAACTGGAAGAAAAAAAAAAAAAACAACAAACCATAATTCAGAGCATCAGAGACCCCACATTAATCACCAGGAACCAGGCCAGCCTAATCTCTCCCCATCCCAAAACTCAGGGAAATTTGCGGAAGAAGGGTAGTAAGATTGTAAGAGCCTAAAGATGGGGAGGTGCAATGATATGCAAGATACTCCACACAAGTTAGGGCCGATGTAGTCATAATAGGATTTTTCATGACCTGTGCAATTACCAACATGTCATTGACCCCCCAAAGGCTAGCATGGATCACATGCACTAGGATCCTTAGAGGCAAGGGATTAACAGCCATAATAGTGTTCTTATACTAAAGGAGAGCACAAAAAAGAGCTCTAAGCAATGCTTCTGAGTCCTTACACCTCATCAAAAGAGGAGGACCCAGAGGAAAGTTTGACATGCACAATAAAGGATGCTCCAGGAATGGGGGGAGGGTGAAGAGGACACTGGGAGAAAGGGAAGGAGGGGGGAAAGAAAGGGGAAAAAGGGGGAGGGAGCAAGGGGATCCAGGGAGGGGTGGAGGGAGAGAGTGGAATGGGATACCTATCAAGTTCGTATGAGTAAAAAAAAAGAATAAAAAAAAAGTAAGGGAGGGCAGAGGAGAGACTGAAGTACATTGTACACATGTGTGAAATTGCCCAATGACACACTTTAATTCAAAAAACTTGAAAAGAACAGTTATTTAGATATTAAACATGAAGAACCCTAATGTCCTTTACCATCTTTTATATTTATGTAGTCAGGAGCTTTTTCTTTTGTTAAAAGTAGAAGAATGCGACAAACACGAGCAACAGAATTGTCTTCTTCACTTTGTCACATCGTATAAATACAGTTTAGATAACACAGATGTGACCCCATGAATTTGAACCCAAACCTTTAACTAGCAAATGAGACAGAGCAATAAAACAGAGTAATATTTTCTGTTTCTTTTTATTTGATTTCACTGACATCAGACATAATCTGAATCTATTGCCAATGTCATATTTATGTTAATATTGCCACTAAATTGCTACTAAAATAAAGGTATAATAAAATCAGCAATATTGGGAAGGAAGTAATAACTCACTGAACACAGATGGTGGCTTTGATCCTACTTTGAGGACAGATCTGTTATAAGAACTCATGTTCCTTTTGTCTTTATTCCATGTTTGAGACTGCAATAGACAACAGTCATTACTGCATATCTTTTGTTAATATCTGCATCAAAATTTCAATACCCGTCTCCCTCTATCTTTTACATATCCATGTTGCATCAAGAGGCTACAATCAGTGTGCTACCAGCTAAGAGGGAATTTTGCATATCCTTAACATTAAATGCCTCTCTAACATTCTGAGTTCATTGACAATAAGGCTGTTAAAGTGAAGTTCTAACCAAAATAGGGAGGAAAAGAATGACAGCTTAAATACATATCAGCAATGACAACAAATTCAATCTTTCATCATCAAAATCCAACACTGCTTAGGATGATGGAGCAAGTCTCTGAATGCATTATAGAAAGAGCTGGCTACCACGTCAAAAAACAGGCAAGCTCATAGACTTGCTCTTTCCTTTAAGGTTTTATTATGACAACCACAATTACATGCTTTCTAGGTCTCTGTCAAGGTTGTAAGCCTTCCTGTAAAGATGAGCTGTGAGAAAAATCAAAGCTGCTCAGAGATTTCAATAGATTGTTCCAGTTCCCTCCCACTCCAATAGACCATGCTTGACAGAAGTAGGATATTTGTCAGTTTCCTGATGATATACATTCATATGTGCATATGTGCACATGTACACACACACACACACACACACACACACACACACACGAACTCAAACGCACACTTACACCTCACAGTCAACCTTCTGTCCTTTCAACCTTGGGCAACAATATCAATGTTTTAAAATAAAACCTGCTCTAGACTCTTTAAGCTTTTGACAATACTAGCTTGCAAATGCTTCAAAAGGATGTGTATTTGTCATTGTCAAAACAGGTTCCATGAGTCACGTAATGATGTTATTGAAGAAAAATTGTCTTTCTTTTTTCCCCATCCACTTCCATTCCAGTTCTGTATATTAGGGTATACTACTGCAAATGCAGTTCTCCTGACTTAATGACATCTATCAACTCACATGCCTTCGATTATAAAGGCACACCTCTGCAAACAGAGGTGAGATAGGAAGGAAAGTGTGGCATGTCTAGAGAGGAGCATGCATTTTTCTTGGTTCAGCTGAGCTGACACTTCATATTTTTATTTACCTTTATGTTTCTTTCTGCATATCTACAGAATTGTAAATACTTCATAGATGCAGATTTTGCAAACCACTGCTAAATGGTGGTTATTAATTTGTTATGTCTTAAGAAAAAAGGTTTCTCAGCAGGTTTGGATGATATACATATGTTGCATATGACCCAGACTGTGTATGGTGTTTTATAATACTGGAGATAATAATGAAGGAAAGAGTCAGAATACACTTTTCTGTTATAAAATTTGATGGTTTCTCCTAAAGTATGCAGAATGATATTTTTAAACTCAAGGACACATACTATACCGGAATTCATAATCTAAAATAGGTGTGGAAAGGATGCTTTGTGTTGAATCCATTAAAAGGGCAGGGATTCTTAGTGTAGCCTGTGCTCTGAGCACTAGGCTATTTTAAATAAATTAGAATTCAAAATAATTAATTATTTCCCCAAATACTTTACTATTACTTATATTACTGAACAAAGTATCTCTACCCCTCATGTAAGCATGTCAACCTTTCTGAATGTCAATATAAAAAATTACAACTATTTTGATACCAGATATTTGACTTCAGAAAATAATAAAAGACTGAATAACAACAGTGTACTTCATGACATAATAATTCTTTTTCATTCATTATCTTTTCCTTTCCATATCGCTTGTTTGCTGCCATCAGATAAAATACAGAAGGTCCACTTTTATTTGAATTCCATAAAGAGCAATGTTCTCAGTTTAAGTGTGCACCAAGCAAGATCTTTATATCTGAAAGTTTGACAAAACTGTCTTTGAAAAAGCTGAGATAAAGAAATCTAGGTAATTTATATTACATCATCCAAATTTTGGACACTGTTTCTTCAACTCCAAATCTATTAAAGTTATATTATACTACCCCTGTATGTGAAATCTCTGAGCATCAATTTTCTGTTCTTTTAAGAGTAATAAACAAAAAATAAAATATATTAAGCAGAAATGGGCCTAAAATTAGGATCTTCCCTTTTTAAAGACAGAGATTTCGGGCCTGGAGAGGTGGCTCAGGGGTTAAGCCTCCGCCTTGCAGACGGAAGGTCCTGAGTTCGGATCCCAGATCCCACGTATAGACGCCAGGCGGAAGCGGGGGCGGCCTGCGCTTCTGGTCCCGGTAGGGCGGAGCCTGTGAATCCCGGGGCAGAAGGAGGTGGAGGCGTCCATGGTGGTTCGCGAATTCGTCCGTGGTTCTGCACATACACAGACACACACGCGCACATACACACGCACATGCGCACAGTTGAATAAATAATAATAATAATAATAAAAATGGCAGTTTAAAGACAGAGATCTGATGGGGGTGTCATGAAGCAAGCTACAACTGTTAGGAAGATCTCATGAGGCAAAGTTCTTGATTGTAATCAAGAAAATTCATCTCACATAGATCGTCAAGGTGCAAATATTAAGTAGATCATAGGAAATACTGGACAACCAGCATAGGAGGCTTGGAGCATACAGAACCAGGAACAGTCCACAAATTCATCAGTATGATGGATAATAATACTATGTGCAGATTCTTTCCATATATCATGTCCCTCTAAAAATTAAATCTATTGTTCCATCTAATTGGTGCTAGTTAAGTTCTAGTTCTATGTCTGAATTTCAAGGAAAATTGGGAAAAGAAGAATGTGTCTTTAGCATAAGACAGACAAAGTTCATACTTTGGAAAACCCTGCACACTTAAATAAGCTGCAGTGTGGGAGAGCAGGGAAAAAGACTATATATTTACTTCAGAAACGTTATGAATTAGACTCTTGGCTAGAATTATTGTCTGTGCTTATAGCTCTCAAGCATGAATCACATGCATTGTATGAGCACACATGATCTTTCCTTTCAAATCTTAATAAACATTTCATTGTACATTGAATATTCATCTGTATCAGCCACCTGACCTAAAGCACAAACTAATCAACTGAAATTACCACTGTATATAAGTAAAAATATTAGAAGTTCTAGCAAGGTGAGCCAAGTCTCCCTGCTGTCAGATCTCTCTTCTCTGAAGGAAAGAAACATCCTCATCTAGAAAGTGTCTAATCACTGTTAATCCCAATATTCTATGTAAATTATTTACTTTTTAATTGTTATCCAGAGGTACTATTTAAAATGCAGATTTTTTTAATTTCTATAGGAAAGTATGTATGAATTTTCTATGTATTTTAAATGACTACTTTGAAGGAACTTATAGATTTATTATGTCTACAATAGCATTATAAGGGTCATGAATATGTCCTAAGAACAAAGTCAATGAAGAATGAAATTCATTGGTTTCCAGAGAGATAAAAGTTCTAAATGAGCAAGCAAAGACTAACTTTTCCATACGCACCCCATCCAAATAACTCATTGTCCAACAGTAACAAATCACTTGCAATAACCCAAAACTATCTTTCTCAAAAAACTCCTGTTTCCTGGTGGTGAGAGAGAGTGTGCCTTGACTCCATGTTCTCTGTATCATTTCTGGAAGGTCAATGGATTTCATTAGGATGAGAACACTTGACATCAGGCATAGAAACTTTTCAAGTTTTATCTAAACTAAGTTTATTTTTGATTTTTAGAAATTGCATCTAAAGAAACAAGAGTAGGGAAAAAACTGAAAAGAGTTTTTATACCTTTATTTAAAATATCTAATTTCCTGCAGTAAGTGCTATGCTGCTTTGAACTCTGGAAAGTTGAATTCAATACTATTTATGGAAAATGCTGTATTTTCTCTATTGCTTTATTATAGCTTTTAAAATTTGAGTCTCCAAGGCAAAGGTTTAGTTTGGGTGGATAATAGTTGTTTTTTTTTTTTAATTTGGTGGGGAATAGACTTCCTCTATGAATAAAAAGAGAGGGCTGGTAGATAGCTCAGTGGGTAAGGTGCTTGCCTGTAAGTATGACAACGGGAGTTCAGATTCCCAGAATCTACGTAAGGGCCAGAGAGGCACAGCAGCTATCTATAATCACAGTATTTGAGAGGCAAAGACTAGTAATCTCCAGGGCAAGCTAGTGAGCTTGCCTAGCTGACGGACAAGCACTAGGTTCACTTCAGAAATCCAGTATTAGTAATAAAAGTAGAGAGTAATGTAAAAAAGACATCTAACATCAACTATGGGTTTCTACATGCACTAACACAGATATATGCATCTACATACATGCATATATGCATACATATATATATATATGCACTCACACACATAGAAACACACACATGCATAAAAACAAAAAACATAAATACATACTATTTTTCTAGTTACTTCTTTCTCTTAGAAGCGTTAATTCAGTTATGGTAATATCTATGCATCTATTTCCAGAGAGATGATCATGATAACTGAACTCCTATTAAGTACTGAAATCATACATTAACACTGCAACATGAATCCTTTCCCTGATAAAACACTGAAATAACCTGTGTTTTCTTTTTCTGGCAGTATTTAGGATATGCGAAAACTATTTGTACATTTCCTCATTTATTTGTACCAAATGATCCCTTAGAATAAGTAAGTATAGGCAAGTTCACAGAAAACATTTTTATGCTCATAATTGTGATTACAAAATTTCAAATAAGTCTTGGAGACATAAAAAGTATTACAAATAATCTCTCTAAGTTTCATCAATGCAGTAAACTGCACATAAATATATTTGCTGTCTTACTGGCACAGTGGGAAGATGATGATTATGGGCTGAGAATATATGTCATTAACAACCAACACCTTTCTTCTGGTGACCTCCTGAGTCCACTCCTTGTCCACTTATCTGTGTGAAATTTAAATTTCTTGGGAGGTCTTCATAGGGGCACCATGAAAAATATCTGGCAATGGAAGACATACATGTAAATTTGCTTTTCTGACAAAATGCCACATTTGAGCTTCTGACTAGCCAGCTCGTTCTGAAGATGTTCAGTCTCTGCCACCCCAGGGCTGGAGTCAACGGCAAGCCACCATTCCCCAATGCATAGCATTTTTAGCTGGGATTCGAGCTCAATTAATTCTATTTGCATGGCAAACACTCCTGAACTATTTCTCCAGTCCTCACTTGAAGAGCGGGGAAGAAGTGATTGCAGTTATTTGCAGTCACTACCTGTCTACATACAACCAGAAAGAGCTTTAGATGTTCCTAGGAATACCATTTCTGTGTCTTGTCAGTACTCTTTCTACTCAGGTGTAGTTATACCTTGTATCTCATTGGCTTTACTTTATTTTCCACAACATGTCACAAGTTTGTCAAAAAGAAATTAGAGTCACAACTTAATCGCTGTTACCTGACAGTATTTATTTCATGATCATGTGTGCCAAACAGGTTTAAAAAGATGACACTTATCTCTCGCAGCATGTTCCTACTCAAGGAGCAGTCAGGAACTGAATAAGGTCACTGCATATTTTCATAAGCAGTGACAGCTAAACACATTTCAGCTCAACAAGCTCAAGGAGCAGGTATAGATCTTAATGTTGGTACAACATCCAGTTTGTTTTTTATTTTGTTTTGCTTTTATTAAATACTACTCTTTCATTCTTTGACATTTCATGCGTGAATAAAATGAGTTTATAATATTTTCACTCCCTAATGCCTAATTCTATCTTCCCTCTTCCTCACTTCCTTTCTCCTTTCCAGCCAATCTCCCTGCTACTCTCATGTCTTTTGGCAAGTGTGCTCTACTGGATTCAATTTGGGATGCCTGTACTGGCAAGTACCTTAGTACTCGTTGAGGTCAGTGATCAAATGAATACCTCCCCTTCTCCTGCTTGGAATTAGTCTTAAACAATTTGTCAGTAAAGTGTGTGTGTTGTTTCTTGAAATCTTCCCCCTTGAATGGTGAAATACTGTTAGATTAATTATCATACAGGTCTTCTGGAAGTAGCATTGCTGCAATGAGTTAATAGATACAGCAGTCCTATTTTGACCATAGGATACTACCTAGCAGCCCTCCTCCCCACCCTCAAGCTCTTGCATTCACTGCCTCCCCTCTTCTGCAAACAGGATGGTGGTAATTTCAATTTTCTGCCTAGGACTGAAAAGTTTGCAACCACTTACTCTCAGCACTTTGACCGGTTATGGTTCTCTTCCTTAAATATTTTCCATTGCAAAATGACAGCATCCCACTTTTGCAGTTTGATAATTTATTTCAACTTCTACTGGCTTTGTCACTAATGGGTTTTCTACATAATGGCAATAGTAAGTATATTTTGTTATGATTGTTAAATATTGAACTCTTGGCACTCAAGTGTTACATTTTCAATAAAATGAAGAAAAGGCTGCTCCCTAGTAGATCTAGAGGGATGATAATATGCTAAATGACTGAGAGGCATCCAGAGGAATGTGGAGATATGTAACATGTCTTCTTTCCCAAAGCTCTTGTGAAAGAGAGGCAAGAGCTGATTGATTTTTAACTGCAGCGGAATGATTTCCTGGGCCTTTCAGTCATTTGTCTAACTATCCAGGCTTGCTGTTTATCATCTCCCTGGAAGCAGAAGACCTGATTGAATGTGTACCTCTGAGCTCCAAGGATTATGCAAGTCTGATTGTCAGCCCATGAATCACCATAAGTTTTTATATTATGTGACTCTGAAGCACCCGTGCTTCTAATTGCAGATTTCTGCTTAAAGCTTCTATGATGGCTGAGGTGCGGTTCTCAATCCCTCTGTGACCCAGTCTGCCTGGTATAAACTGATTGATGTTACTGGCCAGTTCATTGGAAGGTTAGACAAATTGTGACTGTGCAGAATCGATCAGCTGATCACTTAACAATCCATATTATTAACTATATAATTATTACATGCATGGCATTTATCCTTATCTCTTCTTTATTTCAATCATTTCTAAGATTTGCTGTTCCATTTTCTCTTCTGTAGCTGACATAAATACACTGACAAAACAACATAAGGGAACAAGAAGCCTATTCCACCTTATGATTCTCAGTTATGTTACAAGAATAACAGAGAAATTCCTACTACCATCAGGAGCTAAGGATTTGGCCATATATATGCACATGAAAAGCTGAGAAAGGGGCACAGTTTCTTTCTTGCCAGCATGCCTATATGTCAAAATACTAAACCAGATTCCTTCATCTTATATAGAATACATGTAGCTATACCAATCATTCTTTTAATTTACAAGGTGTCGAGGATTAGTATAGGTATACAGAGGGCACAGAACAACAACAACAAAAAAAAAAAACCTTAACTGCCTAAAATTTTCCTTCAAGGACAAGAAATATAAGAGCACCAAAGGAAACCAGAAACCGGAGACAGCAATGTATTTGAGGAGAATGATAGACAAAGTTATTATCAATAGCAACATTCCCTAAGTAGTATTGGCAAATCGTTTAGATTAGGCCTTGTTAGGAAAGTTGCCAGAAATGTAAGAGATCTGAGGGTACTATGGAGTGGTGTTGGGGGGGTGGTCTCTGAGGAAACCTAAGAGACACATAGTGGCAGGGCTTAATGTGCTCCCTCCCCTTTCAGCTCAGAGTGAGGGTTGACTTCTTCAATTCAGATTTCCTAGGCAAGTTAAGTGATATCTGAGAAGAGAGCAGACCAGTTGAAAATGCTAGCAGGGAAGCCTTACTTGGGATAATCTTTGCCCTCTTCCTACCAAGCAGGTAGGCTGCCCAGGTTGGGAAGAATATCTCCATGGTTGGAAATCAATATAGGTACCTGAATTTAATTTACAGAAAGCATGCAGACAGTTTTTCTGCTTCCTTTGCCCCAGCCCCTGCCATTACATGATGCACTCATTCAACATATATGCTTGGAGTGCTGCCTTTCTATGGCACCCTGCTCAGAATAACAGAAGCCAAAGAAGATGTCAATTCACTGGAAATTAACATTGCAGACTTTGGGGAAGAATTCTTAAATGACTAAATGGACATACAAAAAGAACACAATAATATATTTTTAATAAAAATAAAAAAGATAAATTAGGAAAACTTAAAAATGATACTGCAGAGTTAGAAAGGGGTTGCTTGAATTGGTAGGGTTAGGGAAAGTCATTCCGATAAGCTCTAGTGTGACCTGGAACTACTGCATCACAAGGATTCAGCTGTATTCACATAGGTCAGCAGAGGTCAAGAGGGAGCAGAGATCTGAGGCAGGAAGGAACTTGCAGGATGACTGGGTCACAGCAAGACCATGTAAGGGGTGTCTGAGGAGCAGTGAATGAGGTGAAAAGAATGTTAGATAAGAGCAAAAAAAAAAAAAGACAGAAAGTCATTTTTGAGAGACTGTACAGGCTATGATAAATGGTCTGAATATTATCCTACTTGACATGGGAAATAGCTAAAATGTGTCTGTATAGGTGTGAGATAATCGGATTTATATGTCAGACTAACTTTTGATTGAAGAAAGGACTTAGAGAAGAAAATGGGAGAGTATTCTTAGGGAAAATGACAGTAGTACAAAAGTCAGTTCTTAGGCTTATAATATATTTTTCCACAATTGCATGATTAGAACATTACTGATCTCTGAGAAGTTTTAACAGTTCTGAAATAGAATGAGAAAAACGTGATAGCAGTAATTGTTTACCTGTGCATGTGCGCACATGTTTTTTAAATATGCAATTTATATGGTCACCTGAGCAGAACAGAAGTTGATTTTTAGGATATCTGTCTTGATCAACCATTTAACTTTTTGGGACAGGGTCTCTCACAGAGTCTAGAGCTCACCATTTTGGCTAGCCTGGCTGATCAGACAACTCGAGGTTCTTCTGTCTCCCCTCACAAGCACTAGGGTTACCGGCATGCACATCACTCCTAACTTTTTATGGGGGTGTTTGTAAGTTAAGCTCAGATCCTTGTGTTTACACATGAAACACTTTATCTACTGAAATATCTTACCAACAACACTATTTTGATAACAGTTATGTATAAGCATATCAATTTTCAATTTAGTTCTTTCTACATATTTCACAACTGTCATTTCTTGAAGAGAACTCAACATCGTTTTGATATTTTGTCCTTTGAACCTGTTCAAGATTTTTCAGTCACTATTTAGAAAATATTTTGTTATTAAGTATCAAGTCCAAGGGGAATTTAAGAATCTGGGGCATAAGTAAGTAATGGGTAATTTGAATGCCTGACAATAGTTGATATTCCAATGATAGATGGTGCAGGATAGATTGATCCAAATTTGTTAATAATTTTTCATCACTGGAGGAGATTCTTAATGAGGAACAGAGATCATGGGGTCAAGGTCATTCTGTGTCTGCTTCAGAGATCTAATACGACCTGAAGTTCTGTTTCACTAATGTTTCTGTTGCCAGAAAATAGTAATTACTTTCTTCATTCATGAAATATCACAATTTCTGATGGACATTTAAGAAGAGTGTGCAATTACTATAAAATATCAATTTTCTTTTTTTTTATTCAAAAGTTGAGGGACTTTATTTTTTTTATTAAAAATTTAATTATACATTTTAAAATTTTTTTACCAGTTCCCTCCCTCCTCCCTCCTCCCCCCGAACCCCCTCCTCTCCCCCCTCTCCCTCCCCATCCCCCAGTGCCTCCCCACCAATTCCCAGAGAGTCCTTTATTGTGTACGCCTAACTCTCCACTGGGTCCTCCTCTCCAATGACATAAAAGGACCCAGTGGCATTTCCATAAGCCCTTTCTCTTGTTCCCCTTAAGCATAGGATCACTACTATGGCTGTCAATCCCTTGCCTCCAGGGGTCTCGGTGCCCTTAACAGATGCTAGACTTTATGAGGGCAACAGTGCATTGGACATTGCGCAAGGCATGCAAAGTCCCTTTATGATTGCTTTGGCCCCAACTATTGTTGAGAATCTTGCAAATCGTTGCTCCTCCCATCCTTTTGCTCTTACAATCTTACCGCCCCCTCTTCCGCAAATGTCCCTGAGCTCCAGGATGGGGAGAGATTAGGGTGGCCTAGTTCTAGGTGATTGATATAGAGTCTCTGAAGTTCTGGATTGTGGTTGGTTGATTTTCTTTTGCAGTTTTGCTGCTCCTGCAATGCCCTTCACTCCATTCTGCTGGGCACTGTATGTCACCCCCTGGCCAGAGACAAAAGCTGTTAAACTGGAGTCTTGTTATAATAGCACATTCAAGGGTATATGTAATAAGAGTAGGAAACCTCAGTGAGGGAGGGGTCCATCACCCATTTGCAAAATGATTACTTTTTATCTGCTAGACTCTATGCCCCCCCTTCTGGTGATATCAAAAAAGAACATCTGTGAAATTAACCAGGTTTCTCATTACTTACATGCAGACCTTGATGGAGTCCTATTTTCTCTGCTGTAACATGGTCCCCTCTCTCCTTGTTTCTGGTTTGGCCCTCCTACCCCATCTCTCTTGTTCATAATCCTTGCAATTACTGTGTTACATAGGTTTACTTTTAAGTGTCTCAATGTGGGCTGGATGAGTTTGGTACTAGGAGCCACCTATTAAGGAGTACATAAGGCGCTTAATTTTCTGGGTTTGGGATACTTCACTTAATATAATTCTTTCTAATGACATCCATTTCCCAGCAAATTCCAGTAATTCATCATTTTTGATGGCTGAGTAGTACTCCATTGTATAGATGTACCACAGTTTCCTTATCCACTCGTCAACTGTGGGACATTTAGGTTGATTCCATGACTTTGCTATTGTAAACAGTGCTGCTATGAACATGGTCGAGCTTGTGCTATCGAGGCAAACCTCTGCTGCATGGGGGGTTATTCCCAAAAGTGGGATAGCAGGGTCATATGGCATTTCAATCTTTAATTTCTTTAAGAATCTCCAGACAGCTCGCCAGAGTGGCTGTATGAGCCTGCATTCCCACCAACAATGTAGGAGAGTTCCCCTCTCTCCACATCCTCTCCAGCATATGTCGTTGTTTGTATTGTGGATTTTTGCCATCCTGACCGGGGTGAGATGGTATCTCAGGGAAGTTTTGATTTGCATTTCCCTGATGGCGAAGGAAGTGGAGCATTTTTTAAGATATTTGTTAGACATTTTAATTTCATCCCTGGTAAAGTTTCTTTGAAGTTCCAGGGCCCATTTTTTAATTGGGCCAGTGTTTTCCTTGGAGTTTAGTTTTCTAAGTTCTTTGTGCACTCTGGACAGTAGAGCTCTGTCAGATATGTGGTTAGTGAAGATTTTCTCCCATTCTGTGGGTGGCCTTTGAGCTTGTGTTACAATCTCTTTATCTGAACAGAAGCTCTTTAATTTCACAAGATCCCAACTGTTGAGAGTTGGTAGCAGTGACTGTGCCATTGGATGTCTGTTTAGGAAATGTTGGCCTAGCCCAATCAGCTCGAGGGAGTTCCCTATCCTTTCAACTATGTTTTTAAAGTCTCTGGCCTTAAATCAAGGTCCTTGATCCATTTGGAATTAAGTCTTATACATGGTGACAAGTATGGGTCCAGCTTTAATCTTCTGCATGTGGAGATCCAGTTTTGCCAGCACCATTTGTTGAAGATGCTGTTCTTTTTCCATTGGATTTTTTGGGCCCCTTTGTCAAAGACCAAATGGCTGTATTTTTGTGGGCTTATATCTGGGTCTTCAATCCTTATCCATTGATCTGTGTGTCTATTTTGGAGCCAGTACCAGGCTGTCTTTATAACTATGGATTTGTAGTATAAACTAAGGTTTGGTATGGTAATACCTCCAGCAGTGATTTTGTTACTCAGGATTGTCTTTGCTATCCTGGGTCTTTTGTGCCTCCATATGAATTTTGAGATTATTTGGTCAACTTCTTTAAAGAATTGCTTTGGGATTTTAATTGGAATAGCATTGAATTTGTATATTGCCTTTGGTAGGATGGTCATTTTTACGATGTTGATTCTACCAATCCAGGAACATGGGAGGTCTTTCCACCTTCTGGTGTCTTCTGCTATTTCTTTCTTTAGGGTTTTAAAGTTTTCATTGTAAAGGTCTTTTACCTCCTTGGTTAGGTTTATACCAAGGTATTTCATTTTTGGGGGGGCTATAATAAATGGGATTGTTTCTCTCAAGGCTTTTTCACTTCTTTCATTCTGGGCATATAGGAAGGCCTCTGATTTTTGCACATTTATTTTGTATCCTGCCACCCGGCTGAACTTCTCAATTAGTTCCAGGAGCTTCCTGGTGGAATTTTTGGGATCCCTCAGGTATAAGATCATGTCATCTGCAAATAGGGATAGCTTGACTTCTTCCTTGCCGATTTGAATCCCTCTTATGTCCCTTTCTTGTCTTATGGCTTCAGCTAAGACTTCAAGTACAATATTGAATAGAAGTGGTGAGAGTGGACAGCCTTGTCTAGTTCCTGATCGAAGTGGGAATGCTTCCAATTGTTCCCCATTGAGCATAATCCTTGCTGTGGGCTTGTTGTATACAGCTTTTATTATACTGATAAAGGTTCCTCCCATTCCTACAGTCTCTAGCGTTTTGATCATAAAAGGCTGTTGGATTTTGTCAAAGGCTTTTTCTGCATCTATCGAGAGTATCATGTGGTCTTGGACTTTGGACTGGTTTACATGATGAATTACATTTATTGATTTGCGTATGTTGAACCAACTTTGTGTGACGGGGATGAAGCCTACTTGCTCCCCGTGAATGATCTTTTTGATATGTTTTTAAATCCGATTTGCTAAGACTTTGTTGAGAATCTTTGCATCTGTGTTCATCAGAGAGATCGGCCTATAGTTTTCTTTTTTAAGTGCATCTTTATTAGGTTTTGGGAATAAGACGATATTAGCTTCATAGAAGGAATTTGGCAGTGTTCCTTCCTTTGCTATTTGATGGAACAGTTTAAGGAGTATTGGTGTTATTAACTCCTTAAATATCTGGTAGAATTCTGTGCCGAATCCATCTGGCCCAGGACATTTTTTGGTGGGAAGATTCGAGATTACTTCTTCAATTTCCTTGTATGTTATAGGACTATTTAAATAATTCACAACTTCCTGATTCAATTTAGGTAGGTTGTGTTTACTTAGAAATTCATCCATCTCTTTTGTGTTGTCAAACTTCACAGAGTATAAGTTTTTGAAATATGATGATATAAATCTCTGGATTTCTTGGGTATCCGTAGTGATAACTACATGTTCATTTCTAATTTTGTTAATTTGGGTTTTCTCTCTCTTGCTTTTGGTTAATTTAGCTAGGGGTGTATCAATCTTATTGATTTTTTCAAAGAACCAGCTTTTTGACTGGTTAATTTTTTCTATCGTTTTCTTAATCTCGATTTCAGATATTTCTCCCCTTATTTTGCTAATCTCCTCTCTTCTATTACTTTTGGGATCAGATTGCTCAAGTTTCTCCAAAGCCTTAAGCTGCATCGTTAAATTATTTATTTCTGATGTTTCCAATTTTTTGATGTAGGCATTAAGAGCTATGAACTTACCTCTTAGAACAGCTTTCATTGTGTCCCAGAAATTTTGGTAAGTTGTATTTTCATTTTCGTTCACTTTCAGAAAATCTTGAATTTCCTGTTTAATTTCTTCCTGAATCCAGTTCTCATTCAGCATCATATTGTTAAGTTTCCAGGAGTTAGTGTATTTTCTCTTGTTTGTTGTGTTGTTGTGGATGTCCAGCTTTAGGCCATGGTGGTCTGATAGGGCACAGGCTAGAATTTCGACTTTTTTGTATTTGTGTAGATTCATTTTGTGGCCCAATATGTGATCTATTTTGGAGAAAGTTCCGTGTGCTGCTGAGAAAAATGTGTATTCTTTGGTACGTGGGTGAAAAGTTCGATAGAGATCTGTAAGGTCCATTTCAGTAAGGGTTTGGTTAAGCTCCAAAGTGTCTCTGTTAAGCTTTTGACCTGTTGATCTATCCCATGTTGAGAGGGCGGTGTTGAAATCCCCGAGAATTATCGTTTGGGGGTTGATTTCTTGCTTTAGACGCTGTAGGGTTTTCTTAATGAATGTGGAGGGGCCCATATTGGGTGCATATATGTTCAGTATTGTGAAGTCTTCCTGGTGAATTGTACCTGTGACTAAAATGTAGTATCCATCTGTGTCTCTTATGATTTTCTTTGGTTTGAAGTGACTTTGTCTGAAAGCATAATTGCTACCCCTGCCTGTTTCCTGGTTCCATTAGCTTGCAAGATTTTGGACCAGCCTTTCATTCTTAGGACGTGCCTATCTTTTGTGGTGAGATGAGTTTCCTGAAGGCAGCAGATTGTTGGATTGTGGTTTTTAATCCAAGTTTGTAATCTGTGTCTCTTAATCGGTGAGTTAATGCCGTTGACATTTAATGTTATAATGGAGAAATTATTTTTAATTCTGGACATTTTTTATGTTTAGTAGATTTTGTAAGCATGTTGTTTGATATTTATATTTTGGTGGTATTATACTTCCATTCTGTCCTCCTGGATACGCTTGTTCTTTTTTTCAAGCTTGAGTATCATTTCTAGCATTTTTTGAAGGCCTGGTTTGGTAGACATGTATCCCTTCAAGTTGTCTTTGTGCTGAAAAACTTTTCTTTCTCCCTCAATCATGACAGATAGTTTTGCCGGGTATATCAGTCTGGGTTGGCATTTTTGCTCATTTAATACTTGAAGTATGTCTCTCCAAGCTCTTCTTGCTTTTACTATTTCCATTGAGTAGTCATTTGTTATTCTAATAGGTTTACCTTTAAAAGTGACTTGCTCTTTTTCTCTTGAAGCTCTCAGCACCTTTTTTTTGTCTTGAATGTGGAGTGTTTTGACTATTATTTGCCGTGGAGATTTTCTATTTTGGTCATATCTGTTTGGAGTGCGAAATGCCTCTTGTATTTGGATAGGCCTCTCATTCTTTAATTGTGGGAAGTTTTCATTTATGATGAATTGAAATATTTCCTCATGTGTGGTATTTTGGGATTCTTGTTCTGGTATTCCATGAATGTGCATGTTTCCTTTCTTCAGGGTGTCCCATATTTCTTGAATGTTCCTCTCCATTATCTTTTTGGCTTTAACAATCTCTTCCATTGAGCTGGTTAATTCTCCTACTTTGTCTTCAAGATCTGAGATTCTATTTTCTGCCTCATTTGTTCTGCTGATAAGACTCTCTGTGGAGTTTTGGGTTGAAGATAACTTATCTCTTAGTTCAATTTTAAACTCTGCCTGAGACTGTTTTACCTGCTCTATACCTATTTTTGTTTCTTGAACTGTTTTTCTCAACTCCTCCAGGTTCCTGTTGTGTTCCTGTTCAAAGTGGTTGACACGGTTATTTAACTCTTCTCAGATTTCCTCTTTCATATTATTAATCATGGTAATGATCATACTCTGAAAGTCGTTATGTTGGGTCTGGCTTTCATGGCTATTTTCTATGGATTTGTTCTGGTCGCAATCCATCGTTATGGGATTGATTCTTTTGGTGGGAGATTGTTCTTGGGGTTTGTTTCTCAGTGGATCTGCACTTTGACTTGTACATTGTTGTTTTGTTTTTTAGAACCTTTCAGTTTCTGTGTGTTTTTCACTGAACCGATGTAGTTGGTATTGTTACACCTGCCAGTTGTTACTAGTGCTTGCCTTGGATTGGGTATGTTTGTGTATTGGTATTGTTATATCCTAGATGAGACTACTAGGATATTAGTACGTCAGTTACGTAACCAGGGGATGAATATAAGTATGGTAGTGCACTTTTATGATCTAGTGTCTTGGTGAAATGTGAGGGTGGGTGGTGTACTCCCTGGAGTTGTATGTTTTTGGGGTGGCTGTATGAGGAAGCTGACCTACAACATTGCTACTAGAAAGGATCAGTAAGGTGAAAGAAAAGAAAAAGAGTAAGGAAAAAAAGAAAAAAAAAAAAGGTTTACTTATCTTTAGGCTGGATGTGAAGAGTCTCGCATGTGATACAATGGTTGTAGTGAAGTCCAGATGTATGCCCTGTGTTCTCTTTGTTCCTTAGAGTTTTGCTTGAGTTTCCTTTGTACTCTATTGAATTCTGCGTAGCAGTGTGACTTCCGTGGACCACATGCGTAGGTCCCTGGTGGGCCAGAGAGGCAGAGGGTCTGATGTTGATGGCAGAATTCTTCACCTGCGACCTGAGGGGGGGCAGAGGGGCGCGGGGGCGGGAGGGCACAAGGTGCTGGTGTCTGGGGCGGGGCCCCGGAGGCTAAGCTGGCGGCCATGCGCGGGTGCTGCTGGCCCGGCGGCTGGGCTCCGGGGTGGGGGGCGGGGCTGGGAGGGCTCGCTCTCACCTGGCGCTGGTCGGGGTTCGGCGTGGAGGGTGGGCTGGGGGCAAAGCCGGGGGCCGCGGGCACGGGTGCTGCTGGCCGGGCGGCTTGGCTCCGGGTTGGGGGGCGGGGCTGGGAGGGGCTCGCTCTCACCTGGGCTCTGGTTCCGGTTCGGCGCGGAAAGGGGGCTAGGGGCAAAGCCGGCGGTCGCGCGCGCGGGTGCTGCTGGCCGGGCGACTCGGCTCCGGGGTGGGGGGGCGGGGCTGGGAAAATATCAATTTTCAATTAGTTCTTTCTACATATTTCACAACTGTCATTTCTTGAAAAGAACTCAACATTGTTTTGATATTCTGTCCTTTGAACCTGTTCAAGATTTTTCACTATTTAGAAAATATTTCATTATTAAGTATCAAGTCCAAGGGGAATTTAAGAATCTGGGGCATAAGTAAGTAATAGGTAATGTGAATGCCTGACAATACTATACCCCAGGATGTAATAACTAATTATTTTGTGATGCAAGATTATATTTTTGCATTTTCATAAGAATATTTTATATGTATAATTACAATTCTCTAAATAGTTTATGAATATAACTCTGGAGCACAGATTTTTGACCAATATTCATCTATTTTGCATAAACACCAGAAACATAATCAAAAATTTTCTTAAATATGTATTAGTTTAAACCAGTTGAATTTTGACCTTCAATATCATAAGTTAATATTCTCTCAATTCTCATCTGGAAGAAAAGTCTTATCATAAGAAAAGAAGAGATTTTTGGGTTGCAGAGAAACAATTTAAGATGAGGGGGAAAAAGAAACCACATCAGAAATAAATTTATCAGGTGGCAATAAGTGGTAAAGGATTAGTCTTGGAAATAGATTCATTTGCAGGCCTTCCTGAGATGATAAAGTATTGAGTAAAGTTCATAATCAATAAGCCTTCAAATTATTAAAATTTGAGAAGCAGCCTTCTGAACTGAAAGAAGTATAAGCTTCAAGTACTCATGATATCCACGCTGTTAATGTTGAACAATTGCCCTTCCTGGAAATGGGTGGCATGGGTGGGCACATCAGGTGGTCTCTTTTTGTTAACATCAGATTCAAGAACTGCAGTTTAAATTCTTGTTCTTGTATTTGACTTTTAACACAAAGTCTAATTACCTAACCAGAACACTTAATGGGGATGAGAGAATCCATTATCACAAGGAGACCTTTGCCAAATGCCTGTTCACTCATCATATATGGGCTGAAAAGCAATCTAACCTTGGCTATGAAGTCATTTTTTTCCAAAATCCGTCTTCAGATCCAGTAAATCCACTTAAAACCTTAGTGGAAATGGAGATTATAAGCATCTAACACATGTTTCCTAAGTGTTGCCTGGCATGATGTTGCAAAATATATTTCCTGTCTTAATATCCCAACCCTGGCCAACCTGACAAAGTTATATTTGTATTCAAAGTGTGCAGCCAACAAAACAATGTGATCTAAAGGCTTGTCATATGCTAAATGACTCACAGTGCTTTGCAGACAACAGGAAGTTGCACTTGCACAAAGTACTAGAATTAATGTGTCGAGGTAAGTGACAAGTTCTTCAGCTGATACATACATCAAAGAACTAAGCTCCTCATAACCAGCTTGTCATACTTGATTACATTCTGAGAAAATACCCCACATAACAATGTGACTTTGTTTATTAAATCTAACATATTAAATGCAGTCTGACACTAAAAATGACTCTCATTTTTACATGGGAGAACGTATTTCCATAAACTATATAATGGAGAATAATTTAAACAACATTAACCATAAACGAGTTTGGAGAAAATATTGTTATAGGTTGTGTTAAAATGTCCTGAGATCAGACAGGCTTGGAACAAACGATTTGATGGTGTCTTATTTTTTGTAAGTTTATTTTATTTGGAGCAGGATAAACACTACCTTAAAATATTCTCTCAGAAATAAAACAATGAGGTCTTAAGAGTTCTTAATGTAGACATTCTGAAATTGCTCTTTTGGGCTAAAGACAAAACTATGAAAAATAAAAAATATGTTTCAGATCCCTGAGATGAAAAACATTGCCAACTGCTTTCTCTCTGAAAAGCTAAGTCACAGGAACCAGTGTGTCAATGTGATTTTATCAAGCTTTAGAAGATTGTGCACATTTGATAAATAGGACTAACAAAAACCACATTATAGTGCCAACTAAGGTCACTAGGAGGTCTAGCATATGAGGGGTCCCCCAAAGGAATAGGACCTCACTCATGAGCCCTGAGTAGAGTACCAGTGTCAAATGTAAAGGTCAAATATCTGGGTATGAAAGGAAAAAGGCAAGAAGCCCTGGTGTAGCCAAGCCTTAAACCAGAAAAGTACAGAGAGGTAAGAATGTTCATGTGAAAGCAGAAAAAGATATGACCTCTAAGTAGCTACTCCTCCAACCACTCCAGCATATGGCTTTCATTAGCACTGATGCAGAGAATTAATTCTTGGTACTGTGATAAGAGAAGAGGTTCATCTGTCATGAGGGTAGTAAATGCCGTCCTGATTTATCCCTGTGACGTCAGCCAGTCAAATGGGATCAATTAAAGGCACGATGTTAATACTGACTATGTAACTGGCACCCAGCAAGTGTGACTGTTACCTGTATCACCTTAGTATTCCTGATATCACCCACTTTATAAGAATGAAGACAGAGCAGATACCTTCTCCTTTCATGGAAACTGATTCCATACAATTAGGACCATGTTGGGTAGCTTGTGGAGCCTCTGGTTGTAAAGTCTTTCTAGGTAAAATGCCCTTGCCCATGGCTGAAGTTTGAAGACACTTAGATGACATTATAAAAACAGATTATTTTAGGGGGTGCAACAGAATTTTGAAAGTTCTTATCCATGTGATTCTAGCTTGCTAATGTGATCTTCTGGTGTCAGTGTTTAAAGAAAAGCCAATAGGTGGAATAACACATAAATGACTCTAAAAGAGGTTCAGACTTATAAACAGCAATGACTTAAACCAGCTATGGTAGTATGTTTGCTACTATTTATCTCAATTTAATAGGAAAGGAATAAACAACAAAAGACTAGCCTATTAATAACTGGAAAGTATAATTGCTTTTGCTATCCAGTCAAATGGTGGTTAATGAAATGATAAATTCAGCTATAGAAAGTTTGAAATCTGTATTTTCCTAGGAGTCCAGGACAAGTGGTATGCTGAGAGTGAGAACAAGGTACTGACAGGATAGGCACAGGAATAGACACAGATGAACTTGTATAGAAAAAGATTTCACTGTGGCTCTCAAAGCAGATGTAGATATGGGTGTGGGTGGGGCTATGGATGTGGCAGTGGATACTGTGGCTATGGTTATGGTGGGAGATGAGGATGCACATGCAGATATGGTTGTCAGGGGACATAGCACAGATTTGTGGAGATCTATGGTGACAGAGTCAGAGAAGGGTAATAGTTTTGGAAGAACAGTCTCTGATATATGTACCAAGGATTTCAAGAGTTATTTACAAGGAAACATCTTTAATTCTAAATATCCCTGAAAGTCTAGGTGGGAATTTGATTCTGAAACACTTGGTGTAGAGAAAAAGAAAAGGAAAAAAAGAAATGAACAAAAAGATACTTAGAGAATAAAACTCACAATAGTATCATCAGTGTGACAAAGGAGACAGACAAACGAAGCCATATGACAGAATAAAAAGCAGTGCAAATACAATACAAAGCAGTGACTTTCATGTTGAATATTTAGAAGAAAGCAAAACTACAGGAAGGGAAAAGGGCAAGTAGCTCTCTAAGTAAGAAATCACTCTTCTTGCTTGGGAGGTGATTCTGATTAGGACTGGAAGTCAGCCCTTTCCTTGATGAAAGACCAGAATCATAACACAATCATCTGCTTCATTAGCAGGTCCCGGGGTTATTAGCAGGCCTTCTAGTCCGTAAACTGAACCACCATCACTAGAGAGACAAGACAACAAGATCAGATGGGTGTGTGCTTCTTCAAGAGTCAGTCAGCTGAACCTGGGCATAGGTTTTCAAAAAAGGAAGAGATCTGAACACTTCTTAATCTCTGATTTTAGCATTCAGGATCCATTCTCCTGATAGAGCCTTCACAGTTTCCATAGCTATAAACCTCAAGTTGCCAACAGTAGCCTTACCTCTGTGGTCCATCTCATAACCCAAGGTCATCAGAGATCTGCATAATTAACAGTTCTATTTTTTCTCTTCAAAAATCAGAGTTGCTATAAAAATAGAAGTATAATATTCTTATCCAACAAATGGCTTTTCATTCTGGTTGGCAATTGTTTTTAGGTACTAGAAGAGAGTAATAATTAGGATCCATTATCAAGATGATTGGAACACTGAATCACTATAATGGCCTCTGTCTATAAAAATCATGGTGTCCTGTTCATATAAATGATTGTTTTATAGCCATTTATGGAACCTAAACTCAAGGAAGCAAAAAAAATGCTATCTTGCTGAGACAGCTTCCACCTCTAAAAATATCAACAGGACTTGTCTTTTTGAGGGAGAAAGTTCAACATATTCTCCTTGAGAGAGGCAAGCACAGGGTGATTACACTCCCACAGGGTCAGCAGACGGAGGGGACGAGCCAGCCCAGTGTTTCTGGTACCCCATTTGTGTTAAAACATCAAGTCTAGAGTTTTGCACATTTCACTGGATTTGTACTTGTTTCAACAACTTCTCTCAGTCACCAATGTTTCAAAACCCATAGAACATTCTCACTCTTTCACTTTCTTCTCCCTGTACACATACACATGTGCATGCACACACACGTGCACAAGCAATAAAACAAGTGTTCACAGATGTCAAGATGGCTCCGTTCATGTTGCATGCAAACCTGACCCAAGATCAAATCCCAGACACATATGATGAAAGGAGATAACTGACTTCCAAAAATCCGGAAGTATCTCTCTCTCTCTCTCTGCAAATAAATTTTCTTAACAAAAAGAAAGTCAATGAAAGGAGTGGCTTTTTTTTTTAAAAGGAGTGTTTTTTCTTCACCTCCTTTTTGAAGAAGTAAGAGTTTCTATAAGATTTTTTTAAACACAACATTGTTATCCTCATCATTTATAAATGTTTCTTGCCACAACGCTTTCCTTTGTAATTTATGTAATGACTTCCCTCTAGGATAGTTTGGAAAGATGAAAGATAATTGCGGAAAAAAGTAGGTAGGGCTAGAGGTTGGAACTGACAACCACAGAATTTCACCTGCTGCCATTACCTTCCTTGCTTTCCCCTGAGCCATGGGGCACATCCCTATTGGCAAGACTCCTGTGACTAAGGCCTCTGCAGGGCTGGTGCTCTCTATAAAATCTAGCCTCATTTCAAGGATGATGGTGCTCAACGGTGTTATCAGTTATCCTAGTATTTCATTCATCACACCTCTTTTCAAATGTTTCTGCCTAGAATGCTATTCCTTACTTCTACCTTCTATGCTGCCATGCAAATCTATCATGTGATATCAGATCTTGTTGACATCATGGAAAACTTTAAAGAGAAAGTCTAAGTTAGAGAACTAAAAATGAAACACTCTTCATGATTTCCCTTCTAGTCCAAAAGAAAAGTACTGAATTTGTAGAAGATGTATCCAGTTCATTTTTGCTCACAAATTTAAAAAAGAAAAACAATGCATGACACAACAGTGACTGTGTTGTTGGAAGGGAGAGAGTTTCTGTGCAGGTGGGTATAGAGTGGGTCTTTATCAGCCTCTCCAAAACAATCTATAGCAATTAGAGTGGAAAGGCTTTTCTTATATACAAAAGGTAGAAAAGTCTTTATGACAGGTCCGTGGGCTCTTCTTCCAACAAGGTTATCATAATGCAACCCTAATGCACAAAATCCCTAAATCTCCACCTTCTATTGAGCCAGATTCCACACACCTACATAAGATCATCTCCCTCCAGAGGATCATCTCTCTTCCCCATAACTCCAAGATTAATACAGAGCATTGCATATTTATACAAGCCTCATTTAAATATATGTATAAATATGTATGTATAATGAAATATATTAATATACTACTACATGTAAATATTATATATATGTTTGTTATATATATTTGTATTACAAAATGGTCTCTGGAGAGTGAAACAGAGATCTTATAGTATGGAATCACTAAGTGAACAGTCTAGCCAGGATCTCAGGGTGTTGCCTCCAATATTTTTGAAGACATCTTATATTATCATATAAATTTACTTCATTATGTTTCTAAGCTCCCATGAAATAGTGATTGGAATACCTGACCAGAGACACATTCACACAAAACCATCCCAAAACATTTACCAGTGCTCAGAAATAGCATAATATAAATGCAAAAGATGAGAGAAAAATGTGATTCCAACTCTCCTGAAGTTGTCAAAGCCCGGAAGCCCACAGAGGAGGAAGTGTGCTCTATGTTTTATGCTGAGTGATGTTGCTTATATTTCCCTATCCTGCTTGTTTTTGAAATGCATCCTTTCAACCCTGCAGAGAATGAGAAGCGAACAGATACACAAACAAAAACTCAGCTGACTCTGAGTATCTTCCCTGCTGGATACACAAAATTAGACAGTCACTGATGTTAAACATGAAGGACTGGAGAAAGTAACGATGCACAGGGTCTTCTGATTTTCTGCAACCAGTCCACAGCCAAATATTTGCATTTTTGAAAGTTTATGGGGGAATGGAAGGGAGTAAACACACCTTGCACAAATTTCCTCCTGTTTTGCTCTTGCATGTTAGCTTCTGTTGATTTATATGTGCACAGGAATTTAGCTGTAATCAAAAGACAACAACATGACATATAAAGATAGCTTATCAAGAAAAACATAATGGTAGAAAATTTAAAATAGGGGCTAGGGAGATGACTCAGGAGTAGCCTTTGCCTCACAAGCAGAAGGTCCCATGTTTGGATCCTGGATCCCATGTAAAAGCATCAGTTAGTAAAGGTAAAGACCTGTACTTCCAGTCCTGGAAAGTGGAGCTTGGGAAACCCCAGAGCAAAGTAAAGAAGAGGTAGAATAATCCACGTGATTCCCAAAGTCACCTTTGTGCCTACACAGGCATATATAATGCTTTCTGATATCTACTGATACACATACACAAGTTAAAAGATAAAAAGAAATACAAAATACACAATCAAGTGATTCCACCCACATAATTAAGACAGAAATTTTTGTTTCCACCACAAAAAAGAGATTCATAATGCACAGTTGAATGAGGTACAATAAAAGCAGGAAGATATGAATTACAATGTAGGTTTAGAGACTTCCTCTGTAGCACTGGATAACTGGCCTAAACTTATCTAAACTTCAATCATTTTAAGTGAAAATGGATATAGTTCTGTTTAATCTCTGGGCATTTGGAAGAAAAGGTGGGGCCTGTGACATATCTCAACAGGTAAAAGCCCTTGTAATGAAGACTGATTACCAGAGTTCAATCTCTAAAACCCATGTAAAACTTGATGGCAAACACACGCACACACTAACAAATGAAAAAATTTAAAAGAATGTAAGGAGTATAACAACTGATACATCATCCATGCTCCAGCAAGAGCCCAGGCACAAATCACAATGGCAACCCAAATGAAGCATAGTGGGCCACACACAAAAAAGGACATAAAAGTAAGCGGGAGAATTAAGGGGAAAGGAAGGGTTCATGTAGAAAAAAAAGACGGGGATTTGGACTGGGTGATAGGGGGTAAAAATGGCACAAATTCATTGTATTCATGTGTGAAATTCTAAAAGAATTGATGTAAGCTGATAAATAATAAAATATATGGTATCTGTTATTTTCATTGCCAAGCAAGTCACTGCCTAATTTTGAAGAGACAGCTGTATCTGGAAACATAACTGCATTTTTAAATTTTATTTTAGTATTTTTATTATTTTGATAATTTCATATGTGAATACAGTGACATATATTTTGCTCCCTCTTTTTTTCACTGCAACCTCTTTCTCCCTGGCCAGTCTCCCTCCTTTAATGCAACATGACCAAAAATAAGCCTGCTGGTTTTATTCTATCCTATAAAAACATCTCTTGACAAACATTCCTTGCAGCTTCTCTCTTGCAGTAAACCTGTCAATCTTTTAATCCTCTGGGGTGCAGAGGACTTAGAAAAATCCAAAACAACCATCATATTTTTCTCTCCTACTTTATCTATGACCACTGTATTGTCTCCCAGAAGCTGCAAACTGATAATCTTTTGGATTACTGTAATTTCCATTGGTATTTCTGCCTAGTCTCTACCAGCTATAATCTGCTTTCCCAATTTCTTAAATTGACTTGTTGAACTATGAACATGATGATATATTGAGCTCTTTGTAACTAACTGACCCTCTCTTGCCTGCTCAATGTTTCCTAGATCTTTCTTATGCAATATATACTCCTTATTTCCCATTTGACTCTCATTTTTCTGCAGATTCTCAACCTTGGGGCAGTTGCTGACTGCATGTGACACATTTACTTATGACTTTGGCCTTTGGTACATACTCCTCCTGCCTTTAGACCACTTTCTCTTTAGGTGACTCAACTGCTGAACCTAAAATGCTGTTTGAATTCAGCTGGAAAAAGTTTACCACAGTCAATTACCCAGTCCCTTATAATCCTGAGCTACTTGTGAAGAAGTTAACAATATGCATGTAATGATGCATCATAATACTTACTGGTAAACTAAAGAACATACATTGTGTGTGTGTGTGTGTGTGTGTGTGTGTGTGTGTGTGTGTGTGTGTGTGTTCAGACCTTCAGATTCTCCCAGTACCTGGCACCTAGACTTGAGCCCTCTACAGGGTGAGACATGAGTGAGTGAGCAAGTGGAAGTGGAAACATTCTCTTATTTGACCTGACAAGTGTCACAGGCATCTCTGTAAATGAAGGTCTGGTGGCTGTGAAGTGGAAACACTTTGGACTCATGAACCTGAAGAGTGGAAAGGTTGATAACTGCTTCCCAGGACAAAATGTCAAAATGAGTTTGCAGTGCTGATTTTAAATGCACCCAGCCTGTTTTGATGATGGGAGAATTTGAAACTGAATTTATCAAAATGCATATGTCTATCAAAGAATACATAGGCCTGATATAAGTTACCTCAGGGTGATCCTCAAGAAGGTATTTTGTTGATAGAGAAATACAACAATGGTACAAAGGCTAGGGTGATCATCATCACTTATGAGTTCAATGTATTTTGATTTGAAAGCCTACCAAAAGTCATATACTGATCTTCTATGAAAACAATGTATTCAAGGGGACCAATGACAGTTGATAAGCTTTCCCAGCAAAAGTGGATTCACAGTAATATATGCACAAATTACTGAAGTGTTTACTTTCTATATGAATTAATTTTTCCCATTGACCTGTATATAAATCATCTTCCTAGGAAAAATTAAACCTTGCTCTAATTTGTCTTCATATGTAAAGAAAATGTCATATCAAGATGGGTTTGAGTGTTGTGGTCTCAAAGACCACCCCTCTACTACATCAATAACTTCTGATCACCTCTTAAAGAGTATTAAAAATGATTTTCACATGATAAGCTGACTCTAGAAAACATGTACAATTGATCAAGTCCTCATAAATAAGCTTTTAAACTGTAGTAGGTGTAAGAAAACTACAGCCTGAAAAGATATCTTACCCAAAGCCTGTATTTATAAATTAAACCTTATTGGGTTGAAAGACATCATCATTCATTTCGATATTATCTATGTGGCTTGTTTCCTTAACAAAAAATGAGTATCGTAACACAGAGTATATGGGTAACACAATTGTGACTTAAAATGCCTAAAATGTTCACTATTTATACGTTATGAACACTACCTAACACATCAAAATTAAGCACAGTTATCAAAACTACAGAATAAGCACTCCTCTTGGGGAAATACAGTCTTAAAAGGAAGAACCTCAGAGTCTATGAAAGAAGAACCATCTACTAGGTACTCTACCTATGTTCCTGGAAGTACACAGCTGTGCTTTTTCTCATTCTCGAAGAAGTTTCAAGCTACATTAAACGTAATGTCTTCTTAAAACATATTACAAGACGATGTCCATTAATCACCTCACAAAATTTAGAAACACTAAGTTCCAGGGAGACATAATCAGGGCATTCTATAGTTGGCCCTTGGTTGAAGAACAATAGCAGACTATAACAGGGTAATTCGGGGAGACTTAAATATTACAGTCACTTCATGGACATTTTCATGTTGCAGGGACCTTTTCTTGTTTCTGAGATTTCATCAATGAGTATAATTTTCCTAAGTACTCAGAAAAGTAAAACAACCTATGAGACTCAAAAGGGAATCTGCATGTTAGAGCTTTACTAAGGATGGACTTCCTGCTTGATGTAACTATATAACTATAACATATTGAGCATGTGTTTCAGGGCCTTCCTACTAGAAATACACTTTGGTATGTTTTCAGTTTTCATATGCATATGTTTATAGGGTACCTGCATTTATGGGCATGTATATATATATATAAACGTAATATATATATATATCTATATATATATATACACATCCATGTGTATGTGCGTGGGGGTGGCATGAGCTGCTATTAGGAAATATCACCATCACTCTTTTGCTTTATCAACTTGAGACTGGGTCTATATAATCAAACCCAAAGCTCGTCCCTTGAGTTAGTGTGGCTAGCCAGTTTGTAGAGTTACACTTTCATCTTTACCTTCCACAGCCTCTGGATATTTATTGTAATAACTATACATGAAGAATGTTGTTATCTTGAAACTGGTGGTATGGGAAATTCCTTCAGTCCTAAGTCCAAATTCAGATATTATGTTTACACCCTTTTGTCATTGTCCACAGTTTTCAATCTGTCCTGTCCCTCAATCCCAGGAGAGTAAGATTTTCATGTTATTCTGCTCCCACACTCCCACACTGCTGCCCTGGCTCCACATTGGAAGATCTAAGTTGGCAGCTTCCATTTGGGAATCAAGGTCTGATGGTCTTGTTCACATGAGGTTAGCAATCAGCTTCTTCACTTCCTACTTTGAACAACTCTGGTTATGAATAGGAGATAAGTGTTTCTATCCTTATGGATTTTTACAGCTTCCAGAACAGTGTCACAACATTTCACCTATAAAATAGGCACATCTGTCTTTTCCAAATTCCTCATAGAATACAAGAAATGACTAGCCCATACACGGGCAGAATTCCTTTGCAGATGGTGATAAAGAAAAGGCTTCCATCCACAAACAAGCCTCCTCTGTTGTTAAGAACGGTTTCATCTCAAAGAGAGCATTCATGTTGTAGTTTTATTATTTACGTTTAATTATATTATACTAGCTGACATTGTTTGAGGAAAACCAGTGAAAATTTGTTATCTTAAGGGGAAGAGAAAAATGAATTCATTATTTATAGACCAAATGCTAATAATCTTATTAATTGCAAGAGTAATAATATTGTTTAGTAGGATTTTACTTATACTTTATACTTATATCTTATACTGTGAACCACTAAGTCAGAAATATCTGATCAGTAGACCAAGGGATAGAAAATTATGGTTCACATGTCTGTCTGTTCCTCTCTGTGAAGAAAGACTTACTGGAATGAGTCACAGTTGTTTGTTTACTGTGACTGCTTTTCTTCGCTAAGGACACTCTCAGGATGCAGCAGGTGCAGTAGATGTAGTAGTTGCAACAAAGTCCAAGTGACCTACAAAGCCTATATCAATGTCTGTCTCATAATAAAAAATCAGATGACCCATGATGGAGGTTATCTCAGTTGATTCTCTTTAAATCTTTTATGTTATTTACTAATTTAAGAAAGAGAGAAGAGAGAGAAAGAGAGCACACATGCATGCCACAGGTGGAGATCAGAAGACAACTCTCAGAAGTCAGTTTTCTCCTTCCACCATGTAAGCCTCTGAGGATCAATATTGGATTGCTAGATCTGTGACCAGGTACCTTACCTGCTGAACCATCTCTCTGGCTTTGTATCTTAGTTCTTATGAAGAGCCCAAAATATAAATACTGATAACACTTCATAGAAATGAGGGAAATGAAATTAAAGGAATAGAAAGTTTTCTATAATCACAAAGAAGGTACAACAGCTAGAATTTGGACCCTAATAAGGCCTTTCGAGGTATCATAGTACCTTTAGACTTATCGTTTCTCTGGCCAACCCCACTCCTTCCTCTGCCAAAGAGGGGTGTGGATACAGCAGCAACTGTGATATTTCTCCTTGGCAACTTTGGGCCTGCCTAGTTTAACTCTGCCATTTCACACAATGAGGCTGAGATCCCAGGTTACTGCAGGAGTCATGACATACATTTATGCCGACACAGGATTTTTTTTTCCCAAATGCCTCTCTGGAAAATGTATTTCACAGAAATGGCTAAAGGAGAGAAATGAACCATCAATTTTAGCAAGAAATGATGGCAAGGCCTGCTACTACTTTCTATCTTTTGCTCACATAAATACCTTGTTCTCTGCAGCACCATGAACACAGTTATTAATTTGAGAACCGCAGCTACCTTATTAGGAAACATTCTTATGGTCAACCAAGACATGTATAGTTTAAAATATCTCTCTCACACTCCTGATTAGAAGCTGTGCACTTTGATTCAAGTTTATTTCAGCACCCAGCAAAATTGCCCTTGCAGTTCCCTAGCAATGGTCTCTGATTGGAAGATGAATCAGTAAGAAATGCTTGCTGAGCTCCTGACTAGCTCTTCTAGCTTCTCTTGACCCTTATCTCTCTTCCTCTGCCTTGAAGGCATCTCCAGTGCCTCCAGCTGAGTTTCCATCAGTAGGAAGAAAAGGCACCAACTCCTTTTCAGCCTGCTGATTCACCTTCCCACACAAGCTCATCCCTGTGCAACTAGGGCACTGAGTTCCGTTCCCTTTGCTTTCAACTCTTAAACAGACTCCTGTTCTCCTAGATTTCCCCCAAAGAAATTCACAGTACACTGGCCAAATTCAACTTATCCAGGTTTTACCCCAATCACCAACCTTAGCAGATGAACTTTCAATGTATATTTTTGTAGCTATTAGCCTGCTACACCATCAAACTGCTTAAGGGAACAAGGGGTTTATTTTCTCTTACGATTGTCCAGTTACAGTTCTCAGTCCAGCTTGATGGGAGAGCATGCACCAACACTAGGACGGAAGGAACTGGCAGCACTATCTCTACATAACAGCTGAGAGAGGGACGATCCTTACTTGCCTGACCAGCATGTCTAGCCAAGTGTACCCAAGGGTGCCAACTTTCTCAATAGGCTCTCTGTATTTTATTACAATCTCCTGCATGTTTGCTCTGGGCTTAACTCAACAACTAATTCTCTACAAATGTGTCCAGAGCTCAAAACCTCAACTGTCAACTATGACAGTTTTCCTGTCCACCCTCAATTCATTTTTCCTACTATAAGTTTATGAGAGTTTTTCCAATTAAGACTCATTAATTTTCATAACTAGGCCATTAAAAGATGAAAAGGACATAATTTTCACTGCCCTGGAATTTCTGTTTCCAGAGCAGACAGGATGTATTCGTAGAAAATGATGAAGTGATACTGCGAGTGGTATAAGGTAGCACATAAGATAGAAGAGAGCAAAGGGAATTAATACTCTGGAGGGAAAGAAATTAATGTGGATGGATTAGGGAGGGGAGACAAATGCTCCAGAGGTGTAATAGACAGAAGAAGCACAGTTGTGCCAGAAATTCAGCACACATAAAAATGCAGCATAACTCAAGTTCAGGATAATTATCATTCATTCATAGGTGAATAGGTATGCTAAAGTTAGCTATATCAATTAAGCATTTCACATTGGATAACAGGTAAATAAATGCCTTCCAATTTGACAAACCTATCATAGTGTGAAGAAAGGAACATTGAGTAGAGTCTAACTTGCCTGGGCCTTCTCATTGTTCAACCTCCTTTTCTCGACTCATTTGTCTCTCATTCTCTCAAGAGCAAAGAATGGCAAGACTATCTCACGAGAATGCTATGAATGTGAAATAAAACACTGACTCATAAAATACTTAACATGCCTGATAGAAGAAAAATATTCCATTCGTTATATATCAGTAGTATGGACACAGAACTATTGTAATAAACATGCAGCCCTCTGCTCTGAAGGAATATGCTGCCTAATGTAAGAACCTAAAACATAAAAAAATAATTGCAACTCTTTTGTATGCCTGTGCATGTATGTACGTGTGTACACACACAGCAGCAATTAGAGTCCTTTACTGAGTGAGGCTTTGTCCCCACAACAGACTGCTTTGGGAAAGGGGTATCTAGAAAGCAAAAAGTCCAAGTTGGGGAAGAAATTATTAACGACCAGCAATGAACTTTGTCTCTGATGTGAATCAGGCATAAGTCCTCATTATGGAAGCTGGTTAAATTACATTGTCAAGTATGGGTTCATCTCTGTGTATAAGTGGATGGTGTAAGGAGTTTGGGGAGTTGGAGATCAAAAGCACTGGTACTATGCAAGACAATTATTAAAAGTCATAAAACAGTGTGGGTGCTATATCACGGTGAGAACACAGTGACTTCCACAAACATGGCTTTATATGAATTCAAAGCCTGTCTGTTCAGCCTCCTTCTCAAAGAACAAGCCCAAGGAACTAAGAAATTAGTTGTATAAATAATAAACTGAATAGGAAGGCCTGCTTCAGCAACTTTAAGGCTATCCATTAAATGGAGGCATAATATCTGCATTTGTTGTGCTAATTCTGTCTTAGACCAAACAGACTTTAGTCATTGCCAACCCTGACAAGAGAGTAAATAATTATATCTTGCCTGCTGTCCTTTAACCATACCTAAATGTTCTTTGTGGTTATAAGTACATTTATTTTTTATTAGTCCAATCACAATGGTTTCATTATTCCTGCTGAGAGAAGGATGACACTATTTTATCAAAGGCATATACTTTTAGGAATTGAGAATAAATGAGCCAATTCCTGATCATAAGCAAAACTATAAACTCTGCTTTTCATGAGAAGATTTAGTTACGTCACATTTTTAGACTATTGTATGTGTGAAATGTAACTGCGGAAAACCTGCATAATATTTTCTTTTTTATTATTATTTATTATTTATTCAATTGTGCATGTGCATGTGTGTATGTATGCGTGTGTGTAGAACCACGGATGAATTCGGGAACCACCATGGACGCCTCCACCTCCTCCTTGTTTACTCTGCCCCGGGATTCACAGGCTCCGCCCTACCAGGACCAGAAACGCAGGCCGCCCCCACTTCCGCCCGGCGTCTATACGTGGGGTCTAGGATCCGAACTCAGGACCTTCCGCCTGCAAGGCAGAGGCTTAACCCCTGAGCCACCTCTCCAGCCCCCTGCATAATATTTTCTATTGTCATTTATTTCCTTTTTAATTTTTTCTGTGTTTTGTGTGCATGCATGCCCAGTGTGTGTGTGTGTGTGTGTGCATGCATCAGAGGTCATTGTTTGTGCCTGTGGAGGCCCAAGGGTGACGTTGAGAATCATCTTGGATTGCTCTATCTCCTTTTTGCTTTGCTCTGGAATCTCAAGCTCCACTTTTAGGGCCAGAAGTATAGGTTGCTGCCATTTCATTTTCACAGGTACTTTTAAGTGAAGGCAAGGATTCAAACTCAGGTCCTTCTGCTTGAGAGGCAGACAGCCCCTGAGTCATCTTTCCAGCCCTGGATTCATCATTTATAACTGGACCAATTATGAATTTTTCCTCTGCAATATGAACAAAGAACACTACTTTACAAGTCACATATATAAGATGTATTTCTATTTGTACAAACTGGAAAAAAGTTGTCATTATTTCTTATATTTTCTTTTAATTTTCATCTGAACAGGTAGAATTAGAAAAGAGGAATGACAAGCTCTTCAATGCCGTTGCAGTTACTCTGCAAGGTTGCCAATAACGAAGAGATGACCTACGGGGAAAAAAAAGGTTTTATTGTAGTTTACGATTATCCAGTTACAGTTTCTTGTCTAATCAGAAAAGAGAACTAATACCAAAATTGAGTGTGAAAGGAACTGATCACATATACCCAATATATCCACAGGACTGCTGGAAGAGTTACAACCTTCACCAACCAGAACAACATGCCTGGTCAAGTATACCAAAGGATACTAACATCCTTAACCACTTCTTTTATTTTATTCACATGCCCAGGGACTTGTCCCACCTTCTGTGGGCTGGATATTCATCATTAACTAGATAACCTTTTGCAGGCTTGATTGGGGCCTAACTCAACCATTAATTCTTTACAAAGTGCCCAGAGCTAAAACTTTTAACAGTTAAGTTGATACCAGTATCTAACTATGACAAATTTGTCACTTGGTCCTTAGAATCTCACCAGCTGGATAAATGTCTCCTGGCAAGAGTGCATTCTGAGCAAGCATAAGAATCTGAATTCAAATCCCAGGAGACCATACAAAAATCTGGGCATGGCCACAAAGGCCCATAACACAAGTGCTATGGTTGGGGAGGTTGAGGAGACAGGAAAACTGTTGGTACCTACCATCTGCCAGTCAAATGAAAGGTGGAGGGCGACAGAAAGTTTCGCCTGAAGTTCTCTTCTGGCCCTCTGTGCACAGGGACACATACATGTAGACATCCATGCACATCCATCCAGCCATATACATATAATGCACATACAACACATACATATAACATACACACGCTAAAATAAAATAAAACAAAATGAAAGCACCTTTCTCATTGAGGGATCATAGTTGAATGCACTTCTGTTTACCTAAAATGTATTTCATATAAAGATTAAATATTTCAATATTATTTTACTCTTCCACTGTGTAATTACTATTCTTTCATCTATTCATCCAACACATTGAGTCATTTAAAAAATAACTTCTAAATGCTAATTATGTATTGTGCTTACTATTGCAATGGGAGTTTTTGTTAGGGAAAAAAATCTTAGCTTCAAAGTCTTGTATTGCATTTATGAATTGTCTGATCATTATCATAAGAACAATATAAACACTATGGATGTACCAGACATTTGCTATCAATGGGAACACCACAGATGATAATACTCCATGTATTAGATCCAGAAGGTGGGGGAAAAAAACCTTGTGTATTCAATCAAATCTCTCTTCCCCTTTCCTTCAAAGTACTATGTTAAACACTTATCTCCTTTGTAACTGTGAAGTACTTTTAAACTGTGATTTATAACATAATGCTTGCTATAAATTGTGCTTATTAAAAGTAAGCCATTAAGTAAAAGAATGACATAGTGAGTCAATGAAAGGAAAATGCTTAGCAAGAAATTTACCCAGGAACATATGAGAGAAAAACATGAGAGAGAGGGGAGGGAGAGAGAGAGAGAGAGAGAGAGAGAGAGAGAGAGAGAGAGAGAGAGAGACTTAGAAGTTTTCCTTAGGACATTTGCTCATTAATTGAGTTTAAAGGAAAAAAAATTACATGTGAGTAAATTCCATAGTACTACTACCTAGTGTGTAAAATGTTAAGACACCACAAAAAATTCAAAGTATAAGTGAAAGCAAGATAGGTTGCATATTAAGAATAAACCTAACTGGTTGAGGAGTATTTGAAGTCCGCACAAATCTGAGTGAAATATTTTTCTTCTTTTGTCACTTTTTGCCTCATTTTTTAAAATTTTGCAACCACATCATATATGCAAACAATGAATTCAAGTTATTTTCATCCCCTTTTACCCAACCTCATCCCCCTCTTTTGCCCAGTAAACATCTTCTTAATTTCATTCTCGTTTACATGGTGTGCATGTATGTGTGCATGTGTGTGTGTGTGTATTTTTCTCTACCCATTACCCATTCACCACCCCCCTACTCCTTTCAGTCTCTTCACATGTCAACCAACTCCCATGCTGCACACACATAGACATACTCACCAACATTCTGAAGTGCTACTGTTTTAAGCTCTAAGCTTCCTATTCTTCATTTCAAAGATCCCAATTTCATTTCTATAAAACTTTGCTTAGTCCTCACTGACAAGTTGTTTGTTATATTTCTATCCAGTTTATAAATAAAGAAAATGGCACTAGGTAGTATATGGCATGTCACAGTGGCATGTGTATCAGAGAATGTTCAGAAAAAGCAGCTCCTCACAGTTGGTGCTAGACAGTCTGAGTGGAGCTCCCCTGCATAGACTCAGTATCACCACATAACTTGCTCAATTTTGAGGCTCTTTGGAGGGGTTATCTCTTCATAACTAATTTTTTCCCTTTAAGGCTGTCTTTGAAAACCCTATATAACCCTTTCTTACCTAAGTAAACAGATGATACCTCACCAGAGAACTAGATCAGCTTTACAGTTAAGCACTACACTTCCCACACGTATTATGACAACCCACAAAAATAAACACACTGATGCCACATTTTAGAAAATATTTCCAGTATCAAATATATGATTCTGAAGATGGTTTTTAAACCTATGCTTAAAAAAACCCACATGAAGCATAAAAGGTTATTAAAGGTATGAGGGCTTGTGTTTGTGTGAAAAGGTACCATATGTTGGTATTATGTGGATTATAAAAATAGGCTTCCTATTACAGAGTTGAATCTTCTGAGGTCAAAATAAGAGAATCCCTCAGTGCAAACATTTCAAATACCATAGGGTTTCACACCTCAGGTAGAAGTCTTAAAAGTGTCAATCCTTGTTCTGTCTATAGAGGAAAATCTTTGGTGTCTCTTGTCTCCTTCAAATTGATTCTTTGGTGAGAGAGAAGGAAGGAAAAAATGTATTAAAAAATGAAAATGCACCATAAAACTTGGCTTTGTTCAGTTTTTATTTTATAATGTGCTAACAAAACAATTTCATGCCATAGTTCCTATTCTGAGACACCCCAACTTCCACTCTCAGATATTTTGTCTGTGGAGCTCACAGATATCAGATCAAGCACCCTAGTGATTCTTGGCCTTCCTGACTCCTCACTTCCTAGCCACACAATTCATGGGTTGTAGATCTCTACAGATGGAGCCAAATACTCATAGAAGTTTAAAATCATTGGGTCAACAGGACTACGTCATTGATCATGTTTGGAAAGTAAAGCAACAATGAGCTAAGCATTAACTTCAGATTTCCCCATGAGTCTCACAACCTTTGTTAGCAACATGAAGAGTTATGTGTATAAGAAACATGCACTAGATAGAAAAGTCAAATAGGAATCCCAGGATATAAAAGTATGTCATCAGGAGAAAGGACTGAATTACACATAAAGAAGTGTCAATAGCAAGCAGAGGTAGGGTGAAGCCTAGGAACATAAGATGCAATTCTGAGAAAAAACTATAAAATGAGGCATGAAGAAGGCCAAAGAAAAAATGTGAAGGGAAAAAAAGAAGCCACATTCAACTGAGTCATGGGAAGACAAGATTATGCCAAGGAACCCAAGGAAAAAAAAAATCCAACATTCTCCTTTCCAACCCAAACTCATTTGCTGTTTGGCTTATTTTTAATTTCACATCCCAGAAATGATTAGAACCCTTGATCACTACTCTAGATGCCAAACACCTGCTCACATGAGGACGTTTCCTCTGCTTTGTGCTAATCCCTACATCCTGCGAAGCGCTGAAGACAATGGCCTCGGATTCAGTCTCCAAGTCCTTGTCTTCTCTCCATCCCCACTGACATTTCCTCCTCAGCTCTAACAGTAGCAAGTCCTTTTACAGTCCTTCCTGCCTGCCTGTCCAGATGATCCTACTGTCCTGCCTTGTGTGAAACCTTATAATCATGACTTTCCTCTGCTCTTAGAGTTAACCTTACATCTTCTCAAAGAAGATGTATTCTGCATGGTTTTCCCTCTTGCTTCTGCTCTTCAACTCCATCTCCTCATAACCCCACGACCATTCACCAGACAGCGTTTGCAAATTCTTCAACCTTTGTGCCAGTGAAGATACTGTGACCTCTTCCTTTGCTGTCTTTGTCAGGCCTTTAATTCTTATTTTGAAGACCTTCACCGGGACTTCTCTTTCCTTGACCATTAGAACTGATTCCTGTCCTTCAAGATTTCATTGCTCTCTAATGGTACTCTCTGTGTGATTCCTTTAAACCACTTGCTATTTTCATTTTTAGGTCTGTAGCTCACAAAAGTATTTGTTGTCTTATTAACAGTATGTCTATAGAAAAAAAGCATATTCCCTAGGCAAACATGAAATCTTAAATGCCTATGCTATGCTTCAGAGATGCAAATACCCATTAATCTGAGGGTGATTATGGTCTCTCTATTCTAAACATGAGTAAGCCTGATCTGGAATCTGTATTCTTCCCTTTATAGTTCCTTGTGACACAAACCTACAAACTTAAGCCATTTTCTCTCCAGCATTTGCATCCTTCTGTGGCCAGACAAAAACTCTTGTTTCTTTTTATTACTCTTTTCTTTCCTAAACATACAAGCTAAATAGGTACCCCCTTCCTTTCCCTTCCCCTTCCCCTGCTCCCTCATCCCCCATTGCACTCTCCTTCATTCTCCCCCCTGTCCCCTCTCTACTCCCCTCATCTGGTGCCTCCTGCTTCCTCCCTCCAATCCCCCAGAGCATTCACATAAATGGAACCTCCCTCTGAGTCATCTACACTAGTGAGGTTTCAGGACTCAGTGGCACAGCCTGGGACCCCTTCTTAGGCTGTCCCCTTGCCTGTAAGTATCCTACTGGCTGAAACCTTCTCCCCTGTAATCTTGTCTGTACTAGATATTGGAGGAGGGGGGTCCTTGACATGTCAGCCATTGTGCAGGTCAGGCAAAGTCCAATCACATTGTGGCTATATCCTGGCTGCTGCAGCCCTGACTTGTGTGAAGTATCTTGCATATCATTGGTCCTCATCTTTAGGCTCTTACAAATCCCATCTTTAGGCTGTTACAAATCTTGTCGCTCCCTTTTCCACAAGGAAAAACTCTTGTTTATATTATCTATTTCTTCCCAGTATCAACTATGAAGTCCATCCTTCATCAGACGACCTAGATTCTTTCTGACAAAGAAGGTCTGTTCAAGATAATCTCAACCTATAGTGTGCTTCTCTCTCTTCTGTTGAGAGGTATCCATTGAAGTAAAGTGTAGACACTCTCCAGGAAATTGCATTCACCTGTGCTCAGTGATCAGCACCAAAAGTAACATCTTAGCTATTCTGTGTTTTTCTGTTCTAGAAGCTTCTTCTGTGCCACTTTGGATATCTTTCTTTTAAAAAATAGTTTATGTTGCTAATAATGGAGGCATATTTGCATTATTTCTCCACAACTTGAAAACAATTTGTGTGTTTGACAGTCTTCAAAAGATCTTAAAACTTGTAGATGTTCAATGTATTTATGAAATTGATCTTTTTCTTTTTAACATATTTAGCAGCACTAATTGAGCAATGTGCTGACTATGAATAGTATAAAATGAACCTCACTCTTATCACATATAACCATATTTTATATTGTATTATATTACCATAATTAAAAATTATAATATGATATAGTACTTAGCCTTGCTTTACAATTAAATTTACTGACATTATCAGTTTAGTTTCAAATCATAGTCTAAAAAGATAAATGGATAGACACTACCACAATTAGTAAACTGGAAATGGACAGTGAATTACTTGAAAATGTATTCAAGTTTAGTGCAGAATTTTTACTTCTAATGATGGCAAAGTGACAAGGACTAAATTCATTTTGAAACAACTGTTCAATGGGACAAAATGCCTGAAACAATGACTTTCAAAATGTTGAATATCCAGCAACTTAAAGCAGAGTGCAGAAAAACAGGACCAGAATCAGAAAGTCTGGCGGATATCCTCCTAGCATACATATGGCAATAGAGAATGAGCCTCGGGCCCTTAGTGAACTCCCTAAATGGGGAGAAGTAGTTGAGAGTTCAACCCTGGTGGATGAAGTTCCCTGAGCAGATGAGAGGGAGGCAAGAGGAGCACTGCAGCCTATATTCTACTCTTGCATAACCCTGTAGGAAGAATTTTCTTTACATTTTCAAAGGACATGAAGAAACAAAGGAAAAAAATCCCTTAACATTTTGTGTGTGTAGTCTGCAAAGCCCATGATAGTGATTACCTGCCTTACAGATAGTCTACAAACACTGACCCCAAGAGAACACGGGAGATTTTCAGAGCTCTTTAGAGTACTCCAGTGCAAAATCTATATCAAAGACTAGGGAAGGATTAACCACAAGCATTAACCACAAGCACTTGAGGGGAAAACAAGGGGTTTCCCAAGGCACCTGTTTTTGGAAACCCGACTGGAACATCTTACAATTCCCTTGACTTCAAATAGTGTGGGAAAGAGTTTTGCCACAGGAATGAAGTTATAGTATAATGATGCTAAAAAAAAATGATCAGAAGTGTAACATAGTGATGTTTTGGAACAAAACCATAGAACTGTGTAACACCCAAAAGTATACAATTTAAAATTCTGGTGTCGTATGAAAATTAAAAGACATGCAAAGACTCAGAAATTATAACCAACTCCAAAGTAAAAATTCACCAAATGAAACAAACATCAAACTCACTAAATGAAGCTTTGAATAACAATATTGAAGCTGCCATTAAAACTGAATTCTTTATGCTGAAAATAATAAAGGAAAGGATAAACGTTATCTGGGTACATTTTAAAAGACCCAGATTGAACTTTCAGAGGTGGAAAATAAAATGTACAAAGTGAGTGTTGTGAGATGGCTCACTGGGTAGTATTTGCTGAGCACATATGAGGACCCAGTTTTGGTATCTTGTGCCCACAAAAAAAGCCAGACAGGCTGACATACATCTCTATCTCCAACCTCAGGTTTTGGGAAAGGTGTGAAAGCAGAGACAGATGAATCCACAGACATCCTGGCCAGACGTTCTCACTGCAGTGAGAAGCTTCAGGTTTAGTGAGAGAATATGGAACAGAGAGTCATAGTGTTGTGGGTTTTTATGTCCAGGTTCTTGTGTCTAGGAGTCAAAGATTGAGACTAAAACACACACAGAGGATTAAGGAATATTTTATTAGAGGAGAGAAATAACAGAACATACAGATGTGGAATCCATGAGGGTCAAGAGAGACAGAAAAACAACTCACAGGCATAGAGATTACAAGGGGCAGGAGAACCAAAGATGGCTGTCAGGGTCAGGGGTGTTTGTAGAGCAGAGAGGCCTGGGGAAAGTGGCTTTCCTTACTGGTTAGCTTCAGTTTCTACAAACTTGATTGAAACTTTTGGTCCCCTATATATCATTGGTCTGTTCATATAGGGGTTCAGCCCAGTAGACTTTGTGGCAGATATCCTAGTGGAGCTGTTTCTTCTGAGGAACTTAGCTAATCTGCAATGGAGAGCTCATCTTCATATCTTTCATACACAGAGGGTCAGGGGAAACTGGCAACCTTATCTCTGTGGAGGATTAGAACAGTTCCTCCTGATTAGTAGGATGTATTGATTCAGAATCCCAGCAGTGGGGGATGACCTTCAAAGACCTTCCTAGCATGGTCCTGTTCTGAACCTGCCTGAATAGAGGATGTTGCCCGAAATTGATTTCTGGCTTAGATATGTGCACAACAGGGAGCACAGATGCACAAACATGTGCATATACTACATATACGCAGAAAAACCTGTGTTTAAGGTAAAATTATTTATAAAGGATTAAATTAATGCAATATGAGACATTGCAGAAAAAAGATAGTATGCTTAAAGACATAGCTTATAGGAGTTATTCAAAATTAAACAGAGAAAGAAAATATTAGGAAAGAAGTTGAAAGGCACATTAACCTACTGTCCAACAAATTAAAGAAGTCTGACACCATGCTATTGTGTTCCTAGGTGAAGAGGTAATGGAAGATAACTGAAACAAATTTTTTTCTAAATCTAAATTTTTTTCCAAATTATAAACCCATAAGTACAAGACATCCACAACATCTTGGCAGCATTTCTTCATGAAAGCAACACAAGTAAGAACGCAACAAAGTGGCAGTATTTAAAACATAGAAGGAAGAAACACTGGCAGGCCTCAAACCATACTGAAATGAAGGTGAACCAGACTTGTGCAGAAACAAGGAATATTTCATCCCAGAAGACTGAGAAAAAGACTGAGGTTTTAGCAAAATAATTACAATTCAGTATGGACTTTACAGTGTATACACGAGTGAAAGATATAGAATCGGCATAAATAAGGTCACAGGGAAAGAGTAGAGAAGAGAACTAAATAGTTAGGTCCTTGTGAAATGGTATGCAGTCACATAAAGCTAGACTATATTGTGATAAGTTTCTACACCATGAACTATAAATTTGAAAACAATAATGTAATTTATAAAATAATCTTTAGATATAGTAGGCCATCAGCCAAGACAATGAATGACTGAAATCATATAATTACATAATTAAAATAAGGCCAATAAAGAAGTAAGTAAAAAATCAGATAAGAAGGATAATTTCAGGATGACTATTTTAATCCTAACATATGTAATCATGTTAATTCATATTAAATATAATATATCAAAAGTTCTAATTAAAATTCCCAGAATTGATTTTTCAAAAGAAAAGGAACGATCTAATACACTTGTCTCATTTGTCTTTATATCTAATAATGATGATACAAAATTTGTGAAGCAAATCTGATACAACTTCAAGGAAAAGAAATAAATCTATAATTTTCATTTCCAGTTTCAAGAAAAGAGAAGAAAATATTTGTCACTTTGTATTATGAAAATGCTTCATTGTTGCAAAAATGCACAAGAAAAAAATATGGTAATTTGAATTTCATAAAAATTAAGTTGCTGATTCTGAAAGTATTGAAAGGATGAAATGATAATCTATAAAAATCTGAAAAGTGTCTTCACAATTATGTGCATGGGATTCAAATCCAGAACTCAGTGACAATAGCATCTACCACTATAACTGAGCAACAGGCTTGCATAAACTCTTCCATATAAAAGGCATATAAATGGAAAAAGCAAGGGAAAGATGTTTAATGGTAATAATAAATAAAATGGCTAAATTAAGTAGACTGAAGACAGAAGGTTTGGTTCAAACTCAAGGATCTGTCAATCCAATATACTGCTATTGTGAATGCAAAATGTGGCCATTCGGGAAATGATTTGACAGTTCCCTAATGAGTTAAATCTACCATATGATCTAACCACATTGTCTGAAAGTATTTGCTCAAGAAAAAACACATTGTATACAAAGATTTGCACATGGCCATTTTATTATCTGTTTTGTAATAACGGCAAAAGAAATAAACTAGATGTGAATTACTAGTCAGAGTGGACATATTCAGTATATTCATACAGTACACTTCTGAAACATGTAAAATGATGAAGTGAAAGAAACTAGAGTCCTCACCACACTGTAGAGACAAAGTTTCATGACTCAAGCATCATTAATTCTTTTAAAAAACTAAAAGCAAGTACTTCAGAAGGCTAAATTTTCTAAGAATAAACACAGATTTAAGTCACAGACTTCCTTATCACTTCAGTGTATATTTTAATTTAGAAGGTGTGTTCTTTTGGGGAAGTGCATCAGTGTGAAAAACATGTGACTTCATGGATATACGCATCAAGTTTTAAGTCACAGAATTTATCACTAACAAAAGTGATTTTCAATTCAAAATATATGTAGTTATAACATTTTTAATTAAATATCATGCAATTATAAGTAGGGACAGTGAAATGATATTTTAGAATAAAGATAAAGCAATGTTGACACAAAAATATCAAGGTAGAAAACCATGAGTAACAAATGCAATGGAATATAGTATCAGTATTCCAAATAGCAAACAAAAACTTCAAGTTACATACAATCAAAATGATTGATGAAAGGAGATATTTCAAATTGTCTCACAGAGTGCAGCTTTTTTTGTAATTTAAAATGAATTGCAAACTATTATGAGAAATACCGGATTAAAAAATAAGAAACATTTTCAAAGTCTATCTCCACAATTGTACTAGTGATCTTTCTGTAGTTTCCTGTTATTTGATCATTGGATTTGACACTATTTGATCATTAAAACATACCAGCACTGGAACTTGCAAATAGTGTACTTTCTTGAATGAAGACAACATGTTATGGCTGTTATTAAAAGCATGGCTACTGAAATGCATTTGGGAAATTCAAAAATAAAAAGAGCAAAAAGAAAGGAGAAATTATCTAGACTCCTCTATACAAAGATAATCACAGATCATAGTTTGGTATATATTGACCTTTTTTTCATTTCCTGTGTCTTTTAAATTAATTCGATCTTTAGGGGCTGGAGAGGTGGCTCAGTGGTTAAGCCTCTGCCTTGCAGGTGGAAGGTCCTGAGTTCGGATCCTAGACCCCACATGTAGATGCTGGGCGGAAGCGGGGGCGGCCTGCGTTTCTGGTCCTGGTAGGGCGGAGCCTGGGAATCCATGGGCAGAGTAAACAAAGCGGAGGTGGAGGCGTCCATGGTGGTTCCCGAATTCTTCCGTGGTTCTACACACACACACATACATACACATACATACATGCACACACACGCACAATTGGATGAATAGTAAAAAAAATAAAATAAAATAAATAATTTGATTTTTAATGTAATTAATTTAGACAATTCACTGGTGAGACAGAATACTTTTAAGGATTTTATAAAAACATTTGTCATAGGTATTTTGTTGATTATCCAGATGGTTCCAATATAATAACTTCTTTCCAGTATGACCACTTGTACAGGCACCATCTAAATTCTTTATATACACTGAGAAACATTGGATTCATATACATCTTTATGTAAAATGTTTTTACAGTACAAGAACTAGAGTACAAACATAATTCAAGTATTTGCATCATTCAATAGTTTATGTAAAATGCTTAAGTGATATATAAAAGTCACAAAAATCCCTCCATCTGAAGATGTAACATTTCATTCCAGTCATTTTTAGGTTATTTATACTTACTTTTAGCTGCAGTGTTGGTATTTAAACTTTTGCTTTATGTCTTTGGACTATTAACAATTTATTTAAATACTGATTAATTTTCTCTTTTTAGTTGTTCAATATATATATAAATATAATATTTATTGCCTTGCCCTATAATTTTTTGTTTGGAGTCTTTGAGCTTTACATTCTAGTCTTTCTTGTAGTGTTTAGTAATAATTTACACTAAGCTGTAGATCACTAGAAATTGTTCCTCATGTTTGCTGGTACACGTTGTCCATCATCCAGCTAACCACACACTTTCTTCTACATGCATTTTAGTTTCTTGAGAAACCTGCTTTTTCTCTACACGATCTTATGGTTTACTAATTGGCATTGACAAGAATATAAATGAGCTCTCTGTGTCTCATATCCTCACTAGTCTTTGTGTTCCTTTGTTATTGTTTTTGTTTTCATTCTGTCTTTTTATTGAAGCCATCCTAATAGTATGAGATCATGTCTCCTAGTGCGTTGGGTTATATTTCCTGGATGGCTAATACTATTCAATCTTTTCATGTATTTATTGGCCATTGAATTTATTCTTTTCTGAAATATTTGTCATCAATTTTTCCATTTTCAGCTTTGTTGTTTTGTTGCAGTTGTTTTTTTTTTCAGTTATTTTTATAGTCTAGATAATCGTCTCTTTTAAAAATGAGTGTTTCTCATTCTCCAATCTGTCTTTCAACTTTGATGGCTGTTTCATGGGGTATAAATCTTCATAGTTTGAAATACTCTAATTTGTTTTTCTTTCTACTTCTTTTCTCTGTCTTATGTCAAACATAGTTGCCTGTGAAAGTTAGTCTGCTCATGTTAAAAAAAAAATGAACACTAGATAGACACTCTCCCTATGTTTTCATATTGTTGCAGTTACTTCTCTTTTTTTGGGAGACAACAGTTGTACAAAACTTAAGGGGAAAGAAGGATTTGTTTGCTTTGTGCTTCCAGAGGAGATATAGCTCATTGTGGCGGGAATAGTATAGCAGAAGGCATGGCTGGAAGAAGCATCCATGGATAAGCCTGTATTAGGCTTATCTAAAGGTACAGAACTAAGAGAATGAATGGATTTTATTGGATCATCTTACAAGATAAAGTCTAGATAATCCAATAACAGTTACCTGTAGATGCTCAATTGAAGATCTGTATTCTCAGCAGTCCCAGTCTTTGCTAAAGGCCAGAGGTTTCCTGGAAAGTCTCTGGACTTCAGCACATTGGAAAGTCTAAGAGGTTGGGTTCCAATGTCAGCAAAAAAAAAAAAAATACAGTATCAGGGCAGATGAATTTGTCATCACAGAGTGAGAGAGGTGAGCTTTTTTTTCTTGAATTCTTTCTAGTAGATATGCTACTGAAAGGTGACACCCACATTTAGGATTGACCAATATATTTCAAATGTCTTAACCCAGATAATCTCTTCAAGTTGTCTGACAGCTATCTGTTAGTTAATACCAGGGGGAGTCAAGCTGACGACCAGTATTAACCATCACATGGCCGTTTAAGTCACTTCAGCAGTAAGAAAGACAGAAGAACAAACAGAGGAAGCAAGGCTGGCTACCTACCAAACCTCAAAACCCACCCTACATCAAATTTTCCTCCAGCAAGGTTATACCTCTCAAATGTGCCACAACCTTCCCAAACATTGACACTGGCTGAAGATGCAAACACACAAACCTATGGGACAACTCACAGTCAAATCATAGCACATATACATCCCATCTTCCTTATTCTGTGTATCTGTCTTCACACTATTATATCCTACATATAGAAAATAAAGAGACACATAAACTAGTTAAGAAGGTATTGCCTTTATATAGGATAGACATGCAGAATAAGGAAGTTTCCATATAGCAACTAGCATAACATCTTCAAACCTCTAAATTAGATCAAACTTGTTCCCTGCATAAACTATTTGATAGTTTTAATTGCATTAAAAATAAAATCCAGGTTATAAATTGATCTGCCTCTTCGACCTGTTTCCTTTAGAAATATCTTTTCAATTCTATAATTTGCATCTTCTTTCAACCATACAAGGTTTTTATTTCCTGAATTTCAATCTTTCCTCTTTCCTTAGCACTTTATACATTCTTCACTTGAAGTGCCCCTGGAATAATTGCATGTCTGGCTTTCATGTAACTCAAATAACACCTCTTCCTACTTACAGATAATTGTGGCCCCTGCGTCTCAGGAATTACTTAATAGTCTTGACACATCCTCGGCAATTTTCCTTACAACTATTAATACAACCTGAAATAATTTTTGAGATTTTATTTCTTTATTCATTCGTGTGTGTGTGTGTGTGTGTGTGTGTGTGTGTGTGTGTGTGTGTGTGTGTCTGGATTGCTTCTACCTCCTTTTTACTTTGCTCTTGGATGTCTCAGGATATGCTTATCAGGGCCAGAAGTGCAGGCTCCTGTCCTTTCTTCCTGGCCTTTTTATGTGGGACCTGGGATCCAACAGGATCTTCTGCTTGCGATTCAATATCTTAATCCCTGAGCCATCTCTCCAGGCTCCTGAAATAATCTTATTCATATATTTTCTGTTTGTTTATTGATTATTTCATTCCCAGAGTCTAATTCCTTTTAAGCAACCATCTTGCCTATCTTAATTAACTGTATAATATTCTATATTCATGCAATTCAAAAAAGTGACCAATACATACTATATGCTTAACAAATATTAATATTAATTAAGTGAATATTCAGTTTACCAATGTAAAAATAAGGTATATGAAACTACTAGAGTGAACCCAAGAAAGATGTGAATGAACTACATTTTTATATTTATTCTAAGGAATTATGAAGTACATTACTATATGTTCTTGCTTTGAGAACTCTGCTGTGTGTTTTGGCACATAATAGTTTGCTGATGTGTTTTGTCCTTATCACTTGCCATCTAGAATCATCTAACTAGTAAGGGTTTCACTGAAAGTTTAGAAATACATTATAACTAACATTTCCATACATTTTTATTTCAATCTTTTCCCCACTCTTTGTTGATCCACATTTTTCTCAGTCTTGCTTTAAATTTATGTTATCTTGTCATGTTATATGGAGTTTTGTAATCTATTTTAAATCCTTCCTGAAATAGGAAGGATCTATGAACTAAGGAAAAAGAAATTCACCATTCTAGTTAATATTCATTTGATAAAATTGAACCTAAATTTGAATGTGGAAATACAATAAGAATTCAGAAAATCTAATCTACCTACTGCCTTGCAGGAAGTGGCATTCAAAACTGTTTGTTTGGTTTGATCAAATCCTCTGGGATTGAAATAGCCTTGCATTCATTCTAACCCTTTTTTAATGCATGTGCATGATACATGCCAAATAACTTTCTAGATGCCGAAGTGTAGAAAATCACAAATTACCCCTCTTGTCCTTCTTATTTGAGGATGATGAAACATAGAATCACATACTTCATTATGGAACACAGATTACTTGCAACCCTGTCAGAATATCTTTGCCATTTTTAGAGTTTCCCTATAACAGATGAATTTCAATTAGTTGTTATGCTGTTACTATAAGACACAGCCACATGATTGTGGCTGATTGGTCTGGGCTGGCTTTTGAAGTCTGCCTCTCCACAAGTTTGACAGTCCACTGTAAGGTGCTCTGTCAAGGAATTCTCTGGTAAAAATGAGTAAATGGCTGCTGGCTTTATCAGCCAAATCTTCTCTCTCATGTGTCTGAATTGAGATAGATGGTATAATCAGTAGCAGTTGCAGCCCAGAGTAAAACAAAATGAAGAGGCTGAGTCAGAGAGAACAGCCAAGGTGTCCGGAGAGTGTACTGATTAGAAAGGCTGTGGGAAATCAGCCAGACATATAAGGAGAAAAGGTTTCTTCCAATATTTCAGAGAGTCTCTTCTTCACATGAAATAACTTCTTGGTTGCATGAGAGTTTGCATTATAGAAAAGTTTGTTTTCTCCTAGTAGATCTCCTTTTCTTGAGGTATCCAAGTCAGCTCTTTCCCTTGCAGCCAAATCGGAGAGTTAAAATAGGAAGCATCCAAACAATTTCCATGAGCAGCAGTGAAGATATAATTTGACAAATCTGACAAAATAGTATATATTAGACAGCAAATACCAATTCCAGTTGAAGAATTAGTTTTTTGCTCTTGGAAAAATATTTACTTTCTGCATAGCCAAGAAAATTCTGAAGAGATACATTATGCATGTAAAGCAGATAACAAGACTAAATTGAAGCTTTAGTAGTCACCCAATTTAATTTCTCTGAAATTTAGATGCTGTCAATCATCTGGGTAGCCTTTGACAATTGACTGGGTCATTAGTGTTCTGTCCTTATGAACTGGTTTCATATCCTAATGAAAGAGAATTCACAAAGCTAGGTTTTGCCCTTTTATCACATGAGGATCCAATCGCAAGGCCCTGGTTATAAAACCAGGTATAATCTCACCGTATTCCAAGTCTGTTAGGTTGGTCCTTGATCTAGGTCTTCCCAGTCTCCAAAACAGGGATATTTGCACTTAGTTATTTTAAGCCACTCATTCTATCATACTTCATTATGCCAACTCAAATAAGAGTAAATTAGAAGAAGGTGGCTTGTGGGCTGGAGAGGTGGCTCCGGCGTTAAGCCTCTGCCTTGCAGGCAGAAGGTCCTAGGTTCAGATCCTAGACCCACGTATAGACGCCAGGCAGCAGCAGGGGCGGCCTGCATTTCTGGTCCTGGTAGGGCGGAGCCTGTGAATCCCAGGGCAGAGTAAACAAGGTGGAGGCGGTCCATGGTGGTTCCTGAATTTGCCCATGGTTCTACATACACACACACACACACACACACACACACACACACACACACACACACACGCACAATTGAATAAATAAAAAAAAAATTAAAAAAAGAAGGTGGATTGTACCCTTATTGTACTGCTAGACTTTCATGAACAATTTTACTATATGTTGGTTACTTTTCTGGGGAGACATGACAAAATGTCCATTCACTCCCAAATAGGTCACTGTTGAGAAACCAAAGAAAGGATTCCACTCAGATCAAGCTTGGTATATCATAAGTCTGATTGTGTTACTTAAAGGAGCAGGGGTGATTCAAAGGCAGCAGCATTACTCATTAGAGAAAAGACCTAGTGCTGGTGATGAATCCCAAAAGCTGCATCCCTGAAACTCCCTGCTCAATTTACAGACAGCTCTATCAGAGAATTTGCTGTCCAAGCAATTGTTTTTTACATTTTCAGCACTGGGGCCTTATGACTCATAATTTTCTGAACTTCTGGGCTTCCTACTACTTATGAGCTCCTTCTTCCTCCCTCCAGGAAAAAGTAGTTTCACAGAGCAACATATATATGTAGTAGCATTGTGAAAAATCATAACCATGTGCTAATTGTGAAAAGGCTTTCCTTCATAGCATGTTATTTCCTATCTTCCTAAAATTTATAATAACCAGCCTTTGTTCACAACAAATAAATAATATTAATTTCCTATGAGGAAAAACTAATTACTGAAAATTTCTTCAGATTCTTTGTAACTCCTTATTTTGATAAGAAAAACAGCCTCATTCTTTCTGCTAACTATTCATCACATATCAGTTCCCTAATTCCTGTACTTTCTCCCCTGGCAGTTTATTGACTTATCTCTGAGTAGTTCCAAAGAAACTTGAGATAATTGGATATTTTTCTATTTTACACTAACATTTTTTTCAGTTAAGCAAAATTTCTACACAAATTCAGACAACATGTGTCATATGTCTACATACACCACAGGGAAGACATAAAACATTTATTTTTAGATGGTTGAGGGGAAGACTAAGTGACAAGGTACTACCTATGTTGGAATGAAATCACCCCACATTTAGAGAACAATAAATATTTCATTACACAGCCATTATTTCTTTGGGACTCATTTGCTATGTCTCTATTGCCTCTATAGGTTATTTTGCTTTATATGAAAGAAGAGCAGCAGTGGTGAGTTTTCAGGAACAAAGCATTCAATATTACGAAGCACTGCTTATATAACATTACAGCAGGAGTCTTCCAACTTTCCCCTGAAAGCCTAGTGAGCATATTGAGCATTTTCCTTGATTTTAATTTATGTGATATTCCCATTAGATAGCTTACCTAATTGGGGCACTTGTTAAAAGTTCATAATGTTAACTCACTGAAAAAAATAAGAAAAGTCTCTAGATTTTTTCACGTTCACATCTCATGCTTTATAAATGTCTTAAATATATACTATTAATAAAAGATGCAATTACTACATACCAATTGTGTTTCAAATAACAAATTATTTTTATTTGTAATTATTTGGTGAAGAACTACAAGTATGTGGCTCATTTCTAGTTATTTAGCTTATGGTGATCTTGGCTACTATGAAGAAAGTCTAGGTGCAAAGTGTCTAAAAGGAAATGAGTAGTTGATTTCATATATATACATACATATATATGCACATACATATATATAAATATACCTAAGTATCATTGTATGTAATACCAAAATAGAGTAAAATATTATTTCCAAATACATGTATTTAAGACATTTTCATGAAAAATTATTTGGACATATAACTTTTTTGAAGGTTTTCATAGAATGGTAGCTTTATAATATTACTAGCTCCTTTAGGATTTTCCTTCTATCATACTTCTAATTGGTTCTAAACATCCAACTCATTTTTTTCATGCCATTTATAAATTATGTACATATACAACCCTACTAGTATTTCACTATGAAAAGAAAAAACAAGAATAGGAATTTTAAAGAGAAAGATAAAGCATAATGTAACATTGTATACAGTAATCATGTCCTAAGTGTGTGAGAACGTTCTGATTCTACAATGTGATTGTGTCATACCTTATCAGACCAACCTCTTCTGTATGTCTTACCCATCTTCAAACCCTCCTTATCTCAGAGTCCAGTGTCTTCCACGCTGTCTGTTATTTTTTGCATGTGTTCTAGTTTCAATAAAGCTCTTTAAAAAGTTCCTTTAATTAAATCCTGACAGGATAATCCATAAATCTCTTTAGCAAGACCTATTTCAAACACAGCAGATGCTCAGGCACAAAAAATGAACAGGGCATAATAGCAAAAAAAAAAATGGAATCAGACAACATGTCTATCAACAGAGGAATGAATAATGAAAATGTGTTACATCTACACAATGGAATGTTACTCAGCCATCAGAAAGGATGGGGTTATAGAATTTGTTGGTAAATGGATGGAACTGGAAATTTTAATACTGAGTGAGGTATCTCAGACACAGAAAGTTAAGCACCTCATGATTTCTCTTATATACAGATGTTAGCACTGATATCCTTGTCAATGTATTTGGATTGGAATTACTGTAAGATCCAGAAAATTCAAAAGAGACAAGTGAGCAGGAAGGAGGAAAGGAATAGTTAGGGTAAAACCTTTTAAGGGGAGATTTATGATACCATGACAAGTTGGGTGAAGGAGGGAATAATTGGGAAAAATACATAGTGGGGAATGAGGGGATGGGAGATAGTGGATCAGAGGGACTTACAGAAAAACCATAAGATCATGGAAAGCAACCCCAAAGGAACCTCCTATGCTACTAGCCTGTCAAAAAATGTCTTTTAAAGAAAGGAAATAGAAAAGTCATTCTATGTAGAAGAGCATAAAATGAGGAAAAGGGGGGAAAAAAGGCCTGAGCTAATCCACTTGGAACCCAGTGACAAAATCATGGTAGAGATGACAGAAGTGTGACACTTCCTGATAAAATGTTGATCAGAAAGGTCTTAAAGGCCCCAAGCATTATAGGCTGTTGCCATTGTTCTTTGTTCCTCTCCAAAAACTGTCAGTAAGACACTATTACTGAAGATGCAACACAAATGGATTACAGAACACAGGTAAAATATATCAACTGGAACTGGTCTGTGGACTTTCTTTTTTTCTGGAGCTTACACAGTACCAAGGAATACTGTACAAGCTACTGGGGGAAAGAAATAATCACAACCCCATCCATAGCATGAGATCTGTATGTTGCAATATAAATCACCATGGCAGCAGATGACTACCAGTGTAATAATGTCATGAGCACAAAGGAGAAAACCAAAAGCTCTCTGATTGAACTCAAGGCCCACTCATCAGAAGAGTACCCATCTCTGTTACTGGAAACTACAACAAAAACGTATAAAAATAAAAAAGGAAGGAAAAATCAGTAGAAAATCTCTGATAGAAAGATAGTACTTCAAACTGCTGTGTAGGTAGCTGTTATTATATCCATAGAATGGGTACTTAGAGTGGAAACCTTTGGGTCTAAAGGTGGATGAGTGAAGGGAAATGTGCAAATCAGTGGGGTGGCCTAAAGAGAAGTAATTTGATATACCACAGAGACCTGAGCATCCACAGGAGTAAGCAAGTCAGATTTAACCCTGGGGTCTATAGAAGCACACAGGTGAAAGGATGGGAGAGAGTGGGATGGAATGTTGAAGGGAAGGGAGGGGATGGAAGGGTGTGAGTAGGGAAGGAAGCTGGGATAATACTCAATATGTTTGTAAAAGTAGAAAAATAAGAAAATAGGAGGGAGTCTGGCTAGGGAGAAGAGTTATAATAGGAAGAGAAGGGGGATAGAATTGGGAATCAAGTTGTTAAACTATTGTAAAATCACTATATTCATATATAAAACAGTAAACAATGAAAAATAAACCCAAAAAGAATATCTTCTACAAGATAGATAGAGAATCTTAATACGCTGACAGGATGCAGCTTAGGGCAGTAGAGGAGCAGTGACATGGACAGCAGTGGCTGGCCACAGTGCAGAATGCCAGTGGCTCAGCAGGGCTCATCCAAAATGAGATGAACCCAATCTCCCCACTCTAAGACTTTGAGAACCTTTCAGAGGGGGTGGTGAGAATGTGAGAACATAAAGATGGGACAGTTATACAAGACATTACACTCAAGGCAGGACTGCTGCATCTAGGAACTCACTACAGTGAGACTCGTCCTTACAAGACCTGTATAATGACTGGAATACCAACATGCCCCCATAAACTATCGGGAAACTCAAGATAGGTAGATGTACAGTGGAAACTTTGGGGACTGAAATTGGATGAGTGAAGGGAAATTCCCCTATCAGCGGGGTAACCCAAGGAGAGGCAACTTTGACATGCCACGGACACTTGAACCTCTACAGGAGTAGATGGTCCAGAGGTAACACTGTGGTCCACAGAAGCACACAGGTAGGAGGGTAGGACTTATGGAGGAATGGGAGGGAGAGATGATGAGGGAAGCAAGGATAAGAACTCAATATGCTTATAAAAGTAGAAAAGTTTAAAAATCCATGAAGGTGGATGGGTGGGAGGTAGCAGGGAGTGGGATGGATTGAAGAAGGAAGGGAAAAGGGCATGGGCAGAAGGGGGAATGGAAGATAGCAAGGATGAGTACCCATTATGCTTGTAAAACTAGAAAAATAAGATAAATTACAAAAAAAGAAAATGAACGGGGGCATGACAGCAAGTATTGAACACAGGCAGCAGGGGTCCATGAAGCTGGATTTTTAAATTCCCTGAATATTTCTTGGCTTTCAGATAATACTTTCAGACACTGCTACAGAATCAAATAAGTAGCACCCACGCTCGCGGCCGCCGGCTTTGCCCCCAGCACCCCCCTCCGCAGCGAACCCCGACCAGCGTCCAGGTGAGAGAGAGCCCCTCCCAGCCCAGCCCCCCACCCGGGAGCCGAGCCGCCCGGCCGGCAGCACCCACGCGTGCAGCCGCCTGCTTAGCCTCCGGGGCCCCGCCCTGAACACCAGCCCCTCGTGCCCTCTGGCCCTCACACCCCTCCGGACCGCCCTCCCAGGTCGCAGGTGAAGAATTCTGCCATCAACATCAGACCCTCTGCCTCTCTGGCCCACCGGGGACCTACGCACGTGGTCTATGGAAGACACACTGCTACTCAGAATTCAATAGAGTCCAAAGGAAACTCAAGCAAAACTCTAAGGAACAAAGAGAACACAGGCCATACATCTGGACTTCACTACAACCATTGTATCACATGCGCGAGACTCTTCACATCCAGCCCAAAGATAAGTAAACTTTTTTTTCTTTTCTCTCACCTTACTGATCCTTTCTAGTATCAATGCTGTAGGGTCAGCTTCCTCATACAGCCACCCCAAAAACATACAACTCCAGGGAGTACACCACCCACCCTCACATTTCACCAAGACACTAGATCGTAAAAGTGCACTACCATACTTATATTCATCCCCTGGTTACTTAACCGACGTATTAACATCCTAGTAGTCTCATCTAGAATATAACAATACCAATAAACAAACATACCCAATCCAAGGCAAGCACTAGTAACAACTGGCAGGTGTAACAATACCAACTACATCGGTTCAGTGAAAAACACACAGAAACTGAAAGGTCCTAAAAAACAAAACAACAATGTGCAAGTTAAAGTGCAAATCCACGAGAAACAAAACCCAAGAAGACCAATTTCCCACCAAAAGAATCAATCCCATAACGATGGATTGCGACCAGAACAAATTCATAGAAAATAGCCATGAAAGCCAGACCCAACATAACGACTTTCAGAGTATGAACATTACCATGATTAATAATATGAAAGAGGAAATCCGAGAAGAGTTAAATAACCATATCAACCAGTTTGAACAGGAACACAACAGGAACCTGGAGGAGTTGAGAAAAACAGTTCAAGAAACAAAAATAGGTATAGAGCAGGTAAAATAGTCTCAGGCAGAGTTTAAAATTGAACTAAAAGACAAGATATCTTCAACCAAAAACTCAACAGAGTCTTATCAGCAGAACAAATGAGGCAGAAAATAGAATCTCAGATATTGAAGACAAAGTAGGAGAATTAACCAGCTCAATGGAAGAGATTGTTAAAGCCAAAAAGATACTGGAGAGGAGCATTCAAGAAATATGGGACACCCTGAAGAAGCCTAACATGTGCATTCATGGAATACCAGAACAAGAATCCCAAAATACCACACCTGAGGAAATATTTCAATTCATCATAAATGAAAACTTCCCACAACTAAAGAAAGAGAGGCCTATCCAAATACAAGAGGCATTTCGCACTCCAAACAGATATGACCAAAATAGAAAATCGCCATGGCAAATAATAGTCAAAACACTCCACATTCAAGACAAAGAAAGGGTGCTGAGAGCTTCAAGAGAAAAAAAGCAAGTCACTTTTAAAGGTAAACCTATTAGAATAACAAATGACTTCTCAATGGAAACAGTAAAAGCAAGAAGAGCTTGGAGAGACATACTTCAAGTATTAAATGAGCAAAAATGCCAACCCAGAATGATATACCCGGCAAAACTATCTGTCATGATTGAGGGAGAAAGAAAAGTTTTCCAGCACAAAGACAACTTGAAGGGATACATATCCACCAAATCAGGCCTTCAAAAAATGCTAGAAATGATACTCAAGCTTGAAGAAAAGAACAAGCATATCCAGGAGGACAGAAGGGAAATATAATACCACCAAAATATAAATATCAAACAACATGCTTACAAAATCTACTAAACATAAAAAATGTCCAGAATTAAAAATAATTTCTCCATTATAACATTAAATGTCAACGGCATTAACTCACCAATTAAGAGACATAGATTACAAACTTGGATTAAAAACCACAATCCAACAATCTGCTGCCTTCAGGAAACTCATCTCACCACAAAAGATAGGCAGGTCCTAAGAATGAAAGGCTGGTCCAAAATCTTGCAAGCTAATGGAACCAGGAAACAGGCAGGGGTAGCAATTATGCGTTCAGACAAAGTGGACTTCAAACCAAAGAAAATCATAAGAGACACAGATGGATACTACATTTTAGTCACAGGTACAATTCACCAGGAAGACTTCACAATACTGAACATATATGCACCCAATATGGGCCCCTCCACATTCATTAAGAAAATCCTACAGCGTCTAAAGCAAGAAATCAACCCCCAAACGATAATTCTCGGGGATTTCAACACCGCCCTCTCAACATGTGATAGATCAAAAGCTTAACAGAGACCACTTCGGAGCTTAACCAAACCCTTACTGAAATGGACCTTACAGATCTCTATTGAACTTTTCACCCATGCACCAAAGAATACACATTTTTCTCAGCAGCACACGGAATTTTCTCCAAAATAGATCACATATTGGGCCACAAAATGAATCTACACAAATACAAAAAAGTCGAAATTCTAGCCTGTGCCCTATCAGACCACCATGGCCGAAAGCTGGACATCCACAACAACACAACAAACAAGAGAAAATACACTAACTCCTGGAAACTTAACACTATGATGGTGAATGAGAACTGGATTCAGGAAGAAATTAAAAAGGAAATTCAAGATTTCCTGAAAGTGAACGAAAATGAAAATACAACTTACCAAAATCTCTGGGACACAATGAAAGCTGTTCTAAGAGGTAAATTCATAGCTCTTAATGCCTACATCAAAAAAATGGAAACATCAGAAATAAACAACTTAACAATGCAGCTTAAAGCTTTAGAGAAACTAGAGCAATCTGATCCCAAAAGTAGTAGAAGAGAGGAGATTAGCAAAATAAGGGGAGAAATATCTGAAATCGAGACTAAGAAAACAATAGAAAAAATCAACTAGTCAAAAAGCTGGTTCTTTGAAAAAATCAATAAGATTGATACACCCCTAGCTAAATTAACCAAAAGCAAGAGAGAGAAAACCCAAATCAACAAAATTAGAAATGAACATGGAGTTATCACTACGGATACCCAAGAAATCCAGAGAATTATACCATCATATTTCAAAAACTTGTACTCTGTGAAGTTTGACAACACAAAAGAAAAGAATGAATCTCTAAGCAAACACAACCTACCTAAATTGAATCAGGAAGTTGTGAATTATTTAAATAGTCCTGTAACATACAAGGAAATTGAAGAAGTAATCTCGAATCTTCCCACCAAAAAATGTCCGAGGCCAGATGGATTCAGCACAGAATTCTACCAGACATTTAAGGAGTTAATAACGCCAATACTCCTTAAACTGTTCCATCAAATAGCAAAGGAAGGAACACTACCAAATTCCTTCTATGAAGCTAATATCATCTTAATCCCAAAACCTAATAAAGATTCACTTAAAAAAGAAAACTATAGGCCAATCTCTCTGATGAACACAAATGCAAAGATTCTAAACAAAGTCTTAGCAAATTGGATTCAAAAACATATCAAAAAGATCATACATGGGAACCAAGTAGGCTTCATCCCCGGCACACAAGGTTGGTTCAAGATACGCAAATCAATAAATGTAATTCATCATATAAACCAGTCCAAAGTCCAAGACCACATGATACTCTCGATAGATGCAGAAAAAGCCTTTCGCAAGATCCAACAGCCTTTTATGATCAAAACGCTAGAGACAGTAGGAATGGAAGGAACCTTTATCAATATAATAAAAGCTGTATACAACAAGCCCACAGCAAGGATTATGCTCAATGGGGAACAATTGGAAGCATTCCCACTTCGATCAGGAACTAGACAAGGCTGTCCACTCTCACCACTTCTATTCAATATTGTACTTGAAGTCTTAGCTGAAGCCATAAGACAAGAAAGGGACATAAGAGGGATTCAAATCGGCAAGGAAGAAGTCAAGCTATCCCTATTTGCAGATGACATGATCTTATACCTGAGGGATCCCAAAAACTCCACCAGGAAGCTCCTGGAATTAATTGAGAAGTTCAGCAGAGTGGCAGGATACAAAATAAATGTGCAAAAATCAGAGGCCTTCCTATACGCCCAGAATGAAAGAAGTGAAAAAGCCCTGAGAGAAACAATCCCATTTACTATAGCCCCTAAAAAAATGAAATACCTTGGTATAAACCTAACCAAAGAGGTAAAAGACCTTTACAATGAAAACTTTAAAACCCTAAAGAAAGAAATTGCAGAAGACACAGAAGGTGGAAAGACCTCCCATGTTCCTGGATTGGTAGAATCAACATTGTAAAAATGACCATCCTACCAAAGGCAATATACAAATTCAATGCTATACCAATTAAAATCCCAAAGCAATTCTTTAAAGAAGTTGACCAGCGGTCCGCACCGCCCCCAGAGCCCCAGGCCGCCCGAGTGGACCCAGCTGCCTGGGAGGAGGAGAGGGCACCCCCTCTGCACCCGGCCCCGCCCTCGGGTGGCCCGGGTTTAAATGGCACCCCGCCGACGCCCCATCCCCCCTTCCCCGCCGCTCCGCCGCTACTTGCACGCGGTCCAGCCGGGCCTCACAGCGCTGTGACCCAGGTAAGATCGGTCCCCGCCCACTACCAGAGCCCCAGGCCAAATAATTGAGTTTATTGAAAAACGCACAGAAATTAAAAGATCTTCAGAGTTAAACCAACAATGCCAAAGTCTAAATGCAAATCCATGAGATACAACACTCAAGTAAACAAATCTCCCACTGAAGGAATTAATCCCATAATGTTAGACTCCAACCAGAACAAAACCATGGAAAATGGCCAAGAAAGCCTGACCCAGGATAACGACCTTCAAAATATGATCATTACCATGTTCAATACTATGAAAGAGGAAATCAGGGAGGAATTAAATAATCGAATCAATCGCTTTGAGGAGGAACACAACAGACACATGGAGGAGTTGAGAAAAACAGTGCAAGAATCAAAAACTGGCATAGAGCAGTTAAAACAGACTCAAGCAGAGTTTAAAACTGAGCTAAAAGACAAGTTATCTTCAACCCAGAACTCCACAGAGAGTCTTATCAGCAGAACTACCAGAGCAGAAGACAGAATTTCAGATCTTGAAGATAAAGTGGGAGTATTAACCAGCTCAATGGAAGAGATTGTTAAAGCCAAAAAGATGCTTGAGAGAAAGATCCAGGAGATATGGGACACCCTGAAGAAGCCTAACATGTGCATTCATGGAATACCAGAGCAAGAATCTCAAAATACCACCCCTGAGGAAATTTTCCAAATGATCATCAAGGAAAACTTTCCTCATCTAAAAAAAGAGAAGCCCATCCATATACAAGAGGCATTCCGCACACCAAACAGATATGACCAAAACAGAAGCTCGCCACAGCAAATAATAGTCAAAATACTCCACATTCAAGATAAAGAACTGGTGCTGAGAGCTTCAAGAGAGAAAAAGCAACTCACTTTTAAAGGTAAACCTATTAAAATAACAAATGACTTCTCAATGGAAACACTAAAAGCAAGAAGAGCTTGGAGAGACATACTTCAAGAATTGAATGAGCAAAAATGTCAACCTAGGCTGATTTACCCTGCAAAACTATCAGTCATGATTGACGGAGAAAGAAAAATCTTCCAGCACAAAGACAACTTGAAGGGATACATGTCCACCAAATCAGGCCTTCAAAAAATGCTAGAAATGATACTCAAGCGTGAAGAAAAAAACAGGCATATCCAGGAGAGCAGAAGGCAAGTATAACATCATTAAGAGCGAAGCAATATACTTATAAAAACTACTAAACATAATAAATGTCTGGAATCAAAAATAGTTTCACCATTATAAAACTAAATGTTAATGGAATTAACTCACTGATCAAGAGACACAGATTACAAACTTGGATTAAAAATCACAATCCATCAATCTGCTGCCTGCAGGAAACCCATCTCACCACAAAAGATAGGCACGCTCTAAAAATAAAAGGCTGGTCAACAATTCTACAAGCTAATGGAAGCAGAAAGCAGGCAGGGGTAGCCATTATGATGTCAGACAAAGTGGACTTCAAACCAAAAGAAAATTATAAGAGACACGGATGGATATTACATTTTAGTCACAGGTACAATTCACTAGGAAGACTTCACAATACTGAACATATATGCACCCAATACGGGCCCCTCTACATTCATTAAGAAAACTCTACAGTGTCTAAAGCAAGAAATCAATCCCCAAATGATAATTCTTGGGGACTTCACCACCGCCCTCTCAACATGGGATAGATCAACAGGTCAAAAGCTTAACAGAGACACTTTGGAACTTAATCAAACCCTTAAAGAAATGGACCTTACAGATCTCTATCGAACTTTTCACCCATGTACCAAAGAATACACATTTTTCTCAGCAGCACACGGAACTTTCTCCAAAATAGATCACATACTGGGCCACAAAACGAATCTACACATGTACAAAAAAGTTGAAATTCTAACCTGTGCCCTGTCAGACCACCACGGCCTAAAGCTGGATATCCACAACACAACAAACAAGAGAAAATACACTAACTCCTGGAAACTTAACACTATGATGCTGAATGAGAACTGGATTCAGGAAGAAATTAAAAAGGAAATTCAAGATTTCATGAAAGTGAACGATAATGAAAATACAACTTACCAAAATCTCTGGGACACAATGAAAGCTGTTCTAAGAGGTAAGTTCATAGCTCTTAATGCCTACATCAAAAAAATGGAAACACCAGAAATAAACAACTTAACAATGCAGCTTAAAGCTTTAGAGAAACTAAAGCAATCTGATCCCAAAAGTAGTAGAAGAGAGGAGATTAGCAAAATAAGGGGAGAAATATCTGAAATCGAGATTAAGAAAATGATTGAAAAAATCAACCAAAAAGCTGGTTCTTTGAAAAAATCAATAAGATTGATACACCCCTAGCTAAATTAAACTAAAGCAGGAGAGAGAAAACCCAAATTAACAAAATCAGAAATGAACATGGAGTTATCACTACTGATACCCAAGAAATCCAGAGAATTATAACATCATATTTCAAAAACTTATACTCTGTGAAGTTTGACAACACAAAAGAGATGGATGAATCTCTAAGTAAACACAACTTACCTAAATTGAATCAGGAAGTTATGAATTATTTAAATAGTCCTATAACATATAAGGAAATTGAAGAAGTAATCTCGAATTTTCCCACCAAAAAACGTCTGAGGCCAGATGGATTCAGCACAGAATTCTACCAGACATTTAAGGAGTTAATAACACCAATACTCCTTAAACTGTTCCATCAAATAGTAAATGAAGGAACACTACCAAATTCCTTCTATGAAGCTAATATCGTCTTAATCCCAAAACCTAATAAAGATTCACTTAAAAAAGAAAACTATAGGCCAATCTCTCTGATGAACACAGACGCAAAGATTCTCAACAAAGTCTTAGCGAATCGGATTCAAAAACATATTAAAAAGATCATTCATGGGGACCAAGTAGGCTTCATCCCTGGCACACAAGGTTGGTTCAACATACGCAAATCAATAAATGTAATTCATCATGTAAACCAGTCCAAAGTCCAAGACCACATGATACTCTCCATAGATGCAGAAAAAGCTTTTGATAAGATCCAACAACCTTTTATGATCAAAACGCTGGAGACAGTAGGAATTGAAGGAACCTTTATCAATATAATAAAAGCTGTATACAACAAGCCCACAGCAAGGATTATGCTCAATGGGGAACAATTGGAAGCATTCCCACTTCGATCAGGAACTAGACAAGGCTGTCCACTCTCACCACTTCTATTCAATATTGTACTTGAAGTCTTAGCTGAAGCCATAAGACAAGAAAGGGACATAAGAGGGATTCAAATCGGCAAGGAAGAAGTCAAGCTATCCCTATTTGCAGATGACATGATCTTATACCTGAGGGATCCCAAAAACTCCACCAGGAAGCTCCTGGAACTAATTGAGAAGTTCAGCAGGGTGGCAGGATACAAAATAAATGTGCAAAAATCAGAGGCCTTCCTATATGCCCAGAATGAAAGAAGTGAAAAAGCCCTGAGAGAAACAATCCCATTTACTATAGCCCCTAAAAAAATGAAATACCTTGGTATAAACCTAACCAAAGAGGTAAAAACCTTTACAATGAAAACTTTAAAACCCTAAAGAAAGAAATAGCAGAAGACACCAGAAGGTGGAAAGACCTCCCTTGTTTCTGGATTGGTAGAATCAACATTGTAAAAATGACCATCCTACCAAAGGCAATATACAGATTCAATGCTATACCAATCAAAATCCCAAAGCAATTCTTCAAAGAAGTTGACCAAACAATCTCAAAGTTCATATGGAGGCACAAAAGACCCAGGATAGCAAAGACAATCCTGAGTAACAAAAACACTGCTGGAGGTATTACCATACCAAATCTAAGTCTATACTACAAATCCATAGTTATAAAGACAGCCTGGTACTGGCTCCAAAATAGACACACAGATCAATGGATAAGGATTGAAGACCCAGATATAAGCCCACAAAGTTACAGTCATTTGGTCTTTGACAAAAGGGTCCAAAGAATCCAGTGGAAAAAGAACAGCATCTTCAACAAATGGTGCTGGCAAAACTGGATCTCCACATGCAGAAGATTAAACCTGGACCCGTACTTGTCACCATGTACAACACGTAATTCCAAATGGATCAAGGACCTTGATATAAGGCCAGAGACTATAAAAACCATAGTTGAAAGGATAGGGAACTCCCTCGAGATGATTGGGCTAAGCCAACAGTTCCTAAACAGACATCCAATGGCACAGTCACTTGCTACCTACTCTCACAGTTGGATCCTTGTGAAATTAAAGAGCTTCTGTTCAGATAAAGAAATTGTAACACGAGCTCAAAGGCAACCCACAGAATGGGAGAAAATCTTCACTAACCACATATCTGACAGAGCTCTACTGTCCAGAGTGCACAAAGAACTTAGAAAACTAAACTCCAAGGAAACCAATGGCCCAATTAAAAAATGGGCCCTGGAACTTCAAAGAAACTTTACCAGGGATGAAATTAAAATGTCTAACAAATATCTTAAAAAATGCTCCACTTCCTTAGCCATCAGGGAAATGCAAATCAAAACTTCCCTGAGATATCATCTCACCCCAGTCAGGATGGCAAAAATCCACAATACAAACAACACCAACTGCTGGAGAGGATGTGGAGAGAGGGTAACTCTCCTACATTGTTGGTGGGAATGCAGGCTCATACAGCCACTCTGGGGAGCCGTCTGAAGATTCTTAAAGAAATTAAAGATTGAAATGCCATATGACCCTGCTATCCCACTTTTGGGAATAACACCCCATGCAGCAGAGGTTCGCCTCGATAGCACAAGTACGACCATGTTCATAGCAGCACTGTTTACAATAGCAAAGTCATGGAATCAACCTAAATGTACAACAGTTGACCGCTGTATAAGGAAACAGTGGTACATCTATACAATGGAGTACTACTCAGCCATCAAAAATGATGAATTACTGGAATTTGCTGGGAAATGGATGTCATTAGAAACAATTATATTAAGTGAAGTATCCCAGACCCAGTAAATTAAGTGCCGTATGTACTCCCTAATAGGTGGCTCCTAGTACCAAACCCAACCAGCCCACCTAGAGACAGTAATTGCAAGGATTATGAACAGGAGGGATGGGGTAGGAGGGCCACACCAGAAACAAGGAGAGAAGGGACCATGTTACAGCAGAGAAAATAGGCCTCCATCAAGGACTCAAATAAGTAATGAGACATCTGATTAAGTTCACAGACTTTTGTTCCTGATCATTTACTACTGAGGGGGTATGATCTCACCAGAAGAGGAGGGCATATAGTCTGGCAGACAAAAAGTAACCAGTTGTGCAAATTGGTGATAGACCCCACCCTCACTGTGGTTTCCCACTTTTATTACATCTACCTTTGAATGTGCTTTTATCACAAGACTCTAGTTTAACAGCTTTTTGTCTCTGGCCAGGGGGTAACATACAATGCCCACCAGGATGGAGTGAAGGGCATTGCAGGAGCAGCAAAATTGCAAAAGAAAACCAACAAACCACAATCCTGAACTTCAGAGACTCTATATCAACCACTTAGAACTAGGCCAGTTTAATCTCTCCCCATCCTGAAGCTCAGGGAAATTTGCGGAAGAGGGGGCGGTAAGAGTGTAAGAGCAAAAGGATGGGAGGAGCAATGATATGTAAGTTACTCCATACAACTTAGGGCTGAAACAATCATAATTGGACTTTACATGCCCTGCACATTGTCCAACACACTATTGACCCCACAAAGTCCAGCATCTGCTAAAGGCACCAAGATGTTTGGAGGTAAGGGATTGGCAGACACAGCAGTGTTCTTATACCTAAGGGGAACACAGGAAAGTGTTTAGGGAAAGGCCACTGGGTCCTTGTACATCATCGGAGAGGAGGGCCCAGAGGAAAATCCGGCATGCACAAGAAAGGACTCTCTGGGAATTGGGGCGGGAGGCACTGGGGGATGGAAAGGGAGGGGGTAGGGAGGAGGAGCAGGGGGTATGGCGGGAGGAGGAGGGAGTGAGGGAACTGGTGTACCCATTAAGTTTGTATGAGCTGAAATAATAATAAAAAATGTACTAAAAAAAAAAAAGAAGTTGACCAAACAATCTCAAAATTCATATGGCGGCACAAAAGACCCAGGATAGCAAAGACAATCCTGAGTAACAAAAACACTGCTGGAGGTATTACCATACCAAACCTAAGTCTATACTACAAATCCATAGTTATAAAAACTGCCTGGTACTGGCTCCAAAATAGACACACAGATCAATGGATAAGGGTTGAAGACCCAGATATAAGCCCACAAAAATACAGCCATTTGGTCTTTGACAAAGGGGCCCAAAGAATCCAATGGAAAAAGAACAGCATCTTCAACAAATGGTGCTGGCAAAACTGGATCTCCACATGCAGAAGATTAAAGCTGGACCCATACTTGTTACCATGTAAAAGACGTGATTCCAAATGGATCAAGGACCTTGATTTAAGGCCAGAGACTATAAAATCCATAGTTGAAAGGATAGGGAACTCCCTCGAGATGATTGGGCTAAGCCAACAGTTCCTAAACAGACATCCAATGGCACAGTCACTGCTACCAACTCTCAACAGTTGGGACCTTGTGAAATTAAAGAGCTTCTGTTCAAATAAAGAGATTGTAACACGAGCTCAAAGGCAACCCACAGAATGGGAGAATATCTTCACTAACCACATATCTGACAGAGCTCTACTGTCCAGAGTGCACAAAGAACTTAGAAAACTAAACTCCAAGGAAACCAATGGCCCAATTAAAAAATGGGCCCTGGAACTTCAAAGAAACTTTACCAGGGATGAAATTAAAATGTCTAACAAATATCTGAAAAAATGCTCCACTTCCTTAGCCATCAGGGAAATGCAAATCAAAACTTCCCTGAGATATCATCTCACCCCGGTCAGGATGGCAAAAATCCACAATACAAACAACACCAACTGCTGTAGAGGATGTGGAGAGAGGGGAACTCTCCTACATTGTTGGTGGGAATGCAGGCTCATACAGCCACTCTGGCGAGCCGTCTGGAGATTCTTAAAGAAATTAAAGATTGAAATGCCATATGACCCTGCTATCCCACTTTTGGGAATAACCCCCCATGCAGCAGAGGTTCGCCTCGATAGCACAAGTTCGACCATGTTCATAGCAGCACTGTTTACAATAGCAAAGTCATGGAATCAACCTAAATGTCCAACAGTTGTCGAGTGGATAAGGAAACAGTGGTACATCTATACAATGGAGTACTACTCAGCCATCAAAAATGATGAATTACTGGAATTTTCTGGGAAATGGATGTCATTAGAAACAATTATTTTAAGTGAAGTATCCCAAACCCAGAAAATTAAGTGTCGTATGTAGTCCCTAATAGGTGGCTCCTAGTACCAAACTCACCCAGCCCACATTGAGACACTCAAAAGTAAACCTATGTAACACAGTAATTGCAAGGATTATGAACAAAAGAGATGGGGTAGGAGGGCCACACCAGAAACAAGGAGAGAGGGGACCATGTTATAGCAGAGAAAATAGGCCTCCATCAAGGTCTGCACGTAAGTAATGAGAAACCTGGTTAAGTTCACAGACGTTCTTTCTTGATCTCACCAGAAGGGGAGGGCATATAGTCTAACAGATAAAAAGTAATCATTTTGCAAATGGGTGATAGACCCCTCCCTCACTGAGGTTTTCTACTCTTATTACATCTACCCTTGAATGTGCTATTATAACAAGACTCCAGTTTAACAGCTTTTTGTCTCTGGCCAGGGGGTGACATACAGTGCCCAGCAGGATGGAGTGAAGAGCATTGCAGGAGCAGCAAAACTGCAAAGAAAATCAACAAACCGCAATCCAGAACTTCAGAGACTCTATATCAATCACATAGAACTAGGCCAGCCTAATCTCTCCCCATCCTGGAGCTCAGGGACATTTTCGGAAGAGGGGGCGGTAAGATTGTAAGAGCAAAATGATGGGAGGAGCAACGATTTGCAAGATTCTCAATAATAGTTGGGGCCAAAGCAATCATAAAGGGACTTTGCATGCCCTGCACAATGTCCAGTGCTCTGTTGCCCTCATAAAGTCTAGCATCTGTTAAGGGCTCAGAGATCCCTGGAGCCAAGGGATTGACAGCCATAGTAGTGCTCCTATGCTTAAGGGGAACAAGAGAAAGGGCTTATGGAAATGCCACTGGGTCTTTATATGTCATCGGAGAGGAGGACCCAGTGGAGAGTCAGGGGTACACAATAAAGGACTCTCTGGGAATTGGGGGGAGGCACTGGGGGATGGGGAGGGAGAAGAAGGGGAGGAGGGGTTTTGGGGGGAGGGGGGGGAGGGAGGGAACTGGTAAAAAATTTTTAAAATGTATAATTAGATTTTAATAAAAAAACAATCAAATAAGTGAAAATTTAACATAAAAATCTCTAGGTATTTGTTTAAGTATCTCAGCACTAAGCATAATAAATAATAATAAATGCATTCTTTTTTCTTTTCCCATAATTCCAAAACCAGTTTAAAAGCAACTTTCCTTAATGTTTCCTACATTAACCGTGTCGTTCTCAATAATGGCCACTGTTTGTACATTTCCTGCAACCTACTTGCTATATTTGTGAGGCCTTCCATTTTCTAAACTTGCTGAGCTTTCGTTATGCTAGTGCACCATCAAACCCTTTATATAACGCAGATGAAAACATTCATGACTTGAGTGTCTAATGTGTGTGAGACATAGCTTTAGGAATGTACACTGATTATCTCAAGTAAACCACAAAGCTAAATTCCCTAAGAAGTAAATGTTTTCCTCCCATTTTACACAGAAATGAATAAGTTCAATGAGCTCACCTAACTTGATTAAAATAACAGAGTCAGTCTTTTTGATTTAAAAGATTTTGCTCTTTCTAAGACACAGTATTGCTTTGCAATTAGTCTTTGGCATCCTGAACAGTTCTAATATATTTTCAGAGTTTTCAAAGTATATAAATGCTGTTTGGTAACATACTAAGGTGTATTACATTTATTTCTACGTAGCTACTCTTCAAATCAACTTAAAGAACATTATTTAAACGTTTGTTTCTTACTGTTTACAAAATGAATGGTCATCAGTGAATTACATTATATCACTGTCACTCAATTTTATCATTGTTCCACTAATCACAGGAAATAAGTAAACAGACTTAGCCATATGCTGTATTTTCTTGTAGGCAATGCACATATGTTTTGTAGCCAATGTTTATTACAACTCTTTATGTATCTGTTTTCCTATTTTCCCATTATTACTGAATAGGAGAAATTTGAAAGATTTCTGGACAAACCTAGTCACAAACTAGAAATTCTAGTAAGTTTCTTTTCATTATCTTATACTATCTAATTATATTGCTGTTACAACATCTGAAAGTCAGCATGACCATCCAAGAAGAAGCCAAACATAACTCTAAAAACCAAGAGAGAAAATCTGAAAACAGATTATTTCTAAATCTTGTTGCAGCAATTTCTTCCATCCTGCATGTTTTCTTTACAGTGAGTCTCTGTCAGTACTCTAGTCACCAGAGAAAGAAATGTGTATTTAAATTAATTTGACAAATATATCAAAACTCCTGTTAGCAAAATGATGGTTATCAAACATAAAAACAAGCAAGTTCTGGTGAGAAGAAAGACAAAGAAGAATCCACACCCACTGTTGGCAAAAGTACCAACTGGTCACTTAAAGGTCTTTACATGAAAATAGAGCTACCATGGCACAGGACCCAGCTCTGTCACACTAAGTTGTCTACCCAAATGAGTCTATATCCTGTTGTAGCAATACTTGAATGTCCATGTTTATAACTGCTCCTTTCATTATAATTAGGAGAAGGGAACAGTCTAGACACCCACCAGCAAAGGAACGGATAGGGAAAATGTACAGGTGTACAATGGAAATTTATATTGTCATTGAAAAAAAATTGAAAAACTATAACTTTCAGGAAATGGATGAAAATAGAAACATTAAATGTCAAAATCTAGGCTCAGAACACAAAGACCATGCTCTCTAATGGTCAGTAAAGGCATTTGTTTAGGAGGAAAAATGGGTAAAGTTCTGGAAACTAGAAAGAGACAGATTGAGAAATAATTTTGTTTTAGGGGAGGGGATGGGAATGAGGAAGGTGCTGCAGGTAAAGGCAGCATTGAGAAAAGAGGTCATGGAGGTGAAAATGACGGAGAAACACCACAATGAAACGTGCATGAAAATTCCTTAAGAAAAATGTTGATTCATAAGCTAACTAAAAATGAAATAGTTTAAAAGAATGTAATAGATATCTAAAGCTATTGTTTTAGGACTTGGTTTGTTTTCACTGGTTCAAATCTCATCACCTCGATGTCTTTCCAAATTACTCAAACCTTTTTTGAACAATTTTTTGCTTTCTTCATCATTGAAAATATTTTATATGATTTAATGTTTATGTGTATAAATAGGTGCAGTTATCCACCAGAGTCCCTGGAGAAATGGATACAGAATCCTTTATGCACATTAAAAAATTGGAGTTTAAATTCCATATATAAAATCATAAAATAGAAATATCTGGAACATAAATAGGTAGATATATGCTATCCATATCTACATGGGGAGGTATATATTTGAACTGGTTATTTGAAGGTATGTCTAGAATAAAATACTTTTGTGAAAGCAATGGCAGTTGTAATTAGCTCATTGGTTGCTTTGAGGCTAGAAACTCTGTGAATTTCCTATTGAAAACTAACTCTACACACTGAATTATGGGAAGACACTGAAGTTAAAGAGCTTCACTAAAATTTGTCATTAATTAAGGAGCTTAATTATACAGTCCTCGGAGTAATTTTGTCTCTTAAATGATAACAAATCCCTAATATACTTGGATGTTTTATCTGTCCCCTTGGTTACTTAGAATTTAAATCATTATTTTAGAAATTAAATTCTCAGTCTCAATCTTTGTATTGGTAAAATATCCTCCACAAATAATATATTCTAATCTGGAAGAAGAGTGAAAAAATCACAGGGGAATCTTATCAAGAATTATGAAATATGCTAAGCATACAAAAATATTAAATACAGATGCTATTATAGACTTTGGGCATCATTTTACTATGCTAGTGAATTAACAATCTGAAGTTTTTAGGAGATGGGTTGAATATGAGAACTCTCAAAATCAACTGTAAAATCATATGAGATCAAAAGATGCTTAACAAGATAGCAAAATCAACTCAAAAGTGCATTTTACAGCATTTTACCCACTGAATAGCTCCAGATTGCTTTTGACCTAAGACATAACTGCAGTATATTGAGATGAAGGAAATAAATAGTAGCAATAATTTGGTACAAAGTAACAACTCATCAATAATTTGGTACAAAGTAACAACTCATCAATGGACCAAAGTAGTAACTAAACCAGGACTGCTAGCAAACCCCCTCCTAAAGCTTTTTGATTCTCAGGGTTCCTTTTCCGCTGACCTACTATCTCAAAGGTAGAGGTGGTAAGAGACAGATGTGCATCCCAGTTTGTCCCTGTGAGGTTTGAATGTTGGACTTTTCACATATTGTGACCCCCTTCCACCCTCAAGTAACAATCTAGTAACCAAACTGTCCTCAGATCCAGCAAGAGACAAAAAGTGCTACATAGTTGCCCTAACAATTCCCACAATTATGCAAAGTTAAAATCCCAAAATATGTCCAATAAGTCTGTTGATGAATTATACTGATTCTGGGCCTATGAACAAATCTTAACTAATTAAGGAAGTACTCAGGAAAGATGACTTGTGATAATGATCCTCAGTGTTTATGCCCTTTGCTCAAAAACTTTACAGTCTTCCCAAATCAGTTACGCAAATCACTTTGGCCAATGGAATGTTAACTAATTGACCCAAAGTTGAGAGAATTCTTTGTCACCTTCTATAACATGGTCTTATCATCATCTGTACCTTTGTCTGTCAACTGACATCATTTCTCACAAGGTCAAACATGTTTAAAAAAATCACAGCAAGTCAACTGATTTCATTGGCTTTTATCCGGGAGACAAATAGATTAGAATATATTCACATAGACAGGTTATACATGTAGCCAAATAAAAAGATGTATGCTGTGGGGTAGTCTGAAGAGAGGTAACTCGATATACCATGGATGCCTGAGCCCCCACAGGGATAGACAAGCTAGAGTGAACCTGAGGGTCCATAGAAGCATACAGATGGAAGTGTCAGAAGGAGTGGGAGGGAAAGATGAAAGCAAGGGAGAAGTGAAAGAGAGGAAGGAGGGAGGGAAGCTAGGATGAATACTCAATATCCTTGTAAAAGCTGAAAATAAAAAAATAATAAAAATATGTATATACAGAAAAGACCAACGAAGAAGAGATTCATCACAATTAATTGCTGATTTACTTGAAAATTGTTTGAATATTCAGGAACTTGAAACTCTCATAGACTAGGCTAGTTGTTATAAAAGTATGTTTGCACATCAGGCTAAGCTGTAACTCACCATGTAGAGATAAACCTTTAAGCCATAAGTTAAAATGAAGGCAGTGTTAGACAGAAGCCCCAGTGAGATTAACCAAACCTAGTCATGTTACCAGAACAAAAAAAAAATGTATTTCCTGAGAAATTCTTGAAATACACATTGTTTAGGGTCTGGAGTGCTCTGTAACTCAGTCAAGCTAGCTTATATGGTAAGCACAGATCAAGCTATGTATTGAAACCTGTATCATTTCAGGCTCAAAGAGAAAGAAGAAATTAACCTTGCTACTAAATCATTCTTTATTTGTGGATTCCAATGAGTTCTAATGTAAAAATTTAAAAGCAGACAGATTTACCCATTCAGGAAGTATACTTTGAAGACCCATTGGGCTCTGATCATCTTAAAAGAATGCCATCGGACTGTAGTCGATTCCTGGGTAAAGCTCTATTCTCTCTACAGCCTCTGACCCATTCTTTGTTGCTTAGGAGATATTTATCCATTAAAGCAATTCCTAATTCTAGGAAGGAAGAGAAAGAATCATAATAAAGATAGGAAGATTTTCTATGTTAGAGAATTTGAGAATTCAGGGCACTTTGTTAGTGAAAGCACAGTATCTGTTCTGACACCTGGAATTATTTGACATTTTCATTCTGATATCGCAAGTACCAACATGAGCCAGTGGTAAGAATACTGTGAAGTATAAGACAGGAAAATCAGAATATGATCTTGGAGACAGTTGGTCTTTAGAAGGTAACTATGCTTCATCACTAGCAAAATGTTGAAAGGTAAAGAACAGCAGGTAAATAATGAGAATCCATTTTCTAGGATGAAGCCAAAAAAAGAATATTTTGTTTTGCCTGTGTTTCAGTTGCATATTTAGCATAATTTCTAATTTAATTCAAGCTTCAAAACCAGTTTAATCAACTGAGAACCATACTATAAGTCAAGGTCAGTGCCATGGGAAAGCATTTCAAACACCAAGTCACTTTCTTTTCTCCCACATTTTTTTTCCCTAATCATACAATCATACTCCTGTCCTCTCCCTTCCTCTTCCCTTCCCCAGTTGTCACCCCTTGCACTCTTCATCTTTCCCCTCTTCCTTTCACCCCCTTCTTCTTTTCCCCTCTCCCAATGCCTCCCCCTTCCTCCCTCTCATCCCTTGGATACTTTTGTATGAATTCCAGACCTCTCTCTGAATCCTTCACCCTCCAGGACTCAGTGGCATAGCCCAGAACCCCTTCTTAGGCTCCCCATTAGTATGGGAACTCTATTGTAACTGTGTAATCCTTTGCCTCCAGGAATCCTACTGCCTGGAACTTTCTCCCCTAAGATCCATGCTAGACTTTGGAGGGACATCGACATGTCAACCATTGTGCAGATCAGGGAAAGTCCAATTCTAGCTGCTGCAGCCCTAACTTGTGCAGAGTATCTTCCACATCATTGGTCCTCCCCATCTTTAGGCTCTTATAATCTTGCCACCCCCCTTCCACAGGTTCCCTGAGCTTTAGAATGGGAAGAGATTTGGCTGGTCTGGTTCCAGGTGATTAATGAAGGGTCTTTGGTGTTCTGAATTATGGTTTGTTGTTTTCAGTTTCACTTTTCTTGCACCACCCTTGGCTGCATCCTGGACCAAGTCACTTTTTGAAAAGTGAAAAACTGTGCTTTATGTTGACACGAAATAATTTTTTCCTAAAAAGCTCCAGACGGTTTATGTTTTATTAATGTAATGCAATATTTTAATTGTGGAACCCACAACTGACGGAGCTGAGACAGAGAGTCAGGAAGTAGTTAAACTTTTGACTTAAAGATGATTGCTAAGGCTGGGAAGATGGTTCAGCGGTTATAGCCTTTGCTACAGAAGCAAAAGAACCTAAGTTCAGATACCCAGATCCCATGTAAAAACACCTATAGATATGGCTACAGCTTGCAATTCTGGCCCTGTAGGTAAAGAATGGAAATCCCCAGAGCAAACAATAAGGTAGAAGATCAGTCCATGATATGTCCAAATGTCACTCTTGGGTCTCCACAGACATACACACTCAAGTGTTCACATACACAAACACCACACACACACACACACACACATGTGCATATGGATATATGCAAAGAAAGATCATTTCTATTGGTAAGCCAAATCATTTGAATGAGGTGACATAGGAAAAATGAAAATCTAAGCAGTATGGAAATGTGAGGGAAAGGAATTGCCACATTATAGATTTCGATAGCATTCAATTTCAATCCCTATATATTGTATATATTAATAAAATGAAAATTTAAAAATTCAGTAGGGAAATCCTTAAAAAATAAGAAGCTCCCAGAGCCACCATGTTGCACTGTTAGTTTAAACATTTATTCAGGGGCAAAGATCTATGTGTGAACAGGATAGCTGTGGGCAGGGACAAGGTACTGAGGATGTGCATGTCTTCAAGAGATCATTCATATGTTAATCTTAGATTCATCATTACTTTAATAATTGATTGTTCCTACTCACATTGGCAATGCTATCTGAGAAATTTTTATATGTATGAACATCATTCTTTCTATATGAAGAAAGAAATATAGTTGTAGTTGTAAGTAGGCCACTTTAACTGCCATAAAGATGTGTTTCCATGTGCTTTCAGAGACCGCTTTCAGGTCTTCCAAGATTCCCCACAGTGAGAAGAACTGTTTATTATGTCTGTGTTTCCTGCTGACTAGAAACTACTTGAGGAAAAAAATCTACAACCATTTTACTTTGCAATCGAAAAGTGAATAACTGAAATTAGTACCAAGAAAAATTTCAAGTTTATTGTTTAAAGACTGATTGTTTCTGTTGTTGTTTTCATGTGACAAAGACCAAAAAAAGTTTTCTTGTGATTTTATTCAACATTATTTGTTTTTTTAACACAATCATACACAGAATTGTCACACATGTTTAAAAGGCACATTTTACAATATTCTTCCTATTTTAGCTTGAAGAACACCAATAGCAAGTATTCATTATTTAGTTGGAAAAACGTTCTTCTTATTTTTGTATTTAATTTTATTAAAGATATTTAATATAAAATTGAGTAATTTCAATATATAGAAAGACTCTGCAATAGTATAAAGTTGGAAAATACAGAAAAGCAGAATTGTCTACATGTTCTTATAATAATTCTCTGTTCAAAATTTCTAATGTTTTCTATGTCTCCACTACTCATTTATGGTAGACATAAAAAGATTTCATTAAGTAATATGAAAAGTTAATTCATCTTTATTTCCAACATGAATCCTTGAACATAGTTGAAACATTTTTTCATTTCACTTACGCAAGCTACCACATACCCCAAATGAGAGCTGCCTACCCTCTAGTAGATAGTTATCAATTCTGTCACAATCACTAAAGAAAATATACTAGTTTTAAGCATTGCCTCTTATTACTGCACAGCCTAAAGATATCAACTCTTAGAAACAGGACATTTCTTTTCTTCTTGGTTGCCAAGTAGCTGAGTCAGGCCATGTGAAGTCAATTGTTGCTATGACAACATATGAACCAGGCAGAAGATAACATGTTGAATACAGAGAATTCATTTAGCCATGATTATCTAGGCTTTTGGTTTGTTAGGAATGATAAGCTTATTTAAAGGGAATAAATGTGTATTCTTTAATCACCAGATAATCATTTTAGTTATATTTACTGCATGGGTAGTTAGCATTTTTACTTAAGTATAGATGTTAACATATACACACATTAAGTAATCTACTCATTGTTTTCACTTGTTCATTTATTTAACTTTCTGATTCAAAGTGACATGGAAAAATTACAAGTCTTTGGGCATTCTCTTTTTGCTGTCTTTATGTGAAATAGACATATGAGTTAAGAAAAAAAAATCAACAAACCATAATCCAGAACATCAGAGACTCTATATAAATCACCTGGAACTAGGCCAGCCTAATCGCTCCCCATCCTGAAGCTCAGGGAAATTTGAGGAAGAGGTGGCGGTAAGATTACAACAGCACAAGGATGGGAGGAACAATGATATGCAAGATACTCCACACAAGTTAGGGCTGAAGCAATCATATTTGGACTTTACATGCCCTGCACAATGTCCAACACACTATAGACCCCTTTAGCATTTGCTAAAGGCATGAGGATCCTTGGAAGCAAGGGATTGACAGCCTTAGTAGTGTTCCTATGCTTAAGGGGAACACAGGAAAGGGTTCTGGGAAATGCCACTGCGTCCTTGCATCTCATCGGAGAGGAGGACCCAGAGGAGAGTTTGGCATGCACATTAAAGGATGCTCTGAGGATGGGAGGGGGAGGCACTGGGGGATAGGGAAGAAAGGGAGAGGGGAGAGGGGCACAGGGGGATGGGGTGTTGGAGGGAAGGTGGGACTGGTATACCTGTTAAGTTTGTATGACTGGAAATAAAAAAAAGAATGTGAAATAACTATGTCATATTGTAATAAATATTTTAATATTTTATAGTTATAGAAAGCAGAAACATATGAACTAAAGAAGCAAAAGAAATACAAACTCGCAGTTCTCTAATGTTGAATTCAACCATACTAATGTCTTGCATTGAGTCATTCATAGAGAGTCCCTGTCCAAATAAAAATCTATCTTTAACAACTTGTCAGAAATTATCCCTACCTATTATTCACTTTATGACCACAAGTCATCAATTTGCATGGTAGATATTACTTCCCTCTTTGCTCATATGAAATTTATTTTATTTATTTATTATAAGAGTTATCAAGGTAAAGATGGTGTCTACCGATAAATCCAAAATTTAAGAAACAAACATTTGGAAAGATGGCCCATAATTTCCATTACTTCCCAGTAAGACCCATTCCATTAAAAATGAAGGATTCAATTCTCTCCTTACTATAGAAGTCAATTTCCAAAAGCAGAGAAAAGAAATGAAATCCTTAATATATCAAAATGAGAGGGTTGAAGTGTATAATTTTTAATTTTAGATTTTTAAATTTGTAAACATGCTTAAATTGGTGGTAATTTTTTTTCATGTATATGTATATGGTGTGTATGTGTTTTGCATGTATGTGCAGATGTGTATAAAAGAGTACATTTGAACCCTATTGCTGGAGGTACCACATACCATAATCAAGGAATATGGGAAATGAAACAAGCTAGAATAGATACCAATGACCTCACCCAGCTATACCCAGCAATAACATCAACTCTTCCAAGAGTCATCCTGCAGTGTCAAGTAAGGTACGGGAGTAATCAATTGTTTTCTGATTGGCATGGAGTTTCATTTCACAGCAGGGAACATACACTTGGTACTGTAAACCATGTCAAGGTTCATCAGGGGTCTTAAATGGGAAGAAACTTCTTAGTGTTAGCTATAAATACTTGATGACAATCTACTTTCTGATCACTTGTCATTACACTCTTGGATCAGAGAAGTACTCAACATTTAATCAAGAAGTATATTTTTGCAATTGAAGATGAGTAATGCTGAGAATTACAACTGGCCAAAGTGCAAAGTAAAAGTGACTGTGAACAGCTCAGCTCCAAACAGGACATCTAAACCACCCCTCCATCCCATAGCTTAGGGGAACCTTGAGGAAGAAGAGGCAGTAAAAAGTAAGAGCCTAAGGATAGAAAGAAGTACTGCCAGACAGTAACCTCTGTCCTCATCAGGGCTACACAAAAGCATACTGCAATGTTGTCTAATTCCGCTAGCCTTCCAAAATAGTGACCTATCAATTTTTTATACCATAGAATAAGGAGGAGGATATGGCCCTAGCCTGAAAGACTGGGATTGGTGCTGGACAGGAGAAGGGAAGCTTCTTCATGCAACAGTTGACCTGTTGGTGTGCTGCTCATTCCCTAGCAAATGCTCATGCACTTGCCAATACAGACATCCTGGATAAGGTCAAATGGACCATATTTTCAGCAAGACACATGAGTGGGAGGGAGACTGGTTGAGAAGGAAAACCTGTGAGGTGGACTAGGAGAGAGGATGGCAGTGAATATTAGGGTAAGAAAACAATCAAATTAATTGCATTTGCATATGAAAGATTCAGAGAATAAAGAAGTGATAATGGGAAAAAAGAGTGTACTTATATATGTTTGCTTAATTCTACCAAAGGGTAACACCCAGACTCATTTTGGGTTGTTCTACTTGATTGTTTTTCTCTGGCTCTACCTTACAGATCTGGAACTATAGGCTGCCATCATATCTACATATCTATTTTTATGTGGAATCTTGAGATTCAATCTCAGATTCTTTTGCCTACTAAGCAAGAACCTTAATCACTGAGCAATTTTCCCAGCCCTTGGTAACAATTTTAACTTCTAGAATTAATTGCTTCACTATCCATTAATTAAGTAAAAATAATTTCAATAACATGAGAACATAGCACACAAGCACATTGCTTGGCCAAAAATAAAACTACTAAAACAAAGGCTGATGAGATCACTGGGTAAAAGAACTTGCCATACAAGTACAAAGACGTGAGTTTGAATCTCCAGAATCCACATACAAACCAGATATATCACAAAAGTTCCTCTAATCCCAGAGGGAATGGGTATGATAAAATGAGAAGCAGAGACAGGAATATCTCCTGATACTTATAGATCAGCTAGCCTGGAATACACAGTGTAAAAACAATAACGAAAAATTTTCTCAAGCAACATAGAATATGAGGACCAACATCAGAAGATGTAGGTTATCTTCTATATACTCAATGTAACATACATATACTCACATTCACAGATGAATGTGCACACGCACATATACACACACATACATTGATTAAAGCAAATCATGCAGTTCTGAGATGTTAACTTTTGAAGGTGGACATGATGGTTGATCTTGATTATAAACCCAAGGGCATTTAGAATTACCATGGAAACAAAGTCTGCATCGCTCTGAGAAATTATCTATACTGAGTTGGGGTAGGAAGACCTACCATAAATGTGCATGATATCAAGCCATTCACAGGAGCACAAGACTTAATAAAAAGGAGAAAGCCAGTTGAGCACAGGCATTTATTCCTTCCTGCTTCCTGACTGTGGATGCATTTGACCAACCACATCCCACTTCTGTTACCATGCCATTCCTAACATGATAGACTATGTCTCTTGAGCTATAAGTCAAAACAAACACTTCCTTCAGGCATTTTTTTTTGCAACAATGAGAAAAGTGACTAACATAATAGACTTTTCTATTTTAGCTAATAGAAGGAAGAGGAAAAGGAGAAAAAGAAAGCAGAAAAAAAGGGGAGGAATTTTAGGTCTACTAAAACTAGTCATTCTAAGTGAAATTAATGAATTATAAGATAATGTAATGAACAATGAATGAGAATTGAATAAAGTTTCATTAGGCAAAAGTCAATATCAGATATATTATCTATAAATCTCCTTAATCTGTGTATTAATTTAATCATGAACTTGTAAGCTCAGCCCAAGTAATATTTATCAAAAAATTAAGTCAATGTGACTCATCAGTCATTACTAATGTGCATTTATTGTGCAGATATAATTATAGGAGAAAGTAGTGCAACCATTTTGAAGTCAGGAAGCTAATATTTAGTGGAATGTAAGAAATATTTGAAATCTATGGTGAAAATAAAAAGTCCAGTCAGCATACATGCCTTACTTTCATTTCTCCCCAGTTACATTTAATATGATAGAAGATTACACAAAATAAGCCTACAGGAACACTTAGCAATGTCACATACAAGTGGAAAAGATATTAAGGATTTATAGATAAGGAGAAACAAAGGAGATTTTATTAACAGCCATGCCTATTTGAAATGGCAAGCCTCAACACAAATCAATGAAAGAATTAAGTGATAAAATAAGCCAAATACACAAGCACAAACACTATCACTTATATGTGGAGTCTAATCCTTAAGAACACAGAGACTGCTGGCTACTAGAGGTCAAGGAATGGAGAAATGGGGAGATGTTAGCTAAGGATTTAATCTTTACGCTGGAAAGAGGGCTTGGTGGATGAGATGGTTGCCCCACAAGCATGAGGGTTCAAATCCCCAGAACCCACTTAACAACCAAGCAGGTGTGGCAGTTGTCTGTAACACCAGTGATCAGGAGGCAAATACCCAGGACAAGCTGGCTAGATAGCATAGTGGATTGGCAAGCTCTGAGTTCAACTGAGGGACTCTGCTAAAAGTATTAAAAATAAAGTGGAGAGCAACTTTGGGCCTGCACACTTACACACACACACACACACACACACACACACACACACACACACACACAAATACATGAATGCATGCGTGTGTCAAAAAATGATACAAGCTTTTACTTTGCTTGGGGATTCTGGACTTCTAAAGAGATTATAGTTAATATTTGATGAAAACAGTGATATTCAGAATTTTCTAAGCATAGGCTATTCAGAATTTTCTAAGCATAGTAGCTATGAAGGTATGGATGAGTCTATCAGTTTGGTTCTGATAATGATTTTGCAATGTCTATATGTCTGAAAACATTACCCTGTATACTTTAAAACACTTAATTTTTTTGTCAATTGAATTTCCATAAAACTGGTGCAGATAGCATAGATTAAAAGTAATGGCTATCAAATAAAAAAAAAGACAAGAGGAATCAGTTCAACGCTTGTTTTCTAAGAGAAACTTGAGTCACCTGGTCAAATGTGGCAGACGCAAGAAGCCAGATAACTATGATGAGTGAAGTGGCTGACATCCATTGTGGAAGTCCCCTTTTTGAAAAATTTTGACTATTCCTTCAACTCACACACATGAATGAGTTTCTGAATAAGCTCACATCATTTCCAAGATCAGCATGCTTTTCTTCATGTAGCTGCTGAAAGGATATTAATGGTAAAGATTTCTGGAGTGTTGCACACTATATTTTGCTCATAAGCCTTTCTAGAACTCAGGATCCACACTTAATGGTGTGCAAGCTGGAAGACCTGATTCCTATACATATGAAATGTCGAAGTAAGATAAAGTAAATAACCAAGCCAATGTCTTTCAGCACAAGGTTACTAGGCATAAGAAACATTGTACTGGCTGTGATGAAGCCAAGAGGTTGGGTTAGGAGAGGAGAAATCATGGACGATTTCTTTCATCCTGGAAGGGACTGCATCATTTTCAAAGTAGGCCTCCCCCACATTAAAGGTTCCCCACCCACCTTTTACACTTTGTTGTTGTTTAGCCAAGGTTCAAGGAGACTTTTAATATCACCAGCTAACAGAACAACCTACTGGTGGGCACCAAAGAATGATAGGATCATTCCCTTTTGCCATTGTGGCAGTAGGCTGCTCATGAAGACTGAGGATGGAAAGTGAAGATTGATGTGAGGCTGGCAGGCGGCTTTGTATTTAACAGGCTGCTGCTGACTGGGATGCTTTGGAAACTTCATGTTGTGAAAGGAAATGGCAGTCATTGTTGTAACTGTCACAATTGAAAAGAAACACAAACAAATAGTTGTGTTTCCACCTGCCTGTCTTTATGCATGCATAATTCAAACAAGCTTCAATCCCCTTTTAAATCTTAGAGTTAAAAATAATATAAGCCTGTTGTAGCTTCAGAGCAGAGAGCCATAAAGTGTAACATTTGTGGAAGTGGCCCCAAGGACACAGACACTGCTGAAAATCCTTGAAAATAAGATAAATAGCCAATTCTCATTATTCATTTGGTTTCTACTGAAGACTAATAGCTAAGTAATTTTCCATATATCACACTAGTCAAGGTGCAATGCATATAATGCAATATGCTAGTGATCTACTGACAAAAATATTATTTCTACAACAAACTGTCTGAGCAATGAATGTGCATTAAAAGAAAGAAAACAATTTTTCACGTGTTGCTATAATTTGAGACTAATGTCACCCAGATACAGGAAGAAGAAAGGTATATACTTCTTTTTTAAAAGATAAATTGGGCTATCTGTACATTTTCTTTACAAAAAAACACTTACACTTTGTGAGGTAGAATTAATGTCATTATTCCAAAGATATCGAGGGTAAAATATATTTGAATAATAAGAAATTAGATCTGTGCGATATTTATAGATGAGATTATAGTATCAGAATCTCTGAAAGATAAGGAAAAGACATATTCTTAAATCAAATCCTAGGAAGTAATTCCTTCTAGAAAATAGAATAAGCAACTTTGCACTTTGTCTGATGCCCAGCATTCTTATACACACAGAAGTGTAAGAGGACCAACTGGAGCTCAGAGTTACAGAATAGAAAAGCATCAATTATCTGTCCTTTACCACCTTAACATTCTCCTTCTAGTGACTACTTTTAGAAAGTCTGTCAACATAGATGCAGGGGCAGTTATGAAACCATGCATTGTGGATAGTTTTTAATAGACCCCATCATCTCCTTCCACTATCCTGCTGATTTCATTGTTGTAAGGATTGCCCATCCTTTGCCATGTGAGGTTCCTGTTTTATCAGTTAATAAACCATACTTGTGCAGCTCTGCGATACAAGACTGACTAGGTAACTTAAATGAGATTTTGTTCCTCCTTAGGAGACTTCAGCAACCTTTCCAACATTATCTTAATCTCCTTTATCAAGGGTCATCATAAGAAAATCATAATCAAAGTAATCAGAAATAATGTATGTAAGGTAATATGTTTGGAGGATATTTGTTTACTCTATGCTTACTTCATAACTTCACTACATTTAATATTGGGTGTTTAAGAGTTAACAAAAACATGGTCTCATTCTTATTTTGTAAAGACTAAAGGCCTCTTCTGATCCCTTCCTTCTTCTGCCATGTGATGTAACTGTTTTGAAAGGTTTATCCTTGACTAATACCAGCCAATTAGTCAAATAACTCCTTTACCTCCTGCATCATCTATTTGCCAAAATTTAAAAAAAAATGGTGCAAGCAATTCTTTAAGAATATTCTCTCAGTCAAGCATGACTGTAGTTAGTAAAACTCCAGTGAATTCCCATAATCCCTTCCTGAGTGATATAGTCCTTAGGTTATTTTATATTAAATGAAAAGGAGACTTTTATAATGTAATTTAGGCAATTGCTTGGCCTTAAATGAGGGAGATCTCGGCTAAGCTAATTTCAAGAGCCCAAAATCAGAGAGATTTCCCCAGTTGGGAGCAGAAGAAGAAGTAGGACTGCAGCACAAAAGAATGGGGATGGTTTTAAGACAAAGGGGGCATCTGACACAGATCTAAGAATCATCTCTATGGTCTGAGAAATGTCCTACCTCACAGCCAGCAAGCAAGCGGGATCCCTGTCTTACAAGAAATGAGTTTGGCCTATCACCAAAGGCGAAGAACTCTCACCAAGAGTGCAGCCTCCTCAATGTTTTGATTCCAGAATCGGAAGAGCCTAAGCTGAGCACAACTCAAGCCAACTCACAACACACTTCAAATGTGTCTAAATGTTGCTCCAACTTCTAACTTTTCAGTATTTTTTTATTTAGAAGTGAAAGACTATGACAATGGTTCAATCAAGATTTGACATTCTATATATTGCTGCACTGGTTCAAATCACTATGTACTGACAAACTTCTATATAAGTAGAGTAGGTAGCAATCTGTAAAGTCAACCACCAAATTGGTATGCGTTTCTTTGACCTTAAGCATTCCTGACTTGTGCACCAGTGCCTGAAATCTTTGGAATTGTGGGCAATGCCTTTCATTATAATATAAAGCTTCAAATGGACTCCTTCAGAAAAGAATTTCAATGACTTGCAAGTATGCACACTGGATTCCTAAGGGAATCTACACTGACAGTAGATGCTCTTCTTAGAACTAGCATGGAGCATGGTAGGGCATGTAATGGGGGAGGGAGATAGCAAGAGAAGGAAGAAAAACACTAGACACCCCAAAGACTCTATAACTATATAGAATCAGTACCATCTGTTTCCTTGACCCAGAAATATACTTGACATTAACTAAATTCATAGGATTAAAACTTTTTGCTTCTTTTCTTTCATTTCTAGAACAAAATTTCTAATTTACACTTGAAAAATTAATCCTTCCATCTTCTAGCTTGCTAATAAAACTAGATTTCATTCAAGTAAATGAAATGCACAAAGACAAGAAATGATGATTAAGTTAAATTTAACATAGTACATCTATTCTGCCTTAGTCCTAGACTCATAGCATATACCAAAGAATTGTTTGCTATTTCTTTCTGGTCAATGAGTCTGTTGGAAAGTGGGAATTGTAATAATAGACACAATTGCAGTCCTTTTTTGTATAAGTTGTCTTATTGTTTCAAGATTTATCAGTGTTATAAAATGGGTTATATCCACTTAAAGTTTTTATAGTACAATTCTAACCCTGGTACCAGTGGTCATAGTCTGGGTCAGATTCTTGGCTTCTTATTCAAAAAGTTGAAATAAAGGTACACAGAGCTTTATAAAAGTGGCAAGGTAATTTTATTTAAAACAAAGCATTAACACAGATTAGAAAAGAATATGTACTGGAGATTGACAGTGAGACATATAACAAAGACATCTAAGGTCCCCAACAATTATTTGAGGCTTTGTTGTACAGGATTCAAGAAAAAGAGTTTATTAGTTTAACATCTTCCCCATTTTGAACAGATTCAGATTACACAGGCCTCTGCTCACTATACATATTGCTTTTTAAACTTATGAATGCCTTAATATGTATAAGTTTAAGATGATAGATAAACAGGTGATTCTCCCTAAAAGTGTACTTTGCAGACAGTATGCCATATTCTGCATGCACCCAAAACTAGTTCTATTTGGATCAGCCCATTGCCCTGTAGTTGTCTGATGCATTACAGGATGTGTCTGTGACAATCATTAAGGAACTGAAGATGGGGTGAATGGGGACTTCATTTATAAAGATGGAGGGGTTCAGGAACTAAATGTTTTCTGTTGTACCTTACAGCAAATTTCCTCCTACTTTCCCCAATGATGTGCATGCCTTGGAACCATCATGAATGTGAGTGAATAAATGTGATCCCCCCTCAAAAAATCAGGAAACTCATTTTGGAGAAATTTAACATTCCATATAAAAATGCTTACAGTTAAATTTATCTGGATGTAGGAAATCTTAAGAGGTTAGTTGTCCCTAAGAGATTTCTTAGACACTGAAGCATGAGTTTAATGAAATTACTCATTGAGGAAAATGTAGAGGAAGAGACATCTGTGCTGTTCCATTTTCTGGATTTATTAAAGGGCCACTGTATCAATCTTTGGTCAAGTTTTGTTTTCATTTCTGGTGTAGGAACTTGTTAAAGAGATATACGTCTATGGGAAATATGCACATGCTTCTGATATTTCAGGTTTTTCATAATCAATCTTTATCAGAGGATGATGCTCATATGATGCTCAGAAAAGCATGTTGATAACTTGCTATAGTATTTGAAAGGAGAGGACTAATAATTGAATGGCCTCACTTGTTTTGTTCAATATGAATCAAAAATATCATCAGAAATAATGCAATCCTCACTCCAGACTGTTAAAAGGTGAGGAAATGCCAGTATTTTCACATCACACCTGGGTGCCTAACATACTGCTACAGAGCATCCCCTGCTACACAGACAGAATGCTGAAATGCAGCTGAGGTGTTCACCTGCAAATCCATCTGGCAGGAAGTTGAAAAGCAAGCTCTCAGTCTTTCTTCAATTCTCCTGATTTACAGAGGAACATAATTGATTGAACTATAGCTCTCTCACCTTAGAGATTTCTTCCCATTGACTCCTTTATCACATGATCAAAGCTTTCCCTGGCTGTCACACCACCTCTTATTTCAGATATGCTTGTTGGAGGTTTCGCCTCTGTCATTTACCAAAATAGCCATACAAGAAGCTCAAGGCTGTAACAATTCTCCTATTCAGGACTACAGAGAATCACTCTAAATCCTATTTATGGGATAAGAATAAGTGGCTGTATTTTACCTTCGATGAAACCAAAACTGATAGGGCACCTGCCTTATCTCTCTTTCAATGACAGGATAAGCAAACCCCCAAGATTATTTTCCACCAATCGACTAATTGTAGAAACATTTTAATTTCTTATGCTATAATTAAAAAACAACTACCTTAGAACTTGGCACTTTAAGAATCATTATATGATAAATAATGTTCATATTTGCCAAATGAAAATCACCCATACCATTTTACAGTCAAAATGAATTTTAAATTCATTTTAATAGTCCTTCCCAAAGGCTATCAACATACTTCACACTTGCCTTGTTAGGTAACTGTTTGCTTTTCTATTCTGGCTTATGGTTTTCTACTTAAGGACCCTGATCTGAATTTGGACATGCTATTACTGGAGAAAGAGAAGTAGCTAATTGCATTTCATCAAAATGCTAGAGGAATGCAATAAGGCTAAAAAGGTCAGGATGTTTTATCATTTTCTCAGACCCTGCAACAATCGATAAACAGCTGTGAGTGTTCACTTCTGATAGCACTTAAGTCCATTGTGAGCCAATGAAGAGTCACAGATTTGTTTTCTCCCTCCATTGAAGCTTATAAGCGAGACATTTCATTGAAATTTGTTCCCACCATCTAGGAATACTGGTCACATGATCTATGTTTTAAAACAATCAGTAAGGAAGCAAGCTTTATATCTTTATAAGTCATATCTGTCTCACCAGGAGCTCTGACAACTCAGTGCCTACACCACAGAGCGGCAAAAAGGCCTGAATTCATTTACTTCATGCCACCAATCATGGCTCTAGTTCCAAGTACTATAATCGTTTTTGGACTGAGATTCTTTCTCAAAGCTAACCTAATTCAGCCCTGCCATTTCTGCAGAATGCCAAAAGGTATGCTTGGAGCAGCTGGTCCTCTGCTTTTCTTTGAGCTATGTACCTGTTCTATATTTCCTACACAGAAGGACCAAATACAACAGCTTGGTATTTGAAGCCCTTCATGAGGTCCACCTGGTTCATATCTTTGTCTTGCTTTTCACTCTTTACACAGCTACTGTGGGGGATCTGGAATCTGTGCAATGTAGAGAATTTGTTTGAGACAGAATCTTGGCACTCTTTATTTTCCACACTGAAATAATCCTTCCATTCATCACCAACTGCCACAGAGTGTCCCCATTTCTAGCTAAATCTATTAAATATTCAATTATTAGCCTTATCCTGTTTCCAGAGAACATTCCTTCCCACCTACTTTATTTACATGCAAAAAGATAAAATGCAGTTTACCAGGCAGTTGAGATTAAAATGGTGAGGAAAATGAACATGACTTTTTTTTCCTGTTGTATTTATGATTTAAAGACAATGGGAATATTGTAATACAGAAATTCTTGCAATAGAAACAAAAAGGCTGTCACTAGAGAAGAAAGATCATCTAACTGGAGGTGGGAAGGAATGTAGCATAAAATTTTCTGCTTTTAAAATATAACTGTATATTGATACATATTGATATGTGATAGATGATTGTATTACTTTTAGATTACTGGGATAAAATATCCTAACAAAAACAACTTAAGGGAGAAATAGTTTGGATTGGCAGTCAACTCAAGAATCAATCCATCATGGCAGAAAATGCAAAGTAGCAGGAGCTTGAAACTGCTGATCACATTGTACAGTTGTAAAGCAGAGTGCAGCGAGTACATGTTGGTGCTCAGTTGACTTCCCCCTTTTTATACGGTTGAGGACTTAACCCAAGAACACACATTGGGCAGTGTTCCCACCTCAGTCAACCAGATCAAGAGGTATTACAATTGGCCTGATTCAAAGAACATGCTCTAGTCACTGATCCTGTGAAGACCAAGTAGTATGTATTTATAGATGATTTTAATATAAATATTAATTTTAAAAAGGGTTTACATTACTAGCTAAGTTATGCTTTCACACAGAAGTTCCATGGGCCAAATCAGCCCAATGCTTATTTCAGTAAAATCTGTAAGCTAAGAATACTTTTTACTGATAAACAATACATTTTTCACATTGTTTGGACACCAATTAATTGAAGCCCTGTCCTTCATAGAATTTCATTTCATTTTTTTCATTGGTAGACTTACATTATTGCTTTCAATTTCATATGCATGTGTACATGGGATGCATGCATGTCTGCATATGTGCAGGTGGGTGGGCAAACATGAGTATGCAGATGTATACGCATGTGAAGGCATGTGCAGTGTAGGCCTGAGATGATAGCAGGAATCACTCTAGATCTTTCTTTCAACTTACTTTTTTTATCTGAATCTTTAATTAAACCCTTAATGTGCCATTAGGGCTTACCTTGCTAACCAGGTTGCTCTGGGAATTACCAGGTTCCACTCTCTGGGGATAGAATTACTGGCAGTCTATTATACCCAGCCAGAATTTTATATGAGATCTGGGGATGGAAACTCTGTTCCTTTTGCTTGCTGGCCAAGCTCTTCAATTACTGAGTTGTCTCTCCAGTCAAGCTTACATTATTTTAACAAATTGGGCAGGCTAGCTAGTTCAGTGGGTAAAGGTGCTTGTTGCATCGTCCTTACCTTAATTTGGTTTCTTGAACCTACATGATATGAGAAAAACTACTCCCAAAAGTTGCCCCCCTGAGTTCCACAAAAGTGCTATGCTCTTCAATTACTGAGTTGTCTCTCCAGTCAAGCTTACATTATTTTAACAAATTGGGCAGGCTAGCTAGTTCAGTGGGTAAAGGTGCTTGTTGCATCGTCCTTACCTTAATTTGGTTTCTTGAACCTACATGATATGAGAAAAACTACTCCCAAAAGTTGCCCCCCTGAGTTCCACAAAAGTGCTATGACATACTTGTGCCTGCATTTACACATACACACACACACACACACACGCACATACGCACGCACACACACATGCACACACATACACACATTACTTAATCAATTAAAATAACTGTTTATAAGTAAGATAAAACTTAAAGGGATTTTTTTGTTAGATCTAGCACTTACACTAATGTCCTCGATTTTGTTTCTTGGCTCTGAAATCCTAAAACATTTGCTGCCTTCCCAGGCCACTGCAGACAAGTTTTTCTAATCCCTGTGGTGTGGCTACCTGACCAATCTGTTAGAGAAATCTGTGTGCTTGACTAACTCTTTTGGAGAAAAATACAATGCAGTGGCAATGATCTTGTCAGAATGAACACTGCTGTACAGTTCCGGGACGACTGGTTACAACTCACATTAGCAGCAGAATGGACCATTGCTTTCCAATCAGAGATCTGAAACTTGGCTTCAATTATTTCTAGGTAATTAGCATAATCCAAAACCAAGGATTGGCTATTTCTTTTCTCAAGTCCTGGCTAGCCTATCTATATGCAAACCGCATCTTTGCATAATCACTAGGACAGAAACATGCAAGTGGCAGAGGTCAATCCATTCATATTCACTGGTAAGAATTTCTTCTACTTGGAGGATGTACCGGTCTTTCTCTGCGACCTCAGCAGAGTGCTGAAACACAGAACCTTTCTCCTGACATTTACTGCAGCCATGTTGTCCCTCAATATGTCAAAGCACAACAAGAGGGTCAGCTTCGACAGTGTCAGAAAACAGCTATAGCAAATGAAGCTGGAAGGATAAGAATGACTTGTATCACCCCACCCACCTTATTACCCAAACATTGCAGCCCATTGCAGCTGCCTATGATTTACATTTAGCAGTTGTTTCTTTCAACCAATGTCATTTTCCTTCTCAGGAAGTAGGTGCTTCTGTGAAGGAGTTGTCAAGATTTGCTGATTTCTTTGTTCACACTTCTATCTCTCTCAGCTCAGGAAGGCTTATATACACTTCAAGATTCACCTCAAAGATGAGCTTATCCATAAAATCATCCCTAATTCTCAAAGGAGAAGAGACTGACTATACTTTACAATCATCATAGAGTAATAATAGTTCATAGTATATTTAGTTTAGATGAATACCATCCTGTTACATACATAATTGTTTAAATGAAACACTTTTTCTATAGTTTGCTAAGCTCAAGCACACTGGCAAACTTGAATATTTCTGGAATGCTTGTATATTTTCTGTTTATACTATAAAAATACACCATCCTCAGATATTAGGTTAACATTATCTTCCCATTGCTGAACAAATACAGTACTGAAAACTTAAGGGAACAGGTTTTTTTTTTTTTCTTACTATTCTAGTTACTGTTTATAGTCCAGCTTGGCTGGAGAGTTCATACCAACATTACAAGCTGAAAGAACTGGCTGTACCATATCCATAGAATATGAGCTGAAATAAGAGCACCCTTTCTCATTTACCAGTATGCTTACATGTCAGAGTATGCCAAAGTACAGAACCAGTAATCTTCACCTTATCTACCAACCTAGGGAATATTCTCATCCACTATGAGTTAGAGATTTGTATGTCAACTGAATCATCTCCCACAGACTTGCTTAGGATTTGTCTAAATTATTAATTCTTCACAAATGCACTGAAAACCTCTACCTTCAATTGTCAGTTAGCGCCTGCATTTAACTGGCACAGATTCTTTCATGGCAAGCACAAGCAATTCTGGTGAAACCATCTCTGATCTGTTTAGTCTTCTTTCTAATGCCTCTCATTACCTAAAATAATGTAATGTGTGCATTTAATGTCACAATTAAATATTTTGACATCACAATGTGAAATTGGGATAGCTTCATGGTGCAGAGGGAGGTTTGTATAGACAGCTGAAGAAGCAGGGTATGCAGTTTGGATAGCTGGGTCAGGAAACTGGTTTTCAGTCAGTCTTTGATGATTAGCTTGATCCTCTTTGTTAGCGCCCAGGTGTCCTGGGGGCTCTCCTCAGTGACAGGTATGTATAGCCCCATCCTGTCTTCAAAGTAACTTTGACAAATAGAACTTTGCCTCTGTGAGCAAGATATCTCCACGCTACAAAGAGGATGCATATTTAAATCCTGGAAAGTCACTGGCTTATGTCTTGAACATGGCTAGCTTGACACCTGGTAATTCCAAACTTGGGATTTATCATTCAAAAGCATTCAGGAAATGAGGAATTCAATAGAGTCTCATCCTCGTTTTTATTCAGGGGAACGGTTATAGACAGCTAGGCAGGGTAGTTACTAAAAGCATAGGTTTTAATGCCATGTGACTATCAGCAGTCCTATGTCTGCTATATCATAGCTGAACAATCAAATCCATTAACTTCGCTGGGCTTCAATGTTCTCATTTATAAAAATGGCAATTCCAAGAATTGCTCTGTTAAGAGAAAATTTGTATCCTTTAAATGAGAAAAGCAGGGTTGTTCTCTCAAATCTTTGTAAAGGTATGGAAAGATGTCAATCAACTCACCAACATTCATAGAACATCTGATACTTGTCTGGTATAGTGCCAGGCATGGAAAGAAGATACAGAGGACTGATGCACTCTATTTGTTATGCATGATACTATTTGTCTAGATAGGAATACACAGGACAGGGGTGATAAACTCATCCATGTTGTAAGATAACTAGTGACGACCCTAGCCACAGGTCTTCCTTGGCGCAATAAATTTTCACTACTTTACATAAAATAACTTGTTTTTATTCTTCTAAGAATCTAATGAGATTAGCATCACTATCCCCATTTATACATAATGAAATGAAAAGGGTAATGATTAGATTGACCTTCTTAGTGGCAAACAGAGTTAATACAATTAGAATTTGGGCCCCTTAACTGTGGAGCTCTACACAATGACTGTTGATCACTTTTGAGTCTTGATATAAGACAGCAGCCATGACCAGTGATGTGAGAATGGGACTGAGCAAATTAGCACATCTTTCTGGGCCCATGACCATCATAGAAGTCTTAAAAGAACCAACCATTATCTTATTTTCATTGTTTTAAATTGAATGATTTTTAAGTTCCTTGGGGATTCATTTTAACCTTGCTGTATAAGGAACTTTACTTACTAATATTTTTCCTTCATTTTACATTCATCATAATTCATCATAAAGCTCCATAGCAACATTGTACAAAATGCAGAATCTGTAATTGTGCATGGTATGCTGACTATCGAAGTGCTTGATTATTTTTTGGTTATATTGATGTACTTTACTCACTTCTTCTAACTCAGGTAACTCAAGAAATTAAAGAATCATTTATTGTTTTGTAAGAAGACAAAAAAAACCTTCTCATATTACTTTTCTGGCAGTAAGATTTGTTTCCCAGAAGTTCTTTTATTCATTTTGCATGATCTTCATGGAAACTAAACAGACTTCATTAAAGTCATGTAACTCTATGTTACCAGAGTGACAGAAAATACCACACAATTTTAGGAAATATTTTATCTTTGTCTTGAGGCTTTACATGTGACACAAAATGGTTTGAAGTAAAACCAAATTTGTGGGCTGGGGAGATGACTTAGGGGCTAAAATCTTTGCTTTACTAGAATAAGGACCTGAGTTCATATTCCCATATCCCATGTAAAAATGCAGATAGGGAGGCAGCCTACAGTTCTGACCCTGGAAGGCATAACCTAGGAAACCCTAGAGCAAAAGCAATAATGAGCTAGAACAAACTAGGATGATTCTCAGTGTCACCCTTGTGCCTCCACAGGGCCACATAACTGTGTACCTTCTGTACATATGACCACATCCATGTGCATTCACCCATATCTAAAACATATACACACAAAATGGCTAACTAAATAATCAAATTTGTGATTCCAAACTTTATAAGTGACTACTCCCCCACAACACAACAGGAAATGAGTTATTGAATTAATCATCATAATCTCAAAGCCAAACTGATCTTTTCCCCTTTCAGAAAATATTCAAAGATGTGGCATAGTAATTTTCTTTTCTCTTTGAAGCCACCCTTAGTGTTTCTGGAAACCTAAAATTGTATCTCTAAGAATGCCAGTAGAAGTGGTATAGGGATTGTGTTTGACCATGTTGCTCTTCAAGAAATCACTAGAAAAAATTGTTTAAAATTGTCAAAGCTATTTTCTCCTAACTGATAGAATTTTCTGCTCATACCTGGTATACTGTTTTAGATAAATTCACTTGTTGTATACTACATAAGAATATATAATATACAGCATATGGTTGTCCCTATATATACACTGGGAACTGATTCTAAGTCTTTCCACAGATACCAAACTATATAAAGAGTGCTCAAGTCCATCATATGTGCCATCAATTGCACATAATTTTTGTGCAGCATATCCACATCCTTCTGGGGCTTTAAATTACCTCTACATTATTCGTAACACCTAACACAATACCTAACCTAAAATCTATGTAAAATACCCTTATGTAAATATCAAGGAAATCTATGCATATTCAATAAAAGCACATTTTTTCGACCTGTGATAGCTAAATATGCAGATAGGGAGTCCACAAATATAGAGGGAATATAGAGATCCAGTATGGTGGGAAGAGAAGCATCCTGGTATTGGACCATCCTTGTCTTAGGCTTCTTATTACCTGTTGCCAAGGTAGCCAGATAAGAAAAAGATTTTAATACACTCCTCCTAACTGTTATTTTTGTGATTATAGAAATCAAAATTAGTGATGCATCTCACATGTGACAATTAGTGAAAATTTAGCACAATAATAACTGAAAAGAAATCTGCCTATATTGCAGTCTATCTTGTTTAAACACTTTTTTCTTCACAATATATGATAAAGAATGAAGAGTAATCACTGTTACAAGCTGAGTTCTAACTGAGATTTCAGCTTTATCCAAGAGCGTGACCTACTTCTAATGCTGTATTTGCTTACTGCACTGTATTTACCCTTGTGAGGTTATACTACATTAAAATGAATTTCTAAAGCACACAAACAGGTTTTTTTCTTCTATGTAACAGAGAGACTGAGGGGATAGGATCAATAATTATAATCACCTCTCTTTAGTCTTCTCAGTGAGTGCATCTAGATTATTAAAACTTGGTCTAGGACAGTGGATATGTTCAGTGGATTCCTTCTATGTAATGAGATCCCATATTTCATTTTCAGTAAGAAATAAGTTTTTATGGCTGTTCTATATTCACTGACTCTGAGAGTTTTCAGTTCACAAGCAGCAGTGCTAGTGTGGAGATTAAAGATGGGAAAATGTTAGTAAATCACTAGAACAGGGATATGGAGGTTAGTAAAAGGCAAATTAGTGACTTACATTAAGAGTATTTCCAATGGTCTATGCATCTTAGATCCCTAAGTTGTCAGTAGATGATACAAAAGTGGCTAGAGGAAAGTAGGAAAAGTTTCAGATAGTTTTTTGAAATTAGACACAGTGTGCTTGAAGGAATTATGGACATTAAAATGTCCGCTGTATCAACCAGTTTCTAAACTTCCAAAGTCTTACGAAGACAGAAAGTCTTACATCACAGTGCAATGTAACAATAATCTGACCCAAGCAGAAGTACACAGAAAAAAAAAGACTGAAGGTCTACATCACACTGATTATTTCGTGATGAATTTGCTCTTACAAAGGTAAATGAACACTGAGTTTGTGAGTGACAAGGAGGAGCTTCACTACAGAAGGAGAGAATAATACAGTTTACAGAATCTTTCTACTACATGCACTGAAAGAACTGAGAGAGAATTTGCCAATCTGCCAAGTTCCAAGATCTTTCTCTGTCTTATCCACCTGCCTAGGCAGCAATCTTACCTACTATGGGCTGGATCTTCCTACATCATTCAGATGATCTCCTACAAGTCTTCTCAGAGGCTTGCTTTAACTTAGTCATTCCTTGATCCTTAATTTTCACAAGAATAGCAACATGATTTTAGCGGTAAATCCAGTATTTTTGATATTATCCAATTCAGTAACTAATTAACAAATGGTTATTGCTTGAAAACAAAGGTACTTAAGAATTTGAAAGCAAGAAAGGTGAAGAGGAAGGCATAGGAGTTCTAACTGAGATTTCAGCTCTGTCCAAGAGTGTCATCTACTTCTAATGCTGTATTTACTTTACTGCACTGTATTTATCCTTGTGAGGTTATACTATTTTAAAATGAATTTCTAAAGCACACAAACCATTTTTTTCTCTAGTTGAGTCTCTATATTTGATTTGTGTTCAATTATATTCTTTTGTCACATATGTGAACACAGAGTATGTGCATATGGTTGGGAGTGGAGTTTGCATACAAATGGTTTCGTATGTGTATGCTATTGCTTGTACACAAGTACACTTAAGTATGTATATCTGTATACCTATGAAAATACTACAGTGATAAAAGGAATCAAACCTAATTGATTTTCCACTTTATTGTAAGACTTGGCCTATAATTAAAGACAGAGCCTGTCACTAATGTTAGTCTAGCTAGCCAACTTGATCTGGGCATATCCAGTCTCTCTGCCTTTCAAGATTAGAAACAAGCAGACTACCATAATCACCTGACACTTTTACATGAGATCTAGGAATCTGAACTCAGGTCCTTGTACTTGTAAGGCAAAAACTTTAACTTCTGAACCATCTCCCCAATCCAATTTATACTCATTTATTGAAGGATGTTCAATAGTCTAGCTAAAAGCATTAGGGAAAAGTGCCACTGAATTGTTTCTTAAGAAATCACTGAGACGGAATGGGACTGCACATGCATTTTATGTTGCTACATTGATGTCTTTTCTTCTTTCCTGCAAAATAGAATTAAAATTCTAACTGCTTTAGAATTTTTCCTGATTAACTCTGTCTGCAACCTAGGTCATCAATTTGCTGTGTATTCCCTCAATATTCAAATATTGTAATGTACTAACTTCTGTATTACTAATTATTAGGCATTAATTATTCAGTTAGAATTAGTCATTCAGAAAGTATCAAATGTCTTTTTGCCCTCCAGTTAAATAGAACTTGAAGATTAGACTTCTACCACTTCTAAGACATACATTATTTAAATTATGTGATAGTCATTAAGCAATAACATTATATAATTATCAGTAGTATAATAGTGTATGAAAATATCTGTCATATTGTATGATGTCAAATATACAAATAAGATATATTTGATATTTCCATTTTACTTTTTATTTTTTAATTTTTATTCTTCGACAGTGTCATACATGGATACAATAAATTTATATTATTTTCACCCAAATTAACAAATCTCATTTCCCTTTCTTTTCCTAATTTACCATGGAAATGTTCTCCTTCCCAACCAATCTTTCTCCTAACTTCATTTTCTATGTTTATTGTGTGTGTGTATGTGTGTGTTGTATACAACCTCACTTTCATCTGGGGTGCCTATATTGGCATATGCCTGAGTACTTACTATAGTATAAATGATATAATGATGAGTATATCATTCTTCCACTGGAGTATAAATGGTATAACAGAGTTTGCCATTCTCCCATTTGAAATTAACTCTCAGTAGTCTCTCAGGATGGTGTGGTGTGTCTTGAGAACTTTCCTCATTCCACAGTGGAATACTAATAGGTCAAATCTAGGCATGTCTTGTGAAAGCTTTCATGCAGCTTTATTTTTAGCATAGTTATAGTCTTTAAATATAACCATCGTTTAAAATTCATCTATTATTTCCCAGTAAACGCTAGAATCTTTTATTTTTTGCTTTCTACAAAAGGCTGCTCCATAAACTATATAAAAAAGCTGCTTATGAGACAGGAGGATGGCCAACTGCAGAGCAAGCTGTTTGCAGGGCTAGCAGCAAAACAACAAATTAAAAATTGGTAACTTTGAGACGGGCAAGGAGATTTTTGTTCAGAAGTGTACCCAATGCCACACAATGGAAAGGATAGCAAACACAAGATTTCCATGGTCTGTTTGGGTAAAAGAAAGACCAGGACACTGAACTCTCCTACACAGATGCCAATAAGAACAAAGGCATCACCTAAGGAGAGGACAAACTCATGGAGTATTAGGAGAACCCCCAAAAGTACATCCCCGGAACAAAAAAATGATCTTCACTGAGATTATGAATGAGTAATGGTCAGTGCCTTATTTATTACAAAGCAAATGTCCCATGATTTTTAATTTAATTCACGCACCAGAATTCAGATTATGAAAGGCTAATGGAATATTTTTGTTAGACGATCCTAATTAATGTAAAATTGGCTTATACTAATGTGAGTATAGTCTTTTTTAAAAGTAGGAATGGTTCAAACAAATATCTGCTTCAATCAATATCAAAGCTTTCTTTGTCTAAAGATGTGATTGGACTTAAATTGATAATGTTCAACTTTTCACCAAGATGGAATGCCACCTCAAAACCTACTAAGATTTGTTTTATACTAAATCTTACATAAGGGACTATAAATATATTTAAAATGGGAAAATTTTCTTTGCTGTCTCAGAACCAAGCAAGATTCACCTGTGCTTAGTTTGTGTCCACTGTTTAATACAGGCATTGTTTAAAGATAAGGAAACAATTGTCTATATTATGCTAAACTGTGCTAATTTCAATAAAGTTCCCTGTATTGAAAGATGAATGCCTTTCACTTATTGAAAGGCATTTTAGTGTGGTTTATGTATAATATCATCTAAAGCACATTTAACATTAAAATGTTGCTTATGTAGTGAGTTCTATTTCATTAATATGAACTCATGTAGTATGTTACTGTATATTATATATAGATTGTTAGTCAAGAAGATAATGACAGACTGTAGTCTATTATCTGTGCTTCTATCACTTAAGTGTGATAAATTGGAAGAACAGTTGGAGAACTAACACAGAAACTGGAAAACTGAACTAGAAGCAAAAACATGTATCAGGGGCCATTGAGAAAATAATTTATGCTGCTTAATGACAATTATGCTTTTTATTTTTTAAAATAATTTATTAATAATTAGTAAATAATAATTGTGCATATTTATGAGGTGCAGAGTGATATTTTAAACTATATGCACATTGCAAAAGATTACCAAATCCATTGTAATGGTTACTCTTAACAGTTGCTGTGTGAGAATACCCAAAGTCAAACAACTTAAGGGAGAAAGGGAGATTTATTCAGTTTATGGTTCCAGAGGGGAAAAACAGTCTTTCATGGTGGAGGCGACATGGCTGGTGGCTGAAGCTGGAGGCCAGCTGACATCCTAGAGACTCAGAGCTGCAGAGAGTCTATCTGGAACTCAGTCTTCTATTCTGTGGTTCCTTTTATATGGTCCACTACTGGGAGGTTCCAATCAGATCTAGGGCTGGTCTTTGGACTGTAAATATATTCATCCAGATAATCTCTGCAGGAGGTCCCATAGCTGATCTCAGTTAATGCCAGGTGTGGTCAAGGTGATACCCAGGATGAACTATCACACGTATCTCTTCAGGTAGTCTGACAGCTGATCTTAGTTAATGCCAGGTGTAGTCAAAATTAACTATCATGCCATTCCTCCACCAACTTTTTTTGTGTGATGAGAATGTTAAAACCTATTCTTTAGGAATTTTGCATTATTATTAATACCTTTTAGAAAAAAAGTGATTTGGGTCTTTCAAAAATGGAGCAACAGCCTTTCTTAGAGAAATCTGGTCAATTTATTTATGCAACATAACAAAAAATTACTGTGGGATGACATTCTTGGTCAGAAGTTCTGGCCAGTGAAATTACCCAGGTCAAGCTTATCCCTTTAGACAACACTGTAAACCTTTCCCTCTTGTGGGCTGCTCTATTAGCTTACAAAAATATCTTCGCAGTTCTCTTGGACCTTAGACTTTGTTGGTCTTCAGCAGTATTTTCTAATACCTCCTGAATCAATGTTCTTCATCTCAATGGGTCTAAATATCTTAATTTTGAAAAATGTGTAACTAAATATGTACCAGATGGGCACACTGATGGCATCTTATAAGCAGAGACACATCAGCAATTGCCTTTCTACTGACCCATGATTTATCTTCCTCATTTGATTACTGGACAGCACAGCGAAAGTGAAAGGTTGATCAATTTCAGAGAAAATGCAGATTTATGTGTATCACTTTCCCTCGTTCTCTAGTGTCTCTGTCCATACATAGGGAGGTGTCTAGTAAGCCAGAAATGGTGCAGGGATTAGATTCTGCCATTTGAGGCCTGAGGGCCACATTCATTCTCTCTCCCATTGTTAGCTCATGGCCTTAAGTAGTTATTCTTATTTTATTTTAGAGGTATGATGCTGTACTCCAAGGAGAAGAAAAGGTATACCATGAATATTTTTCATTTTCTTTCTTCTAGTTGTTGGGAAGATAACTGTATAATATCATTAAAATGTCCATCTCTATTTCCTTGCTTTTTCAGCAAAATAATAAACATGAAAGTATCCCAATACACTGTAAAGGAATATTCACCTGTTTTATAATAGACACACAATTTTTTTCTTATTCAGGAAACCATGAATACAAAGTCCTGAAATGTCACAGAAAAGTTTCTGGTTAACAAATGAGCTCCTGTATGAGAGCGACAAGAAACAGATCAGATTAAATCCCACATAAATCATCACATTCACCTCCACATTCTCCGCCTCCAGTATGAATTGAAAGGAACCTTTTCAGTTTTACTTAAGATTCTTAGCTTTCTTCACAAGTTTCACAAAGTAAAATATCTGTGCAATAGATTATTTATTGAAAATATTTCCTGTCTTTCCTTCAGAGAAAATTGTCCTTCCCTAGCTCAGGCTTGAATCTGGTTTGGGTGAAACATAAAGAGAAATATGTGCTACCTTGAAGCAGGTGATTAGAAACTCTTGGGATCTCTCTCTGTCTCTCTCTCCCATGCATGTTCATACTAGAACCCATATGTACAAGTGAAAATAGAGGCAACAGCTAAGCCTCAGGTGTTATTAACTCTTTGTTGTTGTTTTTTTCCAACAGGGTCTCTTGCTGATCCAGACCTCACTTATTGGGCCAGGTTGTCTGTCCCACAAGTCCACGGACCTGTCTGTTTCTGCCTTCACATCACTGGGATTATAAGTGTGAACTACCTGCCCAACAATTGTTTTAAACAAGGATTCAAGACTGAAGTCTTTTGCCTTCTAAACCATATTGCCATCTCCTCATCACTTCTTCCTGCCAAAGTACATAACTAAATGAAGAAATAAAACACTCTACAGATACATAAGTAGAATTAGCAAATGCACTGATGCACTAATATTTCTTCATTATTGATCATTAAAAATTGCCTATATAAGATAAAAACAGCCAATGAACTTATAAGTAGGAAGACAAAATATCAAACTATAAATAGCCATGATTATATCCCTAGACTGAAAGAAAACTTAACTTTCAGCCTAGAAAAGTCTTCCATAACATCCCTACAAGCTTCAGCCTAGCGCAGTAGAAAAGCAATGAAGTGGACAACAAAGGTCAGCCATAATGTAGAGTATCAGCAATTTTGCAAGACTCATCCAGAATCAGGCCAACCTAATCTCTCCCCATCCTAAGGCTTTGGGAACCTCACAGAAGAGGGGAGTGGTGAGAGTTTAAGAACCTAAAGATGGAAGGTTCACCACTGGATAAGACATTGCACTCAAGACAGGACTGATGCGTCTAATAACTCACTACATTAAGACTTGTCCTTTCAGGACCTGCATAATGACAGACATACCAACATGCCCCCATAGACTAACAAGGAACTTAAGAAAGATAACAACATATAGTGGAAACCTTGGGGACTAGAGCTGGATGAGTGAAGGGAAATGAACCTATCAGTGGCCCAAAGAGAGACAAGTTAGTGTGTCACAGAGGCCTGAACCACCACAAAAGTAATCAATCCAAAGGACCATAGGGTTTATAGAAGCATACAAGCAGGAGGGTAGGAAGAAGTAGAGGAGGTTGATGAAGGGAAGGGAGGGAATTGGAGGAAGGGAGGATGGAAGGAAGCAGGAATGAGTACTTAATATGCTTGTAAACATAGAAAAATAAAATAAATATTTTAAAAATTGCCTATCTAGAAATGAATAACACAAAACAACCCTAAGATATTTTTTAAATTTACACAGTCAAAAACAAACTTTCAAAATTTCAAGATAAATATAATATTTTAAAACATGTTTTAGTGCACTTTTTTATAAACTAATGATGTTCTTTGTCTTGTATTCCTAGCTCATTAAAGAGTTCTTTAAAAAAGATCCTTTGGCGTGATATGACATTTATCAAGGACTTTTCTTGCATATATGAAGATATATGATGATTTTTTACTTTTCATCTTATTAATATAATAGATAATATTGACTGGCTTTGTGATATTGAACATTTAAAACTATGCAAAATATGTTATCTTCATCCCATGAAGGAAACAAACACAGTGTAGAGGATCAGATAGATACCTGACTCAGAATCACATGGCTGATATGAGACATGGAGACAGGAGGGATGTAGAATGGTCATGTAGGTAAAGGCATTTGCCTCCAAGCTTGGTAACCTGAGTTCAGTCCCCAGAGATCACATCATAAGAGAGAAGTGATTCTTGAAAGCTGGCTTCTGACCTCCACTTTATACTGTGGCACATTACTATGCCCCCAAGACAAAACAAATAAATGTTAAAAAATTATAAAGAAATGGAACCACAATTTAAAACCAATAGTCTGGTTCTGAAGGTCTATCATCTCCCCATGTGGCTTAATATTACTTGTAACTCATACATCACTATTTGTTGTAAGATCATGAAAAACACAATGAATCTATCATGGATACAGTAGCTATTGTGCTTCTTAACCAGCCACAAAAGAAGAAAACAATAGAATTAAAAGAGAAACAAATCTAAATAAGTCTGGCACAACACATGGTAAGAATACTATATAAACCGAAAGATTTCAGACCCGATAAATAGGGAAAGTAACATAATCATTGCCACATGTAACTAGAGACCCTACTTGACATATAAGGAAACCACTGAATTCCTTAGATTTGCAATAATGTCATAATAAAAGATGTTCTAAATGTAAATGTGTCCCAGAGTCATGTGACTAGAGTTCTAGTTCTCTATTACTGTGTTAAAAAACACTATTCTCAAATTACCTTTTTAAAATAGCAGACGTTTGTTTCCTTTCAGTTTCTAAGGGTCATAAACTTTCAATGGTTCAGAACTCAGGCAATTGGGGTTGCAGTTATTTAAGGTCTCTGGGGTTGGAGGATTTGCAGAGAACTTCCAGCAAGGAGACTCAGTTCTTACATTAAAGCCTATACTGGCATCTCCATCATATGGCTTAAACATCTGTATAACAAGGACAGCTGGCTTTCCCCAAACTGACCCAAACTACATGGAAACAGCTATTGGGACTGTGTTCTGCATTTCAAAACTTCTGCTTCGTGATTTTTGCACTGTGATTTTTTTCTCTGTAGATCAATTTTCATATTTCATAACCTTGCTTTATTCTGTCTTTAGAAGTACCCTTAACTGTCACTGGCATGTGAGGGTCATGCCAACTCTAGAAGGAGAGGCACTATCAAGGGATTTCCTGACATAATTTTTAATCCCCATAATTCGTAAATGCGTCTCAATTCTGAGATGTCTGTCTGAGCTTTTGTCTTCTCCCCTCACTGCCATTGTTACCACTGGGGGGGGGGAATTCTTCATAGGTAAATATCTGTAAGATTGTGGTTCTGGGGCTGGAGAGATGGCTCAGTGGGAGGACTGAGAGAACCCTAGGATCTGAGTGCAAATTCCCAGCACTCACATACAATCTAGGTGTGGCAGCATGCACCTAACACTGCAGTACAGGGCAGGGAAAGAGCACTGAGCATTAGGTTTAGTGAGAGAGATCCTATATTAAGCCAGACAATAGAATGGGAATTAACTTCCTCAGTGGCTTGCCCACTGGCAGCTCATCCATCCCACAGTAAGAACTCAAGCACTTACAGATATAGATATCCCAAATGAAACTTAGTGGGTCACACATGCTAAAAGAAATGTAGTAAAAGGGAGACTGCCTGGAAATGAGGCAGGAAGGGGAATGAGATTGGGTATTAAGTGGTGAAAATGTGAAACAATTCACTCAGTTTTAAAGGATGTTAAAAAAATATCATCCGAAAAGAGAACTTATATAGAAAACAAAATGGAGAGTGACAGAGGACACCCCAAATCAACTGCTGTGCTGCCCCCCCCATAAACCTGCATGGATTTATCCACCCATGCACACATATGTGCATACATATCATACACATCACACATGCGCACACAAAAAACTGGTTCTCATGTTTGACAGGTTTTTTAGAGAATTGTGAGAGAAGAAACACTTAGATATTTGAGGAACTTAGCAAAAGTTATGTTGCATTGTTTTCAGAATTAAAGCTATTATTTTATTTCCTTCTCAGGCCTGTTTATAGACTTTGGTCAGTGGTATTTATGAAATTGCTAATTTGTTTTGTTCTAAATGATATCTCTATAAATCATAGAAATTAAAACTTTACCCAATCTCAGCCCAGCTTGAGGTGAGTCATTTGTAGCAATTGGAAAATATATCTTTTACTTGAGGGAAAATAACCATTTTCCAAATCAAAACCTATTTTTCAAGGAGATATTAAATTGGAAAAGAGGCGAATGGCAGTTTTCCACCTGTGAAAATTACCTGTCATTGGCATGAAGAGATATGGTGTTTGAACAGAAAACATTTATTTCAACATTTTCCCTAGGTGGAGAAAATTCTCTTCTATCCCATCCTTTTAACACTTAATCCATAGAGAAAACTGTAGGCAGCTAGGAAATAATCTCTAGTCTTTGCATCCTTGACTTATTTTCAGATATGCAGACTTTTCCTAATTGTTGAAGTCAACTTGGTTCTCAAAGTTAAGAAGGTCAATAGTGCCTTTCCACTCCACAGATGGGCAATTGAAATTCTCAAAGACTAAAACACAAGCTATGCGCAAATGGAACAGAGTATTTCCGCAAGCACATAATTATAAACATGCCAAAATTTTGAGACTTAGACAACTCAGTTAAATATCTCAATATTAAATATATGTAACATAAGTAAATGGTGCATTGCAACGAGAAAAGATGAGGGTAAATATCCAATGCACCCAGTTTTTAGAATTTTAATATAACTTTAATTCATTAAGTGGCTGATATTTTAAAAATAAATAAAATGATAGAAAAAAACTCTTCATGACTAAAGAGAAAGAACTGTCTTTCCCTCCATTTACATTGTGCCTCAAAAAAAAAAAAATGTCGGGGCTGGAGAGGTGGCTCAGGGGTTAAGCCTCCGCCTTGCAGGCGAAAGGTCCTGATTTCGGATCCCAGATCCCACGTATAGACGCCAGGCGGAAGCGGGGTGGCCTGGGCTTCTGGTCCTGGTAGGGCGGAGACTGTGAATCCCGGGACAGAAGGAGATGGAGGAGTCCATGGTGGTTCGCGAATTCGTCCGTGGTTCTACACATACACAGACACACGCACACACAGACACACGCGCGTGCACATACACACGCACATGCACACAGTTGAATAAATAATAATAATAATAATAAATTTTAAAAAATATCTGCAGGAAAATCTATTTTGGCTTTCACTCTGGACCACCAGTATGAGGTCATTGTTATGAAATCCTTAAGTGTTGCAGAAGAGGTTTTTTTTTCACATGTCACTGCCAAGTCTTGAGAGCAATAAGCATATATCTTCCTTGCTTCACCTTTGTCCTCTGAGCAATCAGTGTCTATGAGATACTGCTTCACATACAGAACTTCAGAGAAGTTGCTCCTAGGCTCAGCATATAACAAGTATATCTGGATTTTTTTCTTAACCACAATGTCATATACCTAGAGATCATTCTACAAGAATCACACCTGTAGAAGATTAGTCTTAGGTAGGAGCCTTAGGCAACAATGAACCGCACTGCGACAATTTCAAAAATGGTCTTACTGCCCCCTAGAGCTCACTTGGTTAATTCCTCAGGAAGGTTTTAGTTACAAGTTTGACAGAGAAAGAGGGTGCGATTCCACTGTTATTTAGTGGACAAGAGCTGGAAAGTCTTACTTGTCTGAGCCTCAACATAAAGTTTCTCGTGCAAAAAAAGAGTAAATACAGGGCATAGGTTTTGAATATCTCAAATAGTCTCATAAGTGAAAGCCTGCCCCAAAATGATCCAAGTGCAGAATCAAGCTCCATTTTGCACATAAAATATGTGCAAAGTTTAAAACATCATTCAAGGGGCTGGAGAGGTGGCTCAGGGGTTAAGCCTCGGTCCTGAGTTCGGATCCCAGACCCCACGTATAGACGCCAGGCGGAAGCGGGGGCGGCCTGTGTTTCTGGTCCTGGTAGGACGGAGCCTGTGAATCCCCAGGCAGAGTAAAGGAGGAGGAGGTGGAGGCATCCATGGTGGTTCCCGAATTCGCCCGTGGTTCTACTCCCCCCCAACACACATACATACACGCATGCGCACATACGCGCACACACGCACAATTGAATAAATAATAAAAAACGATTTTAAAAAATTATAAAACATCATTCAAGATTACAACTGCAGTATACGTCAAAAGCAAATTTCTACTTTGTTCTGTTCAGAAAGGTTTCATCTTTGAAAGACTTACCTATGCAATTTATTTCATGGTACATGATTTGTAGAATATGTGGTTGTCAACCTCCAAGTGTGGTAGAGTCATTCTATGAGTGGAGGGAACATTGCAGGTAGTATGCCCTTCTTATGGTCATCTTATAGTAGAGGATACCTGAGTGTTTTCACAATAATTAAATAAAGAGGTTTCTGTGTTTTAATAGTTTAAATTAATCTCCTTTTGTTACTTTAGTAGAGATAGAGTGTAACTAGGAATGTGTTTTTAAATTGCGGAAATAGGCTTTACTAGAAACAGGTTTTACTTCAAGAGGTTACTCCAAAACATCTGAGACTGAAAACTAAGTAGATCAGAATGAAAATCACTGTTGAAGAACAGATTCTATGGACTTTAATTTTGTTTACATCTACAGTTGAGTCCTGGCATTACCATGCACTAGAAAAATATTGTCTGGATCCTTGAGAATATTTTTTTAATAAAAAGGAGCTAATAATTGTTTTATTACACTCAAAACTGAGATGTTTTCTCAAACAGAAAGTTTCAAATAATAATTAACTTAAGCTATTATTTTATCACTTAATGACCTTCAATTTCCTCATTTGTAAAATACAGATAATAGTAATGCCCTCAAAAAAACGTGCTCAACAATAAAAGATGCTCTAGGGATGGGGGGGAACAATAGGAGTAAGGGAGGGGGGAAAGGAAAGGGAAAAGGGGGGAGGGAGTAAGGGAATCCAGGGAGGGGTGGAGGGAGGGAGGGGAATAGGGTACCTATCAAGCTTATATGAGTGGAAAAAATAAATATTAAAAAATACCATACTTGAATACAAATGAGATTTTGCAATTCAAGTAGCTGGGTTAAAATAGAAAATTTAAAAAGAATAAAAAGTTAATCCTGACTCTCACTGAAGTATCTTAGAGAATATTTACTTGTCTATTCAATTTATGGGTCCCTTGAAGAAACCACAACACTTCAAGCTTCCTGCTTCATTACATTGTGACCGTCTCTGTGTCTTTTTCTCCATTGTGGATTCCAGACATAGCAGCCATGTGGAGGACCACTGGAGTAACAGGGAAGAGCAATCTGTGAGCAGTAAAACTTGGTCATCTGATTGGAAGTAGATTTTCCACAGAAGCAAGGAAACCATGTTTGAGAAAAGTCAGTTCTGTAGCAATTACAGTCTGTGTTTCAGCCTCATGATCTTTAGCTATAAAATTAAATCATATTTTAAAACATTCACATCATGACAGATGCAATATCAGTGCATGGGATGAAACCTATCCTGATTTCCTGGGATAGTCATAACTATAATTTGATTAAATTTGATTACCATAACTAGTCTCCCTCTACTTTTATCTTCTCACAAGAAAATCCCAAAGCAATTTGACGTTTTCTTTTACGTTGACTGAATTCAATTCATCTCTCTAATGCTTAAAAAAAGAACATTTTTTGAAAAACAGGTTTTATATGCTTAAAAAAATCTGCTTCTTAAAATCCAGCCTTAAGTAATACACACACACACACACACACACACACACACACACACACACACACACACACACGGGGAGTTGACTTCTTAGCCAGCAAAGACTAAAGATCAATATTTCATTCCAAACTCTTTCTCACTTAAGGTATTTTAAAGAACAATCTAAAAACCTTTTTCATTTTGCAGCCAGATTGTTGCCAAAGCCCATTTCTCGAAGTCATTAGTTAAATAATAAACTCTGTCTGGTACTCAGGAAGCCAACAATGAGAAGCTAAATCTGTGCCTCCTAACAGATGTTCTCAGCCGGGAAAGCACTGATGCACTCCATGCAATCTTTTTCAAAGCAAATTGCGGGTGTTTCCAGGCTGTAATCCATATTCACAGGCTCAGTAACTGTAAGACGAAGGCAAAGAAAGCCCGGAAGAAAACTCATCCTACAGGTAATGCTGCGTGGTCACCATGGAGAACAGAATATCAGCTGTCCGTCTTCCATCCTTGGTGAAGTGCTGGGCTTTGCTTTTAATGCAGAAAGATTCACTGAGTGAACGTGAACTGAAAACAAAACAGAACAGATAAGTCTTTAGAAATGGCTTTGGATGTTAAGTTCTTTACAAAAGAGCAGCTAATGTAACATCCCTTAAGTCTGAGAAGTAGAGAAAGACAAAAGAAACTAGAAAATCCTACAGACCCTGTTAGTGTGCAGATTTTTGTTGTTGTTGTTGAATTAGCAGTGTTATTTGGCAACATCTGGGAAGTCCACAAAGTGTTATCAATCCCTACAGCATAATTCTAGCAATGCAATCATTTTTTCATGGTCTGTATTCTCTATGGAGTTCAACCAAAGTGTTCTGTCAATAAAATTGCATGCAAGAAACACTATTCCACCTCTCAACTACTAAACAAGAGCAAATATTTATGTGGCAGCACAGTCTGCAAATTTTAGCTGGTAAAATAAGCCTGGAAACATACCTACAATGAGTTGATTGCAAGAACCTCAGGAGGTTTACAAGTACCTTCTGCAAATTGTTTCATCAATCCTCAGAAAATATTTTTAAAAATGCCCATTTTAGAGAGACATACCCAGAAAGGGTATGAAACTGTAGAATTTGATATAATTTTGCTGGTTTTGAGCAATGAATCTTCACAGTGCTTGAGAGTCAGACCAGTTGAGGTTGAAACTGTCACACTGATAGAATTTTTCAGTTGAATCTGATGCTACTATATGCTGGTAATTGAGTCATGGAAACTTTGTAAGAACCCTTAATAAAGTCTCTTAGGATATGATTTAAGAGGTGCTTGTAGAGAACCATCTTTATATTTCTTAGTATGTCATTTGGGTTGTATCTTACAGTTACTTTTGATACCCACTTTCTATTTTCTGAGCCAATGTTGGAGAATATGAAGCAAAGAGAAACCAAATATATTTTCACACTAACCTACCACCTTCCAATATATTCATGGCATCCTTTCTAAGTACTTTGTTCCCATTGCATAGATGTAGGAGAATGGTCAAAAGAGGAAACATGGCAATATGTTAGAGAAATGAGCTTTAAAATTACATGAATATCAAATCAGTTTTCAATAGCTCTCATCCCATGGTCATGGAGAAGTGCCACTAAAAGCTTTTTATAGTAGCTTATCCATATGGTCATCCCTCCAATAAGGTTTAACATGAGTTATGTCTGCCATAATTAGTTTCAAAATAAGTAGCAGAAAACCTATTTATTGAAAATCACAGGCAACTAAGAAAATAAAAATGCCTTTGTAATGATTCTATCTGCAGTCACGCTCATGGAATGTAATATCCATGACTCTCCCAGGAGAACCAGTAAACTAGGGGTGTGTCTCTGAGTTCCACCAATACAGATATCCTTTCTGAGCACCTTTCCCCCAAAGTCTCTGTGTGTAATGGTTCTCTCTCCCTTACCCATTTTTCTCCTCAAGCTCATCAGAAGATTAAGAGTTGGGAGGAATTAAAGGCTATTTTTAACTTACTTTCTTATTATATTTGATAAATATTGATATGAAAACATTCTTCTTGTTAAAGCTTGCTAGCTAAGATTATCTATACTTCATCACATATTTAAGTTGGTATAAACCCCTGACCATAATCAGTCAATAATAATCTTCCTTCCAAGAGAAAAAAATCATAATGGTAATACATGAGAACCTCACCTTGTGTAGACTGATATGCTTCTTTCCTCAAATTTTTCCCCAAGGAGAAGGATAATTCAAGAAGTTCGCTGTGTGGCAAATGACTTTTCAGTTCCAGTTTTCCACCAATGTCAAGGGCAGAATAATTCTTCATAAAGTTCACTTCAGGATTGAATAGCTGTAGATCAGTTGCTAAGTGTTAGCTATAGCAAGGCCATTATGAAGCCTTGTCTGCCCTGGCTGAAATGTAGCCATTCCCAGAACCCACACAACTCCTATATCTCTGGCCTTCCCATCTTAAATCCTTGAGAGGACTATTTGCTCTATGCCATTCTTTCACTCTATACCCTACACTGACCTTTCTCTAGCAACTCCTTGTCAATATTGAAGGTCAGAAAAGACCCCTCTTTTGCATGGGGGGGAGACATCGTGCTGATTTCTCTTTTACCCTGGGGCTTCCTCAGATTCTTTCCACCATGCTGCCCATGGTAGCTCTCTCCCTATTCACTCCAACTTCAAGCTCTCTTTAGTCTCAATGCTCTACTACAATAAAGACAAACTATGTTTCCATTGGTCATCAGGCTCTTGTTTCTAATGAACTCATATTTCTCAAGTTTCTCCCTTGTGTTAGCTTCTCTTTATGATGAACCTCTAAATCAACCAGATAGGTTGTCATAGAGTATCTTTCCATTACCTCTCCTGTGAATCTAACACAAGTACAGAAATAGGGATGGCTTCTATTCAGTGTTAGCTTGTCAGCACAGCCTCTATCAGCAGGATCCACTCAGGCATGGCTCATCCTTCTACATCTCCACGTTTTATTTGTACCTTTTTTGTGCTACCTATTGTCCTTGAAGACTGTGTCTTCTGGCTTCAGAGAAATCTATGGCTGGGGGAATCTACTCTATATTCTCCTCACCATACTGAAAATAATCCTCTTTTCAATAATTCTAATTTGATTGTGCCACCTGTTTCCTAATGGGACCCTGACTTACATAGTCATTTTTAATAATAATTATCTTCCTCAGAAAGCTTAACATTATGAAAGAAAAATTGTATACATAATTTTTCATTTACAAGTTTTTATCCACATATATCATCTGAAGGCAGAGTCAAATTGAGTAAAATTTTGCTTCTATTCAGGCTCAATTATCACATATGTCTAAATGATGGTTTCAGCCAAGCAAGAAATGAAGGTACTTTAGCTGATGTTCAAGAAGGTACAATTTTCACAAATGTTGAAGATAAGATTTAATACAGGCATGTAATCTAATAAGCATTCTTCCTTGATGGCTTTTTTTCAATTGCTGAATGTGGATGTTCACATTGCTCATTTTAGATTCTTGAAAGAATGGCAATTTATTCTTTCTACATGTATCTCCAATTTAGTACTATATATATTATAAATATTTTATGTCATTCTTTCATATTTTGAAATTATATTAGCTACAGTATTTTTCTACATTTGTTTATGTGTTTTGTCAGTTATCTCAGCAAGGAAAAGGATCAGAGAGTGACTGACAATGTATAAGGTCAATATGGAGGTTCACTATAAAGGGAAGTTAACATGAGACAGAGAGACTTAAGAAAAACAAGTTCTATTAGAGCTCAGGGCCTGGCAGCCAAGGGAGAGAAAACTCCATGGATAACATGGCAAAAGGATGTCTGACGACTTCCCAGGCAGGAGAGAACTCCGCAGAACCCCAGAGAAAAGAAGTACATTTTATGGTCTTCGGATCCTGCTAAAGAATTGCTAGGGAAGTAAGGCAGTTCAGGATAGGGAGTAAAAAAGTGTCATGCAGAACATAGTCCTCTCTCAAGACCATTAGAGTATGAGTAAAGAGATCAGGGATTTTGGATGTGTGGTTGGTTTTGGGAATTGCTACCTTCCAGTTGGGGTGGAGAAGTTTTAAGAAATGGTTTGGCAGTGACTAACACTGCTATCTTTCTCTTATCTCATTTAAAGAGGAGTGGATTAGGAATCAAATGCTTGATCAAATGACTTTAAGAATTTAAAGTTATAAACAATGAGGATGCTTTTAGAGAATATACATTTTATCAACTGAATCCTCTTCACTTTATGGAAGGAAAAAATCATAACTAAAATAATCAGTTTAAAAGCATATTGACAGAACATATATTCTCTGGGAGCCAAATATTATAGCCTAAGATCAAGCATGTTTATTCTTAATTTTTTCTGTTTTTTAATTTTTTTCCAAAAGAAAATAAAGGAAGATTTGGTCTTGGTGGTCTATGATATGAGAAAAGATTTTTCAAAGTGTGTATGGTTTAATAGAATAGAACTAAGAACTACTTTATCTGCAATTTATCTACATAAAACTTCAACCAAAGAAATAGAATATTCCAATAGACAGAATCACAGGATGTGAAATTGACCAATATGTGTCCAGTTAGAGTTTTTAATGGAACATAATAATCTATTCACACAAAATAAGCCTGTGTTTTACATTCACAAGTACATAAAGCATGAACTTTTGACTTCCCTTCATCATGAAAATGTGCTTTTGCTCTTGAGTTCTATAAGTCTTGGTTTCCTCATTTATTTAAGATGCATTCATCACGAACCATTGTGTGCCAGGTATTGCCCTTATAGCTAGAAAACTGGTAATAAATATCTGTCTTATAAAGTCCTTAAAAAATGTGAATCTTGCATTCCTGTAGTAGAAACAGAAAGTAATTAACGGCAAAGGTAATTTTAGGTAGTGCTTAGGGCTATGAAGGGCACTGTGATCAATAGTACCTAGAAAGAGGGTTTAATTAAGATTGGGCGACCATCTAGGAAGGCTTCTCTTAAGAAGGGATATTTCATTTGAGATGAACATGACAAGACACACCCAACCAAGGGAAAGTCTGAAGACAGAGCACTCTAGGATGAGAAAAATTTCAGAAAGAAACACACAAAAAAGGCAAACCATGGAGTCTAGACTATATTAAGTGCATATAGAAGATAAGGAAAGCGTTATAAGTAAGAGGCGAAAACCTTCTGAAGGAGATAGAATGTGCAGACAGGGTAATTCCACAGAAGACTGAGTTGTGACAAGGCTTTACATATTCTTTAACCACAAAGATAAAACAATAAGCATTGTAAGAAGACACAATCAATCAGCACTTACTTAATGCCATTAATATCCCAGGTATTGGTCTAGATTAAAGATTTCCTTGTGCCTGTTCTGTGGAATGTTTCTCTAGCTGATGTGCAAAGTTTTTACAGAGTAACAATACTGAAAGCTTTCAGGTACCTTGGTAGTTGAGCAGTGACAGCAACTGGGGTAGCAATCTCATTTAAGCATAGCTTTCTTGGGGGTAGAGTATCATCTAACATTATGCTACCATACAGTAAATGCCAAAACATATAAATATAGATACTATGATTTAATTCTGAAAGGTAAGCCACAGGTTTATATTATGAACACTTGTGTCTCAACTGGCACTGCTATTGCAGAGAGCAGGAAGCATTTGAGAAGTGATGCCTCCCTGGCAGAAGTGGGTCACTAGGGCAGACCTGGAAAAGAAACAGCCAGCCCAGCTCTTGTCTTTACTGTCTGCAGTGTGTTTCCACCGCTACAGCCAAAGCAAACCTGCTATGCTTTCTTCCTGTGACAGGGACCTGTAAAACCATGAGCTAAACAAATCTTTTCTTCCTTACCTTAATCCTATCATGTATTTGAGGTATAACAATGCAAACTCAATTAATGAAATTACTAAGACAATGCAACTGAAGGGATCATTCCAGAATACACTACGGTAAGGGCAAGAAATTGGTACTGTAAGAAACTCAGTGCTTTTAAAGAGTACTGGGGCAGGCACGATGTGAACAGAAATTATTTTTCTCTGTATGAGGAGAAACTATAGGGAGAAGGGATGGAAAATATATAAAGTCTGGAGTGATATGATTAATGATGGCATTCCAATGTGGAATTATTGAGTGCACTGAGGAAATTACATAATCAATTGCAAAGTAGTTAGCAAAATACAATACTAGAATTTTTGAATAATCTCTCTTCACTAGATGATATAAGCATGAATATATACATGAATACTTATAAACATATGTGCATTTATGTATATTTCTAAACCGTTCATGTAAGATTCAGAACTAATCAACACCTTCAATGGCTTTAGCAATGATACATTAAAATAAAAGACATGCAACGTGAAACATCTTACTCATTATCAAATCAGCCAAAAAGGTGGTACATTAATGTATAGGCATTATCAGTTATTTACTATTATCATAAATGCAATTTTATAACATCATTTCTAATGTCAAGGTGCAGTTAAACTCCCACATGTTATTTGATGCTTAAATATCTATTACTTTAGACTTGAAATTCTACAATTGTTATGCTCTTCAAAGTTGAAAATTCTGGGTTTTGAATATGCCAAACTTCTACATCTGCTGCTGTGTATAAACTATCTGTATATTTGTCTTAAGCTATAGAAACAGTCAGATATATTTTCAATATCAAAATTTCAGAAAAATTTTATTGATACAACCCTAGCTAAATTAAGCAAAAGCAAGAGAGAGAAAACCCAAATTAACAAAATTAGAAGTGAAAATAGTTATCACTACTGATAACCAAGAAATTCAGAGTATTATAACATCATATTTCAAAAACTTATACTCTGTGAAATTTGACAACACAAAAGAAATGGATGAATTCCTAAGTAAGCACAACTTGCCTAAATTGAATCAGGAAATTTTGAATTATTTAAATAGTCCTATAACATATGAGGAAATCGATGAAGTAATCTCAAATCTTCCCACCAAAAAATGTCTTGGACCAGAAGGATTCAGCACAGAGATCTAGCAGACATTTAAGGAGCTAATAACACCAATACTCCTTAAACTGTTCCATCAAATAGCAAAGGAAGGAATACTTCCAAATTCTTTCTATGAAGCTAATATTGTCTTAATCCCCAAACCTAATAAAGATACACTTATAAAAGAAAATTATAGCCAATCTCTTTGATGAACACAGATGCAAAGATTCTCAACAAAGTCTTAGTAAATTGGATTCAAAAACATGTCAAAAAGATCATCCATGGGGATCAAGTAGGCTTTATCCCAGGCACACAAGTTTGGGTCAACATATGCAAATCAATCAATGTAATCCATCATATAAACCAATCCAAAGTCCAAGACCACATGATACTCTCAATAGATGCAAAAAAGGCTTTTCACAAGATCTAACAGCCTTTTATGATCAAAAACCTAGAGAAGGTTGGATTGGAAGGAACTTTAATCAACATAATAAAAACTGTATATAACAAGCCAACAGCAAGGATTATACTCAATGGGGAAAAATTTGACACTTCCTGCTTTGATCAGGAACTAGACAAGGCTGTCCACTCTCACTACTTCTATTCAATATTGTACTTGAAGTCTTAGCTGGAGTCATAAGACAAGAGAGGGAGATAAAAGGGATTCAAATCAACAAGGAAGAAATCAAGACATCTCTATTTGAAGATGACATGATTCTATACCTGAGTGATCCCAAAAATTCCACCGGGAAATTCCTAGAACTAATACAGAAGTTCAGGGCAGGATACAAAATAAACGTGCAAATATCAGTGGCCTTATACACCAAGGATGAAAAAAGTGAAAAACTCCTAAGAGAAACAATCCTATTACTATAGCCCTTAAAAAAAGAAATACCTTGGTATAAATCTAACCAAAGAAGTGAAAGACCGCTATAATGAAAACTTTAAAGAAAGAAATTAAAGAAGACATAAGATGGAAAGACCTCCCATGCTTGTGGATTGGCAGAATTAGCATCATAAAAATGACCATCCTACCAAAAGCAATAGACAGTTTTAACACTATACCAATCGAAATCCAAATCAATTCTTTAAAGAAATTGACCAAACAATTTCAAAATGGAAGCACAAACAGCCCAGGATAGCAAAAACAATCCTGAGTAACAAAAACAGTGCTGGACCTATTACCATATCAAACTTCAGTCTATACTACAAATCCATAGTGATAAAAACAGCCTGTTACTGGCTTTAAAATCAATATATAGATCAATGGATAAGGGTTGAAAACCCAGATATAATCCAACACAATTATAGCCATTTGATGTTTGACAAAGGGGCCCAAAAAATCTAATGGAAAAAGAACAGCATCTTCAACAAATGGTTCTGGCAAAACTGGACATCTGCATACAGAAGATTAAACTGTTTCTGTATTTATCATATTGCATAGGAATTAATTCCAAATGGATAACGACTTCAATATTATACCAGAGACTATAAAAACCCTATTTGAAAAGGTAGGGAACTCCCTTGAGCTGATTGGGTTAGGCCAACAATTCCTCAAAAGAATCCAATAGTACAGTCACTAGAACCAACACTCAACAAATGGGATCTTATGAAATTAAAGAACTTCTGTTCATATAAAGAGATTGTAACTCCCCCAAACAAGGCAACCCACAGAATGGGAAAAAATCTTCACTAACCACATATCTAATAAAGCTCTATAATCCATAGTACATAAAGAAGTTTAAAAAACTAAATACCAAGGAGATAAATGGCCCAATTAAAAAATTGGGCCTTGGAACTCAAAAGAAACTGTCCTAGGGACGACATTGAAATATCTAACAAATATCTTAAAAAATGCTCCATATCCTCAGCCATCATGGAAATGCAAATCAAAACTTCCCTGAGGTATCATCTTACCCTGGTCAGGATGGCAAAAATCCACAATATAAACACCACCAAAAGCTGGAGAGGATGTGGAGAGAAGGGAAATATCATACATTGCTGGTGGGCATGCAGGCTTATACCACTCTGCTGATTAGTTTGGTGATTTCTAAAAAAGTTAAAGATTGAAATGTCATATGACCCTGCTGTACCACTTCTGGGAATAATCCTCCACAATGCAAAAATTCACTACAGTGACACAAGTACAATCATGTTCATAGCAGCACTATTTACAATAGCAAAGTCATGAAATCAACCCAAACGCCAAACAGTTGATGAATGGATAAGGAAAAGCTGGTACATGTCTACAGTGGAATACTACTCACCCTTCAAAAAAGATGAATTAATGAACTCTGCCGGGAAATGGATGGAATTAGAAAAAATTATATTGAGTGTAGTGTCCCAGACACAGACACGAAAATTAGTGGATCCTAGTACCAAATCCACTTAGTGACATCTTCAAAGGTAAATCTCTGTAATACCTGCTGTAATAGCAAAGATTATGGACAGGAGTGAAGGGGAAGGAGGGTCCCCCCCCAAAAAAAGAGAGAGGGTGTCATACTTCAGTAAAGAATATAGGTCACCATCAAGTATTGCATGTAAGTAGCGAGACATCTGGTAAAGTTCACTCTCACTTCCCTTCCTGGTGACCTGCAACTGAAGAGGTTTGATCTCAACAATCCGGGAGGGTATGGGGACTGGCAGGTAGATGGTAACCATCTTGCAAATGGAACACCGATTTCCCCCTCACTGCTATGTCCTTCTCCTATTCTATTTACCTTTGAGTCTCTTCTTATAGTAAGACCTTCATTTAAACAGCTTTTTATCCTTAGTTAAGTGGTGACCTTTGATACCAATCAGGATGAAGCCAAGGGCAGTGCAGGATAAACAAAACTGAAAACAACAACAAACCATAATTCAGAACACCAAAGACCCTACATTAATCACCTGGAACCAGATCAGCCAAATCTCTCCCCATCCTAAAGCTCAGGAAACCTTGCAGAATAGGGCACTGCAAGATTGTAACAGCCTAAAATGGGGAGGACTAACAATATGGAAGATACTCCACACAAGTTAGGGCTGCAGCAGCCATAATCGGCCTTTGCATGACCTGCACAATGACTGACATGTCAAATATCCCCTCAAAGTCTAGCATGGATCATAGGAGAGAAGGCCCCAGGCCATAGGATCCTTCCAGGCAAGGGATTAACAGACACAATAAAGTTCCCATACTAAAGGGGAGCCCAAGAAAGGGCTCTGGGCTATACCACTGAATCCTTTCCCCCCACTAGGGTGGAGGACTTAGAGGGAGGTTTGGCATACATAAAAGGATGCTCTGAGGGATGGGAGGGAGGAAGGGGTGAAAGGAAGAGGTAAAGGGGGGAAAAGTACAAGGGGAGGACTGGAGAAGGGAGGGGGGAGGGAGAGGATGAGGTTACTTACTGAGCTTGTATTGGTAAAAAAAATAAAATGTGGAAGAAAAGAACTTTCAGAAAAACTTAAATAAATTATTATGACAAGCCTTCTATCAAACAAGTAGATGTTTAAGGTGAGCTTTTCTTATTTGGTAAAGTCTATTTTTTTTCTTTAGGTGCAAGCCCCCATTTTTTATGGAGGCCATACCATCTTGTTTCTGTGGTTGACAGAGAAAGAGATTTCCTTTCCCTCAACTTAAGAAAGGAAACCTCACTTAAAACTGACTGACAAGATAATTCTGTTCGCTGGCCACAGGTCAGGCAGGGAGACTTGACCCCAAACAGACAAAACAGTGTCAATTCAAAGACTTCATTGGAATTACTAGAAAGGTGGATTCAGTCTTTTTGGCACTATTATATACAGTGTAAGTATGTCTGTAGCTTTGTAGTTACTGCATGGGCAACAGCTTAAAGAGAAGCAGAGGAAGGCACTGAGAAGGCAAGATGCAAATGAAGCAAAGTACAAATGCAGAAATAATCAGTCAAGTCTTTCAACACTTGCATTTCTGAAGCTCTTCCATGAGTCTTTAGTCCTCTTGGCTCTTAACACTTTGAGTTCCTGTTTTTTTCCAATGGAATCCTTTGGAGCAACACTCAATTCATTATTTTCCAGTGCCATCCACCTGATGGCAAAGCACTCTGATATTGAGCTCCCTCCCCAGCCTTCATAATACACTTCTTAATATTTATAAGTTTAAAATAAGTTAGTTTTTGATCCAAAATTCTAAATTTATGAATCAAAAAGTTCCAAAGAAATTCTAAAAATTGAAAATTGCACAGGTCGTTAGCTGTAGGGCTGAAGCTAAATATTAGCTTTCTGCATTCTGTATTCAACACTCTGTTTCTTTGCAGTTTGGATTCAATGCCTAATTTATATGTAATTCCCATATTCTGTAAACTGACTAAATAGACATTACCAATGTTAATGCAAGTAAATAAAAATATCTAAGTAGGAAAAATTTTCTTTTGTTAATATTTATCTAGGGTTTCTTTGAGTTTATTAATTCCTGTAATTAATGGAAACTGTATTATCTTAGTGACAATCGAGTTCAAAATCCACCAAGGAATGTGCAAACTTTGTGCATGCCACTGGATTTCCTTGAAAACAAAAGTAAATTGATTATTATCCTTTTCTCTTGAACAATCACTATTAACAAACATGTTTTACTTTATAAGGATTCATAAGCGAATATAACATCACATTATCAGCCTTGAACTACACAAATGATCTGTACATTTGCTGTTTGGGAAAAAAAAAGTTAAAGCACATTTAAAAGTTCCATGTGTTATTATAAAAAACAATCTGTGATTATTGCACTTTTAATTACCTAACTATATTACATATCTCTTTTTTGTAACCTACGTTGCTTAATAGAAGCATGGATTTTGTACACTATAAATTCATTTTCCTTTGTTAATTTCCCTTAGAACATTCTAAAACTAACATAAAATCTTGAAGTATACATATATACTCTAGCAAACTGGAAATCCACTATTTATGTCAGACTCAAGAAATAACACCATTCCTTTCTGGCAGCACTAGGGAGCAATATGAAAACGGCCATTTATTTTATTTTGTGATTTTCCTGAGCAGGCTACCCACAGGGTACTTAAATAGTTGATTTTCTCTTTTGCCATCTCTCTAGGTTAACAACAAAAATATATTCAGCTACCAAGAAACTAAATAGGTTATTTATGTTTTACTTGTCAAATCTATATTTTCCAACTATCCCTTGAGCCAGATTTGAGGAAGGAGGTAAAGGTAGAGTGGGGGGTATTTCATACATATTTAATTTGTAATTCTAAGGAAGTAGGTTCTTTCTTTCTTTTTTCTCCCCCTGCCTGTTCTGCTGGGCCTCTACAATATCCATAATAATGGCATCATTGTACTTTGAATGCTTTCTGTAGAATCCCACAGGGACAAATGGCCAAACTCAGTGACTTTAATTTTCTTGCAGGACATTGTGACACATTAGCTGATACATACAATAAAAAATATCTGGTATTCTGTCCACTGTATGCATGTTACATAAATGACACTACAATACATGAGAGTTGCTAAGTGAATGGCAAAGATCAAGTGATATATGCCTTTTGGTTGTGTTTATTTGTTTGCTTTCTTTTCACCATTTCTCAAACTTAACTCCCCAAAACTACTTTATCGAACCGAAAAGTAATATAAGAAAAACATAAGTTCACCTTAATTATGTACTTTGTCAGAAATAAACCCATGGTAGTTTTTTAACTATTATTTATCCTCTCTTTCAATATTTACTGACAACTTTATTTTTCATAATCCTTCTTTTTCTTCCTTCTTTCTAGTCTCATATTTGCTAACTACAGGAAAGGGAAAGTTGGTAGGTGATAAATGCTATTGTTTGATAATGATGTTTTAACTGTACATTGACTCTTTTAAGAAAATGAAAAATCTGATTTGCCAAAAAATCTCCACCAGCTACCCACATTTATAAAGGCAGATTCCACAGGCAGAAATGTATGAAACTAGGCAAGATTCCTCAACAATGGTGTTATAGAACTTGGGATGCTTGGAGTGACCTATCTGTGAAGTATCTTTTTAAATAAATTGTTTGGTTAAGTAAATAAAGATACTCCACTGAGGACAAAGCAGTGAGAAAAAGTCCAGAGAACAACCTGAGAAGGGAATCTGGCTTCTGCTTTTTAGAGTATCCAGCTATTTCTGTTGGTTTTCAGTTTTTTTTTTTTTTTCTTTTGATGGGTGGGCCAGATACTTCGGAGTGGAGCAAAACATGGTCTAATAATGTCTTATTGTGAAGAGTTTAATAGGAGGCTTTTACATGTAACTGTTGCCTCAAGAAAATTCTCCATGCAAAACCAACTGGGGGGCTGGAGAGGTGGCTCAGGGGTTAAGCCTCCGCCTTGCAGGCGGAAGGTCCTGAGTTCGGATCCCAGATCCCACATATAGACGCCAGGCGGAAGCGGGGGCAGCCTGCGCTTCTGGTCCTGGTAAGGGCGGAGCCTGTGAATCCCAGAGCAGAAGGAGGTGGAGGCATCCATGGTGGTTCGCGAATTCATCCGTGGTTCTACACATACACAGACACACACACACTCACACACATACACATGCACATGCGTACAGTTGAATAAATAATAATAAAAAAAGTTATTAAAAAAAAACAACTGGGCTACTAGGTGGGATGGCTCACATAGTAAGTAGAAGTTCTTGCTGTATAACCATGATGACCTGAATTTGGATCCCCAAAACCAACCCAGAAGCCTGGATAAGTGTTACAAGTGTCTGCCATCCCTGTGTGCCTACAGGAAATGGGAAGTTAAGAAGCATAAATGTGCAGAAGATCGCAGATCAGCTTACATAGTAAAGAGACCCTGTTTTAAGGTGGAAATTTAAGGACTATATTGAAAGTTTCCCTCTGACCTCTGCAAAGACACAGTTGCACATAAACACAACACACACAAGACCAAAAACATCTGTGTAATAACCAGGAAAAATATAGGAAATGTGACTGTCTAAAATCTTGGCCTGGAAAATGATAAGTCTTCTGAAGGAATCATCACAGCCAAATCCCTCACAATGTGGGCTTCAAAGACCTTCAGTCCCAGAACTATTTTCAAACTGTCAAACTGTTCCTAAGTGCGTGTCAAAACAATAGAAAATGCATTCTGGAGTGCCAACTTTTTACCCAGACATCAAAGGATCCCAGCCAATAAGCTCACCATGATAACCACAAAGAGTCACACATGAGATATATCATAAAATTAGAAATTAGTATGCTCGATGCATCAAATTAGAAATTAGTATGCTTGATGCATTCCAAGAAAGATAGTAGAAAACTGAGAGTAAAAATGAGCAGGAATCATACATAAAATTACCTAAATGGCTTGAAAAGAACCAGCAGAATACCTAGATAATAAAGAATATAATTGAAATTAAAAGTCAGTGGGCATATTAGAGAGAGGACTGAAGAAAACAAAAGCAGTTAGAGAACTGGAAGTTCTTGTTATAGACATTATCCAGCTCCCAACCTAGAAAAACAAAAATGTGAAAAATAAGAAATATGAAAATCCATGGACATGAAGCAAAAAAGGTCTAACAAAACAATTTTTAGAACAAAATTAAATAATGGCTAAATATTTAAACTTACTTTTAAAGTCAAACTATATAACAAAGTGTCAAAAAAAGAGGCTACAATTTATATACAGGAATGAAAAATAAAATACCCACAGTCAAGGTATAATATAGTAACTTTCAAAACAACAACCAAAAACAAAAATAAATAAATAAAATTTGTCACATGGAGACCATAGTCTTTAGCAGCAGTAACATTATGCTAGGAATCAATGGAGATGGATGAAAATTGACAAATGCCTTTTAAGCACACAAACTTAAGAAGATATTTTGGTAGAATTTAAAAATATTTTAAAAGCATTTACATAAAAATATTGGCTAGTATATAAGTTCAACTCAAGTTTAGCCCCTTCATATCTTCAAACCTGAGGTATCTTTTGTGTCTGCTCTTCTGGTCTCCTTTGAACATCCTTTGCTTCTATCTAAAATCTTTCCTTGATTTTCCTGTCCTTCTCTCATCAGTCATAACACGAATGTTTCCTACTTACTGATATATAATTTTCCTTCACTAAAATTTGTCTTAAATAAAGTTTTCCCATTGTATCCATGTCTGTATTAATATAGAATATAGTCAAAACAGATTTTAGACTGGTATGTAAGGATTGCAAATTTAAACAGAACTCTAAAATTATGTGAGTTAACTACTTGAAATTAGAAATTAGTATGCTTGATGCATTCCAAGAAAGATAGTAGAAAACTGAGAGTAAAAATGAGCAGGAATCATACATAAAATTACCTAAATGGCTTGAAAAGAACCAGCAGAATATCTAGATAATAAAGAATATAATTGAAATTAAAAGTCAGTGGGCATATTAGAGAGAGGACATCTTAAGAACTAAGAAAGAATTAATGATGGAATAAATATAGTTTTTCTTTTGCATTCCCTATAAACAAGATGGTACAGTGTTTGTTTTTCTATGAATGCTTTGTTTCACTTATACCTCTTGAATTGTCCATGTTGCACAAAAAGACAAATAATTCTCTTTGTCAAGCTGAATAAGTACTCAAATATGGAATGATGTCTAAAGACAAAAAATTTATGAAAGAAAGCAGCCACCAGTAAAGAAGCTCAGCTCATGGAAACTAAAGACTGATAGAACTGATGTATATCTGGTAGGATTAACCAGGAAAAATATGAACAATAGGCACAAATATCAAAATGAAAATGAAAACTATTATGACTTAAGTGAATTGAAAGCTATGATAATACCTTTACAGAACCATGTAAAAATTTATAGAACAGATGTATTGAAAAAAAAGGTAACACTAACAAAGAGGTAAAAATTTTGAATGGCCAATGTCAAAAAGACAATAAACATCATTAGGAAGAGTACAAGATAGAAAGGGATGAGGGGAGAAGGAAAGAGAAGAAAGAGACAGGAAAGATAAAAATTATAGAGTGATAGAAAGAGATTATAGATTCTTAATAGCTATAGATACATTTGATATAGATAGATGGATGATAGGTAGGTATAGATATAGATGACAGGTATAAAGATTAGATTTAGATGGACTTGGATTTCTAGAGAGCTACAGATAGAAATCCATAAATGAAAGGCAGATAAATAGGTACGTAGATAGATATATGATAGAGATAGATGATTGATAGATAGGTGATAGATGATAGAGAAAGAGAGAGAGAGATAGATGATAGATGATAGATAAATAGATGATAGATCGATAGATAGATAGATAGATAGATAGATGCTATAGATATATAGATATAGATAGATACATAGGCTCACTCTTTTGGATTATTTTCTTCCACAAATATTCCATAGAGGTAATGTACTATGTTTTATATAATCTGATCCAGCATAATCTCTCCAGTATCCTTCTTTATGGCCTATTGTCATACTTCAAGTGTCCTTTCTATCTTGTGAAATCTTCTTTCCCTGGGTTTCCTTGCCTCCCTTCTGCAGCTCATCAGTCATAATGTAATACAAGTGCTGTCTACTTCTTATAACCTTCACAACTTCCCCCACTGCTATCTATCTTGATTAAAGTCTTTCTGCTATATCCATAGTTCAGTACTACTGAGAGTATTTATTACTTACATTTTTGCTATTTTTAATCACTTCTTCAAGCCTACCAAGAGCTTCAGACGCTGTGATTTAGCTTTTTTATTTTATCACATTATTCAAATTCTAAAGGAACTTTTGAAATGCTTTAGCTCATATCAAGGTGAGCTTTAGCTCATATCATATGAGCTTTAGCTCATATCAAGGTGTTCAATAATTACCTAGTGAAAGATACCTCTTTTATGACAATACCATTTAGATATTATCAATATTAATTGTTTTGCTTAGCCATGTACTAGCACGTATCAACATATAATTCACTGTATCTTTTTATTGTAACTTTTTATTGAGGAAATACTATATCCACATAAGAAATGAATGTCTTGGTTGATTAATACAGTCACTGTAACCTTAAAATTTGAAATTTCATCTATGTAGTAATGATGGATGTGTTTTATTTATCTATTTTCCTCAAAGCCAAATCCAGAATGACAATAAACTGACCAAAATAACACTACTTGTCAAGGATTTGGACAGCCAGCCAGAAATCTTTTCTTATGTATATCTCTGTCCCTAGAGTCCCTTCTTCCTTGTAGAGAGATCACTGTAGCACTGTTCAAACTAAACATTGTATAAAAATGTTATCTTTCCATTGGATTTTCTTGGACCAACAAGTATATACTTGAGTGTGGAATCATATTTGCATTCTTATTGAATGAGGGAATCCTGTATCTATCCTAACATACCAGTGTGCACTCATGTGCAGTGGAGACTTGAGAGAAATACCTTAATCTGCCCAAGAAAGGGCTCCTGGGTCTCTCTTATGCACATTTCCAATTGTTTCTCTCATGGAGAGTCTTTTCCACATGTTATGTATTCCATAACACTTCTTATTCTTGTGGAAAATGTGGCATAGACCTCTCCCAAGAGTGCCTGTAACCAGCCAATAATAGTGAAGAATTAGAACCAGGTTTCCACATTATTAAAAGGTTTGTTTCCTTACATTTTAAAAGCTGAAGAATAAACTTCTAATGCTATTTGCTTATACATTTTGGCAGTTCTTGCAACAAGTACTTAAAATTGTGGTTTTAACCTATTTCCTTTTCCATTTTTTGAAAGGAAATAAGCATCCCTTTACACCAAAAAAAAGCTACAAAGAATACGTATGGTACATTTACACTAAGAATAAAGTTTTTCACCAGAAACTGGATGGAATACAAAGGGCTTAAGCTTAGGGGTCTAGATGAGAAGATACAATGTAGGTGTCTGTAGAGGTTACTACCACTTTCAATTCAGAATCAAGCATATACAGAAAGTAACACTCTATTATTCCACAACCAAAATTCTTTCTCTTCTGTGATTCCACTCCACTAAACAGAGAAAAGAAAATCTGGGTTAATACTGGGAAATCCCACTCACTATACCTGGAATCAAGTATGAATATCAAGAGACTATATAATTCCTCTGCTTTCTCAGGCAGATGACTCTCCTGGGGCCTGGCTTCACTGAGTGTACTGTCAGTCAACTCAGGTCACTTCTACATCATCTCTCTCACAACTTCAGCCCTCCTTGGGTACAGATCTCACTATTATCTTTATTCACTGGTGTTTTAGCAGGTGCAGTTTTCATTTACAGTAACTGCTTGTGAGACTCATTGAGACTGGACCTGAAACATTCATCTCCCAGAAGAGGAATTCTAAAGGCAGGCTTGAGGGATCATGGGTTATTTAGAAGCCTAGAGGATAACAACAGACATGAAATGGAAAGAAATCACTTTGGGGTGGATCTGAACATGGAAAAGATTTAAGGAATTGAGGGACTAGTGATAAATACTGAGAAAGAAAAGATAGTGAAACAGTGAATATATGAGTCAAAGGCACTCAGAAGAGACAAGATCTGAGAAGTTTCTGTGAACTGATTTTCTTACTCAAATATCTACATTCTGCTTGATGTTGAACAGCCCACCTTAGGGTACGAAGACTAGCTTCTGTGTCATATACACACCATTAATTCTCATGCATTTTAACTGTACCATTGTGGTAATTTCATAGCCATTTAAGTATGCATTTAATTCTAAATTACACAGAAATTCTACTTAACTTAGTGTCTGATTTCCATGAACTATTTGGCAATTTGCCTGCTATGCATCAGACATTCATTTGGCTTATTCCCCTTTATTGCCAAGATATGTGCTTCATCCTCATCCAGTAATGCAAGTGTGTGACTCTCTTCTTGAATGGATGGATTATGAGCATGTCATAGGCAAGTACTTTTTCTTATCAATATATCACACTTTTCATATTACAAAAATTCAATACATGTAGATGAATTTTGTTGAATTTCCATGTTTAAAGCTTCATTTCTAAGAAGGTCTATCCAGATAACTTGGACTTGGTTTCTGTCTTAGTGGTGAACATGTAGAAAGACTTCAGTAACCTTCAGCAGTATTTTGGAATCAGTTCACCTCACAGACTCCACATAGCTTGTGCCACTACATGAGCTGCTAACACATAAACAGATGTTTCTTCATCTACCATATTATGTATGCTTGGTTAGTGTAGAATTGTATACCTTGCTTGCTTTCTTAAATATTTGGTAGAATATAAGGCTGTTCTTCAAATTGTTTGAATATTCTTCTTTGAATGCTATTATTAGTTAATGTAATTGTACCTCTGTATTCCTAAAGATTAAGGTCATAGGCTCTATATATATATCACAGTGTTTGATATCTAGTACTTGTTCAAGAAGCATTGATGCTATATCCAGATGTGAAGACTACAGCTGGTGAATCCAGACATACAGCATCTTGGATCTTAGCCAGATGCAAAATTCCTACTCCTGATTTTTTTCTATGTCTATTTATATTCACATACTTGAGTTTATGCTCACTCTCTGGTTTTCCATACTTCTAAGAAAGGAAAATATTTCCTCAGCCAAGGAAAAATATTTGGGATGTAGATTTATTATAGAGAAAAACTTATTTAGTGTATAAGCTGTTTTATTCCACAGTGGAAATTTCCCTGACATGAACATATGTGAATGAAACAAAGCAATGTAGCACATAGTTGCTCTCTAAATAAGTAGTTTCTGACAAGACCTTCCTTCAGGGCAAATTTTAAAGAGGATGGAAGTTACTAATTATAAGGCTATAAGGAATGAAAAAAAAAAAAGAATGTATTTACCAAAGAAAAAAAATAGTGTCAAACTGTTGTCAGTCAATGACCCTGGCATTTTACAAAGACTGGATTAGTATCTTCTTTGTTGCACAAATCATAAGACTAAAATAAAATTAAGTCACGATTTTTAAAGTTCAAGTTTTTGCTTCAAAAAGCAAAGTAAGAGAATTTAATATTCATTCTCTCTCTCTCTCTCTCTCTCTCTCTCTCTCTCTCTCTCTCTCTCTCTCTTCCTGTCTCCCTTCATAACTACCATGAGTTTCCAACAGCTCCAATGGCCAGGGCAAAAGGAAATAAATTTCACTTCCACTAAGGTTTTTGTAATGGCTTACTAAGATGCATTGCTAAATGAAATCATTGTGCATTCTAACAAGTAACAGAGGAACAAATTCTAGGGATTTTTTCAATATAGGATGTGTAAAAGGCAATGTATTTCTAGATGATAAACTCCTTTATGGAAAATATTTAATACAGGGAAGTAGAGAATTCAAATGACTAAGTTTTTTTGCTGTCTCAGTGCAGTATATTTCAAAAATCTCCACCTCCATATTTTTGCCATTTTTTAAAATTAACTCAGAAATCTCCTCGAATATGTTTCTAGGCAATGACAGCTGGAGGGAAGCACATAAAAAGTACCCAAAAAAGAATTCAGGCCTCTTTTGAATTCTTCAATTACTTCTGTCAAGGTGAGTCTTTCCCACATGCTATGAATGCATGCCCAAACATTTCTTAGTCAAATTTTATCTTTTTTCATGAATTTTTTCATGTTTTGAATTTTACTCATAAAGATTCAATTACAGAAGCACACTTGTGTTGATATTTCAGTGTACAAAAGATATTCTGATGCCCCAGGTATCATACCTTCCAAATTGGAACTGAGAGTTTGAAAATCTTGTCCATCCCAATGCTGTAAAGAAATCAATGCTATAAAGAAATGGCACCCAGATTCTTCCGTAAGACATTGCTGATATAGAGCTTTGAGTGTTTCACAACCTCCACAGGCCCATGATTTCTAACACTTGGTCTTCAGCTGGTGATGTTTAGGAAGGTAATGGAACTTTTCCTGAAAGGGAATTTTGATGGAAGAAGCCAGTTACTTAATATTCTGGAATTACTTTCTATTCTCTCTCTCTCTCTCTCTCTCTCTCTCTCTCTCTCTCTCTCTCACACACACACACACACACACACACACACACACACACACACACTCCCTCTCCCTCCCTCCCTCTCTCTTGGGCAAACATGCCAGCAAAGTAAATAAGTTCTTGAAACTGTACCTCATCTCCTTGCAACCACATGCTTGCTCCTCCCCATGTTGGACTCTGTCTCTTCTGGAACAATAAGCCAAAATAATCAACCTGTCTCTTTTAAAATGCTTGGGTCAGAGTATTTTAATACAATAGAGAAGCAACTGGATTACCTGATTCACACAAAGTTTATCAAATGTCAAAATTAACAGTTGCAAGTATTTTTTTTTTCACATAAATATCTTGAAAAGAAGGGACCTCTAGTCAGATAACTCTGTCTAAAGTATAATCTGAGAGAAACATGTCTCGGTCGCTTCTGCCTGCCTTTGTCTCTGCTGTGTACACTGACAAGGGCCCAACCGTCCCACCTGGTGGTGACAGTTCAGTTCCTCTGTTCTACATGTTTGGAAACAAATCCTGGAGCCTCTTTTCTTGATGGGGGAACCATTAATTCTCCTTAGCAGAAAGGATCCCCAAAAGTAGAATGTGCAAGAATGAGAATGAATCATCACATTAACAATGAGGACTTTGCCATATAGTTGAGTAAATTAAACTTGAAGGTTTTCTAATAAAGAAAATTTGAGGGCTTCCTAGCCCCTCATGGGACTTCATGTCTGGAGACCTTGAGTTCTCCAGAACTTTCTTGACCCTTGTCAAAAGACCCTCTGGAGTCTATGAGTTCCTTTCATTTCCCTTGTCTCTGATGGATTTCATGCTTGAAGTCTGAGAGTTCTTGGGAAATCTCTTGTCCCTTGTGGATTCTTGTCTGTGAGTTTTATTCTTTATTTCATCTAAACATAAAAGAAAATGTGAAAGCTAATATATTATATAATGTCTAAAATTGCTGATTCTAGCAGATGATTATTCTCTACTGATGTCAGTATCTGCAGTAAAATATACACTTGGTTCTTTATAATCACATATTCAAAATAAATGGAGGAGATTTTAATTATGACAGATGTAACAGTTCCCACAGCTCATTTGAAGAAAATATAATTTTGAGAATATTATACAATAATATTTGAGCAGTTATGGAATGATTTTGGTAAGGTGGAAGTTTAGAGGCCATGGATTCAAATGCCAACTGGCTATATGAAAGAAATAGGAAAAAAATTATTACAACCCAGCTAGGAAAGTATAACTGTTAGACTCAGTGAACTAAGAAAATTCCAATATCTTTGCACTTTGCTTTCTCTCAATGGAGACTTCTTTCTTGCAGAAAGGTAATAAAATGATTATAATTTGAGATTGATATGAATAATCATTTCATCTGAGTGTATGTTTAAGGTGATATACTTGCACTAATGGTATGTGCCTTCTAATTAGAGAGCTATTCTCAAGGCAGGAAAATATTCATTTTCTCAATAAAAATATTTTATACCCAAGATATGGTGCCTTAAAAAATTTAATGAGCTTTGAGACTGACATTACAGCAATTAACATATGAATGAAAAAATAAGTCTGTCTTGTTGAACAATCTAGATGATTGGAGATATTTCCCTTATCATATGGAACATAGGTCACATTTTATGCTATTTGCAAGAATCTGCCATTTACTTCAAGGGAAAAAGAAGATAATTTCCATAATGTGACAACGAGCCTCTATGACTCTGGCTGATACACAAATAATGTATTCATTTAAGAAGTGAGCATTTCTTGCAGTGGGTTAATAGGGGTTTTGCGGAAAACTGGTGAATTACGAGAAGACAATTTTGTAATTTAGAGTGATTATGTCTACTTATTGTCTACCTAGTGATTAATGGAGGAAAATTGACCTTTTCTAAAAACTTGGCGTTAGGATTAGAGTCAATAAACTTTTCCTAGTGAGTGACCTCACCTGAAAATCAGAGAAATGAAGTAAGTACAGGGAATTTTCCACATGTTAGTGCAATAAATGCATCATAAATCCTTTGTGTAAGTTAACAGCTAACTGTACACAGGCACATATATGTGGGTACAAGACTGAAGAAGTTCATTTGGTTCAACATGCTTCTTTCCTGACTGTCTATATCCCTGTAAATGACACATTCATTTATCCACTTGTCCTTAATCCCTAATTTCTCTTGACCCCTGTTCCTTACACTTCCATATCCAATACAGAAGAAAGGCATTGGCAACACTCTAAAATGTATCCTGAACTGTCTTTCTCTCTAGTTCCACTACTTCCAATCAAATCTAAGCTACTGTCATGTCAAATTCAAACTATGTTAGGAAATTACTCACAGATGTTCCTGTTCATGTTTTTGTCCATTCTTTTTAACACATTCTTGGCCCAGTATATGAAGTGACAGTAGCAAGCTAGAAATCAGACCACACCACTACTCTGCCTTCAGAATAAAACAGAATCTTCTCAATAGTCTTCATTGTCTCAAACTTCCACAATTCTGTACCATCTCTCACTTTGCTCAGTCATATTGACCTTCCAATTATGGAATGTGCGAAGCATATTTTTCACTCAGGATTTCTGTCTAAATATTCTCCTAACCTAATCCACATGGAAACATTCCTTTCCTGTCATTCATGTGTAAGAGGAAATGTTTCCTTCAAAAGTAATTATTTCCTTCAATATGGATATTGTTCATAAAACAAAATAGAACAATCATATGACCCAGATATGTGCCCAAGTGGGGTATATGTGAAGGATTCCAAGTCAACATACTACACAGATATCAGCAATCCATGTTTACAGTTACAATATTAACAATAGAGAGACGATGGAATCAGCTTAGATGCTCATCAATAGATGCATGGCTAAAGAAAAGTGTAGTTAGTATATAAACAGTATAGTCTTATCTGGCCATAACAAAATGAACTCATGACTTTTTAAGGAAAGCTGAAGACTACACCAATTCAAGTTTTTTTGCAGGAGCAGCAAAACTGCAAAAGAAAATCAACAAACCACAATCCAGAACTTCAGAGACTCTATATCAATCACATAGAACTAGGACAGCCTAATCTCTCCCCATCCTGGAGCTCAGGGACATTTGCGGAAGAGGGGGCGGTAAGATTGTAAGAGCAAAAGGATGGGAGGAGCAACGATTTGCAAGATTCTCAACAATAGTTGGGGCCAAAGCAATCACAATGGGACTTTGCATGCCCTGCGCAATGTCCAGCGCACTGTTGCCCTCATAAAGTCTAGCATCTGATAAGGGCACCGAGACCCCTGGAGGCAAGGGATTGACAGCCATAGTAGTGATCTTATGCTTAAGGGGAACAAGAGAAAGGGCTTATGGAAATGCCACTGGGTCCTTATATGTCATCGGAGAGGAGGACACAGTGGAGAGTTAGGCACACACAATAAAGGACTCTCTGGGAATTGGGGGGGAGGCACTGGGGGAAGGGGAGGGGGAAGGGGGGGAGGGAGGGAACTGGTAAAAAATTTTTAAAATGTATAATTAAATTTTTAATAAAAAAAAAATCATCAAAAAAAAATCACAATCCATCAATCTGTTGCCTGCAGGAAAAAAAAAAAAAAAAAAAGTCATCCTCAGAAAAACTAAAGTCACATGTTTTCTCTCAGATTTCTCTTAGATTTAAAATTGTATATTTGTATGCACGTATGCATATATATTCAAATGCATATATAAATATGTGTTTGTGATATAAAACTAGAAAGAGTATCATGAGAGAGAAGAAAGAAACCTTCATGGAGAGGAAAAATAGAGAAGAAAGCAGGAAGCAAAACTAACATGGAGAAGAAAGGGAGCAGGCTTTGGGTAGGAAGGAGGTATGGGGAGGTCAGTGGGCAGTGGGGAAGGGAAAGGAAGGAGAATGAAGTGACACACAATCATGAACATACCATCAATGAACTTATGTATTATTGAGAGGTTAACATAAAGTAGTTAATTTTAAAATGTTGCAGTGAATGAAAAAACGGAAAAGAAGTAATCATTTCTTAAACTACCTTATCTTCTCAAATATATGCTCCAAAGTGCATTATAAGCATAAGTCATGTTCTGTAATATTTTGTTTATTTGATTGTTTTCTCATTTGATGTGTATATTCTAATAAAGACTCCTTGAAAGTAAGTTCTTTATACATATATTTGTGTGGGGAGGGATTTATGCCTGCACTGAATATTTTTAGGCATGTTTGCATGTTTGGGAGTGCATGTTGCTTGTTTGTGTGTGTTTGTGTGTGTGTGTGTGTGTGTGTGTGTGTGTGTGTGTGTGTCCGTGCCCCAATGAATCATTGTGCCTCTTCAAATGCTGGATGCTTTATTGTGTGGGGCTATCAATGGAGTAACAAAGGGAAATATAAACATCCTTTGAGCTACAACCATAACTAATAACTCCACAACATAAATAAAGGCCTGTGTGGAAACACAACAAATTAAAGAAACCCTTAAAATTAGAGTTTTTAAGACAAAAACCCCTAAAAGCTATGGAGCAATTTCAATTTGTAACCTGTAGAAAATCACTTTAAGGATTACTACTTAGTTGCCCAAAGTATATATTTGGTGGCAGAAAATGGTTCAACTGCTAATTCTGTGAGATCAACTTGCTGACCCCTTAGCTCCACATAGAGGATCTGAAATCTGATAGTAATGGAGAAGAAGAGCACTCAATTCTCAGCTCCCTCAAATCTGGTTGCCATGACAACACCATCACAACCCCTTCATTTCACAGCTACGCAAAGTCTGCGGGTTTTGAATCAAAATTAGCTTATTTAATTTTCATCTGAATTCCTGCATGCCTTGCCAGAAACAATAGGTTTCCTCTTGGTGTAACATCATGCTTTATTAAAAGAAAATTCTTCCTGCTATTCCCAAGAGGCTGCTACAGTGCAAAGACCAAGAAACCGAGGAAATGTAGCATTGCATATCCTCTAAGATTTAAATTGCTTAAAATAATTTTCTGATCAACACAGATAGAAACAATTATAATAAAAGTATAAATTTCATACACATTACTCTAAAAGTAAAGATTTTGCTTTTATATTTAAATTGTTGAAAAACAAATATTTTCTTAGATCAATCGATTCTATTAAAATACAGTGAAATAAAGTTTTAATAATTAATATCAATCAATTTTGTTTCTTTCTGGACATGCAAGATACAAAATAAAATATATTTTAGTTGTGCATAAAAGTATAAATAAGCCTCCTTGGTGCCTCTGTACTATAGCTGTCACATCGGAGAGCAGGACCCAGAGGAGAGTTGGGCATGCACATTTAAGGATGCTCGGGGGATGGGACGGGGAGGCACTGCGGGATGGGGAGAGAGGGGGAGAGGAGGGGGGCACAGGGCGGTGGGAGGTCAGAGGGAGGGAAGGGACGGGTGTACCTGTTAAGTCTCTATGAGTGGAAATAAGTAAATAAATAAACAAAAAATAAAATAAAAAATAATTTAAAAAATCAACCCACACCTTCTGTGTTGTCTTTTATCTTTCATTGACAGCCTCATGCTATCTCAGTACTGTTAAGACTTAGATGAGCGTTTGGTTTTGAACCTTATGGTGAACAATCTAGAAGCAGTTCTTTCAGTACAGGAAATTTGACCTTCTTCCTTTACCACTTCAGAAACACAACCCAAGTGACCAGCGATTTTTTTTGTGTACAGATTTTGTGTCCAATTTTTTTTCTGTGCATAATTTTGTCTATGAAAAAAATCATGAGTTTTGATTCTGTCCTGATTCACGAATTATTTTATAACGTGATCTGGAGCAGTGAAGCAAAAGCTTTTCACAGCAAAGACTCTGCATGCTAGGAAGTAAAGTCTTTAGTGGGATGGGTAACAAAAAAGCTGCTCCTGTCCACCTGGCTGGGTGGCCCAGGCTTGCAGTCCTAGAACTCAGCAGCCAGAGGGTTAGATGGAGCCAATCTAGCAGCCACTTTGGTCATCAAAGCCACACGTTGACTCCAAACACCGCCAGAAACACTTGCTATTATCACTGGAGGAGATGAAGCCCGCCAGCCCTCTGCAGTGCTGGAGAGACTGAGAGCAGAGGATGCACACAGCTAGCCAGAGATTGTGACAAACATATACAATGTTGCAAGGATCCATGTTCCAAACACAAGGATCAAAATAAGAATCCAAAAACAGGCCAGGCATGCACATTAAAGGATGCTCAGGGGATGGGAAGGGGAGGCACTGGGGCACGGGGAGGGAGGGGAGAGGGGAAGGGGGCACAGGGCTGTGGGAGTTTGGAGGGAGGGAAGGGACCGTGTACCTGTTAAGTTTGTATGAGTTGAAATAAATAAATAAATAAATAAATAAATAAATAAATAAATAAATAAATAAAGGAATGAATGAATGAATAAATAAATAAAAATTTAAAAATCGCCCATGTCCCAGCGGCACCCAGGCGGCCTCCAGTTTTGCCTGGGCCCCGCCCTGGACCCCAGCCCCTTGTTTCCTCCCCCCCCACCCACCCCCCCACGCCTCTGCCCTGCAGCAGCCCCCAGTCCTCCAGATCCCAGACCCTCTGCCTCTCCAGCCCACTGGGGACCCACGTACGTGGTCCATGGAAGACACACTACTACTCAGAATTCAATAGAGTCCAAAGGAAACTCAAGCAAAACTCTAAGGGACAAAGGCCATACATCTGGAGTCCTCTACAATCATCCTATCACATGGGAGAGATTCTTCACAGCCAGCCCAAAGATAAGTAAACCTCCTTTTTTTCACCTTACTGATCCTTTCTAGTATCAATTGCTGTAGATGAACTTCTCCATACAGCCACCCCAAAAACAATACACAAAAAATCATAAGCCCATTAATCTGTGGAAAAATAATTTAGTCACCAAGATATTCTCAAAATACTGCTTGTGCAAACCAATAAGTGACATTTAATGGAATTTAAGGAAAAAAATCTCTGCATCTCTCCATTCATATATTTTGTACTTACATATTTATCTCTACTATGTCCTAAGCTCTGGGACACATACTGGAAATATAAAGACATGTTTTTTTGTTGCTGTTCTCAGAGCTTTTGTCCAGTTGCTATGAAACTGATGAATGAATAGCAAAAGAGCTATCTACCAATAGTGGTTAAAATGGAACTTGGAGGGAGAAGCAGGGCAGACATGGTGAACATGCCAATCTCAGTCGGGGGTTGGCACAGCTGTCATTAGGATGCTTGCTGAAGGGAGGATAATGAGAGTCTGAGCAACGAATGAAGACTGGCAACACTTCAGAGTCAGAAGCTCTTGCACAGGAAGGAGGTGTGAAGTGGCCTAAGGCTCTGGTTTCCAGGAACACACAGAACCAGTAGAGAGGCAGCTCAGGAAGCAGAGGCACCAGTACCAAAGAAGGTGTGAACATATGAATGCTATGGGCCAGGCAATGGGGAAACCTGCTGTAGAATCCTGGGAAGGCTCTCAGAAGTTGTCTTAATCTCTCTTCCATTACTGGGATAAATATGTGAGAAATAACAATTTAGGGAAAAGGGGAACTTATTCATGCTCACAATTGTAGGCTACAGTTCATCATCTGGCAGGAGAGTTACCAGCAGGGACCAGAGAACCTGAACACATCATATCCACAGAGAAGGCTGAGAGTGAGGGGAGTACTTTCTAACTCATCAATCTGCCTCTCTCCACCCAACTCTCTTCCCATCTTACTCACCTGCCCAGTAAACGGTTCCAACCACTGTGGATTAAGTCTTCTCACATCAATTGTACAATTTCAGAAACTTGCCTTTAACTAAATAATTCTTCATGACTATGAGTAAAGACTCAGTTATCATCCAATAAATTAACATAAAACACAACAATCACAAGAGCGAAGAAAGGAGAATTGACTTATATTTTATAATCACAAATTTTCTATGAGAAGACATAATGGAGAACAAATTGGAAGAGAAGGCAAAACCAAGGAGCTTTCTAGTAGTCTTCTTAGACCATTTGATGGAGATTGAAAGGAAAAGATGAATATGAAAAGTGCTGAAGATATGCAACTGATAAATATCAAGATGAACAGGATGCAGAAAATAACAGAAAGGAAAACAGTAAGGTGAGACCTTTGCTGTCAAGATTTTAGTGTTTTGGTAAATTGTGGTATATCCAGGTAGACAAATGTGGTGTAATTGTGAACATGTTCAGGATAAGTTGAACTTGAGTTGTCTATGATTAAAGATAAAATCCATGATCACAGCTGATCATTCAGATCAGAGACATGATGCAAATGTTCAAAGTGTAACTGATATTGAATTCAACTCAAGGACGATAATACAGAGTAAGTAGACATAGCTGAAGACTGACACATTCAGTCTGCTGACATCCCAGAATTCAAAAATAAAACAAGCACATAGAAAAGTTTAAAAAGCCAATTAAGAAAAACAATTTAATAAGCAAATGAAGTGGTAGAAGCTTTTGGTTTTTAGACAAAAAATATCTCAACCTGCTTGGCAACTCTCAGTGATTGTGACTGAGACACAACTCGAGTGAATACATACTGAACAAACTACAGAAAAGTCTGTTCAGTTAGAAAGCAGACACAGTTTATGACTCAGTGGCTTACCACGGAATGAAATATCTTCATAAAAATAGAAACACCGAGATTTATAACAGCAAAGCCAATAGTCTGCAACCGTATTCTCCATTCCAGTCTTCTTGTAATAAAAAGGCTTCACACCAACACTAAACTTCTCCAATACCTGAATTCTGTGGACATGTCTTTTAATTCTTCATAACCATGAAAAATGCACAACGATTGGTTAATCAAGAGATATAATTAGTGTTATAAAGGCAAAATGGCAACTTAAGGTTCACATGAATTTTATAACTAATAAAATCTGATAAGAGATAGTGTAGTGACTATTTACATTTCTCATCCCAACAACTCCTTTTCAGTATAAATTAATTAGATGTAGTAAAAGTTAATAAAAGTAATAAATATGCAATAAGTGAGAAACCACTGTTCAACGTCTGAAGGGAAAGCAAAATAACAATTTGTTGCAAATAATTTATAGTACATATTTTTGAAATAATGCTTTGCATCACACTTACTGCATAGCCCAAGCTAAACTTGAATTTGAAATCCTTCTGCCCCCCCCGAGTGCAGAAACTAAGGTGCATACCAGTATTCCCAACTTGAAAAGTATATTAAAGATAAAGGACATACAAGTCAATTTAATAGCACATGCTAATATGAGATGCCTATGGAATACATATAGGTGAACTTTGGGAGTAAGTTTGTCTCTAGAAACAGAAACGATAACTTGAGTCCAGGGATATTTATATCACAGAATTTTGAAAACTAGAGCATACTGGGATGAAGAAAGCATCTAGCAGTAATGACTAAAAAGTTTGGGTAAGCAGACTATGTAAACTCAACTCAAGTCAGGAGGCCAGCACAGATTCATTCCCAAAACACAATCATAGCTGGACACATTGGCCCATCATGGATCATAATTGATAAGTATACAGATATGAATGATATCTTTCTCATGTTGTTCATCTCATCTCCCATAATTTAACCCAAGTAAGTTTTCTACAAAATCCTGCTTATTCCATGTTCACTGTTAAGAGTATCCTTGCCACAGCACCCTCAATAGTTTCATTGGCATTCCCACAAATCAGTTCTGTCTGCTCTTGCTCAGCCTCTTGGGTCTAGACTCTCAATCAGAATAGCAAAGTATGAACATCTTTATGTACACCATGATGCAAATAAATTCTTTTCCAGATAAAGCTATTGGATCAAACATTGTGAGTTAAACCAAATAAGAACTCCAAATTAAATTAACTCCAATGTCTTTGCTTGACTTGCTGTTCTTGAGGTAGAACCCACTTTAATCACAGGCAGAAGTATGGGCAGGAGTAGAGAAAGAGTTTAATTTATAATGCTTCAAAAATTATGCAACAGAAATGGACTTGCAATAGAAGTGGCTGAATTACAAGATTGCAGCCTTCTACTTAGTCTCACTGAAAACAAACCAAAGATGAACTACATGGAGCCTCTGCTGTTTTGTTACAGGCTGAAATATCTGCTAAAAGGATACAGTTTATCCACAGAGTAGACATGCCAAAATTTAAAAATTATATGATATAAAAGTTAGAAAGATAAAGTATATCGAAACCCATATGAAATTTCAAGGCTCTATGTACAAATTTCTCTAATGATATTTTCAAATTTCTCTAATTATGAATTTACTTTTATGTGATTCTTTACTACGTTATGTTTACTTAAGGGCAAAAATACAATGTTTTATTTAATTCTGCAATATTAGTGATATAATAAATAAATGACTAACATAATGGCTGCATAAATAAAATATTGAAAGACATGGAAGTATTTAAGAATCCTGCATCTAAAACCCATATATCTTATTAGGAGTCAGAGGAAGGAGAAACAGCTTTTAATTTGTTATGAACACAGAAGCTATTTTTTCTTATTTATTTTTGGCTGCATGCTTCTTATTGCAAGAAAATGTGCCCCTCAGGCTCCACAAGAGGTCAGAGTCTTCTTCCTTAGTCTAATAAGATGAGGAGAATCTTGTTTAACAAACCAAGCATATATCAACAGAAAGAAAAGAGTTTTTTTTTCTTTGATAGTATTGTAGAGTACAAAAAGTGTAGAAAGCAAAAAGAAAAAAAAGTATTACACAAATGTTAAGATGAATTTGCATTCTACATTTATCTATCTTAAGAAAAGTCTTGAGTGTCAATAGATTATAGAGGTTATAGTTCTTGAAAAATTCCTTATTTATTAGTGAAATGAAAGTTCAACTTAAAAAAATTCAGCTATGCTTGTTAATGCTACTCTCTTTGAACTTTCAAATTTCACAGTTACCAGAGATGCCTTCATCCAATTCTCAGGAAATCTGAGCTCAAACAGCATTTGGTATATCCAAAGACAAAGCTGGCAAATGAATAAACAAATGTTACTTGCTATCTTGTTCTTTCTTCAATGAGCCAAATATATCTCCATGCCATAGGGCCAAGTTTGTTTGTTTGTATGTGTGTGTGTGTGTGTGTGTGTGTGTGTGTGTGTGTCTGTGTCTGTATGTCTGTGTGTCTGTATGTGTGTCTATCTCCAAGTAGGACAGGGTTATTTTGTAGACAGTTGGTAGATAGCTGGTAATTTTCCTTAGGAAGGGTAGGAAAAAAGGAAATATAGATATCCATATCTGTTGGAATGACTTTATTGTATTTTGGACCACCTCAAGTATGAGTTTTCATCCTTTCAGAATCTAAAGACCATATTTTAGAGTCAGTGCAGAGTTGAAATGTAAGTTTATGTTAGTGACAATGAAAGAAGTCTAGGTGGCAAGAGGATGCTAAATGTCAATGGCAAAGTGGTCTTCTAATTTGCACCTCAGACCAAATTATATCCCATGGAAGCAGTGGTTCAGAGCACAATATAAACCCATTGGGAACTGCTGACCGCCAGCAATATAAATGAGCCAATCTCAATATGCTCTGACAAGTATGTCCTGCCCAAAAATTAAGCCAGATTGAGCAATGGACAGAGAATAATGCTTCATCAATTTCTTAATTAATATTTTGCAGACACTTTAAGATATAAAATAGTCACATTCTATGTGATTTTGAATTGTGCAAATTTTAAATAACACTATACAGATAATTTGATAAAGTTTGCTTCTATAAATAAGAGAGTGAAACTCCACACACATAACTTTTCTAGGATAAAGAAAGACTCACATTTTGAAGCTTCTGGGACCAGGTGAATTCCAGCATGACATCACTTTGGTTGATAAACAGAAATACCTGTCGTCCTTTGTCAGAATCATCAGCCTTTGTTGTGGGAGCTTGCTATGCACAGAGCTTCTGACTGTCAATTTGTGAGGAGCTTATGAATGTCTGTTTCCATAACAATTCTTCTTGGCTACTTCTGATGTACCTCAACCATAGCCTATAATTTTAGAATTCTCTAGAGAGACTATACCGACCACTGGTAAATAGATCTGAATGAAGAAAGAGAATAACAACCTTATTAGTAGTAATGTGAATTTTAATCTAATTTATTGTTCTAACCTTATTGTTCATGCACTCAATGCTTTTGGTACAGTAATTTTTTGGGTCTCATTAGTAAATTGAAATTAATTGTAGATTTCAACTCACAATTCACTTATAAGGGCTAAATTATACCTGAAATAATGACAGTATAATTGATATTTACTGTTACTAATATTAACATTAGATTCTCACAGAGCTCATATGAGTAATAATCAAGTGAAAAATCTCTGGATTACTTTGAAGAGAACTTAAACTGAACTGCACAGAGAGAATTGTTGCTGTTTATTAGAAATGTGACTTTTTAAAAATTAATTAAAGCCTAACTTAAGCATTCCTAGAAACAAAATATATGGGATATGAAAATACCATCACATTGGTGATAAGGGATTTAGTCAGGATAGGCTAGGTCAGGGAAGTTAAGCAAATTATCCCTGAATGCTAGCCACAGGGTTGGAGAGATGACTCAGGGGTTAAGCCTTTGCCCGATAAGCAAAAGGGCCTTCAATCAGTCAGCTATCTTCCCAGATTAGCATGTACTCTTTTCAATATATTTTCTTCCCAGGTTATTGCAATGCTACAAACATATTCTCATATTCCAGTTAAATGAGGCACTCATACATATTACTTATAATTTTCTTCCTTTACATCCTAAAATATAAACAATAAGATCAATGGGAAGCATGTGATCAGACAGAGAAATTGAAGAAAAAAATAAGATGTTAATATGAAATTTCCTTGAGGAATCAACGCTTTCCTTCTGTTTCTGTTTTCTTCATCATTGCTAGCATATGGATAATCTTCAAAAAGGGTGGTGGAGAAGGATAAGGCTCAAATAATTAAACCACAGATGCTATGAACAAAATAGTTCTTTGTTTTTAATTCTTTGCAGAACTCAATAATTCTATACAAATCTGTTTTGCTTGAATTTATTCACTTATGCCAGACAGGCACACACACATACACACACTTCTCACATATACACTGAGAGAGATGGAGATGAAGACAGACAGAGAGAGAGAGAGAGAGAGAGAGAATGAACAGGCTTGTGTGCCATGGGATGTGAAAGTCAGAGGTGGAAGTCAGGCAACAACATTTGGAAGTTCTCTCCATCTCTCTTCCACCATGTGGACTCTAGGGATCAAACTTAGGTTTCCATGTTTTCATGCAGGTAGGCAACTTTACCTATTGAGCTTCCACAACCCTCCAAATTATTTTGATTACAAGCCCCATGGATAATCAAGAGGTTGAGGTTTGGAAGGCAAGCTAGATGCTGATCTTCGCTCTGATACTGGTTCATGGCTTTCTGGATAAACTACTTGAGTTTTTGCACTTGCTTCCTGGTTTGCCAATTAGCAGCATAATATCTTACAAATCTTTGAAGAAAATGAACACATGAAGAGGCATAAAGCCTTCAGAAATTCCAATGTGGTCATACAAAAACTAACAATCAAATGCTACTTTGTAATTTTATGAGAATTGGCTTAAGTGGGGAGAAAAACTGAGAAATTTAAAATATCCCCAAACTTCTAATGAAATCCTGTTTTCTACAGACCTCCTTCTTAGCCTATGTTCAACCTATCTGTTGTTTATCCTTCCCAATCTTTTTCTGGTTTCTTTTGAGGCCTGGGTTCCCTCTGTGTTAAATTGTGTGGTGATTTCTGTGCTTCTTGAGGAAGCAGAGCAAAAAACTGACTGTATGGTTGTTCTTAAGAATAAAGCTCCAATGTGCAAACTCCTAACATTGATCCCTTACAGTGGCTCTTAGCATTCTGTTTATAAAGTCTTTGAAGCATGTAATAGTATAGCTGGGGTGGAAAGCAGATCTCATAGCCCAACAATTGTGACCACTATCATTACCTGGGTACTTCTTAGCTTAAACTTTGACTGAGAGTTTACTATTAGACAAGTTGAGATGTGCTTAGTCTTCATCAATCAAGGATGAGACTAAAAAGAAAGGAATTGGTCAAACCTTGACAAACTATTTTAACAAATCTTTACAAGAACCATCTTGATCTCACATAATGAGACAGGGACGATGTTGGTTGCTCTAGATGCTTTCCTGGATGTGGTGTTTAGAACAAATTCCAGTGGATGATAATGTTTTTGAGAGAAGGTAGATATTCCTAGGAGTTTTATGAGAAAAAGAAACTTCCAAAAGTGCATCTCAGGTCCAGCGAGATCTCTCAGCAGATAAAGAACTTGCCCACAAATCTGTCAACTTGAGTTCAGGTCTTGAAAGCCTACGTACTAGGAAGAAAAAACTAATTTCTGAAAGTTGTCCTCTGACCTTTACCCATGTGCAATGGCATGTGAGAGTCTCTCTTCTCTCTCTCTCTCTCTCTCTCTCTCTCTCTCTCTCTAAAAATAAATAAAACAAAGCAAAATAAAATAATTCTCAAACCTAAGAAGACAGTACCACAGATACACAAGCATGGTTGACCTTTCTATATTTTTTTATTTTTAAATATGACAATATGGCATTTCTAAGCCACAAAATAAGAGTTTAAATCTCTCTTTAAACGTTTTTAAAGAGCTATCTTGTGCTTGAAAATGCTCCCCAACCAATTTCTACACCTTAATGAATAATAGATAGATTTCATTTCTGCCTAATCCTTTCTCCGCATGGCAACCAAAGTGCTTTCCTGAATACCCAGATCTAATCATGCCGCTGCTTGATGAAAATCCAGCAAGTCCCCATTGTCCTCAAGATAAAGTCCAAATTCTTGTACTTTTATGAGCAGTCTCCAATCATCCCAACAACTTTGATTCACAGAACCATGCCATGTAATATACTGACATTGAACTGTCGATCCAGACTCAAATAGTCCAACACTCTGCTTCTAACCACATATCGATCGATCTTGTGAATTCCTAAAGCTACCCATGCTCATTTCTTACATCTAAGAAGGGATTACTGTTACCTAATACTCAAACATACCCCTCTTTCCATGCTTTCCATGCCCTTCATGTTCTCTCTCTCTCTCTTTTCATGGTGAATAGCATATTAAATCCCCATCACTTTAGACCAATTTGTTGTAGTAATAAGATATTGCTGAATAAATTTCATAAGCAAGGATATATGTGAGAAATTAAGGAAAAGATAGCAAGATGACAGAGAGACTAAGGGTCCTAGCACCACCTAGTTTATCACTGACTCAGTTTTCATCACTCTTACACCTGTTTTGGTTCCTGCCAACTCCCACTTCTGGAGGCAGTAACTACTCTGTGCTACTTCTTTTCCAGAACCTTCTCATCTCAGTTTCTTCACTTTTCTGAGCTGTCTCCATGCCAATCAGCACCTATTTTTAACTACTAGATTTTTGTGGGGTCTTCCAAATCGTATTTCTTACCCTCCCCAAAAAAGTTCTTCAGCCTCCAATCCTTTAGGCCCTTTAGACAGTAACAAGTGTTCTCTTCTCATTAAAGATTAGGGTTCTCTATGGTAGTTCTCCAAAAAAAAAAAATACCTACAAATGGGAGTTCCTGCTCAATGATTCTATGAAATAGCTGTCTAGACAAAGATGAAAACAAAGTAGTAACCTTAGTTAAGCAGCACATAATCTGACAACATTGATATCCAGAATAGAATGTCTCCTAACTTTAACAGCTAAACACACCCAGGGAAACCTGTACAATGTGAAGATGCCCCAACATTGCATTTGACTTTGTGCTAAGTACCAAATATTTGTATTCCCACAAAATTCATATGACGAAGACCTTTTCTTCAATATGGTGATGACATTTGAGAACTATGACAAGTTCATTTTCTACTCTTGTTCCCCCAAAAAAATCTCACTAGCAATATAGGCTAAATTTCATTATTGTTATTTCTTTGATCAACAGCAGTTTTGAAATTAATTTTTTAATTATTTGTGCTTACACAATAATACTGTAAAAATACTGGAATTATTAAATACACATAGAAGTCTCACATAAAGCTAACCACATACTCTTTCATACACACTAGAAAATCAGAAGACTCCCCAAATAGTTCAGATCTATTTTTTTATTTCATCTAAACTCAAAGTAGACATGAGTGATACATAATATGTAACATATTTTCTTTATTCATGGTTTTCAGGGTGAAATTTTATAGTTAAAAATTCTAATACAAGGAACTATCAAACTGATTAAACACTAATATGTATGTCTCTACCCAATCTGATTTAAAGATATTGTCATGCTTTGAATGTGAGTTGTCCCCCAAAGGTTCATGTGTTTAGATCCTTAGCTGTTGTTGATACTTGGGAAGGTCATAGCAACTTTAGGAGGTGAAGCCTTGCTGGAGGAAGGGACGTCACAGAAGACTTACTTTGAGATTGGTTACCCTACCCTACTTCCTCTAGCAGATGCTCTAGCAATCTGCAGCTTGCTGTCTTGGCCTCCATTATGATATTGGCAGTGACCTGAGCTGCCTCCAGCTTTTGCTGCCTTCCATGCTTTTTCTGCCATAATGGACTATCTCCTCCACCACCACCATGGTACTGTGAGCCAAATAAATCTCCCCTTTTCCTCTCTTAAGTTGCTAGAGTCTGAGTGTTGGTTCACAGCAGCAGAAGGCATAACTGTGATAGTTATGTTTATATTATTAGCAAATGAAAGTAATTCAATAATAGCATGTGAACTTTGTTTCACATCGTCATATTATCTAATTCAGGCTGGTCTCATTTCTCTGCAAAATCTGTGTTCTTTCAACTAGAGTATCAAAGTGATCTTTTAAATATCACTTCCCTTTCTAGGAGTATAGATTTAATGTTTTTCTGGAAGAGGAAAATATCACTTGTAGATTACGGCTTTGCTTTCTTTGAAATTAGTTACTTCAAGATGTCAAATTTATAATAGAAGTTTTACTTGATATTTGATCCTGAAACAACTGGTTTATCACTAGTCATATCCTGCATGGGCCATCGATAGGTAATATTTTCTGTTCCTTTATTAGAATATTTAACAGAGAAACAATGTCCCAGACTATTTAGGACAACTGTACCTGGACAAAACAAAAAAAAGACATTAAACAGGCCACCCACAAAATAACATTAGCAGAGAAGGATGGAATTCTCTGGAAATGAGGAGGGTCCTCCCTTGCAAGGCATCTTCTCATCAAGAAAATAGAAATAGGGAAGATCAAAAAAATGGACTTTGCAGTAAAACACCGATAGAATTGGGAATCTAAGATAGTGAACCTAAAACTCTATTGTGTTCTAATTTTATATGCAATTCACATTGTCGTTACACCATCTTCTTCTTCTTTTCCAGATAGTCAATATTTTTTAAATTTAAAATTAGTCAATTTTCAACAGTTCTGTGAAGTATCTCACTGCAACTAAAAGGAAGAGATATACTGCTCTCCCCATTGATGTCTCAAGAACACCCAAAACAGAACATCCAATTTATGCTCAGTGCCTAATCATGAGGGAATTTTATGCCTCTTCTTATGTATGATTGTGGCTTAGATGCATAGAGATTAAACTATGCAATTAATGCTGGAAATTTTTACTTTTCTAAAAAATGTTCCAAGGCTGAAGAGGTGGCTCAGGGGTAAACAAGGAGGAGGTGGAGGCAGTCCATGGTGGTTCCCAAATTTGCCCATGGTTCTACACACACACACACACACATACATACACACACCCACGCACACATGCACAATTGAATAAATAATTTTTTTTAATTTCCAGAGGTACTTTTTCTATTTATTGCTTTGTATTTCAGATTTGGTCAGATTCAATATACCAAATGGTATCAATGAAGTGACAGTATGCCTTATGCCTAGGTATACAAAAGTGTACATATTTAAAACTATTTATCAAACATAAACATGAGGTGGAGAATGTGGCCAAGTGGATTCGATACATAATTCTAGTCAAAACAAGAAGTGTGGTCAATAACTATTATTGCATTTTTATGAGCAAATATAGCCTTCCTGCTACTAGACATCTTGAACTAATGAGAATAATTCATAGATTTTCTACTTAAATAAGCCTGAAAGCCACTTGGCTCTATCAGTGGATTAAAAATATTTTAGACACACACTCACATACACACATATGCATTTAATGGCCTCATTTAAGACATTTACAGGAAAATGCCAAGTCTGAAACTCTGAAGAAGCTCAGTTACTCTTTCAGTGAGAGAAAATATAGGAAAGTCATAAGAAGTGCTTTCCTTGCTTTCATGCAGTACTGCATGAGTTCATAAAACAGCAATAAAAAGTAGTCATAAACTGGGCTTAGCATTAATGTCAATTATCACCCCAATGACATAATGACTAGTGTAAAACATTTAAACTTTACCTAAATCAATAGCTATTATCAAGTAAGGTTTATTGGTGCTATAGTCAACAGTACTGGACTTCACAAAGTTCACTGGAATTTCCAGGACTATATCTAGAAGCCTCTGGGGCATATTGACACTGCACAGACAGACAAAATACTTGTAAGTCAAAACTTTATTATACAGGGTCATTATTATGGCATGATTGTTTAAGACAAATGAAAACTTTTTCTAAGCATTATGAGTCAGTCTTCATCAGAAGTTATAAGTGTTAAAAAGGAAATAAACTTCATGGATCTTATCTCCACTTGAGCATGAAAAGACAAGAAGGTCATCCATGAAGAATTCTAGAATTTTTTGCACATCTTCCTCCTCATCAAGAATCCCAGAATCCTATTTGCCAACTGTTCAAATGCATATTGCTCATGGTCCCATTTCTCCATGAACCATCTCAGCTGAAGTACATCACTTCCTTTTCCTGTCACATCAGCTTGCTCTCGTGTATCTAGTCCTGATGCAGCTAATCTGAAACGCAGATTTGAATGGATCACTCCTTGAATCACTTAACCTGCATGGTTGCTGATAATTACCATCAAATGACTTAAGGGAACAGGGGTTTATTTTCTCTTATGATTCCTGGTTACAGTTGTTTGTCCATCTTAACAGGAGAACTCCCACCAGCATTATGGCCAAGAGAACTAGCCACACCGTCTCTGTCTACATAACAGTTGAGAGAGGGATGATCCTTACTTACCAGACCCACATGTCTGGCCAAGTGTACTCAAGGATGCAACCTTCTCTCTGTTTTTTATTCCAGGCCTTAATCCCACCCACCATGGGCTGGGCTTTCCCCATCAGCTAGACAATCTCCTGCAGATTTGCTCTGGGCTTAACTCAACCACTAATTCTCTACAAATGTGCCCAGAGCTCAAGTTGACACCTGTGCCTAACTCTGAGACTCTACCCCTTGTCAACTTAACATAGGATCATAGAACTTTTAATCTGTAACTTTCACCTTGTCCTCTACAGGCGTTAAATGTATCATTAAAATGTAAATACATTTAATAGACAAATTTAAAATGCTCTCTCATTAAAACTTCAGTTCCAACATTTTGAAAGTTCAAAGTTTCTTAACCTTAAGCATCTATTAAATCAGAATAAGTTAAATACTTTAACATAGAAAAACCATTAAAACAGAAGTGTCTTGACACAATAAGAAAACATTAAATTTAGATCTACTTCAATGTGCATCTTCTGTCGCTCACCACATAGTCATGGTGGCTCAAATACTGTAAGCATTCCAAGTCCCGGTTTGCAGCTCAAAGTTGTAGAAGCAGAGTTTCTCTGAACCATGCCATCTTCAGCATACATCCTATGGTTCTGGCATGTCCAACAACACTCTAGGTTTGCCTCTGAAGCTATAAGCTTTACCTTTCCTTGCAGGGACTCTAAACTTGCCATTTGGTGCCAAGCCTTTGCTGTTGTCCATGAACCCCTTAATCGTACATCAAAACCAGTACTGCCTGATTCCACAGTGAAGTTGAAACATAGCTTGGTCCACTCAAGCCACAGCTGTAACGACTTTAACATGCTGACTCTGTAAAAGCCCCTTTCTAGTCAGTCAAAATTTCCAAAGGGCAAGAAACGGCTTCAGCTAGGGCTTTCAGCCCCTGAAAGAATCCAGGTTTTCAAACCTCAGGAATTGCCATTTGGTGGCATTTATGTCTTCCATATTCCCAGTGCAAAGCACTACCAGGTTTTTCTTCACTAATGTTCATTTCTCCAACAACAGCAGTTGTTCTGCTGCCTGCCCTTTTCACATCCAGAGCTTCACAGCCATCAACTCAGCTCTCCTCAACCAAAATCAAGCAAACCAGTCCATCATCTTTAAATTCAACTTTGTCTAAGTCCTTGTTCCCTATGTCACAAACTGGGTCTAAACAATCCATGATGCTCTCAGCACCACTACTTTCCAAATGGCCCATTACACTCTGTTGAAATGTTTCTGTATCCACAAAAGTCTTCAAACATTTCAAATACCTCCAACAAAAACATACACAAAAGCCACATAGCTAGATATATCAACAATACTGCACTTCTCAATACCAAATTCTGTTGCAATTAGCCTATGTGGTTGCTGATAAAGTCACCATTGAATGGCTTAAGGGAACAAAGGATATATTTTCTCTTATGACTGTCTGGTTACAGTTCTTAGTCCAGTTTGACAGGAGAGCTCACACCAACACCAGGGCCAAGGGAACTGACCACACCATCTCTACATAATGGCTGAGAAAAGGACAATCCTTACTTGCCAGACCACTATGTCTGCCAAGTATATACAAGGATGTCAACCAGCTCTCTGTATTTTATTCCAGGCCTTAATCTCACTCACCATGGGTTGGGTCTTCCCCATTAGCTAGACAGTCTTCTGCAGGTTGGCTCTGGGCTTTGATCTCAACCACTAATTCTCTACAAATGTGCCCAGAGGACAAACCCTCAACTGTCAAGTTGACACCTGTGCCTAACTATGACACTCCTCAACATGAAACACAGTCTGCCTCTCAATTTTACCTGTTTTGTTTTTAATTCATAGCACTAAAATCTAAAAGACTTACTTCCTCTCATATTTCTCTTAAATTTTATCTTATAATTCTTCATTTTGTGTTTTGTAAATTTTAGTTTTCATTGTGCTTCATTATTTAGCTATGGAGTAATGACAGGTGACCATCCCTTCACCTCAACACTCAAGAATCAAAGGCAGAAGGAATGAAGCAAGCACAAGGCCACCCCAACCTGGTGTACATAGGGAAACCCATCTCAATGAATAAGGTTAAATTTATCTGACTTGCTCAAGGTGGTCATTATTTATTAGCAAGGTTTAGGGAAATGGAGTATATACTTTTAAAAATATTATTTATTATTTATTGCCTTTTTAATTAATGTGAGGAGATTATTGCCTGTCACATTTATGCATATTATAAGAGGACAACTCTTTGGGGGTAGGTTCTCTCCTTTCACCCTTACACTGAGTCATTTCTCTAGCCTGATACTCCTATATATTATTCTTTGTTTATAATAAAGATAAATCAATTGAGATTGAAGTTATGTTTCCTAAAAAAGATAACTAAAAGCAAGGAATACAATCCTGCTTAATGATAATTTTAGTTACAACTCTAAATGGTGCATAAATTCAAAATCATTATTTATGTTGACCTTCATTTCAGTGTTGTCAGTAATTCCAGTGAAGTTTTATGAATCCACAATGTTCCTGAACTAGAATCAAAACAGATTAATTTAATTCTCAGTGTTCCAAATTAGCAACTTCAATGTAATCGACCAGCAGGTGCTAGTCAATGTCATTGCCAAAATCCAGAGGACCAGTAATTTAATGTTAAAAATATTCAGAGAAAAGACCTTGAAAATCCTAAGATGAGAAAGGCAAACAAATTACTATTTCATCAATTATAGTCTCAACACTGTCAACTCTGAATCCAGAAAATGGCTGTATAGCCACTCTCTCAAGGAAATAACTTGTAAGGATCACTGTCAAAGACAAGGCATGGACCAGTGACACATGAGGAGAAATATCAAGTGACCACCATAATGCCAGAACTGAGATGGCCTTAGGGAAATGAGTCTCTAGTTAGAAACTCCTAATTGACCAAGGATTTTTTTTCCTTAGTTTGCTTTCATCCTGATAGGATGATAGAGCATTGAACAGCTCCGGGAGGCATTGCATAGTGGTATCAATGCATGAGATTTATGAGGAGTTGTAAATCTCACAACACTGGCCAAAAATCTCTGTCATGGTTTGAATGTGAGTTGTTCCCAGCAGGCTCATATGGTCACCTCTTTTGCTGCTGTTAATGTTTGGGAAAGTCATGGCACTTTTAGGCGTTGGTGCCTTGCTGGAGGAAACTATGTCATAGGGAGTGGGCTTTGAGGTTGTGTAGCCCCACCCTGCTTCTTCTAGTGTATTGCTTATGCAACAGCCATTAGTTCTCTTGGCACCACAATGATAACTCTGACCTGAGTTGTCTCTAGCTTCTACAATTTGCCATGCCTTTTCCTTCATAACAGATTATATGAACCCTAGAACCACAAGTCAAATAAATCTCCTCTTCCTCTCTTAAGTTCTATCTGAGTGTTTGTTGTCTCACAGAAACTACTACAAGTTTCAAGAACTTGTACTAGGACTTCTTGAAATGTAGTCCTACTCTCTCAGGAGTGTGAGGCAGGTGGATCAAAAGTTCAAGTCAAATTTTGATTACATAGAAAGTTCAATGCTAGCCTGGGCTACATGAGAGAACTTATCTTGCAAAGTCAAAGAAAAAGGTACAGTCAATTAAATTCTAGATAGAAGCTTCCATCAATCTCACTTCTGAATATTCATGCAACAAAATTAAATTCATTATCTGAGATATTGACATTCCATGTTCATTACGGAACTCTTCGTGGCATCTATGATATGGAAACACTCTAAATGCTGTTTTTATTTGTTTTGACAGAATAAATAAAATATAATATATATTAAAATATGTATTTATACATTATATTATGTATATTAACATATATATTAACATATAAAATATGTTATCTTTGAAAAAGATAATTCTTCAAAATGTCACACATGGATGAAATTCATGGCCTTATGCTAAGGTTTCCAAAAACATCTGTCTCAGACAGACAAAGAAGATTTCTAGAATCATCAAATGCATAGAAAGAAAAATTAGAATGTGGTTTACAAGGCACAGGAGAAAGGGTGGTTTATTGAAGTAATCATATAATGTACAATATTTTACCTAGAGTAATAATTCCTGTATTACTCATTTTAAATTGGCTGTGATAGATTCCATATACTTACCCCAATAAAATAGATATTAAGAAAACAAACTTTTATTTCTTGAGGTATAAAGTTCAATCCATATACTTCAACACTGAAGTGAATTTTTTATTGTTTCATATGATTAAATTATTTCATCATGTAACTACTATTACCAACCTGTGGCACCATTAATTGAGGGAGGCCCTAGTCCCGGCTCCCAGGAGGTCTGGTTATAGAAAAGCCCAGACAAGTATGGGCATGCCCGGACCTGTCCCAATAGAGGAATCATACAGGTGGAGGGATGAACAACCAATGGGAAGGAGGGATCAACAACCAATGGGCAGTGGCCATCTAACCTGCTTCTGCAATGGACACCTAGTAGACAGCTAGATGACTGGTGGTTGCTCTCCCCCTCCCCGGGAGCAGAGAAGTGGCAATTGGACCCCTGACCCTATACAAGCTCAAGCACTTCCTGAAATAAATGAGTCTGCAGCAAACTCATCCTCTGCCTGCTGCTTCTCCCCTGACTCCTGGGGTCTGGGTGGTGACCCTGTGCCTGCTCGCCCCTCACCTCGAGCCCCAAGGCCCGGTTTCCCCCTCCTTCCCCTGACTGGCCGGGTGAGGATTTGGCAACACCAACCTGAAAATGGGCCTGCTCACTGATATCCACAGCTCCAAATCTCTGTCAGACACACTATCACCTTCTAGATGGGCTATTGCTACATGGCCCAAATAGCTCAGTGGCTGCAACTCAAGGATACTTACAAATGAAAGCTGAGATCCAAAATTACAGAAACACAGCCACTATTGTTTTCCTTGGGTTCCAAGAAATTGGCTTAGTTTTCCATTTTGTTCATACCTTTGGTTTTTCTGTGATCCATTAGATAGATATGCACAATTCCCTGTTTCCCAGAGCTGCCTCTAACAGTCCATTTGCAGGTGATTAATGACTTTAGATCTGAGGTCTGGCGGGGGATATTGACATTGCACTGTCCACAAATGTGGGCATGGCCCCTTTTGCATTCATTGCCCTTCTTCATGGTAGAAGATTTTGTTTTTCCTTCACAGTTCTTTTTCTAGAGATCCTGGTTCTGGTTCTCTTTGTATGAAAAGCAGTTGACTTACTAGCTCTCTTTCTAAAGGCACTTCAAAGTCATTACTTTTGCAGAAGTTAACATATAAATCGGCTCTCATGTTTTCCTTCTGAATATCATTTTCTTTAACTTTCTGTATGTCCTCTCCTAATCTTCTCTGCCATGTTGGAAAGTGTCCTTTACTGATAATGTACTATTGATGGATCTGCCCTAGTCCATTCCCAGCCTGGTATAAATCTTTTCTTGAGCAATAAAAGTATTCGTAAGATCCTTCCCTGAATATATTATATTTAATCTAAAATGCAGCTCATCGCCCACTCTCCATCAATCTTTTCCTTCAAATTTAAAAACAATTCTATTTAACTGCCTGTACAAAATAGCAACAAACAAAAGTTTTAATATTTCAGATATTTCGATTTTTTCATTAGTAAGCTTTTCTAGATTATTGTTTTAAAGTTAAATGAAAAGTATTATATATCTTTATTAATTGGATCTCAAATTTTCTTTTGTACTGTTGTAGTTATTCTTTCTTCCTGCGGTGAGAGAATGTTCAGACCCAAGCAACTTGAAGGAAGAAAAGGAGATAATATTTGGCTTATGGTTACAGAGGGGAAACATAGTTTGTTACAGCCCAAAAGACAAAACTTGAAGACAGATGTTGGGTGTAGCAGGTTCCAGCTACAGCCATGGTCATGGAAGGAGATCAAGCTACCAGCAAACTGCAAGAGCAGACTACTAAGTGAAGCAAGTTGTTCCTACCAAAATCTCAAGTGTGACATGCCTTGCTCCAACAAGGCTCCACTTCCTAAAGGTACCACTACTTCCCAAACATTAACATCAGCTAAAAATGAAAGCATATGAGCCTGCGGGTGACAACTCACATTCAAACCATGATATTTATTCTATTAAATTCCCATGCATCAATGCTAATACATATTCCTAAATTTATTTTTGTTATTAACACAAAATAACATCCCTTTGTGCAAATGTAATCTCAACAATCACACAGATATTTTGACCTTTGTGGTGTATGATATATGTGCATATATGATGTGTGTGCATGCATGTATATGTTGTAAGTATGTTTACACATGAGTTAGTGAAGGCAGGCATGTGCCACAATTGCACATGTAGAGGTCACAGCATAATGTCTTGTGTTAGTCCTCATCTTCCCCTTTACTGAGACATTTTCTCTGGTGTTTGGCTGCTGTGTGTGCCAGGCTAATTTACTCATGTGCTTCCAGGGATTCTTCTGTCTCTGATTTTCTGCTCATTGTAGCACTACTTGGATCACAAACCTGTGTTACTGTGTTTAATTAGGTGTGGGTTCTAGGTATTTGAACTCAGTTCCACACAATTATGTACTGGGCTATGTCTCTAAGTACTATACAGAGAATTCTTGCTAGCATTATTTTATCTTTCGTTTACAACCAAATTGAATTAGTAATTATATATTACTAATTAACAACAATATTTAAACTTAATTGCATAATGCACAGAAGTAGTTCTTCTAAATGGACACTATCACTCAATGCCTAATTCTTTAAAAGAAAGCCTGCTATCATCCACGTGCATTATATGATATTCTCTACTCTTTCAACATTTCTGCCAAAGCTACTGAAAATATTTTCAGATTTTATTTCTGAAACTTTTGATTTTAGAAGAACATAATTCTATATGTTCTACTGTTTTAATTTATAATTGATGGTCTTTCAGAGGTATACAGAGTTGAAAAACATTATCTTTGACATACAAGCATAATGCTTGTCAAGAGATCTATAATGTCCATGAGTCTTTAATAAACTGATCTCAGTGTGACGTTAGGTTTGTCTGCCACTGTTTTCAACTCTTATTAAATTCATTCTTTGACAACTTCATATATGTATATGGCATATGCTAATAGTTGTAACATCAACTTTCTCTAGTCTTCCTTGTGACCTTATTTTCCACCTCCCTAGATTTCCCTTTATCAGATTCATTTCTTTCTGAGTTGTTTTGACACCTACTGTGCTTAACCACAGTCACCTATGTGATCATGAGTGTGTAAGCAACCATTGTAGCTTGGACTGTCAGTGGGTAAATTAGTGAAGACATGGAGGGGTAGGGCCCCTGAGCTCCTCCCTGATCTGTGGTTTATTGATGACAGAGCCTTGTGCAGGTCCAGTGCCAAAGTGGCAGCAATTGCCGTGGGATCATGTATCTATTGACTTTGCCAGTGCTCTGAAGGCAGGGTTTCACAGTCCTTATCTCACAGCTCCTTATTCGTTAGGCCCCTCTTCATTCCATGATGATCCCTGAGTCTTAGATAGAGTGATAAGCATGTCTTTGTTTAAGGTACAACACTCAACTGTCACTTATTTTCAGAGATACTAATTTCTCCTTGAAGACCTAAGGGCTCCTCAAACATTGCTTTTTTTTTACAGTATATAATTAAGTTTTATTTTTAGTTCTTTTTTTATTTTTCTAGTTTTATAAGCATAATGAATGGTTGTCCCTGACCCCTCCTTTCCCCCTCCTTCCCTTCCTTCTACCTCTCCTACTCTCCTTTCCCTTCATCATTCCATCTGTTTCCCTCCACCCTCCTGCTTGTCTGCTGTGTGGGCCCCAAGGTTCCCTTTGAGTAGTCTACTCTAGTCGGATATGAGGCCTCTGTGGCATATTGAGTAGTCCTTCCTTGCATAAACCCACTGACAGGGGCACTTTCCTTCACCTGTCTAGCCCTAGCCTCTAACTTTCCCCCTGCATGTAATTATTTCTCCTAAGTTCCTTAGTAGTCTATGGGGGAATATGTCTGCAATAGTGCAGGTCTTGCGATTGGGTTTATCATGCCAGATGTGAAATCCCACTTGTGGAGCAGTCCTTATAGCCAAACAGAGAGCAGTTGGTTACCTTCATAACAGTTATACCAATATTGTGTTGGTGGGCACATCTTATCTGGCAGACTGTTACTTTAGTTCAGAGAGCTCACACTTGATAAGCCCAATGATGCCTTTTCTCCCTGAGAAGCCTTCAGAGTGTCTGTCCATAGTATGAAAGCTGATCAGCAAGCCAGCTAAAAGATTCTTATTTAGTCCTATCTTGATTTCTATTTATCTTTCAGCTTCTTTATCTCTTAATAGCTTCCAAAATTGGAAACTGAGTCTTGTACTGTACATGTTACTGAAGCAACACAGCTATAATTTAAAATATCTCAATTACCAATGAACTTTTTAAACAGTATTTTAATAATTTGATCTCACTGTTTTTGTACTAAATTTCACCTGACTACATGATCATAACTCTATACCATAATAAATTCAAGATGCACACTCTATAAATGCAGGATTTTCTCTTAGTTCGCTGTTGTATCCCAGCATCTCAATGGGTACTCTACAAATGTAAATATACATTAAATAGACATTGGTGAAATCTTTGTCAGTTCCAATACCTGTCCCCTTCCAAACAGAAGTTTAACATCAGGGACATTTACAAATATATTTGGCATATCCAATCCTTTAGTGTTTTAGTACATTATATGGTCAGTGATGTTTGGTAATGAAATCAGTTGTGACTATCCACACAAGACTCTTGCAAGATAGGTACCATTATCATCCACCAATAGAATGAAAGGGTTCATAAGACCCATGAAACATATGAAGCTACTCTATTCTCCAGATATAAAAATAACTAAATTCCAAAGGAAGGAAAACTGTCCATCTTGATATAGCAGCCTATAAGTATTTCTCACCCATTCAAACTCATTGGTTCACCAAGAGATCCAGGGAATTTTTTTCAATTTGTCTGTTGTTACCCTCTCAACCTGGGGCAAATGGAAATAAATTTCTCAAAAAAAGTCTTACATAACTAGTATTCAAGACTTTGTAGTTGTTCTGATATTTAGGAAAGCATATTTTTAAATGTTTATTTCTTGAGAAAACAACTTATAATGGATTTATCTTAAGAACTCATTATATATCTGTGTTACAATGCAAAGAATCTTGAAGAGCTAAAATAATTACTTAAAAGAATAAAATAAAAACACTACCTAATATTAAGACTAACTATAAAGCTACTTTAATATAATGAATAGATATAATTATAGAAATATATAATCTAAATAATGGTATGAATTAGAGAATTCAGAAATAGATAAATTCATATATTATCATTTTCAACAAAAATACAAAGCCTTAAGATAGTGAAAGAATGGTATTTTCAGCATTGATGGTAGAACAATTATATATCCATTTTTAAAATTAATCTTTATCTAAGATTTTGTTCATGCAATGAACAAAAATTACCTCAATGTAAAAGATTGTTACAGGATGAATTACAAAATGTCTGGAAGAAAATCTTTGTCATATTTGGAAATCCTAAGACTTAGCCTAAACATTAAATAGGAATTTAAAAATCACAGGTTGCAAAAGGAAAATAATATATCAGATGTCGTCCAAAAGATACAAAGATTCACTAAGGAAATGAAAAATAACAGACTAGAAAAACAATTGCCAGAAATGCATTTGACATACAACTTGTATAAGTACCTACAAAAAGACTAGAGATGTAGTTGAGTGGAAGGAGTACATGTTACAATGCATAAATTCCTGGGTTCAATTCCGGAACCGTATAAATTAAGAGATGGAAGAATAAAGATTGGAAGCTCAAGATCATTCTTAGTTAGATAGCAAGTTTGAAGCCAGCTTTGAAGAGAGGAGATGCTAAAAAATAAATAAATAAATGAAAGAAAGAAGAAAGGAGAGAGGGGGGAGGGATGGATGGGGGAGGGGGAGGGGGAATGACACTATGTAATAATGATCCTGTGGATTTTAATAAGTAAAATAAAGCCAGTCACAACTCATAATGCCATTTTTCTCAGAAATAACAAAAACAATTATAAAATTCATTTGACACTTCAAAAGACTGGATAGCCAAGGTAATTATCAGGAGAAAAATGTAATAGTGAAAACAGATGGCTTAGCTTCAATGTTTCAGTGTGAGGTAGCTACTTCTTCCCAAACTCACTTTTGGTTCTGTTGCACCTCTATTTAAGAATCAAGTCCTGTTTGATTCTCCCAGGGAAATCCATATATACTCACCTCAAAAAGAGATATCAATGAACAAAGAAATGATCACCCAAGTCTAGCTTAGTGAATCAATGAATTTAATTGGGATTATGTACAGAAACTTGGGCAAATTGCCATTAGCTACACCATTGAGAAGAATTTCGTTTAAGATGCCCTAAGAAGGGAAGAGGCCTCATGAGACCTTCCCCTCCTCCATCAAGCAATGTTAATGAGATTTTTGTAAGAGTCCTTGTGTAGGTAACCATAAGTGCTCTGACAGCACAGCCATGGATGTCCAGAAGATAGTTTTGCAATATGTCCAAAGGAATGAAAATCAATATGATGAAGATTTATTAGCATTTTTGTGCTCATTGCAGTATTATTTCCAATGCCAAAACAAGGAAATAAGCTGTTGACTGATAAATGGAAGAGTAAATGTTAATATACATGTATGTGTATGCATAATTTAATCTTAAAAGTAAACTCTGCCACTTACGACAACATGAATAACTTAAAAGATGTTACACTAACCAAAATAAGCATGAAAAAAGCCCATGCTCTATGGTTATTCTAGATTCCAAACCCAGTGCTCACACATGCCAGGCAACTACTTCACCATTAAATTACATTCCCAACAGCAATATAAAATTTTTATTTGTCAATTATACCTCGAAAAATGGGTTGGGAGTGGATAAGACAATGTTCTGCTTCTAAATACTTTCAAAAACTTATTTTAAAAAAGAAAAAAATTTAAAAGAAAAAAATTTCTGTTTTGCTATCATAGATCAATTACTCAACCACACATCCTAGGTTAATATTCTCATTTTCCAAGAAAACAAGCTTTCCCAATGTAAAAACACACATTTCCTTTCAAACCCTTCCTCCCTACATCTAATCTTTCTCCTGTTTTAATCATTCTATGTATGCCCCATGTAATGATGAGTTAAAGTGTTAATGGTATATAAAATTACACATAGAAAGCACTGAATAAAAATTGACAAGTCTACTAAGCAGCTTGATGATACAGAAGAAAGACTTAGAGATGTTTTTAATGGTTTTTAAAGAGGAAGAAAGACTATACGCAGAAGTCAAACTGTATAAATATTTCCAATGAGAAATGCAGATACATTTTGGTTCTTACCTCATTTTCTTTTAATTGACTATTTATATTTCAAATTTATTTTTATAGCAGGTATACATGTTCACCATAAAACTGAACAAAAGTTATAGGGAATTGCCTTTGAACCTTGACCTCCCACACATATGGCCTTTCACCTGTATCCCATACCTGAGTGATACATCAATGGCCCAATATTGAAGTTGTTATCACCCAAATACCACAGTTTAGATTCAGATTTACTTTTCCTTTAGTAAATCGGTTGGGTTTAGGACATGTTTTTACCATTATAATAGAGCACAATATAGTCTCACTACCTTAAAAATGCTTCAAGCTTGATCTTTCTATACCTCCCTCCCACTTTTCTTTTGAAAAATGCAATTTTTTATTGTCTTCGTGGTCTTGATTTTTCCATAAAGTTGGAGTTCCATAGTTGGAGTCATGTAATATGCTGCTTTTGCAAGGAGGTTAATTTTACTTAGCAAAATATATTTAATTATTCTACCATGTCTTCTTGTAGCTGTGTAGCTTATTCCTTTTTAGCACCAAGCAATACTAGACATACCAGTTTCCTTATGCCATTACCTAATTGAAGAATATTTTGCTTGTTTTTTAGGTTTTGATGATTGTGAGTAAAGCTGCTCTAAGCATCCAAGTATGTGTTCTCTGGTGGTTCCACGTTTTACAGCTTACTTGAGTAAATATGTTAGAACATGATATTAGAGCATATTGTTAGTGAAAATTTATTTTGTAAGATTTTTATTATAATGCCTTCTTTGATTTTTCATAAATTTGGCAATCATGGCTAATTATGGTTTTGCAGCCATAATAAGCATTTTAATTAGATCAATTCCTTCAAAATTATGTGGGTTTTAAGGCATACCTTAATCTGCTTCATCTATCATCCATTTTTCCAAATGAATTACATGGAAAAATAAGGTGTATATCCAAAAATTCACTGGGAGGCTAAGAGAGCTGTCTTTACTCCAACAAATTGCAGCTGTTTCTGTGAATTCTAGTGATTTTTTTTCAGATGAATCCTCCAGAGTGACTTATTTATCATGTACTTATAATACCCTTTGTTACTGTACTTTTTCAAAATTAAAAGTGTTGAGTGGCTGCTATTTTTCCCAATTAATATTTATAATCCAGAATATCCATTTCCTTTAGTCTAATGGCATTACTCATGTCAATGTTCATTTAGCTCTCAAAAGACTGGTCTGTGCATTAGAAGTGAACAGCATCATCGGAGTTTAGGGTTGTAAGATAAAGACTCAGATAGGAACAGAATAGAGAGATATCAGTCATTCACCAGATGTTATGGCTAACTTCCGGTCTTAGCCATTATTTCTTCAATTTTTGAAGATATAGCACATGTACTTATAAGTTCAAAAGACATTAATCAGAGTCAGTAAGTATTTATCAGATAATGACTGTGCACAAAATACCATAAGTAAATTATTTTAAAATATTTTGTCCTCAAGCTTACAGGACCCTTTTATTTGTGAAGAAGGTATGTATTGTGACTATAGAAAACAAGCCTTGGATAATAACACATGCCTTATATTGGGTGGTGTTAGCCTTTATTCAGATACTTTCTAGCCACACAAAAGTCATTTGGGGTTTGTGTATTCCAACGTAATGAAAAGTCTTTTTGTGAAAGGATAGAATTTCTTTGTAACCAGGGAAGAGCCTATATCATGTCTGAATAGATAATTTAAAAAATCATTTAGAAGATGAATAATAGTATAGCAGAGCAAAGGAAGTGAATCTACCATGAATCAACCACAAGTCACTGGGGTGTTCACATCACTTTTATGAGATTCCCTTTGTGGTGAAAATCTTGACAGAACTCTTCGACTGAAAATTTTCAGCGTGTATCTATCAAGTTACCATAATGATATTTGAGACCCTGACAATAGAGACTAGGGAGATGAAGCTGTGTGGAGTTCTTTTCAGATGACCCTTTCTCTTGCTCTTCCTAAGTAGTAATTTAATAAATCCTACTTGCTTTTACTTTGTCAATATAATTTCAAGTGACTCATTCTTAAAGCCCCGATTTCCAAGTTGGGAATAGTGTAAATCCAAGATAAAGAGAGACAGAGATAGATGGATCCTTGGTCTATCCAGCCACCCTATCCTTAATCTACAAGTTTCAGGTCAGCAAGAGACTGTCTCACCACGTACAGTGGACAGTTCCTGGAGAGATAGTTTCCACATACACAAGCAGACGGGCATGTGCAACTGCATACATGCATGCAACCCTACACATATGGACAGAGAGAGAGAGAGAGAGAGAGAGAGAGAGAGAGAGAGGGGGAGGGAGGGAGAGAATGTGTGCAGGTTTAAATTTGGATTTTTTCTAAATTACTGAAGCACTGACTAGAATTGGAATATTAAAACTGCAGTTCCCCAGCAAGCTTATGAAATAAAATGCATTATCTCAAGTACTTTCCCTTTGTTTTGCTTTCTCTAAGCACCTTTTCCAGTATATTCCTTGGCATTTTTTAAAATAAATCACATTAACATATCTCATTATAGATATTTTAATAATGTGTCTCTATTTACTTCCCCTACAACTACACATATTTGTAATTGCATCATTCTTCTCTGTAATCACAATGATGGTGAAAGCTTCCTGAGATGTCTTGCCAAAAACAAAGTCAAGGGCGACTTCCTGGGCACTCCTAAGCCAATTAATATCTTTCAGCTAGGGAAAAAAAAGCTTTCATAACAAGTAAAAGAAAGGAGTTCCAACTTATTTATACTTAGAAAACATTACTTGGAAAAACAACAGTAATATTAACATTTTAAAATATACATTGGAAAGAACAGAAGCTCTGTTTTTACAAAACATAGCCTATCTCCAAAAACATGTAGTAACTATCAACCCTACAGTTGTCATTTTCTTCCTCTTTCTAGCCCAGTGAAAGAACCTCATAAAAACTGCATATGAAAAAATAGATTTGTTTCATCATTTCTTGACCTTTTGACTGTGATCAAGGGCAGATTTGTCCCAATCTCATCCTGAGCAATAAATCAAAGTAATATATATTATACCTATTTCTTTATATATAAAGAAATAAGTAAAATGAATGAATAAGAAAATAAAGAGTTAAGAAATGACAAAATGTTACTATCTCAATAATTTGGTACAAAGGAAGACCCTGAATATTAGAGATCAAAACCTGCTCAGTTCTAGCTAAGTGGCATAAAAAAGTTAACTAGCTTCTCTGATTCCACATTTCTGTCTATAAAAAGAAACAATATAACACAGTCCTGAGGGTCCGTTAATCCAACACAACTGGAAAACACCATATAGATATCATTAAGTTTTATCCATGGGAGAAGCAATGTGAAACAAGCAACAAATTTAACTTCTGCAGCCATATATGAACCTAGGATATGAATGTAAGATTTTTAAACAATGGAAAAAATTTTAAGCTGTCAATTTGTTTATTTCTTGAAGTTATAGTGATGCTAGTAAACTTGTAATAAATTAGAGACTCCCCCAGTTAATATTTACAATGTGAAGATAAAAGTGAAAAATGAAAGCATGTGGAGGAAATCAGATAAGATGAATGCCAATAATTTAGCTTTTATGTACAGTGATTATGATCCAATGGATAGTGTACATGAATTGCCAAAGTTAGTGTCAATTTTGACAATATTCTTTAAACACTATTTCAATGACGTACTCATTCTTTCTAAACATCTGTATGTATAACATAGCCTGCACTATATTAAACACTCCACCTTTGTAGACTGATTGGTTGTTTCTCTGTTTTGTGGTTCTAGTGAAGAGCTAAGGGCCTTCTGGATGTTAGATTAGTGTTCTGAACTGTACCCTACCCCTCATATTAATTTATAAGACTCTTCTATGCCTCCTTTATTTGGACATTTAGACAACTTAAAGATTTTTTTAATTTTTCAGTTTTTTTACATAAATATAAGCCATTCAAATAAGAATATCAAATAAAAATCATCCAGGTCTCATCTGATGCAGCTACTTTCACTTCCCTTCCTGGTCACTTGCGACTGAACAGGTTTGTTCTCACCAATCAGGAGGATATAGAGACTGACAGATAGACAGTAACTATCTGGCAATGGGACACTGACACCCCCACCTGCTGTGTCCTACTCCTATTCTTCCATCTACATTTAAGTCTCCTTTTATATTAAGATCTTCATTTAAACAGCTTTTTATCCTTAGTTAAGTGGTGACCTTCCATACCAATCAGGATGCAGCCAAAGGGAGGTGCAGGAAAAGCAAAACTGAAAACAACAACTATAATTCAGAACACCAAAGACCCTACATTAATCACCTGGAATCAGACCAGCCAAATTTCTCCCCATCCTAAAGATCAGGGAACCTTGTGGAAGAGGGGGCAGCAAGATTGTAAAAGCCTAACAATGGGGAGGACCAACAATATGCAGTATAGTCCACAAAATTTAGGGCTGCAGCAGCCAGAAATGGACTTTGCTTAACCTGCACAATGGCTGACATGTCGACCACCCTCCCCTCCCCAAGCCTAGCTAGCATGGATAACAGAAGAGAAGGCTTCAGGCAGTAGGATCCTTAGAAGCAAGGGATTAAACAATGATAAGAGAGTTCCGATACTAACAGGGAGCCTAAGAAGGGGATCCGGGTTATGCCACTGAGTCCTGAACCTTCATTAGGTGGAAGACTCAGAGGGAGGTTTGGCATTCACACAAAAGGATGCTCCAGGAGATGGGAGGGAGGAAGGAGGAGGCACTGGGAGAGGGAGAGGGAGGGAGGGGTGAAAGGAAGGGAGGAAGAGGAAAGAGTGTAAGGGGGGATGACTGGGGAGGGGAGGAGGGAGAGAGAGGACAAGGATACCTATTGAGCTTGTATGATTAGGAAAAAAATTAAAGGTGGGAGAAAAAAATCATCCAGGTCTCACAAAACATCTCTCTAATATTTACTAAATAAAAGATATGTAAATGTCTGTAATTAGCAAAAATAAGGCACACTTGGATCCCATAGAATAAGTCATTTAGTATGTTTTTAGTCAGAGCATCAAATTAGAGTATCTTTTCCTAAAACAAAGAGCAAGTCTGTCCTGCCCCTCTCTACGTGTCCTGTTTCATTTCCTAAATAAACTTGTCTCAGGTGTCTTCTAAAGTATTTCTGAGTCACACTTCAAAACCTGAATTCTATTTAAAAAATTTAATAGTTGTTAGGTAGAAAAGTTGAGCCTAGAAGACTCTTTGCTCAGATGACCATGAACTCGGATGACTAGTGGTTAAATACTCCGGAGCTGAAAAAAGCTGAAAATCCTTCTGCCTGGACCTCTCTTGCAGCTGCTCTGTAAGTCAGCTGTTCAACCAACATATGAGAATTCTTAGTCCTGCTCTTTCTCTAGATAATAAATCAGCTTTGCTACTCATAACCAGAGGGACTTTTGAATGATATTCAGGCTTACTTTCATTTAACACGTTTTTCTTCATTTTGCAAAATAAGCTCCTGACACTGACTGTCCCAGAGCTGGTTCAATTATCACACAAATAAAACTGACAAAGTCACAAGCATTGAAGGCCCTGGGTGGTTACCAGAAAAATTTGTCAAATAATTTTAAAATGAATGTTTGGCCTAACATGACGTGAGACACACAAGCTAGGTTTCGCAAACATAATATAAAATACCTGTCCTTAAATTGGGATTCATAATCCATTCAAATTTTTAACAATTTAGAATTTTCAAATGTGTATCTTTTTTCAAATATTAGGATATGGCTTTTTATTTAAATCCCCAATTAATTGGTCAGTCATAAATTATTTTCTGCCCATGAAACATAACAAATCTTGTTTTAAAAATATGAAAACATCTGTCTTTAAAAGCCTGAAATCTGTTATTGAATGAGCTTCCTAAATCTATTTTCACATCTTAATCAAACATCACCACATAACCATATAATATATTATGTGTAAAATTATTTTGCCATTTAGATGTTGTTACCACTATGGTTGCCATAATAGTTTATTACTAAATATACTGAAAATCTATTCGAAGTAGCATAGGGTTTTCATCCCAGTTTCAAAGTGGATTACAAGCTCCCATGTCTGATTTACAAAGAAAGCCTAAGGCCAACCTAAGAAACTTAGCAAGACCTTATCTCTAAATAAAAATAAAAGATCAAGGATGGGAATAGAACTCACTGGTAGAGTGCTTGTAGGGCATACACAATGCCCTAGATTCAATCACAGGAAGAGATAGAGAGAGAGAGACAGAGAGAGAGAGAGAGAGAGAGAGAGAGAGAGAGAGAACCCACAGGAGGATGATGGCATACATCTATAATTTCAGCATTCAGGAGACTGAGACAGAAGGATTACTTCAAGTTTGAGGCAAGCCTGAGCCCACAGCAAGAACCAAGTTGGATAAGACTATGCCACAAGACCATTACTTGGCAGCAACCACAAAATAAAGCTACCCGAAAGTTCAAACTCATCTTTAATATATTGAAAACCAGATTGGTATAAATTTAAGTTCTATTTACTGTATCTCCTAGCAGGTGGACAGTGAAGAACTTCCTGAACTTTCTCATAAAAATTTCATGATGTGCTAGATAAAAATTATATGTATCTATGACTTTTCCCTGACCTATTGAATCAGAACTTCAGGGAAAAGTCTGGATGTCCATATATTTATTAGAAGGCCCAGGTTATTCACTGTAAGAAGCAAGTTTGAGAATACTGATTTAATCTTTACCTCAGCATTTATTGCAAGCTACTTATTACTTATTACAACAAAAATCCTTTTGAAAGAGTTCTATTCACTTACACTTATTATGAGTTCAGTTTAAGATTCCCCCCTTGGAACCTCTACCTTTGGTTCTATATGAACTGTTTAAATAACAATGTCAAGCAAAAAAGAAAGTAAGGACCTTCACAAAGCATCTATCTAATGCTTCCTTCGAGAATAATATATACATGTTAATAATTAGTAACAATAAGGCACACTGCTAGAATGTGCTTTCTCTCACAGTGTTACCTTTAACGAAGAGGGTATGCCTGATGTAGAAGAAAGCTATAAATGTTGAGAAAACTCCCAATTCTTACCTCCTGTAACCCCTCAGATTAGGCCTTTTAACCATATTAGTAAATGCATTTCCTCAACATTCAACACAGTATGACTCTCAGAGGCTTCACTGCTCTAAAGGCTTTAGTCTTCCCTTTCTTATGCCAACTCAACCTTGCCTGCACAGTCCTTGAACAAATCCATAAGCCACATGGGCTCTGGTCATGTGGAGGTAGCATGGTCTATGTGCACTAACTACCACAGATTTATCACATATTTTTGTTCAACTGGATTTGGATGCAAGCTGAAGAATGATATATTCTGGGCTTGAATTTCTCCAAACACATTATCAATTCCTCTGCCCTGTCTCATTTAGCTAATTAATTTTTGAGAAACAATGACTTCACACTGGATATCATGAAATTTTATTGTGAATATTTCCAAACTTTCTAGTAAGATGAGATGCTAGAATGTGCTAGGAAGACAAATGAGCTAGAGATCAAAGAGACCCACAAGGTCAACCACTTATTTTAAACTTTTATTCTCAAATTTACTATTTGAATATTTACAGTTGCTGTAGGTAAATAAAATCAACATGAAGTAAATTCTCTGGATTTTCAGAGTTCCATTGCCTGTTCCTTTAGTCAGTGAGAAGTAAACAATCCCAGCAAAGTAGCACAGCAGACGGATCACAGATGTAGAAAGCTGACTTTGATCTCATGTTCCAAAATAAATGTTTGCTTACACATTGTTATCCTTTACTTTACACCTGTCTCACACAGATAGTGAATTTCCGTAGCCTCAATTTTCACAGGTGTGAATTTTTGGTAATATTTTACCATCCAAGTTTATTTCTTTGGAAAAGTAATGCTATTGGAATTGTTTCTTTCTTCTTCTTTCTTTGGATTTTGGGGCACTATCCTCTCTTCTTAAAATTCTCACTTTTTGTAGTACCTTATACTCTGTATTTCAAAAAAAAAAGTAGGAAAGTTGGATTAATTCAAAGAATTGAGAACCCACAGATGAATGAGAAGCCTTGACAAGAGAGATTGCTGTTCTACTGGATGGTTATTATACTTGACAGAAATGGACACTTTTCTTCTTAACAGGGAAAAATTGATATAAATTTCATAAAGCCTTGATTTCCTATCTTCTAATTGAGACATTATACACAAGTCATGTAAACGCTCTTATCTTATTGTCTATAAAATTAGAATATAGTATCTACCTCATCACAAATATATTAATGGTATTAAAATTGAAATACTTCACAAATGTTTCATGATAATGATAATGAGAAGAAGAGGAAAAGTTAGAAGAGGAAAGAGGAGGGGGAAGAGGGAGAAGGAGGAGAAGAATCAATAAATGTGACTCATTATATTAACAGACTCAAAAACCAAAATCATATAAAATCTATGCAGAAAACGCATTTGATAAAATCCAACAACCCTTCATGATAAAAGTTTTGGAGAAAACAGGAATGGAGGGGACATATCTCAACTTCATAAAGGCTATGTATGACAAGCCTAAAGCAAACATCATCCTAAATAGGGAAAAACTTGAAGCATTACAACTTAGATCCCGATTGGGACAAGGCTATCCACTGTCACCACTCCTGTTCAATATTGTGCTTGAAGTCAATATTGTATTTACATATTTCAAAGTATCTTTATTTGAAGATGATATGATTCTATTCTTGAGAGATCCACATGACTCCACCAAGAATCTACACGAATTAATAAACAACTTCAGTAAAGTGGCAGGCTACAAGACCAACATGCAAAATTCAGTGACCTTTCTATATACCAGAAACAAACAAGCTGAGAAAGAAATGAGAGAATCAATTTACCATAGATACAGAGAAAATAAAATAACTTGGAATAAATTTAACCAAGGAAATAAAAGACCAGTACAATGGAAATTGCAAAAGACTGCTGAAATTTTTAAGAAGATACTAGAAGGTGGAAAGACCTTCCTTGCTCACGGATCAGTAGGATCAATATTGTGAAAATGACCATCCTACCTAAAGCAATATACAGATTCAATACAAGTCCAATTAAAAACCCAATTCAATTCCAACATCAACAGAGGAATGGAAAATGAAAATGAGGTACATCTGTGCAATGGAATATTACTCCTCTGTATTAGGGTTCTCTGAAGAACCAGAATCTACAGAATGTAGTATATATAAACAAGTTCATTAAAAAATAACTCACAATAAAAATATTGTCCTTCAATGTAGTCACCCGCAGCAGCCTCTTTCTTGGCTGGAATGTTTCAGAGATGGTCTAAAGCCTTTGATCCTCTGGAGGGTTGAAGACGCTGGGTTCCAACTTCGGTAAAGAACAGCTGGGCTCCTGACTTCGCGATGAATAGCGAACAGCAGCAAGACCTAGAGACCAGGCTCCAAAAGAAGCGGGAACAGCAACAACGTGATGGAAAAGGTGAAGCTCTAAGTCAGCCAAGAACCTAGGCAGCAGCAGCGGCAACCAAGAAGGCCAGACACTTTTAGCGAACAACGTGCATGCAGAGTGGACTGCACAGCAAGTCGCCACCCGATAAGGGAAGAGCAAGTCCCTCCTTCTTGCGCCTCCTATTATCCTGTCCACCACTGGAAAGTTCCACTCACTAAGGTCTGGGTTCTCCACAGTAATCAGTCAAGTACCTACAGGCTTGTTCAGGGGCCATTCTAACCCTTAACCTTCCACAGCTGCCCCCATACAGTCTGCAACTGTCAAGTTGACATCAAAATGCAACCATAACATCCTCCATCAGAAAGGATGAGATTATGAAATTATCTGGTAAATAGATGGAACTGGAAACTTTCATGGTGAATGAGCTCTCTCAGACACAGAAAGTCAAGCACCCCATGTTCTCTCTTATATTCAGATGACTGAACTGATATCCTTATCAATGTATTTGGATTGGAAGAAGTTTAAGAGCCAGAAAATTTGAAATAGACCTATGATTGTGAAGGTGGGAAGGGATAGTTAGAGTGAAATATTTTAAAGGGGATATCTAGGATCCCAAGCATGATGGAGTGAATAATTAGGAAAAATACATAGCAGGGAATGAGGGGATGGGAGATAACAGAGACATGGGAGACAGGAGGGTCAAAGGGAGTTACAGAAAAACCCAAAGATTATGGGAATCAACCCCAAAGGAACATCCTATGCTAGTAATATATCAAAAAGTGTTTAAAGAAAGCAATAAGAATGAGTATTCCCTATGCAGAGGAGCACAGAGTGAGGAACACGAGGAAAAATAAAGCCTTGAGCTGATCTACTTAAAACCCAGGGACAAAATACTAGAAATAATAGGAAAACGGTACTTCCTGATCAATTTTTTGTTAGAGAGATCTTAAAGGCCACAAAACATTATAGGCCTTTGCCACAGCTCTGGGTCGCGCTCCAAAAACTGTCAGTTAGACCTTATTACTGAAGATGCAACACAAATGGATAGTAGAACATGGGCAAATATAACAAATGGAACTGGTCTAAGGACATTCTCCTTGCTGGATAGCTCATATGGTACCAGGAAATACTGTAGAAGCTGCTACAGAAGAGAAATAAACACAAGCCCTATCAACTGCATGAGATCTGTAAGTTGCAATATAAATCACCATGGCAATGGGTGACCACCAGTGTAATAGTGGCATTAGCACGAAGGAAACAACCAACAACTTTCTGATTGGACTGAGGACCAACTTGTCAGAATAGTACCCATCCCTGTTACTATAAACTAAAACAAGAATCTAAAACAAGGGAAGGAACTAGATCAATAGGGATGACAGCCAATAAACCTATAGTCAGGAAGACAGTACATTAAACTGCTTTGTCAACAGCTGTTATTTTACCCATAGAATGGGAACTCATTGGAAACCTTTGAGACTCAAACTGGATGAGTAAAAGGAAATGCACATATCAGTGAGGTTGGCCTGAAGAGGAGTAATTTGTTATACTATGGAGGCCTGAGTCCCCACAGGAGTAGACAAGCCAGATTGAACCCTGAAGTCCATAGAAGCACACAGGCATAAGGGTGGGAGGAAGTGGAAGAGAATGGTGAAAGGTAGGGAGGACATGGAAAGGAGGGGGAAAGAGGGAAGCTGGGATGAATTCTCAATACACTTTTTTTATTTACTTTAATTGAACAATCTTGCTGTGCCAGCTTGTTTTCCAGATCTGATATTGTATCTTCTGCTGGACCAGTGCTTTTATTTTATTTCTTCCACTCATACAAAGTTGATACATACCCCATTCTCCCTCCTCCCTCCACTCCTCCTTGAACCCCCTTGTTCCCCTTCCTTGTCCCTCCCCCCTTTTCTCCTTCCTTTCCCCCCTCCCTCCTTTCCCAATACACTTGTAAAAGTAGGAAAAATTAATAAAAATGGGAGGGGACAGGAAAATTCAGAACAGATGGCCCCAACTGTAAAAACAAAAATTCCCAATATGACCATAGTGAGAAAACTGAATTTTAAATGAAAAAGTATAATATTATGCATCAGAAAAGTAAAAAAAAAATCTAGCAAGAGCCAATCACAAAAGAAATCTTCAGCATTAATAGTTCCATATTCTCTGCTGTTATCTTTTCTTGGACTGTGATCTTCTCTATGAATTTTCTCTAGCTAGAACCACTATTAAATAAAGTATTTAGTCTCTATACAAACAGCAAATAAAGCAGCATGCTATCAGGAAATCTCAGATCTTCACAAACCAATATGTTAAATTCCACAAAGAGTTCATTGCTGGCTTTACTACCACATCCAGTTCCAGTACAGGTAAGAGTGACTCAAGTCACAAGGATTCAAATGTCACCACCTAGTAATAGCAATCCTCTTTCTTTCCCTTAAATATGTGAAGTCAATTGGGCATTCTTTTCTTTGTGAAATCAAAAGCAAAATATAGAATGTTGCAGTTTGTTAATTCACTGTCTTTACTGTTTTTTTGATAACTTATAGCTTTGCTCTATCCAGTTAGCCATGTGAAAATAGATTGACAAGTTATTTTTTAACTCTGTCTTATTTAAGAAAATTATGTACCTTCATTTTCAGATAAACTAATGTTTCTCTAACTTAAGTATGACTAAAGTCACTTAATCTTGGAGAGATGCATGTTATGGTTCATTTAGTCGGGGTCGAATCAAATATGCAATCCCATAGGTCTCTAGATGAGGCTGTTGCCACTCATTTCCCCATATTCACCACTATGAAATTATACCTTCCTATTGAACACCTCAGGAAGAAAGTGGGCTTCTGAGGGGGGGGGGCTGTGCTCCAGAGAGGACCTTTGGACTCTAACTTCTCCCTCACTCTGCTTTTCAGTCAGCAGGATGTGACTAGATCTGTCTTGCTACAGTAAGTCAGGCAATCAAGAATTAGAACCTGTAGAATTGTAACCCTCAAATAACCTTGACTCTTTTAAGTTTATCTTAGGTATATTATCACATTGAGCAAATGCTAATTAATTCAGGAAGTTACACTTATTTGTATGTAAAATTAGATAATTTTTTTCTTTCAAAATAGATGTATGGTTAGAAAGAAAAAGAAAAGGACAGGATAGATGATTCAAGGGTTAAAACCTTTCCTTACAAGCAAAAGGACCTGTATTCCCAACCCAGATACCATATAAAAGAGCCAGGAGGAAATGGTAGTGGCCTACACTAATGGACCTGGAAGGAAGAGCCAGGGAAACACCAGAGCAAAGAAATAATGAGGTACAACAATTCAACATCAGTCCTGATGTTAACCTTGGACCTCCACAAGCACACAGTGCCCTCTTCTACACATACTCACATATACTACACACCCACACCTATATAGGCAAAAAAGAGAGAGAAAAAAGTGTCCTTAGAAATCTTTTTGTAAAAGGTGCTTAACAGTATAATACATGTGCATATGTAAGATAATTTAGAAATACATATTTCAAATATGTATTTAATATATAAATATGTTTTCATCTAGTTATTGCACTTATAGGAATCAAAATTTTAAAAAGTTAAGAATTTAATGTCATCAAATGCTCATTCCATAGATTTTCCTTTTGCTCAATTAACGGATTCTTTTTCAATGCCATATAATTCTGCTTGGTTAATGTTGGACTTATTCTCTGTTCCTTTAGGATACTATTAAGGAAATATTGGCTGAGGTCACTTAATTCTAGAGAATCAATATCTAGAGTACACAAAGAATTCAAAAATTTAAATACCAATGAAGTAAACAACCCCGTAAAAATAGGCTATAAAAATGAAAAGAAACTTTTTACAAGATGAAATTCAAATACTTAGCAAACATCTTCAAAAGTGCTCTGACTCCTTAGTCATTAGGGAAATGAAAATTAAAACTATGCTGAGACATATCATCTCACTGACTTGGATCTCACTAAGATCCAAAGCACAAAGGCATATGCTGGCATGGTTGGGGGAGACAGGAACCCTCAGACATTGCTGATGAGACTATAAACTTATACAACCCCTTTGGAGATCAATATGGAGGTTCCTTACAAAAAGTCAAAAATTGAATTGCCATACAATTCCGCTGTACCACTCCTAGGAATATTTCCAATGGACACTGCTCCCAGCAACAGAGTCACATGTACAACCATGTTTATAGCAGCTCTGTTCACAATAGCAAAAAAATGGAACCAATCAGAAACTCATACAGCACCTACAAATGCAAAGAAACACAAGCTAAAGGATGGGAAGATCTCAAAAGAGCAGAAACAAAAGAACTTAGACAAAAAGTCAAACAAGGATTTTTATATAAGAAAAGTCTTAAGGGGGAGGGAAGAATAGGAATACGACACAGTAAGGAGTGAGGTTTAGCCCTCAGGTTACTAACCACCTGCTTGCAAGCCCCTGATATTTCTTCTCCCATAAAATATAAACTAATATAAACAATGATGGAAAGGGAAAAAATGACACTAGACAGGATCGGATGTTTCATTTCTTTTTTTTTAATTTTTATTATTATTATTTATTCAACTGTGTGCATGTGTGTGTGTATGTGCGCACACGTGTGTGTGTGTGTGTATGTGTATGTGTAGAACCACGGACGAACTCGTGAACCACCATGGACGCCTCCACCTCCTTCTGCCCCAGGATTCACAGGCTCCGCCCTACCAGGACCAGAAGCGCAGGCCGACCCGCTTCTGCCTGGCATCTATACGTGGGATCTGGGATCCGAACTCAGGACCTTCCGCCTGCAAGCCAGAGGCTTAACCCCTGAGCCACCTCTCCAGCCCCGGATGTTTCATTTCTAACAAGCATTTGACTTTCAAAAATTTCACATAAAAATGAGATTATGCAGTGTTTCCATTTGATTTACTTCACTTCATTACTTTATAATATAATTTATATTTGTCCACATTGACACCAATAACAGAATTTTTGTAATTTGTTAAGATCAAATACTTATTCCTGTGTGGAGAATATGTACATTTCTTTTTTTCATTCATCTACTAATTTAGCATTTGGGTTGTTTCCATCTTATGAGTGTTAGAAGTAATACTCTAGAGCACAGAGAAATGTCTCTTTGGTTGAAACATTTATCAAACAAGCAAAAGGACCAGAGTTCTGATCCCCAGATCACTCCTAAAAATTGTGAGTAAGCATAATAGTCATTCTGCAATTTCAGCTATGAAAGGGAGAGTCTGGGATCAATCTCGATGGCTGTACTAACCATAATGGCATATTCTGGGTTTAATTTGAGGTCTAAAATCAAAACAATAAGGTAGAATAATACTAAAAGATGATTCTCAAACCAATTATCAGATTTTTGCTTGCACACTCACATACATGTGAAACTGCACACGTATGTAACCCATTTGATGTCTTGGTTTAATGGGTATAAATTTGGTCCTTTGTCCTCATTTTAGGTACACTGTCCAAGTATTTATTCAAGTATCATATATACTTAGAATATTATCCCCTTTCTTAAAGTACGGTTTGTTAATATTTTCTCCCAACATATATGAGTGCTATTTTATTCCTTTGAAAAGTTTCTTTTGTCACATGTCAGCTTTACACATAATCTTGCTTGCCTATTTTTGTTTTAATTCCTATATTCTTTTTGTGTGGGGGGAGTATTTTAAATTTTTTATTAAAGTTATTTTATTTTTCTAGTTTTACAAGCATATTGAGTACTCATCTCTATTTCCCTCCATCCCCCCTCCCTCCAATCCTTTCTCCCTTTCACTGTTCAATCCATCCCACTTCCTCCTGCCTTCTCACTTGTCTGCCTTCATGGATCCCAGGACTCCCTCTGCTCTGTTTATTCTTTTATGTTTAAGTTTTCTACTTTTACTTATCCCTACTTCCCTCCATAGTTTCTCCCTCTCATCCTTCCATCAATCCCACCCTCCTGCCTGTCTGCTTCTATAGACTCCAGAGTTGACCCTGGCCTATCTACTTTTGTGGGGGTTCTGTGGCATACCAGGTCGCCTGTCTTGAGGCCACCCCACTGAAAGGGGCATTTCCCTTCATTCATCCAGTTTCAGTCCCTAAGGTTTCCACTGTATATTCTTATCTCTCTTGAATTACCCAATATTCTATGGGGGCATGTTGGTATGTCAGTCATTATGCAGATCCAGTAAGGACAAGCCTTACTGTACTGAGTTCCTACATGCAGTAGTCCTGACTTGAATGAATGGAATGTCTTATCCAAAGGTGAACTTCCACATGTTTAGGTTCTCGCATTCTCACTGTCCCTTCTTCTGTGAGGTTCCCAAAGCCTAGGATAGGGTCTGATTTTGAGTTAGCCCTGTTGAGTCAACAGCTCTTTGCATTATGGCCAGCCACCACTGTCCACTTCACTGCTTCTCTAGACTGCCCTAGACTGCATTCCATCAGGGTGCTGAAATTCTCTTGTAGATTTATAGACCGAATGCTAAGTCCTCTTCATGTCTATGAGTACAAGGGTAGTCATTTACAGAGCAGTTATGTGTACTGTTCTCCTACCTGTAGGTCATTGGCTGGCTCCCCTATTGATCTATTTCCTTCCCTTATTATAGTTAATAGTAAAAAGATGTGTTCCATTCTTGAGGTCAATCAAATAGCTGTTGGTTGTCTCCTTGTTACCCATGCCACTAGAACCCTCCTGGTCACCTGTTGCCATGGTGATTTATTTTGGAACTTATAGATCTCATGCGTTGATAGGGCCTCTAATTATTTTTCTCTTCCAGTCAATTCTACAATATTCTTTGGTACTGTGTAAACTATTCAGCAAGAAGGAAGTTCTAAGACCAGCTCTAGTTGACACATTTTGTCCATGTTCTGTGACCTATATAATTTTTTGGAGAACAACCAAGAGCAATGGCAAAAGCCTATAAGGTCTGGAGGCCTTTAAGACCTATCTGACCAACAATTTATCAGGAAGTGTCACCTTCCTATTACCTCTAGCATAATTTTGTCATTGGAGTCCAAATGGATCAGCTCAGAGGTTTTTTTTTTCCTTCATTTTCCTCACTCTATGTTCTTCTGCATAGGGAGTGACCTTTCTAATTCATTTAAAAGACGTTTTTTCACATACTACTAGCACAGGAGGTTACTTTGGGGTCACTTCCCTTAATCTTAGCGTTTTTCTATAAGTCCCACTGATGCTACCATTTCCTATCCCCTCATTCCGTCACTCTACTTGTCATAGTATCATAAATTTCATCTTAACCATTCCTTCCTTCCCATTCTTTGGTCTCTTTTAAATTTTCTATCTCTTATGGTAATTACAATCCAAATAGTTTGACAAGGATATCAAATAGAACATGTACTTAAATTTCTGTGTCTGAGATATTTCACTCAACATTAAATTTTCCAGTTCCATCCATTCACCAGCAAATTCCATAACCTCATCCTTTCTGATGGCTGAGTAATATTTCATTGTGTAAATGTACCACATTTTCATTATCCATTCCTCTGGTGATGGGTGTTGGCTAACTCTATTTTTGCACTATTGTGAATAGAGCTACAATGAACATAGATGAACAAATGTCTTTGAAATAAGATGTAGAATCTTTGGGGAATATTCCTAGGAATGGTATAGCTGGACCACATGGCAGTTTCTTTTTAATTTTCTGAGAACCTCCACACTTCCAAAGAGGCTGTACCAGTTTACACTCCCACCAACAGTGAATAAGTAACCCTTTTTCTCCACAATCTCTCCAGTGTTCTCTGTTGTTTGTGTTATTTTTTAATAATTTATTTATTCTTTCCACTCATACAAACTTGTTTGGTACCCCATTCCCCTCCCTCCCTCCACCCCTTCCTGGATCCCCTTGCTCCTTCCCCCCTTTTCCCTTTCCTTTCCCCCCTCCCTTTTTCCCATTGTCTCCCCCCCCCATCCCTAGAGCATCTTTTAGTGTGCATGTCAAAATTCACTCTGGGTCCTCCTCTCTGATGAGGTATAAGGACACAGTAGCATTGCCTAGAGCTCCTTCTTGTGTTCCCCTTTGGTATGGGAACACTATTGTGGCCATTATCAAGCCATTCTGACTGGGGTAAGATGGTATCTCAGTTTTAATTTGCATTTCTCTAATAATCAGGGAAGTAAAGCATCTTTAACGTATTTGTTTGACAGTTCAATTTCTTTTTGAGTGAACTACCTGTTTAGTTTCTTGGCCCATTTTTAATTGAAATATTTGCTGTGTTTAGTTTTTTGAACTCTTTACCTACTCGGAGTATTAATACTTTATCAGATTCATAGCTAGCAAAGATTTTCTCCCATTCTGTGGGTTGTTTTTTTGCACGATTAGCAGTTTCTTTTGGAAATAAAAAAGCTTTTTAATTTAATGAAGTTTTATTTGTTGCTTATTGGTCTTAGTTCCTGCACATTTGCTGTTTTGTTTTTGTTTAATTTATTTATTTTTTCCTCTCATACAAACTTAATAGGTACCTCAGTCCCCTCCCTGCTTCCACCCTTCCCCAGACCCCTTGCTCCCTTCCCTCTTTTCCCCTTCGTTTCCCTCCTCTCTCCCTTTCTCCCAGTGCCCCCTCCCCCTTCCCTGGAGCATCCTTTAGAGTGAATGTCAAAACTTCCCTCTGGGTCTTCTTCTATGATGATCTTTAAGGACCCAGTAGCATTGCCAAGAGCCCTTCCTTGTGTTCTCCTTTAGTATAGGAACACTAATCTGGCGATTAATCCCTTGCTTCTAAGGATCCTAGTTCCTGGGATCCATGCTAGACTTTGGGGGTTCAGTGCTATGCCGGTCATTGCACAGGTCATGCAAAGTCCTGTTATGGTTACTTTGGCCCTAACTTGTGTGGAGTATCTTGCATACAATCTTACCGCCCTCTCTTCCACAAATTTTCCTGAGCTTTAGGATGGGGAGAGATTAGGTTGGCCTGGTTCTAGGTGATTAATGTAGGGTCTCTGATGTGGTTTTTTTTTTTTCAGTTTTGCTGTTCCTGTATCGCCCTTGGCTCCATCCTGATGGGTATTGGATGTCTCCTCCTAACCAGAGATAAGAGATTGTTAAAATAGAGTCTTACTCTAAGAGTATATTCAAAGGTAGATAGAATAAGAGTAAGAGACCGTGGCATGTGGGGGTCAGTCTCCCATTTGCGGGGTTACCATCTATCTGCCAGTCTCTATGCCCTCCCTGACTGGTGAGATCAAACCCCCTCACTTGTAAGTGACAAAAAGGAAAGTCTGTGAGCTTAACCAGATGTCTCACTACTTACTTGCAGTACTTGATGGTGGACTATTTTTCTGCTATAGTATGATGCCCTCTTTTGTTTCTGGACATTTGCTGTTTTGTTTAGAAAACTTTACCTAGATCTATCAATTCAAGTGTACTCCCTACTGTTTCTTATAACAACTTCAGAGTTTCAGGTTTAATATCAAGGTCTTTGATCCATTTGGAGTTGACTTTTGTGTAAAGAGAGAGGCAACAATCAATTTTTATTCGTCTACATGTAGATGTCCAATTTTCCCAACACCACTTGTTGAAGAAGCTGTCTTTTCCCTAGTGTGCATGTTTGGTAACTTGGTCAAAAAATAAAGTGGCTGTATGTATATGAGTTTATATATGGGTTCTCTGTTCTGATCCATTGGTCTGTGTATCTATTTTTGTGCCAGTGCAAGCTGTTTTTATTACTATATCTTTATAGTATAATTTGAAATCTGGTATGGTGATACATCTTGCAGTCTTCTAGTTGCCCAATATTGTTTTGGATAATCATGTTTTTTTTGTTCTTCCATATGAATTTTGACATTATTTTTCCAGTTCTGTGAAGAATTGCATTGGGATTTTTTATTTGAATTGCATTGAATCTATATATTGCATTGGGTAGGATAGTCATTTTCACAATATTGATCCTACTGATCCATAAGCAAGGAAGGTCTTCTTATTTTCTAATATCCTTCTTAATTTCTTTCAGCAGTGTTTTGTAGTTTCCATTATACGGGTGTTTTATTTCCTTGGTTAAGCTTATTCCAAGGTATTTTTTTTGTAGCTATGGTGAATGGTATTGATTCTCTCATTTCTTTCTCAGCTTATTTGTCTCTGGTGAATAGGAAAGCTACTGATTTTTGTATGTTGATCTTGTAGCCTGCAACTGTACTGAAATTACTTATTAATTTGAGTAGTTTCTGATAGTCATGTGGATCTCTCAAGTATAAAATCATATCATCTGCAAACAGAGATACTTGATTTCTTTCTTACTTATCTGTATTCCTTTATCTCCTTCTCTTGCCTTATTGTTCTAATGTGGATTTCAAGCACATTAATTCCTATATTTTTAATCACAGACAAGAAATCACTTCCCACAGCATTATAATGAATGTTTTCTCTGATATTTTCTTTTAGAACTTTTATAATTTCTGGTCTTGCTGTTAAATATTTGATTTCACATAGATTGAGGCACTGGTCTCTTTATTTACCTAGATCTTTACTGTCATTCCCAAAGTCATTTATTTAAGATAATATTCTAATCTGAGTGTGTCTTCCAATAATATTTTTATTTATGTGTTGACAATTTCATATGTATACACAAAATGTTGATCATGTACACTCCCCACTCCATCTCTCATTCACCCTGGTCTTCCCCAGTGGGTGCCTTTGATACTTTTTTCAAAAATCAATAGAATATCTGTATATAAATTTATTTGGGGGCTCTCTATTCTATTTCATTGGTTGATGTGTCTGTATGTATGCCACTATCATTCTGTGTTTGTTACATAGTTTTGAAACATTTTAAAACTAAGTAGTACGAAAACAAGGTAGCTCTAAATTTGTTTTTTTCAATCAAGATCATTTTGACTATAAGGTATTTTTAAAGCTTCCAAATGAGTTTCTATTTAAAATAACATAATATTAGAAATTTTATTGAAATTAGGTAGTGTAAACGTTTTAGCAAATTATTTCTCATGATCCATTGTAGCAAAGTATATTCCCATTTATTTGTATCATCTTCAACTACCAATAACAAAAAATATGACTGCATCAGTAATTAAACATTTTCCTCAAACAAAAACTAAGGACCAGCTAGATTCATGAATGAATTTTTCAAAATATTTAAAGAATTAAAAACAATTTTTAAACCCTTCCCAATAAAGAGACAAGAATACTGCTAAAATGATTTCACAGAGCTGGCATGTGCTGGTAGCCACACAAAGAGACTACACAAAGAGAAAATCAGAGGTCAATACCCATAGTGAACATAGATATAAAATCAGAAACCTTTTCTGAAAATCTTGAAATGAGAAGGATACCTAATCTTACTACTTTTGCTCATCATTAAATGACTTGGCTAGAGAAATTAGACAAGAAAAACATAACTCATTCAAACTAGAAAGTGAAATTAGAATGCTCTCATATACAAAAAAACCTTAAAACTACCATCAACAAGCTATTATAATATGGTAAATCAATTTATGGAAGTCTAGAGATTAAAAAAATCAACTTATGAAACTGGAGAGATGGCTCAGAATAAAGCCTTTACCTCACATGCAAAAGGACCTAAGTTTGGTTCTCTAGATCCTATATAAAATGCCAGTAGATACAGGATGGTGACATGCAATTCCAGCCCTGGAAGGCAGAGCCTGGGAAATTCCACCAGAGCAAAGCAATAAGGAAAGTAGAGCAATCAAGGATGATTCTTGATGTCTGGTCTGGATCTCCACACTTTCACTGAGTGCAAAAAAATCAAAAGTCAACTTGTAACAGTATCTCTATATACTTAGTAACAAACCATATCAAAAGGTAATTAAGGAAACCACACAATCTACAAAAAATCAAATGTCACAGAAATGGTTAAACTAGTATAGAGAAAATTATATGGCATTGGTGAAGAAACTGAAGATCATAATACATGAAAACACAGTCTGTTTCAGTGCCACTAGCACAGTCCTGTTTGAATCTGGTAACTGGGTCTCACTCACTAAACTAAATAGGCTAAAAATAGAATGAAACCTCATAGAATGGATGACAGGCTCTTAAAATGATGAAGAATCATCTTTAAATTATTACCAAAGTTTCTATCATGATTTTATAGGCAACACTAAATTTTACTTACCTGGCATCCTTTTTCAAATTTTGTTTATTAAAAATAAATCCTTGCATCTATAACTGCTATCTGTATCTTTCATTTTAGACCTTTTCACTCTTTCAAAGTTGAAATGTTTTCCATCACTGTGATTATAAAACACAAGATAAAATATCCAAAATTACTTTGAAAGAATTTTAACCACAAGAATAAATGGATGCTTAGATATGGAACTTCTGAAAAAAATGAATTTTTCCAAAAGAATTACTCTGTTCTATTCAGTAAGAAAATAACTTGTCATAGTATCAATTTCAAGCGAAGTTTTAAATACAGTGAACAGTTTGTAATGTCAGGGCTGCGGCTCACCTGTAACTCTGGTCTGTTTTGTTTCTCTTTCCCTCTTCCCAAGCATAATCCACAAACCTTACTCTAAGTTAATAATTAAAAATCTCTCTTTCACCTTTGAATATACTCTTATAACAAGACTCTAATTTAACAGGTTTTTATCTCTAGCCAGGATGGAATGAAGGGCATTGCAGGAGCAGCAAAACTGAAAAAAAATAGATCAACAAACCATAATCCAGAACATCAGAGACTCTATATATATACCACCTGGAACTAGACCAGCCTAATCCCTCCCCATCCTGAAGCTCAGGGAAATTTGCGGAAGAGGGGGCGGGAAGATTGTAAGAGCACAAGGATGGGAGGAGCAATGATATGCAAGATACTCCACACGTTAGGGCCGAAGCAATCATATTTGGACTTTGCATGCCCTGTGCAATGTCCAACACACTATTGACCCCATAAAGTCTAGCGTTTGCTAAAGGCACTGGGATCCTTGCCGGGAAGGGATTGACAGCCACAGTAGTGTTCCTATGCTTAAAGGGAACACAGGAAACGATTCTGGGAAATGCCACTGGGTCCTTGCACCTCGTCGGAGAGGAGGACCCAGAGGAGAGTTTGGCATGCTCATTAAAGGATGCTCCGGGGATAGGAGGGGGAGGCATTGGGGGATGGGGAGGGAAGGGGGAGGGGAGGGGGGACGGGGGGGGGTTGAGGGAGGGAGGGAACCAGTGTATCTGTTAAGATTGTATGAGTGGTAATAAAAAAAATAAATGTATAAAAAATCTCTTTTTCCATCAATGTTTACATATCAAGAATAATGATAATGATATGTCCTTAATGCTGTATGCAACACATTCAGTTTATGAAAGTATCTCATTTTATTCTCACGCTGTGCAAAGAAATAAAGATAGAGAAGCTAGACCTAATATTAAAGGAGGTGGAGCCCTCAGTAGAATATCAGCAGAGACCACTTGTTCTTAGACTCAGGTCTTCCAAATGCAAACCCACCACTGTTGCCCCTTGCACACTGCATATCTTCCAGCATTGGCAGAGTTAAAAAGAATGATACCAACCATTAGTCTCACTGCTGTGACTGCATGCTTTATTTTCCACTAATTACCACAGTTGCTGTCAACACCGCATATTTCAGGAAAGTGACAATTCAACTTCCTTCACCCACACTTCTGAACACTTCCTCTCCGGGACGACAGCAAGTCTGAAGCAAACTATAGGTAGGACTGTGGCAAACATTGTTTCCCATCTGCTAGTCAGCTTCTCCTAAATGTGAATGAATTCAAGATAGAAAAGGTAAAATACTGGAAATAATGAGATCTGCATGTTTCTTTATGTGCCAACAAAACTGTCGTCTTTGAAATCATCTGGAATTATCACCCTGCTAATAAGATGTGGGAAGAATGAAATAAAATAAGATACTCAGTGGGCAGTTAAAAAAATGTTATCAGAGGGACTGAAATTGAGTAGGAGGCACAAGGGCTTTGGAACTATTCTTGGGCTTAAGTGAGAGAGCTGTTACATTAGCTGAACTAATTGAACACTATGCTATCTCACAGGGATCTCCACTGCAAAGGGAAAAGGACTATATTTCTACTGCCTGAAACAGGCTCTGAACCTGGCCAAGAGAGATGAAGGCCCAGCTGGATGCCGACTACTGTATGCTAACACTAGATCTGTGACTAGGATCCCTGTACATACATATGAATATCCTCCTAGACACGTCCATCAACAAGCAACTATATTATAATAGTCAAAAATGGATCAAGAAAGAATAACTGCAGAAGAAAAATTGCTAGTTCTTGGAAAAAAACTATGTGGTATTTATGAATGATGAAAGCATATAAAAACATCAAGCAGAAGAGAAGTAGTCATTTTTATTCTAAAAATACAAAGCAAAAACTGGAAGAGAATACTTTTATGTAACTATGATTTTTGTATGTGTGCAGTACATGCTTATAATTTTTCACTATTTTATTTTTCTAGTTTTACAAGCATATTAAGTACTAATCCCTGCTTCCTTCCATCCTCCTTCCCTACCCTTCCTCAATCCATCCCACTCCCTCCTACCCTCCTGCCTGTCTGCTTCTACAGATCTTAGAGTTCCCTTTGGTTTGTCTCCTCCACTCCACTTGTTTTGATTACCCATAATATCAACCTTCAGAAAAAAATCAGAGTAGGTAATGTAGCAAGCCCCAAGTATCTGATTTTTCCTCCTTTTCCTGCTCCTGTGGCTAAGTTTTACATTTGCTACAGTCCCTGAAATGAGTCCCCCCACAGAGAGGTCTCTGCATGCTTAAATTTTTTGAGTTTAGCTTTCTTTGCTTAGGTAATTTTTTAAATGGTATTTTAGTATGCATCATATTTAGTTTTTATGTTTAATGTTTTAGTAAGATTTTGTTACTTTATCTCCTATTGTATTTTTATTCCTTGAAATTTTCATATGTGAATATAACTAATTTATGCCATTTTATACATGACTACCCAATTCCATCTGTCCCTTCTTTCCTGCTATATACCTTTTCCTTTCAGCCAATTTTCTTCCTACTTTTACATCTTCAAGTGGGAATTTTGACTGAAAAGCTTCTTCCCATATAATGATTGCAGTATTTTAAAACTTTGAAATACTGCTTTTCCTTTAAAATATATTAGGGCTGAAATATATTTGAATATGAATCATAAGATGCAAGGTTGATTATCTCTTTTAAAATAATAGTTAATTAAATATCTCAGGACGCTTATACCTACAAACTCAACTGCTTCCCATCTTTCTCTGTAAAGAAATTGAAAGTGCTTTGTGTATGCTAGGTATTGTTCTGCCAAACTAAAGAACAAAACTAATGATGCTAACTCTCAAGAACAAAAAGTTAAAAATAACATAGACACACACATAATGAAAACTCAATGAAGTCTCAAAATAAATATTATAGAACTAGAACCAAGTAGCAAAGTAAATAATTTCATTAATAAAATAAGAAAAAGGCCCCAACTTTATCATGTATGGAAAAAATTTAGACAGATGATTTTACAAAGTGGAAAACCTGAAATGTCCCTATAAATTAGCTTAACATAGGTTTTGTTTATTTAGGACAAATTAAAGAAAAACATATGAAATGATCAAAAAGAGCTCATGAGAAATGAACCAAAAGTTTCCATATGTCTCAGTGATGGTGAATAAATGTTCCCTTTCACACGTTCTTAGCAACATTTGTTATTTGTGTTTGAGCTCTTATTCTGACTGGGGTAAGAGTTCAGGTAGGGGGCTGGAGAGGTGACTCAAGAGGTTAAGCCTCTGCCTTGCAGGCGGAAGGTCCTGAGTTCGGATCCTAGACCCCACGTATAGACGCCAGGCGGAAGCGGGGACCGCCTGCGCTTCTGGTCCTGGTAGGGCAGAGCCTGTGAATCCTGGGGCAGAGTAAACAAGAAGGAGGTGGAGGCGTCCATGGTGGTTCCCGAATTTGCCCGTGGTTCTACACACACACACACACACACACACACACACACACACACACACACAACTGAATAAATAATAATAAAAATGTTAAAAAAAAGAGTTCAGGTAGTACAGGTATTCTACATGAAACTCAATGGGCTACAGATGCAAAAAGACATGAATGTAAAAGGGAGATTGGCTGGAAAGGAGAAAGTATGAAACAGGATAGGATGGCAGGGTGAGAAAAGCATAACCTCATAGTATTCATGTGTAAAACTATCAAATGATTAAAATATATTTTAAAATGATTTAAGAAAGTCATCAGAACCATTCTTTTATTAATTGTCAATGAACGCAATTTACTGAAGAGAAAAGAAAAAATAATCTTATACTGTACATACAGAAAAATATGCATAAATACATAAATGAAAACCAAAACATTCTTGTCCAAACAACATTCACAAGAAAAGTTGTATAATACCATAGATTTCTCTGAAAATTTAGTTTAACTCGTATTTCTTCTGTTCAATACCCATAATAACATTATCTAAACTTGCAAGACTAATTCTTTTAATTCTTTCCATTCTTTTATTTTCTTAAGGTCGTATACTTAAATATAGTGAATTCATAATGAACCATTCTTTATTTTGGTTTCTGCAACTCAGAAATCTGTTCATATAAGATTATATGAGTTGTGAGTAAATTACGTAGGAGAGTGAAAATATAGGAAATCACCCTTCAAAAATATTAAATTTAGTGTTTTTATTGAGTGCAAGTAGAAATATATGTAATAAGCCAGAAAACTAGAAAGGGTTCATTAAAGGAAGAGGATTTAAAAGGATTTTAAAGGAGGGGAGATAGAAAACACAAGTAGAAAAGTTTTAAGGCAGAGGGGGATGAGGGGATAGTGAAGAGAAATAAGGATATGTACTACAGTTACATAGACACTATTTTATTATAAGCCTATTGAAATATGTAACTGAAAAAGGATTGAATTGAGGTGTCTCTCACAGGAGGGAAAGAAAAGGAATAGCAAGAACTGTTTTGAAAGGCTTCTCCTGAAAGGCATGGTGATTAAACACTCATACCAGGTATAATACCTCCAGCTGTTGATCAGGGAGGTCCCAATTGCCTTCATCCATATCCTCATGAATATTCGTTACTTTCTTGTTGATTGACATTCTGAGTGGGCATGTTCTGAGGGAGGAATGAGAACTAGGAAAGAAAAAGTCATCCAAATTGTGATAATCTATTAGGACCCCCCCTTTGCAAAATTATATCACGAGTGTTCCTTTCACAGGAAAAGATCAGCTAGAAACAAACCTACCCTAAAACCATGAAAAGATAGGACCTTATTGTTCTCAAACCTGGCAATTAGTGAAAAGAAAACTTTTCCCTAAAATTTTATAACTACAAGTAAATTCTCACATAAGTTTGAAAATTTGTGACCCAAAGACATTATAATAAAACAAAATAAGTTTGAAAACTCCCTGAGTCGATAATATCTTCAGTTATTTTCATAAGAAAAAATAAATGCTGAATATATAAATGCAATAATAGGGGCTTGAGAGGTGGCTCAGGGATTAAGTCTCTGCCTTGCAAGCAGAAGGTCCCAAATTCTGATCCTAGACCCCACGTATAGACGCCGGGCAGAAGGGGGAGGCGACCTGCGTTTCTGGTCCTGATAGGGCGGAGCCTGTGAATCGCGGGGCAGAGTAAACAAGGAGGAGGTGGAGGCGTCCATGGTGGTTCCCGAATTCGTCCGTGGTTCTACACACACACACATCCATACATACACACACGCATACACGCACAATTGAATAAATAAAAAAACACAATAATATGGAGGCTTCAAAGTATTGTATCACAATAGAAAATAATAGCAATATCATAATTAAAAGAATATTTAACTTTAGATTTGCTTAGTGATAAAGTAAGTAGTTTTAATAAGCTTTAAGACTCAAAATAGGGCTGGGAATATGACTCGGGGATTAAAGCTTTTGCCTCAAGCAAAAAGACCTGAGTTTTGACATCTAGATTGCATGTAAAATGCTGGACAGACTATGATAATGACTTGTAATTCCGGACCTAGAAGGCAGAGCCTGGAAGCCTCAGAGGAAAACCACAAGGTTGAAGAACATACCAGAATGATTCCTGATGTCGCCCTTGAGTCTCTACAGACACACACACTCAAGTGGCCTATGATACATACATGTCCTCTAGTATATATATAGACACAGACACAGAGACACACACTCACACACACACACATGCACAAAAGAGAAATACTCAAAAGATATTTTGAAACTATAAACAATATGAAGGGAATTCTCACCAAACTAAGATGAATTTTAGAAAGTATTGAATAGATTTTGAATTAGTTATAAAATTTTAAGTTAGAGAAAAACTTAAAAATGTTGCATAAAAACTGAGAAAAGATCAGGTGAATTAACTACCTAAAATATGAAATAAGGAAGCAAAAGATTGGCACATGATAAATGAAGGTTAGATGATAGGAAGTGCAGAATGAAAAAGCATACCATAGCTGTATTATCAGTTTAGAGGTAATAATACAAAGAATAAGAGAGAAGGAATACTCAGAAACCAGTGAGAACTTCCCAAAATACATATAAGATACCTATATCCAAAAAAAATCATACAATATTCTTTTTAGAACTACAATTAAGGCATATCACAAAGAAATATCAAGAAGACAAAGACAAAAAGTAAATATCAAAATTCACCAGAGAAAATGACTGATTAGTTTCAAAAGGATTAGCAATTAGACCAGCAGCTGACTTCTCAAAAGTAATGACGAAAGGCAAAACACACTTGAATAGAGTTTTAAATGTGCTGTCAGGGATAAACTGGCAATCCACATTTCAAACTCTTAACAAACATTTGTCTTTTAAGAACAAGAAAAAGATGTAATAATCTGTACAGCTTACTAAATACTGAAAAAACTACACTTGGCAGAAATATTAGATAGAAAAGAGGACGCTTTTGCTGTGTAGAAACTGTTTAGTTTCAGGTAATCTCATTCATCTTTTTATTTTATTATCTGTATTTTTGGTATCACATCCAAGAAAGTTGCTAAGTTCAATGTCTGGAGAATGTTTTATGGTTTTATGATTTCATGTCTTAGTTTTTAACTTATTTTGGTCTCATTTTTAATGACATGAGACATTAGTTAGTACCATCTGTAGACAGCCAATTTTGTTAACACTGTTTATTGAAAAGTCAGTTGCCCATGCATGTTTAGGTTTATTTCTCAGTATCCCTTCAGCTCCAATAGTCTATTATCTGATTTTTATTTCAATATTTATTATGCTATTGTGATTACTAAAAATTTGTCATGTATTTAGCCATCAGGAAGTGTGCTGCTTCTGATTTAATCCTGTTTTTGCTTAAGAATTTGCTGACTCTTTTAGATTTTCTTTCAGCTACTTACAAATTTAAGGATTTTGATTTCTATTTCTCTAAAATTCATTAAAAGTTTGAAAGATTATCCTGAAGCTCTGCATTGTTTTCAGTGAATAGTGTGGACATAGCAACACTATGTTCACAATTACATGAATTTTTTCAAAGTGGAATAACTTTCAAATAGTGCAGTTTTCCATATTTTTATACTGTTTTATACTTCAGGAGTTAATTTTATCCAGTTATTCGAACAATTTGTATAATGTATTCTACAAATTCTTACCTGGAAAGTCCACTGACTACTAATATAACTGCTCCTATTTATAAGGTTAGGTAGGACGTTGTACTCTTTCTCAAACACAATTCTAAGACGCAAACTCAAGTGAGAGATACACAGCCACTTCATACAAAGTCTGTGCACATGCTACCTAAAAGATTTAGCCTAATTCCATCAACTAATTCATCCTTATGTACTATATAAGAATTCTAACAATGTTAGGAACAATTTGGGGATCAAAGTTCACACAGATTACATGTTGGTACTTTTTTCTATCTATTGTCCATTTTTTCAATTCATATGCATAAAGATCCTGATCCTTTGGTAAATTTTCATCCTCAGTCATTTTTCTATTACTTGAAGGTAGGGGTTTCCTTCTGGCTTTTTATGTCATTAAGAGTTAAAATAATTAAAGACTTGCTTAGGGTATGTTATTAATACCAATGTCACAATTGAAGAACTTGAAATCTGGACACAGTCATGAAGAATTAGCAGTTGAGTTAAGCCCTGTTCAAGATTGCAGAAGATTATCTAATTGATGGGAAGGACCCAACGCATTGGATTAGATAGAAGGAGATGATCACAGGAATTGGCAATCTTTGGCACACTTGGACAGCCATACTGGTCTGGCAAGTAAGAATTGTTACTCTCTCAGTAATGGATATGGCGCGATAATCCCTTTGGCCCCAGATGTGGATATGAATTCTGCAGCCAGGCTGGATTAAGATAAAGAACCAGAGAATCACAAGAAAGAATAAAACTCCTTGTTTGCCTTAAGCCATTTGTTAATGAAATTATTGATGATGTGCAGGCAGACAAGCTGCTCTAATGTTGGGGACATAAAATGGCTATCTCTATCAAACTACAATGGGGTCAGGTTACCAATGACCCACAAGTGTCTATTTTTTTCCACTCCTTAGGAATAACGTAAGAACTTCCAATCTGTTAGGTTGAATTCATTGACTATTCAATTTTTTACTGTCCTCCTGTGAGTCATTCTAATTTTCTAACATCTTTTTTATTCCAGAAGAGGACTGTAAACCAACAAATACAATGTGGTGTTTTGAAATTTTGTCTGATTTTACAAAAAGCCATGATACCCTAATCTAAAAGGACCTCACAACATTCACTATGATTTGGTTATACGAAGTAACCAAATATTCAAACTGTCATAAAGTCAATCTGTCATTCCTTGTATGCACATCACATCACTACATCTGAGAAGATTCATTGGTTTAAAGTAGAGAAGGGACAATGTCTATTTTTATAACAAAAAATCTCAACAATGTATTTTGTATTATTTGCTGTGCCTTCAGAAAAAAATCTGTTGTATATTTGGACAATATATAACTATTTTGATTATTCAGAAATAAAATATGACTGCAGCATCGAGAATGGAGCATGAAGAATGTTTAACATTTAATTGTATTTACAATTTATTAATACAATTTGGTTATTTGATTTATAAATGCACCTTCTGGTACAGTAGTTTTTTGGCTTGTACACACACACACACACACCAGAAACTCACACATACCTCCTTCCTGGACTACTTTATTAATAACTATAAATCATAGAATAATATGCTTTTAACAAAGGAAGGATTTTTTTTTTACCATAACAGTCTTGAAACCATTGGTTGTACCCGAGGCAGGCTAAAGCCTCAGCTTGTCACCATGCCTCCTTCACTTGCACTTTAACTATCACCAATGAAAAGAGCAAATGGGTTGCATTTCATTATTTGACTTTTCTTATGGATCTAGTAGACCAACTATTTGGGACATAGATCCAAATTTAAATTTCCCTGGTAACTTTCACCTGTAGTGACCAATAGCCACCTGCGCATTCGAGATTTCATCACTGATCTCATGATCTTCCTTCCTCCCAATATTGACTTCATGTTCAGTGAAACGGTGTCTTTCACTTTGTTATAGCAGTAGGCTTCAGAGTGATATCAGTAAAAGAAGAATGAACATGGATGAATTCTCACATAAACCAGTTATAAGCTCCAGATAACTATTTCCAATAGACTCTGATGGATGCATTTATTTATCTCAGCCAAGAATGCACAACAACACAATTAAAGGGTTTCCCACAACCCTGATGGATTTTGATATAGAGGGATTTTTATTAAAACTGTTCAAGAAATCATGCATCACTTACATAATACTGCAGCTCCCCAATCAGATTAAAAATGGTATAACTATCTGCTAGCATAAATTCTCTTATTAGACTAGTGTCAAATGGTCCAATGACTCAGACATACAAAACTTTTTTTCAGTTAGATTATCCAAAGCTTCCATTGCTCACTTTCTAGGTGCTTAACTAGGGTGTGTTCTTGATAGGATTTTCTTATGGATGCACAAGTTTTTAGCATCCTAGGTCTACTGTCCTTCACAATAACCTCAATAGTAAAAACATATATGAACTCTCAGAAGTAGAAAACTACAAGGGAACCTCACATAGAGTTACAGGTATATAGGTACTGAATCCATGGTTACATATATCTCTTAATGGTCAAGTGAGTCTTGTCTAGGAAAGATAAATAAAACAATTCAATACATTCCACAAATGAATGAGAAAATTTGAATAAAAATCTCCATATATGGAGTAAAGGTCCTGAATAAAATTTTAAAGATATTGATGCAAAATTTCTAACGATAAAAATGTAAGAATGCTTTCTTAATCTAACAATGAATATCTTGCTAAAATCTACAGCAAGCATAATTTTAATAGCAAAACTTTAGAATTTTTAAATAATTTTAAAATTTTTTTAAAATTTATTCAATTGTTCATGTGTGTGTGTGTGTGTGTGTGTGTGTGTATGTATGCACGCACGTGTGTGCAGAACCACAGGCGAATTCGGGAACCACCATGGACCGCCTCCACCTCCTTGTTAACTCTGCCCCGGGATTCACAGGATCCACCCTCCAGGACCAGAAACACAGTCCGCCCCCGCTTCTGCCCAGTGTCTATACATGGGGTCTAGGATCCGAACTCAGGACCTTCTGCCTGCAAGGCAGAGGCTTAACCACTGAGCCACCTCTTCAGCCCCTTTAAATAATTTTTATAGGGAGAAAGACCAAATAATTTCTTGTCTTTAGATTTAAAACATATCAATGCATTTCTAAACAAAAAGCTTAATGATTAGAGAATACAGAATAAAATTAAACTGTTTTAGTCATATTTATAATGATGCATACATAAAGCTCATTATCCTAAAACTGTTTGGCAATTTTGTTTTGATATTAACTATAACAATATGTAAATTCAACTTTAATTAAATTTATATATTTTTTATTTCTTCCACTCATACGAAGTTGATAAGTACCCCCATTCCCCTCCCTCCCTCCACTGGACCCCTTGCTCCCTCAACCCTTTTCACCTTCCTTTCCTCCCCTCCCTCATTTTCTCCCAGTGCCCCGTTTCCTATAATTCCTGGAGCATCCTTTAGTGCGCATGTCAAACTTCCCTCTGGGTCCTCCTCTCTGATGGAGTGTAGGGTCTCAGTAGCATTGCCTAGAGCTCTTTTTTGTGCTCCCTTTTAGTATAGGAATATTATTGTGACTGTTAATTCCTTCCCTTTAAGGAATTAGTGCCTGTGATCCATGCTAGACTTTGGGGGTTCAATGATATGTTGGTCATTGTGCAGGTCATGCAAAGTCCTATTATGATTACTTCGGCCCTAACGTGTATGGAATATCTTGCATATCATTGCTCCTCCCCATCTTTAGGCTCTTATAATCTTACAGCCCCCTCTTCCACAAATTTTCCTGAGCTTTAAGATGGGGAGAGATTAGGCTGGCCTGGTTCCAACTGGTTGATATAGAGTCTCTGATTTTCTGAATTAGGGCAGGTTGATTTTTTTTTTCAGTTTTGCTGTTCCTGCATTGCTCTTGGCTCCATACTGATAGGTATTGGATATCACCCCCTGGCCAGAGATAAAAGACTGTTAAAACAGAGTCTTATTACAAGAGTAGATTCAATGGTAGATGAAATAAGAATAGGAGACCACTGTGGGGGGGGTCAGTCTCCCATTTGCTGGATGTTTACCTTCTATCTGCCAGACTCTATGCCCTCCTTTTCTGGTGAGATCATACCCCATCAGATGCAACTGACCAGGAAGGAAAGTCTGCAAGCTTAACCAGATGACTCATTACTTACTTGCAGTACTTGATGGTGGCCTATTTTCTCTGCTGTAGCATGATCCCCTCTCTCCTTGTTTCTGGTCTGACCCAACTTCCTCTTCCCTCCCTGCTTATAATCTTTGCAATCACTGTAGGTATTACAGAGATTTACTTTGAGTGTGTCACTACATGGGTTTGCTATCGGATCCACTTATTAGGGACTATATATGACACTTAATTTTCTGTGTCTGGGATACTTCACTCAATATAATTGTTTGTAATTCCATCCATTTCCTGGCAAATTGCATTAATTCATCATTTTTGATGGCTGAATAGTATTCCATTGTATAAATGTACCACATTTCCCTTATCCACTCGTCAACTGTTGGGCATTTGGGTTGATTCCATGATTTTGCTTTGTAAACAGTGCTGCTATGAACATAGTTGTGCTTCTGCTATTGAGGTGAATTTTGCTGTATGGGGGATTATTCCCAAAAGTGGAATAGCAGGGTCATATGGCATTTCAATCTTTAATTTCTTTAAGAATCACAAGACGGCTCACCAGAGTGGTTGTATGAGCCTGCATTCCCACTAGCAATGTAGGAGAGTTCCCTTCTAGCCATATCCTCTCCAGCATCTGGTGCTGTTTGTATTGTGGACTTTTGCCATCCTGACTGGGATGAGATGATATCTCAGGGAGGTTTTTATTTTGCATTTCCCTGATGGCTAAGGATGTGGAACATTTTTTAGGATATTTGTTAGACATTTCAATTTCTTCCCTGGTAAAGTTTCTTTTGAGTTCCAAGGCCCATTTTTTAATTGGGCCATTTGTTTCCTTGGTGTTTAATTTTCTAAGTTCTTTGTGCACTCTGGAAAATAGAGCTCTACAAGATATGTGGTTAATGAGGATTTTCTCCCATTCTGTGGGTTGCCTTTGTGCTCATCTTACAATCTCTTTATCTGAACAGAAGTTCCTTAATTTCATAAGATCCCATCTGTTGAGTGTTGGTTGTATTGACTGTGCTATTTGGATTTTTCAGTTAGGAACTGTTGGCCTAGTCCAATCAGCTCACAGCAGTTTCCCACCCTTTGAACTATGGTTTTTATAGTCTCTGGCTTTATATTGAGGTACTTGATCCATCTAGAATTAATTCTTGTACTTGGTGACAAGTATGGGTCCAGTTTTAATCTTCTGCATGTGGACATACAGTTTTGCCAGCACCATTTGTTGAAGATGCTTTTCTTTTTCCATTGGATTTTTTTGGGCCCCATTGTCAAAGATCAAATGGCTGTAATTTTATGGGCTTATATCTGTGTCTTCAACCCGTATCCATTGATCTGTGTGTCTATTTTGGAGCCAGTACCAGGATATTTTTATAACTATGGATTTGTAGTCTAGATTAAGGTTTGGTATGGTGATACCTCCAACAACATATTTGTTACTCAGGATTGTTTTTGCTATCCTGGGTCTTTTGTGCCTCCATATGAATTTTGAGATTGTTTGATCAACCTATTTAAAGAATTGCTTTGGGATTTTAATTGGTATAGCATTGACTCTGTATATTGTCTTTGGTAGGATGGTCATTTTTATGATATTGATTCTGCTAATCCAGGAACATGGCAGGTCTTTCCACCTTCTGGTGTCTTCTGTAATTTCTTTCTTTAGGGTTTTAAAGTTTTCATCGTAAAGGTGTCTTACTACTTTGGTTAGGTTTATACCAAGGTATTTCATTTTTTTAGCAACTATAGCAAATGGCATTTTTTTCTCTCAGGGCTTTTTCACTTCTTTCATTCTGGGCATATAGAAATGCCACTGATTTTTGCACATTTATTTTCTATCCTGCCACCCTGCTGAACTTCTGTTTTAGTTCCAGGAGTTTCTGGTGGAGTTTTTAGGATCACTCAGGTATAAGATCATGTCATCTGCAAATAGAGATAATTTGATTTCTTCCTTGCCAAATTGAATCCCTTTTATCTCTCTTTCTTGTCTTATTGCTTCAGCTAAGACTCCAAGTACAATATTGAATAGAAGTGGTAAGAGTGGACAGCCTTGTCTTGTTCCTGATCAAAGCGGGAATGCTTCAAATATTTCCTCATTGAGTATAATCCTTGCTGTTGGCTTGTTGTATACAGCTTTTATTATATTGATAAGGGTTCCTTCCATTACAACCATCTCTAGGGTTTTGATCATAAAGGGATGTTGGATCTTGTCAAAAGCTTTTTCCGCATCTATTGAGAGTATCAGTGGTCTTGGACTTTGGACTGGTTTATATGGTGAATTATATTTATCAATTTGCATATGTTCAACCAACCTTGTGTGCCTGGGATAAAGCCTTCTTGATTCCTGTGCATAATCTTGTTGAGAATCTTTGCATCTTTGTTCATCAAAGAGATTGGCCTATAGTTTCCTTTTTTAAGTGTATCTTTATTAGGTTTCGGGACTAAGATGATTTATTAGCTTCATAGAAAGAATTTGGTAGTGTTCCTTCTTTGCTATTCGATGGAAGAGTTTAAGGAGTATTGGTGTTATTAGCTCCTTAAATGTCTGGTAGAACCCTGTGCTGAATCCATCTGGTCCAGGACATTTTTTGGTGGGAATATTTGAAATTACTTCATCAACTTCCTCATATGTTATAGGACTATTTAAATAACTCACAACTTCCTAATTCAATTTAGGTAATTTTTGCTTACTTAGGAATTCACCCTTTATTTTGTGTTGTCCAAATTTCACATTGTGTAAGTTTTTGAAATATGATGTTATAATTCTCTGGATTTCTTGGGTATCAGTAGTGATAACTCCATTTTCATTTCTAATTTTGTTAATTTGGGTTTTCTCTCTCTTGCTTTTGGTTAATTTAGCTAGGGGTGTATCAATCTTATTGATATTTTCAAAGAATCAGCTTTTTGACTGGTTGATTCTCTGTATCATTTTCCTTATCTCAATTTTGGATATTTCTCCTCTGATTTTGCTAATCTCTTGTCTTCTACTGCTTTTGGGATCAGATTGCTCTAGTGTCTCTAAAACTTTAAGCTGTATTGTTAAGTTATTTACTTGTGATGTTTTTATTATTTTATGTAGCCATTAAGAGCTATGAACTTACCTCTAATGACAGCTTTCATTGTGTCCTCAAGATTTTGATAATTTGTATTTTCATTATCGTTCACTTTCAGGAAATCTTGAATTTCCTTTGTAATTTCTTCCTGAATCCAATTCTCCTTTAGCATCATAGTGTTTAGTTTCTAGGAGTTAGTATGTTTTTTGTTGTTTGCTGTGTTGCAGATGTCAAGCTTTAGACCATGGTGGTCTGATAGAGTACAAGCTAGAATTTCAACTTTCCTGTACATGTGGAGATTCGTTTTGTGGCCTAATATGTGATCTATTTTGGAGAAAGTTCTGTGTGCTGCTTAGAAAAATGTGTATTCATTGTTAGATGCATGAAAAGTTTCGATAGAGATCTGTAAGGTCCATTTCAGTAAGAGTTTGATTAAGTTCTAAAGTGTCTGTTAAGTTTTTGAACTGTTGATCTATCTCATGTTGTGAGGGCAGTGTTGAAATCCCCAGGAATTATCATTTGGGGGTTGATTTCTTGCTTATAAACTGTAGGGTTTGCTTAATGAAAGTGGAGAAGCCTGTATTAGGTGCATATATGTTCAGTATTGTGAAGTCTTCCTAATGAATTGTACCTGTGACTAAAATGTAGTATCATCTGTGTCTCTTATGATTTTTTTTAGTCTGAAGTCCACTTTGTCCAATAGCATAATAGCTACTCCTGCCTGTTTCCCGGTTCCATTAGCTTGCAGAATTTTGGACCAGCCTTTTATTTTTAGGATGTGCCTATCTTTTGTAGTTCGAGATGAGTTGCCTGAAGGCAGCAGATTGATGGATTGTGGTTTTTAATCCAAGTTTGTAATCTGTGTCTCTTGATTGGTAAGTTAATTCCATTGACATTTAATATTATAATGGAGAAATTATTCTTAATTCTAGACATTTTTTATGTTTAGTGGCTTTTTTAATTGTATTCTTTGGCTTTTAGGTTTTGGTGGTATTATAATTTCCTTCTGTAAGGCCTGGTTTGGTAGACATATAATTCTCCAACTTTTTATGCTGGAAAACTTTTCTTTCTCCCTTGATCATTACAGATAATTTTGCTGGGTATATCAGCCTGGGGTGACATTTTTGCTCATTCAATACTTGAAGTACATCTCTCCCAGCTCTTCTTGCTTTTTACTATTTCCATTGAGAAGTCATTTGTTATTTTAATAGGTTTACCTTTAAAATGACCTGTTTTTTTTCCCTTTGAACCTCTCAGCACCTTTTCTTTATCTTGAATGTGGAGTGTTTTAACTATTATTTGCCATGGCGAGTTTCTATTTTGGTCATATCTGCTTGGAGTGCAGAATGCCTCTTGTATATGGATGGGCCTCTCTTTTTTTAGATGAGGAAAGTTTTCCTTGATGATAATTTGAAAATTTTCCTCAGGTGTGGTATTCTGGGATTCTTGTTCTGGTATTCCATGCATACGCATGTTAGTCTTCTTCAGGGTGTTCCATAACTCTTGAATATTCCTCTCAGGCATCTTTTTGGCTTTAACTACCTCTTCCATTGAAGAGGTTAATACTTCCACCTTGTCTTCAATATCTGAAATTCTATTTTCTGCTTCATTAGTTCTGCTGATTAGACTCTGTTGAGTCCTGGGTTGAAGATAACTTGTCCTTTAGTTCAATTTTAAACTGTACTTGAGACTGTTTTAACTGCTCTATTACTATTTTTGTTTCTTGAACTGTTTTTCTCAACTCTTCCAAGTGTCTGTTGTGTTCCTGTTCAAAGTGGTTGATGCGGTTATTTCAAGCTGATGGAAGTTACCTGTGAAGCAGGGTGATCAGCAGCAGGTGGTCTGGCGAGCAGGTGGGCTGGCAGGTGGACCAGAAAGAGCTAATTAAATTTATATTGATAAAATTGATAGAATATACAATTTAGAGCAAGATACAAATCATGACAGAAAGGAGATATAAGAAGATCACAGAAGTTGAGAAAATTAAAAGAAAAATTGAAAATACTATAGGTAATTTTTAATTTCTAAATACATAGTAATAGTGTTTACAGACAAAACTTGCAGTACATATGTATAATATCTCAGAAATAGATATTCTTTGTCTATCAAATACTTTCTTTGAAAAAACATACAAACTAAACATGGCATAAAATTATAGATATCAGTGAAGAAATTATGCATGTAAGGTAGGGGTGTAGTTTTGTAAAGTGATAGAATAAAGAACCAGATTAGTTAGGAGCAATAGAAGGTATCCTAAGATTACTAATTATTCTCAGTTTCCTTAATTGTTTATGGATATGCTAATGTTTCTTATACATTTGCTTATTTAAATCTAGATATCAGGAACTAGCTGCAATTTTTTAAAGTGATAAAATATGACGTTTGTTAAATGGGTCAAGATTATTTCTCTCTTTTTTGGAGTGTTCTCCCATTTATTTTTCTACTTATTTGGACTAAGTAGAAATAACAGATTATACTACACATATTGCACACTTTATATTTTGAAAATGACAGTGTTACACCATAGCCTTGAATAGCTCTTTGGTTTTTGGCTTAGCACACTGTGCATCTCTTGTATTAGTTGCTATTCTCATTGGTATGACCTAAAAACAATATGAAACCATTTAAAGAAAAAAGAGTTGGTTTTGGTTCATGGTTTAGGAGTGATCAGCCTGCCTTGGAAAAGGCATGTGGAGTTCATGGAAACAGGGGCAACTCTAACCAAGGCAGCACAAGTGTGAATCACCTGTTCACAGCATGGCTGAGCAGGAAGCAGCGAGTTGGACCAGATCGAGCCCCAGGTACAACCTTCAAATGCCATCCCCTGTGACCTATTTACACTGCTCAGACATCACTCCTAAATTTTCCAGTGCCTTCAATCAGTATCACAGGTAACAAATCAAGCATTTAAAGAAAGTATATGTGAGGGACATTTCAAATTTATACCAGCATAGTTTCCCACTTGGACTATTTAATAATAAAAATTAACAATTCCTAAATATAGACAGTATCAATTTGTATATTTGAAATACACTGATATTTATTGATTTACTTGCTATATTGGAGACTGAACTTTGAGCATCACACATGCTAGGTAAGTTCTCTGCCACCAAGGTATGTTCTCAGCCTCCATTTGAATATTTGAAAAAGTCATGAAATATCATTGCTTAATAACACTATTAAAGTAAGTTACCGTTTTAATTTTAACACCGTCAAATCCTATTTTATACTAGTCTTTGTGCGACTAAACTGGAAAGCTAGAGAAATCAATACATGACTTCAAGTGTTTTGTTCTGTTTTGTTTTTCCTCTGTATCTTATTTCTTTGACCTTTAAAAGCTTTCAGTGGTGAACCTAGCTTTCAGGAAATGATTGAGTACTCATAAGATAGTTTTGCTGCCATTTTTATAAGATCAATCTGAGATGTTTTATGTTTTGAATGATGAAAACATTGCCTCAGAATCCTATTTTATTGTTTTCCAAAAACAGAGCCAGGCTTTTATCTAATAATGTATTCAGGGCAAGAATAAGTAAGTATGTTCTGTATCAATATACAAATATGAAAACATTTTTAAAAAGAGCAACCAGAACTTTCTAGTTGGTAAACTTTGAAGAGATTCAAGATCAATATTAGCAACTTTCAGCCAATAGTTCTTTGAAACTAATATGTACCTTAAAAAACTAAATGAAAACAGTCAGTTCTATACTTTGCTCCCATATTAGTTATTTTGTGGGATACAGTTAGAACAGTATATACAAAGCATGACTCTTCTGTATCTTTGACAATTATTTTATCATATTATCCCTTGCTTATTCTATATAAATGAGACTCATATAAGTTGTGGAAAAACAAACATGTATGTCATCTTCCATGGTAGAGAATAATTAATCAATTTTTCTTTACCAAAGAAAATAGACATGCTTATATTTTTTTCATTCTTACCATTAGCAGATTAGTAATCACTTTACATAGAAACATTAGTTTTGGAACATTTTTGAGCATAAAAAGTTTTATCATTGTGCTGTCAAAGAATGGTAGATTGGGATACTAAAAATAATTGATGTCACTATTAAAAAAAAAAGTCACCCTCAGGCCAACATTACCATGAAATCACAGGATTATAAAATGTGTTTTTCTGGGAATTTTTCTGATATTTAAAAGTGGCAGTGCTGTATATATATTTCACTTACAATGTGTAACAGTTACTCTTAACTATTGCTATGAGAGAATGCCCAAAAGTTAAGCAACTTAAGGGAGAAATGGAGATTTATTCATCTTATAGGTCCATAGGGGACATACAGTCTTTCATGGTGGTGATGTCATGGATGTCTGGCCAAGTATGGTCAGGCTAAGTCACTCCCATCCATGAGGCTGAGAGCTAGCTTCAAAACTGTAAAGACAGACTTCTCCTGGAGGTAGAGTGGGACTAATCCATCTTAAACCCACCCTTTGTGACCACCTTCCTCCAGCAAGACTCCACTTTTCAAGGTTCCATGGCCTTTCCAAACACATGAGACTGTGGGGGACATATTTCAAACCATGACACAATGAAAAGCAAATGTCCATGGCAGTATAGTTATACAATCTCCATTTAGGGGAAAACATTCACTATAGCTAAAATGATAGAAGAATGGCCTCCCAAAGAATACCCCACTCTAATTCTTGGAACCAACCAATCTGTTGGTTTGCATACTAACATTCAGGAATGAATAAACTAAACTCTTCAGTGGGAAGATTATCTGGATAAACTCATCACAAAAACTTATATATATGAAAACAGGAAGAAAGAGGATCAATAAAGGGAGATTTTTAAAAAGGAGAAATTGGACAAAAAATAAAGATCCAGGGGTTGCAGAGGTGGCTCAGGGGTTAAGCCTTTGCCTTGCAGGCGGAAGATCCTAAGTTTGGATCCTAGACCACACATATAGATGCCAGGCGGAAGTGAGGGTGGCCAGCGTTTCTGGTCCTGGTAGGGTGGAGTCTGTGAATCCCTGGGCATAGTAAAGAAGGAGGAGGTGGAGGTGTCCATGGTGGTTCCCGAATTCGCCGTGGTTCTACACACACACACACATACATACATACACACACACTCACACACATACATACACACACGCACACACATACATACACACACGTACAATTGAATAAATGAAAAAAAAAATAAAGATCCAGACAGAGTTCACATCCAAATAAAATTACAAATTTTTAAAGTCTATAAGGATGTAAAGATTTGGTAGTTGTATTCCGATGAGGAAATCCCATCACCTCACTAAGGTTGAATGCCAAGAACTGGCAGAAATTAACAAAATATTCAACTCATGATATTATGATATTCCAAAAAGGAAACTAGAGGGGAGGAAAGGAAATGAAAGAAATAAAAAATTAAGTGGTGGAAATTAAGATAAATGAGTTGGAACTGTGATAAGAAAATAGTAATTGCCTACAAACTTCAGACTTGTCATTACAAGTAATTAGACAGGGCCGGAGAGATAGCTCAGGGTTTAAGACTTTGCATCCCAAGCAGAAGGTCCTAAATTCAAATTCCAAGTCCCACATAAAAATACCAAGCAGAAAGGGCAGCAACCTGCATTCTGGCCCTAGTGCACAGAGCCTGGGAAATCCCAGAGCCAGCAAAAAGGAGGCAGAAGCAATTCAGGATAATTATTAAAATCACCCTTGGTCCTTCACAGAAATACACAGTGTCCTCTAATACAAACACAAATAATAAATAAATAAATAAATAAATAAATAAATAAATAAATAAATAAATATTAAAAAATAAATACAAGTACTTAGAAAAATTTAATAAAAATATAGAATCTGAAAATAATAGTAAAAATTATAAGGAAATATGATGGTTTGAATTGACACAACAAAAATACAAACTGAATGGCTTTCACATAGTAACAGTTGTGGAGTTTGGAAGCCAGGTGATACTAACCGATAAGGGTACTAACTATGGTTCATTGTTCATGTGGCTTTTCTTGATGTGAGAGATAATGTTTCTGCTCATCTTTTGTAAAGTCACCAATCCTCTCAGATTATAGTTCTGCTCTTATGGTATCGTTAACCTCGACTATCTCCAAATACCCTACTTTTAAGTATGCACTCCTTAGGGATCATAATGGCAACATATGGAATTGGAAGGACACCATTTGGTCCATAGCATCTATAAACTTTCACCTTTAATCCTCTCAAAATTGAAGTCCTTGCTATATAAAAAGTATTATCATCTACATAAATAGTCCTGAAAGTTTAGTTATTCTAACATGATCTAAATAGGCTATGGGTGACTCTTAGGTAGAAGTTCTCCTGAGGGCCTATCTTTACTAGCCATGAACCTGCAAACACAAGCTAGGTACTTGCTTCCAAAATAAAATGTAGAATAGATATAAAATAGGCATTTCTGTTCCAAAAGTGAGGAATGGAAAGAAAGAAAGAACCAAAGAGTTTCAAGTGAGTCCAGAATCTAGCAAGACAAATTCCACTGGATTTTAAGACACAAAATAATGCTTTCTGGTGGTCCACCCTCCAGGTTCTTAATGTTGATCATCAAAGCTTTTGATGTGTGTCTTTGTTATGTGATTCATCCAGACTGGATCCATTCCAAAATTTTTACTTAGATCTCTCCTAACTCTCCTAAATATAAAATTTAATTATTTGGGTTGAGAGATATGTAAGAGGTTAAGCTTCTTCCTCAAAAGCAGAACCTGAGTTCAGATCCCTAATCCCATTTAAAAATGCCAGGCAGAAATGGCAGTATCCTGCACTTTCAACCCTGGAAGATGGAGCCCACAGAACTCCAGCTCAAAGCCAAAAGGAAGTAGAGCAATTCAGGTAGATACCCCAAATCACTGTTGGGCCTTGATGCAGTACCCTTGATACATACAGATACAAAGCATTCAAATGCTTTGCTACTTATCAAAGATTGCCTTCCAACTAGTTTTCTATTCCAAATTTCTCATTTCTTAATAACATCTATTGAACTGCAGCTAACTTTTCTAGTGTATGCTTCAATTTTTTCAGCCCCTACTGATCATCTCAAAACAAATTCTATACGCTTAGGTGTTTACTACATCAAACAGACTTGTTATAAGGGATTATCTCACATGATTAAGAAATCTATGATGCCCCAAGATCTACAGTCAGCATATAGGAGAGCCTGAAGACTCAGTATGCAGTTGTTGTACTAAAGCAGGGAAGCTTGAAACTCAGGAAAAAATCTTTTAATTCAATGCCAAAGACTTTAAAATATTCTAGTTCAAGTAGTCATAAAAAAGTTCTACAATACTTACTTTTCTTGTTGCTGTGACCAAACATTCAACAAGATATAGCACAAGGAAGGATGGTGTATTTTGACTGACATTTTGATGGGATACAGTTCATCATGGAAAGAAAGGTAGACACATGGCAGCAAGAGCATGAGATAACATCTGCTTTCTTAAGATTTGCAGTCCATGCAAATAAGTAATGAGACATCTGGTTAACCTCACAGACTTTCCTTCCTGGGCACTTGCAACTGATGGGTTTGATCTCAACAGAAAGGGAGGGCATAGAGTGTAGAGGGCATCCTGCAAATGGGAGACTGACCCCCCACCCACCGCAGTCTCCTACTCTTATTCCATTTATCTTTGAATCTACTCTTATAATAAGACACTATTTTAACAACCTTTCCTCTCTGGCTAGGAGGTGCCATCCAATACCCATCAGGATGGAGCCAAGGGTGGTCCAGGAACAGCAAAAATGGAAGAAGAAAAAAAAAGAATAACAAATCATCATCAGAGACCCTACATTAATCACCAGGAACCAGGCCAAACTAATCTCTCCCCATCCTAAAACTCAGGGAAATTTGCAGAAGAGAGGGTGATAAGATTGTAAGAGCCTCCAACACCTGTCACAAACACAGGGACCAAGTTCTAAGTTCCTTCTTCTGCTTCTGGTACATGAACTCTACTGTTGGGAGCTGTACATTATTTTAATCTCCGGAGTCATGGCTTTATAGACAGAACAGCAATTGTGTCCCCTGGTTTAAGATGTGGAAACGAAGAAGACAAGACCATCTGTCAGCTGATGTAAGATCGGAGGTGGTGCTGAGTGACCCTTGGTCCTCCTGGGCTGTTTTGCTGACTTGTGATGCGCATTGCCAAATTCATGAAACTCATCGCGGGTGGGATGCGTAACAGCAAACCTTTCGAGACACCTCCTGAGCACGATGCAGGAAGCGCGTGGTAAGCAGTGCGGAAATATGGCCGAGCTGCTCGTGCCCACGATCTAGCCTGGGAGGCCCGAGAAGCACCAGGTCTGGCTTTGCACAGGCCACGACAGTGGTGCTGGGCCGGCGTTCCTCATGTGACCAGGTCGCCATTCACAGGAGCCAAACACCCTAGGATTTTGTTGGCAGCGTCTGAATTGACTGAGCGTGTGGAGGTAGTGGATTCGGACATATTGAGCTTTTTTTATGATCATTATAACCCTTGTTGGATTCAGTTTGATATAGATATGCTCAGGATGTACAAACTAATCAGGCTTCAATATTTATCCCATTACCTCATCAGTAATACTACATTTTGTTAGCTATTTATTGATTATAATGTTAGATTCAAATTCTGTTCTGAATGTGAGTGAATACTTTAGAAAAGCTTTGAGTTTTTCACTATGAAATGCAATGGCATTTGATAGGCACTAGTAGCCAGTTAAAACGATGATACTGACTTATTTGACTTTGATACTTCATTTTAATGTTTGTAACTGCACAGCAGAAAAAGCTGCCATTCATGGTTGAGTTTTTCTTGAAAGCACAACTTGAAATGTTTAGATAATAAATGACATTTTTTTTTGCTTTGGGAAAAAAAAAGATTGTAAGAGTCTAAAGATAGGGAGGAGCAATGATATGCAAGATACTCAATACGTTAGGGCTGAAGTAATCATAATAAGACTTTGCATAACCTGTGCAATCACCAACGTGTTATTGACCTCCCAAAATCTAGCATGGATCACGGGCTCTAAGATCCTTAGAGGCAAGGGATTAATAGCCTCAATAGTACTCTATACTAAAGGGGAACACAAAAAAGAGCTCTAGGGAATGCTACTGAATCCCTATACTCCATCAGAGAGGAGGACCCAGAGGGAAGTTTGACATGCACATTAAAGGAGGCTCTAGGAACGGGCGGGGGGGGGGCACTGGGAGAAAGGGAGGGAGGGGGAAAGGAAGGGGAATAGGAAGGAGGGAGCAAGGGGATCCAGGGAGGGGTAGAGGGAGGCAGGGGGATGGGGTAGCTATTAAATTTGTATAAAAATATTAATAAAAAGATCTACTAAAAAAATAAAAGGCCAGACAACAACCAAAAAAAAAAAAGAAAGAAAAGAAAAGAAAAAAATGATTTGCAATCCAAGATGCAGAGACAGATGGGAAGTAAAGACAGGCTATCAAACTCAAGGTGTGTCCTTCAGGGACTCAGTTCCTCCTGGAGGTTCCAAAACCTCCCAAAATAGAAACTCCAACTGAATAATGGGTATTCAAACAGATGAGCCTGTGATGACATTTCATATTCAAACCATACCAAGTTACCTCTTATTCAGAACTTTGGTTCTGTTCAGAAATTCATTTTGTTGGATAAGTTGCCTCCACATTAAACAAGGCAGACTACAAATTCTTCTGATTCACACGTATTCTTGAATGGTTAACCAAGATCACCCTCACAATTGAACTATATTTGTATCACCAAAAATCTGAGAACTCTATGCCTTTTTTAAGTTAAAGTATAGAATTAATTGCTGCATATATAAAAGATAATTGCAGATATGAAATAACAAGAGGTTCTTTCAGAATCAACAAACAGCATACACAAATTAAGATAATCCAAGTACAGTTTAGCAAAGGTTATATACAGAGTTCAGAAAAATAACATTGTTTCCTTAAATTCCATGGAAGTGTCTTAACAATAAAGCAATGATCATAAAGAAATAAATGGAACTTCAACAAAGGATCTAGAGTAATGAGCACTCATTCTCCCCATCTTCCAGCATCATGATGAAACAAGCACCCTGTGAACTGAATCCAATAAATGCCAGCAGGGGAGGGGTCACTCTGATGGAATCTAAACAGGCTGCTCCACTTAAGTGAAACCTGGTTCCTTTCCCAGATAGTTGTCTTACAATTTTTCCAAGATTTTAAAATATAAGATCACATATTTACATATATTTTAATGTATAATTAATTTTACGAACATACCATAATCTAATGCCAAACTCAGGAAAAGAATTAAAAATCTCATTTAGGATTAAGAACATTTTAAGGTAACTGATAGAGCAAAATTTGTACTAATCTTTTTAAAAAAGTTAAGATATTCATAGTACTATCATAAAGTACTATGCAAGCTATTGAAGGAGAAAATCAATCAATAATTAATCAATCTATAAAAACCTCAAGCTGGAATAATAATCACCCTGGCAAGAGGAAATCACCACTGTAATAGTGGCATGAACATCAAGAATGCAACCAAGAGCTTACTAATTATATTTAAGACCCACTTTTCAGCAGGGATAACATTCCTGGTAGTATAAACTAGAACCCTGGCCCCCCAAAAAAGAAATACTTATGAAAGGTGAAAAACATAGACCTTAGGGAGAATACAAGTTATAAAAATTTAGCTATGAAAATACTGTATCAAGCAGTCTTTTAGCCCCTTTCTCCCTCCCGTGCCTCCGCTCAGCCATTCCCAGGTGAATGAGTCAGTCTGCCAACCAAGCCTCCCAGCCCCCCAGGTTGCCCCGAGTCCCTGCGCCATGCCCCGGCCTGCCTCGGGCTTAGGCCTGGGCCGCACCCTGGGCCCCAGCCCCTTTCTTCCTCCCAACCACCTGTCCGACCAACTGGACAGGACTTGCTCACATTCCTCCATCCCTGGAGCTTGGGAGGGCCACTAAGCCAAGTCCCAGGGCCCAGGTGAAGAATTCTGCCAACAACATCAGCCCCTCTGCCTCTCTGGCCCACTGGGGACCCACGCACCTGGTCTACAGAAGACACACTGCTACTCAGAATTCAATAGAGTCCAAAGAAAATGCAAGCAAAGTTCTAAGGGTCAAAGGCCATACATCTGAAAACCTCTATAATCATCCTATCACATGGGAGAGATTCTTCACATCCAGTCCAAAGATAAGTAAACCTCCCTTTTTTTTCACCTTACTGTTCGTTTCTAACATTAATCACTGTAGATTAACCTTTCCATACAGCCATTTCAAAAACATATACAACTCCAGGGAATACACCACTCACTCTCGCATATCACCAAAATACTACATCGTAAAAGCGCACTACCATACTAATATTCACCCCCTGTCTACTGAACCTGATTTAACTGATGTACTAACAGCCTAATAGCCTCAACTAGGAAATAACAATAACAAAAGACAAACATAACCAACCCCAAGGCAAGCACTAGTAACAACTGCCCAAGTTTGGTAATACCAACTATTTCAGTTCAGTCAAAAACACACAGAAACTGAAAAGCCCTAGAAGACAAAACAGCAATGCCCAAAACAAAGTGCAGATACATGAGAAACAAAACCCAAGGAGACCAATCTCCCACTGAAAGAATCAACCCCTTAAGGATGGATTCCAACCAGAACAAATTCTCAGAAAATAACCAAGAAAGCTAGACCCAAGACAATAACTTTCAAAGTATGATCATTACAATGATTAATACTATGAAACAGGAAATCCAAGAGGAATTAAACAACCGCATCAACCACTTTGAACAGGAACACAACAGGCATTTGGAGGAGTTGAGAAAAACAGTTCAAGAAATAAAAATAGGCATAGAGCAGATAAAACAGTCTCAGGCAGAGTTTAAAATTGAACTAAAAGGCAAGCTATCTTCAACCCAAAACTCAACAGAGAGTCTTATCAGCAGAACTAACGAAGCAGAAAGTAGAATTTCAGATCTTAAAGACAAAGTGGGAGAATTAACCAGCTCAATGGAAGAGGTAGTTAAAGCCAAAACGGTACTTGAGAGGAACATTCAAGACATATGGGACAACCTGAAGAAACCTAACACACACATTCATAGAATACTAGAGCAAGAATCTCAAAATACCACACCTGAAGAAATTTTTCAAATTAACATAAATAAAAACTTCCCTCAACTGAAGAATGAGAGGCCCATCCAAATACAAGAGGCATTTCGCACTTCAAACAGATATGGCCAAAACAGAAGCTCACCACTGCAAATAATAGTCAAAACACTCCTCATTCAAGACAAAGAAAAGGTGCTGAGAGCTTCAAGAGAAAAAAAGCAAGTCACTTTTAAAGGCAAACCTATTAAAATAACAAATGACTTCTCAATGGAAACAGTAAAAGCAAGAAGAGCTTGGAGAGACGTACTTCAAGTATTAAATGAGCAAAAATGCCAACCCAGACTGATATATCCAGCAAAACTATCTGTAATGACTGAGGGAGAAAGAAAAATTTTCCAGCACAAAGACAACAAAGGGATACATGTCTACCAAACCAGGCCTTCAAAAAATGCGAGAAATGATACACAAACTTAAAGAAAAAAACAACCATATTCAGAAAGACAGAAGAATAGTATAATACCACAAAAACATAAATGTCAAATAATAAGCTTACAAAATCCACTAAACATAAAAAGTCCAGAATTAAAAAATAATTTCTCCATTATAATATTAAATGTCAATGGTATTAACTCACTGATTAAGAGACACAGATTACAAACTTGGATTAAAAATCACAACCCATCCATCTGTTGCCTTCAGGAAACTCATCTCACCATAAAAGATAGGCACATCCTAAAAATGAAAGGCTGGTCCAAAATACTGCAAGCTAATGGAACCAGGAAACAGGCAGGTGTAGCCACTATGCTGTCTGACAAAGTGGACTTCAAATCAAAAAAAATCATGAGAGACCAGATGGATACCACATTTTAGTTACAGGTACAATTCACCAGGAAGACTTCATAATACTGAACATTTACACACCCAATACAGGCCCCTCCACACTCATTAAGAAAATCTTTCAGCATCTAAAGGAAGAAATCAACCTCCAAACGATAATTCTTGGGGATTTCAACACTGCACTCTCAACATGGGATAGATCAATAGGTCAAAAGCTTAACAGAGACACTTTGGAACATAATCAAACCCTTAAAGAAATGGGCTTTACAGATCTCTATCGAACTTTTCATCCATGCACCAAAGAATACACATTTTTCTCAGCAGCACACTGGAACTTTTTCCAAAATAGATCACATATTGGGCCACAAAACGAATCTACACATATACAGGAAAGTTGAAATTCTAGCCTGTGCCCTATCAGACTACCACGGCCTAAAGCTTGACATCCACAACACAACAAACGACAGAAAAAACACTAACTCCTGGAAACTTAACACTAGGATGCTGAATGAGAACTGGATTCAGAAACAAATCAAAAAGGAAATTCAAGAATTCCTGAAAACGAATGGTAATGAAAATACAACTTACCAAAATCTCTGGGACACAATGAAAGCTGTCCTAAGAGGTAAGTTCATAGCTTTTAATGCCTACATCAGAAAAATGGAAACATCAGAAATAAATAACTTAACAATACAGCTTAAAGCTTTAGAGAAACTAGAGCAATCTGATCCCAAAAGTAGTAGCAGAGAGGAGATTAGCAAAATAAGGGGAGAAATCGAGATTAAGAAAATGATAGAAAAAATCAACCAGTCAAAAAGCTGGTTCTTTGAAAAAATCAATAAGATTGATACACCCCTAGCTAATCTAACCAGAAGCAAGAGAGAGAAAACCCAAATCAACAAAATTAGAAATGAAAATGTAGTTATCACTACTGATACCCAAGAAATTCAGAGAACTATAACATCATATTTCAAAAACTTATACTCTGAAATTTGACAACACAAAAGAGATGGATGAATTCCTAAGTAAACACAACTTACCTAAATTGAATCAGGAAGTTGTGAATTATTTAAATCGTCCTATAACATATAAGGAAATTGAGGAAGTAATCTCAAAACTTCCCACCAAAAAATGTCCTGACCAGATGGATTCACCACAGAGCTCTACCACACATTTAAGCAGTTAATAACACCAATACTCCTTAAACTGTTCCATCAAATAGCAAAGGAAGGAACACTACCAAATTCCATCTATGAAGCTAATATCTTTTTAATCCCAAAACCTAATAATGATTCACTTAAAAAAGAAAAATATAGCATTTCAATCTTTAATTTCTTTAAGAATCTCCAGACGGCTCGCCAGAGTGGCTGTATGAGCCTGCATTCCCACCAGCAATGTAGGAGAGTTCCCCTCTCTCCACATCCTCTCCAGCATTTGTCATTGTTAGTATTGTGGATTTTTGCCATCCTGACCGAGGTGAGATGATATCTCAGGGAAATTTTGATTACATTTCCCTGATGGCTAAAGAAGTGGAGCATTTTTTAAGATATTTGTATGCCATATGACCCTGCTATTCCACTTTTGGGAATAACCCCCCATGCAGCAGAGGTTCACCTCGATAACACAAGCATGACCATGTTCATAGCAGCACTGTTTACAATAGCAAAGTCATGGAATCAGCCCAAATGTCCAACAGTTGACGAGTAGATAAGGAAACTGTGGTACATCTATACAATGGAGTATTACTCAGCCATCAAAAATGATGAATTACTGGAATTTGCCGGGAAATGGATGTCATTAGAAACAATTATATTAAGTGAAGTATCCCAGACCCAGAAAATTAAGTGTCGTATGTACTCCCTAATAGGTGGCTCCTAGTACCAAACCCACCCAGCCCACCTAGAGACAGTAATTGCAAGGATTATGAACAGGAGGGATGGGGTAGGAGGGCCACACCAGAAACAAGGAGAGAAGGGACCATGTTACAGCAGGGAAAATAGGGCTCTACCAAGGACCCAAATAAGTAATGAGACATCTGATTAAGTTCACAGACTTTTGTTCCTGATCATTTACTACTAAGGGGGTGTGATCTCACCAGAAGAGGAGGGCATATAGTCTGGCAGATAAAAAGTAACCATTTTGCAAATGGGTGATAGACCCCTCCCTTACTGTGGTTTCCCACTTTTATTACATCTACCTTTGAATGTGCTTTTATCACAAGACTCTAACAGCTTTTTGTCTCTGGCCAGGGGGTAACATACAATGCCCACCAGGATGGAGTGAAGGGCATTGCAGGAGCAGCAAAACTACAAAAGAAAATCAACAAACCACAATCCAGAACTTCAGAGACTCTATATCAACCACCTAGAACTAGGCCAGCTTAGTCTCTCCCCATCTTGAAGCTCAGGGAAATTTGCGGAAGAGGGGGCGGTAAGAGTGTAAGAGCACAAGGATGGGAGGAGCAATGATATGTAAGATACTCTATACTAGTTAGGGCTGAAGCAATCATAATTGGACTTTGCATGCCCTGCACATTGTCCAACACACTGTTGATCTCACAAAGTCTAGCATCTGCTAAAGGCACCAAGAGCCTTGGAGGCAAAGGATTGGCAGTCACAGCAGTGTTCCTATACCTAAGGGGAACAAGGTAAAGGGTTCAGGGAAAGGCCACTGGGTCCTTGTACGTCATCGGAGAGGAGGGCCCAGAGGAAAATCAGACATGCACAAGAAAGGACTCTCTGGGAATTGGGGTGGGAGGCACGGGGGGATTGGGAGGGAGAGGCGTGGGGAGGGGGAGCAGGGGGTATGAGGGGAGGAGGGAGGGAGGGAGGGAACTGGTGTACCTAATAAGTTTGTATGAGCTGAAATAAAAAAAATAAAAAAAAGAAAACTATAGGCCAATCTCTCTGATGAACACAGATGCAAAGATTCTCAACAAAGTCTTAGCAAATTGGATTAAAAAACATATCAAAAAGATTATTCACAGGGACCAAGTAGGCTTTATCCCCGGCACACAAGGTTGGTTCAACATATGCAAATCAATAAATGTAATTCATCATGTAAACCAGTCCAAAGTCCAAGACCACATGATACTCTCGATAGATGCAGAAAAAGCTTTTGACAAGATCCAACAGCCTTTTATGATCAAAACACTAGAGACAGTAGGAATGGAAGGAACTTTTATCAATATAATAAAAGCTGTATACAACAAGCCCACAGCAAGGATTATGCTCAATGGGGAAAAACTGGAAGCATTTCCACTTCGATCAGGAACTAGACAAGGCTGTCCACTCTCACAACTTCTATTCAATATTATACGTGAAGACTTAGTTGAAGCGCCATAAGACAAGAAAGGGATATAAAAGGGATTCAAATCGTCAAGGAAGAAGTCAAGCTATCCCTATTTGCAGATGACACAATCTTATACCTGAGTGATCCCAAAAACTCCACCAGGAAGCTCCTGGAACTAATAGAGAAGTTCAGCAGGTGGCAGGATACAAAATAAATGTACAAAAATCAATGGCCTTCCTATATGCCCAGAATGAAAGAAGCGAAAAAGCCCTGAGAGAAACAATCCCATTTACTATAGCCCTAAAAAAATGAAATACCTTGGTATAAACCTAACCAAGGAAGTAAGAGACCTTTATAATGAAAACTTTAAAACCCTAAAGAAAGAAATTGCAGAAGACACCAGAAGGTGGAAAGACATCCCTTGTTCCTGCATTGGCAGGACCAATATCATAAAAATGACCATCCTACCAAAGGCAATATACAAATTCAATGCTATACCAATTAAAATCCCAAAGCAATTCTTTAAATAAGTTGACCAATCTCAAAATTCATATGGAGGCACAAAAGACCCAGGATAGCCAAGACAATCCTGAGTAACAAAAACACTGCTGGAGGTATCACCATTACAGACCTTAGTCTATACTACAAATCCATAGTTTTACAAACAGCCTCGTACTGGCTCCAAAATAGACACACAGATCAATGGATATGAGTTGAAGGCCCAGATATAAGCCAAAAAAAATACAGCCATTTGGTCTTTGACAAAGGGGCCCAAAAAATCCAATGGAAAAAGAACAGCATCTTCAACAAATGGTGCTGGCAAAACTGGATATCCACATGTAGAAGATTAAAACTGGACCCGTACTTGTCATCTTGTACAAGACTTAATTCCAAATGGATTAAGGACCTTGATTTAAGGCCAGAGACTATAAAAACTATAGTTGAAAGGGTAGGGAATTCCCTCGAGCTGATTGGGCTAGGCCAACAGTTCCTAAACAGACATCCCATGGAACAGTCACTGCTACCAACGCTCAACAGTTGAGATCTTGTGAAATTAAAGAGCTTCTGTTCACATAAAGAGATTATAACAGGCGCTCAAAGGCAACCCACAGAATGGGAGAAAATCTTCACTAACCACATATGTCATAGAGCTCTATTGTCCAGAGTGGACAAAGAACTTAGAAAACTAAACACCAAGGAAACTAATGGCCCAATTAAAAAATGGGCCCTGAAACTTAAAACAAACTTTACTAGGGATGAAATTAAAATGTCTAACAAATATCTTAAAAAATGCTCCACTTCCTTAGCCATCAGGGAAATGCAAATCAAAACTTCCCTGAGATATCATCTCACCCCAGTCAGGATGGCAAAAATCCACAATACAAACAATACCAAATGCTGGAGAGGATGTGGAGAGAGGGGAACTCTCCTACATTGCTGGTGGGAATGCAGGCTTATACAGCCACTCTGGCTAGCCATCTGAAGATTCTTAAAGAAATTAAAGATTGAAATGCCATATGACCCTGCGATTCCACTTTTGGGAATAACCCCCCATACAGCAGAGTTTCACCTAGATAGCACAAGTGCGACCATGTTCATAGAAGCACTGTTTACAATAGCAAAGTCATGGAATCAACCCAAATGTCCAACAGTTGACAAGTGGATAAGTTAAAGGTGATACATCTATACAATGGAGTACTACTCAGCTATCAAAAATGATGAATTACTGGAATTTGCGGGGAAATGGATGTCATTAGAAACAATTATATTGAGTGAGGTATCCCAGACCCAGAAAATTAAGCACCGTATGTACTCCCTAATAGGTGGCTCCTAGTACCAAACCCACCCAGGCCATCTAGAGACACTCAACGATAAATCTCTCTAATACTGTAATTGCAAGGATTATGACCAGGAGGGATGGGGTAAGAGGGCCACACCAGAAACAAGGAGAGAGGGGACCATGTTACAGCAGAGAAAATAGGCCTCCATCAAGGACTGCAAGTAAGCAATGAGACATCTGGATAAGTTCACAGACTTTTCATTCCTGATCATTTACAACTGAGGGGGTGCGATCTCACCAGAAGGGGAGGGCATATAGTCTGGCAGATAATAAGTGACCATTTTGCAAATGGGTGATTGACCCCTCCCTCACTGTGGTTTCCTACTTTTATTACATCTACCTTTGAATATGCTCTTATAACAAGACTCTAGTTTAACAGCTTTTTATCTTTGGCCAGGGGGTGACATCCAATACCCATCAGGATGGAGTGAAGGACATTGCAGGAGCAGCAAAACCGCAAAAGAACATCAACCAATCATAATCCAGAACTTCAGAGACTCTATATCAACCACCTAGAACTAGGCCAGCTTAATCTCTCCCATCCTGAAGCTCAGGGAAATTTGCGGAAGAGGGGGTGGTAAGAGTGTAAGAGCACAAGGATGGGAGGAGTAATGATATGCCAGATATTCCACACAAGTTAGGGCCAAAGCAATCATAATTGGACTTTGCATGCCCTGCACAATGTTCAACACACTATTGACCCCACAAAGTCTAGCATTTGCTAAAAGCACCAAGATCCTTGGAGGCAAGGGATTGACAGCAAAAATAGTGTTCCTATGCTTAAGGGGAACAAAGGAAAGGGTTCAGGGAAGTGGCGCTGGGTCCTTGTATGTCATGGGAGGAGGACCCAGAGGAGAGTTTAGCATGCACATTAAAGGATTGGGGGAGGGGAGGCACTGGGGGTGTGGGGAGAGAAGGGTGAGGGGAGGGTGAGCAGAGGGGTCGGGGGTGGGAGGAGGGAGGGAGGGAACCGGTGTACTTATTAAGTTTGTCTGAGTGGAGATAATAAAAAATGTTTATAAAAAAAGAAAGGAAAGAAGGAAGGAAGGAAGGAAGGGAGGGAGGGAGGGAGGGAGGAGGAGGAGGAGGGAGGAGGGAGGGAGGGAGGGAGGGAGGGAGGGAGGGAGGGAGGGAAGATTTATTTATCTTCATAAATGCTTCATAAACTGCTTGGCCCTGATCAGGACATCTAAGTCACCCTCACTCCCACACCAAGGATCAGGGAACATTACAAAAGAGGGAGTGGTAAGATTGTAAGAACCTGAAGTGGGACAAGCATGCAAACAACTGTTTCCGAGACACAACAGGGTTGTTACAACAGTGTTGTAAATTCACTACAACCATGTATATTCCCAGAAGACCTGCACTTGAATTGTCCTATCAACATTACACCATGGAAATGGAAAGATTTCAAGAGGCTTCACATCTCCTTGAAGAGACTGATGAGGCTTACTGCTGATAGGGAGAAAATGCAAGATGCAAATATACCCACTGACAGTATGATTTATGCTCCAGCAAGTACACAGTCTTATGACATCAAAGGCAAACCAGATAAAGCTCAGTGCCAGACATGTAAAAAAACTTTAAAATAAGGAATTTGGAAGATAAGGGAGGAGGATATGATTGAGAATTTAGGTGTGAAAATGTCATAAATTCACTATATTAATATACAACATTAGATGAATAGTAAAAAGTAAGTAAGCAAAAATAGACATTCATTTGTATCTGTTCTGTCTAAATTCCTGACAGAATTATGAAAAATTATGATGTTTAAGGCCACTAAGTTGGTACAGCTTCTTAGTGTGACCAGATGTAAATCAAAGAAACTACAAGGCAGGATTCCATAAAAGAGGATGAGCCTAACACAGAGAAATGAGGGATGAGAGAGAGTGGAAGAAAAGAGCGGGCAAAAGAAGAAAAAGGAGGGAAAAGAAGGAGAGGAGGAAATACTTCAATGAAACCCCCCTTAACTAATTAGCAAACCCTCTATTATATAGTATTCTCCCTTATTTCCGAGATCTTACTAAGCCTGATACCTGGTCCTCCTCCAAACTTCCCACTTAGGAGTGTCAATAAATGCCTTTTCACTAAATTGGGCTAAGTAGGATTTCGGCCACAACAAAGAGCACTTGCTGCCAACCTCTAGGTGAAGGCCTAGACTTGCTGCCTCCAGAATTCTGCACAGCAGGATAACTTTTGGGCTATTAACCTTCTTGAAATATTCATGTGGATTAAAGTGAATGCTATGAAGGTGAATTTGACTTCATTTCACAAGGGTTTATTTTGTTTTCCTGGGGGAATAAGTTATTTGATGAAACCACATTTTATATTTGGTGGAAGTTATATAGAAAAAATTAAAAGGAAGTTTAATTTTATTTCTCCTAAAATCCAAGGTTACCATACATAAATACAAGTTATGTAATCATAACCATAGCATTTTAGTGACATTTTAATTCCCTCATATTCAATCATAAAGATAAGATTTACAGATTTGATTGATTTCATATTAGCTGGAAAAGGAAAAACATCTTAATTACATAATTATCTTATCTAATAAGACTGCTAATGTTCACTGTATATATATTTTTTCCAACCATTTCCTAGATTACAAAAAAATTATCTTTGTACCCTATTGCCTTGTTAGTCACTTCTATTTACCATGCTTTTACAATTCTACTATTATAACTTAGATAAATATACTTTATGAGTAAATCTACAAATCTAAGGAAATAATAGCTCATGGGACATAATCATGCCAAAACAAACATGTATTATATTGCTATAAATAAAAATTAATAAAAAGTTCTTGAACAAAACTGACCTCAAGTCATTTTCAAGTCAGCTTTGTGTCAAACCAATGACCAAATAATGTGCGTGGAAAGCTTCACTGGTCAGATGAGTATGAGATTTTCTCCTTTCATCAACAACAAAGCTGCCAAAACTTAAAGACCACCAACCAAATGGATTCTCCACAAAAATTAACTCATCTGTAATTTATTTGCAAAGATGAGATAGCAAGATACTTTTCATACATTTAAAACCAAACTTCCAAATGAATATCCATGGTCCATTGTGGGAAGAATAGAAAGCAAGAGGATTATAAAATGGGATAGTTGTTTAAAGCATAAGAGTTTTGCAAATACTATGTCTATTAAAAGCTAAATCTGGAGAGAAAGATTCTTCTTAAAAATAGAAGCTTATGTAAACATCATGTTTGATTTTGAATATAAGATCACACACTTTGTTCTCTCCCAGTTAAGCTAGACTCCTTTGGGGGCTCCTGAGCTCTGGAGCCTAGAATTGAAACCATGTTGAGAAGTTAAAGCAGGGATTTTATTCAAAATGAGGAAAAAGGGAAGATACTCTTGGAAGCTTGGTCCTAAGGAGGCAAGGAGAAAAACCACAGGAGAGCATTAGAACAGAGGAGATAGCTTATAGTCAGAGAGAACAGAAAGAGAGCAGCCATTAGCATGGCACAAAACAGCACTTCATGACATGACAGAATGGTGGGAGAGCAGGAAGCAAAGGAGAATAGATGGTGCTACAATTCTTTTATAGTCTGTGGGTTGCTAAGGAGTATCCAGAGTTACTAAAGAAGTGAGGTAAAGAGGATGGGTGGAGCCACAGCCCCTTATAGTTTTAGCATTGCTAAGGAGCATCCCAGGAGTTGCTAGGGAAGTGAGGCAAAGAATGAAGGGGTGTTGGGTGTGGTTCCCACAAGAATGGGCATTTCTACACTACACTAGCTGTCTGATAGAAACTATTACATTACTAGGACCTATGACCCCACCTCCCCATCCACAGGTTCTTAACCTGTTTTTCTACATGGACATAGCACATACTGCCATAAATAGTTATCTTTATTCCAAGTACTCAGACTTCCATCAAGAAGCCTCTTTTTGTAACTACAGAGAATCACAACTGGCCAAGGTGCACAGAATAAGTGACCTCCTTTACATGCTTGGCAAGAAAGAACATTTTTATTCCCCCTTAACTCCTCACCACAAGCCTCAGGACACATTGATGAAGAGGAAATTGAAAAAAAAAATGTATGAGCCAGGGGGCAGAGGAAAAGTGACATCAAATAGTGCCTTTTGGAACTGACAGGGTCACCATCCCCTAAACTCACTGCAGATGAGCTTACCTCCACAAGACCTGCACAAGACTGTGCCTACCAACATTTCATCATGGAAACGGGAAACCTCATGATGTCCCACCTGTCCTTTGGTGGCTAATGCTGGCTGTAGAAATGGAAGCTACTATCTTCAGTCATATATACACTGATTATGGTCCAAGATTCACCAAGCTCCCTGACATACTAATGCAGGCAACCCTTATGCAATTCAGTGGGATATATGAATAAATCACATGAAAGTAGGGGGGAGGGAATGATTGAGAAGAAAGATTTCAATGGGACAGAGAGACAAGGGATTGGATAAACATGGAGCAAAAATGACTCAAATTTATTACATGTATGAAACTCTCAAGAATTCTTAAAAAATTTTAAAAACAGAGTCATGTATATTCATAATACTCAAAACTGGCAGCTTATGCATATCAAATTATAAGAGAAAGTAAAACGGCATCTATAAGAAAAGTTTCTCTGATGGTACATTCCTTTTACCTGTAGAACACCAGTTAAGTTTCACTTTAGAAAGAAATATGCATACAGACATGAAAATTAAACATGTTCACAAACTGCAGCACCAACTCTATTTTCATTTGTAACTATGTTGCCAAGTATCTCACTCTGGAATTCATTTGTCCAGTGTTAGTTTTGTATACCTGAGTCCACTGAGCCCTTAGCTAGGATGACTTGCAGCAACCAAGGGTGTAGTACTGTACCATTAATTGATTTCACTTCCTTTTCTACCTTTTTACTTCTATGCCTTTAAGAAACTACTATGTATTATCTAAAATTCCGTTTTAATTTTAATTTTTAATTTAATTATAAAATAACAGATTTTCTTATGGCATTTTTCCCTTTCCTTTAAAGCCTCCCCCCCCTTCTCAGGGCCCTTTCACATTTGTCTGACCTTCCCTCACACTCTTTCCCACATGCACACATATAGCTTAGTTTCTTATCCCTTGACTCTAAATAATATCTGGCCCAAACAGTTTTGAAGAAGTGAGGATTTTTATCCTGCTTACTTTCCAGTAATCTGACAGCATAAAGTTATACCAACTTCAGGAGCAGAGAAAACTAGTCACAGCAAATCTGTAACATGAATAAAAAGGCAAGGATCAAGGCTGCTTCCTAGCTTGCCAGCTTGCCAAAACTGCACATGAGCCTTTTTGTGTTATCCAACACAGGGAAATGTCCCACCCAGCATGGGCTAAGTCTTCCCACATCAATATGCAATTAAAACAACCTTCTAAAGGTTTGTCAGGCTAGGTCTTCCCACATCAATCATGCAATTGAAACAACCTTCTATAGGTTTTTCTTAACTAAAGAATTTCTCATAAGTGTGCTTAAGAGATCAGCTCTAATGTGTCAAGTTGACAGCTGAAGCTAACAGTAACAACATGGGATGGCATCCACATCTTAACAAGAAAGTGAAATATTTGATTTTCTGACCCTGAGTTACAGCATTTAATGTATTACCCAACACCATCCACTTTCCTAGAAGCTTCAGAATTTTTCTTTACTGTTGAGTAGAACCCCATTGTGTTACATGTATGTACCACATTTTCCTTGAGTGTTCATCAGTTGATGGGTATAGACACTGATTCCCTCTTGGTTTCATGAATAGAACTGAAATGAGTATAGGTGTCCATGCCTAAATTTTTCAGTAGTATCACCTCCCAATGAGAAAGTTAACAATCTCATCTCAAGTTTTATTCCTTCTCCAATGGAACTATCCCGTTTCTTTGACTTGCAGTGTATACCTTTCCACAATTTATTCCATGCTCATAGTGATAGAATTAATCTAATAAAATAAATTGCATGCTTTTCTTCATTATTGGTAAAATGCAATCACATGTTGAATTCATTAGTATTTTACTCATTTATTTGAGAGAGTGAGCACAAGCGAGTGAACAAGAAAGAGAAAGAGAGAGAGAGAGAGTGAGGGAGAGAGAGAGGGAGGGAGAGAGAGAGAGAGAGAATGCCATATTACATGAGTAGAAGTCAGAGGACAACTTTTGGAACTTCCTTCTCCTTTTCTACCATGTGGGATTCCAGGACTGAATTCAGGTCACCAGGTCTACAAGCTGGTGCCTTATCTGATGGGCCATCTCATCAGCCCTCTCACAATAAATTTTAACTCTTGCTTTATTAACGATTATTAAGGTTGTGTCTGAATCACCAGTTGTTATAAGACCATTTTTGACCTAACTTTTAAAACCACTTTACACTAATTTTTAGCAATTCTTCTTTATCAATCATATCACTGTGTTAAGGAAAACCTTTCATATAAAATACTTAAATTGACAATAAATTTGTTGAGGCCGAAATAGGCCCTGATATAATTAGCTGTCTCTAAGAGAACAAACTTAGATATTTGCTGCATATGTATCAATGGATGCTGGAATAGATTCGACAAGAAAAAAAAAAGGAATTTAGTCAAATGAAAAGGAACAGAGAAAAAAATGCCAATTTCAGACTCAGATGTCTTATCTGCTCTCACAGGAGAAGGTGTGATATAAGAATGTGAAATCTCTTATCGGGAACAGAATAAAGTAAAATGCAAAACAGAGCTGTGACTGTGCTTTATCAGTGAGCTGCTCCTGTTAACTGGTTCTCCCTAGCCTGAGCCTTTCTGCACCAGGGAGGTGCTGGGTGCCCAGAACAGGGTGCTTCTCTCAGAACAGAAGAAATTAAAACAAAAGGAAGAGAAAGTTGCTGCATTGCCCTGGTCAAGAAGCAGACCGTCTGTATAAGTGGGATATGAATGAGAACTTTCTCCAGCAGATTGTGAGATGGAAAGTGAAGCACAGGAAGTTTGCTTTCTTCTCATTAAAACAAGAAGAAATTACTCATCTCCGTGAATGCAAATGAAAGCTTTCCAAATGGTGTGGTCATAACATGGTAATTAGATGCCTGAGTGCCAGCCAGATTCCTTCATTTTTCTAAATTATAATAATTACAATTGACCATTACCGATGATTACAGCTATCAGAGTCAAATTCCAATTTTTCATTCTTCTTCCTGCAATAAATGTGTTCTTTCCAATGAAACCACCATATTTTCATCTTTGTTCAGATTCTTTCTGCCCAGTTGTCCCATCCCCACACTACAGAACTTTCTGTACATTTACTCTTTTAATTATATTTGCCTCCCAATCATGGTAGTGTTTTGAGGGGTGTTCCCAGGGTTTAAATAGGAGCTCTGAGCTACATGACCATTATATTAAGGTAAAATCAAAAGATTAAAATCAAAAGATTAAATATGTAAATGTTGTCTCTAAAAAAGTTTCCATCTATTCAACAGGATAGAATCATTTCATGTCCTCTTAGTATCCCAGTAATTAAGGGACCAGGCAATCAAATATGTTAACAAATCCTTTAAAAATAGAATGTAAGTTCAAAAAGAGATGATGAGGTCATCAAAGTGGCCCAGCAGGTAGAAGTATGCACCTACATACCTGGCCACCAGAGTTTGATTCCCAGGGCCCACATAGTAAAGGGTGAGTGCCAACTTCCTCTGACTTACACATGCACATGTAATGTATTCTCTCTCTCTCTCTCTCTCTCTCTCTCTCTCCCCTCTACGCATACACATAAACACAAAAAATTACATCAGAGAAAAAATAAACACTATGCTTTCAAATCTTCCTAACAAATTTCTCAGCACACATAAAATTTTCGGATTAGGTGGCACAAACAGTGGAAAAAATTATGGAGAAGGAGTCTCTGAAACTATGTTTTCATATTCTTTGACTTTTGAATTAATGCATTTTGTTATCTATGTCTTTTTTTAAAAAATAAAAATGACTCTAAGTTAAGCTACACTTAATCATTAATAGCATAAGTTTATTAACTTGCTTGTTTTGGGTATTTTTATCCACAGCAAGTATTTAAGGACTTCTGGAGGTCATTGTGGCTGTTGAATCCAAACTTTAATACTTAGAAACTTTGGTCTTGCAACAATAGTTATTGCAAAGGCATAGATGAATGAGTATTTATTATTCAGCATCTTAAAAATCATAACCAACTTGTTACTTGAAATTCATTGGTTAGGGGCTGGAGAGGTGGCTCAGGGGTTATGCTTCTGCCTAGCAGGAGAAGGTCCTGAGTTCGGATCCTAGATCCCACATATAGACGCCAGGTTGAAGCAGGGGCAGCCTGTGTTTCTGCTGGTAGGCCGGAGCCTGTGAATCCTGGGGCAGAGTAAACAAGGAGGTGGAGGCAGTCCATGGTGGTTCCGGAATTTGCCCATGGTTCTACACATACACACACACACACACACACATACACACCACACACACACACAATTGAATAAATAATAAATAATAAAAAAGAAAAGAAATTCATTGGTTAGTTGTAATTTTTATACAATTTAATTATACTGAAGGATAAAATGTTCAGGAAATTGCAAATTCTTTTTATAGAAGTAAGAATAATAGTACTTTTTATAAATTGCTCACTTAACAGACTTTCTCTATGTGGTAATTTTTTTTTTCTGATGGAGTTGCCATGAGCCTTGCAAAGGTACTATATCTAGCTTCTTTTCGGGCAGTGCATGTGTTATTGTGTATTGGAAAGCTTTGGGGGGTTTTGGGTTTTTTTGTTCAAGTTTCACCAAGACCATTTTAATTAAGTACATGTTTCCTACTATAATTACTGACATGTATGCATTTTTTATATATTTGTCTACACTTTGATTATAAAAATCTTGTTTTATATTTTAACTTGTCTCATTGTTTTCATACTTTTTTGTTTCATCATGTTTAGAAACTTTAGGTGAGTTCAGAAGTCTTAAGTATGCAAGTGTTTACGTGATTGTGCCATTCCAAAGTGCATCAAAACTGTCATTCCCTTGTACTGCCTTCTCAGGAGTAACACATATCAGGTATTTCATCGTCATGGGGAAGTATGAAAACTCCAGCAGATTCCCAGGGATACTTCCAACTCTTCCATTCACATGCTGTATGGAAGGGTGTGTGTGAAGGGGCAAGTGAAGACACCCTCCTGTCTGTGTCTCTGGTGAAGGGATGCACACCCCAGCAAGAATACTCAGTAGATGTCTGTGTGTGTAGGTGTGTGTCCATGTACATCTTTCCTTTTGTTTACGACTGTGTTTTTTTTTAATAAAGAGAAAAAGAAAGAAAAAAGAACACCTCAAAGTAACTCTCTTCCAAAGAAGAGATCAATTCCAAGCCACCTGACTCCAGTGCGTTCTGAGCATAGTCCCCAGAGAGCACGAGTCAGGCATCCACCCACCAGTCAACAGCGGAGATGAAGCCAAGTCAGCAGGGCCATCTGATCCCCTGCAAGAGATACTAGGTGAACAAGCAGTTGTAGGAGAACGAAGGACACTTCTTTCCATGCCTGGGGAACGCGGCTCTTGGAGATACACAGGGAATTTATTTGAGGATATCTGCCACCTTTGGGGTTTCCATGCACAGTGCTGTGTACAACCATGGTACTCTGAGGTGGTAGTTTCCAGAGACACTACTAATCCGCAGAACGTGCTGCAGCTGTCTAATGCTGGCAACTACTGTCATTAATGGTCAGTCAAATCTGTGATAAGTTGGAAATAGTGGGATTATGAAATTGTAGATGCTTTTAGAAAAACTTGTGAATGAAAATGAATCCAAGTGTTTCATGTGAAGATGAGCTATTTCTGTCATGCATTCCAATGTCATGGCAGAAAATTTTGAATATTAAAAAGATAATCAAAATAAAAAATCATAACCAACTTGTATGTCTATCTATGGATGAATCACTATTTAAGTTGCAGTACAAAGACGATTGAATAAGTATTCAGAAACTGGAAACTGTTTATATCCAATACCACACCTACACATTCTGACATGAGAAGTATCAGGACCTGTGATCACACTTTGTGCAAATCAGAGGATGCAAACACAAAAAAGAGCTGCAGGAATCTTAACTCAATGGTAATAACTCAATAGGTAAATGTGTCACAGTCTGGAATAAATTGAACCTTACATACTTTTCTCTAAACTTCTGTTTGTGGTTCTGAGTTGCATCTATTTAACATTTATCATCACATATCAAGTGACATTTCTTCCATTGTAGAGTTAAGAGAAAAGTGAAATATTTTTTGTAGGTCAAATGTGTAGTGATGCTCCAGGCTCATGTTTTGTATGGTTATCTTCAAATGGTGCAGTTATGAGAGATTTTGGACACATTGGGAAGTGAGGCCTAGATGGATGAAAGAGGTAATTGGGGGAATAGTCTTTGGAAATATATTCTCTCTGTTCCTTCCTGCTATCATTCAAAATTCCTGGTCATCCACAATCTGAACAATCTCTAGGATGTACTCATACTACCAGGAACTGAGCTGCTCCTCCTTGCCCTCCTCATCATGGTGAAATAAAGCCCACTGGAACAATGACTCAGAAGAAATCTTTTTCTCTAAATCATTCTGTTTGGTATTTTAATCGCAGCAATGCAATGTGTGTGCACGACACTCAATACATGTAGATATGGAACATGTTTGCATGGTTCCTACCTGTCGCTCTAAAGTTCTAAAGACTAGCATTTGTTATTTCTATAACTTCAAGCTGAAGTTTGGTCTGTATCCTTCCTTAGCTCTGTGATTCTTAGATCTGATTGTCAAGCTCCTTCTGGTTTTCATTGTCTTGTGTACAAAATAATAACTATAATGCCTATTTCTAACTTAGATAGGGAAATTAAGCAAATAATTAATGAAGCATCACTGAATAAATTTCTGTGACTACTACAGAAAATTCCCTACCCTATGGACAGGTGTGAAATACTTCCTCACTGTGGTTCTCAAGACTCTTTATTTCTTTCCAAGGCACAGAGAAAATGTCAGCATTCTATTTATGATTATCCAAACATGCTTGTCATAGTTAGATACAGGTGTCAACCTGACAGTTGGAGATTTAAGCTTTGGGTACGTTTATAGAGAGCAGGTTGTTGAATTAAGCCCCCTTCCCAACAACAAACCTGCAGGAGACTGTCTAATTGATGGAGAAGGTCCAGATCATGGTAAACAGGACTAGTCTTAGGGAAAGTAATTAAGAAGGAAGGAACTGGTTAAGAAAGTTGAGATCCTTCTGTATATGTCCATCTGACAAATTAGGATTGTTCCTCTCAGCAGTTCTGTGATGATGTGGACTCTCCTGCCAAGGTGAACAAAAACTATAACCAGAATTGTAAGAGAAAGTAGAACTCTTTACTTCCCTATAAGACACTTAGTAGTAACTTTATTGGCAACAACAAAAAGAACCTGCCACAACATTCAATTTTTGGATCTCTATCCAAGCTCTTACTTTAGAAGATATATTGATTTCACTAGAGACTACCTAACGGTTTGCTGTTTACATAAAAGTCAGTCAAGCATTGTACTATAAAAGGTCCTACATATTGACAATTCTATTTCAAGCATGATTAGTAACAATTGTGAAATTTCCACCTATATTAGGGATTTAGTTTAGTGATAAAATTCTTGTATTGTAAACTCCTCAATTCAAGCTTCAGTGTTACAAAACTGATGTGCTGATATCTAACCAAGTTTCAAACAGGATTGTAGTCTCTTCTGAATCCTCAGGAAGTGAAAACACAAGACCAAGGAGCAATCCTGTTCACTCTATTGATTTCAAAATGAAAGTCCAGGTAATAAGCTAACTCAGAATCCAGAAAACAATGAAAAAAGGAACCCTACATAGCCCATAAAGTAGTTTTCTTGGAAGGTGGAAAGGGTTCATAAGGTCCCAGTCCTCCCTGCAAGACAATTGACAGTTGATGATGGGGGTTAGAGTAATTACTTTCTTCAGTGGTGTAGCCATAGGCATGTTGTCCGTGCTCCAGCAGTTCGCAGGCACATGCTGATGCTGATGCAGGCAACCCTTATTAAACTCAATTTCTCTCTCTCTCTCAATTTCTCTCTCTCTCTCTCTTCCTTCCCATCTTCCCCCTCTCTTACACACACACACACACACACACACACACACACACACACACACACACACACAAATAGGAAGATTTGTTGAAAAGAAAGTTTTCAGTGGGAGGACAGAGCTGAGATAAAGTTACATGGAGTAAAAAACACCACTAAGATTCTTTGTCTACATGTATCAAAGAATAAAAAAGATTTAAAGTATTTTTGAGAGTATCAAAAGTCTATTCTGGATTTACAAAAATATTTGTTTATGTTCAAAGAATATTGCTTCAATAACACAACCCAAACAGAAATTGAATGCATATTAAAATTCTGTCTTAATTCAATAGACAAGACATAGTTTACTAGACTATAGCAGTTATTTTTTTTTGTTTATTTCTTCCACTCATACAAAGTTGATGAGTACCCAATTCTCCTCCCTCCCTCCACTCCTCCCTGGATCCCCTTGTTCCCTCCCCCCTTTTCCCTTTAGTTTCCCCCCTTCCTCCCTTTCTCCTAGTGCTCGCTCCCCCACCCCATTCCTTTAGTGTACATGTCAAACTTCCCTCTGGGTCCTCTTCTCTGATGAGGTGTAAGGACTCAGTGGCATTGCTCAGAGCTCTATTTGTGTTTCCCTTTAGTATAGGAACACTATTGTAGCTGTTAATCCCTTGCCTCTAAGGATCGTAGTACCTGTGATCCATGCTGTGATCCATGCTAGACTTTGGGGGTTCAATGATATGTTGGTAATTGCACAGGTCACACAAAGTCCTATTATGATTACTTCGGCCTTAACTTGTATGGAGTATCTTTCATATCGTTGCTCCTCCCCATCTTTAGGCTCTTACAAATCTCACCACCCCCTCTTCCACAAATTTCCCTGAACTTTAAGATGGGAACAGATTAGGCTGGTCTGGTTCCAGGTGGTTGATGTAGAGTCTCTGATTTTCCGAATTATGGTTCGTTGATTTTTTTTTCAGTTATGCTGCTCCTGCACCGCCCTTGGCTCCATCCTGATGAGTATTGGATATCACCCCCTGGCCAGAGATAAAATACTATTAAAAGGAGTCTTTTTTCCCCCTCTCATACAAACTTAACAGGTACACCGGTACCCTCCCTCCTCCCTCCTCATCCCCCAGTGCCTCCCTGCTAGTGGCTCCCCCCAATCCCCGAAGCATCCTTTAATGTGCATGCCAAACTCTCCTCTGGGTCCTCCTCTCCCATAAGGTGCAAGGACCCAGGGGCATTTGCCAGAACCCTTTCCTGTGTTCCCCTCAAGCTTAGGAATACTACTGTGACTGTCAATCCCTAGCCTCCAAGGATCCTAGTGCCTTTAGTCCATGCTAGACTTTGTGGGGTCAATAATGTGTTTGATATAGTACAGGTAATGCAAAGTCCTATTATGATTGCTTCAGCCTTAATTTGTGTGGAGTATCTTGCATATCATTACTCCTCCCATCCTTGTGCTCTAACGATCTTACCACCCCTCTTCCGCAAATTTCCCTAAGCTTCAGGATGGGGAGAGATTAGACTGCCTTAGTTCCTGTTGGTTGATATAGAATCTCTGATGTTCTGAATTATGGTTGTTTGGTTTGTTTTTGTTTTGTTTTGTTTTGTTGCTCCTGCAATGCCCTTGGCTCCATCCTGATGGGTATTGAATGTCACACTATGGTCTGAGATAAAAACTTATTAAATTAGAGTCTTGTTATAACAGTATATTCACAGGTAGATGGAATAAAAGTAGGAGATTGTGGTGAGAGAGGGGTCAATCACCCATTTCCAAAATGGTTACTTTCTATCTGCCAGGCTTCTGGTAAGATCATACCCCATCAGCTACAAATGATCAGGAAAGAAAGTCTGTGAACTCACCAGATGTCTCATTACTTACTTGCAGTCCTTAATGGTGGCCTATTTTCTCTGCTGTAACATGGTCCCCTCTCTCCTTGTTTCTGGTGTGGCCCTCCTTCCCCTTCCCTCCTGTTTATGATCTTTGCAATTATTGTAGGTATTACAGAGATTTGTCTATGAGTATCTCTAAGTGGGTTTGGTACTAAGATCCACATATTAGGGAGTATGTATGGTGCTTAATTTTCTGTGTCTGGGATACTTCATTCAATATAATTGTTTCTAATTCCATCCATTTCCCGGCAAATTGCATTAATTCATCATTTTTGATGGCTGAGTAGTATTCCATTGTACAAGTGTACCACATTTTCCTTAACAACTCATCAACTGTTGGACATTTGGGCTGATTCCATGACTTTGTTATTGTAAACAGTGCTGCTATGAACATGGTCGCACTTGTGCTAAAGAGGTGAACCTCTGCTGCATGGGGGTTATTTCCAAAAGTGGAATTGCAGGGTCATATGGCCTTTCAATCTTTAACTTCTTTAAGAATTGCCAGATGGGGGCAAGAGGTGGCTCAGGGGTTAAGCCTCTGCCTTGCAGGCGGAAGGTCCTGAGTTCGGATCCTAGGACCCACGTATAGATGCCAGGCAGAAGCGGGGGCGGCCTGCGTTTCTGGTACTGGTAGGGCGGAGCCTGTGAATCCCTGAGCAGAGTAAACAAGGAGGAGTTGGAGGCGGTCCATGGTGGTTCCTGAATTTGTCCATGATTCTACATATACATCGCACAATAATACACACTGCACACACACACAATTGAATAAATAAGAAATAATAATAAAAAAAATTAAAAAAAAAAGAATCGCCAGACAGCTCACCAGAGTTGATGTATGAGCCTGCATTCCAACCAGGAATGTAGGAGAGTTCCCCTCTCTCCACATCCTGTCCAGCACTTAGTGTTGTTTGTATTGTGGATTTTTGCCATACTGACCTGGGTGAGATGATATCTCAGAGAAGTTTTAATTTGCATTTCCCTGATGGCTAAGGATGTAGAGCATTTTTTAAGATATTTGTTAGACATTTTAATTTCATCCTTGGTAAAGTTTCTTTTAAGTTCCAAGGCCCATTTTAATTTGCCCATTTGGTTCCTTGGTGTTTAGTTTTCTAAGTTCTTTCTGTACTCTGGATAATAGACCTCTATCAGATATGTGATTTGTGAAGATTTTCTCCCATTCTGTGGGTTGCCTTTGTGCTCAAGTTACAATCTCTTTATTTGAACAGAAGCTCTTTAATTTCACAAGATTCCATCTGTTGAGTGTTGGTTGTATTGACTGTGTCATTGGATGTCCGTTTAGAAACTGTTGTACTAGCCAAATGAGCCCGAGGGAGTTCCTTACCCTTTCAACTATGGTTTTTATAGTCTCTAGCCTTATATCGAGGTCCTTGATCCATTTAATTAATTCTTGTATATGGTGACAACTACAGGTTCAGTTTAAATCTTCTGCATGTGGATATCTAATTTGCCAGCACCATTTGTTGAAGATGCTGTTCTTTTTCCATTGGATTTTTTGCGCCCCTTTGTCAAAGACCAAATGGCTGTAATTGTGTGGGCTTATATCTGGGTGTTCAACCCTTATCCATTGACCTGTGTGTCTATTTTGGAGCCAATACCAGGTTGTTTTTGCAACTATGGATTTGTAGTATAGACTAAGGTCTGGAATGGTGATACCTCCAGCCATGTTTTTGGTACTCAGGATTCTCTTTGCTATCCTGGGTCTTTTGTGCCTCCATATGAATTTTGAGATTGTTTGGTCCACTTCTTTAAAGAATTGCTTTGGGATTTTAATTGGTATAGCATTGAATCTGTATATTGCCTTTGGTAGGATGGTCATTTTTATGATATCGATTCTGCCAATCCAGGAACATGGGAAGTCTTTCCACCTTCTGGTATCTTCTGCAATTTCTTTCTTTAGGGTTTTAAAGTTTTCATTATAGAGTTCTCTTACTTCCTTGGTTAGGTTTATACCAAGGTATTTCATTTTTTTAGGGGCTATAGTAAATGGGATTGTTTCTCTCAGGGCTTTTTCGCTTCTTTCATTCTGGGCATATAGGAAGGCTATTGATTTTTGTTCATTTATTTTGTATCCTGCCACACTGCTGAACTTTTATATTAGTTTCAGGAGCTTCCTGGTGGAGTTTTTGGGGTAACTCAGGTATAAGATCATGTCATCTGCAAATAGAGATAACTTGACTTCTTCCTTGACTATTTGAATCCCTTTTATCTCCCTGTCTTGTCTTAATGGCTTCAGCTAAGACTTCAAGTACAATATTGAATAGAAGTGGTGAGAGTGCGGCTGGAGAGGTGGCTCAGGGGTTAAGCCTCCGCCTTGCAGGCGGAGGGTCCTGAGTTCGGATCCCAGATCCCATGTATAGACGCCAGGCGGAAGCGGGGGCGGCCTGCGCTTCTGATCCTGGTAGGGCGGAGCCTGTGAATCCCGGGGCAGAAGGAGGTGGAGGCGTCCACGGTGGTTCGCGAATCCGTCCGTGGTTCTACACATACACAGATACATACACACACAGACACACACGCGCGCGCACATACACACGCACATGCGCACAGTTGAATAAATAATAATAATAATAATAAAAAAATTTAAAAAAAAGAAGTGGTGAGATTGGACAGCATTGTCTAGTTCCTGATGAAAGGGGCAATGCTTCAAGTTTTTCCCCTTTGAGTATAATCCTTGCTGTGGGCTTGTTGTATACAGCTTTTATTATTTTGATAAAGGCTCCTTCCATTCCAACTTTCTCTAGGGTTTTGATCAGAAAGGGCTATTGGATCTTGTCAAAAGCTTTTTCTGTATCTATCGAGAGTATCATGTGGTCTTGAACTTTTAACTGGTTTATATGGTGAATTACATTTATTGATTTGTGTATGTCGAACCAACCTTGTGTGCCTGGGATTAAGCCTACTTGATCCCCGTGGATGATCTTTTTGATATGTTTTTGAATTCGATTTGCTAAGATTTTGTTGAGAATCTTTGCATCTGTGTTCATCAGAGAGATTGGCCTATAGTTTTCTTTTTTAAGTGTATCTTTATTAGGTTTTGGGATTAAAAAGATATTAGCTTCATAGAAGGAATTTGGTAGTGTTCCTTCCTTTGCTATTTGATGGAACAGTTTAAAGAGTATTGGTGTTATTAACTCCTTAAATGCCTGGTAGAACTCTGTGCTGAATCCATCTGGTCCAGGACATTTTTTGGTGGGAAGATTCGAGATTACTTCATCGGTTTCCTCATATGTTATAGGACGACTTAAATAACTCACAACTTCCTGATTCAATTTAAATAAGCTGTATTTAGTTAGAAATTCATCCATCTCTTTTGTGTTGTCAAATTTCACAGAGTGTAAGTTTTTGAAATATGATGTTATAATTCTCTGGATTTCTTGGGTATCAGTAGTGATAACTCCATTTTCATTTCTAATTTTTTAATTTGAGTTTTCTCTCTCTTGCTTTTGGTTAACATAGCTAGGGGTGTATCAATCATACTGATTTTTCAAAAAAACAGGTTTTTTACTGGTTGATTTTCTGTATTGCTTTCCTAATCTTGATTTCAGATATATCTCCCCTTATTTTGCTAATCTCCTCTCTTCTACTGCTTTTGGGATCAGATTGCTCTAGTGTCTCTAAAGTTTTAAGCTGCATTGTTAAGTTATTTATTCTGATGTTTCCATTTTTTTGATGTAGCATTAAGAGCTATGAACTTCCCTCTTAGGACAGCTTTCATTGTGTCCCAGAGATTTTGGTAAGTTGTATTTTCATTATTGTTCACTTTCATGAAATCTTGAATTTCCTTTTTAATTTCTTCCTGAATCCAATTCTCCTTCAGCATCATAGTGTTAAGTTTCCAGGAGTTAGTGTATTTTCTGTTGCTTGTTGTGTTGTGGATGTCAAGCTTTAGGCCGTGGTGGTCTGTTAAGGTACAGGCTAGAATTTCAACTTTCCTGTATATGTGAAGATTCATTTTGTGGCCCAATATGTGATCTATTTTGGAGAACGTTCCGTGTGCTGCTGAGAAAAATGTGTTTTCTTTGGTGCATGGATGAAAAGTTTGATAGAGATCTGTAAGGTTCATTTCAGTAAGGGTTTGATTAAGCTTCCAGGTGTCTCTGTTAAGTTTTTGAACTGTTGATCTATCCCATGTTGAGAGGGTGGTGTTGAAATCCCCCAAAATTATCATTTTTTCTTGATTTCTCACTTTGGACATTGTAGGGTTTGCTTAATGAATGTGGGGGTGCCCATATTGGGTGCATATATGTTCAGTATTATGAAGTTTTCCTGGTGAATTGTACCTATGACCAAAATGTAGTATCCATCTGTGTCTCTTATGATTTTTTGTGGTTTGATGTCCACTTTGTCCAATAGCATAATGGCTACCACTACCTGTTTTCTGGTTACATTAGCTTGCAGAACTTTTGACCAACCTTTTAATTTTTTGATGTGCCTATCTTTTGTGGTGAGATGGGTTTCCTGCAGGCAGCAGATTGATGGGTTGTGATTTTTAATCCAAGTTTGTAATCTGTGTCTCTTGATCAGTGAGTTAATTCCATTAACATTTAATGTAATAATGGAGAAACTACTTTTAATTCTGGACATTTATTATGTTTAGTGGATTTTGTAAGTGTATTGCTTCACTTTTAGGTTTTGGTGGTATTAAACTTCTCTTCTGTTCTTCTGGATATGCCTGTTATTTTCTTCACGCTTGAGTATCTTTTCTATTTTTTTCTGAAGGCCTGGTTTGGTGGACATGTATCCCTTCAAGTTGTCTTTGTGCTGGAAAATTTTTCTTTCTCCCTCCATCATGACAGATAGTTTTGCAGGGTATATCAGCCTGGGTTGACATTTTTGCTCATTTAATATTTGAAGTATTTCTCTCCAAGCTCTTCTTACTTTTAGTGTTTCCATTGAGAAGTCATTTGTTATTTTAATAGGTTTACCTTTAAAAGTGATTTGTTTTTTTTTTTCTCTTGAAGCTCTCAGCACCATTTCTTTATCTTGAATGTGGAGTGTTTTAACTATTATTTGCCATAGCAAGGTTCTATTTTGTCATATCTGTTTGGGGTGCAGAATGCCTCTTGTATATGAATGGACCTCTCATTTTTTAGATGAGGAAAGTTTTCCTTGATGATCATTTGAAAAATTTCCTCAGAGGTGGTATTTTGAGATTCTTGCTCTGGTATTCCATGAATACGCATGTTAGGCTTCTTCAGGGTGTCCCATAACTCTTGAATATTTCTCTTGAGTATCTTTTTGGCTTTAACAACCTCTTCCATTGAGCTGGTTAATACTCCTACTTTGTCTTCAAAGTCTGAAATTTTATTTTCTGCTTCGTTAATTCTGCTGATAAGACTCTCTGTTGAGTTCTGGGTTGAAGATAGCTTGTCTTTTAGTTGAGTTTAAAACTCTGCTTGAGTCTGCTTTATCTGTTCTATGCCTGTTTTTGTTTCTTGAACTGTTTTTCTCAACTCCTCCAAGTGTCTGTTGTGTTCCTCTTCAAAGTGATTGATGCAGTTATTTAATTCCTCCCGGAATTCCTCTTTCATAGTATTGAACATGGTAATGATCATGTTTTGAAAGTCGTTTTCCTGGGTCAGGCTTTCTTCACTGTTTTCCGTGGGTTTGTTCTGGTTGGAGTCTATCCTTATGGGATTAATTCCTTCAGTGGGAGATATGTTTTCTTTGGTTTTGTTTCTCGTGGATTTGCACTTTGACTTGGGCATTGTCGTATTAACTCTTAAGACCTTCTTTCAATTTCTGTTTGTTTTTCACTGAACTGAATTGTTTGGCCTGGAACAGCTTCTTCTCCAGCTGGCTGGTGGGAGGAGCTGGGATCAGTGGGCTGCCTGGGGTTTGGGGGGGAGCTTATCTAGGTCGCCAGGAGTCCAGGCTCGACCTTGCTCATTGGAAGGGGGGTGGGGGGGTTAGTGGGGTGCTATTAACCTGGGGAGCTTGGGCATGGCCCAGGGCATCCTCTTGGCCTTGTGCAGCACCGGCTCTGGCTGCCTGGTGGGAGGAGCTGGGACCAGTGTGCTGCCTGGGGTTTGGTGTTTGGGGCGGCGGGGGGGGGGGGGGGGGGGGAGCTTACCTAGGTCGCTGTGAGTCCCGGGGTAGTGGGAAAAGGAAAATAGAGTCTATTATAAGAGTAAATTCAGAGGCTGGAAAGGTGGCTCAGGGGTTAAGCATCTGCCTTGCAGGCGGAAGGCTCTGAGTTCAGATCCTAGACCCCACCTATAGACGCTGGGCAGAAGCAGGGGCAGTCTGTGTTCCTGGTCCTGGTAGGGCAGTGCCTGTAAATCCCCAGGCAGAGTAAACAAGGAGGAGGTAGAGGTGGTCCATGGTCGTTCCTGAATTCACCCGTGGTTCTACACACACATATATACACATGCACGCACATGCACACATGCACAATTGAATAAATAATAATAAAAAAAATTAAAAAAGAGTAAATTCAAAGGTAGATGGAATAATGGAGATGGCTGGGGGGGTCAGTCTGCCATTTGCAGGATGGTTACTTTCTATCTGCCAGACTCTATGCCCTCCTTTCTAGTGAGATCATTCCCCATCAGACACAAGTGCAAAAATTCACCTCAATAGCACAAGCATGAACATGTTCATAGCAGCATTGTTTATAATAGCAAAGTCATGGAATCAACTCAAATGCCCAACAGTTGATGAGTGGATAAGGAAAATGTGGTAAATTTATACAATGGAATACTGCTCAGTCATCAAAAACAATGAATTTATGAAATTTGCCAGGAAATGGATGGGATTAGAAAAAATTATATTAAATGAAGTATCCCAGACACAGAAAATTAAGTGCCATATGTACTCCCTAACTCTTAAGATCTTCTTTCAATTTCTGTGCATTTTTCACTGAACTGTATTATTTGGCCTGGAGCAGTTTCTGCTCCAGCTGGCTGGTGAGTCCCAGCTGGACTGGGAGTGTCCCAGGCATGTGGGGAAAGGGAGGAGTTGGTGGTGGCAGGGCGCTATTAACCTGGGGAGTTGGGGGCGTGGCCCAGGGGGGAGGACCGGGCAGGGATGGCTCCAGCTGGCTGATGGGAGGAGCTGGGACCAGTGGGCTGCCTGGGGTTTCGGGGTAGGAGGGGAGCTTACCTAGGTCGCTGTGAGTCCCAGCTGGACTGCGCGCATCCTGGGCAGGTGGGGAAAGGGCTATAGCTTTTTTTATATAAAGTAAAACATTTATCATCACTATCTATTGAATGGTATAATATGTTTCCTTCACATGGTAAAGTTGAAACATGAACCATCTTTTTATCTTAATCATGTGAATCTGTAGAGAAGTTCAAATCATGGGACATTTTTCTAAAGTTACTAACCAATAATTCTAGAAATATCAATAATGCTAAGGAGCTAGAAAGACAGAGGTTACTTATAAATTAAAGGAGATGGAAGAGTAGAGAATAAATTGTATTTATTGAAAATTGAGGACTCTGATATTTCATAATATCAGGGTTGATGGTCTTACTTTTATGATTATATTGATTATGTGACATAATATCCTTGTTAGGAAATTACACTGAAGCATGCAGAAGTAGCAGAAAATATATCTGTAGTTCATTTGCAAGTAGTTCAGAGAAAAATATACATGAAAGAAGGAAAGAATGAGAAAAAATTGCATGTGGAAGCATGTTTAAAATAATAGCAAGATAAGGATATGTTCTTTTTTGTAACGTCCAATTAAGTTTGAACTATTTATTTTGTGCACTCTTGTGTGTGTGTGTGTGTGTGTGTGTGTGTGTGTGTGTGTGTGCGTGTGTGTGTGTGTGTGTATCAGAGAGCACTGTGTGTCCCTGTGGAGGACCAAGGGTACTTCAGGAATCATCTTGGATTTCATCCAAGGTTTTCCAGGCTGCTTACCAGGGCCAAAAGTGCAGGCTGCTGTCATTTTTGCATTGTGTTTTTACATGGGACCTGAGAACCTACTTCATGACTTTCTGCTTGGGAGGCAGAGTCTTAATCCCTGAGTTATTTCTCCAGCCCCGAGTTTGAACTATTCTAAAATAAACAGTTAAAAGCTAGTTCTTTAAATAAATCTATAGTGGATATTGTAGTTGATCACACCTCCAAGAACAATCTCTCAGATCTTATAGAGTTCATATAAACTCTTAAGATTTCAATAAATATATTTTTGCCATGCTTAGATACAGATTTCAATTTGACAGCTGAAAGTTTGAGCTCTGAGTATATTCGTAAAAAATTAGTGGTTGAGTTTGAGCTAGGCCCTAAGCAAGTCTGCAGGAAATTGTCTAGTCAAATAAGGAAGGTCCAGCCCATGATAGGTGAACTAGTCCCTGAACAGGTGAATAAGATAGAGAGAAGGAATTACAGCTAAGGAATTATGGAGTAGAATTTAAACTCATGTCCGTTTCACTGTGCATTAGCATTGTTTATGCTCCTCTGCCACATATCACATGAAAATAAAAATCTGCAGTCATGTAGTGATGATGTGCTCATGTAATAGAGAGAATACTACTAATCACTCTTTATACATGAGTGATATACTGGAAAAAATGATGAACCCTATCATTGGCACATAGCAGCTTCTCAGTGAAGAAAACCTAGCTATGGAACCCATTTCTAAGAACAGAAACAAAAGTCCTTTTCTAGCTAACATCCCAGAATTTAACCCTCGGTTTTTCTGGTTCTTTCTTGACTTAATGAACTACTATTAAAACCATTTTTTGTTCAAGATTTTACAAAGTAACATCAAGGAAGATTCTTTATGTTTTTTTTTTTCCCATTTTGGGTTTAAAATTCTGGCATTCTGCTCCAACAATAGGAGGTTGTTTCATGAGATCATGACAAGATAATTTCAGGTTTTCTTTGGTGTTAAAGGGTATTTATTCTGTTTGTGATAGGTTATTACTCTCGTTCTTATAATTCTATTATTTTCATTATTTCCTCTTGAGTTCAGAAGGGAGAATATTTCATTTATCTATGATGAATTCTTGAGTAGTTCCAGTGATTTATGATTATTGTTTCTATACAAATACCTTGTACCTAGACTACTATGGTTTTAATATGTCTTTCAAAGTCTGGATATTATTAAAGAGGTTATGTTAACAGGTGAAGGTTTTAAAAGGTGATTATGACATGAGAAGTCCCTCTTGTAAATAAAACGAAGGGGTTTCTGAAAGAGACTTCAGAACATTTTTCTTGTTCTTCTGCCTTTTGCCAAATGAGTAAAAGTGAAGCATAAAAGATTTGATCAGGTCCCAAACATAAGTATCTTAATCTCAGGCTTCTCCATCTCTGGAGTGAGCAGTTAAATTTCTGTTCTTTACAAAATAACAAGTCTGTGGTATTCTGTTATAGAAACAAAATGGACCAAAACATGGCCTTATAATAAAATTGTCTTTCTAGCCTGATCTCAACCAAAATATTTCCTCAGCACTTAATTTCCAAAGTAACTTTTCAAATAAATGAAAGAGAGAGAGCATACATGACACACAGATGGATATCAGAGGATAACATTCAGAAGTCAGTTCTCCCCTTATTATCCTTGAAATACATAGAAGAATTGTGACAGTTAACTTTTTATGTACACTTGCCTCAGCCATAGTATCCAGACATTTGGTCAGATTTATATTAGTCTTCCTGTGAAAGTATTTTTAGATTGAGGCTAACATTTAAAATTATAGACTTGGAGTTAAGAATATTACATTCATGCAGAACCTCAGCCAGTTACCTGAAAGTCTTTTCTGAGAAGCAGGGAAGCCTGCCAGCAGAGTGCTTCACACTGGAGTTGCAAAAGAGACTCTTCCACCGTCTGTAGCCTGCTGGTCTATCCAGCAGGTTTCCTATGTGCTAGCCTTATAGTCATGTGACCCAGTTCCTTAAAATAAGACTCTATTCTTGGTATCCCTTTTATTAGAAGCATCAGTCTTTATAATGACTTTCAATGTAGGACTCCAGACATTAAATACTTTGTGAATTTGCTGTTAATTTTTATGGGAAATCAGAGGAGGTCAAGAAATTCTTCGGTTATATGGCATTTAAATTAAGTGAACTACCTTTAAAGAATGCTAGGTATTTTACAGAATATAAACTCACTTTAAATGATTTCAGATTCCAGCATTTATATAAAGGTTGGGAGTGTCAGACTGAATCTGTAATTCTAGTGCTGGAGTTGTGCAAAGAAGTGAATACTGGGGAATAATTTTGGTCAAGTAGAAGCTCAAGGCTCACTGAAAGACTCTGCTACAAATAAAGAAAATTAAAATAAAGTGAAGAGCAACAGGGAAAGACGCCAGATATTAACCTCTAATCTTCATGTTGCATATGTGAGTACACCTGCACACACATATGTACATATGTATAACACACACACACACACAGAGTGCTATACCTGGCTATGGCAATGGAAGTAAAACATTTCATAATTGGTTGACAAACAGAAATACATTATATAGCAAATGGAATTTATTTCATTTACCACCATATTTCAAGATAATACTAATTCAAGATCAAGTCTAGATGCCCCAAGTCATCTAATTAAAAATATAACTGCTAGTAAGGAGAGTATATGAGCCCAACCAGATGTCTCATTACTTACTTGCAGTCCTTGATGGTGGCCTATTTTCTCTTCTATAGCATGATCCCCTCTCTCCTTGTTTCTGGCAGGGCCCTCCTTCCCCTTCCCTCTCTGATTATAATTTTTGCAATTACTGTAGGTATTACAGAGATTTATCTTTGAGTGTGTCACTACGTGGGTTTGGTACTAGGAATCACCTAGTAGGGAGTACATATGGTGCTTAATTTTCTGTGTCTGGGATACTTCATTTAATAAAATTTTTTTCTAATCCCATGCATTTCCCAGCAAATTTCATTAATTCATTGTTTTTTGTGACTCGGTAGGTATTCTATTGTATAAATGTACCACATTGTCCTTATCCACTCATCGACTGTCGGGCATTTGGGTTGATTCCATGACTTTGCTATTGTAAACAATGCTGCTATGAACATCTTTCTGCTTGTGCTATTGAGGTGAATTTTTGCACTTGTGTCTGATGGGGTATGATCTCACTAGAAAGGAGGGCATAGAGTCTGGCAGATAGAAGGTAACCATCCTACAAATGGCAGACGGACCCCCCCCCCCAGCCATCTCCATTATTCCATCTACCTTTAAATGTACTCTAATAATATGACTCTATTTTCATTCCCCACTAGCCCAGGATGCGCACAGTCCAGACTGGACTCATGGCAACCTAGGTAAGCTCCCCCCCAAACCCCAGGCAGCCCACTGATCCCAGCTCCTCCCACCAGCCAGCTAGAGAGCTGCTCCAGGCCAAACAATTCAGTTCAGTGAAAAACAAACAGAAATTGAAAGAAGGTCTTAAGAGTTAATACGACAATACCCAAGTCAAAGTGCAAATCCACGAGAAACATAAACCCAAAAAACAAATCTCCCACTGAAGGAATTAATCCCATAATGATAGACTCCAACCAGAACAAACCCACGGAAAACAGTGAAGAAAGCCTGACCCAGGAAAACGACTTTCAAAACATGATCATTACCATGTTCAATACTATGAAAGAGGAATTCCGGGAGGAATTAAATAACTGCATCAATCACTTTGAAGAGGAACACAACAGACACTTGGAGGAGTTGAGAAAAACAGTTCAAGAAACAAAAACAGGCATAGAACAGATAAAGCAGACTCAAGCAGAGTTTAAAACTCAACTAAAAGACAAGCTATCTTCAACCCAGAACTCAACAGAGAGTCCTATCAGCAGAATTAACGAAGCAGAAAATAAAATTTCAGACCTTGAAGACAAAGTGGGAGTATTAACCAGCTCAATGGAAGAGGTTGTTAAAGCCAAAAAGATACTCGAGAGAAATATTCAAGAGTTATGGGATACCCTGAAGAAGCCTAACATGCGTATTCATGGAATACCAGAGCAAGAATCTCAAAATACCACCCCTGAGGAAATTTTTCAAACAATCATCAAGGAAAACTTTCCTCATCTAAAAAAAGAGAGGTCTATTCATATACAAGAGGCATTCTGCACCCCAAACAGATATGACCAAAATACAAACTCGCCACAGCAAATAATAGTTAAAACACTCCACATTCAAAGTAAAGAAATGATGCTGAGAGCTTCAAGGGAAAAAAAAAAAGTCACTTTTAAAGGTAAACCTATTAAAATAACAAATGACTTCTCAATGGAAACAGTAAAAGCAAGAAGAGCTTGGAGAGATGTATTTCAAGTATTGAATGAGCAAAAATGTCAACCCAGGCTGATATACCCTGCAAAACTATCTGTCATGATGGAGGGAGAAAGAGAAATTTTCCAGCACAAAGACAACTTGAAGGGATACATGTCCACCAAACAAGCTCTTCAAAAAATGCTAGAAATGATACTCAAGCTTGAAGAAAAAAACAAGCATATCCAGGAGAACAGAAGAGAAGTATAATACCACCAAAAACTAAACAAGAAACAATACACTTACAAAAGCCACTAAACATAATAAATGTCCAGAATTAAAAGTAGTTTCTCCATTATTACATTAAATGTTAATGGAATTAACTCACTGATCAAGAGACACAGATTACAAACTTGGATTAAAAATCACAACCCATCAATCTGCTGCCTGCAGGAAACCCATTTCACCACAAAAGATAGGCACATCCTAAAATTAAAAGGCTGGTCCAAAATACTGCAAGATAATGGAACCAGAAAACAGGCACAGGTAGCCATTATGCTATCAGACAAAGTGGACTTCGAACCAAAAAAACATCATAAGAGACACAGACTTGATGCTACATTTTAGTCACAGGTACAATTCACCAGGAAGACTTCACAATACTGAATATATATGCACCCAATACGCGCCCCCTCCCAACATTAATTAATCAAACCCTACAATGTTTAAAGCGATAAATCAATTGCAACATGATTATTCTTGGGGATTTCAATACCACCCTCTCAACATGGGATAGATCAATAGGTCAAAAACAAAACAGTGACACCTGGGAGCTTAATCAAACCCTTACTGAAATGAACCTTACAGATCTCTATCGAACTTTTCATGCACGCACCAAAGAATACACATTTTTCTCAGTAGCACACGGAACGTTCTCCAAAATAGATCACATATTGAGCCACAAAATGAATCTTCACATATACAGGAAAGTTGAAATTCTAGCCTGTACCTTAACAGACCACCACGGCCTAAAGCTTGACATCCACAACACAACAAGCAACAGAAAATACACTAACTCCTGGAAACTTAACACTATGATGCTGAAGGAGAATTGGATTCAGGAAGAAATTAAAAAGGAAATTCAAGATTTCATGAAAGTGAACAATAATGAAAATACAACTTACCAAAATCTCTGGGACACAATGAAAGCTGTCCTAAGAGGGAAGTTCATAGCTCTTAATGCTACATCAAAAAAATGGAAACATCAGAATAAATAACTTAACAATTCAGCTTAAAGCTTTACAGACATTAGAGCAATCTGATCCCAAAAGCAATAGAAGAGAGGAGATTAGCAGAAATAAGGGGAGAAATATCTGAAATCGAGATTAGGAAAACAATACAGAGAATCAACTAGTCAAAAAGCTGGGGGTTTTTTTTTGAAAAAAAATCAATAAGATTGATACACCCTAGCTAAATTAACCAAAAGCAAGAGATTGAAAACTCAAATTAACAAAATTAGAAATTAAAATGGAGTTATCACTGCTGATACACAATCCAGAGAATTATAACATCATATTTCAAAAACTTATACTCTGTGAAATTTGACAACACAAAAGAGATGGATGAATTCCTAAGTAAACACAACTTACCTAAATTAAATCAGGAAGTTGTGAATTATTTAAATAATCCTATAACATATGAGGAAATCGATAAAGTAATCTCGAATCTTCCCACCAAAAAATGTCCTAGACCAGATGGATTCAGTACAGAGTTCTACCAGACATTTAAGGAGCTACTAATACCAATACTCCTTAAACAGTCCAATCAAATAGCAAAGGAAGGAACACTACCAAATTCCTTCTATGAAGCTAATATCATATTAATCCCAAAATCTAATAACGACACACTTAAAAAAAAGAAAACAATGGACCAATCTCTCTGATGAGCACAGATGCAAAGATTCTCAACAAAATCTTAGCAAATCAGATTCAAAAACATATCAAAAAGATCATCCAGAGGGATCAAGTAGGCTTTATCCCAGGCACATAAGGTTGGTTCGACATATACAAATCAATAAATGTAATTCACCATATAAAGTAGTCCAAAGTTGAAGACCACATGATACTCTTGATAGATGCAGAAAAAGCTTTTGACAAGATCCAACAGCCCTTTATGATGAAAACCCTAGAGAAGGTTGGAATGAGAGGAACCTTTATTAATATAAAAAAGTTATATACAACAAGCCCAGAGCAAGGATTATACTCAATAAGGAAAAACTTGAAGCATTGCCGCTTCGATCAGGAACTAGACAATGCTGTCCACTCTCACCACTTCTATTCAATATTGTACTTGAAGTCCGAAGACATAAGACAAGAAAGGGATTTAAAAGGGATTCAAATTGGCAAGAAAAAAGTCAAGTTATCTCTATTTGCAGATGACATGATCTTATACCTGAGTGATCCCAAAAACTCCATCAGGAAGCTCCTGAAACTAATACAGAAGTTCAGCAGGGTGTAGGACACAAAATAAATGAACAAAAATCAGTGGTCTTTTTATATACCCAGAATAAAAGAAGTGAAAAAGCCCTGAGAGAAAAAATCCCATTTTCTGTAACCCCTAAAAAAAAAGGAAATACCTTGGTATAAACCTAACCAAGGAAGTAAGAGAACTCTACAATGAAAACTTTAAAACCCTAAAGAAAGAAATTGCAGAAGACACCAGAAGGTGGAAAGACTTCCCATGTTCCTGGATTGGCAGAATCGATATTGTAAAAATAACCATCCTACCAAAGGCAATATACAGATTCAATGCTATACCAATTAAAAATCCCAAAGCAATTCTTTAAAGAAGTTCACCAAAAAATCTCATACTTCATATGGAGGCACAAAACAATCCTGAGTAACAAAATCACTGCTGGAGGTATCACCATACCAAACCTTAGTCTATACTACAAATCCATAGTTGTAAAAACAGCCTGGTATTGGCTCCAAAATAGACACACAGGTCAATGGATAAGGGTTGAAGACCCAGATATAAGCCCACACAATTACAGCCATTTGATCTTTGACAAAGGGGCCCAAAAAATCCAATGGAAAAAGAAGAGCATCTTCAACAAATGGTGCTGACAAAACTGGATATCCACATGCAGAAGATTAAAACTGCACCCGTACTTGTCACCATGTATAAGAATTAATTCCAAATGGATCAAGGACCTCGATATAAGGCCAGAGACTATAAAAACCTTAGATGAAAGGGTAGGGAACTCCCTCAAGGTGATTGGGCTAGGACAACAGTTCCTAAACGGACATTCAATAGCACAGTCACTACAACTAACACTCAACAGATGGGATCTTGTGAAATTAGAGCTTCTGTTCAGATAAAGAGATTGTAACTCGAGCACAAAGGCAACCCACAGAATGGGAGAAAATCTTCACAAACCACATATCTGATAGAGCGCTATTATCCAGAATGCACAAAGAACTTAGAAAACTAAACACCAAGGAAACAAATGGGCCAATTATAAATGGGCCTTCAGAAAAAAAAAAGGGCCTTCGAACTTAAAAGAAACTTTACCAGGGACGAAATTAAAATGTCTAACAAATATCTTTAAAAATGCTCCACATCCTTAGACATCAGGGAAATGCAAATCAAAACCTCCTGAGATATCATCTCACCCAGGTCAGGATGGCAAAAATCCACAATACAAACAACAACAAATGCTGGAGAGGATGTGGAGAGAAGGGAACTCTCATACATTGCTGGTGGGAATGCAGGCTCATACAGCCACTCTGGCGAGCCGTCTGGCGATTCTTAAAGAAATTAAAGATTGAAATGCCATATGACCCTGCTATACCACTTTTGGGAATAACCTTCCATACAGCAAAAATTCACCTTGATAGCACAAGCACGACCATGTTCATAGTAGCAGTTTACAACAGCAAAGTCATGGAATCAACCCAAATATCCAACAGTTGATGAGTGGATAAGGAAAAGATGGATACATTTATACAATGGAATACTACTCGGCCATCAAAAATGATGAATTAATGCAATTTGCCAGGAAATGGATGGATTTAGAAACAATTATATTGAGTGAAGTATCCCAGACACAGAAAATTAAGCACTGTAATATACTCCCTAATAGGTGGATCCTAGTATCAAACCCACTTAGAGACACTCAAGGTGAATCTCTGTGATACGTACAGTAATTGCAAAGATTATAAACAGGAGGGATGGGGAAGGAGGGCCCCACCAGAAACAAGGAGAGAAGGGACCATGTTACAGCAGAGAAAATAGGCCTCCATCAAGAGCTGTAAGTAAATAATGAGACATCTGTTTAAGTTCACAGACTTTCCTTCCTGATCATTTATAACTGATGGGGTATGATCTCACCAGAAGGGGAGGGCATATAAGATGCCAGATAGAAAGTAACCATTTTGCAAATGGGTGATTGACCCCCTCTCACCGTGGTCTCCTACTTTTATTCCATCTACCTTTGAATATACTCTAATAACAAGACTCTAATTTAATAGATTTTTATCTATGGCCAGGGGATGACATCCAATACCCATCAGGATGGAGCCAAGGGCATTGCAGGAGCAGCAAAACTAAAAAAAACAAAAATAAAAACAAAAACAAAACAAAAAAGAAAACATAATTCAGAACATCAGAGACTCTGTATCAACCACCTGGAACTAGGCCAGCCTAATCTCTCCTCATCCTGAAGCTCAGGGACATTTGCGGAAGAGGGGGCGGTAAGAGTGTAAGAGTACAAGGATGAAAGGAGTCCATGATATGCAAGATACTCCACACAAGTTAGGGCCGAAGCAATCATAATAGGACTTTGCCTGACCTGAGCTATGTCCAACACATTATTGACTCCACAAAGTCTACCATAGACTAAAGGCACTAGGATCCTTGGAGGCTAGGGACTGACAGTCACAGTAGTGTTCCTAAGCTTAAGGGAAACACAGGAAAGGGTTCTGGGAAATGCCCCTGGGTCTTTGCACCTCATCGGAGAGGAGGACCCAGAGGAGAGTTTGGCATGCACACTAAGGATGCTCTGGCGGATTGGGGGGTGGGGAGGCAACCACTGGGGGGAAAGCACGTGGAGGATGGGGAGGGAGGGGGGAGGGGAAGGGGGAGCAAGGGGATGGGGGAGGAAGATGGAGGGAGGGAGGGGACCTGTTAAGTTTGTATGAGCAGAAAAAAAATTTTTTAAAAAGCTATAGGTGCTGGAGAGGTGGCTCAGGGGTTAACCCTCTGCCTTGCAGGCGGAAGGTCCTGAGTTTGGGTCCTAGACCCCACGTTTAGACACCTGGCAAAGCAGGAGGGGCGGGGGAGGGGGGCGGCTTGCATTTCTGGTCCTGGTAGGGCGGAGCCTGTGAATCCCAGCGCTAAACAAGGAGGAGGTGGAGGCGGTCCATGGTGGTTCTACACACACACACACATACATACACACGTGCACACACACATACACACAATTGAATAAATAATAATAATAATTATAAAAATTTAAAAAGCTGTAAAAGGACACATGAGTTTTCATCAATAAGATAAGACAGCAGGCCATTTAGATTCCTCTTCCTTATCATGATTGATACAGAGTTTGCAGAATCAACAGCAACCATAGAATTATGCCTGGAATTATGACAAAAATGAATGATAAATCAAACTGGGTGTCCATAAAGATGGACAGGGATACTAGAAGCTTGTTCATACCTTCTTTCACATTTTGAATAAAGACATATTATTGACTTCTAGTCTTAGTTTACATGTGTCTTTTTCTGTGGCTTGATACACAGCCCATAGAACACCCCATTGAGCTACTGCAGCTTATGAGACTTCAGATTTGAGCTATTATTTTCAGTTTTTATTGCTCGGCTGAAGTGTCACCTGGAAACTGGAATTGCTGGAATACTTTCCTCTAGGGAATTATTAGTCTCAACTGCTCTCCATTCACATTTACAGCAGTTTGGGACTGCTACCAAAGCTAAAAGGTTTAAAGACTCAGTGTCATTAATATGACGTTTTGCCATATAAATTGGAAGTAAGACTATTACCAGGATGATCTTATGTTCTGGAAGTTTAATGCATAGAGAAAGTATTCAGGGCCTGTACTGACTTAAAATGAAATAGTTTCATTAAAAAGTCATTTATAAAGTATCTAGGAAATAACAGGATACCAGCTAAGGTGTTCATCACGTTTTACTGAGACTCAGTCTGAAACCTTGCAATTTAAGAATTAAAAAGATGATGGGGAAGAGAGTAATGATTCATATTGGTGCTTGAAACCTGTTGTTTACATTTGATATTGCCAGTTCTCAATTTTTTTCGGCCCTTCCTGCTTAAAACCAGAGGTTCAAATATTGGTCTGGAACAAGAATATGATCTGAGACACGTGTTCAAATTGCTTTAAAGAAAGAGGAGAATTCTTAAAATCTCAGTGAACTAAAATGGAAAAAATATCACTATAAGCAATGGTTCCTACCATGAAACATGACAGTTTATCAGAAAACACGATAGCACCAAAATGGAAACTTGAAAAGGCTATCCTTTAAAAGAATAATTTAAACTTTTATTTTCAAAAGAAAGCAAATGTCTACTTCTGTAATATTGTCTCAAAGTATGCTCTCTTCCCTAGTCCCACAGCATCCAAGGAATAGGCTATATATTTTTTTCTTTTATAAATTACTGAGTCTAGACACAAAATATTCACTTACTTAGAATAAATAAATATATAAAGTAAGTAAAAAGTATGAAAATGTTTGTTGCCTAGTCTCTTCAGAGAGGTAATATTTCTCCTTTTTTAGTCTTAACACATCCAGAGTGCTATTACGATTAGGAAGTATCTGTTAGGTCCATGACCTTTTTTGTAATAAGCAATAGATAAGTAAGTATTGTCAACCCCACTTACCTTCAAAAAAGGGAGCAAAAACCTAAAATTGCCTTATATTTGCATGTATTATTGTCAGTTTTCATCTTTTCTATCTGTAATATATACTTGTAGGAGCAAATATTAATGGGAAAAATAAATTCAGATGAAGTAATATTAGCTCAATGTGTTAGCTTTGCCTGCTGCTGTGCAGCCATTTTATCTGAATTGAGATTCTACTCCTGAAGGAGGATACTACTTCCTAAGACAGGAAGTAGATGAAAATTACAAATTCTGGAAGCCCAGAAATTGACAAAGCCCACAACTCCCCACCTCCCCAATTGTTGCATAAATGGTAACAATTTGTTGATAAGTAGACTCTCTAGAGTCAGCTAAGCTGCTTATGAGTTGTGCTGGATGGCCCAGCACAACTTGGGCCCTCCCAAAATGCAAACCCACTGCATTTAATCATCCCTCCTTGCTATAGTGTTATTTGTATGTTCTCTCTGGTGGATTACAAGACATTTGTTATTGAGTTATTATTACCTCTTCTGGAGTATGCTTTTGAGTGGCAAAACTGTCTTTTTTTTCCCTTTAGAAAATTACTACTTTATTTCAGAATTTCCATCCTTCTTATTTTTTTTATTATTATTTCCGCTCACACAAACTTAATAAGTACACTGGTTCCCTCCCTCCCTCTTCCTCCCCCCTTACCCCCCTGCTCCCTCTCCACTCACCCCTCCCTCCCCATCCCCCTAGTGCCTTTCCCCATAATCCCCGGAGAGTCCTTTAATGTGCATGCCAGACTCTCCTCTGGGCCCTCCTCTCTGATGACATACAAGGACCTAGTGGCTTTTCCCTGAACCCTTTCCTGTGTTCCCCTTAAGCATAGGAACACTACTATGGCTGTCAATTCCTTGCCTCCAAGGATCTTGGTGCCTTTAGCAAATGCTAGACTTTATGGGGTCAATAGTGTGGGGGATATTGCGCAGGGCATGCAAATTCCAATTATGATTGCTTCGGCCCTAACTTGTGTGGAGTATCTTGCATATCATTGCTCCTCCCATCCTTGTGCTCTTACAATCTTACCGCCCCCTCTTCCGTAAATTTCACTGAGCTTCAGGATGAGGAGAGATTAGGCTGGCCTAGTTCTAGGTGGTTGATATAGAGTCTCTGAAGTTCTGGATTATGGTTCGTTGATTTTCTTTTGCAGGGCAAAACTCTCTTTTGACTCAACCATGTAATCCTTCATCCATGCTCCTATAAGTGACCTCAGTAATATCACCAGTTTACTAAAGCAGATTCCAGTGAACTCTTTTCTTTGATCTGTCATGAGTACCTTATTCAGGATGAATTTAGCTCAGCAAGGTACTCCTAAAATAAGCATGTTTGGAAATTAGTACAGTTCTATATGAATATGTATAGGCCTCACTAATAAATTCCTTAATCTTCCTTTGTTTGAGAAAAGCATTGCTTTGGAAATGATTTCCATCCACATTTTGCATGCTGTTAGGTGATAAGTCTTTCTTGCTGTTTTACATCTTAGCTGTGTTTGTTTTGGCTTTTCATTCACCAAAATGCAAACCCACTGCATTTGGTCATCCCTCCTTGCTATAGTGTTGTTTGTATGTTCTCTCTGGTGGGTTACAGGTGCCAGAAGCCTGAGCAATGCTTCAGAGAAGAAATAATTGATAAGTAATTCAGGTGAAAAAAATTAAGCTTATCCTAGTGGTAGGCAATTATCCCCTTGGACTATGCTGTAGACATTTCTCTTTATATGAAAGCATAATAAGAATGGAAAATATTTTCCTAGGCGAAGATCCTTTCAGCAGCCACATGTGATCATTGGAAATGGAAAGGTTATAATGTTGAACCAGAACTTACTAGAATCAGTGAGCCAGATCCAGCAGCAGATAGCAGACACAGTAGGCATCGCAGGCTACCACTCTCCTCTGAATGATCAGGACTCAATAAAACCAACAGATAGATTTGCAGTGGCCCTATGATAACTTCAGCATTCTGATGAGGAGGGAGATGGCTCATGGAAAATGTGGATCATGGATCGGGTAGTTTCTCCCACTCATGTTGCTTCACCCAATATTGCTTTCTGAAGAATCAATTGATACTTGTTATGAGATAGTTTCTTCCTATGTTGGACCTTGCTAAAATCTCTTGTTCAGTATTTTTGTACATACAAGGCCAAGGACCAAAATGGTCCTACATAAATCCTGCCAACTCTCTATGAAACCTTGAATATCTTACAAATTTGTAAAAGCACCTGGAGGAAGAGTCATGACAATAGTTGTGGAATTAAAGGAATGCATCCTGTATAAATGGAAAAGTATACTTCCAGAAGCTGTACAGCTCTTAAATGGAAGTCCTAGTGCCCATATTGGGAGACTGCCTTGTTTGCTATTGACCAGAGAAACCCCTTTGGTCCCACATAGGCCATTACCACTATAACTGGTTGCATTTCATACCTAGATGTCAAAATTCTATTCTGGAGACACTTTTTTGTTTATAAGACACAGAAAAATCAACTGGAAATAGGCTGTAAACTCTCCCTCTCTCTCTCTCTTTCTCTCTCTTTCTCCTCTCTCTCTCTCTCTCTCTCTCTCTCTCTCTCTCTCTCTCTCTCTCTCTCTCTCTCTCTCTCTCTCTCGCTCGCTCTCTCTCTCTTCTCTCTTTCTATCTGGTTTTTATAGTGTTAGAAAGAAATATAAAGACTACTAGAAAGAATTTATAATCAACAGTTGTGCTCCATTACAGACCTTGAAGACTATATTACCAACATTCCAGACAAGATGTATCCACTGGTGCAATAGTGGAACAACTATTATGGGTGCAACCAACTGCTTCCCCATTGGATTTAAAGTATATTAAAAGAAATAACACACCTGGGGTTTATGACATAATGAAAATCTGTGGCTGAAGAGGTCATAGGCTCCATTACAGAAACCGGTGCTATTTTTGATAATTAAATACGGTGTGCCTATCAAAATAACTTCTAGACATTTTTGTTTACGCTCACAGATTACTACTGTTGCCACTTATTGTTACTGTTGCTGTGGTATAATGCTCCAAAGTTTCTCTATAAATGAAAGAAAATGATTATATATCTGCATCACCATCCCCAAATACAAGAACATCACTAATGCTTCTGTAAATAACTCTTCATCTCTTCACCTATGCATCTATAAGTAATCCTTTATCATTGCTCCTATAAGTAAACTTGGTTTATAACTCCTTGGTTTACCTATTTTCTCCTTGGTTTACCAAGCTAGACATGAGAAGAATATTTTTTTTATGTGAATTTAAGGCCCTATCTGGAGTTTGTTCACATCTCCCCAGGATAATAATCATTCACATATGCATATTCTCTAGTACTAGATAAGAGAAACCATTAAATTAAGCAGTTTTGTAATTTACAACTAAAAAAGAGTTACAAAACTTACTCATTTAACTAACAGTTAAATGACTAATGTACTATTTTCATTATAATTGGTAGGAAGGAAAATGCAATAATTCAGATAACCAAAGTGCTCAAAGTACGTATCTCATATATTGTAACATAATAAAAGTGGACAGGAAAATATGAGAAGAGCCAGAAATGATGTAGGATGAGTAGAGTTTGAATGGTCAGGGAAAACTTTTTAGATAAGATATCATTTATGTTAAATCTTATTGGCACAATACTAAAGGCTTTAGATGACCTGGAAGGAGAGCACTCCTGGTGTGGAAAAATATATACAAAGGCTGAGCTGATAAAAGGAAGACAAAGAGGAGTACTGGTTTAGTTCAAGGAACTCAACCTTTCAAACGTTCTGGCTTATGACTTCTGTCAATCCAATTGAAACCACTAAATTAGTTCTACTATAGACATAGCTCACGTAAGGTAATCTCCCCTTGGGGTTTAACATGGATCTAAAATGGTAAAGTTGGTCTAGAGAAGGTTCACATGATAGCTATAGTGCTTATGGGTAAAACTCTGCTTAGTTCTTTGAGGGCCTGGGGCTTTCATTAAATCTTAAGTTAAAATAGTGTCTTTGTAAAAAGTCTGCAGAGATGAATATCAACACTTGGCATGCCATCTGCATAAAGCTAATTATATACACTTTGTTATTTGTCACTATAAGATATTTCAGAATGAAATGTGCGAACCATCTGCCAATGACTTTATTCACATTTCTTGGATCATCAGCAAGAAACCTCATACTTCTTTTCCCCCCCAGGGAACACAAATTGTAATGCGCACAAGGTGGGTGGATGAAAATTTCTAAAAATGGTTTTGTCATGTACCAGAAAACAGGAAGTATTTTTGGTAGAATGTCCTAGAATCATTTGTATCTATTACTCTGCCATGTGTCTTTGATACTGTGTTATACAAACTAAACCCAACTCCCCAAGTGTCAGACAGACACCGGTGTTTTGAGCATCATTCTCATGATTGTTGGGTAAGAAAGAACAAAGAATACACAAGCTTAAAATAAGTTGCAGTTTACCATTTGATTATGTAAATATGTGGTTGCATGATCCCCAATTCTTCTAATCACATTTTCTGCACAAAGGCAAAAAACAGCCTTTGTGTTTCAGAAAAGCAGGTGCACAATTATTTCTGCAAAGAAAAAGCGAGTTATTTGCAGTGATCCTTTATTCAAAGAGATGATTGAGCAATTACAGACATACATGCTAATTTTGTTTCACCCCTGACCTCTTCTATCTGTTGAATGGATAGGCTTATTCTTTCTCTCATTGATAAAAGAAGGAAGCTGCAGAAACAAAGATAAGAAGTTGGACAGTGTGCATTGCTGCCAGTGGACATCAACCACTTACTTGTTAAAGCATTTTCTCAGAACTCTTGTCCTGCCTGAGCATTTAGCAAAATGCCTAAGCACTTTAATTAATATTCTATTGACAATGAGTAGTCTGAACATGTCCCTGAAATGCAAAAATTCAATATTGATTTCAGTATATTATTTTTCTTCTAACAGAGTAGTGAAAGCATTGAGTTGTGAGCACAGAAGAATAAAATAGACTATATTTTGATTTGCAAATTCAGCTCACTTTATCATTACCTATGGTTCTCTGAAAAGCAGCAGAGTCACTTTTCACCATATAAGATTAGAACTGGGGTATGACTGTAAAAGACAGAAATTAGAGGATTACTGTTGTTCTAATACTTCTGCTTGAGTTAGTTTTGCTACTTATCTACTAGCTTCATTACCTGAGTTACATTCCATATTTGAGTTCTGAAAAGTTTCCAAATTGGAGCTGTCAATAATACAAATATAATCAAATTCTACTTCCACAGTTGAAATTATATTTGCAAATTAAGCCTGAGGATACATGTTTAAAATTTTTTACACAGACATATCTATATAAGTATGTATATATGATTCACAAATACACTTAGTCTTTATGTTCATATCTGTATTTTAAGCATCGATAAATCTCTTATAGTAACTAAAAATCATCAAAATATCAATTACCTTTTTATGTTTGAAATAAGTTTATAGTTTTCTATTGGCTGCACTCGGCTGTCCTTGATCACATACAGCCACTAGGCTGTGGATTCTGTGGGTTGGACACACCTTTTAGTAATCTAAATGCAAAAACACAGCTGAAGACTCATTCGCTGACCGTAAGAAACATCATGTGTCTCTTATGACATCTTCTGGGAGATTGACAGTGTCCTCCATAGTCAATTACCTTTTAATATTAATCTTCAGGAACTAGTTGGAAGATATTCAAATATAGATTGCTTTATTCTAATAAATCCTTTACTAGGATTGCTGGTGTGCTGTAAAAATAGAAACATGGAATAGAGGAATTGTAGCCACACACTGAGAATAGTCTATTATGATACCTTTAATAATAAGATAGGCTGCTAAATAATTCTATTTGTATTAAAATAGGTAAAATTGCCTGAAATAAAAGATATGAAAACACCAAAGTGCTCTAAAATATATATACCCATAAATCCACAGCATTTAAAGGTTCAAAAAAATACCATTATGCTCCATCTTTGCCTACTATTTTCATGAAGTCTGTGAATACTTTAATAAAAATACTTATTATTTGCTCCTTAAAATGAACACACAATAGCTAAATTAAGGTTAAAAATGAGTTTTAACTTTGGGAAAACTTTATCAAAATGAAAATGAAAATCAATGCAGGTAGTCTGAATTTTTATCAAAACACATGACCAATATAATCAACATGGGATAAAATTCTTTTACAACTGATTGCCTAGAGTATGAACAGAAACAGGTTATTTTGTCTCCTTATGTTTCAAGAACTTTGCTTATAAAATGCCTTGGTAACAGTTTTTAAAACAGAGTCCCTCAACTTGAACAAACTCTGTATAGTTTTCAAGGGAATAAGAAAACTCAATGGAGAAGGTATAGGAAAAAGAAACTTGGAATAAAAAAAACAGACATTTGCCTAAAACTCTGTGGAATTAAGACTATGTTCTCATGAAGCAGTGAATTTCTACTCACTCATAAGCTTGAGAAAGTATTGAGAGCCAATAATTGGATGTGATGTGAGGGCTGAACTTCAATATCTTTGAAATACTTGTCAAGTCATCCATTCTTTATGCCCAAACCTGCTGACTTCATATGTGCTGTCATTTGAGTTGCAGTGGAAACCCTCCAATGCAGGAAATGAGTAGCAAAAGACATCATCTTGACTTTAAAATGAAGAAAATTTTATTTCTCCTTTGGCTTTTGTCAAAGTGTAAAATGTCATCTGAGAAGACTGAATCTTAATCATTATCATTTTACCATGAATTGATTTCCCAAGTGGATAAAGAAGTGTGTGTATGTGTGTGTATGAATGACATGAAATGGGATTCATTTTTTAATAAAAAATAGGAGGTTGGTAAAAAGGTATGAGCAATAAAATCTACTAGATATATCCTTCCTTGGCTTTTATAACTCTGTTCAGGAAAGCATTTATTTATGTGATAGCTGAATTCTAACCTCTGCCAAACACTCTTGCCACAGAAGTTAACAATAGTCTACTTGACCAAATGGTTAAAATGTACTTCTGAATCGGGTTCCAAAGAAACAATCATAATATATCTGCATAGAGATACATTATCCTGAAATTTTACTATCTACTTGCTAATGAAGATACAAAGATTACTTATTCTATGTGATACCTTAGAAAATCAATTTGTTTAGCATATAGTATCCATTTTGGAATCTTCTAGTTGATTTAACACTGTATTTTTTTTAATTTTAGATCATTTTTATATCAGTATGAAAAGCAGGGATACATAAATTACATGAAATCGATGTATAAAAATGTTTAACCAGGGGCTGGAGAGGTGGCTCAGGGGTTAAGCCTCCGTCTTGCAGGCGGAAGGTCCTGAGTTCGGATCCCAGATCCCACGTATAGACGCCAGGTAGAAGCGGGGGCGGCCTGCACTGCTGGTCCTGGTAAGGTGGAGCCTGTGAATCCCGGGGCAGAAGGAGGTGGAGGCGTCCATGGAGGTTCACGAATTCGTCCGTGGTTCTACACATACACACACACACACACACACACACACACACACACACGCACATACACACGCACGCACATACACACGCACAGTTGAATAAATTAAAAAAAAATTAAAAAAAAAATGTTTAACCAAATGTTTCTGAGTTTTCTTGTTTCCAAATGTTTCTGAGTTTTCCTTTTTTTATAATACATTTTTATTATTATTTCAGCTCATACAAACTTAATAGGTACACCAGTTCCTTCCCTCCCTCCTCCTCCCCCCGAACCCCCTATTCCCCCTCCCCTCACCTCTCTCTCCCCATCTCCCCGGTGCCTCCCGCCCCAATTCCCAAAGTCCTTTCTTGTGCATGCCTGACTCTCCTCTGGGCCCTCCTCTCCGATGACGTACAAGGACCCAGTGGCATTTCCCTGAACCCTTTCCTGTGTTCCCCTTAAGCATAAGAACACTACTGTGGCTGTCAATCCCTTACCTCCAAGGATCTTGGTGCCTTTAGCAGATGCTAGACTTTGTGAGGTCAATAGTGTGTTGGACATTGCTCCGGGCATGCAAATTCCAATTATGATTGCTTCGGCCCTAACTTGTGTGGAGTATCTTGCAAATCATTGCTCCTCCCATCCTTTTGCTCTTACACTCTTACCGCCCCCTCTTCCGCAAATGTCCCTGAGCTTCAGGATGGGGAGAGATTAGTCTGGCCTAGTTCTAGGTGGTTGATATAGAGTCTCCGAAGTTCTGGATAGTGGTTTGTTGATTTTCTTTTGCAGTTTTTAACACTGTATTTTTAAAAAATAACTTGCCATTTTATAAAACCGATGTAATATTCTAGGAGAAAACAATGTCTGACAGCAGTGACCCATCTCTCCAACTCAGATAGTCTCTGCCTTTTTCTCCAGAATCTTCAGTTGCTAGAGATGGCTTTGAAGAGAGATTTTGGAAGTTTAAATTTGACTAGACAACTAGATAAGCAAAATGACCAGTTCCAGTAAAGCAATATAGAAATCATTAGAGGATTTTGAAGATACGTTGAGCATGATGACAAATGATGGCAAAGAGTGTAAGGCACAGGCAGAGACAAGACAAAAGACATTTTCCTGTGCCCATACAAAGGTTAGGAAAAAATATCGAGTACTTCTTCCAAGCTAGATAGCTTTATTCTTTTTTTCTAACCCATCATATCATTTTCTTCAGAACAAACAACTGAACTTTTCTAAGATAAGTGATGGTGAAACCTTTGAGACCTTAGAATTTCATTCACTGCCACAGCCTGATCCTGCCTCCTCCACATGTGGTGATAATGGAATACATCTTTTATTTCTTTGATCTCAAAGGTCATTCTACAAATTCAGAAGATCAAAGAAAATGAGAAACTCCTTAAAGAAATTACAGATTGAAATGCCATATGACCCTGCAATTCCACTTTTGGAAATAACCCCCATGCAGCAGAGGTTCACCTCGATAGCACAAGTGCGACCATGTTCATAGCAGCACTGTTTACAATAACAAAGTCATGGAATCAACCCGAATGTCCAACAGTTGACGAGTAGATAAGGAAAAGGTGGTACATCTATACAATTGAGTACTACTCAGCCATCAAAAATGATGAATTACTGGAATTTGCCAGAAAATGGATGTCATTAGAAACAATTATGTTGAGTGAAGTATCCCAAGACCCAGAAAATTAAGAGCCATATGTACTCCCTAATAGGTGGCTCCTAGTACCAAACCCACCCAGCCCACCTAGAGACACTCGATGATAAATCTCTGTAATACAGTAATTGGAAGGAGTATGAACAGGAGGGATGGGGTATGAGGGTCACACCAGAAACAAGGAGAGAGGGGACCATGTTACAGTAGAGAAAATAGGCCTCCATCAAGGGCTGCAAGTAAGCAATGAGACATCTGGATAAGTTCACAGACTTCTCATTCCTGATCATTTACAACTGAGGGGGTGCGATCTCACCAGAAGGGGAGGGCATATAGTCTGGCAGATAATAAGTAACCATTTTGCAAATGGGTAATTGACCCCTCCCTCACTGTGGTTTTCTACTTTTATTACATCTACCTTTGAATATACTCTTATAACAAGACTCTAGTTTAACAGTTTTTTATCTCTGGCCAGGGTGTGACATCCAATACCCATCAAGATGGAGTGAAGGGCATTGCAGGAGCAGCAAAACCGCAAAAGAAAATCAACAAACCATAATCCAGAACTTCAGAGACTCTATATCAACCACCTAGAACTAGGCCAGACTAATCTCTCCTCATCCTGAAGCTCAGGGAAATTTGCGGAAGAGGGAGCGGTAAGAGTATAAGAGCACAAGGATGGGAGGAGTAATGATATGCAAGATACACAAGTTAGGGCCGAAGCGATCGTAATCGGACTTTGCATGCCCTGCACAATGTCCAACACACTATTGTCCCCACAAAGTCTAGCATTTGCTAAAAGCACCAAGATCCTTGGAGGCAAGGGATTGACAGCCACAGTAGTGTTCCTATGCTTAAGGGGAACAAAGGAAAGGGTTCAGGGAAATGCCACTGAGTCCTTGTAAGTCATCAGAGAGGATGACCCAGAGGAGAGTTTAGCATGGACATTAAAGGATTCTCTGGGTATTGGGGGAGGGGAGGCACTAGGGGGGTGGGGAGAAAGGGTTGAGGGGAGGGTGAGCAGAGGGTTCGGGGGTGGGAGGAGGGAGGGAAGGAGGGAGGGAACTGGTGTACCTATTAAGTTTGTCTGAGCGGAGATAATAAAAAATGTTTAAAAAAAAAAAGAAAATGAGAAACTCATAATACATTCTTTTTCTTTAGCAATTATATCATAAGTTCTATATTTTCTTCCTACAGTAAAATTGAACATTATACAGATATCTCATCTACTGCTAATCCAAAAAAGTCAATTCTTGTAAATGATAAGGTTTCAGACTAAAGGAACACTTTTTCAAACATACTAGATGACCCAGAGATATAGTTCTTCATATCAACAAAACCATAAGATTTGGAGACAAGCTAATTTTTTTCTTTAGATTTCTATTTTGTCTGCTGATGAATAAGAACTCTTATTTTAGTAAGGGGTAATGACCCTTGTACTTTTAAAAATACATCATTCTGCAATTAACTATATAGCAGTATACTAAGTAATGATGTTTGGGAATGGGGAGATGGCTCTGCAGGTAAAATATTTGCCATGCAAGTATGAGACTGGAGTTCAGATCCCTAACACAGTGAAAATGTCAGGCAGGCATAGTAGCCCACTGATGATCCCAGTGCTTGGTAGGTGAAGACATAGAATCCCTGTAGTAGGCTGTGTAGCTACACTTGCCACATCAGTGAGTTTTGGATTCAGTGAGAGACCATGCCTTTATCTATAATATGGAGAGCAATTGAAGAACATACTTGTTAGCCTCCATGTTTAAGAATAAACACATGCATTCTCTCCTTCCAATATATACATGCATCCACACACATGCAAATAGGTACACATACACACTTACATATCCATCTCACTTAATACTGTATAGTGTGTAATTTTTATAGTTAAATCATATTTAAACAATATATATTAAAATCTCAAATAACATTTTCCTGATGATTTCTTAATAAGCTTAATTCTACTTTGCCATTCTGAGAACAATTTGAACTTAATGACTCTAATAATGTGAGTTACGACCCATCAAACAAATCACAGGGAGATACTATTATCTCAATCAGGTGATGAGGACATACACAATTAGGTATTCTGTGGTATCAAGAAAAATGGAGCACCAAAGTATTCAAAAGTTTTTAGCGTAAATGTTGCTATGAGCTGGGGAGATTGCATAGGGATTGAAGCCATTTTCTCATAAGGTGAAAGGATTTGAGTTCATATCCCCAGAAGCCACATACAGATGTTAGGCAGATATGGTGGGGGTTTGGCTGTGGAAGGCAGACCCTGAAAATGATAAGGTGGTAAAACAATCCAGGATGACTCTGAAGTCAACAGCCACACAATCAAGCACTAAAGTATTAAAGTGTCCTTAGGTGCACAGATACCTCTCTCTTTCTCTCTCTCTCTCTCTCTCTCTCTCTCACACACACACACACACACACACACAAAGAAAAAAATGTTGACTACATTTTAGGAAAGAAAATCAATCTTTGGGTTATCTAGTAAGGTATAAAAAATAAGTAAATAGGGTAAATAGGTTTTTCCAGCTACAACTGATCATATATAGGGAAGTATAAGAAGGATTCATAGCAACAATCTGAAAAATTCCAGCAAAATTCTCAGATATTAAATTTATGAAAACAGTCAAATTATACCATACACTTCAAATAATAGAAACTACCAGCTCTTACACTAAGTCAATATCCAGGAAAGAGCTAAAGAAATTAATAAATATGAAAATTCTCTCACTCTCTAAAAAGACCCTTAAATGATCAGTATGAATCACTAATAAGAGATAGTTCATGCTAAATAAAATTTGCTTCTTTTGACCCATTAAGATTTTTCAGACCAGATTGCATTACATATAATACATTGCAGTATCACCTTAGTTCTGCTTAATTTAACATTTTCATCAATGAATTATTAATGTGCTATTATTTATGGACACACATAACAACCATTATAAGAGATTAAAAAATCAAGGGCAGTTGTTATATAAAAAGAATCAAAACACGTGAAATTAAACATGTCTAAATGTAAGGCATGTTTGTATAGAGTTAAAGCATGATTGAATATGTATGCTTTAAAAATCAATAAGTATAATCTTCATCTTCCCATAGCTGATGAATACAGGCCTTAAGTAACTTAGGGGAACAAAGAGATTTATTCAAGCTTATGATTTTCAGTTATGTCCATTGACATGGTAGTGTTGGGCCCATCCAGGATTTGCCCCAGGGCATGGCCAAGCACATGGGACTAAAGATGGCGCTGAGGGCAAGGGTTTTGGGCATAACCTGATCACTTCACAGAGAGCCCTAATTGGCTTTCAGGTATCTACCTGCCCCCTGTGCTGAGTGACATTGAACTTGACCATTAGCACCTATAGGATGTCTTGACCTTGTGACACAATTGGATGCCTGTTTCGCGGCTTGGTGGCCTTTGTCTATAAAAGGTCCTTTTCTCCCCCCAATAAAGAGAGATCTGCTTCTGACAAGCTCCCTGTCCTGTGGTGAGTGTCTGGGAGTAGAGGCGGAGGTGGGGACAACTGGAACCTACTTTCATCACAGCCAGTAGCTGTGTGTGTGAGTGAGTGAATGAGTGTGTGAGTGGGAACCGGTTCCCACAAGTGGCGACCACGAAGGGACACTTCTGAAATCGGACGAAGCTAAGTAGGCTTCGGGGTAAGTGAAAACTTGGGAAAAAAGGGGAATTCAATGTGCAGACTGGATCCAGTGCCAGCAGCACTCAAGCCCATATCAAGGAGTCGTGGGTTTGACATTTCTGATTCAGGCATTGCCAGAGTGTGGAAATTGACTCTTGAGTTGGCTCCGTGGGCTCGGGCCACCAATATATTTTCATGGGATACATGGAATAAAATAGAAGGTCTAGCCAGAGAGCGAGAAAAAAATTATAATATACTGCCTTCCATGGAATTTTATTCCACAATTTCTGTGCTCAAGATGGCTTTCCTTCCCAATCCAATTCAGCCAGCACCAGAGCAAAGGGTGCAGGTAGAGAGGGAGGGGTCAGAGCCATTCTGGAGCTTGGCTCCAGAGGGGTTGGAGCCAACAAGCTGTCCCTGGCGCCCCGCAGGGGGCTCCACCGATGAGCCATGTGGGCCCGGGGTACAGGGGAACAGAGAAGTTGCTACATTCGGGGATGCCAAATGGCGTGGGCCCGCTGAGCCTGGGCTGGGCAGACATTCTGCCGGACCATGGCAGGGTGCAGGAAACCATGGGGATGGTGGACATGCCTGCTATTTAGAGAATGATAACCCATCACTGTGCGAACGCCAAGAACGATACACAGAGTTGTGGGCTGCGACAGGGGCGCGCAGTACCGGTACCAAAGTCGCTACCAGCGGAGGTGGAGAGACTGCACGTGGCTGCAGTGGGGCAACACGTGGGGATGTGGAACCATGCGGCCCGGGAGCCGTACATGGCTGCAAGGAGGCTGCGCACAGCCTGAGGACAGAGGTTCGCAGAAGTGGACCGGCGTGTGTGCCGGCATGCGGGAACAAGCAGATGCCTGAGGGAGTGGAGCTTCCCATTTGGGAGGGCCCTGAGGAACAGCTGCTTGGTGAAGAAGGGCGGGGCCTGCTCTGAGAGCCCAGAAAGGATGTAGGAAAGTTGTGGGAGAAAGTGCCCTGCTCCCTTTATCAAAGGGAAGAGGGTAGGAGCGCTCTGAGAACAGGGAGTGGTCCCCTGTATCCAGATTTAACTCCGCTAAGGAGAGAAAGAGACGGAGAAGGATTAAAAGGAGACCCACCTCCATACCCCATAACAAAAATCCATCCTGACTCTCACACAGGCACACTGGGCCCCGCCAAGCTACAGCAGGGAACCTAAGGCTGGAGCCCACGTATGCTGTATGCTGAGGCGTATCAAGTACAAGCCTGTCTTGTTAACTTAAATCCAGGAGACAATTGCCCTGCAGTGTGGTATCCTTGGGAAGCAAAAGATTTAAAAGAATTAAAGTGGGCCATACTAGAGGATGGTCCAAATCTCCTTGGGTTGAGGCCCTCCTGCAAGATTTAGCTCACCAATTCTATATTACTAAGGACTGGATGGATATGGCCAAAGCTGTGCTCCCTAGTCCCACATTTGTTAGGTAGGCAGCACTATTTAAGGAAGAATGTGGGGTCCAGCAGGCGGCCATGGAAACCCCATACCAAGATCAAGTCCGCTTGATAGGTTTAGCAGCATGGAAAAAGCTAGATGAAGGTCCTTCTGAAACGCATCTAGCAGGCGTTATACAAAAACCGGGTGAGACCCTTTCCGAGTTCATTGACCAGGTGGAAAAAAGCCTCCGTAGTAAACTTCCCCCAGGTCCCCTAAGGGAACAATTTGCTAAATTGCTGGTATGGGAAGGAATGAACGGGGACCACAAAATAGCCTGTGCAGGTCTTAAGGAGAGATCCGTGGATATCTGGATTATTGCTTCCCAGGATGTGGGGACTCAAAAACACCAGAGTCAGACACTCACTGTAGCCCTGGAGACACAGACAAAGGCACTGGCCTGGCTGACACCCAGCCTGCAGGGCCAAGAGGGGAGGAGAAACAATGGAGTTTGTTTTCCTTGTGGCCAGGTGGGGCATTTCAGGAGGGAGTGTCCCCAGGGTGAGGAAGGGAAACCGAGGGAGGTAGGAGGGGCTAAGCCCCCTACAACTCCATGCCCTAGGTGTCACAGAGGGCTTCATTGGAAAAGAGACTGTAGATTGAAATTCGATCTGGAGGACAAGCCATTGTTAAAAGAAATCACCAATATTTAAAGGCCCAATTACAAAGACAAAAAGGGGGAGTAAGCCGGCACCATCAGCTGGGGTTGGTATTATTTACCATCAATGTTTTAAATTTTAAATTTTATAAAAGGACAACTTAAATTGAGATTCCAAAAACACTGGGGAAGCCTATCCCACCAAACCTTCTGTTAAGGTGCATTGGAAGGACCCTCTAACTGGGCACTGGGGACCTGATCCCTTGATTACTATGGGAAGAGGATTTGGATGTATCTTCCCAATTGGGGAGTCTTCCCCGATTTGGACTCCAACAAGGAATCTTAAATTCTATCCACAGGAGGATCCTCATGAAGGAGACCCAAAAGAATCATCCTCAGACTAACAAGCCAAACCAAGGGACAAAAAGCCCTTGGGACAGCTTTCTTTGCTTTTATCTTTCAGAAACTATCCACGGTGTGCTCAAGGAATATGTTAACTGTGATCCTTATAGGCCTGAGTGATACCTTACCTAGATGGAGTCAATCTGGGTTTGAGGTAATATCTGGAAAAATTGTTCTTTTAATAACTATATTGCTTAAGTGTTTTCTCAGCATATCTTTCAGCAGCGCTCCATTCGAGACCACGCTACAGGTGCCTATGGCCCTTGAACATCCCAGCCAAAACCCCAAAAAGTCACCTGCTGCCATGCCTGGTGCTGATGCCAACCTGTCTTCTCTGCCATATGCATGACTCCTGCCCAATGAAAAAATCTCTCTAGTCTAGCTAACTTGTCTAGTGTAGTACATGTCCAATGTGCGATACAGGCCTTTAAATATGGCTCAAACCCCCAAGGTTGGTAAAGCCAACCTCATACAGAGGACTGGTAGCCAGAGACAGGCAAGTGGAAGCCCAGCAGTGGATCAACCTAAGACAAAACTTGTAGTATTATACCTGGGAGACTACAAGATCCCATGACGGGTCAGACCACAGTGGGAGGTTTTTCACGCCTAAGACAGGCACAGTCACTCAAGACCATTTGATCTGCTCAGTCACAGGTAGCCTCCTAGACCTTCTCATATAAAAACAAAAGGGGGAGATGTTGGGCCCGCCCAGGATTTGCCCTAGGGCATGGCCAAGCACATGGGACTAAAGATGGCGCTGAGGGCAAGGGTCTTGGGTGTAACCTGATCACTTCACAGAGAGCCCTGATTGGCTTTCAGGTATCTACCTGCCCCCTGTGTTGAGTGACATTGAACTTGACCATTAGCACCTATAGGATGTCTGTGACCTTGACACAATTGGATGCCTGTTTCGCACCTTGGTGGCCTTTGTCTATAAAAGTTCCTTTTCTCCCCCCAATAAAGAGAGATCTGCTTCTGACAATCTCCCTGTCCTGTGGTGAGTCTCTGGGGGTAGAGGCAGAGGTGGGGACGACTAGAACCTGCTTTTGTCACAGCCAGCAGCTGTGTGTGTGAGTAAGTGAATGAGTGTGTGAGTGGGAACCGGTTCCACATGGTAAGAGACCTCATACCCACGTGCGGAACCAAAAGAGTTGGTATTACCATATCCACAGGAATTGCTAAATGATATATTTTCTCCCTCTCTCTCTCTCTCTCTCTCTCTCTCTCTCTCTCTCTCTCTCTCCATTATTCTATACCAAACTATTGAAGCAGTTCTCTCTACTTTATCCACCCTCAACTATGTCTCCCACAGGCTTGCCCATGCCTTGCCTTAACTGTTAATTTATTCAAAATGTGCCAAAAAGCTCAATCTCAATTGTTAAGTTAACATCTAACCAACCACCACCCCTAAGAGTATAGTTACAGGTTGCTGTATGTGTCTTATAGAAATATGTGTTGAGGTAAGTCATGCCAGAGATAATGAGGTCCTATTTCATGCTCCTCTCTTAAATAAGATGGTTAACTCACAGTAAATCTAGCAATTAAAGTCTATTAAATAAAGAATTCTAGAGATTAGTCTCATCTAATCTTGCTGAGAGTTCCACAAGAACTGCACCATTCACTCTCACATAATAACATACAGAATGCAGACATGTCCGTCCAGCATGACTCAACCATTTTCCACATATTTATAAGCATATTTTTACTACTATAATATTGCAGAGGATATAGAACTTGAAACTCTACATAAATTTTTAGATAAGCCATGGACAATGACTGATAAGAATATTCTTTATGGGCTGCAAAGACGGCTCAAGAATTACAGCCTTTGCCTCACAAGCAAAAGATCATGAGATTATATACCCAGAGGCTACATAAAAACTTCAGGAAAAAATGGCAGCAATTTGCAATTCCATCCCTGGAAGGCACAACCGGGGAAACCCCAGAACAAATCAAAAAGAATAAAATGATCTAGCATGTTTCCCAAAATCACACTTGGGCATCCACAGGAATACACTGCACACATGCACACACAAGAATCTTCTTTAGTGTTAAATGATATGACTTCAATATCGTCCTTACCATAGAAACAATTTAAAGAAACACCATGCACTGTTATCACCAAAAAACTCAAAATAAGTTAAATTCATCAAAATATATACTCACCAATAATTTTAAATTCCATAATGTTAAATGTTATTATAAATATAAATTGCTATCAGTTCTATATACGATAAATTACATTCTAGAATATCTAAATAGTACACAAAGGAAAACACAGAGCATTACATTAGGTCATTGTTTGAGTTTGTTAAAACAAAATCATTAAGATTATGATAACCATGGAAAATACAGACAAAGAAATGTCATTTCAATAATTGAAAAAGACAAAGTAGAATACACAATGGAAGACTAAATAATGGAGAATAATCCTCCTACTGAAGGTAGTTTAAAATTGGAAATTGTGGGGAAAACACTATAAAAATCCTTTTTAGAAAAAGAAAACAAAATTCTAGGTCACAAATTAGGCTTAAAAATAACTTTTCAAATGTAATATACAGCAAACATGTATATAATATAGCATAAAAGAAAACTGCAAATTAAAATAAATTATATCAGAGAATTAAAAGAGAATTAATGTAACTGTCAGAGTTGGATATTGAAATAGTTTTGTAATCTCCTTGAGAATTTACCCAAATGTTGACCTCACAAAGTCTAGCATCTGCTAAAGGCACCAAGATCCTTGGAGGCAAGGAATTGACAGCCACAGTAGTGTTCCTATGCTTAAGGGGAACACGGGAAAGGGTTCAGGGAAATGCCACTAGGTCCTTGTACATCATCGGAGAGGAGGGCCCAGAGGAGAGTCAGGCATGCACAATAAAGGACTCTCTGGGAATTGGGGAGGGGAGGCACTGGGGGATGGGGAGGGAAGGATGAGGGGAGGGGGAGCAGAGGGTTCGGGGGGAGGAGGAGGGAGGGAGGGAACTGGTGTACCTATTAAGTTTGTATGAGCAGAAATAATAATAAAAAATTTATAAAAAAAAAAGAATTTACCCAAATGAAAATTTAAACAGAAATCTGTAAGCCATAAAAAATTGTAGATTTGAAAATGAAAAAAGTTCTCTGGAATTTTAAAATAATAGACCAGTGAGATGGCTCAATCGGTAAAGGTGACTTTAGCTAAGCCTGATTACCTGACTCTGTTCCCTGAAACCCAGTGGGAAGAGAACTGGCTTCACAAAATAATCATCTCACCCATACACACAAATTGTAACACAAAGATCCATACATAATATTTCTCTCATTCTCCAATATAAATAAATAATATTAATTAATTATGGTTGGCAATGTGGCTTCAGGAAGAGAAAACACTAAAGAGCTTATAAACATTAAATGTGTAACATACAAGGTAATATGTTTTATAAAAATCAATGTGGACACATTTAGATGGATCAGGTGAGCAGTCCGTTGGCCTGCCCACTGGCCAGACAGCAACCTCATTCTACTCTCACCTCCCCTCCATAATCACATGCATATAGGAAATAAATTGAATCAGAGGATTTCATACAGTAGCAAACTTAAAAGAATAAAGAAAGAAAATTCCTCCATAAAACAAAAGAATAGTCATGTCAGAAGACCCTCTGAGAAGCAAGAGAACACTAGAAACACTACATTTATCTTTGTTTTCCTCTTTTTCTTTTTTTTGGAAGTGAAAGCCCAAACAGCTGTTACCTAATACAAAGACAAACCTAGACACCATTATCATGTAAGTGCTGAGAAATAGCATCCCAGACTGACTTCGAATAAAACTACAATCAGCATCTGTTCATACTAAAAATGCCAACATCTCACAGGAAGAAAAGAAGCAACATTAAGAATATAAGAAACATGTCCCCCCTCAATAAAACATGTCCTCCCTCAATGTCACCGAAGATAAGGCTTCAGATCCCAGTATAGCCCATTGGAAGGTATTCAAGAGATCAATAACCAAGACATTGAATTTCAAAGATCAATTATAAGTACGTTCAAAGAGCTCTGAGAGGACATAGATAAATGCCAAAACATATTTCAAGAAGAACATGACAAACTCAGGAAAGATTTCCAAGAATACAAAAACAAACAAGACGCAAATAGAATGAAAATAGAGACCCTGAAAACAGATCTTGAAGCAGGGAAAAAAGAAAACCCAAGGTCACCTACAAACAAACAAAGAAACACTGGGAAAAAAAAAAAAACACTGAAACAACACTGGAACAAAAAAATCTAAACAGTATAATAAAAAATTCAATGGAGAGTTTCAAAAATAGAACTGATCATGTAGAAGACAGAGCCTCAGAACGGAAGATAAGATAGATGAAGTTTATAAGCCAATGAGAGAAAATGATAAGCTTAAAAACGCCCTGGAATGGAACATACAGAAACTGGAACACCATCAAAAGGCCCAACATACGGATCATGGGTATCCCAGAAACAGGTACACAAAAGGATGATTCACTATGTATAATCAATGAGATAATAGAAGAAATTTTCCCTAAACTAAAAAAAGAGATACCCATCCTGATTCAAGAGGCATGCACAACACCAAACACTCAGGATATAAAAAGAAACACACTGCAACATACGATAGGCTGTTGGGCCTCGTCAAGACCCTGGACAAGGCCTGTTGGAACTTCCTGAGCCTGGCTAGAGTTTCATGATCTGTTTAAGCTGCCTCACCAGCATGATTCAGCACAGCCTTGTGGCTGATGCAATATAGCCTTAGGTTGCAACAGCAACTGGCCCATAGTAACGTCCCAGTATCCCATAATGATCTCACAAGACTACAAATCTCCTGAGACTATGCCTTCTACAGTTGGTGCCATTAAACTGCCTAGCTGAGAGGGCCAATCAGCAAAGACTCACACTAGGACTTATGGGATGTCGGGTGGAGTATATAAGGGCATGACTGTTGGAATAAAGTCGGTTCCTGCTTCAATAGAGCTCCCGGCCTGGTGTGTCTTTCCCAGGTGGTGAGGGGGGTCCGGTCCTGCGATACTCATCATCCTGCTCAGCCCCAGGTTGTGCCTGGTTGGACCAGCACTCCCTTCCGCACTAGCTGCCAAGAGCCCGGCAATAGGATACACATTGAACATACACATTAAAGGCAAGATATTAAGAGCAGCAAGGTAAAAGGAACAAGTCACCTTTAGAGGTAAACCCATGAACTGATTTCTCAATACAAATGATAAAAGCCAGAAGGGCCTGAAGAGACACAATACAAGTTCTGAATGAACATAAATGCCAATCTACATCATTATATCCAGCAAAATTGTCAGTCATAATAGAAGGTGAAAGAAAAATATTCCATGACAAAAAACAAACTAAAAGACTATTGGCCACTAAATGAGGGCTCCATAAAATACTGGAAAAAAGTGTGCAAGATGAAAGAAAAGGAAAAGCACATCAAAGAAGCTAAAAGAATAAACAATATCAACACAAGAGCTGAATGAGGGACTAAAAAAAAAAGGCAAATATCACAAAATCAACAAAATTTCAGGAACCGTTTAAACTCCTCTCAATAATTTCAAATGTTGATGGACTCACCTCCTCAATCAAGAGACACTTGGATCAAATATTATAACCTATCAATTCTCTACCAAGAAACACACCTCACCTTGAAAGATAAACACTTCTTCTTGGTAAAAGAATGGACAAAAGTATTCCAAGCAAAAGAAAAAAGAAACAAGCAGGAGTTGCCATTCTAATATCACACAAAATAGACTTCAAGCGAAAGCAAACCATATGAGAATCAAATGGCTACTATATATTAGTAGAGGGAAAATTCCAGTAAAAGAATCTTACAATCTTAAACATACATGCAACAAACATGGAAGCACCAAAACTCATCAAACAACACAACAAGAGACAAAACAACTAATCAACTCTAAAACAGTTCTAGTAGGAGACTTCAATACCTTACTCATATCATTGGACAAGTCAATGGGCCAACAGCTAAACAGAGACACATTGGTATTAAACAAAACCATAAATCAAATGGACCTTACAGAGACAAACCATCGAATGGAAGAAAATCTTTGCTAGCTATTAATCTGACAAAGGGTGAATATTCCAGAGTATAAAAAAGAGCTTAGAAAATTAAACACCAACCCTTTCACCCCACCCCGCTCCGCGGGTCCGGAAGCGCGAGTGCGGTCCAGCCTGGCCTCACCGGGCAACTCTAGGTAAGCCCCGGACGCGCAGGCCCACCAGAACCCCAGGTCAGCCCAAAGGGACCCGGCTCCGACTCCTGCCATCCAGCCGGAGCCACGCCCACAGGGCCAAGGAGGACCTCCCCCTGCACCTGGGCCCGGCCCCAGCTGCCCTCGGGTTAAATAGCTCCAAGCTGACGCCCCCATCCTCCCTTTACACCCCACCCCGCTCCACTGGTCAGGACGCGCACGCGGTCCACCCAGGCCTCACCTGTGACCTAGGTAAGCTCTGTCCCTGCCCACCCCCAGAACCCCAGGCCAAATAATTCAGGTTAGTGAAATTGAAAGATCTTAAGAGTTAAAACGACAATGCCAAAGTCAAAGTGCAAATCCATGAGAAGCAACACTAAAGTAAACAAATTTCCCACTGAAGAAATTAATCCCATAATGTTAGACTCCAACAAGAACAAACGCATGGAAAAAGACCAAGAAAGCCTCACCCAGGATAACGACTTTCAAAATATGATCATTACCATGTTCAATATTATGAAAGAGGAAATCCGGGAGGAATTACATAATTGAATCAATCGCATTGAAGAGGAACACAACAGACATTTGGAGGAGTTGAGAAAAACAGTGCAAGAAACAAAAACTGGTATAGAGCAGTTAAAACAGACTCAAGCAGAGTTTAAAACTGAGCTACAAGACAAGTTATCCTCAACCAGAACTCTACAGAGAGTCTTATCAACAGAACTAACGAAGCAGAAAACAGAATTTCAGACCTTGAAGATAAAGTGGGAGTACTAACCAGCTCAATGGAAGAGGTTGTTAAAGCCAAAAAGATACTTGAGAGAAATATCCAAGAGATATGGGATACAATGAAGAAGCCTAACATGCGTATTCATGGAATACCAGGGCAAGAATCTGAAAATACCACCCCTGAGGAAATTTTTCAAACGATCATCAAGGAAAACTTTCCTCGTCTAAAAAAAGAGAGGCCCATCCATATACAAGAGGAATTCTGCACCCCAAACAGATACGACCAAAACAGAAGCACCCCACGGCAAATAATAGTTAAAACACTCCACATGCAAGATAAAGACCTGATGCTGAGAGCTTCAAGGGAGAAAAAACAAGTCACTTTTAAAAGTAAACCTATTAAAATAACAAATGACTTCTCAGTCGAAACAGTAAAAGCAAGAAGAGCTTGGAGAGAAATACTTCAAGTATTGAATGAGCAAAAATGTCAACCCAGGCTGATTTACCCTGCAAAACTATCAGTCATGATGGAGGGAGAAAGAAAACCTTTCCAGCACAAACAAAACTTGAAGGGATACATGTCCACCAAACCAGGCCTTCAAAAAATGCTAGAAATGATACTCAAGCGTGAAGAAAAAAACAGGCATATCCTGGAGAACAGAAGGCAAATATAACACCATTAAAAGCGAAGCAATATACTTATAAAAGCTACTAAACATAATAAATGTCTGGAATCAAAAATAATTTCTCCATTATAACACTAAATGTTAATGGAATTAACTCACCGATCAAGAGACACAGATTACAAACGGATTAAAAATCACAACCCATCAATATGCTGCCTGCAGGAAACCCATCTCACCACAAAAGATAGGCACGCTCTAAAAATAAAAGGCTGGTCAACAATTCTACAAGCTAATGGAAGCAGAAAACAGGCAGGGGTAGCCATTCTGTTATCAGACAAAGTGGACTTCAAACCAAAGAAAATTATAAGAAACACGGATGGATACTACATTTTAGTCACAGGTACAATTCACCAGGAAGACTTCACAATACTGAAGATATATGCACCCAATACGGGCCCCTCCACATTCATTAAAAAAATCCCTACAGCATCTAAAGCAAGAAATCAACCCCCAAACGATAATTCTTGGGGACTTCAACACCACCCTCTCAACATGGGATAGATCAACAGGTCAAAAGCTTAACAGAGACACTTTGGAACTTAATCCAACCCTGAAAGAAATGGACCCTACATATCTCTATCGAACTTTTCACCCACGTACCAAAGAATACACATTTTTCTCAGCAGCACACGGAACTTTCTCCAAAGTCGATCACATATTGGGCCACAAAACGAATCTACACATATACAAAAAAGTTGAAATTCTAACCTGTGCCCTATCAGACCACCACGGCCTGAAGCTGGACATCCACAACACATCAAACAAGAGAAAATACACTAACTCCTAGAAACTTAACAATATGATGCTGAATGAGAAATGGATTCAGGAAGAAATTAAAAAGGAAATTCAAGATTTCCTGAAAGTGAACGATAACGAAAATACAACTTACCAAAATCTCTGGGACACAATGAAAGCTGTTCTAAGAGGTAAGTTCATAGCTCTTAATGCCTACATCAAAAAAATGGAATCATCAGAAATAAACAACTTAACAATGCAGCTTACAGCTTTAGAAAAACTAGAGCAATCTGATCCCAAAAGTAGTAGAAGAGAGGAGATTAGTAAAATAAGGGGAGAAATATCTGAAATCGAGATTAAGAAAATGATAGAAAAAATCAACCAGTCAAAAAGGTGGTTCTTTGAAAAAATCAATAAGATTGATTCACCCCTAGCTAAATTAACCAAAAGCAAGAGAGAGAAAACCCAAATTAACAAAATTAGAAATGAACATGGAGTTATCACTACGGATACCCAAGAAATCCAGAGAATTATAACATCATATTTCAAAAACTTGAACTCTGTGAAGTTTGACAACACAAAAGAGATGGATGAAATTCTAAGTAAACACAACTTACCTAAATTGAATCAGGAAGTTGTGAATTATTTAAATAGTTCTATAACATATAAGGAAATTGAAGAAGTAATCTCGAATCTTCCCACCAAAAAATGTCCTGGGCCAGATGGATTCAGCACAGAATTCTACGAGACATTTAAGGAGTTAATAACACCATTACTCCTTAAACTGTTCCATCAAATAGCAAAGGAAGGAACACTACCAAATTCCTTCTATGAAGCTAATATCGTTTTAATCCCAAAACTTAATAAAGATTCACTTAAAAAAGAAAACTATAAGCTAATCTCTCTGATGAACACAGATGCAAAGATTCTCAACAAAGTCTTAGCAAATCAGATTCAAAAACATATCAAAAAGATCATTCACGGGGACCAAGTACGCTTCATCCCCAGCACACAAGGTTGGTTCAACATACGCAAATCAATAAATGTAATTCATCATGTAAACCACTCCAAAGTCCAAGACCACATGATACTCTCGATAGATGCAGAAAAAGCCTTTGACAAAATCTAACAACCTTTTATGATCAAAACGCTAGAGACTGTAGGAATGAAAGGAATCATTATCAATATTATAAAAGCTGTATACAACAAGTCCACAGCAAGGATTATGCTCAATGGGGAACAATTGGAAGCATTCCCACTTCGATCAGGAACTAGACAAGGCTGTCCACTCTCACCACTTCTATTCAATATTGTACTTGAAGTCTTAGCTGAAGCCATAAGACAAGAAAGGGACATAAGAGGGATTCAAATCGGCAAGGAAGAAGTCAAGCTATCCCTATTTGCGGATGACATGATCTTATACCTGAGTGATCCCAAAAACTCCACCTGGAAGCATCTGGAACTAATTGAGAAGTTCAGCAGGGTGGCAGGATACAAAATAAAAGTGCAAAAATCAGAGGCCTTCCTATATGCCCAGAATGAAAGAAGTGAAAAAGCCTTGAGAGAAACAATCCCATTTACTATAGCCCCTAAATAAATGAAATAACTTGGTATAAACCTAACCAAGAGAGTAAAAGACCTTTACAATAAAAACTTTAAAACCCTAAAGAAAGAAATTGCAGAAGACACCAGAAGGTGGAAAGACCTCCCGTGTTCCTGGATTGGTAGACTCAACATTGTAAAAATGACCATCCTACCAAAGGCAATATACAAATTCAATGCTGTATCAATTAAAATCCCAAAGAAATTCTTTAAAGAAGTTGACCAAACAATCTCAAAATTCATATGGAGGCACAAAAGACTCAGGATAGCAAAGACAATCCTGAGTAACAAAAACACTGCTGGAGGTATTACCATACCAAACCTTAGTCTATACTACAAATCCATAGTTATAAAAACTGTCTGGTACTGGCTCCAAAATAGACACACAGATCAATGGATAAGGATTGAAGACCCAGATATAAGCCCACAAAAATACAGCCATTTGGCCTTTGACAAAGGGGCCCAAAGAATCCAGTGGAAAAAGAACATCATCTTCAACAAATGGTGCTGGCAAAACTGGATCTCCACGTGCAGAAGATTAAAGCTGGACCCATACTTGTCACCATGTACAAGACTTAATTCCAAATGGATCAAGGACCTTGATATAAGGCCAGAGACTGTAAAAACCATGGTTGAAAGGGTATGGACTCCCTCGAGCTGATTGGGCTAGGCCAACATTTCCTAAACAGACATCCAATGGCACAGTCACTGCTACCAACTCTCAACAGTTGGGATCTTGTGAAATTAAAGAGCTTCTGTTCAGATAAAGAGATTGTAACACGAGCTCAAAGGCAACCCACAGAATGGGAGAACATCTTCACTAACCACACATCTGACAGAGCTCTACTGTCCAGAGTGCACAAAGAACTTAGAAAACTAAACTCCAAGGAAAACAATGGCCCAATTAAAAAATGGGCCCTGGGACTTAAAAGAAACTTTACCAGGGATGAAATTAAATGTCTAACAAATATCTTAAAAAATGCTCCACTTCCTTAGCCATCAGGGAAATGCAAATAAAAACTTCCCTGAGGTATCATCTCTCCCTGGTCAGGATGGCAAAAATCCACAATACAAACAATGACAAATGCTGGAGAGGATGTGGAGAGATGGGAACTCTCCTACATTGCTGGTGGGAATGCAAGCTCATACAGCTACTCTGGTGAGCCGTCTGGAGATTCTTAAAGAATTAAAGATTGAAATGCCATATGACCCTGCTATCCACTTTTGGGAATAACCCCCCATGCAGCAGATGTTCGCCTCGATAGCACAAGTGCGACCATGTTCATAGCAGCACTGTTTACAATAGCAAAGTCATGGAATCAACCCAAATGTCCAACAGTTGATAAGGAAACAGTGGTACATCTATACAATGGAGTACTACTCAGCCATCAAAAATGATGAATTACTGGAATTTGCCGGGAAATGGATGTCATTAGAAACAATTATATTAAGTGAAGTATCCCAAACCCAGAAAGTTAAGCGCCGTATGTACTCCCTAATAGGTGGCTCCTAGTACCAAGCTCACCCATCCCACATTGAGACACTCAAAAGTAAACCGATGTAACACAGTAATTGCAAGGATTATGAACAAGAGAGATGGGGTAGGAGGGCCACACCAGAAACAAGGAGAGAGGGGACCATGTTACAGCAGAGAAAATAGGCCTCCATCCAGGTCTGCAAGGGGTGACATACAGTGCCCAGCAGGATGGAGTGAAGGGCATTGCAGGAGCAGCAAAACTGCAAAAGAAAATCAACAAACCACAATCCAGAACTTCAGAGACTCTATATCAATCACATAGAACTAGGACAGCCTAATCTGTCCTCATCCTGGAGCTCAGGGACATTTGCGGAAGAGGGGGCGGTAAGATTGTAAGAGCAAAAGGATGAGAGGAACAACGATTTGCAAGATTCTCAGCAATAGTTGTGGCCAAGCAATCATAATGGGACTTTGCATGCCCTGCGCAATGTCCCGCGCACTGTTGCCCTCATAAAGTCTAGCATCTGTTAAGGGCACCGAGATCCCTGGAGGCAAGGGATTGACAGCCATAGTAGTGCTCCTATGCTTAAGGGGAACAAGAGAAAGGGCTTATGGAAATGCCACTGGGTCCTTATATGTCATCAGAGAGGAGGACCCAGTGGAGAGTCAGGCGTACACAATAAAGGACTCTCTGGGAATTGGGGGGGAGGCACTGGGGAATGGGGAGGGAGAGGAGGAGGTTCGGGGGGAGGAGGGGGGAGGGAGGGAACTGGTAAAAAAATTTTTAAATGTATAATTACATTTTTAATAAAAAAATGTGAATTGACAGCTGTCAAAGAAGAACATTTTAAAATAAAAAAAAAAAAAAGAAAATTAAACACCAAGATAGCAAACATTCCAATTAAAAAAATAAGTTCTGGAACTACACAGAAACTGAAATTGAAATGTCAAATAAATACCTTAAAAGATGCTCAACTTCACAGATTATCAGAGAAATACAAATCAAAACAACCCTTTTGATACAATCTTATCCAAGTCAGAATGGCTAAGATCGAGCTGGAGAGGTGGCTCAGGGGTTAAACCTCTGCCTTGCAGGCAGAAGGTCCAGAGTTCAGATCCTTAGAGTGCATGTATAGATGCCGGGCAGAAACAGGGGCAGCCTGCATTTCTGATCCGGTAGGGCAGAGCCTGTGAATCCTGTGGCAGAGTAAACAAGAAGGAGGTGGAAGCAGTCCATGGTGGTTTCCAAATTCGCTCGTAGTTCTACACACACACACACACACACACACACACACACACACACACACACAAACACACAATTGAATAAATATAAAAAATTTAAAAAACAAATGACTAAGATCAATAACACAGACAACAGAGATTGCTGACAAGGCTGTGGAGAAAAAGCATCACTTATTTACTGCTGGTGGGAGTGTAAACTGGTACAGCCTCTATGGAGATCAGTGGGGAGGGTCGTTAGAAAATTAAAGATGGAACTGCTATATCACTCCTGGAATATTTCCAAAAGACACTACATCATATTAAAAAGACACTTGTTCATCTATGTTCATTGCTGCTGTATTCACAATAGTGAAAAATTGGAATCAGCCAATATGCCCATCAACAGAAGAATGGATAATGAACATGCAGTACATCTACACAATGGAATATTACTCAGCCATCAGAAATGATGAGATTATGAAATTTTCTGGCAAATGGATGGAACTGGAAACTTTAATATTGAGTGAGGTATCTCAGACACAAAAAGTTAACCATTGCATGTACTCTCTTACATGTGGATGATTGAACAGATATCCTTTCATTGTATTTAAATTGGAAGCATGTTAGAGGCAGAAAATTTGACAAATATTTAAGAGTGGGACGGTGGGAAAGGATGATTAGGATGAATCCTTTTAAAGGGGAGATTGAGGATCTCAGGACAAGGGTGAGGGAGGAAATAATTAAGAAAAATAAATAGCAGAGAATAAGGGGATGGGAGACAGGATGGACATGGGAGATGGGCGGGACAGAGGGACTTACAGAAAAATCCAAAAATGGTGGGAAGCAACCCCAAATGAATGTCCTATGCTAGCAATATGTCAAAGAAAGTCTTTTAAAGAAAGGATTAAGAAAGAGCCATCCTTATCCAAAGGAGCATAGAGTGAGGAAAACAGGTGAAAAAAAGTAAAATAAAAGCCTTGAGCTGATCCACTTAGAATCCAGGAACAGGGGGACCCCTTCTCCCTCCCCCACCACCTTTGTCTGCCTAAATGCGCTGCCTGCTCCCCGCTCTCCACTCCCCCAGGCCCCCAGGTGAGTCCCTGCCCAGCCCTGCCCAGGTAGCCCATGTCCAGTTTTGGCCTGGGCCACGCCCCAGGCCCCAGGCCCCTTTCTCCCTCCCGCCTGCCTGTCCACCCAAATGGACAGGAAGTGCTCCCTTTCCTCCATCCCTGGAGCTTGAGTGGGGCACTAAGCCAAGTCCCAGGTCCAGGGTGAAGAATTCTGCCATCAACATCAGCCCCTCTGCCTCTCTGGCCCACCGGGGACCCATGCATGTGGTCTACAGAAGACACACTGCTACTCAGAATTCAATAGGGTCCAAAGAAAATTCAAGCAAATTTCTAAGGGTCAAAGGCCATACATCTGTAAACCTCTACAATCATCCTATCACATGGGAGAGATTCTTCACATCCAGCCCAAAGATAAGTAAACCTCCTTTTTTTCACCTTACTGTTCCTTTCTAATATTAATCATTATAGATTAACTTTTCAATAAAGCCACCCCAAAAACACAACCCCAGGGATCATACCACTCACCCTCACATATCACCAAGATACTACATCGTAAAAGTGCACTATCATACTAATATTCACTCCTTGTCTGCTTAACCTGACTTAATTGATGTACTAACAACCTAACAGCCTCAACTACGAAATAACAATAACAAAAGACAAACATAGCCCAACCCCAAGGCAAGCACTAGTAATACTGCCCAAGGCAAGCACTAGTAATGCTGCCAAGTGTAGGAATACCAACTAAATCAGTCAAAAACATACAGAAACTGAAAAGCCCTAGAAGACGAAACAACAATGCCCAAAACAAAGTGCAGATCCATGAGAAACAAAACCAAAGAAGACCAATCTCCCACTGAAAGAATTAACCCTTAATGATGGATTCCAACCAGAACAAATTCACAGAAAATAGCCAAGAAAGCCAGACCCAAGACAACGACTTTCAAAGTATGATCATTACCATGATTAATACTATGAAAGAGGAAATCCAAGAGGAGTTAAACAACAGAATCAACCACTTTGAACAGGAACACAACAGGCATTTGGAGGAGTTGAGAAAAACAGTTCAAGAAACAAAAATAGGCATAGAGCAGTTAAAACAGTCTCAGACAGAGAATAAAACTGAACTAAAAGACAAGCTATCGTCAACCCAAAGCTCAACATAGAGTCTTATCAGCAGAACTAATGAAGCAGAAAATAGAATTTCAGATCTTGAAGACAAAGTGGGAGAATTAACCAGCTCAATGGAAGAGATTGTTAAAGCCAAAAAGATACTTGAGAGTAACATTCGAGAGATATGGGACACCCTGAAGAAGCCTAACATGCACATTCATGGAATACCAGAGCAAGAATCTCAAAATACCACACCTGAGGAAATTTATCAAATTATCATAAATGAAAACTTCCCTCAACTGAAGAATGAGGGGTCCATTCAAATACAAGAGGCATTTCGCACTCCAAACAGATATGACCAAAATAGAAAATCGCCACAGCAAATAATAGTCAAAACACTCCACATTCAAGACAAAGAAAAAGTGTGAGAGCTTCAAGAGATAACAAGCAAGTCACTTTTAAAGGTAAACCTATTAAAATAACAAATAGCTTCTCAATGGGAACAGTAAAAGAAGAAGAGCTTGGAGAGGCATATTTCAAGTATTGAATGAGCAAAAATGCCAACCCAGACTGATATATCCGGCAAAACTATCTGTCATGGTCGAGGGAGAAAGAAAAATTTTCTAGCACAAAGACTTGAAGGGATACATTTCTACCAAACCAGGCCTTCAAAAAATGTTGAAATGATACACAAACTTGAAGAAAAGAAGAAGCGTATCCAGGAGGACAGAAGGGAAGTATAATACCACAAAATATAAATGTAAAACAATAAGCTTACAAAATCCACTAAACATAAAAAATGTCCAGAATTAAAAATAATTTCTCAATTGTAACATTAAATGTCAATGGGCTTAACTCACCGATCAAGAGACACAGATTACAAACTTGGATTAAAAATCACAACCCATCAATCTGCTGCCTTCAGGAAATTTATCCCACCACAAAAGATAGGCACATCCTAAAAATGAAAGGCTGATCCAAAATTCTGCAAGCTACTGTAACCAGGAAACAGGCCGGGATAGCCATTATGCTCTCGCACAACGTGGACTTCAAACCCAAAAAAATCATAAGAGACACAGATGGATACTACATTTTAGTCAAAGGTACAATTCACAAGAAGACTTCACAATACTGAACATATATGCACCCAATACGGGCCCCTCCACATTCATTAAGAAAATCCTACAGCATCTAAAGGGAGAAATCAACCCCCAAACTGATAATTCCTGAGGATTTCAACACCACCCTCTCAACATGTGATAGATCAACAGGTCAAAAGCTTAACAGGGACACTTTGGAACTTAATCAAACTCTTAAAGAAACGGATCTTACAGATCTCTATCGAGCTTTTCATCCACATACCAAAGAATACACATTTTTCTCAGCAGGACACGGAACTTTCTCCAAAGTCGATCACATATTGGGCCACAAAACGAATCTCCACATATACGGGAAAGTTGAAATTCTAGCCTGTGCCCTATCAGACCAACACGGCCTAAAGCTGGACATTCACAACACAACAAAAGACAGAAAATACACTAACTCCTGGAAACTTAACACTATGATGCTCAATGAGAACTGGATTCAGGAAGAAATTAAAAAGGAAATTCAAGATTTCCTGAAAGTGAACGATAACGAAATACAACTTACCAAAATCTCTGGGACACAATGAAAGCTGTCCTAAGAGGTAAGTTCATAGCTCTTAATGCCTACATCAAAAAAATGGAAACATCAGAAATAAACAACAATGCAGCTTACAGCTTTAGAAAAACTAGAGCAATCTGATCCCAAAAGTAGTAGAAGAGAGGAGATTAGCAAAATAAGGGGAGAAATATCTGAAATCGAGATTAGGAAAACAATAGAGAAAATTAACCAGTCAAAAAGGTGGTTCTTTGAAAAAATCAATAAGATTGATACACCCCTAGCTAAATTAACCAAAAGCAAGAGAGAGAAAACCCAAATTAATAAAATTAGAAATGAAAATGGAGTTATCACTACTGATACCCAAGAAATCCAGAGAATTATAATGTCATATTACAAAAATTGTACTCTGTGAAATATGACAACACAAAAGAGATGGATGAATTCCTAAGTAAACACAACTTACCTAAATTGAATAAGGAAGTTGTGAAGTATTTAAATAGTCCTATAACATATAAGTAAATTGAGGAAGTAATCTTGAATCTTCCCACCAAAAAATGTCCTGGACCAGATGGATTCAACATAGAGTTCTAATAGACATTTAAGGAGTTAATAACAGCAATACTACTTAAACTATTCCAACAAATAGCAAAGGAAGGAACACTACCAAATTCCTTCTATGAAGCTAATATCGTTTTAATCCCAAAACCTAATAAAGATTTACTTAAAAAAGAAAACTATAGGCCAATCTCCCTGATGAACACAGATGCAAAGATTCTCAACAAAGTCTTAGCAAATCAGATTCAAAAACATATCAAAAAAATCATTCACAGGGACCAAGTAGGCTTCATCCCCAGCACACAAGGTTGGTTCAACATACGCAAATCAATAAATGTAATTCATAATATAAACCAGTCCAAAGCCCAAGACCACATGATACTCTTGATAGAGGCAGAAAAAGCTTTTGACAAGATCCAACAGCCTTTTATGATCAAAATGCTAGAGACAGTAGGAATGGAAGGAACCATTATCAATATAATAAAAGCTGTATACAACAAGCCCACAGCAAGGATTATGCTCAATGGGGAACAATTGGAAGCATTCCCACTTCGATCAGGAACTAGATAAGGCTGTCCACTCTCACCACTTCTATTCAATATTGTACTTGAAGTGTCAGCTGAAGCCATAAGACAAGAAAGGGATATAAAGGGGATTAGAATGGGCAAGGAAGAAGTCAAGCTATCGCTATTTGCAGATGACATGATCTTATACCTGAGGGATCCCAAAAAATCCACCAGGAAGCTTCTGGAACTAATTGAGAAGTTCAGCAGGGTAGCAGGATACAAAATAAATGTAGAAAAATCAGTGGCTTTCCTATATACACAGAATGAAAGAAGTGAAAAAACCCTGAGAGAAACTATCCCATTTACTATAGCCCCTAAAAAAATGAAATACCTTGGTATAAACCTAACCAAGAGAGTAAAAGACCTTTACAATAAAAACTTTAAAACCCTAAAGAAAGAAATTGCAGAAGACACCAGAAGGTGGAAAGACCTCCCGTGTTCCTGGATTGGTAGACTCAACATCGTAAAAATGACCATCCTACCAAAGGCAATATACAAATTCAATGCTATACCAATTAAAATCCCAAAGCAATTCTTTAAAGAAGTTGACCAAACAATCTCAAAATTCATATGGAAGCACAAAAGACCCAGGATAGCAAAGACAATCCTGAGTAACAAAAACACTGCTGGAGGTATTACCATACTAAACCTAAGTCTATACTACAAATCCATAGTTATAAAAACAGCCTGGTACTGACTCCAAAATAGACACACATATCAATGGATAAGGATTGAAGACCCAGATATAAGCCCACAAAACTACAGCCATTTGGTCTTTGACAAAGGGGCCCAAAACATCCAATGAAAAAAGAACAGTATCTTCAACAAATGGTGCTGGCAAAACTGCATCTCCACAAGCAGAAGATTAAAACTGGACCCGTACTTGTCACCATGTACAAGACTTAATTCCAAATGGATCAAGGACCTTGATTTAAGGCCAGAGACTGGTTGAAAGGGTAGGGAACTCCCTCGAGCTAATTGGGCTAGGCCAACATTTCCTAAACAGACATCCAATGGCACAGTCACTGCTACCAACTCTCAACAGTTGGGATCTTGTGAAATTAAAGAGCTTCTGTTCAGATAAAGAGATTGTAATTCAAGATCAAAGGCAATCCACAGAATGGGAGAAAATCTTCACTAACCGCATATCTGATAGAGCTCTATTATCCAAAGTGCACAAAGAACTTAGAAAACTAAACACCAAGGAAACTAATGGCCCAATTATGAAATGGGCCCTGGAACTTAAAAGAAACTTTACTAGGGATGAAATTAAAATGCCTAACAAATGTCTGAAAAAATGTTCCACTTCCTTAGCCAACAGGAAAATGCAAATCAAAACTTCCCTGAGATATCATCTCACCCCAGTCAGGATGGCAAAAATCCACAATACAAACAACACCAAATGCTGGAGAGGATGTGGAGAGAGGGGAACTCTCCTACATTGCTGATGGGAATGCAGGCTCATATAGCCACTCTGGTGAGCCGTCTGGAGATTCTTAAAGAAATTAAAGATTGAAATGCCATATGACCCTGCTATCCGACTTTTGGGAATAACCCCCCATGCAGCAGATGTTCGCCTCGATAGCACAAGCTCGACCATGTTCATAGCAGCACTGTTTACAATAGCAAAGTCATGGAATCAACCCAAATGTCCAACAGTTGACGAGTGGATAAGGAAACTGTGGTACATCTATACAATGGAGTACTATTCAGCCATAAAAAATGATGAAGTACTGGAATTTCCTGGGAAATGGATGGAATTAGAAACATTATATTGAGTGAAGTATCCCAGACCTAGAAAATTAAGCACCGTATGTACTCCCTAATAGGTGGCTCCTAGTACCAAACCCACCCAACCCACCTAGAGACACTTGACGATAAATCTCTGTAATACAGTAATTGCAAGGAGTATGAACAGGTGGGATGGGGAATGAGGGCCTCACCAGAAACAAGGAGAGAGGGGACCATGTAACAGCAGAGAAAATAGGCCTCCATCAAGGACCGCAAGTAAGCAATGAGACATCTCGATAAGTTCACAGACTTTTCGTTCCTGATCATCTACAACTGAGGAGTATGATCTCACCAGAAGGTGAGGGCATATAGTCTGAAAGATAATAAGTAACCAGTTTGCAAATGAATGATTGACCCCTCCCTCACTGTGGTTTCCTACTTTTATTGCATCTATCTTTGAATATACTCTAATAATAAGACTCTATACCAATTCCCATCAGGATGGAGTGAAGGACATTGCAGGAGCAGCAAAACCGCAAAAGAAAATCAACAAACCACAATCCAGAACTTCAGAGACTATATCAACCACCTAGAACTAGGCCAGCCTAATCTCTCCCCATCCTGAAGCTCAGGGAAATTTGCAGAAGAGGGGGCGGTAAGAGTGTAAGAGCACAAGGATGGAAGGAGCAATAATATGCAAGATACTCCACACAAGTTAGGGCTGAAGCAATCATAACTGGTCTTTTCATGCCCTGCAAAATGTCCAACACACTATTGTCCCCACAAAATCTAGCATTTGCTAAAAGCACCAAGATCCTTGGAGGCAAGGAATTGACAGACAAAATAGTGTTTATATGCTTAAGGGGAAAACAGTAAAGGGTTCAGGGAAGTGCCGCTGGGTCCTTATATGTCATCAGAGAGGACGACTCAGAGGACAGTCAGGCATGCACATTAAAGGATTCTCCGGGGATTGGGGGAGGGGAGGCACTGGGGAGTGGGGAGGGAGGGGTAGGGGGAGGAGGAAGGAGAGAGGGAAGCAGTGTACCTGTTAAGTTTGTATGAGTGGAGATAATAAAAAGTGTTATAAAAAATAAAGTACAGCTCATATCAGTTAAAAAAAAAGAATCCAGGAACATAATTATATTAGAAGTAACAGAAATGTGCCACTTCCTGATAAAATGTTAATCAGAAAGGTCTTAAAGTCCCCTAAACATTATAGGCTTTCTTTTACCATTTCTCTTGATTGCACTCCAAAAACTGTCAGTAAGACCTTATTACTGAAGATGTAACACAAATGCATTACAGAACATAGGCAAAATATATCACCTGGACCTGGTCTGAGGACTTCTTTACTGGATGCTTACACAGTACCAAGGAATACTGTAAGAGCTGCTGGGGGAGAGAAATAATCACAAGCCCCATCAACTGCATGAGACCTATAAGCTACAATATAAATCACCATGGCAACAGGTGACCACCAGCTTTCTGGTTGGACACAAGATTCACTTGTCAGAATAGTGATCATCCCTGTTACTGTAAACTAGAACAAGAACCTAAAAACAGGGTAAGGAAATAGATCAATAGCAAAGACAGCCAATAAACCTATAGGTAAGAAGACAGTACATCAAACTTCTCTGTAGGCAGCTGTTATTATACCCATAGAATGAGATCCAACACTGGAAACCTTTGGGTCTAAAGCTAGATGAGTGAAGGGAAATGCACGTATCAGTGGGGTAGCCTGAAAAGAGGTAACCTGTTACATTATGGATGCCTGAACACCCACAGGAGTAGGCAAGACAGCATGAGCCCTGAGATCCATAGAAGCATACAGGAAGGGTGGGAGGGAGTGGAGAGAAAGGTGAAGGGAAAGGAGCGAATGGGAGGGATGGGGAAGGAGTAAAGCTTGGAAGAATACTCAATATGCTTGTAAAGCTAGAAAAAATAATAAATTGGGGCAATAAATATAATTTACCAATATATGAATACTAACTGTTAAAGAAACTGAATTCATAATTTTCAAAGTTCCCATAAAGAAAATAGTTCCAGGAGTCAGTTTTTCCAAACATTTAAAATTAGTGTTCTCTCTCCCTCTTCCCCTCCCCTCTTCCTCTTCCCCTCCCCCTCTCCCTCTTCCCCTCCCCCTCTCCTCTTTCCCTCTCTCTCTCTCTCCATCTCTCCCTCTCTCCTTCTCTCCTTATCTCCCTCTCTCCCTCTCTCCCTCTCTCCCTCTCTCCCTCTCAATCTCTCTCTTCTATTTTCTATATGCATGCTGGGAAGTACTATGTAACTCCAACACTCAGAGGACTGAAACAGGAGAAATCTAATTTCAAAGCCAGAATGTCTTAAATATTAATGTTTTAAAACTCCCAAACAAAATCCCATAGAAAGTGATGAGGAGGGAAATGAAAATTAAAAACCTAGGAAAAGATGTCTTGGAATACCAGGCGTGATAGCACATACTTGTATTCTCAGCATTTCACAGGAAGATTATGAATTCTAAACCAGCCTCATTTATATAACAATATCCTGTGTTACCAAAAAAAAAAATGAAGGAAGGAAGGAAGGAAGGAAGGAAGGAAGGAAGGAAGGAAGGAAGGAAGGAAGGAAGGAAGAAGATTCACTGCAACTAATTCATTGGGGAACTCTAATAAAGACCATCAGTTTGAAAACCCAGCAGGCAAAGCACCTGCTCAAAGACTAAGGTCTTTTGGGTGTTGCTTGTTGTTATCGTTGTTGTGATTTTTGCATGTGTAGGCATGGGTGTGTGATGTGTGTGAGTAGGTTAGTGTGGGTGTATTTAGAAGAGAACTGTGAAGGAATAAAAGTGAGTTCAGGAAAAAACCTGGATTGTTCTACCTCCTCATTGCTGTACTCTGGGGTTTCCAAGTCTGCCAGTCAAGGCTGCTAGAAATGCAGGCCACCATCATTTTTACCTGGCACTTTGACATGGGATCTGAACTCGAGTCCTTTTGCTTATGAGGTAAGCCTTCTCTCCAACCTGAGACTGAAATCTTGAAGACTACATAAGAGAAGGAAGGAACTGACTTCTAAAAGTGTCTTCTGATCTCTACCTATAAACCATGGCATGCAAATCTCTCTCTCTCTCTCTCTCTTCTTCTTCTTCTTCTTCTTCTTCTCTTCTTCTTCTTCTTCTTCTTCTTCTTCTTCTTCTTCTTCTTCTTCTTCTTCTTCTTCTTCTTCTCTCCATTCCTCTCTTCCTTGTACTCTTTCTCCTCCTCTTTCTTCCTCTCCCTCTCAAATAAATAAAGAAATAAAATAATAAAAAATGTTAACTATGTTAAGGAAAAACAGAAAATAATTACAACCCAGTCTTATTCATAAACACAAACCTAATAGAATGGTCAAAAACTCAATTAAAAAAATGCCAGAAGTACTACAAAGATTAGTTTACTTCCAACTTAGTCAAGGAAGTAAAAGACCTACACAATGAAAACTACAAGAAATAGCTGACAGAGATTAAAAAGGATATTAGAATGTGGAAGGACCTTCTATGCCCATGGATCTGTAGGATCAATGTTGTAAAAATGACTATCATACCTGTCATGGTTAGGCACAGGTGTCAACTGTCAAGGTTTGAGCTCTGGGCACATTTGTGCAGAATTAGTAGTTGAGTTAAACTCAGAGTAAACCTGAAGAAGATTGTCTAGGTGATGGGGCAGATCCAGCCCATAGTAGATGGGACTAGGCCCTGAACAGGTGAATAAAATACTGAGAGCTGGTTGAGGAAGTTGGCATCCTTGTGTATGTACACTTGGCCAGACATGCTGGTCTGGCAAGTAAGGATTGTCCCTCTCTCAGCCATTATATATAGATAGTGTGGCCAGTTCCCTTGGCCCTGGTTATAGGTGGATGATCTCCCACCAAGCTGGACAGACCCTAAGCAGACTATCATAAGAAAATAAACCCCTTGTTCAACAGTCATTTATCATCAACCATGAAGGCAAACTGTTGATAAATATGACTATGTGGATTTTGTGGCTTTTGAAAGGTTTTGCTGGACAACGAAGTTTGAAATGTTTGAAGATTTTGACTTTATGGATTACAAATACCATTCTGCAGCGTGTAATGGGACATTTGGATAATGAAAGTAGTGAAGCTGAGGGAGTTATGAATTTTTTGGACCCAGTTTGTGATGAGTGGAAAAAGGACTTTGGTGAAGTTGAATTTAAAGATGATAGGCTGCTTTGCTTGATAGAGGAGAGTTATGTTGGTGGCCATGATGTGGATGTGGAAAGGGCAGGCAGCAGAAAAGCTGCCATTGTTGGGGAAATGAACCAATAAAGGAAAACCTAATGACTTGGACTGGGATGGTGAAAGACATGAAAACCACTGTATGGTGATTTCATGGTGAAAATCCAGATTCCTTCAGGGGCCAAAAGCCCAAGTTAAAGCTGTTTTTTGCCTTTCGGAAGTTTTGCTGCCTAGAAAAAGTTTTTTCCGTCAGCTCACAAATCTCAGTACAGCTGTGGCTCAAATGGACAAGGCTACATTTCAACTTCACTTTGGAATCTGGCAGTGTCAGTGGAACCTGATATCCAGGTGACACTGGTTTTGGTGTATTACTGAGAGGTTTGTGGATAGCAGCAAGTGCTTGACACCAAGTGGCAGTTCCTGCAAGAGAAGGTGAAACTTATAGCTGCAGAGACAAACCCAAAGTGGTGTTTGAGATGTCAGAACCATAGGTTGTATGCTAAAGATGACTGTGAGTAGAGATTCAGCCTGGTTCAGAGGAACTCTGCTTTTGCAACTTTGAGCTGCAAACAGGGACTATGAATGCTTAGAATCTTTGTGCCACCTTGACTATGTGACAAGTAGTAGAACATGGACATTGAAGTACAGGATGTGGTAATTTGCTGGACTTTGGTCTTTTTTTCCCCCAATCATACAAGCTCTCCCTCCCTCCACCCCTTCCCAGTCTCTCCTTACACTTCTCCCCCCTTTTCTCTGTCCTTTCATCTCCCTCCCTCCCCTTCTTCCAGTACCTCCCTCTTCCCCCTCCCATCCCCTGGAGCATCCTTTCTTGTGAATGCCAAACCTTTTTCTGAGTCCTCCACCTAATGAGGTATAAGGATTCAGTGCCATAGCCAGGAGCCCTTTCTTGGACTCCCCATTAGTATGGGAATACTATTATGACTATTAATCCCTTGCCTCTAAGGACCCATGATCTACGCTAGACTTTGGGGGGGCATTGACATGTCAGTCATTGTGCAGTCATGCAAAGTCCAATTATGGCTACTGCAGCCCTAACTTGTGTGGAGTATCTTGCATATCATTGGTCTTCCCCTTCTTTAGGCTCTTACAATCTTGCTGCTCCCTCTTCTGCAAGTCTCACTGAGCTTCAGGATGGAGAAAGATTTGGCTGGTCTGGTTCCAGGTGATTAATATAGGTCTTTGGTCTTCTGAATTATGATTCGTTGTTGTTTTCAGTTTTATTTTTCCTGCACTGCCCTTGGCTCCATCTTGATTGGTATTGAAGGTTACCTCTTAACCAAAGATAAAAGGCTGTTTAAATGAAGATCATACCATAAGAGAATACTCAAAGATAGATGGAATAGGAGTAGGACACCACAGTGGGGAGAGGAGTTAGTGTCTCATTTGCAAGGTGGATACCATATATCTGCCAGACCCTATAGCTCCCTGATTGGTTAGCTCAAACCTCTTCAATCGCAAGTGACCAGGAAGGGAAGTGAGCGTGAGCTTCACCAGATGTCTCGCTACTTACATGCAATACTTGATGGTGACCTTTAGTGAAGCATGATCCCCTCTCTTCTTTTTTCTGGGGGGCTTTCCTTCCCCTTCCCTCCTGTTTATAATCTTTGTGATTATAATAGGTATTACAGAGATTTATCTTTGAATATGTCATTAAGTGTGTTCGGTACTAGGATCTACCTATTAGGGAGTACATATAGTGTCTAATTTTCTGTGTCTGGGATACTTCACTCAATATAATTTTTTCTAATTCCATCCATTTCCCAGCAAATTTCATTAATTCATCTTTGTTGATGGCTGAGTAGTATTCCATTATCTAAATATACCACATTTTCTTTATCCACTCATCTACTGTTGGGCATTTGGTTTGATTCCATGACTTTGCTATTGTAAATATTGCTGCAATGAAAATGGTTGTGCTTGTGTCACTGTAATGAATTTTTGCTTTATGGGGGATGATGCCCAGAAATGGTATAGCAGAGGCATATGGCATTTCAATCTTTAACTTTTTTAGAAATCATCAAACTGTCTCCAGAGTGGCTGTATGAGCCTGCATTCCCACCAGCAATGTATGATAGTTCCCTTCTCTCCACATCCTCTCCAGCATTTGGTGTTGTTTGTATTGTAGATTTTTGCCATTCTGACCAGGGTGAGATGCTATCTCAGGAGGTTTTTGATTTGCATTTCTCTGATGGATAAGAATGTGGAGCATTTTTAAGACATTTGTTAGACATTTCAATTTTATCCCTGGAAAAGTTTCTTTTGAGTTCCCAGGCCCATTTTTTAATTGGGCTATTTATCTCCTTGGTGTTTGTTTTTTTTTAAGTTCTTTGTGCACTCTGGATAATAGAGCTCTATCAGGTATGTGGTTAGTGAAGATTTTCTCCCATTCTGTGGGTTGCCTTTTTGCTCAGTTTACAATATCTTTATCTGAACCAAAGCTCTTTAATTTCATAAGATCCCATTTGTTGAGTGTTGGGTCTAGTGACTGTGTTATTAGATTTCTGTTTAGGAATTGTTGGCTGAGCTAAATCAGCTTGAGAGAGTTCCCTACCCTTTCAGCTAAGGTTTTTAATAGTCTCTGGCCAAATATTGAAGTCCTTAATCCCTTTGGAGTTAATTTTTGTGCATGGTGACAAGTACAGGTCCAGTTTTCTGCATGTGGACATCCAGTTTTTCCAGCACCATTTATTGAAGATGCTGTGCTTTTTCAATTGAATTTTTTGGGCCCCTTTGTCAAAGATCAAATGGCTGTAATTGTGGGGGCTTATACCTGGGTCTTCAACCCTTATTCATTGATTTACATATCTATTTTGGAGCCAATACCAGGCTGTTTTTATTACTATGGATTTGTAATATAGGTTAAAGTTTAGCATGGTTGGACTTTTGTCTTAACTTGATGTTTTCTCATTGTTACAATTATTTTACTTTGGATATTTAAAGACTCTCAGTTCTGTTTTAATAACTGCAATTTTAATGAAAGAATATTTTAAATTTGTTTATAAAACATATTTCTATTTTTAAGATAACTTTTAACACCCATGGAGACAAGAATTGAAGGTGACAGTTTAAAAGTGCTATGTTTTTGCGTCAAGTTGACAAGGAGTGGAGTGCCATGGTTAGGCACAGGTGTTCACTTAACAGTTGAGAGTTTGAGCTCTGGGCACATTTGTGGAGAAATAGTAATTGAGTTAAGTCCAGAGTGAACCTGACGGAGATTGTCCAGGTAATAGGGCAGACCCAGCCCAAGGTGGATGGGACTAGGCCCTGAAAAGGTGAATAAAATACTGAGAGCTGGTTGAGAAAGTTGGCATCCTTGTGTATGTACACTTGGCCAGACATGCTGGTCTGGCACGTAAAGATTGTCCCTCTTTCAGCCATTGTGTAGAGATAATATAGCCAGTTCCCTTGGCCCTGGTGTTGAGGGATGCTCTCCATCAAGCTGGAGAGACTGTAACCAGACTATCATAAGAAAATAAACCCTTTGTTCCCTTAAGCCATTCGATGGTCATTTATCAGCAACCATGCAAGTGAACTGCAACAATGCCAAAGACAGTTAGCAGATTCAGGATAATGCAAATGAAAATCCCAGTGTAATTCTTCACAGAACTAGAAAAGACTATCTCAAAATTCATATGGAAGAACAAAAACCTTCTCATAGGTATGGGTGTCAACTTGATGACTGAGAGTACAAACTGTGGGCATATTTGTAGCTAAGTAGTAGTGAATCCAAAGTGAACCTGCAAAAGATTGTCTAGTTGATGGAGAAGGGCCAGCCCACAGTGTGTAGGGATGGATCTTTGCAGGCGAATAAAATACAGGGAACTATTTGAGGAAGTTGGAATCCTTCTGTATACTCAACCAAACATACTGACAAGTAAAGATTGTCCTTCTCTCAGCCATTATGTAGATATGATGTGGTCATTTCCCTTGGCCTTTTGGTGATGGTACATGCTCTCCTCCCAAGCTGGACTAAGAAGTATAACTGGACTATCAAAAGAGAATAACTCCTTGTTCCATCAAGCAGTTTTGTCATGTTTTTATCAGCAGCATTCAGGCTAACTGCAACAGAATTTGGTACCAAGAGTGGGTTGTTACTATTAAATATGGCTATTTGAACTTTGTGGATTTTTGAAGGGTTTTTTTAAAGGAATATGGCAATGTTTGAAGACATTGAGACTGCATGCTCCAAAAACTGTTCAGTTTGTGGGTCGTTTGGGAAATGGTGATGCTGAAAGAGTCATAGTTTAGGCCCTGTTTCTGATGAAAGGATCAAAGACTTTGATAAAGTTGAATTTAAAGATGATAAACTGATTTGCTTGATAGAAACCCAGATTCTCTTAAGAGCCAAAAGCCTAACTTGAAGCCATTTTTTGACATTAAAATATTTTGGCTGTTTAAAACAGAGCTTTCCTAGGGTTTGTTTACAGATGTTAGTACAGCTGTGGTTCAAGTGGACCAAGGTACATATTTCAATTTCAATGCAGAATTTACAGCATTCCCATGTGGCAATGGTTTTCATGCACAATTAAGAGGTTTATGGAAAGCAGCAGAAGCTAACAAAAATATCAAACACATAAGAGACCTCACTGTTAAACATGAAACCCTGAAAATGTTAGAAGAAAGACTAGGTTGTACACTTTAATTGATACACTTGATTTTTAAAACAGAATCCTAAATGTCCAGGATCTAAGACTTTGTCATTGAATCAACACATAGGGCTTCATGGAATTAAAAAGCTTCTCTTCTGCAAAAGAAACTGTTAATTGTGCAAAAGGAAAATCCACAGAATGGAAAAAGATCTTTGTTAGCTATGAAAATGACAAAGGAATAATTGCCAGGACATACAAAGAACTCAAAAATCTAAACACCAAGAAGCAAACATCCCAACTAAAAGAAATGGGCGCTGGAACTAAACAAAGACTTCACACAAAAAGAAAATGAAATGTCAAATAAGTATCTTAAAAGATGTTCAACTTCCCTAGTCATCAGAAAAATGCAAATTAAAACTACCCTATCCCACTGTTGGTATGGCTAAGCACAAGAACACTAATAACAGAGAATTCTGGCAAGGATGTGGAGAAAGGGGACACTTATTCATCACTAGTAGGAGTGTAAACTAATATAACAACTTTGGAGATTAATGTAGAGTTTCCTCAGAAAGTTAAAAATGGAACTATTATATAATTCAGGTTTGTCACTTATATGATTATTCCCAAAGACTCTACACCATTACAAAGACACTTGTTTTTCTATATTCATTGCAGCTCTATTTACAATAGGAAAAAAAAATTAAATCAGTCAACATGACCCTCAATGGAAGAATGAGTAATGAAAATGTGGTACATACATACAATGGAATATCATTCAGCCATCAGGAAGTATAAAATTATGGAATTTGCTGGTAAATGGCTAGAACTAAAAAATATAATATTGAGCAAGATTTCCCAGACACAGAAAGCCAAACACCACATGTTCTCTCTTATATGAGAATGCTATCACTAACTTCCTGACCAAAGTTTTGGCTTAGAATTACTATAAGAGTTGGAAAATTAGAAAGAGACCAAATGAGTGGGAAGGTGGGAAGGGATGATTAGGATGAAACCTTTGGAGGTGCAGATATAGGATACCGTGGCCAATAGGGTGAAGAAGAAAATAATGGGATATAATACCTAGCGGTTGTGAGGGGAATAAAATATAGAAGGGACAAAGGAACTAAAATAAAAATCCTAAGAATGGGGGATAGAACCCCATAGGAATCTCTTATGTTATTAATATGCCAAATAAATAATTAAGAGTCTAATCAACTTGTGATTGTTGCAAGTTACAGTAAAAATCATCATGGCAACAGGTGACTGCTACTGTAATCGTGGCATGAGTATCAAGGAGACAACCAGCAGCTTTCTGATTGGACTTTAAGCCCATTTGACAGAATGGAACACATCCCTGTTACTAATAACTAGAAAAAATAGATCACTAGAGATGAACAGACTATGAACCTAGGAAAACAGTATACCAAACTACTCTGTAAATACCTGTTACTATACCCATAGATATACAATATAAGGAGAAGATTTCAACACTCAGACAGGACACAGCCTAATGAAATGGTAAAACAGTGAAATAAACAAAAACAGTGAGCTAGAATGCAGAGTACTGGAAATCCTGCAATGTTCACCTGGAGTAAGGCCAACCAAATTTCTCCAATACTAAGACTCAGGGAACTTTGCAGAAGAGAGGGTAGTAAAATTGTAAGAGCCTAAAGATTGGGGGGGCTATCATTGGCCATTCTACTCAAGGCAGGTCTGCTGCATCCAAGATCGCACTACAATGAAACTTGTCCTTATCAGACCTACACTATGGCTGACATAAAACATGCTTCCATATACTAGTGGAGATCTCAGGAGAAATAATTACATGTAGTGGGAACCTTGAGGGCTAGGGTTAGACAGGCGAAGGGGGCACCTGTCTGACAGGTGAAGTGGGTCTGCCCAAAGAAGGCCACTTGCTGTTCTGCCACAAAGGCTTGAACCCCCATTAGAGCAAATGACTCAGAGGGAACCCCAGGACCCATAGACAGGAAGTGAAAGAGAGGGGGGATGGATTGATGATTGATGAAGAGAAGGAGGGAAAAGAAGAAGGGAGAAAAGTGGGGGAAGGGATAATTACTTAATATGCTTGTAAAACGAGGAAAAATTAAAAATTGATTAACAAAGATTAATTTACTTCCAGAAAACACTGGATTAAATACTGGACTAACATTTCTAAAAGATCAACTACCATAGTCTGCCACATTATAGTCATCTCAGAATAGAAGCAACACTCAATAAAATCCAACATGTATTCATGACTATGACTGTCAGCAAATTAGAAGTGTAAAGAAACTTCCTCCTATAATAATTAAAGGTGCTTTCAATGAGCAGTAAAAGAGCATGTCCTTTGGAAACAGAGTCAAGTGTTCCTGCTATGACAACTTCTACTCAAGAAATGAAATACAAGAATTGAGAACAAAGAAATAAATAAACTGCCCTTATTGACTGAAGACTTGATAAAAAGCAGAAAATGCAGAAGAAAAACAGAAAAATTATTGGACTTATTTAGCGAGTATAGCAGAGGCTGGAATTGCTATTCATGTATTAATTGCATTTATAAATGCCAGCAATGGAAAGCAAGAAATAAAATTAAAGTATTCTAGTCATAATAGCATAATATATCAAACTGAAAACATGTAAGATCTTTATATAAGCCATTGTTGAAGATGAAGAAGAATGTTAAGAAAGCTTAAATAAATTGAGTGGCATGACATTCTAATTGAACAGAAGACTTTGACATTTAAAAAAATCAATCCTTCACATTGACTTCTAAACTAAATGCAATCACTGGGAAACTTGCAACAGACCTTGCTGTTGTTTTGGTAGAGCCTGATGGGCTATTTTTATAATTTATATGAAACTGTAAAAGATCAAGAAGAGCAAAGACTATTTTGCTAATACTTAACTCTTTTTTAAAATTTTTACTACACATTTTATTTTTGCCTAATCATACAAGCTCAATAAGCATTCCCCTCCTCTCCTCTCCTCTTCTGCTTCGTCTTCCCCCATTGCACTCCCCCCCCCTTCCCTCCTTACCTCTCATCCCCTTCCTTTCTGGTGCCTACTACTTCCTCTTTCTCATCCTCAAGAACAACCGTTTATGTGGGCACAAACCTCTCTCTGTGTCCTCTATCCTAGTGAGAGTTCAAGATTCAGTGGCATAACTTGGGGTCCCTTCTTGAGCTGCCTGCCAGCATGGGGACTCTATTATGATTGTTTTGCCCGTTGTCTCTAAGGATCCTACTGCCTGAAGCCTTATCCTCTATGATCCCTGCTAAACTTTGGGGGGTTGGTGATATGTCAGACAACGTGCAAGTCAGGGAAAGTTTGGACTTTTCCTGGTTGTGGCTATATCCTGGCTGCTGGAGCCCTGACTTGTGTGGAATATCTTGCATATCATTGGTCCTCCCCATCTTTAGGCTCTTAAAATTTTGTTGCCCCCTCTTTAACAAGGTTCCCTGAGCTTTAGGGTGAGGGAGAAATTTGGCTAGTCTATTCCAGGTGAATAATGTAGGGTCTTTGGTGTTCTGAATTATGGTTTGTTGTTGTTTTCAGTTTTGCTTTTCCTTCATTGCCCTTGGGATTCAAGGTCATCTCCTTTGAATATGTCATTAAGTGGATTTGGAACTAGGATCCACTTATTAGGGAGTACATACAGCATTTAACTTTCTGTGTCTGGGATACTTCACTCAAAATAATTTCTTCTAATTCCATCCATTTCCTGGCAAAATTCATTAATTCATCTTTTTTTGAAGATTAAGTAGTATTCTATGGAATAAATGTACCACATTTTCATTACCCATTCGTTAATTGTTGTGCATTTGGGTTAATTCCATGACTTTGTTATTGTAAATAGTGCTGCAATGAACATAGTCGTGCTTATGTCACTGTAGTAAATTTCTAAAATTGCCAGTGACCTCAGAGTTTATCTTATGTGTGGATGTTAAGTATAAGATAATAAAATGATAATGACTTTTAAAATATTTATTAGTCTTAAAATAAGCATATTTTAACCTAAATATATTTTATTTATTTATTTATTTTATTAAAAATTTAATTATACATTTTAAAATTTTTTTACCAGTTCCCTCCCTCCTCCCTCCTCCCCCCGAACCCCCTCCTCTCCTTCCTCCCCCTCCCCATCCCCCAGTGCCTCCCCCCCAATTCCCAGAGAGTCCTTTATTGTGTACGCCTAACTCTCCACTGGGTCCTCCTCTCCGATGACATAAAAGGACCCAGTGGCATTTCCATAAGCCCTTTCTCTTGTTCCCCTTAAGCATAGGATCACTACTATGGCTGTCAATCCCTTGCCTCCAGGGGTCTCGGTGCCCTTAACAGATGCTAGACTTTATGAGGGCAACAGTGCGCTGGACATTGCGCAGGGCATGCAAAGTCCCATTATGATTGCTTTGGCCCCAACTATTGTTGAGAATCTTGCAAATCGTTGCTCCTCCCATCCTTTTGCTCTTACAATCTTACCGCCCCCTCTTCCGCAAATGTCCCTGAGCTCCAGGATGGGGAGAGATTAGGCTGGCCTAGTTCTATGTGATTGATATAGAGTCTCTGAAGTTCTGGATTGTGGTTGGTTGATTTTCTTTTGCAGTTTTGCTGCTCCTGCAATGCCCTTCACTCCATTCTGCTGGGCACTGTATGTCACCCCCTGGCCAGAGACAAAATATATTTTTATATGAAAAAGTACTACTTTTTTCAAAACAAAAATAGCAAAGACCATGAACCTTCACTGCACTTTTGTTGAACTCCTTAAAATTTGGCTTTAACAGAAGATTTAATCTGTCATTAAATCTGTCACATGTACTATATGGTGGAAGTAAACAAGAAACTCTAGCCTGGTGAAATTAGTAGTTAGGAGACAGGATCATACCCCCAAAAGATTTGAGTCGTCCTAAAAGATGTGCGTGATCCTAAAAGATTTGGGGACTACACAGTGCCTCAAGTTTGATTCCTTTTCATAGACACCTTTATTTAGCAACTAACATAGAAAATCTTAAAGCAAAATACTAGGGTTACAATTGGGTCTTATTATAAGAGTCAATATCAAAGTAATTATGGTATCGACAGAAAAGATAAATCAATGAAGAGAAAATTAAAGTCACTAGCAACAGACATAGATAAATGACAGGAACAGTGCTTCAGAATCCCAGGGAAAGGGTGGCTTTTCTTTTCTTTGTTTGTGGTTGTGTGTACACATATATTTAGTGTTTGTGAGTGTTGTATCTATACATGCACATTTGTATATTGGTGCACATGTGTGCATGGATATCAGAGACCAGGAGCCAATGTCAGATTTTTTTCAGTTGCTTCCCTTTTTCTATTGACACTGAACCTGACACTTACCACCTGGCGAGACTTGCTGGCCAGAAAGCTGCAGGGACTTACCTAACCTGAATCCACTCCTCTCCAGAACCAGGAGTGTAGGAGGAACATGCTACCAAATTGAACTTCGTTTTTTTTTTTTTTTTTAACATAGGAGCTTGGAATCAAAACTCAAGTACTGCTTTAACAAATAAACCTCTCCATAAGCAATTTTTCAATAAATTATAATAGGGTAATTAGAATTCCAATTAAGAAGAAATTATAACTTTACCCCTCTCCTTTACCATACAAGAAGCAAACACTATGCAGATTTTAAACGATTTTAGAAGAACAAAGAAGAATGTAATAAATGAGGAAAAGAAAACATGTTGGTTTCCTGCTTAACAGAATGTCAGAAGCAGAACCACTACAAAGATGCAGATTGTCCTTTTTGAATAATGAAAACTAGATGTATAAAAATGCTAAGGGACATTGGGTCTTTTTAGTTAGACATTTTGGTGGATGTGGAGCGAAAAATCACTGTCTTTCATATCTATTTCTTCATGATCATTGCAGAGGCCAAGTTTTTTAATTATCTATTGGTCATTTAAATATGCTTTCCAGTAATGGGTCTACATTTTGCATTTAATTTTGCTTATTGATCACATGAATTATGAACACAAATGAAGTTATATATGTTCTTTGAATTTTTCAATAATACTGAAAGAATTATGGATATTTATTTTTTGTCAACAAATGTTCCTGTGCAACTGCTGGAAAGGATGGGAACATGGGTACTCTCCTATGCCTTGGCATTATCTACTGAAAAGCTGAGGAGTCTTATGAGCGGAAATAAATAAATTATTTTTAAAAAAGCTGAGGAGTCATCTTCTGTCACCTAGACATTCCACTTGAACGTATATCCTGTTGCAGTTGGCCTGCAAGGTTGCTGATAAAATGACCATCAAATGGCTTATGGGAACAAGGACTTTATTCTTTTACAATTGTCTGCTTACAGTTCTTAGTCCAGTTTGACCAGAGAGCTCACAGCAACACCACGGGCCAAAGGAACTGGTCACACCATCTCTCTGTAATGGCTGAAAGAGGGACAATCCTCACTTGCCAGCATGTCTGGCTAAGTATACAGAAGGATGCCAACCTTCTCAACCAACTCTCTGTATTTACTCACCTGTCCAGTGCCTACTTTCACCCACTATGTGTTAGGCCTTCCCCATCAACAACACAATCTCCTGCAGGCCTATTCTAAGCTTAACTCAACTACAATTCTCAAAAATGTACCCAGAGCTCAAACCCTCAACTATTAAGTTGACACCTGTGCTTAACTATGATCAATGCCTGACTAAAATCCATCCATAAGTAACAAGTGATAGACAAGAAGATTCCTATAGAAAACAAAGACTAAAGTCTGTCAAGTGTTTATCTGTAGTGGACAGGGCAATTTAAGCATATTTGTATTCATTAAGTAGAATGAGAAGGAACAAACAATAGTTACATATAAAACATGAATGAAGCTTTCAAATAGAACTCCACACAAAGAATCCAAATATAGAAAGATTTTTTTTTATTTTTTGTGCTGAATGTTAAATTAAAAGCATTCGTTTTTACAAAATATAGCATTACTAATACCATAACATTTGTGAACACAGATGTGCTAATGGCTTAAGTCCTTAATATGAACTATCTCATTAACTTTTAAAACAATTCCTATTTTACAATTATCGAATAGAGGAATAGAAAGGTTAAATAATGTAAATGTTCATGACACAATTCTGTACAAGTACAATTCTGACTCGAGCAAACAGGCATCTGTCTATCATGAATTAACTTGTCAATATAAGAGAGGAACAATGATTTCTATACTCTATGTAAAGAAATGAGCAGTGGAGCGGTTCTGTTATATGCCTAAGATTACAAAGTCCATCCTTCTGCCACTACAGCACACTCCTTCATTTAGCATGACAAACAAGTAACAGTTTTACTTTTCCATTGCATAGAATCTCATGGATGTGAATTAGCATCTTTGACTTATAGCAAGCATTAGGCTAGACAAAACATGTGATCAGTTAGCCAATAAGCATGCTTTTTTGCAAAATTAAAATGTGCATCCCATATCCTAAATAGAAATTGAGAAATAATATGACTGGTTTCTCATTTTCCATGCCAGTAAAGGATTAGTAGTTTTAAATGTGTGAAATTGGAACACTGAAACCTAAACAGTACTAATTGTGGTAATTAGGAAACTCATTTAATATAGCATAGGGAAATCAGAAGAACATGGTTCCTGGAACAATAGGAAAGTCTTTTTGAGACTGTAAATGTGACTCTGAGAAGCTGTGTAGGGAAAATATCCAGAAGAGGAGATGGCAAGAAGAAATGGAAAGAGGCAGATGGAACAACACAGGCACAAAGGAAAGGAGAATTTAGGCCAAAGAGAAAGAACAAATTTTCAAACAGAATTCCCATGATTTGATATATTAATAGAGGAGGAAATTGAATAGCATTTCCTTTTGCCTGATTTCTGCTGGTTTTTGGAATCAGATCACGTTCCACTTGACTCCCAGCATTCAATAATCATTCTTCTGTATCTTTTACAACCTGAACTGGAAAATTCCCATCCCACATTCAGCATGATGCTATATTAAAATGACTTCTTCCAGACACTTGCCTTGTAAGTTAGTAGGTTACAATGGTTATAGTAAAATAATGGGTTGTCCTGTTGGTGTCCAAAAAACTTAAAAGCTCTCTTAACTTCCTTCTCTGCCTTGAAAATAAATAATTAGTCATGCAACCTATTATTTAAAAAATGTCTGACTGTGATTACTTAAGTCACTGCTGTGCACATTGCCACCAGGGTATGAATTTTAAAAAGAAAAGATGAGTTTCCTGCACCATCTCTTTCCATTTCCTTTTGAGCTCCTTAACTACATTCCCAGTCTTTTAATGGAATCTATCAACCACAATGGGTTGCTCTGTCTTGGTCAACCCAGACTCCTTTCTGGTCTAAGAAATATGCTCACATAGTTGGTGCCTGCCTTGTGCACCTACTCTTGATGTGTCTCTCATAAATCTTTATCCAAAAAATAAGATGAAGTTTATGTCCTCTATGTGCATGCAGTACACAGGAAGCTCAGCCATCTTCTGACTCCATGTCACATATGTAGCACAGAATTATATAGTTCAATAGGAGAGTATTTGTCAATTCTACAAAAAGGCCTAGGTTCTCTTAGTACCACAATAAAGTAAAACAAAACAAAAAAGATTTAGCAGATACATAAGTAAGCAGACCAGCTACTTGCAAAAGCCAAAAGCCAAAAATAACTCAAATGTCAATCAACAGGTGAATGTATAACATTTTTTTCTATATTAATACTATGCTTTTTAGTTCATTGTTTTCTTTGATTTACTTAAAACATTCTTCCATATTGTCTTCCACTTCTGATACTCTGCCTTCTATGTGATCAGTTCTATTTTTGAGACTCTATTAAATTCTTAATTGGATTGTTTGAATTTTTGTTCCCAGATTTTTGTCAGTTTTTAGCTCTTTTTAAGTGTTTCCATTTCTGTTTGCAGGTCACTTTGGTTTTCTTCAGTGTTTCTAAATTTGTTATTGGATCTTCAATTGTATTTCCCCATTGTAATTAGTTGTTTGTGCTGTCTTTATCTTCTTACTTGCATTTACTGTGTCTTCATGTTTGCTTAACTGTTTAACATTTGCTTGGAACTGCATGATCATATTTATAATTGATTTTCAGAATTTACTGCTATGATTATAGTTTTTTGAGTTACTACCTGATGAGCTATTTTCAGTGGGAGTTGATGTCTTTGGGTCAGTAATTTGGAAGGAGACTTATTTTCCTGGCTTCTTGTATTGTTTATTTTTTTAGTATGACATAGTCATCTAAATTTAGGTTATTATTTATTTTCTTTGATTTTATATTTTTATTTTGCATGTGTCTACTGTAGGATTCAGAGTCTCTATTCATTTTTACTTGCTTATTGGATAAATAGATGTTAATTGAATTTCAATCTTGGATAATAATGTGATAATTCTTGGGTAAGATGGTTGCCTTCATACTATAAATGCTACACAGAAAATGAAAGTAGTTGATGTGAAAAAAATGAATAAATCCCAAAACAATTTTGCTCAATAAGGGGGATGATAAAAATGAATACAGACTGTATGACTTCATTTATATAAAGCCTCAAATAATGTGAGATAATCTGTAATAACAGTGTATACCACTTAGAGAGACATGGAAAAGACTGGAGGTAAGAACTCAAAAGGATAAGAAGGGACTCTTTGGGGCTTACACATATGTCCATCAATGCAATTGTGGTAATTATGTCAAGGATTACACATGGCAAATGAGGATAGATGCTTATCACATCTCAATTATAGATTAATATATATATATATATATATATATATATATATATATATATATATATATAAATTTGTAGACTAAAAGGGAAACCAGGATACCGAATGACTCGAATAGGTTTTTTTGATGTGATGTTTGCATAAGTTTGAGGAATATGAAGCCTATATGGAGAACTTCAAGCTTGACTGACATGTACTTATTCACTTATTCAGCATGTGTTTATTGTGTAATTGTTCTGCAGAAGATACTGCTTAGGTGCTAGAGATTTAGAAAGTCTAGAGGTGGAATTTGTCACTGGAACCGACTTTATGAGTCTATATTTAAGCAGAATCTTAAATGTCATATGTAATGTAAATATGTATATGTGTGTATGTGTGTGTGCTGTTAGATGAATAAAAGTGCCAGAAATAAAAACAGGGAAATTGTAGCTGACCAGAAAGAGAGGATGATGTCACAGATTTGAATAAAACATAGGGGTTTTCACAAACCTAAACTGAGAAGATAATGTTCAAGCAAAGCCAAAAGGATGATGCATATGGATGAACACTGCTGAATCCTTCAGCCAGGGAATAGCCAGGTCCCTCTGAAGATAAGAACAGAGAGGGAGAGTTCAGATCTTGTGTGACCTTGATAATAGGCTCGTACTGTGACTGAAATGAAAAACTATTCAAGACTTCAGACCCAGAATATTTTGTGCTTTAATTTTTAAAATATCATTTTGGCAGGAGATGAGGAGAAGAGAATGAGTCAGTAGGCTATTTCAACAATTCAAAGGAAAGATGACAACTGTGGCAGACAATTCCTAAGACGACTCTCAATGCACCTGTCTCCTGCGGTTTACAATCCTGTGCAATCTCATCCCCTTGGGCATGAGAACAATCACTTCCCTCTAACCAATATAATACAACAAAAGTGAGGAGCTGTCACCCATGGTTAGAGATATGCTATGCCAACAGTGATGGAATATCCCTTCTGCAATTGCCTTGCCACACACACACTTCACCTTGCTCTCAGAGGCACTGTAGGCAGTGTTCCTCACTAGCCTTGCAGAATAGATCTGCCCTGAAGTATATGGCCATAGTGGAAGGACCATCGAACCAAGAATCAACAAAAACCCTCAAGCTACTGACAGCAACTTCCATCATGGTAGTGAATAAACCAAAAGCACTTGAATGAAAATTTTTCCTAGGTCCAGCTGCAAATGAATCAAAAACTGCAAGGCCAATGTTTATACCAGAGTGTACAGAGCAAATTCTGAAGCAGATAACCCTCTTAAGCTATGCTCAGACTTTTGACCCACAAAACTGTAGTAAATGCATTGCTTTAGGCTTATACGGAGGTGATTTGTTCCATGGCTATAAAAACTAGTTCAACAGTGGTTCGATTTAGGTGGTGGGAACAGTTGCAAAGCAGATGAAACAGATTTAATAACTAAGTCAGTGAGAAAAGGTAAGATGAACCCTAAGTATTTATACATAAAGAACAAAAAAAGGCAAAGTCTTTCACTAAAATAGAGAGATAGGAAAAGAACACATGCATAGGTGTTAAAATCAAGGATCAATTTTTGGACAACATACTTTTTAGATATATGGACATAACAATTATGCAATAGAAAAAGCAAAATTATTTTAGGTATTTACCTGTGAGAGTAGTCAGTGTATATGTTTTGTATCAAGCCAGGCTGTCAAGTATATCTCAAAGTTATAGGCAGAAAGATATATTGAGAGTCAGGACATAATAGGAGAAAAGGAAGTTACTCCAGAGAAGGTATAAGACACAAGCAAAAACTTAGAAACAATGAGTATATATATGCATACACATCAATATATTCCTTTCATATATATGTGTATATGCATTAGTATATTACAGATATGAGCACCAGCATATTTAATTCATGCAATTGTGTATATGTGAACATATACACAAATTTATATTAGCATATCCATTCATATAATATATATATTATAAACATAGGCATGCTCTGTCCATTTATTGCATCTTCAAGAACATATCACAGAATCAGAAAATTCTAAGAAAAAGACAAGTTGTTAATATGGACTTGCAAAGGTTGCAAAAGGAAGCTGCTCTTAACAAGAAGTGTAAGGATTGAGGGAAAGAATAATGTAAGGGACCGACTCCCATATACTTCCAACCCCAAAATATCATGTATATCTTCTTTACAGTATATTAAGGAATCTTGATGAAACTAGAGCCAAGAGACTGTTGCAGATCCCATAAATCAAAATGAAAAGGTTCATCTAGTTCTAGGTTTAGAAACAAAAAATGTTACTGACAGTGAAATTCTTCTGGAATTACTGGTGGAGTGAGAAATAGATTTAAAGCTCTAAGATGGAAATCGGGTTTAGAGGAGAGAAAATTCAAGTCTCCTAATGCATCATGATGCCTTCCAGATAATTTTTTAAGTTTCTTTTTAAAACTTTTTTCATTCAATTGTGTGTGTGTGTGTGTGTGTGTGTGTGTGTGTGTGTGTGTGTAGAACCACTGGCAAATTCGGGAACCACCATGGACCGCCTCCACCTCCTCCTTGTTTACTCAGCCCCGGGATTCACAGGATCCACCCTACCAGGACCAGAAACTCAGGTGGCTCCTGCTTCCGCCCTGCATCTGTATGTGGGGTCTAGGATCCGAACTCAGGACCTTCCTCCTGCAAGGCAGAGGCTTAACCCCTGAGCCACCTCTCCAGCCCCAATTTTTTAAGTTTCTTATTAAGATACTTTCTTATTTTCAACTACTGTAAGTACTGTTACTCTCAGTACCATCCCAAAAATGCTGCTGAAGTTAATAAAAAAGAAAAAAAGGTAAATAAGTCTTTTCTCTTGAAATATATCTGAAAGTTATAAGAGAAAAGGCATACCTACACGATAATAGAAAAGAATAAGCATCTAACATAACAGATTTTTGAGGGATTGTTAATGTTCATGAAGCAATGCATTAAAACTTCTAAATTAGGTAAGACAATATTTTCCACCCTAAATCATCTGTTACATTCTAAAGGTAGGAACGGGAACTCTTGATCAAATTCACTAAGGTATCAGACAATGAAATAGGAAGTACTGTGCCAATAGATTACCTGATTTGTGTGTGGCCTCATCATTTGTGTTATTATGGCTATTAATACATACATATATATATGTAGGTTCTAAAATCCAGCTTCCCCTTTCCAATCTGCTATATCTACACCATTACTGCTTCCTCTTCACTCTGTGCATGTCAGATTTACTAATTTATACATTCACACTCTTGAATTTAGAAAACTTCTAAAAATAAAAATTAAAATAGTCACCCTGACACATGACAGTTTAGCAGGAGCATTGGAATTTTTTCCAAGTGTCTCTATGAACAAATTTTATACCAAAATAACGTACTGTCAGATAATCCTTGTGCTCCCTTCCTACTTGGAGGCATTATTACATGTTCTAAGTTTTTTCTCCTCTAATTTATTAATAGCATGGAATGTGCCATTTATTCTGGGTGAAATTATATATCTAGAAGAAATTTTTGAATGGATAAAGTTCATTTGCGTTATTTTGGACTTTCAACAAATCTACGAGATTTTTAGAAAAGATGAGAGCTCTCAACCCACTCATCAAGAAACTCCATACTTTAATTTGAATTTTTTGAAAACACATAGAAAGATAGTTCACAAAGTTTTTTGAAGGGATACTCAGAGGTTAAATATCTATTAACTATCACAAAAAAAGAAGAACATATATATGTATTTTGTATACTTCAATTAAAACTGTTTCATGCTAAGAAATTAGGAAATAACAGGACTGGGAAGATAACTCATTGCTTGTTGTGTAAGCCAGAGAAATTGCCTACAACACCCAGAGTCCATGTAAAAAACCTAGTTTCAGCAGCCTCTATCTGTAATAAAACCAGAGACAGAAAGATCCCTAGAGTTTGCTGCCAGGCAGTCTACCTTAATCTTAATTCTGACTCCAAAAATAAAGTGGAGGAAATTGTAGAAGACACCTAAAGACCTCTGACTTCATACACATGTTCACCTGCACACACATGAACAAAGACCAACACACACACACACACACACACACACACACATACACAGTAGATTAAATTTAAGGAGAGACACATGCAAACTAATGAACCAAAGTTCCACTCAGGATCACTTAAAGATAAAGGTAGGTACCTTTATCTGTCCCTTCCCCTGCCCACCCAGGATGCTTGTGGTAGAGGTAGGACACCCTGCTTCTCAGGTAAATCCCACCATCCCTCAGGTCACCTGCTCCTTCCACCTCCTCCCACCAGCCAGCCTGAGCAGCATCCAAGCTGCTCCAGGCTTGGGTGGGACACTAGGCACACCCCTGTTCCCAGATGAAGATTTCTGCTATCGCCATTAGCCCATCTGCTCCTTCCGCCTGCCAGCCCTGGACAGTCCTGACCAGGGAAGACACCCTGCTTCTAAAAATTCAACAGAGTCCATACAGAACCCAAGCAAAGCTCGAAGGGACAAAAGCCATACATCTGAAGTCCTCTAAAATCATCCTATCACATGGGAGAGATTCTTCACATCCAGCCCAAAGATAAGTAAATCCCTTTTTACCATCCTGCTCCTTTCACTTATTAATCATTGTAGATTAACTTTTCCATATAGCCACCCCCAAAACATATACAAGTTCAGGGACTATGCCACTCACCTTTACATATCACCAAGGTACTAAATTGTAAAAGTATATTACCATACTAATATTCATTCCTTGTCTACTAAACCTGACTTAATTGATGTACTAACAGTCTAATAGCCTCATATAGGAAATAACAATAACAACAGACACCCTTTCACCCCACCCCGCTCCGCCGGTCAGAACGCGCGAGCCCAGTCCAGCCGGGCCTCACCCTGCGACTCTAGGTAAGCCCCTGCCGCACCCGCCCACCAGAACCCCAGGTCAGCCCAAAGGGACCCGGCTCTGACTCCAGACATCCAGCCAGAGGCACGCGCACAGGGCCAAGGGACGAGGAGGACCTCCCCCTGCGCCCGGGCCCGCCCCAGCTCCCCTCGGGTTAAATAGCTCCAAGCCAACGCCTCCATTCTCCCATTCCCCACCCCGCTCCACTGGTCAGGACGTGCACGCGGTCCAGCCAGGCCTCACCGCCTCACCCGTGACCTAGGTAAACTCTGTCCCTGCCCACCCCCAGAACTTCAGGCCAAATAATTCAATTTAGTGAAATTGAAAGATCTTAAGAGTTAAAACGATCAATGCCAAAGTCAAAGAGCAAATCCATGAGAAGCAACACTCAAGTAAACAAATTTCCCATTGAAGAAATTAATCCCATAATGTTAGACTCCAACCAGAACAAACCCGCGGAAAAAGGCCAAGAAAGCCTGACCCAGGATAACGACTTTCAAAATATGATCATTACCATGTTCAATATTATGAAAGAGGAAATCCGGGAGGAATTACATAATTGAATCAATCGCTTTGAAGAGGAACACAACAGACATTTGGAAGAGTTGAGAAAAACAGTGCAAGAAACAAAAACTGGCATAGAGCAGTTAAAACAGACTCAAGCAGAGTTTAAAACTGAGCTACAAGACAAGTTATCCTCAACCAGAACTCTACAGAGAGTCTTATCAACAGAACTAACGAAGCAGAAAACAGAATTTCAGACCTTGAAGATAAAGTGGGAGTACTAACCAGCTCAATGGAAGAGATTTTTAAAGCCAAAAAGCTACTTGAGAGAAATACCGAAGAGATATGGGACACCCTGAAGAAGCCTAACATGCGTATTCATGGAATACGAGAGCAAGAATCTCAAAATACCACCCCTGAGGAAATTTTTCAAACGATCATCAAGGAAAACTTTCCTCAATAAAAAAAGAGAGGCCCATCCATATACAAGAGGCATTCCGCACCCCAAACAGATACGACCAAAACAGAAGCACGCCACGGAAAATAATAGTTAAAACACTCCACATTCAAGATAAAGAACTGAGAGCTTCAGGGGAGAAAAAACAAGTCACCTTTAAACGTAAACCGATTAAAATAACAAATAACTTCTCAATGGAAACACTAAAAGCAAGAAGAGCTTGGAGAGACATACTTCAAGTATTGAATGAGCAAAAATGTCAACCCAGGCTGATTTACCCTGCAAAACTATCAGTCATGATCGAGGGAGAAAGAAAAACTTTCCAGCACAAAGACAACTTGAAGGGATACGTGTCCACCAAACCAGGCCTTCAAAAAATGCTAGAAATGATACTCAAGCGTGAAGAAAAAAACAGGCATATCCAGGGAACTGGTAAAAAATTTTAAAATGTATAATTAAATTTTTAATAAAAAAAACTACTAAACATAATAAATGTCTGGAATTAAAAATAGTTTCTCCATTATAACACCAAATGTTAATGGAATTAATTCACCAATCAAGAGACACAGATTACAAACTTGGATTAAAAATCACAATCCATCAATCTGCTGCCTGCAGGAAACCCATCTCACCACAAAAGATACGCACACTCTAAAAATAAAAGGCTGGTCAACAATTCTACAAGCTAATGGAAGCAGAAAACAGGCAGGGGTAGCCATTATGATATCAGACAAAGTGGACTTCAAACCAAAGAAAATTATAAGAGACACAGATGGATACTACATTTTAGTCACAGGTACAATTCACCTGGAAGACTTCACAATACTGAACATATATGCACCCAATACAGGCCCCTCCACGTTCATTAAGAAAACCCTACAGCGTCTAAAGCAAGAAATCAACCCCCAAACGATAATTCTTGGGGATTCAACACCGCCCTCTCAACATGGGATAGATCAACAGGTCAAAAGCTTAACAGAGACACTTTGGAACTTAATCCAACCCTGAAAGAAATGGGCCTTACAGATCTCTATCGAACTTTTCACCCACGTACCAAAGAATACACATTTTTCTCAGCAGCACATGGAACTTTCTCCAAAGTAGATCACATATTGGGCCACAAAATGAATCTACACATATACAAAAAAGTTGAAATTCTAACCTGTGCCCTATCAGACCACCACGGCCTAAAGCTTGACATCCACAACACAACAAACAAGAGAAAATACACTAACTCCTGGAAACTTAACAATATGATGCTGAATGAGAACTGGATTCAGGAAGAAATTAAAAAGGAAATTCAAGATTTCCTCAAAGTGAATGATAACGAAAATACAACTTACCAAAATCTCTGGGACACAATGAAAGCTGTTCTAAGAGGTAAGTTCATAGCTCTTAATGCCTACATCAAAAAAATGGAAACATCAGAAATAAACAACTTAACAATGCAGCTTAAAGCTTTAGAGAAACTAGAGCAACCTGATCCCAAAAATAGTAGAAGAGAGGAGATTAGTAAATAAGGGGAGAAATATCTGAAATCGAGATTAAGAAAACGATAGAAAAAAATCAGCCAGTCAAAAAGCTGGTTCTTTGAAAAAATCAATAAGATTGATACACCCCTAGCTAAATTAACCAAAAGCAGGAGAGAGAAAACCCAAATTAAAAAATCAGAAATGAACATGGAGTTATCACTACTGATACCCAAGAAATCCAGAGAATTATAACATCATATTTTAAAAACTTATACTCTGTGAAGTTTGACAACACAAAAGAAATGGATGAATTTCTAAGTAAACACAACTTACCTAAATTGAATCAGGAAGTTGTGAATTATTTAAATAGTCCTATAACATATAAGGAAATTGAGGAAGTAATCTTGAATCTTCCCACCAAAAAATGTCCTGGACCAGATGGATTCAGCACAGAGTTCTACCAGACATTTAAGGAGTTAATAATACCAATACTCCTTAAACTGTTCCATCAAATAGCAAAGGAAGGAACACTACCAAATTCCTTCTATGAATATAAGGCCAGAGTTGAAAATGTAGGAAAATCCCTTGAGCTGATTGGACTAGGCCAACAGTTCCTAAATGGAAATCCAAAAGCACAGTCACTACAACCAACACTCAACAGACAGCATCTTATGAAATTAAAGAGCTCTTGTTCAGATAAAGAGATTGTAACCAGAGCACAAAGGCAACCCACAAAATGGGCAAAAATCTTCACTAACCACATATCTGATAGAGCTCTATTATCCAGAGTGCACAAAGAACTTTGAAAACTAAACACTAAGGAAACAAATGGCCCAATTAAAAAATGGGCCTTGGAACTTATAAGAAACTTTACCAGGCAAGAAATTGGAATGTGTAACAAATATCTTAAAAAATTGTTCACATTCTTAGCCATCAGGGAAATGCAAATCAAAACCTACCTGAGACAGCATCTCACCCAGGTCAGGATGACAAAAATCCACAATACAAACAACACCAAAGCTGGAGAGGATGGGGCGAGAAGGGAATTCTCCTATATTGATGGTGGGAATGCAGGCTTATTGCACCACTCTGGAAAGCTTTCTGGCAATTCCTAAAAAAGTTAAAGATTGAAATGCCATATGACCCTTCTATTCCACTTTTGGGAATAATTCCCCATACAGCAAAAATTCACCTCAATAGCACATGCACAACCCCTGTTCATAGCAGCACTGTTTACAATAGCAAAATCATGGAATCAACCTAAATGCCCAACAGTTACCGAGTGGATAAGGAAAATGTGGTACATTTATACAATGGAATACCACTTAGCCATCAAAAATGATGAATTAATGCAATTTGCCAGGAAATGGATGGAATTAGAAAAAATTATATTGAGTGAAGTATCCCAGACACAGAAAATTAAGTGCCATATGTACTCCCTAATAGGTGGATCCTAGTATCAAACCCACTTAGTGACACACTCAAAGATAAATCTCTGTAATTCCTACAGTAATTGCAAAGATTATAAACAGGAGGGAAGGGGAAGCAGGGCCCTTCCAGAAACTAGGAGAGAGGGGACCATGTTACAGCAGAGAAAATAGGTCACCATAAAGTACTAAAGTACTGCAAGTAAGTAATGAGTCATCTGGTTAAGCTCACAGACTTTCCTTACTGGTCACTTGCAATTGATGGGGTTTGATCTCACCAGACAGACAAGGCATAAAGTCTGACAGATAGAAGGTAACCATCCTGCAAATGAGAGACTGACCCCCTCTCACCGCCGTCTCCTACTCTATTCCATCTACCTCTGAATCTACTCTTGTAATAAAACTCTATTTTAACTGCCTTTTATCTTTGGCCAGGAGGTGACATCCAATACCCATCAGGATGGAGCCAAAGGCAGTACAGGAATAGCAAAACTGGAAGAAGAAAAAAAAACAAACAAACAAAACAACAAACCAGAATTGAGAATTCAGAGACCCTACATTAATCACCATGAACCAGGCTAGCCTAATCTCTCCCCATCCTAAAGCTCAGGGTAATTTGTGGAAGAGGGGGAAGCAAGACTGTAAGAGCCTAAAGATGGGGAGGAGCAACGATATGCAAAATACACCACACAAGTTAGGGCAGATGTAATCATAATCGGACTTTGCATGACCTGCTCAATGACCAACTTACCATTGAACCCCCAAATTCTAACATGGATCACAGCACTAGAATCCTTAGAGGCAAGGGATTTAACAGCCTCAATAGTGTTCCTATACTAAAAAGAACACAAGAAAAAGCTCTAGGCAATGCTACTGAGCCCTTACACCTCATCACACAGGAGGACCCAGAGGAAAGTTGTAAAGGATGCTCCAGGAATTGGGGGGTGGGGGAGCACTGGGAGAAAGGGAGGAGAGAAAGGAAAGAGGAAAAGGGGGGAGTGAGCAAGGGGATCCAAGGAGGGGTGGAAGGAGGGAGGGGAATGGGGTACCTATCAAGTTTGTATAAGTGGAAAAAAATACATAAAAAAAAAAGATAAAGGTACCTGTCCATATTCTCACAGTTGACACAAAACAAATCTCTGTCTGAATGTGGCTCTTTTTTGTCTTTATTACATTTTTTGCCTAATTATACAAGCTCAATAGTTAGTCTCCTTCTCCCCCTCCCTTCCCCTGCCCTGTTGTCCCCCGTTATACTCTCTTCTTTTTCTACCCCCTCCCTCTCACCCCTTTTCCTCCCTTCTCCACTCATGTGGTGCCTCCAGCTTTCTCCCTCCCATCCTCTAGAGCATCTGTTCATGTGGGTGCTGAATTTCCCTCTGAGTTGTCTATACCAATGAGGATTCAGGACTCAGTGGCATAGCTTGGGGGTCCTTTCTTGGGCTGCCCAGCAGTTGAATGTGGCTTTTTTTGCACAAGCTAACATCCTATGGTTTGCCCACTCTACTTAGTCTCTGGTATATCTTATTCTTGATCCAGCTCTTATTAGTAACAATAAAACCAGTACATTGAACTGTCCTAAGGGTTACAAATGCTTATTCTCGCCACATAGACAAAAGTCTTAGGATTTATGCCTGTGTTTTAAACATGGCCAACTAAAATATAAAAACAAAAGCTATCTTGCGATACTAGAGGCAGAGAAGAAATTTTAATCTGTTTATAACCAATAAACAAGAGTATATTTCTGATGTATCATGTGATTCTATATATGTTTATAATACATAATGAATAACTTATTTCAATTAACAAATCTCTATGCTTAGCTTTTGCAACAAAAATATCAAAATCTATTTCTTTTAGAAATTTTAAAAGATAAATGCATTATTGCTTATTATATTCACCATTTTTGCACAAGACATTCATATTGTTTCTCCTGATTAAAACCTTCCACCCATTGATTAACATCTTTCATTTCCCAATTCACCCTGTTCTGTGTCTCAAGGCTCTTGATAACCATGATTTTACTCTCCTCTTTTCAACTGCTTTATAGTTCACATGTACATGAAACCTTGTTATATTGTCATTCTGTGCCTGTCGCATTTCACTTAGCATAATGTTGAAAATGTGGTGGAATTTCACACTTTCATGATTGAATAATAACCTATATTATGCATATTATCCCATTTTCTTTATACATTCCTCTGATGGCTAACACTTTTAGTCCTCTATGTGTGACTATCATGAATCATGCTACAACATGGGAGTTCCGTTATCTCCTCAACATTCTGATTCATTTATTTTAAATAGACACCCAGCAGTGGGATTACTGGATCATAAGATAATTCTATTTTAGCTTTCTAAGAAGCCCTCATCCTGCTTTGCATAACAGCTACACTAATTTACATTTCTATGAACAGCACACACAGGTTCCATTTTTTTCTTTATTCTAGACAAAACATTTTATCTTTCATCTTCTTATTAAAACCTTAACAAGTATGTGTAAGGGGATATAAGATTCTGATTCTGATTCTGATTTGCTTGTTCCTGGTAACAGAGACTGATTTTTGATTAGTATTTTTCATAAATCTGTTGGTCTTTGTTTTCTTTTGAGAAGTATTTGCCCTTTTGTGATTTACTACTGAGTTGAATTTCTTATATATTCTGACTATTACACTATTGTCAGATACACGATCTGTGAATATTCTGTCCTGACCTGGGAGTTGTCTTTTCACTGTATCAATAGTTGTGCAGAATTTTTTGAGTCTGATTCAATCTCTTTTAATTTTTTATTTGTTTATTTAATTTTGTTATTGCCTGTATTTCAAAAATCATAGAGCTAGAATTAGAGCCCAGTTCTAACTACAAGTATAAATCTTTTATTGCATACTTTTAATGTCTACATACTAACATAGTTTAATACTTTAAAAAATTGTAGAAGTACCTCCTCAAGAGACAGGATAACCTGCAGTAAAGACAAAATCTGGTGGCATGCAGTGTGGGATGAAATTAGGCATTGTGCTGGGGAGAAAATGTTGTAAAACATAAAAAAAAATATTAATCATCCTAAAAATACAAGGAAAAGAAATAAAATGTGCTACTTGAATTGTTCAAATGGCACTACAGTTAAACTGCTTTAAAAAATAAGTATATTCACTTACACATAACCCATTTGTGTAAGGTGAAGAAATAGTCTGTCCTATTTCACCACTTTTAACGCAATGATTTTGAGTAAGCAGAGTATTGCCATCCCCAGATGTGGCTTTTTCTCACTTTTTAGCCAGAAGTTTCCGCACAGTGTCTTCCTGCACAGGTGTGATATTTTTCAGTCTCTTTCCTTCCTCCTCTTCAGTTTGATCCCACTGATGAAATTCAGTCCAATATACCTCATCTGAATGTGAAATACATAGAGAAAAAAGGATTTGCATTCTACCAGTAAGAATTTTCAAGACCAAGGTTTTCATTAGTTAAGCACAAATGATTTTTAAAGGTACATGTCATCAACTCTTACTTAATAAAAAGTAAAATTAGTGTCAGGGAACATTTTTGAGATGGAAGGAAGATCAATGTTAGGATAGGAAGTCTGTCAGCATGATTTCATCAAAACCATAGGAATGCTTCATATGAAATTGTGATAATACCCAAGAATGTTTCACTAAAAGTCACTGGAGCAAGAGTACAGACCATATAGCCATTGTTCTATGGGTCTTCAAACCTTTCGCATTCAAATCAACAATTTCTCCCAAGATTTTTTCACAAGTCCAAAATCTTTACCAAGTTTTTGAACATTCCTAAGTTTTACATGCATTTCAGTAAAATGAAGCTTAACAGCAAGACCAGTGCTGATCTTTCAAAAAAAAATGTGTGTGTGTGTGTGTGTGTGTGTGTGTTTACCAGAGGGCAGTATATATCCCTATGAAGGACAAAAAGTGACTTCGGGAATCATCCTGGATTGCTTCTACCTCCTTTTTGCTTTGCTTTGGGTTTTTCTAGAACTCTGCCTTTTCAGAGTCAGAAATGTAGGCTGCTGCTTACATTTCCATCTGACATTTTTAAATAAAACTAGGGATCTGCCCTTTCCCCACCCGCCCAGGACACGCATAGTCCAGCCAGGACTGGCTGCCACCTAGGTAAACCCCCCTCCCCCCCAAACGTCAGCTCCTCCCACCAGCCAGCTGAAGCCAGTGCTGCACCTGAGCTGGGAGGACCCGCTGGGCCACGCCCCACCACCCCAATCACCTCCCTTTCCCCACCTGCCGGGGATGCACGCAGTGCAGCCAGGACCCATGGTAACCTAGGTAAGCTCCCCCCACCCGACCCCAAAGCCCAGGCCAAATAATTCAGTTCAGTGAAAAACGAACAGAAATTGAAAGGTCTTAAGAGATAAAACGACAATGCCCAAGTCAAAGTGCAAATCCATGAGAAACAACAATCAAGAAAACAAATCCCCAGTGAAGGAATTAATCCCATAATGATAAGACTCCAACCAGAACAAACCCACAGAAAATAGCCAAGAAAGCCTGACCCAGGATAACAGCTTTCAAAACATCATCAGCACCATGTTCAATACAATGAAAGAGGAAATCCGGGAGGAATTAAATAACTGCATCAATCACTATGAAGAGGAACACAATAGATACTTGGAGGAGTTGAGAAAAACAGTTCAAGAAACAAAAGTAAGCATAGAGCAGTTAAAACAGACTCAAGCAGAGTTTAAAACTGAGCTAAAAGACAAGCATCTTCAACCCAGAACTCAACAGAGAGTCTTATCAGCAGAACTAATGAAGCAGAAAATAAAATTTCAGACCTTGAAGTGGGAGTATTAACCAGCGCAATGGAAGAGGTTTAAAGCCAAAAAGATACTCGAGAGAAATATTCAAGAGTTATGGGACAACCTGAAGAAGCCGAACAAGCATATTCATGGAATACCAGAATAAGAATCCCAAAATACCACACCTGAGGAAATTTTTCAAACTATCATCAAGGAAAACTTTCCTCATCTAAAAAAAGAGAGGCCCATCTGTATACAAGAGGCATTCCGCACCCCAAACATATATGACCAAAATAGAAACTCACCACGGCAAATAATAGTCAAAACACTCCACATTCAAGATAAAGAAACTGTGCTGAAAGCTTCAAGGGAAAAAAAAAACAAGTCACTTTTAAGATAAACCTATTAAAATAAAAAATGACTTCTCAATGCAAATAGTAAAAGCAAGAAGAGCTTGGAGAGACATACTTCAAGTATTAAATGGGCTGATATACCTTGCAAAATTATCCGTCATGATCGAGGGAGAAAGAAAAATCTTCCAGCACAAAGACAACTTGAAGGGATACATGTCCACCAAAACAGGCCTTCAAAAAATGCTAGAAATGATACTCAAGCTTGAAGACAAAAACAGGCATATCCAGGAGAACAGAAGGGAAGTATAATACCACCAAAACCTAAGAGAGAAAAAGTGCACTTACAAAATCCACTAAACATAATAAATGTCTGTAATTAAAAATAGTTTCTCCATTATAACATTAAAAGTTAATGGAATTAACTTACTGATTAAGAGACACAGATTACAAACTTGTATTAAAAAATCACAACCCGTCAATCTGCACCTTCAGGAAACCCATCTCACCACAAGAGAAAGGAACATCCTAAAAATAAAAGGCTGGTCAAAAATTCCACAAGCTAATGGAACCAGAAAACATGCAGGGGTAGCCATTATGCTATCGGACAAAGTGGACTTCAAACTAAAAAAATCATAAGAGATACAGATGGATACTACATTTTAGTCACAGGTAAAATTCACCAAAAAGACTTCACAATACTGAACACATATGCACCCAATACAGGCCCCCCACATTCATTAAGATAACCCTACAATGTCTAAAGCCAGAAATCATTCCTAAAATGATAATTCTTGGGGATTTCAACACTGCCCTCTCAACGTGGGATAGATCAACAGGTCAAAAGCTTAACACAGACACTTTGGAACTTAATCAAACCCCTACTGAAATGGACCTTACAGATCTCTATCGCACTTATCATCCACGCACCAAAGAATACACATTTTTCTCAGCAGCACACGGAACTTTCTACAAAATAGATCACATATTGGGACACAAAACAAATCTCCACATATACAGGAAAGTTGAAATTCTAGCCTGTACCTTATCAGACCACCACAGCCTAAAGCTTGACATCCACAACACAACAAAAGAAAATACACTAACTCCTGGAAACTAAACACTATGATGCTGAATGAGAATTGGATTCAGGAAGTAATTACAAAGGAAATTCAAGATTTCCTAAAAGTGAACAATAATGAAAATACAACTTACCAAAATCTTTGGGACACAATGAAAGCTGTCCTAAGAGGGAAGTTCATAGCTCTTAATGCCTACTTTGAAACAATGGAAACATCAGAAATAAGTAACTTAACAATGCAGCTTAAAGCTTTAGAGACACTAGAGCAATCTGATCCCAAAAGTAGTAGAAGAGAGGAGATTAGCAAAATAAGGGGAGAAATATCTGAAATCGAGATTAGGAAAACGATACAGAAAATCAACCAGTCAAAAAGCTGGTTTTTTGAAAAAATCAGTAAGATTGATACACCCTTAGCTAAATTAATCAAAAGCAAGAGAGAAAAAGTCCAAATTAACAAAATTAGAAATGAAAATGGAGGTATCACTACTGAATCCCAAGAAATCCAGAGAATTATAACATCATATTTCAAAAACTTATACTCGGTGAAATTTTACAACACAAAAGAGATGGATGAATTCCTAAGTAAACACAACTTAACCTACATTTAATCAGGAAGTTGTTAATTATTTAAATAGTCCTATAACATATGAGGAAATCGAAGAAGTAATCTCGAATGTTCCCACAAAAAAATGTCCTGGACCAGGTGGATTCAACACAGAGTTCTACCAGACAGTTAAGGAGCTAATAACACCAATACTCCTTAAACTGTTCCATCAAATAACAAAGGAAGGAACACTACCAAATTCCTTCTATGAAGCTAATATCGTCTTAATCCCAAAACCTAATACAGATACACTTAAAAAAGAAAACTACAGGCCAATCTCTATGATGAACACAGATGCAAAGATTCTCAACAAAGTCTTAGCAAATCGGATTCAAAAACACATTAAAAAGATGATCCATGGGGATCAAGTAGGCTCTATCCCAGGCATACAAGGTTGGTTCAACATATGGAATTCAATAAATGTAATTCACTGTTGCTGAATCCCCCACCAGGCCAGCCTGGGGAAGAGGGCAAACTGCAGAGCATCGTGGGCTCGAGGCGAATGGGTGAGCCAGTGACGGGGTCACCACCCAGACCCCGGGAGTCAGGCGAGAAGCAGCAAGCAGACTATGAGTTGGCAGCAGACTCAACTTTACTCAGGAAGGGTTTGGCCTTACATAGGGTCGGGGTCCAATCAGGTGTGGCCACCCCCCTACTCAGGGGAGGGGGGAGCAGCCACCAATCATTCAGCTGTTTACTGGGTGTCCAAGTTAGATAGCCGCTTCCCATTGGTTGTTCATGCCTCCTTCCTATTGGTTGTTCATCTGCCTGCCATTTGGTTGTCCATCCCACTGCCTGTATGGTTTCTTCTCAAGCTTATCTGTAGTCAGATCTCCTGCATTCCGGAGCCTGGGCTAGGGCCTCCCTGAACTGATAGTGCCACAATTCACCATATAAACCAGTCCAAACTTCAGGAACACATGATACTCTCAATAGATGTAGAAAAAGCTTTTGACAAGATCCAACAGCCTTTATGATCAAAACTCTAGAGAAGGTCGGAATGGAAGGAACCTTTATCAATATAACAAAAGCTGTATACAACAAGCTAACAGCAAGGATAATGGAGAAAAACTTGAAGCATTCCCACTTCCATCAGAAACTAGACACAAGGCTGTCCACTTTCACCACTACTTTTTTTTTGAGGATTAAGGTAGAGTTTGTTAGAGAAGAGAAAGAACTCATGGACTCCAGAAGTGGGGTGCCACGAGGGGCTAGGATGCTCTGGAGAACTCATGGTGCCTAGGCATGGAATCCATGAGGAGCAAGGAACAAGAAATGGACTCATGGCACTAGAGGGCCATGAGGGGCTAGGGTGCCCCACTCTCACACTTCTTTTTTTTTTAATTTTTGTTATTATTATTATTATTTATTCAACTGTGCGCATGTGCGTGTGTATGTGTGCGTGCGTGTGTGTCTGTGTGTGTGTGTAGAACCACGGACGAATTCGCGAACCACCATGGCCGCCTCCACCTCCTTCTGCCCCAGGATTCACAGGCTCCGCCCTACCAGGACCAGAAGCGCAGGCCGCCCCCACTTCCGCCCGTCTATACTTGGGATCTGGGAACCGAACTCAGGACCTTCTGCCCTGCAAGGTGGAGGCTTAACCCCTGAGCCACCTCTCCGGCCCCCACCCTCACACTTCTATTCAGTATTGTACTTGAAGTTTTAGCTGAAGCCATAAGACAAGAAAGGGACATAAAACGAATTCAAATTGGCAAGGAAAAAGTCAAGTTATTTCTATTTGCAGATGACATGATCTTATACCTGAGGGATCCCAAAAACTCCACCAGGAAGCTCCAGGAACTAATTGAGAAGTTCAGCAGGGGGGCAGGATACAAAATAAATGTGCAAAAATCAGAGGCCTTCCTATATGCCCAGAATGAAAGAAGTGAAAAAGCCCTGAGAGAAACAATCTCATTTATTATAGCCCCTAAAAAAAATGAAATACCTTGGGATAAACCTAACCAAGGAAGTAAGAGACCTTTATAATGAAAATTTGAAAACCCTAAAGAAAGAAATTGCGGAAGACACCAGAAGGTGGAAAGACCTCCCATGTTCTGGATTGGCAGAATCAACACTATAAAAATGACCATCCTACCAAAGGCAATATACAGATTCAATGCTATACCAATTAAAATCCCAAAGCAATTCTTTAAAGAAGTTGACCAAACAATCTCAAAATTCATATGGAGGCACAAGACTCAGGATAGCAAAAACTATCCTGAGTAACAAAAACACTGCTGGAGGTATCACCATACCAAACCATAGTCTATATTACAAATCCATAGTTGTAAAAACAGCCTGGTATTGGCTCCAAAATACACACACAGATCAATGGATATGACCCATTGATCAAGACCCAGATATAAGCCCACACAACTACAGCTATTTGATCTTTGACAAAGGGGCCCAAAAATTCCAATGGAAAAAGAACAGCATCTTCAACAAATGGTGCTGTCAAAACTGGATATCCACATGCAGAAGATTAAAACTGGACTCGTACCTGTCACCATGTACAAGAATTAATTCCAAATGGATAAAGGACCTTGATATCAGGCCAGAGAGGATAAAAACCATAGTTGAAAGAGTAGGGAACTCCCTGGAGCTGATTGGGCTTGGCCAACAGTTCCTAAACGGACATCTAATAGCACAGTCACTACAACCAACACTCAACAGATGGGATCTTGTGAAATTAAAGAGCTTCTGTTCAGATAAAGAGTTTGTAACTCAAGCACAAAGGCAACACACAGAATGGTAGAATCTTCACAAACCACATATCTGATAGAGCTCTATTATTCAGAGTGCACAAAGAACTTAGAAAACTAAACTCCAAGGAAACAAATGGGCCAATTAAAAAATGGGCCCTGGAACTTAAAAGAAATTTTACCAAGGACGAAATTAAAATGTTTAACAATTACCTTAAAAAATGCTCCACATCCTTAGCCATCAGGGAAATGTAATTCAAAAATTCCCTGAGATATCATCTCACCCCTGTCAGGATGGCAAAAATCCACAATACAAACAATACCAAATGTTGGAGAGGATGTGGAGAGAAGGGAACTCTCCTACATTGCTGGTGGGAATGCAGGGTCATACAACCACTCTGGCAAGCCGTCTGACGATTCTTAAAGAAGTTAAAGATTGAAATGCCATATAACCCTGCTATATCACTTTTGGAAATAGCCCCACACACACCTTAAAATTTACCTCGATAACACAAGCACAACCATGTTCATAGCAGCACTGTTTACAATAGCAAAGTCATGGAATCAGCCCAAATGTCCAATAGTTGACGAGTGGATAAGGAAAATGTGGTACATTTGTACAATGGAATACTACTTAGCCATCAAAAATGATGAATTATTGCAATTTGCCAGGAAATGGATGGAATTAGAAACAATTATATTGAGTGAAGAATCCCAGCCATGAAAATTAAGCACCATATGTACTCCCTAATAGGTGGATCCTAGTACCAAACCCACTTAGAGACACTCAAAGACAAATCTCTGTAATATCTATAGTAATTGTAAAGATTATAACCAGGAGGGATGGGGAAGGAGGGCCCCACCAGAAACAAGGAGCAAGGGGATCATGCTACAGCAGAGAAAATAGGCCACATCAAGGACTGCAAGTAAGTAATGAGACATCTGGTTAAGTTCACAGACTTTCCTTCTTCATCATTTGCAACTGATGGGGTATGATCTCACCAGAAGGGGAGAGCATATATGCTGCCAGATAGAAAATAACCATTTTGCAAATGGGCGATTGACCCCTCTCTCACCGTGGTCTCCTACTTTTATTCCATCTACCTTTGAATATACTCTTATAACAATACTCTAGTTTAACAGGTTTTTATCTCTGGCTAGGAGGTGACATCCAATATCCATCAGGATGGAGCCAAGGGCATTGCAGGAGCAGCAAAACCGAAAAAAAATCAACAAACCATAATTCAGAACATCAGAGACTCTATAACAACCACCTGGAATCAGTCCTGCCTAATCTCTCCCTATCCTGAAGCTCAGGGAAATTTGCAGAAGAGTGGGTGGTAAGATTGTAAGAGCACAAGGATGGGAGAAGTAATGATATGCAAGATACTCCACACAAGTTAGGGCCGAAGCAATCATATTTAGACTTTGTATGACCTGTGCTATGCCCAACACATTATTGACCCCACAAAGTCTATCATGGACTAAAGGCACTAGAATCCTTGGAGGCTAGGGAGTGACAGTCACAGTAGTGTTCCTATACTTAAGGGGAACACAGGAAAGCGTTCTGGGAAATGCCTCTGGGTCCTTGCACCGCATCGGAGAGGAGGACCCAGAGAAGAGTTTGGCATGCACGTTAAAGGATGCTCCGGTTATTGGGGGGGGAGGCACTGGGGAATGGGGAAGGAAGGGGGGAAGGGAGTGGGGAGCAGGGGGGTTGGGTGGAGGTGGAGGGAGGAAGGGGACCAGTGTACATGTTAAGTTTAAATGAGCGGAAACAATAATAATAATAATAAAAGAAGCTAAGGCAGAGGATTGCAAGCTTGAGACTAACCTGGACTACATAGTGTGTCTCTACATACTTATTGAATGGTCAGAGGGAAAGTTGTTTAACTCACAAAATAGAGCCAAGCAAAATAATGCATCTCTCAACAGCAAAAATGAAGCCATAAGACATGAATATATTCACTCAAGAAATGTGTGCTAAGTATTTACTATGTGCTATAAGAATTTGAAGAAATATCTTGCAAATCATTGCTCCTCCCATCCATTTGCTCTTACAATCTTACCGCCCTCTCTTCCGCAAATGTCCCTGAGCTTCATACAAGTTAGGGCCGAAGCAATCATAATTGGACTTTGCATGCCCTGCGCAATGTCCAACACACTATTGACCTCACAAAGTCTAGCATCTGCTAAAGGCACCAAGATCCTTGGAGGCAAAGGATTGGCAGCCACAGCAGTGTTCCTGTGCTTAAGGGGAGCACGGGAAAGGGTTCAGGGAAATGCCACTGGGTCCTTGTACGTCATCGGAGAGGAGGGCCCAGAGGAGAGTCAGGCATGCACAAGAAAGGACTCTCTGGGAATTTGGGCGGGAGGCACTGGGGGATGGGGAAGGAGGGGTGAGGGGAGGGGGAGCAGGGGGTTCGGGGGGAGGAGGAGGGAGGGAGGGAACTGGTGTACCTATTAAGTTTGTATGAGCAGAAATAATAATAAAAAATGTATTAAAAAAAGAATTTGAAGAAAATAAAATTTCCCTTACAGAACTTGTTTTTTAACAAAAAAAATAAGAGTAAACAAGCAAGTATAATAAAACATATTAGATAAAAGCAACATGCTATGGGGAAAACATTTTAAAAAGATAGAAAAGAGAATGGCAGGGCTGCAGAGATAGGTCAGAGGTTAAGCCTACAACTCACACAGGAAGACCCGAGTTTGAATCCCAGATCCCATGTAAAAATGTCAGGCAGAAATGGGAGTAGCCTGTGCTTCCAACCCTGGATGGTGAAGGCTACTAAATCCCAGTGCAAACAAAAAAGGAGGTAGAGCAATCTGGGATGATTCCTGAAGTCACTCTTAGGCCTGCGCAGGCATACACAATGCCCTCTAATATACACACACACTTGCGCACATACATACACATGTGTGCGCACACAAAAAGAAAAAAGATAAGATGCTGGTGATAAGTAAAATGAACAAGAGGGTTAGAAGGAAGTGCTATTTTAAGTAAGATGTCAAAAAAAAAAGGCTAATAAAAAAAGAAACGACCAAGAACTGCAATGAGGGAGCAATCTTGGGTTGTAGAGCAGAAATTATTCAATTAAGTATACTTTGCTGAATCTAGCAATTCTAATACTTTTCAGAATCGAAGTATGCCTAGTGTAAATCAAAAGCAAGACCAAAAATGAGAGGGAGTGAGAAAGACAGAGAAATAGAGAGACAGAGAGACAAAATTTGTTGGTTATGAAGCCCAAGAACAAGAATATTGTATAAGAGCTTGCAGACTGTTGTAAGAATGTTGTGCTGTATTCTGAATAAGATAAGCTATTGAAGAATTTAAGCACTGAAATTGTGCTACCTGTTTGTTGAATGGATGAACACACACACATACACACACACACACACACACACACACACACACACACACACTTCCCAAACTCTAAGATAACCTTATATGGTAAACAATATAATTTTAATTTGAGGATTTTGAAAATAGAGAAGTTCTCATTCTCTGTTATAAACATGAATGCTGCTACTATCACATGCATTCTTCTAAGATAAAAACAAGGGCAATTAGGAGACAGAGAAGAAGATACAATGAGACTGCAAAAGCACAAATTTGACCTATATGTCCACAAGTCAAAGAACACCAGGAGCCACCAGAAGCTGAAGAATGAATGAACAGATTCTGCAGAAGAACTATAGCCTAAACTGTGGCTACAGACATCTGTTTTTCTGAACTCTCACAATATGTTGCTATAAATCATAAAGTTTGTAGTAACTTGTCACAGTACTCATAGAAAGTGAATGTAAGTGGCATTCACTGATTATACTTTGTCACTCTGGCTTTATGTTGAAGTCACATTCTAGGAAGGTGAGTAAACTAAAACAGGAAGACCAATTGGAAGGTCATCATAAATGAGACAATACAATGGCTTGGACAACCGTGGTAGAAATAGAAGTCAAATTCATGATGAAGGATGGGAGATTTTATGATTCTGCCACAATGTTGTTAGAGAGTAGTCAAGGGTGAATTCAAGATTTTCAGAATAGCATAATCAATATTGTGATAAATTTATTGTGGATACAATTGTAAACTACAAAGCTATATTTCAAAGAATTGGACCAAAATTAGTAATTCCAGACTACACAAGAAAGTCATGAATATATTTTCTAAAAAAAAAATGCTTTAAGGAAGAATAAATAGAAATCCAAAATATAAAGAGAAACAGTGAGCAACATGAAAACGGAAACTATGCTAAGCAATTAGAACATCGAAATTGAAAAAAATCATCTGCTCTTAGATCTGCTTCACAAGTTGCTAGGTAACTGATCACACTCTGCAAGAAAATTATTGTGATGTGCATTTGAAATAATATCTGCACAGAACATGTAGAAAACACTATGAAAAAGAGATCAAAATCTTCAGAAGATGCTTGACTAAAGCCATGTTAAGTAGTCAGTTTGTTTGTGAAAAAGTATTCAAACCATTAATCATCAGTACTTCAAATGGCACACTAATAGTATACTAACTTGGTAATGCCAGAGTCATGCAAAGAATCATTCTCTCCAATTCACATTTGTGATGCAATATTGCTGCAACATTGGAAGTTTCTTATAAAATTAATTGCATACTTATGCTACAGTCCACTAACCACTCATTTTTATTCAAAAGAACTGGAAATGCATGCATGTAAGAAAATGAATTTACAACTATTCACAGCTGTTTTCTTGGTATTTGCCCAAAGATAACAAGCCAAATATCCAAGCAATAACAGTTGGACCATTGTGATAGATACATACAATGCACTCTGCTTGTAATACTTAACAATGTAAAGGGAATATTCACCTACCCACATATTCAAAGTCAAAAAATAAGCAAAGGTGTATTTCAACAGCTTTCTTATCTAAAAAATGCATGGCAGATGATATTGGAATATCCTCTGAAAGTGTTCAAAAGATAAAGATTTATAGACAAAGAAGTCTTTCAATGAAAGTGAAATGAAGCTATGTTTATATCAGAGAAAGTTGTAATATTTAGTCAAAATTTCATCCCCAGTACATGCAGAGGACAAGAAAACCCTGGAGGTGTCTTCAGAAGTAAAAGACATAGAGAAAACAGCAGAGGAGGAGGGAAACAGGGAATATGTGTGGATGTCTAAATATGGGCAGGACTTATTGCTTTGTATTTATTAGAAAGACAATCATGTGAAATAAAGATAGCTGTACTATTTTACATGTTAACCTACATAGAAGTAAAATACGTAAAAAACGCATAAGGAATGATAAGCGCTGACTGGAATGGTGTCTTAAATTGTTGTGTTAATCATAAAGATGATCTTAAAGACTGCTTTTGAGAATTCCCTCAAGATGTTATTGAAATGTTGGCTAAGGCTAGCCATCATGGATTCTAATACAATTCTTCCAGACTAGGAACTTGTCTCCTAAGTGCTTACTTCTGATTCTATATTTGAAAATGAATGGCAACTACAATCTCCAAAATTTTTAGTACGACTTATCTGAATTATTCATAGCACCAAAGGTAAGTATTATGCTTCCTAGAAAACGTATCTTGCTACTATTAATGATGATATTTTATCTTATCAAACCTTTATATTTACCAAGGCTCTTTGATATGTATTTCCTCATTTAAGTTTCACAATAAACTAGCAATAAAAGTATCACTCCAAATACAAAACTTAACAGAGACAATGATTTGCTAACATACTGGAGGTTTTACTTAAGAAGCTTATTTTCCATTGCAAATACCAGAAATCCAGCTTGATATCAGAGAGAGAGAGAGAGAGAGAGAGAGAGAGAGAGAGAGAGAGAGAGAGAGAGAGAGAGAGAGAGAAAACATTCTTGAACTCTCATGAACAGTTCAGAAAGTCATCTTTATTCCCACTGAATAGTTTGTTGGGGTATAAAAAGTACAGAGAAAATCTGATGACATGATAAATATTTTTAATTAAAGGTCGTTGTTTCTTGTTTAATAGTATCCACTGACTTTTTTCAGTTCCATGGAATTTCAGGTAGTTTTGTTATGGTCTGATTTGTACACACACTCCCACCAAAATTATATATTGAGGTCTTAAGTTTTAAACCATATCACATGATTATACTTGGAGAGAGGGACATTTAAATGCAATTAAGTTAAAAATGAACTAATTTGGTTCATTCTTAATCCAATATTATTATGCACATGTAGTAAAGGGGGAGGAAATATGCAGGAGGAAATCCTGTGAAGATTCAGGAAAATAACAACAATCTCAGTGAAGGGTGGGATGCTAGAACAGGTGCCCATGCAATGATCTCAACCAGATTGTGAGAAAATCCATTCACGATATTTGAGACATTCATTCTCTTTGCAGGGCAGCCTAAGACAAATGCCAATCCCATTTCCTCTTCTCTTTCTCCTGCGTCTCCTTCTCTCCTTCTCCTTTTCTCCTCCTCCTCCTCCTACTCTTTTTCCTCCTCCTCAGCCTGCTCCTCCTTTTTCTGCTTTGGAAGAAAATAAAACACGTTTATTCATGACAATGAATTAGGTGGTAGCAAAAGCACTGCCTACCTCTTTATTTGTTATTTATAAGTGGTGATGGTGGTGAAATTTTTGCTCGGATGTCAAAAATCATTTAACAATATAAAAAAGGCAAATCACTCCATAGATACCAACCAAATCCAAATATTTGATACAGGGCACAAAAAATAAAAGTTGAATAAATCTATAGAATGTCAGGAGAAAATCTCACTCTAAGACACCTGATGATACGCCTACTAATCCACAGAGAGCTACTATTTGAAAGTCTGGTTAGTCATGTGGACATTGGGAAAGAAGCTTCTAAAATGAATTGTTTTTTCTGGACCTTCTGTTCGACCTTAATAATAACAACTCTGGCTATAAATAATGAGTGCATCATATGGGGAAATATTTTCTGGAGTTGAAACAAAAAGCAGTATGTTAACTATACCATTGGAAGATAAAAAGTAACCAAGAAAAAGCTAAATATAATTAAAACAGGAGGAAGAGAGAGAAGTGACAGTTTAGGGTAAAATCTAGCTCAGAATTCAGAGAGTAGTAAGCACGAGGTCTAAATCCAGAAACAGCTATGTAAGCTTTTATTAATAAGATAAAATAAATCACCAGAAGTATCCAGAAATAGTCAGACAATGTGACCTCAAAGCCCCTCGAAGTAGGAACAGAGAGATACAGATGGGGACGGATACGTTGATAGCCAAATCTCTTGTACTGCTGCAGTGGGTAACTCACACCTGTAATCCTAGCACTTGTGAGTCTGAGACAGGAGGAGGGCCCTGGCTGTGAGACCAGAATGATCTGCATAGTGTATTCCAGGCCATCTGGGACCTTGACATTGCAGATCCCAACTCAAAGAAATAGACAAAAAAATCCTATTAGTGGCTATGGAGTGAGTGAGGTGTGTGTGTGTGTATATATTAAACCAATGAAGAGTACTTACTCTAACTTAGAATTTTACTTCCTTCTTCCACATCTTAGTCACAAAGTATATCAGTACTTCTGTTACTATTCACTAAAATATGTAATACATGAAAGTAAACAAATCCAAATAAGACAAATGTGTTTACTCTTCCCATGCCAATTTCTACTGAGATACAGAGACTATCAAGTTCTTCCCAGTGTTCCCTACAGTACATTTTTGACCTGATATTCCTTCTCCATATTGGAGATAAAGTCAATCATCTATCCCCCCGCTGTCACATCTGTACCTCCCTCTTCCTCCTGTCAGAAAACAAAACCAAACAAAAACATATTTTAGAAGCACACAAATAAAGTATTCCATCTGTCCTCTGAAGTAGAAGACATAATATTCCTACAAAATTTCATTTTTTTTGCTAGAAACAATTTCAAATCATTCCATCTTTATTTTACTTCCCTGGGCTGCTGAAGTATTAAAACAAAGTATGTGTTTTCTTTTCTCCTTAAATGTGAAGGCAAAAATATTGGCTATTTTGCTCTATAGAAATAAAATACTATAAAGTATTAAACATTATAAGACAACTCTATCTCTCCATTTAAGGAAGTAGTTAAAAAGTCTTAAAAACTGCATGATAAAATGCAAAATAAATCACAAAACTCTGTTCAATTTTTGTTATAAATTTATTGAACAAAAATTACCTTTGTATAACATTTGATTTTCTAAAATAACATCTGTACCTAATAGAAATACAGCTCTAACATTGCTCTGTCAAACATCAGTTAAGGATCACCAATGGTTTTGCCAAACTAGTAAAACTTCTAAATCCAATACATATTCTTGATACAGCCATCTAATTTTAATAATATTGAAAGAAAAACATATGAGTCATTTTCAGACCAGGAAATCACAAGGGTAATGAAACTATTATGTCTGAAGAGCTGTTGTCAATATGCAGCATGGGTATCACAAAATATGTGCTGTCCCTGGTCTCCATACACAAGGAAAACACAACAAGCAATGTACTGTCGTAATCAGCAGAGGAACACATTTCTACAGGGACACTTTCATTTGGCTCTTCTCTCTGAAACGGAGCCAATTTTGTCTATTTGGAAGTAATGCTTTCAAAGCTTACATGATTCAACATAATTTAGAAGCACCTTGGAGCCACCTGAAAATTTTAGATACAAAGTTATGTTTTCCAAGTGGTGAATTTTTTCAAAACTCCAGATTTTATCAAATCCATTTTAAAAACACAAATAAAAAGTCTTTGGCAGTTCTTTGAGTATTTAAATCATCATAGAGTGACCAGAATCAGATATTGAGACACAAAATTACTATAGAGATACCTGGATGCCATGGGAGTCAGCCCACTCCTAAAGGGGCCCCATGCACATTTAGAAAAATATGTGACATTGATTCCAGTAGAAAATGAGTTCTTGATCTCTGGCTAAAATAAAAACAACACCAAAACCATCAGACACAATGAGTGGGTCTCTGTTTGAGCCCCATTTCTTATCTAGAGTTCATTGTTTAGCACACTCCTAGGTAGATACATGACAGCAATGTATGTGTTTTCCTGTTGGCCAGGATTTCCTTCAAGGGAATCTCTATCCAATTACACATGTATACTCTGACAGAGGGAATGATAACACAGGCTCTGCTTCTCTGAACGACAGAATTTGAAGATGAAAAGAGCATTTGGCTCACAGCATGACTGGCATGACTCCCAGCTCAAGAAGGCTGCAAACCAGTTCATTTTGTATGATACTACAGCAATGATGACCCAGTATCTAGATCAATACACAAGTTTTCAATAGTTGACTTTTTGTGTCTTTTAAATTTTTTAAATTCTCAATTACTGAATGAAAAAAAATCTTTGTTGCTAGATAAGAAAGTTGTCTTAAATACTGTGTCAGCTTGAAGGTTGAGGGTTCAAGTTCTGGGTTCTGGGCACATTTGTAAAGAATTAATAGTTATGCCTCAGAGCAAACCTGTAGAAGATTATCTAGTTACCAGGGCAGGCTCAGTCCATGGTGGGCAGGACAAGTGCCTGGGCAGGTGAATAAGGTGGAGGGAACTGGTTGAGAATTGACATCCTTCTGCATACTTGGCCAAACATTCTGGTCCGACCAGGAAGGGTTGTCCTCCCTAGCAGTTACCTGGATATGATGTGGCCAGTGTCCTTGGCTACTGTAAGCCACATTTAAATCCCTTGTTCCCTTAAGTTATTTTTTCATGCATTTATCAGTAACCATGTAGGCAAACTGTTACTTCATCCAACAAAATGTTTAATGTAGGTGATAGTTAAAAGTACAGAAATCATGACACCATTCCTTAAGGGAGATTTATTGCCTTTCTGTATTACTTCTATGATTTTCTTGGCAGCACGCCTATGTTTTCTGCTGTGCCACAATGTCCTATTTTCTATTTGGATACTTATATTTTCCATCTGCCAACGACTAACTCAAGACTTTAATAAATTTTTCATGGATTTTTAGGGTGACCTTAGCAAACCATGCCTTTGTCTCCCAAGTTAAGATAGGTGCTCCTTTCAAGTAATCTCTAGAGATAGGGACCAAGGTCAGTTTCTCCATTTCCAACACAAATAGGAAAATAAATTGAAGGCTAAGCTGCAAGTGAGATTACATTTCAGATTTCTATCTATAAAAGAATAACCTAATATTGATACTGTTGATTTTTAAAACAATATGAAAGAATTTGAATTAAGTGACTAGAAGCTACTAAAAATGGAGTAAACTTGGAAATGACCAACTTACTATTTAAAAAAAAGACAAATCTTTTCTGATCTAATATGGTTTAGGCAAAGCAGGAAGAGTAAATAGATACAGGAAGTTAGTGGTCAGAAAGAGCTTGTTAAAAAGATTCTACAGAAACCCACTCGGAAAGGAAAGAACAATTTGGAGCTGCTAAAAGCCTGAGAGAACATGCAGTCATCCAGAATAAAAATACAGAAGTATTTGTACAGTTGCAGGATCACAGAAAACACTTCAAAGGTACCTGTCTGTCAATAAGAATAAAATCTGATCATTTTACAGGTAAGTGTTGGAAGAGTTGTTAGAACCGAAGTCCAACGGTATGGCACTCACAATCACACCCCACCCCACCCAACTGGATAGGGTCCACCAATTGTGACTCTACTTCTAGAAATGGGGAGGATTTCTGTCTTTTAAAATCTGTTATGAGCACAGTTAGTCTGTACACGTTGTCCTTTATTTTGACTTCAACTTATGTCACTTATTTTAGATTTGATCTTTTGATGTTTGCAGTGTGCCAATAAGCAAGAGACCTTTCTCATTGTAGTTCATGTCAGTTGATCATGGATAGCTTTGGAAACCTCTTCTGAAGCCCTCCCTTGTTCTCTGTTGTATTGAAAATCTTTATTATAATAAATTTATACTATGTTTTAATTTTGAGGGCTTAAAAGCAGAAAACCCTACAAATATGTCACAATTTGCCTACATGTTGCTGATAAATTCACAAGAGGGTTTGAAAACTGGGAGGCCTTGAAGACATGATTGTCTAATTACAGTTCCTTAGTCCAGGTTGGCAGGAGAGCTCACATCAACACCAGGAGCTGAAGGAACTGGCTACACCAAATCCACTGGATTGTTGAGAGAGGGACAAAATTCACTCGCCAGAGAGCAAGACGGCCCAAATATATTAATCTCCTCCATCTAATCCACCTGCCCAGGGAAAGCCCCACTCACCTACCATAGTCTGGGTCTTCCCTCATCAATTATATAATCTCCTGCAGTTTACTAAGGCTTGCCTTAACTATCAGTTCACAGATGCATCCAAGGCTCTTCAGGATAAATACTTAGATATGAGATCACTTTGCAGTAGGGAAGCAATATCTTCAACTGTTAGCACTGCAAAGGGATTGATTCTATTTATATACACTCCAGTTGGATAAATGAGTCTCCATTATTCCACTTTCTTGATGATATTCGGTCTAAGACTTCAAAGTTTTTGCCAGCCTGGTGGGAATTGTATTTCATTGTGGTTTTATTTGCACTTTCCTAATTACCAATGAGACTGAGTGCCTTTGGTCCTTGATAATTCAGCATTCTGTTTCGCGAATTGCATGTTTATATACTCTGCATTGTTTTTTTAAATTCCCTTGGTTTCTCATCTGTTTTGCTCTTTTGTACTTTATACATTCAGATACAAATCATTCAAACTTCCTCCAAAGTATGGTTTATAACTTTATTTATAGGCATACAGACATTTTTAGTGCTAATGTAGTCAAATTTATGAAAATTATCCTTTATGGTTTGTGCTTACTGTGTATAGGCTAAATAGTTTTTTCCTGCTGTGGAATCATAAAAATAATCTATACTATTTTCCTAAAACTTTTAGAATTCTGGATTGCACATTTATGCTTTTATCTTCTTGAGGCATAGCTTTTTGTGTACTGGGTACCTTATGTTATTTTTTACCCACAAAAAAGTTTTTCTCTTGTACTGCTCATTCAATAGTCCCATCTTTGCTCAACTGATTCATAATATCATATCTCTCATCTGTCATATTTTATATTTACATGGTTCATTTCAGGATTCTATTGTATGCTACTACTCTACTTAGTCCTTGAAGTAAAATGGACATAATTTTCTATACTACTTAATTGTTATACTTTAAAACTAACCCTTAGTGTCTGGTAGGAAAGAATTTTCATCATGTCCTACTTTAAAATATCCTTAGTGATACTTGGAGTTTTGCTCTTGCAGGCATATCAGCACCCATTTGTTCAAAATTCTCATTGGGTTTCAGTGAAATTGCATTGGATTTATATTCTAAGTGAAAATTTTCACATTAAATGACCCTATATATAACAATTTCATATCTCTCCATATAATCAGATTTTAAAACTTTCTTCAATAACATGTAATGTTATTAATACGACTCTTGAGTATTTGTGTTCATTCTTGTTTACACAGTTTTCTCTTCTTATGGCATTTAAAAAGAACTTGCACTTTTATTATTTTATTTGTGTATGAGTGGTATAGATGTATATCAGAGGGCACTGTGGGTGCCTGTGGAGGCACAAGGATGACTTCAGCAATCATCCTCGATTGTTCTCCCTCCTTTTTGCTTCACTCTGGGATTTCCCAAGTTCTGCCTTCCAGAGCCAAAAATGCAGGCTGTTGCCATCCCAGATTCTATCTCAGGCCTTTCTGTATGTGAGGCAAAAACTTAACCCTTGTGTCATCTCTCTGGATGCTTTATTTTATACATATGAGTTATAGAATTCTAAGTCCTAATTTTAAGTGTTTTATCTCTCAATATTATGGAAGTGGTGAAATCTTCTATTCTGTGAACTTTTAATCTCTGATTCGGTCTATGAGTTTATGATTTGTAACTTCCTGTATACTTTCTGCCCAATATCCATTCGGATTCTAAATGATAGATACTATTTAAGTAATTGTGGATGAATGTTTGTTTTATATTCTTGAACTACTATAATATTACTATTAGTTACTGTTAAGATTTTTACCTTAAATTTTATTTTGTTAGATCTTAGTTTTGACACAATGTTTTAATTCCTACTTGCTGATGTATCTTTATGCTATTATGATACTCAAATTTTGACTATCTTTTTATAGCTTATTTTTCTTAATAGTAAATGATAGAAAATTTTAAGCCAGAAAGCAACTTCTGTTCTTTAGTATGTTACTTAAATGATGTCTACCATTCTAATTTTGTTTCTATTCTTAGATGTTCTCTTTGCTCATGCTTACTGTCCTTTCATGTTGCTCTATTGGACTGCATTTTTAAAAAGATTTATGTTTTTCTTTTGGTGGTAGAATGACAGAGATGTATGAGTACCTCTACTAATTATCTTTTTTCAATATTTTATGGTGGTTAAATACAGACATCATGAAACATGACAAATTCTCTGTTTACGAGTTTAAGCACAGCTTAGGAGTTTTAATGACATTTGTATTAGTGTACGACTCCCACTATCATCCATTGCTAGTATTCTTTCTGTCTTGCAAAAACAATTCTCTATATATCTGTTAATCAAGGATGCTTCACTGTCCCTCGCTGCAGCCCCTAGCAACCTCCACTCCACTGTCTATGAATAGGTTCTTGGTACAACATAATAGAGTGCTTATTACTTTGTGACTGGATTGCTTCGCTTGCATAATTTCCCAAATGCTCATCCATCTGGATTGAAGCACCAGTGGCAATACTGAATGATGGACACCCATCACCTGTATAGCTCATATTTCCTTCATCCATTCTTCTGTGGATGGACATTTAAGCTGCCTCTACCTGTTTATTACTGTGGATTTCACTGTCAAGAATGTAGATATAAAAATATCTGTTTGAAATGTATATCATGGGGTGGAATCTGTGGGTTGCATTCTTCTAATGCTAATTCTGTATTTAATGTTTTAAGAACTGAGGTCAATAAAGTGTCTCAGAAGTTAAAGTGACCCGCATGAAAAACTAATAACCTGAGTTCAATGCATGCATCATTTTTAAGGGGGATGGAGAAAACAGATTCACTGAAGATTTCCCATATCTGCTTTCTCCATATCTTCACTATCGCTTGCTTTTTTCTTTCCCTTTCATTTCTTTTCATCTTTTTCTTCAAGAGTCATTCTAATGGGTTAATTCTCTTCAAATTTTCCATGCTTATATTTAACATTAACTTATGGTAATAAAACAAAGGTTATTTTAAATTCCCAACTCGGGGCTGGAGAGGTGGCTCAAGGATTAAGCCTCTGCCTTGCAGGAGGAAGGTCCTAAGTTTGGATCCTAGACCCCACGTATAGACGCCAAGGGTGGCCTGCATTTCTGGTCCTGGTAGGGCTGAGCCTGTGAATCCCGGGGCAGAGTAAACAAGGAGGAGGTGGAGGCAGTCCATGGTGGTTCCCGAATTCACCCATGGTTCTACACACACACACACACACACACACACACACACACACACATACACACAGGCACACACACGCACAATTGAATAAAATAAATAAATAGATAAATAAATAGATAAATAAATAAATTCATTCCCAACTTGTCCCTAATAAGCCATAGATCCAAGAATGTTTTAAACTATCACTTGAAAAGATAATAATATACAGTGGAAACTTGGGGACTAAAGCTGGATGAGTGAAGGAAAATGACCGTATCAGTGAAATGGCCCAAAGAAAAGCATTTGGTATGCCACAGAGACCTGAACCCCCACAACAGTAGACAAGCCAAAGGGATCCCCATGGTCCATAGAAGCACACAAGCAGAGGATGGAAGAAAATGGGAAGGATTGATGAAGGGAAGGGAGGATATGGGAGGAAAGGGGATGGAGGGAAGCAGGGATGAGTACTCAATATGCTTGTAAAAGTAGAAAAATAAAATAAATAAAAACTATTACTTGAAGATTATTCTCTTACCACATCTAATTCCTGTCCAATGCTTTATTGCATTTATCTTTAAAAAGCTATTCTATAATCAGCATACATTTCCACACATTTTTATTTTCTATACTAACAGATATTTTTTCTCCTAAGGTAATTTTAAGTAAAAATGTAAACTCTGCATTGTCAGCAGTCTGGAAATAAGATTTCCAAATGGCTGAAAATGCTTCTAGGCTGAGTATCATCCTGTAGCAACACTGTGGGCTCCCTGCTTTGCTTTTTTCCAGTATCTACCATTGTTGAAAAGCCAGTCAGCTCTGAGCCTGAGCATCATTTCTTACCATTCTAGCATCTTTTTAAGAATTTCTCCTTGTTGTTGACTTGATTTAGTTGCACAAAAGTCTATCATCATTTTCATCACTTCAGTTTAGGAACTAATTCAGGCAATATATGCATTTCACTTCTGAAAATACTGGTGTTTCATAGTTCTTGCCTTTTCTCCTGGAGTTCCTTTTGTCTGTCTTCCGTTTATCATCTTTGTCTTTGAACTCTTTGCCTATATGTTTTTTACTTCCTCTATGACGATTTTGGTATATTTCTCACTGACCATCTACTATCTAAAGTACTATCTAATGGTTACATTCTAAAATATTTCAATAGCTGCATTTTTCATTTTCTGTTTTTATATAAGTGCCTTTATTCTATTTTTGCTCATATGTTTCGTATGTTTGTTTGTATTACTTTCACTTTTATACTCTGAACCAAGGACCTCATCACACAGGAAAGCACTCTACCACTGGACTCTACTTATACTTATACTTTTCTTTCATTTTTTTATTTTGAAGTATGTTTTCATTTAGCTTCTCAATCTAGTCTTGAACTCACCCTGAAGCTGAAGTTGAACTTGAATGCATAATCCTCTTGCCTTGGCCTCCAGAATAGCTAGGGTTATAGGCCTGCACTACCAGACCTGACTACATCATACATTTTAAACATAAATTACCCTAGAGTATTCATTTTAAACCCATTCTGCCACTATTCTAGAAGAATGTTTTCTTTGAACATGAGTCCATGCTTTGAAATTCAACTCTTCATTTGTTGTGGAACTGGGGTTGTGAGCTGGGGTTGAATATTTAATTTGGTTTTTTTGGTGTTAGTTTTCTGTATGTGGGCCTTTCCATTGTGAGGATTTGAAGTCATTTTGTATCCAAATATTCAGAGCCCTTGACCCTTCTAATATAATTCTAGGGCTCTTTCTTGTTATACTCTTGATAAAATTGCACATCCAGCTAGTAAAACACAGCACAATTCCACTGGGTCCTTTGCTGGGAAGCAGCACAGAGACTTCTATTTCTCTAGCTCAACTACTTACAACTAGACATTTGTGTTCCCACAAGATTCATTTGCTAACATCCTAATCCTTTGCATGACACGAAACAGGACCTGTAGAAGTTCTTAGGTAAGGAGTGTAGAAACTTTATGAATGAAATGTGTAGGGACAAAGAGAGATTAGCAGGAATGGAAAAGGATAAGAGAAAGTAGAGGCAGAGTAGTAAGAATGTCCTATATATATGCAAGTTACTGTCAAATAACATTATTTACTTATAAAAGGGTTGAAGGAAGATAAGGAAGGGGAGCTCTTCTGAAATACTATAGACTGTGTGGCAAATATACAATGGAAGTTATTTCTTACAATTTTTGAAGGTGGAAGTCTAAGATCAGGGAGCTAGGATGGCTGAGTTCAGATAAGAGTCCCTCTTTTATGCTACAGATTCCAAATTCTCTCCTCACATGGATCAGCTAAAAATAAATAAGATAGATTTTTATATAACCAACATACTCATAAGTTTATCTAATTTATTAGGAACAAAATGAGACAGTTATAGTTCATAATTTATATGCATACATATTTGGTGTATATGCAATAGCAAATTACAAGAACATTAACCAGATGTCAGGAAGACAAGCTTACCTAGTCAACAAAAGCCAAGATGCCCTATATTATATCAAGCAACATCTTTTCCAGGGGTATAGATGTCAGGCTTGTTTGATTTTTTCCACATATGAAATAAAACACAATCAATTCCAGGAACTTAATTTTTTATAAAATCCTTAGAAACTTGCATCCAAATGCCTAACTAAACTTAGCTGCATGGAACACTGAAGTTGGTAATACATCTCAATCAATGTAAGAAAACCTCTTCTCTACACTGGACATAGGGCATTGGCCCACCTATGCAGAAGACTGAAGCAAGATGATATCAAGTTCAGGCCGGCCTGGTCTGCAGAGCGAATTTGAGGTTAGCCTGGCAACTTAGTGAACCTGACTCAACATAAAAACAAAAACAGGAATGGGAATATATTTCATAAGTCAGTAAAAGAATGCTTCCTAGCATGAGATAGGTCCTAAGTTCAATGCAATGCAAAGGAAAATAAATAAATAAAATTCCCCTTAATTTCTCTCTCCTAATGTCATGGTTTCAAATGTGTCCCCACAGTCTCATGTGTTTGGCAAGGTCATGCCACCATGAGGAACAGGAGGCACCACCAGGAGGAAGGCAGTTACAAAGAATGGGCCTTGAGGTGAATTAGTCCCACCCTACCTCCAGGAGAAGTCTGCCTTTGCAGTTAGCAGTCTGCAGTTCTCAGCTTCCAAAATGTTTGCAGTGACTTAGCCTCCTCCAGCTTTGGCCAACCAGCCATGTCACCTCCACTATGAAAAATGGTACCTTCCCTCTGGAACCATAATAAGCTGAATAAATCTCCCTTTCTCCAGTAAGTTGCTTGACTTTGGGTGCTCTCTCACAGCAACAGGTAAGAGTAACTGCTACACCTAAAAATGTTATAAAGAGTTTATTATATTAAATAATGCCTGGGTTAAAAGGTTTTTGAAATACTTACTGATCAGATATTCCAGAAACACTGAGTGGGAATGGGCAGTGTTATAATTACATCATGGTGTCATAGTATCAACTTGACTGTTGAGGGTTTGAACTCTGGGCACATTTATGGAGAATTAGTAGTTGGGTTAAGCCCAGAACAAACCTGCAGGAGGTTTCTGGTTGATGGGGAAGGCCCAGGTGGGTGGGATTAGGCGCTGGAATAAAATACCGAGAGCTGGTTGAGACAGTCAGCATCCTTTTGTACACTTGGCCAGACATGCTGATCTGGCAGGTAAAGATCATCCCTTTCTCAGTCATTACGTAGAGATGGTGTGGCCAGTTCCCTTGGCCCTGGTGTTGGTGCATGCTCTCCCATCAAGCTGAACTACAGACTGTAACAAGACTATCAGTAAGAAAATAAGTCCCTTGTTCCCTTAAGCCATGCGATGGTCATTTATCAACAACTGCAACAGGCAGAGTGAGAAATGGATCCCATACCAAATACCTTTGTGATCCAATTTCTCATTTGCAATATAAAATTACATTTAACTTCTCTCCACTTCATACCCATAGCAACAATATTATAACGCTTTGTCCAAGATCTACAATCAACTGATAACCATTGACCTCACATGTTTTTATTTGGAAGTCATAGGAAAGATTAAAAAAAAGATTCTGAGTTTATATTTAATTGTATGTATGTATGATGTATGTGTGAGTTCATGTATCACTTCATGTATGCAAGTATAGGCACACACATTCCAAAGCACCTGTGTGGAGGTCAGTACACAATTTGAAGTGATAGCCTATTTTACAACACTATAGCTACAAAATATTTTGTACATATACTCTCTGTAATTTCATGTCTGTCCATACATACATACTACTACTAAGACACCTATATATCTTTGCAATAATACTAAGAATGTTGCAATTGAAAGAGTTATTACTCAGAAGAAACTTTTAACATTCTTGCAGGCTAAGACATTGTACATTGCAATATATACTTGACAAGTTGGTAATCCACAATTTTGGAAACATTGTCTTTATGTCGGTTTTTAATTTTTATGTGAGGACACAAATGGCTTATTTACATTGAATAAAATACTCTGATATAAATTTTCTACAAAGAAAATTGACACTTGGAACTTTTCCCACTCTTCAACTCTACTGAAATTGAGAAATAGTTTATTTCAATACTCACTCAAATCCAGGTATACCATACCTATATACCGATCTTCAGACAAAGAACTATATACCTCTACCTTATAGATAATATAAACTACAGGATTCTGTGTCTAATAGATTCAGGGTACTTACTTTAGTCAGTTTCTCATTGCAATGGCAAAATATCTGAATAAAATCTATTTATGGGAAGAAAGATTTATTTTGTTTCTAGGGCTCTGCTGTTCTGACGTCTGTTCTGTGGTGAAGTAAAGTATTGCCAAGTGTAGGTATGGTGGAGTAATGTTTTTCAATGCCTGGCATCCAGGAAGGGCAGAAAAAGAAATGTTGAGATGAAAGAATTTGGACAGGATACAACCAAGGACATGTATCCAAGAATTCACTCCCTGTAAAATAGTTCCCATTCCAAGCTTTTTGTCATCTCCCAAAAGCCCATCAAAGTATTGAATCTTCATTAGATTAATGCACTGGTGAAGGGGTAGCCCTCATGAGCCAGTCATCAACCAAATGTTCTACTTCTGAACACTGCTGCACTGGGTACTACTTGACCACATGTATCTCTGAGGCACATTTGAGTGACGGCAGCGAACTTTCACTAACTGAAAGCAGAGATTGTTATTTCGTGTGAGGGCAGTTATAAAAAAATGAAAAACTATTTAAAAAATCTCTCAAAAGGAAGGAAAATACTTGGTGAACCCTCAAGTAGGATATTTAGATGGAAATTTTTGAAGAGACTTTCTATTTTCCTAAACATCCAACAATTCTCTTCTTCAGTTCATAATTTGAAATCTATAGAAATAGTACATTTCCAAATCCCAAGCTAAATGACAGTGCCATCATTTGAATTCTGAGTACAGAGAGACTAATTCTGGTCAGGTTCAGAGAAAGATCTTTATTAAATAGATTCTTTATTAAAGGACATACTCCTTCAAAAAAATAAGTATTATAAAATTATGTTCTAATTATTATATTTATTAGGAAAAATAATCATCCTACCAAATAATGAAAATAGCTTCTACCTGACTTTTTCTTCAAACTTATTTTGAAACGTAATCTCCCAGATACCAAGCCATATGTGATGGTTATAAGATGTCATATCCATAAAAAACATAACAAGTTCTATATCATAGTTTCCACAACTTAGAAATCTATAAATCAACTTAAAATTAACTTGCAAAAGTAAGGTAGTAAGTAATAAAACAGAATGAATCGAGTAAAACATGATAGGATTCAATTCCTGGATTCAAACATTTGAACAAGTTCTGTTGTAGTTTTTTTCTCCTGGGTGAAATGTGATGGAATTGGGTGAAATGTTTCATTGGATGCCTATAGTTTTGGATATGATAATATGTATCCAGTAGTTAGTAAACATTGTCTATTAAATAGAAGCCAACATCTCCAACTTCAAGGAGGAAATGAGGATAAGGAAGGATAAAGAAGAAAAGGCAAAGTTAAGGGAATTTTTTAATTTCTTTAAATTATACTTTTAATTAACTTATACAGAAGTGGGTTTCCACATAGTCTTTCCATGCAACCTTATTTTTGGTTAACCCTTACTCTTACTTTACTTTGTTCACCCATTCCCCTGTCCCTATGCCCCCTTAAAACTCTGGGAAAAATTTGAATGTTTATTAAGGTCTTAGTTTTATACCTTTAAGAAATGGTAATCTGACAGAAACCACCTTGGCAATAGGCAACCACCAATGCAATAGTGGCATTAATGACAAGGCAGCAGTCAACGACTTTTAATTGGATTTAAAGCACACTTAACAAGGGTCACATTCCTGGTACTGTAAGCCAGGACAAGATCCTATGAAAGTGGAGGACATAGGTCCTGGAGTGGTGCAATTTTTAAGGTTTAGCTATAAAGACACTTTATCAAACTGCCTTTTAAGCATTGCCATCATACTCATACATTGGAGGAACACTCAGCACTAAACCTAGAAGATCTCTTTTGCAATGTAAGATATTTTTTATAGAAAATCATACCTGGTCAAAGTTCAGAAAATAATGACAATAGACTGCTCAACCTTCAATAAATATCTAAGCTGCTCCATCCCCACCCCTTCAGGGAATATCAAGAAAGAGGGAGCAGTAAGATTGTAAAGAGCTACACATAACGGGGCTGTTGCATCCATGCATTCATTGCACAATCCGTGAATTCATTCCATAAGACCCATGAAAGATTTGACACATCAACATTTCACCATGGAAGGAGAAATATCTCAAGAGGCCCAACACCTCCATGAGAGACTGTTGAGGATTAATGCTAGTAAAGGAGAAAGGAAAATGATTTCCTAAATGGTATATCCATGTATATATGAATCATGCTCCAAGTGTTCAGTCTCCCAAACTCACATGATAGAAAGTAAAAATTGATTTGTGCATTTTGTCCTTTGACTTTCACAAGCATGCTGCGCGCGCGTGTGTGTATATATGTGTGTGTGTGTGTGTGTGTGTGTGTGTGTGTGTGTGTGTGCATATACACACAGACAAATAAAAAATATTTGGAGGGGCTGGAGAGGTGGCTCAGGGGTTAAGCCTCTGCCTTGCAGGCAGAAGGTCCTGAGTTCGGATCCTAGACCCCACGTATAGACACCGGGCAGAAGTGGGGGCGGCCTGCGTTTCTGGTTCTGGTAGGGCGGAGCCTGTGAATCCCAGGGCAGAGTAAACAAGGAGGAGGTGGAGGTGGCCCATGGTGATTCCCGAATTCGTCCATGGTTCTACACACCCACACATACATGAGCGCACACACGCATACACACACAATTTAATAAATAATAAAAAAATTAAAAAGTATATCTGGAAACATTTTTTTAAAAAAGAATGGTCTAGTGACAGGCAAGTCATTAAGTAGCTCAATATCCATCCATCTAACATGAGATTTGACTATGTAAATGAAACAAAATGAAAAATAGTAGGAAAAAAAGCAGAAAAGAAAGTTATATTCTTAAACTCACACAGATATGGAAGAAATTATAGCTGCATAAACAACAAAGCATGGGGGCACTTGACACCAGTCATTGAAAAAAAAACATAGATAATGCAATGCTAATAATGTATGAGCATTATTTCCAACTCATGCACCTGTGAGGTAAGCCAGCTGAACGTTTGAAGACCAGATCCCAGGGTCCCTGGCCAAGTGCTGAAGCAGAACTCTGGAATTCTATTTCTAACTCCCAGATCTAAACAAAAACAGGGAAAATAGTCATTTTGCCCTATTTTATTCTGATTAAAAACTGCCTTTTGTGAGCCTACATGGTCTTTACATCAGTCGCATAAAATAAATATGAATCTCAATAAAATATCATCTGTAAGCAAAAGGTACGATATGCACTCAAATCAGAATGGTTCCTGAAAAATCAAAGATATTATACCATTTATAATTTGTTGGGAAATGGGATAACATTTCTATATGAGATAATTACCACATTGCCCTTAAGGAAGAAAGTTTATATACAAAATTATATGCAAATTTATGTACAAATTCATATACAAGTATTTATACACATTGATTATGTCACTGGAAAGTGAATTAATTCTTATGATCTCAGAATATTGAAATACTTATTAGTTAGGCAACAGCTGCAAGTCCTAGATGATGTTCTAATGAACTATACAGAGAGAGTTGAGGAAAATTAATTATGAGCACATGCAAATACATGCAGACAATTCAGCTCACCGGTTTTTAGATGATGCTTGATTTTTCTAAAATGGTTTCCCTTAATTATACCTCATTTATTTAATGAATTATTTCTAATTTTCAGAGTTGCCTGCATTGGTTTATGGTATTTAATTTAATAATGAACATGAGAAAATATTATGTTTTAGCCCTATATTAATTAGAGCCAAGCTCTTGCTAAGATAATATTACATCCATTTTATTAAAAATTTACTCATTATTTTTGCCACCGTTTTAGGCTAAATAATTTTCCCTCAGATCCATTTTTAAGTGAATTCATATGGAAATAACTCATGTAGACTGTAGACATTCGTGGCAAGGGAGCTTCAGAGTAAGTTCTACACAGTGAGTATAAATGTATATTCTCTTACAGACAAAACCATGACAATAACAAATTTAAAACACAGAAGATGAAACTAATTTATTATTGCTTTCTTTTCCTTAGGTTATTCATTACTGTTTTATTCCCTTTGATTATTACCATTTTGATATCTGTTATAGTCTTTTGATTTGAGAAGTGGTTGGTTTAATCCAAGTTTCAGAGGACAGGCTGTAAGCTATCACAGTGCCAGATCCTAGTGCTGCCAAGAGGACTAAGACAGACCATGCCATGGACTGTGTTCTTACACTCAAGTTTCAAGACAGTAAAGAAAGAAGAAAATAGTTCTTATGTTTGCAAGGACAAACATCTAAGAACATAGAAAAAGGGAAAATGCTTAGACAAAGCAACCTCTAACCATAAATCAAAATGACTTTGGAAAGCAGTTTATTCTTCAGTTGAGTCATGACAAGCAGGAAGGCATTTCTTGCCACACACATACATGAGTAGAAAATGGAGGCAATGCCAGACCAATCTCGGTTATGAAAAATAAAGTTGTCAAGGACTAATTGGAGATTCTGAATAGCTTTGCTTAAAGTTTTTTTATTATTATTTATTTATTCAATTATGTGTGTGTGTGTGTGTGTGGGTAGGTGGGTGTGTGTGTAGAAGCAAGGGTGAATTGGGGAATCATCTTGGACAGCTTCTACCTCCTTTTTGCTCTGCCCCGATAAACAGGCTCCGCCCACCAGGATCAGAAGTGCAGGCTGCTCTTGCTTCCGCCCTGTGTTTGTACGTGGGATCTAGGATCCAAACTCAGGACCCTCTGCCTCCAAGGCAGAGGTTTAACCCCTGAGCCATCTCTCCAGCACGGAATAGCTTTGTTTAAAGTCAATAGATAGGATGTTTGAGAACCACAATGTAATGGATAAGTGGAAACAGGAGGTAAGAGGACACTTTCTTGCCAGACAGAGAAGTTTGGAAACCTAGAGGGTTTTGAACTAATGTGACTAAAATATCACATTCTTATTTTAGATTATCTTTCTCTGAAATAGGCCACCAAGACTGCAAGTAAGTAATGAGACATCTGGTTAAGTTCACAGACTTTCTTTCCTCATCATTTACAACTAATGGGGTATGATCGCAACAGAAGGAGAGGGCATATAGTCTGGCAGATAAAAAGTAACCATTTTGCAAATGGGTGATTGACCCCTCCCTCACTGAGGTTTCCTACTTTTATTACATCTACCTTTGAATATACTCTTATAACAAGACTCTAGTTTAACAGCTTTTTATCTCTGGCCAGGGGGTGACATCCACTACCCGTTAGGATGGAGTGAAGGGCATCGCAGGAGCAGCAAAACTGAAAAAATAAATCAACAAACCATAATCCAGAACTTCAGAGACTCTATATCAACCACCTGGAACTAGGTCGGACTAATCTCTCCCCATCCTAAAACTCAGGGAAATTTGGGGAAGAGGGGACGGTAAGATTGTAATAGCACAAGGATGGGAGGAGCAATGATATTCAAGATACTCCACACAAGTTAGGGCCAAAGCAATCATAATTGGACTTTGCATGCCCTGCGCAATGCCCAACACACTATTGACCCCACAAAGTCTAGCATTTGCTAAAGGCACTAGGATCCTTAGAGGCAAGGGATTGACAGCCACAGTAGTGTTCCTATGCTTAAGGGGAACACAGGAAAGGGTTCTAGGAAATGCCACTGGGTCCTTGCACCTCATCGGAGAGGAGGACCCAGAGGAGAGTTTGGCATGCACATTAAAGGATGCTCCGGGGGTGGGAGGGGAAGCCACTGGGAGATGGGGAGGGAGAGGGGAGGGAAGGGGGGCAGAGGGCGGTGGGAGTTTGGAGGGAAGGAGGGGACCAATGTACCTGTTAAGTTTGTTTGAGTGGAAATAAAAATAAATAAATAAATACATAGATAGATAGATAGATAGATAGATAGATAGATAGATAGATAGATAGATAGATAGATAGATAGATAAATAAAATTCCACAGTAAGTTGAAAAAAAAAAGATTATCTTTCTCTGGTCACAGTGGATGAGATTTTGGTTTGAGGAAACATAAGACCATGCATCAATAACCAGTTATACAATATTAAAATAATCAGGAGAAAAAGGAAAAAGACATGGAAGTAAAGAGAGAGTTGTAAGTATATAAATAAGGAGCTAGAGAAATGGCTCAGAGGTTTAGACTCTGCCTCACAAACAGAAGGAGGTGAGTTCACATTCCGGATCCTACATAAAAAATATTAGGTAGAAATAGAACCAGCTAAGAAAGAAAATAAATGTGATGCCTAGAAAACAATATATTCCATGCATCAGAGAGGGAACAGAGATGCTGAGAAAGCAAGGCATTGGTACAAGTTCCAGATCTAAGAGATCCACAGCTCTGGCATTTACCGATGTCTGAGCTTAACCCATTTTTACGGATTCAACCATTTTCTCTGAAAAATAAGGTGATGATAACAAATGGGTTTCTTGGACTAAATACTTCAATATTCATTAAAGAAAGGAAAGAAGTAGGTCGCCCTGTGTCCCTGAGGCACATCCCGGCCTGCCTGGGGCTTTGGCCTGGGCCGTGCCCCGGGCCCCAGCTCCTTTCTTCCTCCCACCCGCCTGTCTGACCAATTGGACAGGACTTGCTCACATTCCTCCATCCCTGGAGCTTGGTAGGGCCACTAAGCTAAGTCCCAGGCCCCAGGTGAAGAATTCTGCCAACAACATCAGCCCCTCTGCCTCTCTGGCCCATTAGGGACCCACACAAGTGGTCTACAGAAGACACACTGCTACTCAGAATTCAATAGAGTCCAAAGAAAAAGCAAGCAAAGGTCTAAGAGTCAAAGGCCATACATCTGAAAACTTCTACAATCATCCTATCACATGGGAGAGATTCTTCACATCCAGCCCAAAGATAAGTAAACCTCCCTTTTTTTTTTCACCTTACTGTTCCTTTCTAATATCAATCACTGTAGATTAACCTTTCCATACAGCCACCCACAAGACATGTACAACTCCAGGGAATACACCACTCACTCTTACATATCACCAAAATACTACATTGTAAAAGTACACTACCATACTAATATTCACCCCCTGTCTACTTAACCTGATTTAACTGATGTACTAACAGCCTAATAGCCTCGACTAGGAAATAACAATAACAAAAGACAAACATACCCAACCCCAAGGCAAGCATTAGTAACAACTGCCCAAGTGTGGTAATACCAACTAAATCAGTTCAGTCAAAAACACACAGAAACTGAAAGGCCCTAGAAGACAAAACAACAATGTCCACGTCAAAGTGCAGATACATGAGAAACAAAATCCAAGGAGACCAATCTCCCACTGAAAGAAACAACCCCTTAAGGATGGATTCCAACCAGAACAAATTCACAGAAAATAGCCAAGAAAGCCAGACCCAAGACAACAACTTTGAAAGTATGATCATTACCATGATTAATACTATGAAACAGGAAATTCAGGAGGAATTAAACAACTGCATCAACCACTTTGAACAGGAACACAAAAGGCACTTGGAGGAGTTGAGAAAAAACAGTTCAAGAAATAAAAATAGGCATAGAGCAGTTAAAACAGTTTAAGGCAGAGTTTAAAATTGAACTAAAAGACGAGCTATTTCAACCCAAAGCTCAACAGAGAGTCTTATCAGCAGAACTAACGATGCAAAAAATAGAATTTCAGATCTTGAAGACAAAGTGGAAGAATTAACCAGCTCAATGGAAGAGGTAGTTAAAGCCAAAAAGGTACTTGAGAGGAACATTCAAGAGATATGGGACACCCTGAAGAAGCCTAACATGTACATTCATGGAATACCAGAGCAAGAATCTCAAAATACCACACCTGAGGAAATTTTTCAAATTATCATAAATAAAAACTTCCCTCAAGTGAAGAATGAGAGGCCCATCCAAATACAAGAGGCATTTCACACTCTAAAGAGATATGACCAAAATAGAAAATCGCCACGGCAAATAATAGTAAAAACACTCCACATTCAAGACAAAGAAAAGGTGCTGAGAGCTTCAAGGGAAAAAAAGAAAGTCACTTTTAAAGGCAGACCTATTAAAATAACAAATGACTTCTCAATAGAAACATAAAAGAAAGAAGAGCTTGGAAAGATGTACTTCATGTATTAAATGAGCAAAAATTCCAACCCAGACTGATATACCCGGCAAAACTATCTGTCATGATCAAGAGAGAAAGAAAAATTTTCCAGCACAAAGACAACTTGAAGGGATACATGTCTACCAAACCAGGCCTTCAAAAAATGCTAGATATGATACTCAACCTTGAAGAAAAAAACAACCATATCCAGGAAGACAGAAGAACAGAATACCACAAAAACATATATGTAAAATAATAAGCTTACAAAATTCACTAAACATAAAAAATGTCCAGAATTAAAAATAATTTCTCCATCATAACATTAAATGTCAATGGTATTAACTCACCGATTAAGAGACACAGATACAAACTTGGATTAAAAATAACAACCCATCCATCTGTTGCCTTCAGGAAACTCATTTCACCACAAAAGATAGGCACATCCTAAAAATGAAAGGCTGGTCCAAAATACTGCAAGCTAATGGAACCAGGAAACAGGCAGGGGTAGCCATTATGCTGTCAGACAAAGCGGACTTCAAACCAAAAAAAATCATAAGAGACACAGATGGATGCTACATTTTAGTGACAGGTACAATTCACCAGGAAGACTTCACAATACTGAACATTTATGCACCCGATACGGGCCCCTCCACATTCATTAAGAAAATCCTACAGCGTCTAAAGCAAGAAATCAACTCCCAAAAAATAATTCTTGGGGATTTCAACACTGCCCTCTCAACATGGGATAGATCAACAGGTCAAAAGCTTAACAGAGACATTTTGGAACTTAATCAAACCCTTAAGAAATGGACCTTGCAGATCTCTAACGAACTTTTCACCCACGTACCAAAGAATACACATTTTTCTCAGCAGCACACGGAAACTTTCTCCAAAATAGATCACATATTGTGGCACAAAACGAATCTCCACATACACAGGACAGTTGAAATTCTAGCCTGTGTCCTATCAGACAACCACGGCCTAAAGCTTGACATCCACAACACAACAAACGACAGAAAATACAATAACCCCTGGAAATTTAACACTATGATGCTGAATAAGAAGTGGATTCAGAAAGAAATTAAAAAGGAAATTCATTATTTCCTGAAAGCGAACGATAATGAAAATACAACTTACCAAAATCTCTGGGACACAATGAAAGCTTTCCTAAGAGGTAACTTCATAGCTCTTAATGCGTACATCAGAAAAATGGAAACATCAGAAATAAATAACTTAACAATATAGCTTAAAGCTTTAGAGACACTAGAGCAATCTGATCCCAAAAGCAGTAGAAGAGAGGAGATTAGCAAAATAAGGGGAGAAATATCTGAAATTGAGATTAACAAAACGATAGAGAAAATCAACCAGTCAAAGAGATGGTTCTTTGAAAAAATTAATAAGATTGATACACCCCTAGCTAAATTAACCAAAAGCAAGAGAGAGAAAACCCAAGTCAACAAAATTAGAAATGAAAATGGAGATATCACCCAAGTCAACAAAATTAGAAATGAAAATGGAGATATCACTACTGATACCCAAGAAATCCAGAGAATTATAATGTCATATTTCAAAAACTTTTACTCTGTGAAATTTGACAACACAAAAGACATAGATGAATTCCTAAGTAAACACAACTTACCTAAATTGAATCTAAAAGTTGTGAATTGTTTAAATATTCCTATAACATATAAGGAAATTGAGGAAGTAATCTTGAAACTTCCTACCAAAAAATGTAATGGACCAGTTGGATTCAGCACAGAGTACTACCAGACATTTAAGCAGTTAATAACACCAATACTTCTTAAACTGTTCCATCAAATAGCAAAGGAAGGAACACTATCAAATTCCTTCTATGAAGCTAATATCGTTTTAATCCCAAAACTTAATAAAGATTCACTTTAAAAAAAAAAAAACTATAGGCCAATCTCCCTGATGAACACAGATGCAAAGATTCTCAACAAAGTCTTAGCAAATCGGATTCAAAAACATATCAAAAAGATCTTTCACGGGGACCAAGTAAGATTTATCCCCGGCACACAGGGTTGGTTCAACATACGCAAATCAATAAATGTAATTCATCATATAAACCAGTCCAAAGTTCAAGACCACGTGATACTCTCAATAGATGCAGAAAAAGCTTTTGACAAGATCCAACAGCCTTTTATGATCAAAACGCTAGAGACAGTAGGAATGGAAGGAACCTTTATTAATATAATAAATGCTGTATACAACAAGCCCACAGCAAGGATTATGCTCAATGGGGAAAAACTGGGAGGATTCCCACTTCAATCAGGAACTAGACAAAGCTGTCCACTCTCACCACTTCTATTCAATATTGTACTTGAATTCTTAGCTGAAGCCATAAGACAAGAAAGGGGCATAAAAGGGATTCAAATCGACAAGGAAGAAGTCAAGCTATCCTTATTTGCAGATGACATGATCTTATATCTGAGGGATCCCAAAAACTCCACCAGGAAGCTCCTGGAACTAATTGAGAAGTTCAGCATGGTGGCAGGATACAAAATAAACGTAAAAAAATCAGTGGCTTTCCTATATGCCCAGAATGAAAGAAGTGAAAAAGCCCTGAGAGAAAAAATCCCATTTACTATAGCCCCTAAAAAATTGAAATACCTTGGTATAAACCTAACCAGGGAGGTAAAAGACCTTTACAATGAAAACTTAAAAAGCCTAAAGAAAGAAATTGCAGAAGATACCAGAAAGTGGAAAGACCTCCCGTGTTCCTGGATTGGCAGAATCAACATCGTAAAAATGACCGAAGGCAATATACAAATTCAATGCTATACCAATTAAAATCCCAAAGCAATTCTTTAAAGAAGTTGACCAAACAATCTCAAAGTTCATATGGAGGCACAAAAGACCCAGGATAGCAAAGACAATCCTGAGTAACAAAAACACTGCTGGAGGTATCACCATATTAAAGCTTAGTCTATACTACAAATCCATTGTTGTAAAAAACAGCCTGGTACTGGCTCCAAAATAGACATACAGATCAATGGATAAGGATTGAGGACCCAGATATAAGCCCACTAAATTACAGCCATTTGGTCTTTGACAAAGGGGCCCAAAAATTCCAATGGAAAAAGAACTGTATCTTCAACAAATGGTGCTGGCAAAACTGGATCTCCACATGCAGAAGATTAAAGCTGGACCCGTACTTGTCACCATGTACAAGACTTAATTCCAAATGGATCAAGGACCTTGATTTAAGGCCAGAGACTGTAAAAACCATAGATGAAAGGGTAGGGTATTCCCTCGAGCTGATTGGGCTAGGCGAACATTTCCTAAACAGACATACAATGGCACAGTCACTGCTACCAACTCTCAACAGTTGGGATCTTGTGAAATTAAAGAGCTTCTGTTCAGATAAAGAGATTGTAACATGAGCTCAAAGGCAACCCACACAATGGGAGAAAACCTTCACTAACCACATATCTGATAGAGCTCTATTATCCAGAGTGCACAAAGAACTTAGAAAACTAAACACCAAGGACACTAATGGCCCAATTAAAAAATGCGCCAATTAAAAGAAACTTTACTAGGGATGAAGTTAAAATGTCTAACAAATATCTTAACAAATGCTCCACTTCATTAGCCATCAGGGAAATGCAAATCAAAACTTCCCTGAGATATCATCTCACCCTGGTCAGGATGGCAAAAATCCACAATACGAACACCACCAAATGCTGGAGAGGATGTGGAGAGAGGGGAATTCTCCTACATTGCTGGTGGGAATGCAGGCTCATACAGCCACTCTGCGAGCCGTCTGGAGATTCTTAAAGAGATTAAAGATTGAAATGCCATATGACCCTGCTATTCCACTTTTGGGATTAACCCCCCATGCAGCAGAGGTTCACCTCGATAGCACAAGTGCGACCATGTTCATAGCAGCACTGTTTACAATAGCAAAGTCATGGAATCAACCTAAATGTCCAACAGTTGATGAGTGGATAAGGAAAAGTGGTACATCTATACAATGGAGTACTACTCAGCCATCAAAAATGATGAATTACTGGAATTTGCCAGGAAATGGATGTCATTAGAAACAATTATATTGAGTGAAGTATCCCAGACCCAGAAAATTAAGCGCCGTATGTACTCCCTAATAGGTGGCTCCTAGTACCAAACCCACCCAGCCCACCTAGAGACACTCGACGATAAATCTCTGTAATACAGTAATTGCAAGTAGTATGAATAGGAGGGATGGGGTAGGAGGCCCACACCAGAAACAAGGAGAGAGTGGACCATGTTACAGCAGAGAAAATAGGCCTCCGTCAAGGACTGCAAGTAAGCAATGAGACATCTGGTTAAGTTCACAGACTTTTCGTTCCTGATCATTTACAACTGAGGGGGTGTGATCTCACCAGAAGGGAAGGGCATATAGTCTGAAAGATAATAAGTAACCATTTTCCTACTTTTATTACATCTACCTTTGAATATACTCTTATAACAAGACTCTAGTTTAACAGCTTTTTATCTCTGGCCAGGGGGTGACATCCAATACCCATCAGGATGGAGCTAAGGGCATTGCAGGAGCAGCAAAACCGCAAAAGGAAATCAACAACCATAATCCAGGAACTTCAGAGACTCTATATCAACCACCTAGAACTAGGCCAGACTAATCTCTTCCTATCCTGAAGCTCAGGGAAATTTGCGGAAGAGGGGACGGTAAGAGTGTAAGAGCACAAGGATGGGAGGAGCAATGATATGCAGGACACTCCACACAAGTTAGGACGGAAGCAGTCATAATAGGACTTTGCATGCCAACACACTATTGACCGCACCAAGTCTAGCATTTGCTAAAAGCACCAAGATCCTTGGAGGCAAGAGATTGACAGCCAAAATAGTGTTTCTATGCTTAAGGGGAACAAAGGAAAGGGTTCAGGTAAGTGGCACTGGGTCCTTGTAGGTCATCGGAGAGAGGGACCCAGAGGAGAGTTTCGCATGCACATTAAAGGATTCTCCGGGGATTGGGGGAGGGGAGGCACTGGGGGGTTGGGGAGGGAGGCGTGAGGGGAGGGTCAGCAGAGTGGTCAGGGGGAGGAGGACTGAGGGAGGGAATAGGTGTACCTATTAAGTTTGTATGAGCGGAGATAATAAAAAATGTTTAAAAAGAAAGGAAGGAAGGAAAGAAGGAAGGTAGAAAGGAAGAAAGGAAGGAAGGAAGGAAGGAAGGAAGGAAGGAAGGAAGGAAGGAAGGAAGGAAGGAAGGAAGGAAGAGAGGGAAGGAGAGAGAGAGGGAGGGAAGGAGGGAGGGAGGGAGGGAAGGAAGATTTATTTATCTTCATTTTTTAGCATGCAAATACGTGTGTATTGCATGTGGGTGGGTGTACATGTATGCAGACATGTGTATAAGAGGCACTTGAGTGTGTAGGCCTCTGGAGGCCCAAGAGCGACATCAGGGATCATCTTGGATAGCTCTTTCACTTTATTTGCTTTTCTTTGGGGTTTCTCAGTTTCTGCCTGGCATTTTTGCCTGGGTTCTTGGGATCCAAACTCAGCTCCTGTTTCTTGCAAGGCAAAGATTTTAACCACTGGACTATCTCTTCAGCCCAGCTGTCTCATTTTTGACCCAACAAGAGTGTGGTATGTTGTTTGGACATGAATTATCTATCTAAGAGTTTCATGTGTTAAAGTCTAGATTCCTATCTGGTGGACCCAAATGGAGAGATAATTAGATCACAAAGACTCTGATTTAATCAGTATAGGAATCCACTGCTGGATTCTAACTTGATTGAATTAATGGGAAGTGATGGATTTTCTGGAGCTGCATGTAGTTTCAAGCTCACCTCAGTTTTTCTCTGTCTTCTCACACAGCTGCTTGGTTGCACCACATGTCCCTGCCACCATCATATTCTGCGTCACCACAGACACACAGCAATGACTCAATACAGTTATGGGTGACGCCTCTGAAACCGTAAGCCAAGCCTTCTTCCCTTATTCTTCCTTGGTTTCTCAACTGTTTTGTCATAGTGATGGAATTTTAAGTAGTAAACATGTATCCAATAGAGCTTGCAAATATTACTTGGATAAGTTTTGTCAGTTCTTGAAACCTTTGTAGATAGCAAGTCTGTGTTGGATTAAATTGTGCCACTACATATGTAGCTACTTAAAGATAAAAGATTGTAAACACATTTTCCAAGGATGACATGTGTAAATAATATTAAGACCCAAATTCTGAACACAAGAGTAATTTCTGTTCTACTAATCCCCACTCTATAATCGTGGTTCAGTTGTAAACCATAAATCCAATCTTTGACACACACACACCCTTGAGTAGGTAATTTTATTGATCTGTTTTTGTGTTCAAGGATCCTCTCCCTGGGCTCTGTTAGAAACTGCTTCATACTTCTTGCGTCCTACTTGCAGGAAATACACAGAAGACCAGGTCTGATCTAAATGGCATTCAATTGTTCATGATGAAAAACACCAGCCTTGAGGACACCAAAGAGGTTCCAGAGAAAGCATATGGACATCAGGAAATTGTGTTGCCTTTTGATCATGAACAAATCATCTGCAAGTATCCCTTGAGAGATGAGATTGGACCAGGACTTCATTTACAAAGAGAATTGATGGAGCATTGAAGCCAAAAGTGTCTGGTACCAACTAAACAACCCAATCAGCTTATCTTTGCATAAACTATGACAGACACCAAATGCAACTCCAAAATCATCAAAGCAATGGCCTGTAGATTCTGCCAATAAAGAAAAATGTTGCCAGGTTTTTTTTTTTTTAAAAATGCATGTATAAAAAAATGCATCTCTAACTTAACAGCTGGAGCTTCAAGCTGCTTTTGAAACATGAGCAAAATATAGAAGTATAAAGAAATGATGGTCAGCAATAATATGGGGAGTATAAAGGAAGAATGCTCCATAAAAATGTGTTTATTAGTCATATTGCATATCTCCCTTACTGCTCAACCACTGCAAATGCTCCTGGGTTAATTAGAACATCCTATTAAATTATTCAGGTTTCTCCAATAAGAGTGAAGTTGAAGACAAGGGGTAGAAAAAAAAACATCTTAGATATACCAGAGAAACAGACATTTCTCATTGCATATTCACTGCAAAAAAAGTGAATATGTGTTTCATTATAGGTATCATGTACTTTATTCATATTCACCTCCTATTAACCCCTTTTATCATCTCCTTCCTTTCCCACTGGTTCCTTTCTTCTTCCTAAATAGATAATTTTCTACTTTCATGTCAGATAGATAAATTTATTTGTGTATGTATGTATATATGTGCAAATGTGAGTGCATGTATGTAGTGGACTAAGAGAAACCTCAGAAATCGATCTTAAGGATCTATCTATCTGGGGCTGGAGAGGTGGCTCAAGGGTTAAGGCTCTGCCTTGCAGGCAGAAGGTCCTGATTTCGAATCCTAGACCCGACTTATAGACGCTGGGCGGAAGCGGGGGAGGGCTGCATTTCTGGTCCTGGTAAGGCAGAGCCTGTGAATCCCGGGGCAGAGTAAGCAAGGAGGAGGTAGAGGTGGTCCATAGTGGTTCCCGAATTCGCCCGTGGTTCTACACACACACACACACATAACTAAATAAATTTTTTTCCTTAAATCACAGTATAAATTGGTTTATTTTTTTAACATTTATTTATTATCTCCGCTCATACAAACTTAATAGGTACACCGATTCCCTCCCTCCCTCCTCCTCCCCCCACCCCTCTGCTCACCCTCCCCTCACCCCTCTCTTCCCACCCCCCCAGTGCCTCCCCTCCCCAATCCCCGGAGAATCCTTTAATGTGCATGCCTGACTGTCCTCTGGGTCCTCCTTTCCGATGACAACTGAATAAATTTTAAAAATTAAATAAAAAAGATCTATCTATCCTATATTTTGAGACGAGATCTCCCAACAATCCAAATCTTACTAGTTAGAATTGGCTGACTGACCAGTAAGCCCTGGTGATCCACCAGTCTTCCTATTATCTGGTCCACCACTGGAAAGTACCACCCACTATGGGCTCAGTTTTCCACAGCAATCAATCAAGTACCTGAAGACTTGTTTGGGGGCCATTCCAACCATTAACCTTGCACAGCTGCGCCCCTATCAGTCTGCAGCTGTCAAGTTGACACCAAAATGCAACCATAACATAACCTAACTGCAATACTCCAATAAACACAAAAGATGGGGAATTCAGTACTCTAGATGTACTTAGATCAACATAAAGAACAGAAAGAAAAGTAACTGTCATTGATTAAGGAAATGTTTTTATTAGTGTAACATAAATTTCATTAGGTTTCCAAACAACATGGTAACATGCCTGTGTTGAATTTTTGATCAAGTTAAGTAATAAAGGCCTTTTTATAGTAAAAAATTAAAATGCATTGCATCGATGAGTGCATGATAATTGATATTAAAAGATAATGTGAATACTTGGGGATATTGTGCTGGACCAAACCTATATTACCCAAAGATATGGTGAATAATTTGGACACATTTATTGCACATTGATCAATTTGATCTACTATTATCTAATACATTCCTCTCTTAACCAATGATCATCATTTCATTTCTGAGTTGAAGGTTTTGATTCCTGTTAAATCACCTGAGAAAACTAGCACATTAAACTGTCAGACACAGCTAGAAGAAGAAGCTTTGACAGAGAACGAAAGTGAAGCATAAAGAAGAGTGCTAATTAGCTAGAGTAAGATGACCAGAAAGGCTCCTGAGCATGAAGACTGAGAGCACCAAGGATGTGCAGCCTCACCAGCTGATTCTGTAGATGACAGTAACAAACCTCTATATGGCTCTGCGAGCTTCCCAGAAACACACAGATGATAACTTCCTCATTCTTAATAAATAACATAATTCTATAACAGAGAACACTACCGTCTCAAATGAAAGGACAGGAAATGTGGTCATCGTTCACTATTTTAAATTTCCTTGGAGTTACTGGGGCACAATGAAAGTGACTGTTTGAATAATATAAATGTATAAATGAGGAACACCAGAAGCATGGTGGGTTTGCATGTGGTATTTATATGAATAACAAAATTTTCTTCTCAGTTTTCAAAGAGCTTGACTCATTCAGGTCAGCTTCCTTTTTAATAGCTACTGATGTAGAAAAGAATTACAGGAAGAGGAGCAAAGGTAGAGTGGGTTCAAGAGCTTGTATTCAGTGCCTAGGAGTTATAATCAGCCAAGATTAATAGTCAAAAGTATTCACTGCTGATAACTATGAGGTCTCACTCCAGATTAATCAGGGAACCAAAGCCTGCAGTATCAGCCTGGAATGAATTCTATTTTGGAGAATTTGCATAAATAATCACTCAATGTCCTAGCCTAGCTTTCTTTGATTGCCACATTGCAAATCCCTATAACTATCGTGTACCTTGTTGCGTGTATTGAATCCTTTAGCTTAATACCTAGTTTCAGGAAATAGATCTTACCAAAAACAATAATAAACACAGAACAGGCACAATCTTGCCATTATGAGAAAAATGCAGGAAAAAATAATCTCATTTTGTGAAGATGCTTTGTTTCAGAGAGAAAGTGTGCATTTATATGCACCACCAAGGGTCATTGCCTTTGCAGTGGGAGAAGGACAATAAAAAGGTCACTTTTCTATTTGCTGCTTCCAAAAGTACTACTCACATTCCTGTGATGTCATTCTTCTGTTCTCTGTCCAAGTCAACCCTGATGTGATAGAGCATGATGAGGGAAGGTGACCCCATGATGTGAAATGATGCCACATCCATCACTCAGTGATGCACTTAGTGATATACACATGCCGTTTGCATTCATGATGCATCCAGCAAAAAAGCAGAGTCAGTGTCACTGAGCATCTCAGCCTCTGTAGTAATAAACGAGAAAGGAGAAGAGGGTGGCATAAGAGAGAATAAACGCCCTCAAAACTTGACACACAAAAAGTCAACACCACAGTGAGGTACTCATGCTACTTAGCAGGAAAGGAAAATGAAAGACCTGAAGTTTGTAGCATGGCCCCTGAAGTTGATCACATAGCACTGCAAATTCATTGTCTCTGTATAGTTAAAAGCAAAGCATGCTTCCATATGAACAACATTTGTAGAGTCCTTAAGTTAAACACCTCAGTATTTTCTGACCCATTATGTCTTAGATAAGATACGATGCCTTGAATACATTTAACAGCCTTCATTCTAGATCCCTTTGCATACTGCTTCCAGTGGATGGCTAAATTTCCATTATTCCAGTTTATTTTCACGGTGTACTGTAATGAAGGTGAGCACTGAATTCACTGAATGGAGGAGTACCTTGCTGCCTTAGAACACAGACTTCTTCCTTCGGGACTAGAAATTTTCATGGGAACCAACATTTTAGTGTATGCTAGTAAAGCTGGGAGGTGAAGATTTCTGTGTTTTGATACACACTGAGTTGACTTAATTTTCCCAGGCTGATCCACCTTCAAGAACTTTAGCAAAGAACAGTTAAAAGAATCACAGACAGAAGTGATGAATCTTTTTTGTTTGCCAAATTCACTTGGAAGTGTTGGCAAGACTGATCCAGCTAAAGCAGAGCAGTTTATTTCCCCACTGAAAGTACTATTTGCATCATGTCATTCCTGCTATTTGCTCTTCTTGGGCTTTGGAGTTTCGAGCACATCCTATTTATACTTGATTTTGACACTTTTGCCTAAGGATTTGAAAGTACATTTATTTTCTATGGATCATATTCTCATAGTAAAGTAGTGTTTTGAGGGTCTTATGATCGAGAGTCAAAGATTGAAACCAGAGCACAGTGTGAGGTTAAGGCAGAGATTTTATTGAAAAAAAGAGAAAAGGGAATAAACTCTTGGACATTTGGTCCGAGGGAGGCAAGAAGGAAGCCATTAGAGCAGAGAAGACAGGGAGAAAGCAGCCATGAGCACAGGGCAAGAGAACAAAGCTGCCATGGTGTGGTGTGACAGAATGGCGGGAGAGCGGGAAGAAGAGGAAGATGAGCGGTGCTATAATTCTTTTACAACTTGCCCATTACTAAGGAATGTCTCCACATTACTAGGAAGTGAGGTAAAGAGGATGAGAGAGCCACAGTCCCTTATCATTTTGGGCATCGATAAAGAGAGCTCAGGAATTGCTAGGGAAGCGAGGTAAAAATTGAAGGAGTGGTGGGTATGGTTCCCACAAATAAGAACATTTCTACAGTACAATAGCTGTCCAGTAGAAATTATTACACTAAGATTGTTAATTTGTCAGCCCTATTACTTCTTTTGCAACCTGAAATCTTTTTCTTTATTAAGAAGTTTCTTTTCATTTTGTACCAAAAAAAAAAAAAAAAAAAAGTTTCTGTCCCTAACTATTCCCATTCTACAACTTCTCTGCCAACCCTTCCCCGCTTCTCCCGCCCTCCAATCTATTTCCCAATTGTAACAGTTCCCCTGAATGGTTGCGGATAAAAATCACCATCAAACAGCTTAAGGGAACAAGGGGTTTATTTCCTCTTATGATTCCTGGTTACTGCTGTGTGTCGGCTCGGCAGGAGAGCTCACACCAATACCAGAGCCAAGGGAAGTGGCCACACCATCTCTGCGCTGTGGCTGACAGAGGGGCAGTCCTTACTTGTCAGACCAGAATGTCTGGCCATGTACACAAAAGGATGCTGACTTTCTCAAACAGTTCCCTCCATTTTATTCAAATGCCTGGAACTAGTTCTACCCAACATCGACTATCAGTCTACTGCAGGCTTATTCTGGGCTTAACTCAACTACTATTTCTCTACAAATATATCCAGAGCTCAAACCCTCATCCATCAAGTTGACACCTGTATCTTACTGTGACACAAATCTATCCCTATCCCTCCTATTCTCATGACTCTCTGTGTGGACTTGAGTTTTATAAAATAAAGGAGGATGCAAGCAGATTACTGGAGGTATTTATGCATAACAAAGACACAAATGACATCTTGATTGGGTTGCTTATAACCTCCTCTACTATATAAAATTCAGAAGTACATCTATGACATCCAATAGGGTAATAGTCAAAGATTACTCATCTTGAGATTATTTACTTTATTATGTTGCTCTCTGATTGAATAGTTTTGCTCCATCTTGCTTTGGGTTCCCTCAGGTGTACAAGCAGCTGACATGATTAATTTGACATAAATTACATAAAGATTCTGTGATATGAATTAACATAAAAATTCCATTTTTACTTACAAGGTCAAGTATATTCTTGTAGTAAGGAAGGAAAATAAGTACATCTAATCAATTTCTCAGATAATATGTAATATTTTAGAAAAGCAAAATTTGCATCATTGATAAAAGAAAGAACAAGCAAATGCACACAACTTTTTGATGTGGTGAATTATGAAGTTTACATTGTACATCAATAAGTTTCCCAATTCTTTGTAGGGAAAACCAATTTTTCTTTGTCTCCTTGTCTTGTATCATATAGACAATTTCTCTATAGAATCAAGCACAATCTGATCAGGACAGTTGATAAATTGTCCCAAAGCAGGAAAGTAAATGAAAACTGACAACCAACGTAAAAGCTTCCTGTTGAATTGTGAATATACTTGAAGTTGAGGACTGGCATCTTGAACTGCTTCATGGATAGCCCACTAAAGTCTGTCCTAGCCATCCTTGTCATGCAGACAATAATTTTTAAAGCTATGTATATACATCAAGCCCATGTAAAATGCAGCAATGTGCATAGTTTTTCAAAAGGGAGCTTCCATTTTCTCTTCCTAGTTACATTGGAAATAAGTCATGTTGACTGATTCATTGAACTTTTGATTTCAGATGGAATGCTGGCCCTGACCAAAACTACAGAAGTATATCTTTCATTAACTCCACAGCACATAAGAGAAAGCAAACTTGAATTCAGTTCTTTTTTTCTACCTCTGTCTTTCTTTTTTTAATTTTATTTTATTTTAATTTTTAATGCATTACAAATTCTTTATTCTTTTTTTTATTTTCATTCATACAAACTTAACAGGTACACTGGTCCCCTCCCTACCTCTAACCTCCCACCGCCCTGTGTCCCGCTCTCCTCCCCCCTTCCTCACCACCCCCCTAGCATCCTTTACTGTGCATGCCAAACTCTCCTCTGGGTCCTCCTCTCCGATGAGGTGCAAGGACCCAGTGGCATTTCCTAGAACCCTTTCCTGTGTTCCCCTTAAGCATAGGAACACTACTGTGGGTGTCAATCCCTTGCCTCTAAGGATCCTAGTGCCTTTAACAAATGCTAGACTTTGTGGGGTCAATAGTGTGTTGGGCATTGCTCAGGGCATGCAAAGTTCAATTGTGATTGCTTCAGCCCTAACTTGTGTGTATCTTGATATCATTGCTCCTCCCGTCCTTGTGCTCTTACAATCTTACCACCCCCTCTTCCACAAATTTCCTGAGCTTCAGGATAGGGAGAGATTAGTCTGGCCTAGTTCTAGGTGGTTGATATAGAGTCTCTGAAGTTCTGGATTATGGTTTGTTGATTTTTTTTCAGTTTTGCTGCTCCTGCAAAGCCCTTGGCTTCATCCTGATGGGTATTGGATGTCACCTCCTGGCCAGAGATAAAAAGCTGTTAAACTAGAGTCTTGTTATAAGAGTATATTCAAAGGTAGATGTAATAAAAGTAGGAAACCACAGTGAGGGAGGGGTCAATCACCCATTTGCAAAATGGTTACTTTTTATCTGCTAGACTATATGCCCTCCCCTTCTGGTGAGATCATAGCCCATCAGTTGTAAATGATGAGGAAGGAAAGTCTGTGAACTTAACCAGATGTCTCATTACTTATTTGCAGTCTTTGATGGGGCTCCACATCCTTATCCATCAGGGAAATGCAAATCAGAACTTCCCTGAGATATCATCTCACCCCATTCAGGATGGCAAAAATCCACAATACAAACAACAACAAATGCTGGATGTGGAGAGAAGGGAACTCTCCTACATTGCTGGTGGCAATGCAGGCTCATATAGCCACTCTGGCAAGCCGTCTGGAGATTCTTAAAGAAATTAAAAATTGAAATGCTATATGACCCTGCTATTCCACTTTTGGGAATAACCCCACATACAGCAAAACTTCACCTCGATAGCACAAGCACGACCATGTTCATAGCAGCACTGTTTACAATAGCAAAGTCATGGAATCAACCCAAATGTCCAACAGTTGATGAGTGGATAAGGAAACAGTGATACATCTATACAATGGATACTACTCAGCCATCAAAAATGATCAATTACTGGAATTTGCCAGGAAATGGATGTCATTAGAAACATTATATTGAGTGAAGTATCCCAATCCCAGAAAATTAAGCGCCGTATGTACTCCCTAATAGGTGGCTCCTAGTACCAAACCCACTTAGAGATACTCAAGGATAAATCTCTGTAATACCTACAGTAATTCCAAGGAGTATGAACAGGAGGGATGGGGTAGGAGGGCCACACCAGAAACAAGGAGCGGGGGGACCATGTTACAGCAGTGAACTCAGTTCTTAAAAGAACTGTGTTTATGTTCCACCAGCTAATTAAATAAGATGAATTTATAGGTCCCTGGACCTATAGCATGTTTTTTCCTAGGAAAAAAAATAACTGTGCTAATATATTATCCAGGAATGAGACAGATGGCTAGGTGGAAGTAGTTAATATTTCACTGATTACATGATTACTCACTTCTCTCTCAGTGGTATGAAGTAGCATAATATGTATGGCATAGATAAAGAAAATGTTCTATGGGACTGGACAAGTGAAGGGAAGTGACCCTATCAGTGGCTCTGCACAACGAAGAGCCTGAACCCCCACTAGAACAGACTATGTAGATGGAACCTTGGGACCCATACAGAAGCAGACAGGAAGGTGGCAGGGAGTGGGATGGATTGATGAAGGAAGGGGAGGCAAGGAGGGAAAAGGGAAGGAAATAGGGGAAGGGGAAGAGGGGGGAAAAGGGGGAAAGAATTAACATGCTTACAAAATAGGAAAAAAATTTAAAATATTTTTAAAATGTTTTATGATGACAGAAATTCATTCAGAGAGCCTCAGAACCATTTGAGAGTCATCTTCAGAGTCATTTCTTTCTATTATAATATTTTTCTTCAAGTAATAAAAACATTAAACACCCAAGTAGTCATTATGAGATCTAAGTTTGAATCCATGCATTATTGCTAGTTGGGAGATCACAGTATTAATAAGTCTTCATTCCTTTTCTGTAAAATAGGAATATGATAATGTCCATTCTCTAGACGTGAACCTCAAGAAATTTAATATACTTAGAAATCTTTGACAAAGAACAACTTATTCACTTACACACGTAACTCCGTCTTTGTTCTATTCAGTCTAATTTTAATCACTTGTTACGTAAGACCATCTCATCTACAACACTGCAGTATTCTACTTTATGACCTTACCAAGTTCTATACTTATGTCATGTTTTAAGTAATTCATACCCCTGAGAAATAATCATGGGGGGAAACACACTGAAAACCCTGTCTTTCCTTAACAAGTTATTGACAGCATGTCAGGTTGGGCGAAATTAAAAGTGATCTGGAGCAAATGAAGGAATCTAGGAATTATAAGGAAAGCAGTAAGTATGAGAGGAAGAGATCATGAGATTGCAAGGCTAGTTGGAAAATGGGACCCATAGAACAAGCTTCAGGTATAGGAGTAGAAATGTCATTTTATCTCAGGAGGTGAGGCTTGAGCACAGCTGCTGACATAAAATGACTGCTATTATCTTGAGCTCACTGCTAGAGAGAGCAAAACCTGAAGAAGTAGACACTACCGCAAAGGTCTGGATGAAGAACAGAGGCTGAATTACACATATTTGTTCAGTAGCCAGTTTTTAGATAAAAGATGAAGATAGTGTTCACTGTCTTATTAGAGAGCTGGCTATTAAGTCCTTGACTCGAAGACCAAGGATTCCAGTTTTGCTACGTAATGCAGGTAGAGCAGGGAAGGACAGAAAACAAGAGGCAGAAGACGGTGCAGTCCCCCTTCCCATGGTGCCTCCATTTGTGCCCCTTCTTTTCTGGCATTAGGTCGGGTCTGTTTGTTACTCTTTGTACTCATCTGCTGGGTTTTTTAAATTTCCTAGTTCTCAGGAATATCAGGTATGTCCTCTTTCCCACAGAATTCCATATTCAGAGTTCAAATTTAAGGGAAAGCCTGGAATAGAAAAACATAAGCTTGGAGGCCCCTAAAACATTGCAGAGAAAATACTCTCAAAGTTGTCCAAGAGTACATTCAAATAAAGATGCTAACTAAAGCCCCACTGTTTGTCTTAATCTGTTTTAGATACAACAGGAAATATAACAAAAGTATCAAACTTTTACCACTCAGACATTAATTTTTCATTACCATGCCAAAAGAGCATGTTTAGTAGAACTGCAAATAAAATCACATATCATTACTACATAATTATGGTTGTGCTTAAACTGGAAGAACTGAGTGCAAAAGACCTATGCATTCCTATATGACAACGCATCCACAAGGACTGGCATACAGCACCCTCGGTGGTGTAAAAAAAGAAAAAGAATCAATGAATTAATTAATTTATTTATTAATAAAGCCAAATGAGCTGTGATTAACATTACATAAAAAGAAACTTGAGAACGAAGATTGCATTTACGCAGCAAGTTATTTTGTGCAAAAATAAAATGTACAAATAAACTATTGGAATCACAGTGAGGACTAGAGAAGAGTATCATGAATTTAATGAAAGAACAATGCGGCTCTTAAGAATGTATGACTGTTCTGTTCATATTCATTAACAAGTTCTACAAATTCTCCTCTGTTTGTCTTCTTTTATAAGTCAGGCCTCTCAGAGAGGAAAGAAGACCACCCTGGTGTCTTTGCAAGCCTAGAAGCAGAAAGCAGCATGCACCAGCCACTCTCCGCACACAACCTTCTGCTAAAGGTTCAGAGAAACCCACGTTCTGAGCTGGGACTTTCAGCAGGCAGAGGGAAGTAAGTCCTCAGATGAGTCTCTGTGGCTATGCAAGCCTGTTTGTCATCCTACCTGGCAGGAAACTGAGTATTCAATGTCATCTTATATCGCAGAAAAATTATTCCCTAAAGCAGCATTACTCACTGCCTTTGGCCTTTGTAATCTCAGCTATTTACTGGATTGCCAACTTCTCTGAGCTGACTTTTTTCTTTGTCCTCAATTTAATTTAAAACCCAATGACAGAGGAAAGGGACCACAAGTGGTTTGGCTTGGAGGTGAACCAAAGATAAAATGGTTTAACTGACAGGATAAATTGACCCCTGTGATCTCTGAGGTGTCACACATTTCAGTGTTGAAGTAGAGCTGTTGTCATGTACTTAAGTAGAGGTTTCTCTCCCAACCTTTCCTCAAAAGGCAGTGTATAAACCATATCCCCTACTCTTTGCCCTCTCATGTCACAAGCGGGCCATCGATATCAATTTATTAAGAAAAGACCTGTTCTCCTGCCAGTCTACTTTAATTCTCTGCACTACAGAACCTCATTCCCAAGTTTTCAGTCATTGACAGGGACCCTCAAGATAGCATCTCACTCTAGCTGATTCACAAAGTTAGAATAAAAACTTAATCCCCGTGTTACAAACATTTGCTACCTTTCCATTTGCAGCTATCAAATTACCCGGCATAGACAGTTTAAAAGAGGAAAGATTTACCGTGACTCATGGTTTCAGAGGGTTCAGTCCATCATGGCAAGGAAGGAATAGAAAGCAGCCCAGTTCACATCACAGCAAAAGAGGAAACAGTGAGGGGTAGAAGGATGCAGTGAGCTGACCCTCTTCTTTCACTTTTTTATTCTGTCTTAGGCCCCCCTCCTCCTCCGTTAATACCGAATTGATGCTTCACCAGGCTTTTCGTTAATTCTTCATCCAGTCCAATTGACAACAAAGATTAGCCATCACACTGTATCCGAGCAGCTCAAGGCAATACACTGGTTTATAGAAGGAAAGCAAAAAGGAAAAGAAAAGATTTCATACATCAAAAAAAAAATCGTGAATTCTGAATGAACATCAACTCTAAGCTTATCTTCCTGTTGGTGTAATAAGATTTTGCTTCCTTTCTTTGTGTGCTAAGACAGATACTTTACTATGCCCTCTTCCCTTTCTCTCCATGTCTCACACTTCCACATCTTTAGCCTTCCTCCAGGGACTCTGTATCATGGGAGACCTCACAGTAGTCTCCAAAGGAATTTTAAGAAAGGACTTTTGGGTAGGCCAACCTTTTTTTCTTTATCCCTTATAATGGAAAATTATAAAAACTGCTGTCTGCACTCATAGAAGTCTTTCCAGCAAGCACAACTTGGTAAGAAAGTCTCCAATTAAGCTGGATTTCTCCTCACCTGTTGTGATCCACTTGTCCAGGAAGAAGATGCTTGCCTCACTGGAGAGGGTAAGTAGCTGTAGCGGAGGCTCCGCCTAGTGCGAAGGAACTCAATTCTCTGAACCAGTTTTCAGACCAGAGAAATGTTATGGAAAACGGGCCACAAAGTAAAAATAAATCAGGAAGCTATCTGAAGGTTGTAATTCTATTGTCTCCTAAATAAGACATGCTTTTAAAGAATGCTATATATATTATCATTACTCTACAAAAACACTTTAAGACTATATGTTGGCAGGTCATATAATCAGTCATCTCTCTCTCTTTCACACACACACACATACACACACACACAAAATTACATAGCACAAGATGAAGGAACAAGCAGAAGCTTGTTTTAGTAGTATCTCCAGAAGTAGGATAGCACAGACTGAATCTCAATACTTGCTTCTACTGAAAAGAGCATCTGCATGGTTTTCAAGGCAAGACTGAGCTGGAAATTATGAGAGGTTGATCAATGGAATATGTTCAATACCTTAAGCTATGCCGAGTTTGGAAATGTTTTTCTGTGTGATTATGTCATCTCTGTGCACTAATTGGACTCAGAAAGACTGGAAACCAGAGCCCATTCTCCTTCTTGCTTACATTTCAAAGAGATGATTCCCAGATTCTTGGCAAGACGTTTCCTAGGCTATAAAATTTCAAGAGACTGGGAGATTTACATCTCAAAGGGACAGAGAGAGTTGCCCATTTTCTAAAGCTTATCTTCCAGTTAGACTACTCATTCCCAAGTGGTCCCAAAAGAATCTTCTATACCAGTGAGGCCAGTGGCTCCGTCTTTTATCAGGATATAAAACACAGTCTGAGGACCATGTCAGTTTGGATGATCACCCCTTATGTTCCTCTGTTGTGCTGTGAGTGTGTTGGTTCCCAGTAGTGCAAATACCCTGCCTCAACAAGTTATTAAACTTGCTGTCTTCACTTCACAGCATTTTATCATTATGACATTTAGAGCATAATTCAAACACTCTAACAGCACCAGAAATGAAATAATCTGATTTTCATAGAACAGATTTTTAGTATCTTTGATTTAATGTTAAATATAAAGAGACCAGGTGGTTTTTAACTGGCAGACTCAAAAATAAAACCATTGACACTAGCAGTGGAATTTTACACTTGAGGATTATGTGTGTGTGCATGCGTGTGCAACATCTGTACGTGTGTGTATGAACATCTGTAATATGTGTACTTGTGTAAGTGATATGTATGTGTTTGTGTGTATGTGTGTGCTTATATGTGTGCATGTGTGATGTGTGTGCATGCACACGTGTGTGGATTAATACACATTCCAGAGCATGCATGCAGAGGCTAGATGATAATTTTATGGAATCAGTTCTCTTCATCCACTTTTACATAGATTCTAGGTCATCAGGCTTGCACAGCAAGTACCTTTACCTGGAGAACATCCCTATAGTTCCAATGTGATTTTTTAAACAGAGAAAAGGTAATGCTTCAGGTATTGGGTTTGCCAACATGAAGCCAGCAACTAAAGCTCCTTTTGCTAAGAAGCATTGATTCTCCATGGGCCCACAAGACAATGCAAAGGATGGGGGAAATTTTGGATCACTAAATTCATTTTGTGCCTGTCTCTTACTTTCTATTCAGACAGGCATTATTCCCTCAGTGAGTGTCTATCTATCTAGTGCATCTCATCTAATTCATGTCACCTCCTCTTTAGGCTGAAGGCACACAGATAAGTCATGGTCCCAAAACCTACTTCACCTTGATTTTCAGGAAGAAGAAAATCTCACAGGAAGTCCCCAACCTCCAGATAAAGATAGTTAACCTGAAACATAATCATGTCTGCTGAGAACTATACCAGTCATTGCTGAGAATCCCTCAAACAAGAGACTTTCTCAAGTCTCTTGCAGAACCAGATCTGAGACAATGATAAAACAGACCATCATTCTTGACCAGGACTGGTGAATTACCTTTTGCTGCCTCCAGCACCCAATTCTTCCAAAATTTAAACCTATAGCTTATTTCAGTACTTTACTTTAAAACCCTGAAGGTAGACTTGGAGTTATTGGAACTCTGTATCTGCTTCTCTAAGGTAATTCAAGGTGATTCTCCAAGTCATTCTTGGGCCTCCATAGGCAAACATAATCAAGTGCCCTCTATTGTACACACACACACATACACACACACATACACACACACACTCAAATAAATAAATACTTGCTGAGAAAGAAAAAGAACCTAAGTTTGGATCCACAGCACCCATACAAATCACCATTAGCATCTTGGGGATGGAACATTTGAGCCATTCTGATATTCTTTTGAGAAACATTTACTGAGTTATATACAAAAAGCAAACATTTTAAGCAAAATTTAAAATTCTAAGTCATTTTAGAATTATGTGATAAAAAGCAAATATAGTTAAATGTATCAGAATGGTAAATAATGGAATGGAATATATATGCATATGCATATATATAGAAGTCATTTCTTTCTCAGCATCATTGAGTGAAAAGGTTTTCATTGAAGCCTTTTTTTCTCTGAAAATAAGATCCTAAAGAACACATATTAATTAGATGTCAGTAGATTTTAAAATCAGTTTAGTGTTTGTGAACACCTACAACGGGAAAGTTATACTAAGAAACAAAATCTAGCCCTCCCTGTACCACTTTAAGGTGGTAGAATTAAGGCTTCAGCACTATAGTGAAAAACAGAAAGATTCTCAAAGACTGAAACTACCAATGAACTATCATGGGTCTTAGAAAATTAAGAGATCTTGAGAGTAAGAAAAGGTTTAGAGGAAATAAAGAATTTGGATTTTTTTTGCCTTCAAGGAAAATTCTGGGGTCTCATTTACACAGAGGTTTAAGTGTCCCCAAAGGCATGTCAAAGACACTGCCTGGAACACTGGCTCTGATAATTAACCTGAGCCTGTGGAGACATCCAGACATTAACTGAGGAAGCTTCATGAATTCTTTATTTCATAAATTGTTATGGTCAATAGAATTCCTGCTACCCCCAGCCATGACAGCAACAGAATTTGGGTACTAAAGATTGCTCCCCAAGTGGGTTCTGACTGTGCTTCATTTTTCCAGCTATTGCCCAATAATTTCCACAAGGGAAATTTACTTTTTAAAAATTTCCAAGTACAGTATTTAGCATGCACTGGAAAGGTCTGCTCCATGAAACCATAAAGAACTGACTACAATGATCTAGATAATGAGATTAGATGTCATCAGTTTGCCCCAAACCTGCTTTTATACAGTAAGCTACAAATTATATAGACATTGTATAAAATAAACTTTAGAAAGAAAAAGTGAAAAATTTACTATGTGACACAAAACCTTGATTGAAAACATTTGCTGATTCCATTCTAGACAGTGAACATTTGAGACTTGGTAGCAGAAAGATATCCAGCAACTTGGTGCTCATATATTACTGTTAAGATATGTAAAACGAGTGTAGAAATGGTCAAAGAGTCAATTCTATTGTTATAATTGCAGATATGTGCAATGACACATAAGGAAATGCTGAGTCACAACAAGAGCATAAGAGTCCAATAAAGGACAAATCTCACCATTTAAATTCTTTATGAAACCCCTAGATGAGATAGAAGCTCCTATATTTATTTATTTATCATGAATATATTAAGACCATGTATATTTGGGAATTGAGAATGGGAGGCAGACACAACATTGTTCACAAGTCAAGAGGCAGAAAGAATTGGTTTGCACCTTTCAAACTTAAAAAAAAAAACCCTGTATATGAGCCAACCCCAGAAAACTATAATCAGCGCAGGCAAATGTACAGTATACACAAAAGACCAAGTGACAGTTGGAGGGTGGTCACTTCCAAATGACCACATAGCAACTGTTCACTTTAGGGTTCAAGTCACGAGCCTTTTTTAAACAAGACCAGGTAATGTATTAAGACAAGGAAAAGAGGAAATCCAGACTGAGAAAGGATGAGAAGCAAGATTTCAAGGGGGGAAAACCAGTTTCAGAAGGAGCAAAAGATAAATTGAAGTAATAAAAAGCTATTTCCTCTCTCATATAAAGTATGTCAAGCTGAAAATAAAATTTGGGGAAGGCTTTCAAACAACTTGAGAAAGTTTTGTTCTTAAATTAAAAACTGCTCTCTGTTTTGTTAATATTAGTAGAAATATCCATCATTAATGTGAGGCTGAGCATGGTGCTAGGAATGTCTGTTAATTCACTAACAATGTCAGTGATCCTCTAAGGTGTAAAATAGGGAGCAGTAGCAGCATCCCTTTGCAGATGAGACCTTGATGTTCAAAGAAGAAAAGTGAATTCCTCCTACAATGCAAAACAGATCTCTTGGCTTCTCAACAAATCAAGTAAAAATCACATGCCCCACCCACATGTTACAGGGTTTTTGATTTAAACTCCTGGAAAGAGGGTAGTAATAACCATGCTAAAAGTCAAGGTAGAAACCACATGGATTACAATCTTAAATTAAAAAAATTAATATACCTCTATTACAAAATCAGACATTTGCAAAGATGCCTACAAATTATTTCATTCTATTAAATAAAATGGCAGGAAGCAGGCATATGCCATCAAAGACAGAATAGATGAAACACTGGGCTGCACAAGCAAAAAGTTTTGAAAATAAGAGGGAGTCTGGGAGAAGAGATGAAAGATTGTAAGGGGAAAAGGAGGAGGAATAGGATTTGGGACTAAGGGTTGAAAATATTACAAAGTCACTATATTCATGTATGTAACATTAAAAATATATTAGAAATGGCAGGAAGGACCTCCCCTTGAGAAATTGTGTTTCCAAGTGTCTGTCATCATGTCAGCCAGGCTACATACACTTGTACGTATCTGTTGCCTCTGTCACCTGATTCAAAAGGAAAAGGAATATTTCATAAAGCATGAAAATGATCAGTCAAGGTTTAGCAAATACTTCAGTAACAGAATGTTTATAGCATGTGTTTTGATGTTTCTAAATTACCATATGCTTTTATTGTAAACAGGAACTGCTTCATTTGTTGAATTGCAGTGACGCATTATGTTGATGTTTCTGACATTGCATTAAGTTGGAAACTTAAGGAGAACAAAAAACATAACCTCTAAAATATTCCCAACCTTGAGTCTCTTACTTCAGACATAAAAGCTGTTTGCGTTTTACCACCCACCGTTACTTTACTGTCTTTCTCAGATGCATCCCAATTACCACTGGGTAAAAGTCAAAGAGGTAAATCATTTGTTTCCACCTATGAATGTTGATTAATTACAAGGAAAGCTCCATGCTGCTAAATGGCTACAAGTGTATTGCTAGTCATCAATTCATAGTAGGTAGTTTTCATTTCAGAATAAAATCCCTTTTACTTTAAAAGCTTGAAAGCAATCCTTCATGCACCTAAAGCCTGGCTGGGTTGTGCAGATGATGTGGAGAAGCTGTAATGAACAACCTTGACATCCCAGAACTCTGTCTGCCTGACAGAGCAATGTATACAAACCCATTCTTGGCTTTTATTGGGCTACACCAAGTGTGCAATTCTCCAGTGAGCCCAGGAGTCAGAAACTGTCAATTACAAAGAAATGGTTGGCAGACTGAATGAATATTTGTGTGTAATTATCACAGCATCAACCAGCAGCAACGACTCTGGAATGGTGCACACAAATATTACTGTCCTTTCTCTGCATAAAACACCCATTTTTCCACTGCATGATATCAATGCCTACCCGAGGTGATGAGGCAAGATGCAGGCAATTTATTTTTCCAGCCACATGTGACCCGAGATTTAACTCATCACTGAGCAACAACCGCCTTTGCCAAGAGCATTATTGTCAAAAAAAAATGTGTGTCGGCTTTCCTTTGGCCATTATAGAGGCCCATTTCCTATAGCTTTGTCGTCCATAGGAACAGCACTCAGGATGGACTCTCAAGTCTCAAGTCTTCCTGGAGCCCCTCTTTCTTATATACAGAAATGGAAGCTATCCTAGGCCAAAACATTTTATATCCTTATTGTATATTTATTTCTTCCCAAAAAAATGTTCAGTGGGATCGTTCCCAAATGTGTGCAAATACGTTTTGAGAAGAACCTGTAATCCATTTACCTTGTACCACCTGCTCAGGTTGTGCAAACAAGAGAGTGCTTTCCTTTCAGAGTGATGAAGTTCACTTCTGAGCTATCACCCTTCAGTGAAAAGTCAGTTGTTATTTTGAAAATCTAAAAAGAAACTAGATACATTTTCTAAGAAAAAACAATAAATGTTCTATGTATATATGTATACACATGCCACGACTTGTCCAAGCCAACCTCACAGTTATATAACCCATGCAGCTGCACAGGGCCCCATGCTCATAAGTCTCCAGTACTTGTTTTGATATACTGAAGTTGTCATCCTGAAATTCTTTGATGCCCATTGGAATAGTAAGGAATGAAAACAGGAAAAGGAAATGTGCATGTTCCCAGCCCTTGCATTTCCATTTGCATACAGCAGTCACAGTGTCTCATAACCACAAAATTCCAACAGACCTGCTGCCTGTAGGCACAGAGCACATCTCAATGCAAGGTCAGAACAATACATTACATCTATTACTGAATAAGCATGAATACCAGCAATCCCAGGAGGCCAGGCTGAAAATTCAAGCCAGAACTATCTTCCAATGAAGAAAGAAGTCATGGTTGACAGGAATTGTAAATCAACAACAACAAGGAAATCTTTTGCCTCCTTTCTTTTTCCTGTTACTTCCTTGCATTCTGTTCACTTCGGTTGTAAATATTGAAAGGAAAGACACTGCAATCCAAAGTTCCTTCCTTTAAGTCACTCCTTATGCCCCAGAGAAAGTAGAAAGGAGTCAGAATATATGTACGCTCATGAAGTGAAACCGTGAGTTTCTACTCTTCTGGGGAAAAAAATGCAGCAAACTCGGAAAAGGACACATTTATCACTTCTAGCAATTCTGTTTTAGCAATTTACAAGGAAAATGCACTTACACCTGCATTTAAGATTGGCATTGTGCTACATATTACATGTATATATATTTATTATTCATATGTATGAATAATAAGGCTTATGCTAATCATTTATGTTCATTTTATTCTATTTAGAAATTTCAAATGGCAAGTCAAAAAAACAAGCCTTGAAAAAAAAAGATTTCATATTTACTACCCTAAAATTACTAAAATTTATTCGAAAGGTACATTTTTCCTGCTCTCTAAATGAAAAACCAAATATTTTCCATTTTGTCTCAAAACTCAGAAATTATGTTGCCATCTCTGTACATAAAAATATGTTTCAGGAGGATCCTAGATTCTCACAAAGTAGAAAATTTTCAGAGTAAATTTATGTGCTGAGAGGCTTGCAGGGCAGAGGGATTCTGACAGAGAATACTAGGCAAAGTGATTGATGATGTCAAAATGCAAAGATCATGGAACTGAGCTCATTCCTTTTCCTGAGTTTCTGCACCTGAAGAATCTCCCTAAGTCTCCTATGACTTGACAACACTCACTTTTCCTGGAAAGCACATTTTCATGATGCAATATGAGCAGCTAACAAGAGGAAAGGAATTTAAAGACTTGTATGCTAATAAACTGAAATTCCTCTTTAATTATCCAGAACTCTCAAAACAATAACTTTCTGTGCTTCAGTGTTTTACATTGGTTTTTTTTTTTTATGAATTCTCATCCAGAAACCATGAAATGTATCTAGTTGATTCTCTAAAATAAATTCCATTAGTGTACCTAAAATACTGTCTGGCCCTTATCTAAAATTAATCCCTAATAGAATTTAGAGCCTTTAAATTATTTCTGGTCTCAGAAACCTGTAAAAGTTCTCACCAATCATGTTTCAAGAAAATGGTCAAAGAAAAGAGAAGCTGGGCCCCAGTTTTGAGGAGCAGCACATATCACCCATCAGGCAGCACATTCTTTTCTTAACCCCTGTTAATTTCTGAACAGCTGGCAGATAGCTAGGAAAGAGAAAATTATGTCTTCAAGATCTTACACAATTGTTTTTAACCTCTGATGTGATTTTTTTAATTCTTCGACCATTTCATACATGCATACAGTAAATGTTTTCACCTCTAATTGTCCCATCCCATCCCTCCCCCTTCTCCCATCTCAAGCCTTCCCCTTGTCAACTATTCTCCCTTTTAAAGGTCAATGAATTTCTGAATCCATTCTTTTGCCATGTAGCAATGGCACCCCTATCACAGGCAGATGTCTTATACCTTAACTCCAAGCCCACCCGACTTAGTGGGAAGTGAATTAAGATCAGCAGCTCTGGGTTCTGCAAGATACTGTGACTTGCCCATGTCCCCCAGAGTTTGTGTTGGAAACTTACTCTCTTATATAACACCAATGAGAGGAGGGACTGCTGAAACGTTATGAGACCATGAGGACCCCTCTTTGTGAATGGAATCTGTCATACTTGGAAGAGGTCATTATCAGAGCGCATGGCCCTTTTCTCATGCACTATGTCATTATAGTCTTCCCTGATGCCATGGGATGATACAACATAAAACCCTTGTCTAATTTTGATACTGTGTCCCGGACTTCCCAAGTTCTGGTGTTGTGGCCAATACATTTCTGTTCTTTATAAATTGTTGTCTCAGGTATTCTGTTACAATATAGAAAACAGATTAAGATAGCAATTGACTATACTTTCCATTTTAGATTAGATACTAGATGTCCTTTCCTTCTTCAAGGAGAGGGGCAGAAATGCACATCCTGGTTAGCTTCAGACAGGTTGTCAAAACCAAGAGAAATATATTAAGCTTCTGAATATGTAACCATAACTCACACTTTTTCACTTAATATCTGACTTGCTTCCATGAACTTCACAATATTCCATCTTTCAGTGTTAAGCTAAACAATAATAGCCCTGCTACATGGATTAAGCTGTATATGGTCTGAGTATAACATGGTCAAAAAATTAATATTCCCTATAAACACATAAGCATAAGACTGAGTATAGGCAAAGTGTTATGCATTTGAGTAGGTGAAACTGGAAAGTATTTAACTCATTTCTCTAGAACTGAATAAACGCTGTCAGCACCATGTTTTGCTAAATATATATTTGCCGGGCTCTCAGCAGCTAGTGCAGAAGGGAGTGCTGGTCTAGCCAGGCACAACTCGGGGCTGAGCAGGAAGATGAGTGTCGCCAGCCCTGACCCCTCTCACTAGCAGGGAAAAACACACCAGGCCGGGAGCTCTGTCAAAGCAGGAAAAGCCTCTTTATTCCAACAGTCAGGCCCTTATATGCCCCACCCGACATCCCATAAGTCCTAGCGTGAGTCTTTGCTGATTGGCCCGCTCAGCTAGGCAGTTTAACGGCACCAACTGTAGAAGGCATAATCTCTCGAGATCTGTAGTCTCATGAGATTATTATTAGTGGGGCATTACTATGGGCCAGTTGCTATTGCTACCTAAGGCTATATTGCATCAGCCACAAGGCTGTGCTGAATCATGCTGGTGAGGCAGCTTAAACAGATCATGAAACTCTAGCCAAGCTCAGGAAGTTCCAACAGGCCTTGTCCAGGGTCTTGATGAGGCCCAACAGATATTCACAGATTTCTGATAGGCTTTGTGTCCAGATTCCCTCTCTGGTTGAAGAGAAGACAGGGAATAAAAGTTAGAAAACTTTGGGAACCAAAAGTTATCCACTTGCAATTACTGGGATCTAATTTCAGCTGTATGCTCAAGTCCGAACAAACAAGGAATCTATCAAAACAAATAAATGCTGTAATGCATAGTTCATTCATAGTACCGATTTTAGTGCATCGGAAATATTTTATAGCTATATGAGTGGCGGAGAGGTAGCTCAGTTGGTGAAGTGCTTGTGCATCAAGCATGAGTTTGGGTCCTCCCCGCCTCCCCATGGTGCATTTGTAATCCCAGTGCTGAGAGAAGAAGACAAAGGAATCCCCAGGGCAGTTTAGGCAGTTTAGCCAGATTGGTAAACCCCAAGCCAATGAGAGGCCCAATGTAAGAAGAAAGTGGGGATGTTTTTGAGTTTGTGACCACTTACAGTTTTACCCTGTCAGTAGCCCAACCCTAAGTCTTTCTATCCATCATTTGAGCATTTAAGAGACTGTGACCCTGTCACAGTTCTGTATAAAATTTCAGACATGAAGCCTGTGCATTTACATTTTAAAAACTTCCATGTGTTTCTGAAATCTTGTTGATCTGGGACCCCTTCCATTCTGAATGTTGAGCATGTAGTTGGTAAATAAAGCACACCTGTGGTGCTTGCTGTTGGCAGGCAGTTGATCATTCTCATTGTTTTCTTTAGTTAGAAATTAGTCTTTAGGCTGTAAACACACACACACACACACACAAAACCAGGAGAAATCATAAAGTACTGACTAAATCTAGTCAGACATGTGTTTGATTACCTTCAAAAATAAGTTTCAAAGAAACTCTAGAAAAGCATTGGATATGTGAAGTGCCTTAAAACATCTCATTGGATATGTGAACTGCCTTAAAGCATCCCAAATCAAGTTCTCTCATATGTTAAAGAAAGTCTTCAAAATGAAAAGTTTATAAAGCATATTAAAAGTACAAGTACTATGCTTTAATTTTATTGAGTGATTATGAATTATGATTTCTTTTAATTCTTAATCTATATGAGTGTAAAACAGCTTGTAATTTTTAAACATGGATGGACAACTACCAGAAAACCTTGAAGGAAATCAGGGAGAAAATAATATAAAAATAAGACTGTGAAGGGTAGACCTGCTACATAGCATGTTTTGAAGATCTATGCTTTAAAATTTTTTATTCCCAAGAAAAAGAAATACATCGTTATAACAGTTTTCTGATTTCTCCACCTAAGCACATGTGGCCTGTGGGCTGCTCCAAATTGACATAGTCAAGTGCCACCAGCAAGATCTAAATGAGAAAGGCTTTGTGGTTTCAGCCGTTGTGATCTTTCATATAAATATTGCTTTGAGTTGGACAGTGGAAAGCCCAGGGTAGCACTATAATGCCAACTTGACAGACATTTTAAAACCTCTGCCAATATCATACTATATCAGAATCTTGCTTAAGCATGAAAGAGGAATGTTCCAAAAACCATTTAAAGTGATGAAGTAGTCCCCAAAGAGATTTAGAGTTGATTTCCAGCTCTGAAGAATTTTACCACCTTTTCCATTTCCTTCCTCAAGATAAGAAAGCACAATACAGTCTCTAATCAAACCCAGGGCTTGCCAATAGGGCTAGTCTTGCCAGCCAGACTACTTTGGAGAGCCCACTCTCTACCTTCTGAGGCTGGGTTTATGGGCAGTTCACCTACTGAAGATCTACACTCCAGTCCTATTGCTCATATGGCAAGTCATTTAACCACTGCACTATGCTCCCAACCCTTCCCCAGAATTTTAAAAGCAGAACTGAGCATTCTTGTCATTCATTCTTGAATGTGTGGGTGAGTGTGTGTTTGTGTGTGTGTGTGTGTGTGTGTTTGTACAGGAGTGCACATAGGCTGAAGTCAAAAGAGTTCATTGGGCATCTTGCTCTATCAGTCACTGATGTATTCCCCCTGAGACCAAAATTTTGCTGGTGAATAGATGAAAAGAACTTTCTAATATAAGCCTTGTATGAGGAAAAAATCATTAATAACACCGAATCTAATTTAAAACTACTTGGGATCATTTATAGGTGATTCTTTTCCTTCTTCTACAAAATATAATTGGAAGTTTCATATAAATCTCCACTTGGGTCTTTGATAACTATTGTAGTTCTCTTTTTAGCAATTTGCAGTAACATTGGTGCTCTTATAGGAAGAGTTTGTAGCAGAATAAAAAGGCATGCCCACATAAAGGAATGGTAATGAAAAATTTCTTATGTTTTGCTACTTCCAACACTTTTTTGTCCCTTATTTATCTATCAATTTATACATTACACTGGTTATAAAAGGACCTTTTAGGTAATTACACAAATGTGCTTTGAGCATACTCCCCTCCCATACCTTGTTTTTTTCTACTTTTTACACTAGCATATGGGATTTTCAGACAACTTTCATTTTGGTGGATTCTTCCTTCTCCCCCATCTCCCTGTCTCCCTTTCTTCATTGCACCCTTTTGCCCCCAGGATTCTTCCTTCCCCTTTATTTAACTGTCTTCCTCACATCTCCACTAACATTTATCTTTTCCTGCTTCATGAGCCCTTTCTTAGTTTTCTGAACTCTATTCATATTTATGTCACCTGGATATGCATGTGTAATAGTTGGAGGCTATGATCCACATACATATCAAAGAGGACATGTGGTATTTGTCTCTCTGATAATGGATTATCTCACTTAGTATAATGTTTTCCTGTTGCAACCTTTTTCCTAAAATTTTCATTTTATTTTTCTTTATTGTTAAATCAGATTCTACTGTACATATGTGCATTTTCATTATCCATTCATCTGCTGATAGACACCTAAGTTAGTTCCATTTCTTTGTTATTATGAACAGAGAAGCCAGAAGCATGATATGTTAAGTATCTCAGCAGCAGGAGAGAGTCCTTTGAGATATGCTAAAAAGTGACAGAGCTAGTTCTATTTTTAATTTGTGAGCACATTCCACACTGATGTCCAATGACCGTACTGATTTACATCCCCACAAACATGGGTAAAGTTTTTCTTACTCATATCTTTACTACCCTTTGTTTATATTTGTTGTCTTTATAGTTGCTATCCTGATTAGGGGAAATGGAATCCCAAAGAAGTTTCCATTTGCATTTTTCTAATTGTTAGACACTTCTTATCTGCTGAATGACATATTTTCTGGAAATTCAATTGACTATGATGTAATTTAGCACCAATAATAGATATATCATTGGGGGCTGGAGAGGTGGCTCAGGGGTTAAGCCTCCGCCTTGCAGGCGGAAGGTCCTGAGTTCGGATCCCAGATTCCACGTATAGACGCCAGGCGGAAGCGGGGGCGGCCTGCGCTTCTGGTCCTGGTAGGGCGGAGCCTGTGAATCCCCGGGCAGAAGGAGGTGGAGGCGTCCATGGTGGTTCGCGAATTCGTCCGTGGTTCTACACATACACAGACACACACATACACACACACACACAGACGCGCGCGCACATACACAGGAACATGCGTACAGTTGAATAAATAAAAAAAATTAAAAAAAATAGATATATCATTGATCCTATGTAATTTTTCTGCTAAATTTTCATTTGGAAGATCTATCTATATGTGAGAGTAGGATATTAAAATCTCCCATTGCTATTGTGTATGGACCTATATGGTCTTTTTGTCCCTCTTAGTGTTAGTTTTATGAAATTGATAGCCCTCAATTTTGTCACATAAATATTTAACAATAGTTACTGTCTTCTTAATTAATTGCTTGTTTTATCAAAATGTACGCTGTTGGCAATCTTAATAATAAAAATTTGAGCTACAAGTATTTTGATACAAGATTTCTTTTAACCAAAATGTAATTTCTCATTTACCCTTTTATTAGTTTTAAATACTTGTTAATGGTGTGGGCTATGATGTGTGTCACATAAACTTCTATCTATTAGTCCCTAAATTCAATTTGTTTTGGCTCTCTTTGAATAAATATAATAGAAATAAATCTCCAACCTTTGTCCTCACAGAGGTGGTAGATACCACTTACCATGAAAAATACAGTGCACCTCTATAAAATGATGAGGTATGAAAAAATCGTATCTTCCCTACTGCTAGTTATTTTGCCACTTCCTTATTGTAACCTAATAAATAATGTATGTCAACATTAAAAGGTACTGATCATGTGCCCTAATTTAAATGAAGTCATAGAATCCTTAAACAAAGTTTCTAAAGGTTCACAACAACTTCCTAAATTCACCTACATCCATAACAGATGAATCTGAAATCTCCATAGATTTTTTTTTCACATAATGAATTTTGATGATATAGTAAAGGTCAGAAACTCAACTAAGGGGATCACTATGCTCATTAATTCCAAACAGTATGAAATACCATGCTATTTAATATCATTCTCTCTTTGGAATGCCCTTTCCTTAATTTTCAAAGCAAACAATTAATCCTCTGCTTGCACCAACATGTTTTGATTAATAAGGATTTTAAAACTTATGAGACAGTCCAGTAGCTCACTGCATTGTACATAGAGGATTCTAGAAGATTTAGTTTGAAACTCTGCATATAATGGAAAGTCATTATTTTATTTCCCTACAGACATAAATTGTAGATTATTCTGTGGACATTTCTTAGGTAAGTAAATATATTAATTTTTGAAAGTAAGATAAAATGGTTTTTAGAAGATGGCTCCTAAAGGCATACTCATTCTCATTTTGTAAAACAATAAACTGGTCTTAGCATCAAATTATCCCTAAACTGTAAAATACACTATGAGATGTCTTTGTTTTTACAAGTTGAAACTTACTCTCTTTCTCCCACCATGTGGATTCTGGGGAATAAACTCAGGTTTGTGTGCAGCTACCTTTACCAGCACCATGTATATAAATACACACACACACACACACACACACACACACACACACACACACAGAGTTGTTAGGAAGCAAATTATTTTTAATATTGAAAAATCCTCACTTATTCAGTACCATGTTATTGGAAATGACTTAACACCCATGGAACCCTTCAAAAAATAAATCTCATTGAAGATACCAAGGAAATGTAACTTAAGTCAAATTATCTGTATCACTTTTTCTTTCTGATTCATAAGGAAAAGAACATTATTATATCATTAAGGGTCTTTTACTTTTCATTCTATTTATATATTTTGAGTTAACAGTATGCTAGTAATATCAATAATAATCCAAGGTTCTCAAATAAGATACATTTCACATGTTCATTTGCATTCAAGATGATATGATAGTTTAAAGTTTACTAGTAAAATGGATACCCAAGCATAAAGCAAACACTAGGGAGAATAGAATTCTATTAACGCCAAATAAGACACAGAATATCATAATCTGATATAGGTAATATCACATACATTATCCATGACAAAAAAAATCTTAAAGAATACCTTGAAATATGATTGCTTAGGACATAAAGTTGGTCATGGTAGTGCATACTTGTGATCTCAGCACTCAGGAAACTGAGGCAAGAGTACTGGTTAGTTTGAAGCCAATCTGGCTTATATAGCAAATTCAAATCAGCATGGGTCTGCACAAACTCTGTCTTAAAAGAAGCACACATAATAAAGACGGCATGTCTCTTTAAACACACATCTGTCCAGAACAAAGATTTTGCATCTCCTGTTTGCTATCTGCTCATCGACCTGATCATGTTTAGGAAAGAATTCAATTTGTGGACAGAGGATGAAGTATGAAAATCGATGGTCAGTTTGAGAAAAGCATCATTAATTCTACAGATTCCTGAGAATTTTAAGGAAGACTCTTTTTCCATATTCAAGGAGCCTGGTTGGGTACAACTCACCCGGGATAAAAGCTAAGGAGGGGTCAATTTACATACACTGGTTTAGGTCCAGTAACACATACTCATGAAAACACTTTTTGCTTCCCTTGTGACTAAATCTTTCCTTGTGCACATATACTGAATTCAGATATACTGTTTTAGAATATATTTCCTCCATTTTTCCCTGAGCCATTTTCCTGGTTGATTGGTGTAACTGTGTAAGCATTTGGCGTTCTAGCTGAATGAAAATGAGACGAAATGGCAGCTCTCCCAGCCCTCTTATTTCACAGCAGAGAAGTAGAACTGGCAGTGCAGAGAATGTCATAATTCAGATGTGTCAGTCCGGAGATGTTTGTCTGGGAGCAGGAATACCACGGACTTTTCTAAGCCACAGATAAGAACAGAGATGCTCATCCTGCTGCCCAGAGTGACATCTACTGGTATCGGCAAATTCAAGGCACAACTCTAAAAACATTTCTTTCCTATTCCTTTAATAAAAGCAAAGACATGTTGACTTAAAGATACATAGAACATTTGAAAGGACAGGTGGAACTGGAAGAAGCCTGTGTGGGTTAGAGTTTCCCCAAGAAACTCGTTCATCTAATAACTTTCAAAGGAAAGCCCTTGGCACCTGAAAGAGAAGAAGTGTTAGAAGAGGCAAAATAAAAACTGAAAACAGAGAGGCCATTTCTCCCTCCTTTTTGACCAAAATTGTAGACATTAGACCCTTAAAGAAATAGAGTGCAAATTTCCTACTGAGAAAGGAGTCACCGTGTTCAAGTCTGCTAACATAGAACAGACCAGTTCAAGCATGGAACCCAGTACCACATCTTTGACAAAAGGTCTGAGATAGCTGTGAAGGGGTATGAGTCCCAGCTTCAACACTGACTCTTCTTTAAAAACAAAAAAAAGATAAAAGGGTTACCAGAATTTTTGTTTACAAATACTTCCTTATACAGTGATATTTAATGACTGTTCTTAAGCAACAACAACCAAACACCCACAGCTTGTATTAAATAGGCCAAGAAAGAATAGAGGTGAAAACCAACCACTCCTCTTAATAATCGATGATGGTGAAGAGGCAGATAACATAGTCACACATAAAGCTAAACAGTTTTCACTGGTGAAGAATGTTCAATGTCCCGTGAGAGGTCGCTGTGACCTTTGCTCCACTTTGCTTGCTTTCTTTTCTCAGTCTTCTCACCAACACAGGATTATTAAATATTGACAGGTAATATTTTTAACCTTTACCTTATAAATATCATCTTCCTCTTACAGTCCAACTTAATTCAAAGGCTAATGAACCTTCCTGTCTCCATTTTGTCCAGCACAACCTCCTCAGTCCATCGCAATGTGGCATTGGTTCCACCATTCCACTCACTCACAATGTCTTGCTGAGGTAGAAAATTACTTCTTAATTGTCACACCCAAAGGACTCCGTTCAGCTGAGTTTAATTTAATGGCTCCTTGCTTACATTTCTTTCTGCCCTTCATTTCCAGGTCACTAGTTCTGATTTTGCAATTTTGCTCATAAAGCCTCTTTTGAATTTCATACAGCCCCTCCACAAGTGTGGACATGGAAGCATAGTGAGAACCAAGACGCTCTCCTTCCACGTGTCTCCTCTAGCCGCCCATGGAATGCCTGCTGACATAGATTTTTCTCAACTCAGATCCCTTCTAGTCTCTCTGAAAGACGCTATGCAATTTCACTGACTGTGACCGCTCCACAGAGCTATCTGAAAACTCTGGATCCAGGCATCTCTGCTGCTCTCCAGATTTCAACTCCCACTTTCTTGTCCCTAAGTGGATCTCTCTGAGCATGCAACTGCCAATGGCCATTGCTGGATTCCTTCCCTTTTTTCCACCAAACGTCTACATTCACATTAGAAGTTATTGTTCACTTAGTAGTTGCCACACCTAATTCTGAGTAGTTAGCCCACCATTATCTTAGCCGGTTGGTTGGTGGCTTTTTTATTTATATACTAGAGATTGAACCAAGAGGCTTCTACAGTATACTAAGTAAATACTCTGGTTTCAGTAAGCCCTCTTTGAAATATGCTTTGTTTTAAGACAGAGAGGGAATATCTCACTAAGTTGTGCAGGTTGGTCTTCAAGTACCTCTGGTAACCCAGGCAGACCTTGAACTTGTGTTCTCACTGCCTCAACTTCCTGAGTATCTGGGAGACCTGATGAAAATACTACCTGGAGGGTTGGAGAGATGGCTCAGGGGTTGAGACTCTGTCTTGCAAGCAGAAGGTCCTGAGTTCAGATCTCACGTCCCCATAAAAATGCCAGGCAGAAAGGGCATAGGCCCACACTTCTGGCCCTGGTGGGCAGAGCCTGGGAAATCCCATAGCAAAGCAAGAAGGAGGTAGAAGTAATTCAGGATAACTCCCAAAGTTACCCTTCGTCCTCCACAGGGACACACAGCCCTTTGATACACACACACACACACACACACACACACACACACACACACTAAATGAATGAATAAATAAAGTTTAAAAAAAGGGTAAAGTTCAAGAGAAACATCATTTTGCTTTGAGGGCCAGACAGATGACTCAGGGATTAAAGCCTTTGCCTCAAAAGCAAAATGGTTTGAATTTAGATTCCCAGATTCTACACAAAAACAAGGGGCAAAAATGGAAGCAGCCTGATAGTCTGACCCTGGTAGGTGGAACTTGGAAGATACAAAGCAATAAGGAGGTAGAGCTATCCATCCACAGACAAAAACACAAACATTCAAGTGCCCTCTTCAAAGGCTAATGACATAGACCTCCACAGACATACATACAGATTTGCATGCATACATATGCTGAAGAAATTGCTTTGATATTAAGTACTGTGGTCCACATTTTTAAATATAATCATTTCCTTGTGTCTAACTCCAAAATTTCTTTATGACCTTCAAAACTTTAAAAGCTGAAGATTTTATTTTTCTGAATACAAATCTGATCATGGAACTTCTGTACGAAAATTAATTCAATGATTCCCTACAGAGCAGAGTAAGTTTCGGTTCCTTGACACTTCAACATTCTTCATCACTACTTTGTTCCCTACAATCTACTTAGCCAAATAACCCTTTCATATACTACCCAGAATGCAGACATTCCCCAGACTCAAATGGTTAGCCACATGTGGCACCTCGGTAGAGAACTTCCTACAGGGCTCTCTTCAGAGAAACAGACCACTAAGGTTCTGTGAGCAACTCCAAAAAATTAGGTGTAGGGTCCTTGATAGACTAAAGAACTAGAAATAGTCCAGAAAAAGTAAAAGGAGAAACATGAAATTGGAAGTACAAAAGTCCGTTCAATTTACAGCTCGAAGAAGTTTTCCAGAGGAAAGAAGCCCTAGAAAAGTTGTAGCCACAGCCGGTCAGTCCAACGCATCAAAACAAAATGAGAACTGGAAAGAATAAGTCAACTGACATTACTCATGACTGGTGATGTGGCTTTTGAAGCCAGAAAGAAACAAATCTGATTCTTAAAAGACTCATCCATGACAATTTCACAGTAGAAACATCAAATAAAATTCAATCATCCACAAAAAGATTCTTTAGCAGCTGCTTAATTTTCAGTCCCTTATAAAGTGAATTTAGTACAAATGCCCCTGAATGTAATTAGTAATACAAAGAAAGGATTACTCTTCTCCGTTAATAGCCAGGAGGAAAACTAAGAAACTACAGGCAAAGCTCAATGTTCACAAGAAAGAGTCCAAATGTGAGATGAAGTAGTATCCCAACGTAGGGCATGGTTTCGAATAATAGATGGAATGTATGGAAGAAAAGAAAAGCTATGTGTCTGCTTTCTTCAGCAGCAAAGACTCAGTGATACATGCCCACGCAGGACTGGACTCAGAGAAATATGCTAGTGATTTCTTAGGATGTGCCATGCATTATTCTTAGACCATTTCAAGAGGGCCAGAAAGACAGTTTAGTGAATAAGGTGATCAGACTTTGAACCCAGAAGTCCATAGGGTAGAAGGCCAGAACACTTCTGAGCTCCACCTGTGCACAATGGCATCATATACACAATTTATCTCCCCTCTTTTCTCCTCTATCACTCTCCCAAATAAGGCAAACAAATGAATAAATAAATGATAAAATATTTTATAAGAGAATATTACAAGAACTCACATAATGCTTTCAATAACACTATGGAGCAAATACTATTCCATTTCCATTCTGCATAGAGGTTAATTTATCTAAAATTACATTTCATTCAGAATGTGGCCTTCCACTTTTACCATCTACATTATCTCATCGACATTCAATTTTAATAATCGGTCCTAAATCAGGCACATAAAAATATGATTATGATTTCACAGGTTAAAAATACCAGTTTTGTACTTTGATGACATAATTCTAACATAGTGGTGTGAAAACTGAAAGAAATGACACATTCTTTTGCATGAGAGAGAGACTGCATATTTTTCAACATTAATTTGCTATGAAATATTTAAGCCTATTGTAAGTGAACCCAGTGAATACAAAAGTTAGTAATAATGTCACTTTAGGAAGGAGAAAAGAGAAAAGAAAAGCTGGGCATTTAGTACTGAATTTCTCACCTTCTGTTGACAGAGAGAGTCAGTTGCCATTAAGAATAAAATTAAGAAATAGAAGCTTAAACCTTTTAATTAGACAGGTAATCAAAAACAGTAATCTATGAAAACTTAAAGTTGTAATGTGTAGAAGGGGAGGAGAGGTGGCTTAGGGGATAAGCCTTTGCCTCACAAATCTCTCAAACAAACAAAAAAAAAACCTTAGTTTGGGTCCCAGATTCCATGTAAAAATACCTGACACAGATGGCTGCCACTTGCACTTCAGATCCTGGAAGGCAGAACCTGGGAAAACCCAAAGAAAATCAATAAGGAGGAAGAACAATCCAGGGTGATTCCCAAAGTCATCTCTGGACCTCTACAGCACACAAAGTATCCTCTTCTACACAGATCCACATACATGTACACACTCATGCCTACATACACGCACAAAACACACACATTAAAAAAGTTAGAGTTTATAAAAGAAGCTAAAGAGCAAGGTAAGTTTTTCCTTGTTGTTTGCATTTTCTATTATAAATAAAACAATTTGAATGAGACTGAAATGATAAATTACCATAATAAAGCAAATTATTAAATGATGCATATTTGCATATGTGTATATATGTTTGTACAGATGTACATGTTGTATATGTGTGTAAATATGTATAAATATATGTGATATATGCATGTGACCTCATGCATACAAATGTATACACACAAGTCATAAAGAAAAAATAGATATAGAGGTGTAGGAAGGAAATGAAAAGGAATTTTTTGCCTAATTTTAGATGTTTTCTGTTAAAAGATTATTTTATAGTATAGTCTCATTTCACCTTCTAGTCAAAGTCTTCAGAGAGCTAGAAAGTTCTTTTGTAAGTCCTATAATGCCAAGATCTTGTCAAGTTAAAGAAAAGTATATTTATATGACTATTCTCCCACCAAGTAATATTTAAACATCATTCAGCTCTATACATTTCAGATCTTGAAGAAAAATCTATTTTTAACATTTCAGTCCTTTCATTAAAGCATAAGACTGATCTGTTTAAAATGTAGTTTTCAGATCCACAAACAATAAAGTTTTACCCAAGGTGGTTAAACTTAGTGTCACATGCTATGGAGCATTTGTAAGAAAGAGCTATCACATATCTTCATGATAACTTAAAGATAGATCTTTAAGAATATTCAAATAAAATGACACAAGGTAAAATTCACACCAAGATGTAATAGATTTTGTAGTAGCTGAAAAGTAAGGGAAATATTCGGCACAATCTTTCACCTTTAGCATCTAAAAGTCAGTGTGACCATTTTACAGATGAGTCAGCTGAGACCCACTGAAGGTTAGTGATTTTCCCAGGTCACAGAGAAAGACGTGTGAAAGGAAAGGAATGGGAATACCAGTTGCATACCTCCTTGAAAGAATATTTCCAGACATAGCACGGTGTCTCGGGTCACAGTGAGCGGTGAGCAGTGTGCTGGCATTACACAGGATGCTCATATTGTGACTTTTGCCTGTGCAAAAGGTTTATGAGTGTTCCTGCCTCATCTGGATTTCCATTTATTTCTCTCTAAGATTTCAAGGAGGTTCAGTTCTAGTTACAACTGCTCCAGTTGCTTGCTTTTTAAACTTTTTCCCAAGTAGACTTTCTATACTCGAAGATTCTAGTCTTCTCTGCCACATTAAAACCTTCTATTTGGATTCTCCTTACATCAGAAGGTAAGTGCATTGGTTACCTTTCCCACTACATTCCCGTGTTCTCCTATGGCTGGGAAGCTTCTTTTTCTCCTTTAAATTATTTGTGGCAGGTATTTGGTCACAGCATTGTTGAGGATAGCTAATACAACCTTTATGTCCCCTTTCTTTATCAACCTCAAGAGTTTCTGACATCTTCACAAGCTCCAGAACTGACAACTGGTCACCTCCCTTTGCTCTATCTCAGCATTAGTCTCTGTCCTTTATGCTCTGACCCTAGGTAAATACTTGTATCTGGCAGGATGACAGTTACAAGCAGAATAAACTGTGGATCCTATGTGCAAAGTCACCAGTCTCATTTACTCAATTATCCAACACCGTTAAACAACCACTTATGTTTGAGCCCCTGAGCTAGATGTTGAGGGATGAGAATGTGTAAGTTTACATTCCCCATCTTTGAGCATGTCTCTGTTTTGGGTGGGTCAAGTAGGCATGAGGCCCACATACAATGAACCCTTGTCCTAGGCACAATCACACTTCATCACTGCAATCTGTATGTGTGAAAGTGTTATGGCAATAGAAGACAAAGCAGGAGCAGTTCCATAGGACATCTGAACCAGCTTACATCACCATCATGCAAGTCAAGGACCTTCTAAAAAGAGGGAACATACATCCAGAAAAGAGAAGCCCAATAAAAAGGGGTATTATCATCATCATTGCTTTATTCAATCTGCTAAAGAATGGCATGACCCTGCACACTAAAGGATGCTCCAGGGATTGGGGGGGGGGCAATAGGAGAAAGGGAGAGATAGGGGAAAGAGAAGGGGAAAAGGGGGGAGGGAGCAAGGGGATCCAAGGAAGGGTGGAGGGAGGGAGGGGACCGGGGTACCTATTAAGTTTGTATGAATGGAAAAAAATTAAAAATAAAAAAAAAACAGAAAAAAAAAAAAAAGAATGGCATGACCCCTGGATGTGAAGGTGGTTCAGAACACTACAGCCTGTAGTAGGACAAGGATTGCGACTCCCTCTGTGAACTGTCACCCTTGGATAAAACACCACCACCTGGCTCCAGTGGTCTACTTTGCTGGACGCACGCGCATGCACACACACACACACACACACACACACACACACAATCATCTTAAGGACATTGGGAAGCTGCAAGGCATTCTGTGTCTCCTGCTGCAAAAAAACGTCCTTAGAGGAGATATTGAAGTGAAGAAAACAAATAAAAAAAAGTTGTTGTGAAAGGAAAGGCAATTAAATTTTTACTGAACGTGGCAGGAAGCTGAGAACTGAAGCAGAGAGAGTAATGTCTGTCTCTGGCACCCCAGACAGGGAGGAGAGGAGTATGTGTCTTTGATGGCAGACTTTATTTTAAAGGTGCTAACTGACATTTTGAAAGGACATGAAAACATAGCAAGGAGAGAGAGCGCCTTATGCCCCTGCTGTCTGGGCCGCAGAAGCTCCCAAAGTGCCCCCGGGGTTTTCATTTTCTCAGTCTGTGGCAAAGGCAAGATAAGGTGCTGAGAAGAAAAGGAGAAAAATAAAACAAGTCTGTATCTTAAAGCAGCCACACGAGTCCACGCGATGCATCTAAGTTGCCATTATAAAGAGGAAGACAGCTGAAGATTCCTGAGAGGCTCACAGACGGGAGTCTAGGCAGAGCAAAGGGGCGGAGTTATGTCCATTCAACAGCACATATGTGTTTTACAGGCCAGCCTACGCCTGTAGCCAAACTGCCATGAGTGCTCATTTCCTTTTTATTAGAAAGTGTTTTAGTAATATTTGAGAGAAAGAGAGAGAGAAAGAGAGAAACAGAGAGAGGGTCACTTGCTTGCCATAGTACACATGGAGGTCAAAAGACAACTTCTGTCCTCCTTTCACAGTATGGGTTCTGATTATTGAACTCAGATTTTCACAAAGGTGCTGTTACCCACTGAGTCATCTTGCCAGAGCACAAGAGTCATCTGTAGACTCGTCTGTCACTGTAGTCAGTTGCTTTTCACAACTGAGTAGGTGCCTCTACCAGAAACCAAGCATACTGAGGCACATCGGTCTTTGGCTTATTTTCTTATGCCTCCCCTTGGATCTGACAGTCCTGCTCACTGATGGCACAAGGTCTATTACCTTTCAATACTGTTAAAGCATTTCAGTCTATCAGCGAAGTTTAGATTTGAATATTGCATATATCCTCACTACACTTTGGGCATTTTATGACTGCAGCTCTTCCTTCTATCCTGCCTGTGTGATGTAGCCATTCCACACTGTCATTAGAAGGAGATAACAGATAGTCTTCTCCACATTCAAGTTTTTTTTTTATTTCCACTCATACAAACTTAACAGGTACACCGGTCCCCTCCTTCCCTCCAACCTCCCAGGGCCCTATGCCCCCCTCCCCCCTCCCTCCCCAACCTCCAGTGCCTCCCCCTCCCATCCCCGGAGCATCCTTTAATGTGCATGTCAGACTCTCCTCTGGGTCCTCCTCTCTGATAAGGTGCAAGGACTCAGTGGCATTTCCCAGAACCCTTTCCTGTGTTCCCCTTAAGCATAGGAACACTACTGTGGCTTTCAATCCCTTGCCTACAAGGATCTTAGTGCCTTTAGCAAATGCTAGACTTTGTGGGGTCAATAGTATCATTATAAGAAGGGGAATAGAGACTGAAAGTCTGAGCTACATAGGGAGACTCTGTCTCAACTTTCCTTCCCTCAAAAAGAATAAAAACTGGAAATGTTAGACAACTAATAAAAGCACGATCCAGAAGAGCCTCTATTTCTGCTTGTACCTTGCAAATATATGTAGATAAGAAAGAAGAGGAATGACTTAAAATATCCTATGTAGCATTTTGACTTTGCATCTTAGGAGTCCTTACAAATTCTCAAGAACTCCTCATTTCTAATTTACTCCAAACGAAGTCATTGTATCTTGTAGCCACAGCTCTCATTCAGAAAAACCAAGCCCCCTCTCTAAGCAGAATGCTATGTTAGCAGATATAATAATTTTTTCAAAAAGGTGTGTTGAACTTAATAAAAGCAGTATGGGATGCACATGGACAGGGTCAGCAGAAGGGGTTTGGAAAAGGAGTTCAGTTAGGACAATGGACAGAGGAAAAATATATCCTGAAGTGTAAGGCTTCCACATAAAGCCTGCTGCTGAGAGCTACAGTGAACTACTACTTTACAGTTTTGGTAGTATGTATGATTATGATTTAAATGGCTAAAGTTGAAGTATATTTGTCTTTGCAGCAAACTAGCTTATCTTGGCCCTGGCAAGATTTCCAAAGAACAATTATAAAAGAAGAAAAAGGAAGGGAAAAGAGAAAAATGAATTCTTTATTTCTATAAATGAATGCTATATACACAAAAGCTCAAAGAAAACAAAAGTTTTTCACACAAAATAATGGGAGAAAGCCTTTTGATTGTTTCCAGAAATGCAATTTAACCATGAGGAAAATTTCCCTAATTTTTCTGAGACAATAAAAGAGAAGGCCAGCCTCTTAATTGTTTGGCAGCTAAACACATTAGAAAATAGATGGAATTTCAAGATTAACATTTTTGCCAACTATTGTCTTTTGTATTTCTACCTTTTAAAAAAAAAGAATGACTCAAGAAAATCTGGAGCTGTCTATTAAGAAGTAAATGGGAAATTACAACTGTGAGAAACAATGACTCATAAGAAATGACAGATAAGGAAATTGTTCAAAACCTAAATACCCAAAGGCAGTGCTTCCAAAAGCAAATTAAAATATACATTTCCAATTTATTATTGAGGAAATCACTGCAAGAAGCAGATAGGAAATTCTCTTTCCATTATTTTGCAAAGGTAGAGAGTACTTTTTCAGACAATTTCAGCACTTTACAAAATGCTCAGAAGCTGCAGATCTCTGCAGAAAAGGTCACACTCTTGGTCTCAAGATATAAAGCAGACAGATTCAATAGAAACATCAAATTAGTTTGCTGGTTATTGAGTAGAGAGGGCACATGTATGCCCTAGTCCCTGAACTACTGCTTAAGCCATGCAGCACAAGTCTGGTATCAATCTAGAGAAAATATCAATTCACTTTTAAAAAAATAAAATGATCCAGATTGGCTGTCTGTGTGTTTTGGTTTCCTGAAGGTTAAAAACAAATAAGGGAAAGAAATTACAACTTAAAAAATGCAATGATCATTGTACTTCTAAGATGCTTAAATCTTTTCTTTTCTCTTCCCTTGGTAACTGATGGATTGATGGGCTGAAAACATTCATGTGTAAGTGTTTTTAGTGATTCCTATTTATAAAATGAGTTGTACTCTTCAAATGCTTTCTTTGAATCTTTCCAAGTCCAAATATTGTAGCACCATTAATAAACATTGCTCTAAATGATCTGACCCATGAAAAATATAAATATCAGCCATTCAACAATTTTCAAAAGCATGTTGACTCTCTGAATGATTGTTGATACTTTTTGAAAAAAGTTATAGCAAAAATATTTCCTTTAATGTTCCCCTAGAAATACACAGTAAAACTTTAAAAAATTAAATATCAAGCATAAATATGAAACATATATATGTATATAGATATGTATTTCCTTCATATCTACATTAAATATTTCTGATCTATATTATTAGATATATGCATATTTACTGTAAATTTTACACAAATTATACTTGCATATAATCATGTTTTAGATCTTTTAGTGTGTCCAAAGTTTCTATCTTAAAGGTTTATTCACAAGTTAATGACACTGTTGAGAATTGATGGAACCTTTAAGACATGGACATTTTTGTCATTGTTCTTGATTATTCACCAAGAAATGATTGCAAGAAACTATTGCACACATCAACCATAGGACATGGAAGAAACAAGCTGGAACTGATCTGGATGCATCCTCCTTGCTGGCCAGCTTCTGTAGTACTAGAAAGTGCTGTGCAAGATGCTATGGGAAAAGAGTTGTCAACAATCTTACCCATCTCAGAAAGCTGCAAGCTGCAATGGTAAACATCACGGCAAGAGGTGACCATCAGTGCAACGGAGACATAAATTTTATGGGGATAACCACCTGTTCTCTGATTGGATTTAAGGATCATTTTTCAACAAAGAAGACATTTCTGGTACTGTGAACAAGATCAAGAGCTTGTGGAAGGAGAGGCTATAGTTCTGGGCAGAAAGAACTCATCTTCTAAGGTTTAACAAAAAGGTCTTGATACCAAACTGCCTTCATAACTTGTCATTATGCCCATAGATTTAAAAAGCCCTCCACAGTTAACCTGGAAGCTTCCTTTTATAATGGAAGATGTTTGATACAGAGAATTACAAATGCAGACTGTTTTTCCAAACCGGACATCAGTGTTATACCCCACAATCCAGGGCTCAAGTAGCTCTCAGAAGAGGGGTGGTGAGAATGTAAGAGCCTAAAGATGGAAAAGGATATAGCTAGATAGTTTCTTCAAGACATGGCAAGGCTACTGAATAAATGTAGTTACTGAAGTTATGTCTATCTCCATTAGGCCTAAATAAAATTTGGACTATTAATAATTCACCATGAAAAGGGAAAAAAATCTCAAAAAGGCAACATACCTTCCTGAGAGACTTACATGGGCAAATCTGTATGGGGGAAAAGAAAGCTACTTTTCCCCCACTGGCATATGTCCTTGCTTTAGTAAATGCTCAGATAGGTGCCACTAATGGCAACCCAGAAGAAACTTAGTGGGCCATACCTACAAAAGACCATGAAAGCAGGAATGAGATTGGTGAGAAGGAAAAAGGTCTGTAGTGGGAAAAAGAAGGGAATTTGGATCTCATAGTAAGGAGTGAAAATGACACAAATTCATTGTACTCATGTATAAACTGTAAAACTATGAATAAATGAGATTTTTTTAAAAGAGATAAAACCTAGCTTATAAGGAAGTAGGTCACTGGGACCACATTCTTGAAAAGGGTATTAGGACTTTGGATTTTCTTGTTTATCTCTTGTTCTCAGCTACCATGATGTGAAAAGATTTGCTCCATCATGTTCTCTCTGACCCATCATTGGCCCAAGGCCGCAGGATTAAATGACTATTGACATTCACTTTTACCTTTGATACTAACAGGTCTTTCCTCCTTTGAAGTGGTTTAGCTCAGGTGTTTGATCATTTGAAAAACACATGCATGCATATGTATTTTTCCATACTTTTTCTATACATCTTTGGCCATTCTTTTTCCTTTTCTGCTATGTGCATTTAGGCAATGTATTTGTGCTTAATCAACATACTCTTAAGTATACAAGAGGTTGTATTATTTGTTTATCATCTTTACCAAACACCAATGAGAGTATTCAACTCTCATATCTGTTTTTCTCCATATTTTAGATGTGTTAATTTTACTTTAGTACAATACTTGGCACTAGCAAATTATCTTACACCTTGTCCACAGCTTGTTTTAGAACTCTAGTCTAAAATTAAAAATACCCACTCATCTCTTCTTCAAGACTGAACTGTCACATTTACAATTAAATTCGTTCTCGTAGCTTCCATTCAAAGAGTTTCAATTGTAATATTTTCTGAGGATTTTATGCTTTCTTTGTTTGTTTGGTTTTGTGTGTCTTATAGTCTTCCTATATAGACTTTGGATTTATAAGACATGAATGAAATTACAAGCTTTGCCCCTTTTTTCTTATGTATCTTTAAAGTGTCTCTCCTTTAGCTTCTCAAGATAAATGTTTTTGTTAAGTCTAATGTGGGGCCAGCAATATAGTATCTGTGTGCAAACCTGGTGTTCCAAATTTGATTCTCAGAGTCCATATGGTGAGAAAAGAGAATCAATTCTAACAGTTGTCCTTTGACCTCCATACATCTACATATGTGCTATGGCATTCTCTATTTCTTTCTCTCTCTCTCTCTCCCCTTCTCTGTCTCTCTCTCAAATAAGTATTTTAAAAAATTCAATGTCAATCCACTTTTCTGTAAACAACTCATCTTCTTTCTTTGCTAAGATGTTAAGGATAATCATTTTTGTCGAGCTTTGTTGAGTGAGAAAAGTATCTTTCAATAAACATATCCAAATCTTTATTTCAATAATTTTTCATGAATATGGCTTTAAACACTATTTTTATCTCAGATTGTTTTCTATTCTAATGAGACACCAAACAATATGAATTTGCTTTTTTGGTGCTTGTCTTCTTTACACTTTTCTTTTTTTAACTTTTTAGACTTTTAATTGGTTTGCCTTTCTTTCATTTCCACTTTCTATAGTCCCTGAATAACTTTAAGAATCTTGTAATTCATTTGACTGTGCCAAATACACACACACACACACACACACACACACACACACACACACACTTGTACTTGAAATGCCAAAGTGAACATATTTGGAAATTGGTCTTTGGGAGACAATGGGAAGTAAGGGAGGTCACAGAAATTGGGTCCTATTCTGAAAGAATTAGTGGACATAGAAGAGAGAAAGGAAGGAAAAAACTGCCTTCATGAGCATGCACCAAAGAAAGGTATGCTAGCATGCAGTACATGCAAGTCAGGAAAACTGTCCTCCCAGAAACCAAGCTCTGCTGGACAAGCATCCTGAACTTTCCAAATCTCCGGATTGATAACAATAAATGCTATTTAAGGCATAGTGTGTGGTGTTTTGTTATGGCAGTCGAACAGCTAAAACAGATGCCATGAAATCAATTTTTAATTTCTTAATTTTCTTTTTTCTCTTGCATTTCTCATTTTCCCTTGCATTCTGATACTTCTTATTATATAACATGCATTTCTGTTTGTATCCTCAGTTTTAAATTTCTAATTCATGATATGCTTTGAGACTGTGACTGCTTTTTAAATTACTTTAAATTCATTCTGATGTTCTGTTTCACAGTTTTCTTTTGCTCTATGGCTATAATTTTTCAAATGTTTTCAAGTTTCAAATAGTTTTTTTTTCTTATTTTCCTATCGTCTTATAATGTATATCCTCATGGATGCTTCATTTCTGTTCTTATTTTTTATTTATCTGTGACAGTTCCAACAACTGGAAAGGCTACTGCAGATGGGGAACATAGAAGTTTGGTCAATTTCAGTTTGTCTTTTTATTATTATTATTATTTATTCAATTGTGCATGTGTGCATGTGTGTGTTTGTGTATGTATGTGTGTGTGTAAAAGGACAGGCGAAATCGGGAACCACCATGGACGCCTCCACCTCCTCCTTGTTTACTCTGTCCAGGGATTCACAAGCTCCGCCCTACCAGGACCAGAAATGCAGGCCATCTCCACTTCCATCCAGCGTCTATCGTGGGGTCTAGGATCTGAACTCAGGACCTTCCACCTGCAAGGCAGATGCTTAACCCCTGAGCCACCTCTCCAGCCCCCAGTTTGTCTTTCTTTACAATAAGGAATAGTTTTTAAAAGTGATAGGACTTACCTTTAGCCTCTTCCTTCTTTCTTTAACCAACAAGCCTCCAAGGAAATCTTCCATCTTCCAATAATACTTCTGGTCCTCAAGAGTAGTATCATTGCTTCATTGCCGATTCTTGTGGTCACTTCCCAAGACCCTTGCTATAGACATCAGAGAAAATCATGCCCTGACTCTCAAGAACCTCCATATTCTTAATATTTCTGCTCAGTGGGGCTGCAGAGGTGGCTCAGGGGGTAAGCCTCTGCCTGGCAGGTGGAAGGTACTGAGTTCGTATCCCAGACCCCACGTATATATGCCGAGTGGAAGTGGTAGGGCGGAGCCTGTGAATCCCGCGGCAGAGTAAACAAGGAGGAGGTGGAGGCGTCCATGGTGGTTCCTGAATTTGCCCGCGGTTCTACACACACATGCACATGCACAATTGAATAAATAATAATAAAAAAATTTAAAAGAAAGATTTATTTTAAAAAAAATTTCTGCTCAGCATAATGACTGCTTCTTCTAGAAATAACAGTTTATAAAAATCTCTATATTTTACCACTTATTACACTCTTTTTTTTCCACCCATACAAACTTAACAGTTACACCGGTCCCTTCCCTCCCTCCACCCCCTGTGCCCCCCTCCCCTCCCCCTTCCTTCCCCATCCCCCAGCGCCTCCCTCTTCCATCCCCAGAGCATCCTTTAATGAGCATGCCAAACTCTCCTCTGGGTCCTCCTCTCCAATGAGGTGCAAGGACCCAGTGGCATTTCCCAGAACAGTTTCCTGTGTTCCCGTTAAGCATAGGAACACTATTGTGGCTGTCAATCCCTTGCCTCCCAGGATCCTAGTGCCTTTAGCAAACACTAGACTTTGTGGGGTCAATAGTGTGTTGGACATTGCACAGAGCATGCAAAGTCCAAATATGATTGCTTCGGCCCTAACTTGTGTGGAGTATCTTGCATACCATTACTCCTCCTATCTTTGTGCTCTTACAATCTTACCGCCCCCTCTTCCCCAAATTTCCCTGAGCTTCAGGATGGGGAGAGATTAGGCTGGCCTAGTTCCAGGTGGTTGATATAGAGTCTCTGATGTTCTGGATTATGGTTTGTTGATTTATTTTTCTCAGTTTTGAGGTTCCTGCGATGCCCTTCACTCCATCCTGATGGGTATTGGATATCACCCCCTGGCTAGAGATAAAAACCTGTTAAATTAGAGTCTTGTTATAAGAGTATATTCAAAGGTAGATGTAATAAAAGTAAGAAACTGCGGTGAGAGAGGGGTCAATCACCCATTTGCGAAATGGTTACTGTCTATCTGCCAGACTATACGCCCTCCCCTTCTGGTAAGATCATACCCCATCAGTTGTAAATGATGAGGAAAGAAAGTCTGTGAACTTAACCAGATGTCTCATTACTTATTTGCAGTCCTTGATGGTGACCTATTTGCTCTGCTGTAACATGGTCCCCTCTCTCCTTGTTACTCTATACAATGGAGTACTACTCAGCCATCAAAAATGATGAATTAATGGAATTCGCTGGGAAGTGGATGAAATTAGAAACAATTATACTGAGTGAAGTATCCCAGACACAGAAAATTAAGTGCCGTATGTACTCCCTAATAGGTGACTCCCAGTTCCAAACCCGCTTAGAGACACTCAAAGATAAATCTCTGTAATACCTACAGTAATTGCAAAGATTATGAACAGGAGGAATGGGGAAGGAGGGACCTATTACACTCTTACATTCAACTCCCAGATAATCTCTTTCTGATTCCACTTGGGTGCAAACTCCAGTGACTCTTCTACCTGTGTCTGCTTTAATCACCTGTCAATACAAAAAAAACACCTCAATTTCAACATGGACAAAGCTATGATGTTCCTATTGGATTCTCCAGTTGATAGAGATGCCTCATTGAGGGAGCGTGGGTAGATTAATAAATAAACATCTCCTATTTTAATAGACTATTATAATAGTCTTATAACAAGACTCTAATTTAACAGGTTTTTATCTCTAGCCAGGGGGTGATATCCAATACCCATCTCCTATTCTAATAAACTATTGTGAAACTCGTAAGTTTAATGTAATTTTCAGACATACTCATTGGAAAAATGCATAGTTCCCAAAAGAAGGAGGAGGAAGAAGATGGAACTGTTGAAAAGACATTGAGACGTATTTCAAAGAACTTCCAATGAGCAAGTGTGAATCAAGTTAAGCAAAAACAAAATGATAGCATTAGGTTATAACCAGAGAGATAAACAGATGTCATTGATTCTTCAGGGATATATAAGTAAATATCTGAATAAATAGAAACAGGAAATGGAATAACTTATGTGTACAGGCTCAAATTGACACATGTAGAAAAAAATGTAGAACTAGAACATCCCATGACTAAAACGCAGTGACTACTGCAATAGGCAAAGGTCATTGATGCATAATAAGATCAGAGGTCAAATGTCAGAAAAAAAGATATGTGGATAGACTCAAAATATATTATCTAGAATACATGCAAATATTACTTTTAAATGGAAAATAGATAGTAGTGCAGTGGAAAAAATATCTATAGCCAAGTGATCAAGATTAAGGCCATCATCAATAAGTTAGATTGGCACCAAGTGCCTCTGGCATGATGCATTGAGAAAAACCTATTCTCTAGGGGCATTCCTTCCACAAGTGCAGCAACTCAGTCTAATCATGAGCAAACACATCAGACAAACTCTAAGTGAGACCATTTCAGAAATTAACAACACACTTCAGAAATATCTGGATCATGAAAGACAAGGAGAGTCTAGAAAGTGTTACAGTGTGAAGAAGAAAGAAAGGTGACACCTGAATACCAAATATGCACTAGAACAGAAAGAAAGATCTCTAGTGATGAGAACACTTAAACCTACATCAAGTTTTCAGTTTTGTGCTGCATTGCTATCAATTCCTTAATATCTGTTGCTTTCCACTACTATGTATCATGTTGATATTATGAAAATGTATATGATGCATGTAAGGAAACTGTTGTTTTTATAACTGTTCTGCATATTTCAAATTATCTCAAAATAAAATGTTTCAACAATAGAAAACATTGTACCTGCCTAATTCCTATGTTGAATTATATAGAATACGAGAGCCGCCTCTGAAGTCAGTTATTCCTAGTGATGTGTGGTCTGCTGTCCTCAAACATCTTCCTGATTGGAACTTACACATGCTGACATCTACCACAGGTCGGTATTCTTCTCCTCTTCAAATGGGAACCACAGTGCATGAGTTTCATGTCACTGTTCAAATACCTGGCAAAAAACAACTGTAAGAAGAAAGATTTATTGTGGTTTCAGAGGATCCAGTCCATGGCTTTGTTAGGCCTGAGGTGAGCGAGAGCACCTTGATTGTGAAGTACACAATGGAAGAGCCTGGTCTTACAATAGCAGCTAGGAAGCAAGAGGAAGGGCCACAGAAAATTAACTTCAGGGAATGACCCTTAAAGAATCCTGTTTCCTTCTTCCTCCTGAAATTTCCTCCCTTAGTTGAGGTATTTTGGATATTTAGGACTTTGCATTTGGATGCAAATGCTTCTCAAATTATGAAGATTATAATTAATACAGCTGTTAGAGAGATGAAAGAGCCTATAGAGGAGACTGTGTTTCAAGTGGGTATAAGCGTCTGGGTAATCTGAGTAGCATCGTGGTATACCTGAAAGGCCTAAAAAGTGTTTGGGAAAGAATGTTATATTTACACCTACAAATATACTGAGAAGTGGACTTTGGCTCATGTGTCATTGAATGTGTAGCCTGTAAATAGTGCTCAGTCATCTAAATAGCAAATAACACCTTTCGTATTATGTCGAGCAGTCTGACATACTCTATTCACATCCAGTATCAGAGTTCAGCATCACCAAACTGAAGATGATATCCCTTCAAAATCTCTCTTTCCTTCCCTCCTTTTTTGCCTTTTCTTTTTCTTGCTGTGTCCTTCCTTTTTATGGTCATTTCAAGAGATTCACATTGTCCTATAATTATATTCTATCCTATGCAAGGATGATCACTGACAAATCAAAGCTAATCTGGGATTTTGTTTAATAAAAATCCAAATAGGGTCACTTAGGTTGAATAGAGTGATTTTATCCTATCATAAAATCAAATATGAAAGATTCTCTGTGGCTAAAATTACCTCTGTGGGTCTTTGCCTGCAGAGGAATGAAGGTCACTAAGTTGATTAAAGAGTTTGTGGCAATAATGGGGTCTTCTTCAGATGCAGTCTGAAACGATTTTTTAAAAACGGAGAGCAAAAGAGGGCTTAAATGGTTCAATGGAGATAATACCTCAAAAAAAAAAAAACCTCCAGCCAAGCAGAAAGGAGCCTATGAGAATAGAATTAGATATTTTTCCTTTGAAACTATGACAGGAGATGAGAAAGAAGTTTTAAAATGAAAGACAGAGTATGAAAGTACTCTGGAAAAATTCTGGGTGTGGAAAAATATCTGAGTCAGTGGAAGTGTTTTGAGTATATGGATGGAAGAAGTGAGAGTGACACGCGTTTGTCACTTTGCAAGGTTTCCCACTCTTGGGAATGTAGCTATGTGTGTCAGGTTTATTCTTTAGTTGGTCTCTGTGCTCCCTACTGATAGAAATTAATTTTTATTAGTTTTCTTTGAATCCCTGGCACTAAACGATGTTTTGGGGGTGTTAATGAATCATATAATCAAATAACCTAGAACATTTCATCTTCATCCAGTGATGGCAAAGACCATCTCTATTGTATCCACTACAATCTGAAGTATAGTGAACCCATAATGAATATCTGCCACATTCTTCAGATATGAATAGCTGGACGGTTTCAAGGGAAAAAAATGAATGAAAGCAGTTATCCTCTGTGGTTACACACCATGGAAACCATCTCTATAATGTGTATATAGGAGAGAGGAAGTATTTTGTTTTATTAACAAAAGGATTATTTCATTAACAGTTGTAGCAGTTACTCTTAACTATTGCTGTGAAAGAGCACTCAAAGTCAATCAACTTAAGGGAGAAAGAGATTTATTTAGCTTACAGTTCCAGAGGGGCGGTGCAGTCTTTCATGACGGAGGCAGCATAACTGGCTGGCCCACTCTGGAGACAGGTTAAGTCACTGCACACATCTTTGAGACTGAGAGCTACCAGTCATCTAAATAGCAAATAACACATTTTGTATTGTGCTGCAAAGACAGACTTCCCCTGGAAAGGCCCACCCCTTGTGACAGCCTTCCTCCAGCAAGTCTCCACCTCTCAAGGTGCTATGACCTCGCCAAACACGAGACTGTGGGGAACACATTTCAAACCGTGACAACAGTCAACTTGCTCTCAAAGCCAAAATGCTAGTAATACTAAACCTAGTGTCTATGGGAATCTTAAATTGGGCATACAAAAAAAGTGAAAATTAAAATTCATCAAAGAGAAACCTTATGGCATATTTGCCTTAAATAGAGGAGCCTCCAATTTATTGTGATGGAGACAGTTCCTTGTCGAAGTACACATTTACATTTCTGTACCGGCTACTAGTTACTCTTCTCTGTTCCTGTGAGATACTACTCAAAGCCAAGCAACTTAAAGGAAGAAAGGAAGATTTACTCAGGTTATAGTTCTAGAGGGGAGAAACAGAACATTATGGTAGAAAAGGCATGGCTTGTGGGCAGAAGTTGGAGGTGATCTAAGTCACATTCACTATGGAAGTTAAGACCTGCTGCTTGCAAGCTCAAGAGCAAATTCATTCACACTCAAGCAGAGTGCAAGCTAACCACTCTCAAAGCCCATCCCCTATAACTGCCTTCCTCCAGTAAGGCTCCACTTCCTAAAGGTTCCATGACTTCCCGAAACTAAAGATTCAAACACATGAGCCTCATATTTCAAACCATGAGAACCTCATTTACCTACAGAAATATCATCTATGGCACAGAACATGCAAAAGGTGAAAAATACCAAAGAATTTGAACCACTGCATCTGAATCTAAACCAATACCTTACAGAGACCCAGATACTCTGTGCACTTCAGAAGAGCACATGAATCAAAATGAAACAAACAAACAAACAAATAAACATTGTTCTATAGAAAAGAATTAGGAGAGCTCCTATCATTGGATTGTGTTATGCAAATATTTTAAGAAGTCAATGCCATTCCAAAGAAGTGTCATTTGAAGACATATGGGTGGGACTGGAAATCATGTCAAATGAGTAAGGCTGGCACAGAAAGATAAGTGAAAGATAAGTACTGTATGCTCTCACTTACATGTGAAGTATAAAAAGGCTGATTTCATAAAAGTTGAGAGTAGAGAATAGAATAATAATTATCAGTCACAATAAAAGGAAGAGAAAGAAGGGAAAAAGCTGATCAATAGTAAGTTATAGTTAGATAGGAAAACTTGCTAAAGGAGTAAAAAGTTCTGATTTAAATAGTTTGTAGTGAATACTTGTACTGAAAAATCTCATTGTGCCCACAGATATATACATTTTTATGTTTTTATGTACCAATTAAAAATAAATTCAATTTTAAAAAGAATAATAATAGTAATAGAGGGAACAGTGACTGAAAAAAGTTTTATTGTTCAAACTTTTCCACCTCATTTTACAAATTGGGTTTAAAATAACCTCATGCCAGCAAGAAATCAGTACTCTACTGAGGTAAACACACATATAAGTTGTTATGACTGTGTTGCGGTGTCAACGTGATCATTACAGACTGTTTGGGATGCAGCTGTGGAAGGTTAACAGCTGAAAGAGCCTCTGAACAAATTTGCAGATACTTGATTGCTGTGGAGAACACAGCCCAGAGTGGGTGGTGCTTTCCAGTGGTGGATCAGATAATGGGAAGTGCCAGGAGGAGGGACTTGCTCTTTCCTTATCTTGTGTCTGTTTGCTTTGGAGTCCCACTCTGTGAGCACCGTGCACTTTTAGAGCATCATGGCCTTCTTTGTTACTGCTGCTGCCGCCTCCATCTTTGGCTGACTCGGAGCTGCTTCTTTTCCACCAGATTTTTGCTGTTCCCGCTGCTGTTGGAGCCTGGCCTCTAGACCTTGCTGCTGTTCACTGTTCATCACTGAAGTCAGAGCCCAGCGTCTTTGACCCTCCAGAGAAGTATGGGTTTGAGACCTTCTTGGGATCTTTCGGCTTTGTGGAACATTCCAGTCAAGAACGAAGCAGCTACGAGTGACTACTTTGAAGGACACTATTTTTTATTGCAAGCTATTTTAATAAATTTATTTATATATATATTACATTCTATAGATTTTGTTTGTTCAGAGAATCATGAATAATACATAAGTTTAGTATTGGGCATTTACAATATAATTTCCATCAATTCAGTTTAATGAATATTTGGGAATCTGTTTATGTATTCTGCGGTAGGAGTCAAGGAAGATTATTTAGGGTTATCCTAAATAATAATTTCAAGAAGTAACTAAGCTAAACATTCAGAACTCCAGAAACAAGAAACCTTCCCATGAGTCTTTGGGTCAAGTTGTCTTAGAAGGTTTCACCCTAAGCTTCCTTCTCTTTCCAACTCAACCCAGGACAAGTCAAAAGAGCATCAGCCTCCACTTAACAAACTCATAGGGAATGCCACTCCCTCTCCACCTTTCCCTTCAAACAATAAGTTATTTGCCTTCTTCATATACCATGTCTTTACCTAAAATCACCTTTATGAGTAGTGCCCTGGTCAATCTACAGTTGCAATCTCTAAGCCCAACACTTGTTCTCTCCCCCTCACCCCTTTCTCTCTCCTTAGCACTAATCATCATGTTTTATTTAGCTATCTGGTTTATTGCAAGCAGAATATGAAGTTATTGAGAATAATAATTTTTAATCTATACTTTTTGATACTGTATCGTCATTGCTAAATGATATATAACACATAGCAGTTTTCAACATAATTTGTTAAAGTAATGAATTTCAGTGAGTCTCTATATTGTTGCTGAGACAGTGGTAGATGCTGGAGAACAATCAGCCTGATAAGGCTTCATTCCCAGCTCTTCTTGATACATCTCTGGTGGGTTTTTTTTGTACCTACTATGCAGATTATGAGAAGTCTCTAAAACCTTAATTGAAATTACACTTACAGTTTGAAGTAACATTGACATATTCAAGCACACTTAAAATCAGCAAATGCAACACTTATGACTTCTTTAAAATGTATGTAAAAATTAATCAAAGTTCAGAAATGTACAATGCACATTAAAATTCCTCATACTAAACATTAGTTGAGAATAAGTATTCAACAAAAATTAAACAAATGTATTACAGAATTAAAGATATTCCTTCTTAAATTGATCCATCAAAGAGAAACCAACTACAGTCAAACTACCCTTAAAACAATGTGGCCAATGGTCAAGGACAAATGTTTCAGAAATGATCATGTTATAGTCAGAGAAATGTTGATAACCTTAAAATGTAAAAGAAATTTGGGGAAGGAAATTAAGGGAACCAGAGGGTTTCAAAAATGGTTTTAAAATCTCCTCAGGTAAACACAGGGAGGCGAGGTTACTTTAGGAACATAAGAGGAAACAAAGTATGCAGGAAGTTTTAAAATGTGACTTTGGAAAATTCACTCAGAAGAAACTGATTTTCAGGCCATACCAAAAACTTTGAGTGGAACAACTGGAACATTCTATTTCTCCTATACTTCCAGCCTTTGATAGTCTTTATTTCCAGTATATGCATCTGACAAATAAATCACAAAAATTACAGAAAAGAAATTAATATATATCAGCACCAAAACAGGGAGTAGAAGTTTCAAGATTTCCATTTATAAACTTTACTCAAGGATAAGCACTGAAGATACATGCTTTAGTAGAAAATACAGACAAAGGCAAATTCTGTCACCTTATTTTTGTCCAAACAAAGGAAATCTACTAAATGATAAATCAGTGACCATGTATGTGAAGGGGAAAGAAGCCCCACTTTCCAAAATGTCGCTCATGTTTATCTCTGATTTGGAGACTTAAGGATCAGATATATAATCTTTTTTAAGTCTATCTGGAAAAGTTTCTTTGCTTTGCGAAATTAATGTTTGGGTGATAAAAAAAATAAATCAACCAACTAAATTTTGTTCTTTTGACAGGAAAGAAATGAAAGCAGAGACCCTCATCTTTGGCATTTGTGAAAATGAAGAGATTGCGATCTTACATTTATAATGTAGAATCTGTAAAGGTTCCACCTATTCTCCTGCTCCGTGGATTGACTATATGCAGCAATTATTTTCCAAGAACAGAGTCAGGAAGCAAAAAGGGGAGACAGGAAAGAAGGTGCTGCATTTAAAACAGGTTTTTTAGACAGGGAAAATCGTTTGCAGGCTCTAAACCGAAAAGACTCAAAAAAAAAAAAAAAAAAAAAACAGACCACATGACAGGAAAGAAAACAGAGAGAATATTAAATGTCATTGCAAGTGACAACAGCCACAAGGCTCCCAAGAGCATCAGCAGGGTAAACAGGGCTTCTCCCTGCCCATCTTCCTACTCCCTGCATTAATTAACGTTGATCCTCCCTGAAACAAGAAGCAGATGCTGTCTGGTGCCCCTGATGTACTCCGGGGGACAATCTCAGATGAGAACCCTCAGTCTTCCCCATAAACCTGATTTTTACCATTCTTAATCCTAGAAAGACTGCCTTTCAACTTTCATGTACTTGTATGCCCAGCTGAAAAACAAACATAAATTCTCACAAGAAAAGTGAGACTACTGGCTTGGTTCAGACCACTTCTGAACAGTTGGGGTGTTTATAGTTGCAAAAGACCTGCTTGCACATTGACAGCACTCTTGGCTGCATGGCTATTGTCTATGGTGATATTAGCACTTTTAAGGATGCAAAACTGGACAATTACATAAAGATACCTCCCAAAAGCCATGGCGAAACAACTTCATGAACTTTTGCTCTTCTTTCTCATTTCAAATAACCTTAAAATGCTGACCCCACACTTTCCTTTGTTCTCTTCTCCCTGGTCCTCTGATCTCTTGGCTATCCACCTTGCACCTTATACTAGGATGGTCTCATTGTAATGACCCACTTCTGCAATTTACCAACTCAGCCTATCTCATTTAACTACCATTTATTTTGGACCCTCTCAGATTTGATATTGCCAAGCTTTTAGATTAAGGATAGTTTCAGTGGACCAACCCAGACTAAGATTTTTCTTCAGTCAGGGAAGGGTGATCAAATTCTGCATGTTGGATGCTGTATATTTTTTGGGGGGAGGTTGCAAGACTGTGAATATGTTCATGTGCTTATACATGCATATGTTCAGAGGCCAATATTCTTTCTCCATCACTTGCTACCTTTTTTTTTTTTGAGGCGGGTCAGTCTCTCACTGAACAGATAGTTGGATGGATTTGGTTAGGGTGGATAGAAGCTAAACTGTATTCTCCTGTCTGTATTTCCAACTCCATCACTACTGCTCACTGCTACACCCAGCTTTATGTAGGAGACAAGAGTTTAAACTCAGAGCTTCATACTTATGTGGCAGGCATTTTACCCACAGAGCTACATCCTTAGCACATGGTATATAATTTATATTTATATATTTAAATATTCTTGTGATTATCCACAAAACCCCTCAGACATAATCTTTCATCCATGGAGAATCCACTGTAGTCCTCTCCAACATAACTCATGTGCTAATCTTGTGATTTGTTTCCATCACATAACTATGAAGTCATGCAATGTACTTATTTACCTTCATTTTTCTCTGTCTTAGTGTATTTGTCTCTAAGATTGAAATAGGCTTCTAATCCCATGATCAGATCTTGACAGTACTAATAACTGCCCATCAATTCCAACTTTAATAGCCTTCTTATCCCTTTTCCTGTTCAAGTCTGAGCCTCCACTTTTGTACCAGATCCTATGTCCCATGTGAGCTTCCTGTCATATTTATCTCTGTCCCTACATCCTCCATCTTCCCCTGTCTTTCATATGACTTGTCAGTAGTTATATGCCACAGTACTTCCCATTCATGAAGTAAACTACTCATTTATGCATCCCCAAATCACTTTATAATGTCTGTCCCTGTCACATTATATTCCATCTATTTTACTTTATGTTTCTCCATGTTTCTATTCTACTCTGGAGAAAGAAATGCTCTGTTCGCTTGTTTGTAATCTGCCTATGTCTTCCTTAGAATGTAAACTTCCCTTACCTCCCTTTGTTCCATTAAATATACCTATCACCTGACCTGGAGTCTAGATAAGCAACCATTTGAAACTCAAAATATCCTAATAAATATCTCCATAGTGACAAGAAGGAAAAGTGATTGCCTACTGCAGCTCTTCTAGCATCTTTAGAGGTCTTGATCAAAATCAATTCTTTTCCTTTTAGTTGCCTTTTGCAAAGAATAGTCAACAAAGAAGCTATCTTTCGAAATTTGTAGTCCTTCTAAGCATGAGCCACAATGTATTTCTTTCTTTTTCCTCACAATTCATACTGTCAATTTTCTCCTATTTTACTATACTTCTAAAACCCATATTTACATTATGAGTTAGTCTTGGTCCATTGGGGTTGTTAAAGCAAAATGCTATAGGGAAGATTGTTTATAAACAACAAAAGCTTATTGCTCACAGTTGTGGAGACTTGGTATTCCAAGATGAACACTGCAGAAGATTTAGTGTTTGGTTTGTGTTTGGCTACTTTTCTTGAATCCTCCCATGGTAGGAGCCTTCTGAGGTGTCCTCTGTAGAAACTAATCCCATTCATCAAGATTGCCAAGACCTAGTCACATCCCAAAGTTCCAAACACCAATGCCATCACACTGAGCATAAACTAATGTATGAATTTTAGGAAGGTATAAACATTTTTGTTTCAGTTAGAGTCACATGATCATATATCCTTAAGATCAGAAATCATCACAACCAAGTTCTCAACAATGGAAAGCTAACTTCTCCAAGTATATAGCAGTAGTTCACAGACTCCTTGAATATTTCAGATTCAGTATTTGTGTCAATATGTCGCTACATTATAGCTCTATCATGATGCAATACATGACTACCCTTAATTTTTCTTACTTCCTGAAAAGTATAATAGACATATTCTTTACTAAAGATATTTATTCAGTCACTACTCTTGTAGAGTTAATGCCATCTTCATTGATTGGATGTTTGTTTCAAATGGAAAAGTGACACTTAAATATTTATAGTGTGATTATTTATACTAACTCCAGTCATCTTTAGAAATAGTCCTGTAAAACAACAAGAAAAGTTATGTCGGTAGCCTCCAGACAGCAATATTCAATACTCATTGTTACACTGCATTTAATGTCAAGAATGAATCACTTGGAAACCTGATTAAAACTATAAATAGAAAACTATCTACAATTTTAATCAAAATAATCTTTTTAATACTACCTTATAGCCTTTGAAATAAAAAGGCAGCTAATAAGAAAAAAGCAATCTTGTGAAAATGACTTATTAAAACCAACCCAACATTCTGCATAAAATGATTATTAACCCTAAAACAGTGCTACTTTTGTTGTTGTTACTGCTGCTGCTATTGTTGCTGCTGCTGATGCCGCTTCTAATGTGTTTAAAGTATGACTGTGTGAGATTGAGAATGGCACATTACCCTCCATCTCCCTCAGACTATATCAACTTGGTGTGACACCAAATGTAATACAACCAATACATATTTCTCTACATGTCTATGTTCAAAAGTTCATGATATAGACCCAAAGTACACTTTTTAATTGTTTATTTTCTTTTTCTTTCTGCTTCTTTCTATCTTTCCTCTCTCCCATCTCCCTCCCTTCCCTTCACCAATCCATCCCACTCCCTCCCACCCTCTTTTCTCTCTGTTTCTGACGGCCCCAGAGTTCCCTCTGGTTTGTCTACTTTTGTAGGGGTCCAAGCCTCTTGTGGCATACAAAACTGCTTCTCTTCAAGCCACCTCACTAATAGGAGCATTTCCCTTCATTCATCCAACTTTAGTCGCAAGATTTCCACTGTGTGTTCTTATCTCTCTTGACTTCCTCTATAGTTTATGGGGACATGTTGGTTATTTTCAGTTATTATGCAGGTCTGGTCAAGACAAGTCTCACTTCAGCGAGTTCCTGGATGAAGTAGTACTGCCTTGAATGGAATGTCTTGCCCAAAGGTGAACCTTCCCATCTTCAGGTTATTACAAACACACCACCCCCTCTTATTTGAGATTCCCTAAGCCTTAGGATGGGAGAAATGAGGTTGGCTTGATTCTGGGTGAACCTTGCTAGGTCACTGGTACTCTGCATTATGTCTAGCTGTTGCTGTCCATGTTACTGCACTTTTACTGCCCTAGGTTTCATTCTGTCAGGGTGTTGAGATCCTCTATTTCTGTTGTAGAAGATTTCTAAGCTGAATGTTAAGTGTTCTTCAAATCTATGGGCATAATAGCAACTATTTACAGAGCAGTTTGTTGTACAGTCTTCCTACCTATAGGTTTATTGGTTGTTTTTCTCTGTTGCCCTATTTCCTTCCCTTTTTTAGGTTCTTGTTCTAGTTAACAGTAACAGGAATCTCTTCCATTCTGACAAGTGGGTCTTGAGTTCAACCAGAAAACTTTTGGTTGTTTCATAAGTACTCAAGTCACTATTATACTGGTGATCATCTGTTGCCATGATTTTTATTGCAACTTGAAGATCTCATGAGTTGATGGGGCTTATGATTATTTCTCTCCCCCAGTAGCTTCTACAGTATGCCTTGGTACTGTATAAGCTATCCAACAAGAAGTTCTAAGACCAGTTCTCGTTGATGGATTTTGCCCATATTCTGTGATCCATATGTGTTGCATCTTCATTAATAGGGTCTGACTGACAGTTTTTTGGAAAGCAACCAAGAGCAATTACAAAAGCCTATAATGTTTGGAGAGGTCTTTGCAGGATTATAGGAAACTACAGACTGGGGTTGAAGTGCACTAAATTTAAATCATAGGTCAGTGGAGTAGAAAACCACATAATATTAGAGATGTACTCATATTCCTGTTAAGGGACTTTTCCTGAAGAGATGCAAATCAATTGTGGGCTGGACAGATGGATCAGGGGTTAAGACTCTTCTTCAAACACAGAGGGACCTCAATTCAGATCCCAGGTCCCACATAAAAAACACTAGGCGGATATTACCTTTGAATATGTCACTAAGTAGGTTTGGAACTAGGATCCCCTTATTAGGGAGTATATATGGCATCTAATTTTCTGTGTCTGGGATACTTCACTCAATATAATTGTTTCTAATTCCATCCATTTCCTGGCAAATTTCATTAATTCATCTTTTTTGATGGCTGAGTAGTATTCCATTGTATAAATGTATCACATTTTCATTACCCATTCATCAACAATTGGGCATTTGAGTCGATTCTATTGTAAATAGTGCTGCAAACATGGTTGTGTTTGTATCACTGTAGTGAATTTTTCCTGTATGAGGGATTATTCTCAAAAGTGGAATAGCAAGGTCATGTGGGATTTTAATCTTTAACTTTTTTAGGAATTTCCAGATGGCTTTCCAGAGTGATTATATAAGCCTGCATTCCCACCAGCAGTGTATAAGAGTTCCCTTCTCTCCACATCCTCTCCAGCATTTGGTGGTGTTTGTATTATGGATTTTTGCCATCTTGACTGGGATGAGATGATATCTCAGGGTAGTTTTGATTTGCATTTCCCTAATGGCTAGCTATGGAGAGCATTTTTTAAGATATTTGTTAGACATTTCAATTTTAAAGGTAAATCTTTAATACCCACTGTAATCATAAAGGATTATAACAGGAGGGAAGAGGAACAAGGACCTCAGAAGAAAGGAGATAGGGGAACAAGCTTCAGTAGAGAAAATAGGCCACGGTCGTGTATTGTATGTAAGTAGCCAGACATCTGTGCAGTTCACTCTCACTTCCCTTCCTGGTCACTCGATACAGAACAGGTTTGATCTCACCAATCAGAGGTTATAGGCACTGGCAGATGGACAGTAACCATCTCTTCTTATATTAAGATCTTTATTTAAAAAGTCCTTTATCCTTGGTTAGGAGATGACCTTTGATACCAATCTGGATGCAGCCAAGGGTGGTGCAGGAAAAGCAAAACTGAAAACAACAAACCATAATTCATAACACCAAAGACCTTATTATTCACCTGAAACCAGGCCAGCCAAATCTCTCTCTATCATAAAGCTCAAGGAACCTGGCAGAAGAGGGGGCAGCAAGATTATAAGAGTCTAAAGATGGAGAGGACCAACAATATGCAAGATACTCCACACAATTGAGGTTGCAGTAGCCAGGATTGGACTTTGTCTGACCTGCACAACTGCTGACATGTCAATAATCTCCCCAAATCTAGGACAGATCAAAGGGGAGAAGGCTTCAAGTAGTAGGATCCTTAAAGGCAAGGGATTAAACAGTCGTAATAGAGTTCCCATGCTAATAGGGAGTCCAAGAAGGAGCCCCTGGTTATGCCACTGAGTCCTGAACCCTCATTAGAGTGGAGGACTCAGAGGGAGGTTCTGGAACCCACATAAACAGGTGCTGCAGGGATGGGAGGGAGGAAGGGGGAGGCACCTGGAGAGAGGGAGTGGAGTGAAAGGAAGGAGGGAGAGTGTAATAGGGGAGAAGGGAGGGAGTGGAGGGAGAGGAATCTATTGAGCTTGTGTGATTAGTTTAATTATTTATAATAAATCAAAAAAAAAAAAGAAAAAAAGAAGCTAAGAAAAAACTAGGCAGAAAGTGAGACAGCCTGTATTTCTGGCCCTGCTGGGTGGGGTCTGTAAAATCCCAGGGGGAAACAAAAAGGAGGTAGAAGCAATCTAGAATGATTCTCCAAAATCACCCTTGGTTCTTTGGGGGGGGGGGCAGGGTTTGGCTCCTCGCTGCGAGAAGGAGAGAGATGAGCACGCTGCCTGCCCCTCCACCTCCCAGGTCCTGGGAGACAATCAGGCATGGCAGGGAGTTAAGTCAAACCATGAACTCACTTTATTGTATGCAGCCCAGCAGTTTATAAAAGCAAAAACCATGAGGCATGAAATGGGCAGCCAATCATATTAAAGTTCAGCAGAGCACGCAGGCTTCACGGGCTAGAGTCAGCATTACGGAACTCTTAAGAACCAATCAGCGGGGCTGGAGAGGTGGCTCAGGGGTTAAGCCTCTGCCTTGCAGGCGGAAGGTCCTGAGTTCGGATCCCAGATCCCAGGGGGAAGAAGGGGCGGCCTGCGCTTCTGGTCCTGGTAAAGCGGAGCCTGTGAATCCTGGAGCAGAGTAAACAAGGAGGTGGAGGCGTCCATGGTGGTTCCCGAATTCGTCCGTGGTTCTACACACACACAGGCACACACGCGCGCGCATACACGCGTGCACAGTTGAATAAATAATAATTAAAAAAAAGAAAAGCGGGCCGGGGTGGGGGGCGGGGCTGGGAGGGGCTCGCTCTCACCTGGGCGCTGGTCGGGGTTCGGTGCGGAGGGGGGGCTGGGGGCAAAGCCGGGTGAGGTTCGCTTCAATAGCACAAGCTCGACCATGTTCATAGCAGCACTGTTTACAATAGCAAAGTCATGGAATCAACCTAAATGTCCAACAGTTGACGAGTGGATAAGGAAACTGTGGTACATCTATACAATGGAGTACTACTCAGCCATCAAAAATGATGAATTACTGGAATTTGCTGGGAAATGGATGTCATTAGAAACAATTATATTAAGTGAAGTATCCCAAACCCAGAAAATTAAGCGCCGTATGTACTCCTCAATAGGTGGCTCCTAGTACCAAACTCATCCAGCCCACATTGAGACACTTAAAAGTAAACCTATGTAACACAGTAATTGCAAGGATTAGGAACAAGAGAGATGGGGTAGGAGGGCCAAACCAGAAACAAGGAGAGAGGGGACCATGTTACAGCAGAGAAAATAGGCCTCCATCAAGGTCTGCAAGTAAGTAATGAGAAACCAGGTTAAGTTCACAGACGTTCTTTCCTGATTTCACCAGAAGGGGGGGCAGAGAGTCTAGCAGATAAAAAGTAATCATTTTGCAAATGGGTGATGGACCCCTCCCTCACTGAGGTTTCCTACTCTTATTACATATACCCTTGAATGTGCTATTATAACAAGACTCCAGTTTAACAGCTTTTGTCTCTGGCCAGGGGGTGACATACAGTGCCCAGCAGAATGGAGTGAAGGGCATTGCAGGAGCAGCAAAACTGCAAAAGAAAATCAACCAACCACAATCCAGAACTTCAGAGACTCTATATCAATCACCCAGAACTAGGCCAGCCTAATCTCTCCCCATCCTGGAGCTCAGGGACATTTGCGGAAGAGGGGGTGGTAAGATTGTAAGAGCAAAAGGATGGGAGGAGCAATGATTTGCAATATTCTCAACAATATTTGGGGCCAAAGCAATCATAATGGGACTTTGCATGCCCTGCGCAATGTCCAATGTACTGTTGCCCTCATAAAGTCTAGCATCTGTTAAGGGCACCGAGACCCCTGGAGGCAAGGGATTGACAGCCATAGTAGTGATCCTATGCTTAAGGGGAACAAGAGAAAGGGCCTATGGAAATGCCACTGGGTCCTTTTATGTCATTGGAGAGGAGGACCCAGTGGAGAGTTAGGCGTACACAATAAAGGACTCTCTGGGAATTGGGGGGGAGGCACTGGGGGATGGGGAGGGAGAGGAGGGAGAGGAGGAGGTTCGGGGGGAGGAGGGGGAAGGGAGGGAACTGGTAAAAAAATTTTAAAATGTATAATTAAATTTTTAATAAAAAAAAAGAATCAATGAAAAAAAAAAAGAAAAGCATAAAAAAAAGAACCAATCAGGATTCCCTATGATGCAAACAGGGTTACACCCCACACACTAGCTCCCAGCACCTTCTTAGGTCCCATGTGCTCGGCTAAGCCTTGTTTACTTCCTTCCAGCACCATCTTGCCTGGGCCAGCCCAACAGTCCTCCACAGAAATACATGGTGTTCTTTAATATGTGAGCTCCCACACTAGGGCACACACACACACACACACACACACGTGAATTTGAAAAAAGTAAACATCCATTCACCCCATATAAAGAAGGCATTGAGAAGCCAAAGAAAGGATTCTACTGAAGACTAACTTGTTGAAACAATTAGTTATTAGAGATAATCTGTTGTGCCCAGATTTCTAGATCCCAAAAGACCAATGGAGGTGACACCACTACAAACACACGAGAGTCTTTATTCAAAGCTCAAGCCAGGCTCTTCCTGTCACTGACACAGTAGATCAGGAGAAAGCCCCAGTCTTTGTTTTACAAGGACTTTTATAGGTTATTTCTATAGGAGGAGGGGCTTTTTAACCCAGCAGATACACGATTGGGTGAATTGAAGCAAAAGCCATGTTGGCATGAGGGGACCAGTCAGCTCCAATCACTACAGTTTTTGAGTACCCCATAAGCAGTTTATGGTACCCCCTACATTACTCATGGCCCTTGGAATTCCTTGACCAGTTAGTGACTGGCTTCTGATTGGATAGTTCCACCTGCTCTGACCACAATTCTTACAAATTATCATATTAATTCTATCCTCGATACAGTTGGTGAGGCGGTTGATTATGCAAGGAACAAATGTTACTGCAAAGGCTGCTCTTCCAGTTTAGGGAGGCTCCTGGAACATTAAGTATTTCCTAATTTGGAGCTGACTGGTCATGGTTATAGTCACATATACAAATTGTGTCAAACAGTCTATGTCTAGCATGTCCGGTTTTTCATAGGGAGGACAACTGAATAAGTACAAAATGGAGACAAATATGTTCAGGTCCCACAAATCAAAGTTAAGCACACAATTGGGAAGCTCCCTGGGCAACCTATAGGCAGCTTCACTACTAAAGTGCCCCATTCCAGGCAATCGTTTACCTCTTGCATAACCTAAAGAGGGAAGAGGCCTCATAAGTGAAAGTTTGTGAAGCATATGATCCCCCTAAGTACCAGGAGTCTAGTGAGTCCTGAGATACTGAGCCTTCCCTGCACTCTTTAAGGGAATATTAAACGTTTCATATATTAAATGGTTTCAATGTCATGAGTTTCCTATGTGGGTCATTCAAAATGTCATGTAATAGTTGAGCACAGGTGTCAACTTGGCAGTTGAGGGTTTGAGCTCTGGGCACATTTGTAGAGAATTAGTGGTTGAGTTAAGCCCAGAGCAAACCAGAGCAAAAATTGTGTAGCTGTTGGGGAAGGCCCAGCCCATGGTGAGTGGGACTAGACCCTGGAATAAAATACAGGGAGCTGGTTTAGAAAGTTGGCGTCATTGTGTATACTTGGCCAGACATGCTGGTCTGGAAAGTAAGAATCGCCCTCTCTCAGCCATTATGTAGAGAGATGGTGTGGCCAGTTCCTTAGGACCTGGTGCTGGTGTGTGCTCACCTGCAACAACTGTTACAGTTACAAGCAACTGTAAACAGGAATCATAAGAGAAAATAAATGCCTCATTCTCTTAAGCCATTCGATGGTGATTTATCAGCAACCATGCAGGCTAACTGCCATATGGCAGCAGCAATATCCATCATGGAGAAAACAGTTATATAATCCCATTTAATGTTGAAGCTGAAAAGATGCGGAACAATTGTTCACTGTGCCTTTTTATCTGATGTAAATAGCACAAAAATTCAAGTTCAGATATTAATATTTTCCAAAGGCTTCAAGTAAGAAACATTAAGTATTTTAATAAACAATGATCATGGAAAGAGAGCTGGGAATAATAGTTGTCCATATATTAATAACTTCAGTTGCCAAACATCTGATATGTTGTTTATAATGTTCCAGGAAACCATCCTTCATCTCTAAACAGGAACTATGCACTTTCTAGTTCTACTTGTTGACTCAGGTTGTTCCCAGCTTCTAAAACACCTCAATTTCAGCCAAAATATATTAAGACTGTCAGTTTTAATCACTGTTGTCTAGAGGAACAAAACAAGTAGGATGGATATATATTGCAAAAGAGATTTTTAGACTGTCTTACATACCACAGGGTTGATATTCCAACAATAGTTACTGGAAAGGTGGAAATCCCAGTTCATGAGTCTGGATACCTCCCAACCTACTGTTGAAAGATTGGAGAATTACTGGAGAAAAGTTGATCTTCAGTATTCACTGGAAAGTCAAAAAACTGGTTCATTCCAAAACTGGAATTGCAAGTGGGCAATCAACACTCAAATGATATTTTTCATGGGATCTGAGAATCTATACTCAGATCTTTTTGCTTACTTGAAAAGCCCTTTAACCATTGAATCATCTCCCCAGCCCTTACATGATAGTCCTACTTTTAGTTTTCAGAAGCCTCCATACTGACATCCATAATGGCTTCTGTACCAGTTTGCATTTTCACTGACAGTATATGAAGATTTTGCTTTCTCTACCTGCTAACTAAAATCTGTTGTTTCAACTGCTCATGTGTTGGATCTGTGCATTTGGGGTTAAATCATCACTAGATTTTATTTTATCACTGTATTTCTTCAATAGATGTTTTTGCAGTGAGCAAGTTGAGACTAGATTGCAGTAGAACTGAGGTATTGTTTCTTCTCTTTGTACTAGAGATATAACTTAGCAGATATACCTTCAGTCAACTTGCTCAGACACTAGGAACATCTCCCCTACAAGAATAATACGTTAACTACAGAAACAAACCCAACTGATGGATGGTAATAAGCAAAAATAATTATCCCTTGATTCCAATAACTTTGAGAGAATAAAGGAACAAGAGTAGTATAGTATCAGTTGGGATTTTTAATTGCTAAGGGTAAGAATGGAAAGAAAATAAGTGTACCAAGAATAGGAATTAGAATGACAGCAACAGAGAAACAGGTAAGGGAAAAGAGCATAAAGGTAACAGGACTGTTATGGTAAATGAAGCTTAAAATTATAAAAGTTTGAATGATTAATAATTAACTACATAGAGGAAAAGATAGCAAGAGAAAAAGAGACAATGAAGCATGAAGTTTGAGTAAGAAAGTTTTGGTTTGCTGGTAAGAGAAATAACAGAGGGAACATAATAGAATAGGTACAAAACAGGAACATAATTCCTAATGAAGGAAAAAAACTAAAATCAAACAAATATTTAAGTACGAATGAAATGTTTTTTAATCAGAGTAAAATAAAATTATTACACAATCAGCCAAAATCCCTTTCAGAAACTTTCTCTCATATCCCTGAGTTTTCTTACAGCTTGTAGTCAACTAGTGTAAGAGGCACCCTGACTGTGTCTTCTTCTGTTTTTTAGTTGCTATGAGGAGCCACCACATTAATTTGTAGTAGAAGATCCAGTTTATATTCCCAACTGAAGCCTATAAGGATTCTTTATCATATGCATCCTGCCAGAATTTATTATTTATTTTATTAACAATAAGTATTCCAACTAGAGTGAGATAGAATCCTAGTGTTGCTTTAATTTATATTTCCCTGATGAGTAAGGAAGTTTCACATCTTTTCATACATTTATTAGTCATTTGCATTTCTTTTGAGAGCTATTAGATGCTTTGAAACCCAATACTTTTATTGTATGGAAACATTCTTAGATATTTTCAGGGTTACATTCAAAGTCAACAACATACGGCCAAAAACCAGGTCACTTATGAACTATATCATCTTCAGATGACTTTTATTATACAATAACTTACTTATGATAGAACAAGTAACTGCCATGGATATTATCCTTTCAGAAATTACAATCCAAGACAGATGAATCACAGTACATATTTAGGAAATCCAGAGAATTATTATATCAATATGTAGCTCTAATGGTTGAATAAATTCATAGTAGGTAGGTAACTGTTTTGCAATTTCTTCAGCTTTTGGTACTACTGTTCTACAGTAAGAAAAGTCAAAAGACAATGATGTATTTTTTGGTTAGCTAAATAAGCATAAACTTTCAAGTTGTGCTTAAGAATTTATCATGAACCGGAAGTTGCAATCTCTCCAACTTGTTTGCTATTCAGGAATGAAATACAGAGATGAGGCAGGATAATTGGAGTTTCCTATGTAGAATGTTATTTTTGACCTAGAACTACCCACACATCCTAATAATATAAATGGAAAGAAGTAAACACTACTAGGTATGTTCCACAGAGTAGCAAGTAGGTAACAGGTCTAAGTTCATAACTTTACTTATTATTTATTATTTGCCTGGTAAGTAGGCAATAAATCTGGAATTAAAAATTTGCTGAATTATTTGTTAGTATTTGCCTATTGCTCCTCACAGCTTGTTAAATATCCAGGCTATGTCAAGACCTGAATGTAGTTGGCTTTAACCTCCACTTGAGGAATAATAGAAGTTGCTATTTTTAGTTGTTTGACACTGAGCCCCCTGGACAAACTCAAAGACCGTGGCAGGAGGCCATGCTGGCATTCGTGATAAATCTCTACTCTCTGGGATTTGCTTTCTGAATATAGGTTTTTACTGCTGCTTAGGAGTAATTTAAATCAGTAATGCAAAAATATTCCTACATTTTGGCTGCTCTCGTGTTTTAGCATCAGATTGTCCTGTGTATAAGCAGTTGGAGAAAAGAGAAGAGCAAAATTGGAGCAAAATTTCTAACCCCTGTATTTGAAACAGCAAAGCTTCACTTGCAGACATTTACATTCTCTAGTAGTACACTGTTAATGTTGCCTTTCTGTGATGATCAGTCAGCCACGTCTGTCCCCCAAAAGCCCTGCCAACTTCACTCTGCAACAGTCTAGACATAGTACTAAATCATGGTTTCTGACATGTTTGCCCTAGAACTGTACTTTATGCAATTAATTTCTCTTTCATTTCTAACCAGCATTCATGGCAGAATATGACATATACTGATAGTCTCTTGCTCACCTACAACATAATTAGCAATAAGGAAAACTTAGAAAATAAAATTTCTTTCATCCCCAAAAAATAAAAAAACGAGCAGTTTTATTTTAAAAGAAACAAAAAAAGCAGTCTTTGGTAGAAGACATGGGGAAAAAGTAGAGATAACAAAATGATAATCTATGGATATATAAAGCACACAGGTTATCAAAAATTACACATATTCTTTTTGGAGAAGTTTCACATTGAAAGTCATTGGAGAAGATAGTTTAAAAACAGAAATTTCAGATTTTTAGTATGGTAACTCAATGTATTAAAGATACCAGTTTTCCCTAATTGTCAGAGTGACAGAATCAATGTGGTTCCAAAGAAAATATCAAAACATTTTAATTAAATTCAGCAAGCTCCTTTAAAAATCTGTTTATATCTGAGATTTAGCAGAAGAATATCCATATAACCACCTGACATAGAATTAATCTCTATAATATATAAGGAGTTCAATAACTTAGTAAGACAACTAAAAGAAAAGGAAGCTCACAAATAATCCAATTTTTTATTTTTCTAGCTTTACAAACATAGTGAGTAGTTGTCCCTTTTCCCCTGCTTCCCCCCTTCTTTCCTCTTTTTCTTTCACCCTCTCCTCCCTCCACAAAACCAACCCTTTCCCTTCCACCCTCCTGCCTGTCTGCTTGTGTGGGCCTTGGGGTTCCCTTTGGGTTGTATGCATTAGTATGGGCTCAAGCCTCTGTTGCAGACTACATGGCCCTTCTTTGGGTAGACTCACAGATAGGAGCATTCTCCTTTACCTGTCTACCTCTGGCCTTTAAGGGTCCACCTTCATTTAATTATTTCTTCTGAGATCTTCACTAGTCTTTGAGGGAATGTTGATAAGTCATTCATAGTGCAGGTCTGGTGAGGATAAGTCTCATTTCAATAGTTTCTGGATACAGCAGCATTATCTTGAGTGGACCTCCCCACATTTAGGTTCTTACAATCTTATCACCCACAGCAATGTAAATCAGACTAAACTACAGTAGACAGAGAGAAAACTGACAGGAGTCAGGATTAGAACCCTCAATACTAATCACAAACACCCAATAGTAACCTCCATCTAATTTTGTCTTTAAAAAATAAAGATCTCAGCACCCAAAGAAGACACAGTCTAGTGCAATGGAAGAGCAGTTAAAAGACAACAGCCAACCTGAGTGGAGAGTACTAGTGATCTAAAATGCTCAGCCAGAATCAGGCCAACCAAATCTCTTCCCATCCTAAGGCTCAGGGAATCTTGTGTAAGATAAATAATCCAAATTTACATGGGTAAATGACCAGGGCCCAATGGTACACTCTTGTAATACCAACACCTGGGAAATGGAGAAAGAAGGAACAGGTTTTTAGGGTTATCTATGACTATATAATGAGTTAGAGGTTTGATGCATTAGACCCTGTATCAAAAATTAAATAAATTAAAAGTAAATAAATTAAATGGACAAATGATTTTCTGAAGCTATTTTTCAAAGGAAAGTATATAAATGATGAAAGGTTATTAGAAAAATGTTCAACATCCACAATACAAATCAAAACACAATGAACTATCAGTTTACTCAAGTTAAAATGGCAATTAACAGGGCTGGAGAGATGGCTCAGGAGTTGAAACATGCCTCATGAGCAGAAGGTCCTGAGTTCAGATCCCAGGTCTTATGTGAAAAATGGCAGGCAGAAACGGAGACATCCTGCCCTTCTGGTCCTAGAGGGAATAGCCTGAGAAATCCCCAAAAGTCTGTGAACAAAAAGGAAATAGAAGCAACCTATGATGATTCCCAAAGTCACTCTTGGGGAGTGCCCTCTGATAAAGAAAGAAAGAAGGAAAGAAAAAGAAAGAAAGAAAGAAAGAAAGAAAGAAAGAAAGAAAGAAAGAAAGAAAGAAAGAAAGAAAGAAAGAAAGAAAGAAAGAGGGGGGAGGGAGGGAGGAAGGAAGACAGAGAGGCAGGGAGGGAGGGAGGGAAAGAGGGAGAGAGAGAAAAGAGAGAGAAAGAGAGAGAGAAAAAGAAAGAAAGGAAGGAAGAAAGGGAAGGAGGAAGGGAGGGAAGGAGGGAGGGAGGGAGGAAGGAAGAAAGAAAGGAAGGAAGGGGGAGGGAGGGAGGGAGGGAGGGAGGGAGGGAGGGAGGAAGGAAGGAAGGAAGGAAGGAAGGAAGGAAGGAAGGAAGGAAGGAAGGAAGGAAGGAAGGGAAATATAATTTAAAAATTGGCAATTAATGGAAAGAGAAAGCTAAAAAATGTTGGTTAGGGTTTAGAGGAGGATTCTTACATACTGTTAGTGGTTCTTTAGCAACACAAAAATAGAACAACCACATGATCTAGCCATCTTACTGATGTGTATGTCCAAAAGAAATGACCTGAGAGCAACCTAGATACCTATCAGCCAAGAAATTGAAACTGTCATTTGCAGCAACATGGATAGAGCTAAAGGACATGGTGTTAAATTAAGTGCACTTGTGGAAACTGAAAAATAAATTCATGTAAGATCATGGAGTAATCAAAGAGATTGAAAAGGGAAGTGAGGAGAGGGGAAGGAAAGTGGTTATGTAAGGAGCCCTACAACCTTTTTAAAAGTCTTCATACATTCAATCAATTGGGCAGCTGAACAAGAAGGCACAACTATCTTGTCTCCCATGAAACATGCACATTTTCTGGGCCAAATTATTCTGTGTGTGTGTGTGTGTGTGTGTGTGTGTGTGTGTGTGTGTGTTTGAATGTTTGGAGGGAAGTCAGAGTAGTGACAGTCCTTGCCTTCCACCTTGTTTGACATAGTCCCTTTTGTTATTGATGTTGTTCGTTGCAGCATATATGCATGGCCACTGACCTATGTGCTCTCACGATTCTCCTGTCTCCGTCCCCATACTACCTTGGGAACATTGGAATTACAGACATGTGCTGCCCACATGGCTTACATCACTTCAGAGGATTAGAACTCAGATCTTCATGCTCGCATGGCAAGTGCTTTATTGTAAGCCATCTCCCAGTCAGACTCAGCTCATTATTTCTTCTCAAAATGTTATAATGATCTGAGCTCCACTGATAACAGGTCAGTGACTGACTTTAGCTTTTAAAAATGAGTAGACATTTCAGGTTACATCCACATGATAGGCTGGGGTAAGATACACCATCATCTGATCAGAAACACTAACAAATGATTGGTAGAATAGAACAAGCACTTACATGCATGATTCAAAGAAATAATCATATAAAGGCTGCCCCCTCTCCAATAATTAAGCAGGTTGGGCAATATGCTCAATTAGCAATAGGATTAATGCCCAGATCTAAGTGAGTTTTCTATCCTCCTTAGTAAAGTCTTCTGACTCCAGGTTTGTATGCAAATCCCACATCCCCATAGATTAAGGTACATTCTCTTGCCAATCTGACCCAGTGCTGAGTTTGAAGTATGCATACAGCCACAGCTAGGCCAGTTGTGTGCCCACAAGTTGGGTGGTCCGGGAGGGCCTCTTGGCTACCACAAGTACTGGCATAGCAAGTAGATCCTGCCACATTCTCCTAGGATGACTGAAAATTGAAAACCAGACTCGTTTTCATCTCAGAAACACAATATGGAAAAATATCATTTACCTCAGAAAACATAAAAGAGTTTAGATTACTTTGTCAGGAATACTTATTTCACAACTGACAGATTAATTCTTCATACATGCCTACATCTAGGTGTAAATTTTAGGAATCTTATTTGGAAAGAAATGATACCCAGAGAGGTTAAAAAAAATTCCCTGCCTCAGAAATTGATGTAGGAATAAGATATGGTTCATTTTAAAGGTGACCCCTTTTGCAGTATATTGATTTTCAATGCAAAACTTGTGTGTGTGTTGTGCTGGGGATACTTTCAGCTGCAAGTGACAGAAAGCCCAATTCAAAGTGACATAAATGAACAGAGGAACTTTTTAGAAGAAATGACTAAAAAAAAATCTAGGTTTTGTGTATGTGTGTGTATGAGTGTGTGTGCTCTTATGGTTTTTATTGTACTTTATTCTACTTTCCTCCAAGTTAACTTTATTCTCCTCTCCTTTAATTATTACAAAATGTCTGTGTTCATCCCTTAACCAACCACTGTGACTTTGAGACTACATTGCTTTGGTAAGCGGCATCTGAGTTCTATACTCACCGATTGCCACAGACCAGAGTCGCAGCCTCGAGACCAGGGCTCCACCAGACCAGGTGAAGAACAAACACACACAGCTCTCTAAGCTGAGCGAATCTGAACCCATTTACTGAAACTTTTGTGACAGCTTTTATAAAGAAAATTTAGGGGTAAAGAATGTTGCATGTACAAATAGACATATAATTTCCTAGTAGCAAAAATCACCTTCAGGGTATACATTTTTTTCAAGAACCTAACCCATTGTTTGAGGGTAAAGGCACTTAACAGAAACATTCTCCCAGTATTTCCAAACTTAGCTAATCTATAATGCTTCACCGGATAGCCATGGGCCTGAGCCTACATAGTTGACATTGTTTTAACAGAGACTGAATTTTTAAAATACACAGAGGAGGAATGAGCTCCTTTTGATTTCAACAATTAATTATAGGAGTGCCCAACATCCCATAAGTCCCAGCGTGAGTTTTTGTTGTTGTCCCGTCCAGGTGGATCCTCTCAGTCAGGTGGGTTGACAGGGGCACCAGGCATGGCAGCAGGTTCTAGCTTGATAAGTTGCATGTAGCTCATGCAGTCCCTGCAATCCAAGCTTGAATCACGTCTCTAGGGGAGCCATGGCTTGGATATTCAAGGGCCATAAGCACCTATATCATGGTCCTGTTGATAGAGCACTACTGAGATATGTGCTGAAGAAAACACTAGTTATTAAAAGAATAATTCCTCCTATGATAGCATCCTTCCATTCCTTTAATAGTAAGGTTGCTTATGTCTTCCTTTGAGGAATTCCAGAAGTATATAGTATCAGTTGTGGATGACCCATCTGTGAACCTTGCATTCTCCAAACCTGAGGTCCATACTGTCGGGCCCAATATCACCAAGGGTGTCTCTTTTGGGGCAGAGGCGATCATTGGTGGGGATGCACTCGAATGGTCCATCTCTGTGATTTCTCATAAGAGTAATGTTTGGGACAGGGAAGACACAGCCCCCTTTGCTACTGACAGGGATACTCCCAGTTTGGATTGCAAATCCAAACTGCATCTGCAAATTGCATCTCCAGAGGGATAGTCTTTGCATCTAGACTTTCTGGCATGATGGTCTCTTCTTTGGCCTTCAGCCAGGGTAAAAGGGCATCACAGTTTAAAGTTTTAGTGAACTGTATAAGCAAGTCTTATACTTCTGGAATTTCTGAGTTAGTACATAGGTAGGAATTTTACCCACATATGTTTTAAGACCCTTGAAGTTATTCTCTAACTTCTTTAAAATCAGTGCACCCATTCTGGCTAACAAGAATACTTATTGTGAGTGACTAGACATGAAATCTCTACTTAGAATTTGACTTAAAGTTAAAAAGCAGGCTTCTTCTCTAGATCAGAGACAGGAAGCTATTCCCAAAAAGTCCTAAGAGCAGGTAAAGGGCATTCCTAATTTCCAGAAGAATTCCTCCTGCCAAGGGCAAAAACTTAAATTACCTGGGAAAGAATGCTAGCACCTGTCCATGGGTGTTATTGTGACATACTGAGAAATTTCTAACACCTGCCCATGGGGTTACCGTGACCTTATCCAGGGAACAGGCTTTAGGTCTGAACTGGGAAGAAACACCAAAGCCTGACAATTCCCACATTTTTCCTTATTTCTCTTAAATAAAGCCATGTCCTTTTCCCAAAAGATGTTTCTTTGAATCCATCTTTTCCAAACTGAGACATATTCTACTAGATTGGTAGGATAAGGATGCAGCAATGAATGAAGAATAGGTAGGGAATGGATTATTCCCCAGAGGAAATACAAAGTGAGCTTTTAAAAAACTAATAGTAAGTAAGTACTGAATGACCAAAACAACAAATAGTATGATTTTAAGTGAAATTAACTGATGATAACTATTAATATATTTGAGCTTCATGTACAGATTCAAAAATACCTGAAATTACTTTTTAGTTTAAGAGTGTTTTATTTGTTGCTCTGCATCCTTAACCATCAGAGAAATGCAAATGAAAACTTCCCTGAGATATCATCTCACTCCAGTCAGGATGGCAAAAATCCACAATACAAACAACACCAAATGCTAGAGAGGATGTGGTGAAAAGGGAACTCTCTTACATTGCTGGTGAGAATACAGGCTTGTACAACCACTCTGGTGAGCTGTCTGACAATTCCTAAAAAAGTTAAAGATTGAAATGCCATATGACCCTGCTATTCCACTTTTGGGAATAATCCCCCATACAGCAAAAATTCACCTCAATAACACAAGGACAACCATGTTTATGACAGCACTGTTTACAATAGCAAAGTCATGGAATCAATCCAAATGCCCAACAGTTGACGAGTGGATAAGGAAAATGTGGTACATTTACACAATGGAATACCACTTAGCCATCAAAAATGATGAAATAATGAAATTTGCCAGGAAATGGATGGAATTAGAAACAATTATATTGAGTGAAGTATCCCAGACACAGAAAATTAAGCACCATATGTATTCCCTAATAGGTGGATCCTAGTACCAAACCCATTTAGTGACACACTCAAAGATAAATCTCTGTAATACTTATAGTAATTGCAAAGATTATAAACAGGAGGGAAGGGGAAGGAGGGCCACACCAGAAACAATGAGAGAGGGGATCATGCTACAGCAGAGAAAATAGGTCACCATAAAGTACTGCAAGTAAGTAATGAGTCATCTGGTTAAGCTCACAGACTTTCCTTCCTGGTCACTTGCAACTGATGAGGTTTGATCTCACTAGTCAGGGAGGGCATAGATTCTGGGAGATAGATGGTAACCATCCTGCAAATGGGAGACTGACTCCCCCCCCACCATGGTCTCCTATTCTTAATCTATCTACCCCTGAATCTACTCTTATAATAAGACTGTATTTTAACTGCCTTTTGGCTAGGAGCTGACATCCAATACCCATCAGGATGGAGCCAAGGGCAGTGCAGGAACAGCAAAACTGGAAAAAAAACAACAAACCATAATTCAGAACATCAGAGACTCTACATTAATCACCAGTAACCCATCCTAAAGCTCAGGGAAATTTGCAGAAGAGGGGGCGGTAAGATTGTAAGACCCTGAAGATGGGGAGAAGCAACAATATGCAAGATACTCCACATAAGTTAGGGCTGAAGTAATCATAATAGGATTTTGCATGACCTGCGCAATGGCCAACATATCATTGACCCCCCCCCCAAAAGGCTAGCCTGGATCACAGGCACTAGGATCCTTAGAGGCAAGAAATTAACAGCCATAAAAGTGTTCCTATACTAAAGGAGAACACAAGAAAGAGCTCTAGGCAATGCTACTGAGTCCTTACACCTCATCAGAGAGGAGGACCCAGAGGGAAGTTTGACATGCACAGTAAAGGATGCTCCAGGAATTGGGGGGAAGGGGGCACTGGAAGAAAAGGAGGGAGGGGAGAAAGGAAGGAGAAAAGGGGGAAGGAAGCAAGGGGACCCAGGGAAGGGTGGAAGGAGGGAAGGGAATGGGGTACTTATCAAGTTTGTGTAAGTGGAAAAAAATACACTATAAATAAAAAAAGAGTGTTTTATTTTTAGCTTGAGAGCTAGAAATGGTGACTTATGCCTATGATCGCAGAACTTGAGAGACTGAAACAGGAAGGTTCCCTTGAATTTCAGGCCATTTGTCTTCACAATGTCTTCTAGGCCAGCCTGAGTTATCTAACAAGACCCCTTTTCTCAAACAAACAAAAAAAAAAGCCTACTTAACTTGCAAAAAATTTTAAAACAATGGGTCAGATGGACAACTTAATAGGTAAAAGTATTTGTCATGCAAGCCTGATGTTCTGAGTTTCATCCCCAGAACCCAAGTAAAGGTTGAAGAACAGAACTGAACTGCATGGATGACATGATCTTATACCTGAGTGATCGCAAAAACTCCACCAGGAAGCTCCTGGAACTAATTGAGAAGTTCAGCAGGGTGGCAGGATACAAAATAAATGTGCAAAAATCAGAGGCCTTCCTATATGCCCAGAATGAAAGAAGTGAAAAAGCCTTGAGAGAAACCATGCCATTTACTATAACCCCTAAAAAAATGAAATACCTTGGTATAAACCTAACTAAGGAGGTAAAAGACCTTTACAATGAAAACTTTAAAACCCTAAAGAAAGAAATCGCAGAAGACACCAGAAGGTGGAAAGACCTCCCTTGTTCCTGGATTGGCAGAATCAACATTGTAAAAATGACCATCCTACCAAAGGCAATATACAGATTCAATGCTATACCAATCAAAATCCCAAAGCAATTCTTCAAAGAAGTTGACCAAACAATCTCAAAGTTCATATGGAGGCACAAAAGACCCAGGATAGCAAAAACAATCCTGAGTAACAAAAACACAGCCGGAGGTATTACCATACCAAACCTAAGTCTATACTACAAATCCATAGTTATAAAGACAGCCTGGTACTGGCTCCAAAATAGACACACAGATCAATGGATAAGGATTGAAGACCCAGATATAAGCCCACAAAGTTACAGCCATTTGGTCTTTGACAAAGGGGCCCAAAGAATCCAATGGAAAAAGAACAGCATCTTCAACAAATGGTGCTGGCAAAACTGGATCTCCACATGCAGAAGATTAAAGCTGGACCCGTACTTGTCACCATGTACAAGACTTAATTCCAAATGGATCAAGGACCTTGATATCAGGCCAGAGACTTTAAAAACCATAGTTGAAAGGATAGGGAACTCCCTCGAGCTGATTGGGCTAGGCCAACACTTCCTAAACAGACATCCAATGGCACAGTCACTGCTACCAACTCTCAACAGTTGGGATCTTGTGAAATTAAAGAGCTTCTGTTCAGATAAAGAGATTGTCACACGAGCTCAAAGGCAACCCACAGAATGGGAGAAAATCTTCACTAACCACATATCTGACAGAGCTCTACTGTCCAGAGTGCACAAAGAACTTAGAAAATTAAACTCCAAGGAAAACACTGGCCCAATTAAAAAATGGGCCCTGGAACTTCAAAGAAACTTTACCAGGGATGAAATTAAAATGTCTAACAATTATCTTAAAAAATGCTCCACTTCCTTCGCCATCAGGGAAATGCAAATCAAAACTTCCCTGAGATACCATCTCACCCCGGTCAGGATGGCAAAAATCCACAGTACAAACAACGACAAATGCTGGAGAGGATGTGGAGAGAGGGGAACTCTCCTACATTGTTGGTGGGAATGCAGGCTCATACAGCCACTCTGGCGAGCCGTCTGGAGATTCTTAAAGAAATTAAAGATTGAAATGCCATATGACCCTGCTATCCCACTTTTGGGAATAACCCCCCAAGCAGCAGAGGTTCGCCTCGATAGCACAAGCTCGACCATGTTCATAGCAGCACTGTTTACAATAGCAAAGTCATGGAATCAACCTAAATGTCCAACAGTTAACGAGTGGATAAGGAAACTGTGGTACATCTATACAATGGAGTACTACTCAGCCATCAAAAATGATGAATTACTGGAATTTGCTGGGAAATGGATGTCATTAGAAAGAATTATATTAAGTGAAGTATCCCAAACCCAGAAAATTAAGCGCTGTATGTACTCCCTAATAGGTGGCTCCTAGTACCAAACTCACCCAGCCCACATTGGGACACTCAAAAGTAAACCTATGTAACACAGTAATTGCAAGGATTATGAACAAGAGAGATGAGTTAGGAGGGCCACACCAGAAACAAGGAGAGAGGAGACCATGTTACAGCAGAGAAAATAGGCCTCCATGAAGGTCTGCAAGTAAGTAATGAGAAACCTGGTTAAGTTCACAGACGTTCTTTCCTGATCTCACCAGAAGGGGAGGGCATATAGTCTAGCAGATAAAAAGTAATCATTTTGCAAATGGGTGATGGACCCCTCCCTCAGTGAGGTTTCCTACTCTTATTACATCTACCCTTGAATGTGCTATTACAACAAGACTCCAGTTTAACAGCTTTTTGTCTCTGGCCAGGGGGTGACATACAGTGCCCAGCAGAATGGAGTGAAGGGAATTGCAGGAGCAGCAAAACTGCAAAAGAAAATCAACAAACCACAATCCAGAACTTCAGAGACTCTATATCAATCACATAGAACTAGGACAGCCTAATCTCTCCCCATCCTGGAGCTCAGGGACATTTGCGGAAGAGGGGGCGGTAAGATTGTAAGAGCAAAAGGATGGGAGGAGCAACGATTTGCAAGATTCTCAACAATAGTTGGGGCCAAAGCAATCATAATGGGACTTTGCATGCCCTGCGCAATGTCCAGCGCACTGTCGCCCTCATAAAGTCTAGCATCTGTTAAGGGCACCGAGACCCCTGGAGGCAAGGGATTGACAGCCATAGTAGTGATCTTATGCTTAAGGGGAACAAGAGAAAGGGCTTATGGAAATGCCACTGGGTCCTTATATGTCATCGGAGAGGAGGACCCAGTGGAGAGTTAGGCGCACACAATAAAGGACTCTCTGGGAATTGGGGGGGAGACACTGGGGGAAGGGGAGGGGGGAGGGAGGGAACTGGTAAAAAATTTTAAAATGTATAATTAAATTTTTAATAAAAAAAAAACACAAAATAAATCCCTTTCACCCCCCCCCAAAAAAAAAAAAAAAAAAAAGAACTGAACTGCATGAAGTTGCCCTCGGACCACCACAAATGAACCACAGCATGCTTGTGACCCACCCCCCTACACATATCATGTGCACATGAAAAAATAAATAATACAATTTTTAAAATATTTCCAATGTTAAAACCTATGCTGGCATAAAGCCATGTTGGAATTTCCCAGTCATTTTGTAAAATGAATAGGACAAGTAAATGAAACCTCACAGACTTTACAAGCTATTTGCTGTCAAAGGTTAAGTCACTGAAGCACTGAAAATCAAACATACAAATTTAACCTGTTTCCAGAATTCTGGGTTTAGAAAGCAAAAGATTCAGTCAGTACCATTGTAATAATATTCTGTTCCAGCCTTTGTTGTATTTCTTTACATTAAAAATTTATGTGTGTTTCCTAAGAGAGCTAAAGTAATTAGCAATGAAAAAAATCTGTATCTTCAATGATGCCTACTCCCTCCCATCTCTGTAGGATTTCATAGGAAACTGCTTTGACATATCATCAGCTGTAAATTACTTTAATGACTTCTCTACCGGGTTTAACTCCTACCCATGAAAGTGATTTAGTTCCTTAATTTGTGCAACACCTGAACACATAAACATCAATACTATTCAGAGATGTAGAAGAATGTCATTTGCTACAGTGCTTAAAAGCAAATTAAATTTGTCTCCAGAAAAATTAGTCATTTTAACATTCATCTCCATGTAATCAAATGGTTACAATCAGATTAATATCATTTAAATCTTTTCAGACATTTTGTAGATAAGAATTTCATTAAACACTAAAACAGGCATTGCTAAAATAATGATTTTAGGTACACTGGCTTCTAATATATCTGAAAATTAAAGCTAATATTTGATATGGTATATATTTTGCATACAGAGAATATAAACTTTTCTGAAGACATGAACACATTGGCAATATGAGCTAATTTTGAAAACATGAACTAAGGAGGAGTTTATTCTAAATTCATTCTATTCAAAATGTTAAAAATAATACAAATTCTTGTCCATCACATTGTATACATGATCTTTGCGATTTCAAATTTCAGTTATTCCAAGTTCAAATTCCAAGTTAAAGAAAAAATAGTGATAATTAAACAAGCTTTCATAAATATGAAGATGTATGTTAGGGGCTTGAAGAAATGAATAAGTACTTTTCCTTTGAATTATAATACCAATTGGTCTTTTGTCATATTGCTAATTCTTCACCAGTAATTTTCTTACTATCTCACAGAACACTGAAGAATTTGTAAAAACATTTTTTTTACTTAAAACTGTCTCACATTTACCAAGTACATGCAAATACATACATGCACGCACACTTATTTATGAATGCCACAAGTTTATTGCTTTAGAGTGGTGTGGTAGACTGAGATAGGCATTATCCAGTAGAAGTAGCAAATAAAATTATAATTAAGTAGCAGATTGCTCATGAAACAACACTGTAAGTAAAGTAAAAAAATTGCTCAATAATAGCTATTATCAGAAAGCATAAATATTTTGGAAATATTTGCTATGAAACGAAACTGAAAATATAACCTTGCACACAACATGACTTGCCTTAAGCATAATATAACAAAAATAAACATAAGAAAAGTAATATATTTCTAGTTGAAAAAATCCATATTTATTAGATATGACATTAATAAGTTTGCAATAGAAGGTTCGTTTGGAGAAAAGAGGTACAAAATGGTCAAATGATCATTTACTCATTATTCTTTGATTTCAAGAAAAGGAAAACAAGACTGGAATTCTAATGGGTTAAGATTTAAAAAATAGGCTGAGCACAGAAGGAGAGCAGTCCAGAAAACCTCTCCCTGCACAGTGCCAGCCTGCAGCCCTGCTCCTGTCTGTATGATCACCCAGCCCACTGAGGGAGCTTCTCACCCAACCCTTCGCAGCATGAAGAGTAAATATCCCCTTGTATTTAACTATAATCATTCTTTACATGGTTCTCTGAATGTTCATGTTTTTCGAACACCCAAATACTTTGAAATGTAGTTTTTAAATATGGGGGGACTTGCATTTATGTGTGTGCAAATGTGAGTGCTGCTTGCCACTGTCCACATTTGGAGGTCGGAAAATACCTGAGTGTTATCCTACCCTTTCTCCTTGTTTGAGATAAAGATTCTTGTTCTCCCATGCTGCACCAGGCTGGGTGGCCCACAAGCTTCCTAGGACTCTTCTTTTTGGCTTCCAATCTCTCATGGGAGCTCTGGAAGCAGATGCGCATGATTACAAACTAAGGTCCTCGCACTTGCAAAGCAAGCACTTTACCCACTGAGCCACGTCTCTTCCTTCAAAATGTGTTTTTAATAATGATTACACTTACCCAGCTTTCTGCTGAGTCTTTTACAAGCAACAATTCTTTTTTTAACATTTTTTATTATTTCTTCTCATACAAACTTAATAGGTACACCACTTCCTTCCCTCCCTTCTCCTCCCCTCGAACCCCCTCCTCCCCCCGAAACCCCTGCTCCCCCTCCCCTCACCCCTCCCTCCCCATCCCCCAGTGCCTCCCCCCCAATCCCCCAGAGAGTCCTTTAATGTGCATGCCAGACTCTCCTCTGGACCCTCCTCTCCGATGACGTACAAGGACCCAGTGGCATTTCCCTGAACCCTTTCCTGTGCTCCCCTTAAGCATAAGAACGCTACTGTGGCTGTAAATCTCTTGTCTCCAAGGATCTTGGTGCCTTTAGCAGATGCTAGACTTTGTGAGGTCAATAGTGTGTTGGACATTGCGCAGGGCAATGAAAATTCCAATTATGATTGCTTCAGCCCTAACTTGTGTGGAGTATCTTGCAAATCATTGCTCCTCCCATCCTTTTGCTCTTACAATCTTACCGCCCCCTCTTCTGCAAATGTCCCTGAGCTTCAGGATGGGGAGAGATTAGGCTAGCCTAGTTCTAAGTGGTTGATATAGAGTCTCTGAAGTTCTGGATTGTGGTTTGTTGATTTTCTTTTGCAGTTTTGCTGCTCCTGCAATGCCCTTCACTCCATCCTGATGAACATTGTATGTCACCCCCTGGCCAGAAACAAAAAGCTGTTAAACTGGAGTCTTGTTATAAGAGCACCTTCAAGGGTAGACGTAATAAAAGTGGGAAACCACAGTGAGGGAGGGGTCTTTCGCCCATTTGCAAAATGGTTACTTTTTATCTGCCAGACTATATGCTCTCCCCTTCTGGTGAGATCATACCCCCTCAGTTGTAAATGATCAGGAACGAACGTCTGAGAACTTAACCAGGTATCTCATTACTTACTTGCAGTCCTTGATGGAGGCCTATTTTCCATCAAGGAAAATATATTTCTAATATATTTCTCATACAAACTTAATAGGTACACCACTTCTCTCCCTCCCTTCTCCTCCCCCCGAACCCTCTGCTCCCCCTCCCCTCACCCCTCCAACCCCATCCCTCCTGTTCATAATCCTTGCAATTACTGTAGGTAGTACATAGATTTATCTTTAAATGTCTCAAGGTGGGCTGGGTGGGTTTGGTACTAGGAACCACCTGTTAGGGAGTACATACAGTGCTTAATTTTCTGGGTCTGGGATACTTCACTTAATATAATTGTTTCTAATGACATCCATTTCCCGGCAAATTCTAGTAATTCATCATTTTTGATGGTTGAGTAGTACTCCATTGTATAGATGTACCATAGTTTCCTTATCCACTTGTCAACTGTTGGACATTTGGGCTGATTCCATGACTTTGCTATTGTAAACAGTGCTGCTATGAACATGGTCGTGCTTGTGCTATCGAGGTGAACCTCTGCTGCATGGGAGGTTATACCCAAAAGTTAAATAGCAGGGTCATATGGCATTTCAATCTTTAATTTCTTTAAGAATCTCCAGATGGCTTGCCAGAGTGGCTGTATGAGCCTGCATTCCCACCAGCAATGTAGGAGAGTTTCCCTCTCTCCACATCCTCTCCAACATTTGTTGTTGTTTGTATTGTGGATTTTTCCATCCTGACCGGGGTGAGATGATATCTCAGGGAAGTTTTGATTTGCATTTCCCTGATGGTTATATAGTAAGCACCAAATTTGTACCCAGGACATCTCCTCTCAGGTCTGTCTTGGTATCCTACTTCCATTGGCAATTTGAGATATGTTTAGTGTATCTCCTGTACTCATAGAAAGACTCTGGAGAGACATTCCTCCACACTGCAGACACTAAAATGACTGCTAAAATAAAGAATGAATGTTTGCTAAACCTATTAATGCTTGAAATGGTTTGGCAAAATTATACAGTCAGGTATTCTGTCTTATTTGCCAACTATATTTGAGCACATGATTGGTATACATACATATATAGTAATGATCAGATAACAAGAGTTCAGTCAAGCATGGACTATACATGCAACAAAAGGTAGCTCTAGAAACCTATGTTGATATCATAACCATCTTGTCCTGTAATGTTCACACATCACTCTATGGTCTTCACACAACATCAGGATCTAATATATTTCTCATAGGGTATCGCTTTTATTAAGCAATAATACTATACATATATGTATATGTACATTTCAGAGTTTATTAAAAAGATAAGTCACTTAATTCAAAAGAAAATGAATTTGATCAGTCATGTCTTTGTCTTCCAAATTCGATGTCTCTTTTTAAAATGACTTTCTACTTAACTCACTCACAAGGAGTTTGCTTTTAGTAGGAAATCTGTATTTCATTATAAACATTATTTAAAAACAAGAGGGCTAAAATTGCATACCAAAAGTGAGGCACTGTGTGCTCAATCTATTCTACCTTCTAGATGGTTGGGTTTTTTTTCATAAATACTTGGTCAATAGGAAAAATATATTCCTAAATGGAAAATATTGGGGTCATGAAAGGCCAGAACTATACTAAAATAAGAAGAATGAAAACTGAAGCTTTTTCTTCCACTGTACTAAAAGACATAATCATCGGATTTCTGTTGCAGAATGCATAAGGGGATAACAAAGCTTGCATATCTGAAGCAATGTCAGTCAACTCCAAGTTTAAATGAAATCTCAAACCATGAGGTATTCAGCAAGGCTTTGATAGTGTGACATTTTACTCAAATTGCATTTGTGCATTATAACAGATTTTTAATAATTTATCACTTTCATAATTACACACTTAAAACCCCAGTTTTGGAGTTCTCTTAGCATTGGCAGTTCAGTTACAATATCTGTCTGAATTTGCCAATGTAAACAGTTCTTAGAATTTGGGATCCCAAACTCTTTGTACATCTTATTAGATCATAAACAAAACCCATACACATTATTTGGCAAATACAAGCTACAAATACGACTTGCACTGCTTGGAGGTGGAAAGTATACATGCCCTAAAGTCTACTGATGGGCCCACATGTTTCATAGAACTTTCCTCCTTGAAAGCCTGTGTTTTGAGAGAGCTAAGGACTTTCTTCAGTCCATTTATATAAAGAAACCACTCTGAAAGATAACAACACACTGAAGACTTAAGGTCCAAAAAGGCCATGATGCTAAATAGTAGGACCTACAAGGGGTATCAGTAGAATTAGATTTGGGCAAAGTTTCACTTCTTTCTTCACCTGTCTTCTGCAATACCCAGTGCTCTACTCAACAATACTAATTGAACTCTTATTCTAGGTCCTCAAGTCTTGCAGCTTGTCATAGTTAGGCACAGGTGTCAACTTGACAGTTGAAGTTTTGAGCTCTGGGCACATTTGTGGAGAATTAGTGGTTGAGTTAAGCCTGGAGCAAACCTGAAAGAGATTGTCTAGTTGATGGGGAAGACTCAGCTATGGCGAATGGGACTAGGCCTTGAAGAGATGAATAAAATACAGAGAGCTGGTTGAGGAAGTTGGCATCCTTGTGTATACTTGGCCAGACATGCTGGTCTGGCAAGTAAGGATCATCGCTCTCTCAGCCATTACACAGAGATGGTATGTGGCCAATTCCCTCAGCCCTGGTGTTAGTGTGCACTCTCCCATCAAACTGGACTAGACTTGGACTGATCTATCAATAAGAAAATAAACCCCTTGTTCTCTTAAGCCGTTTGATGGTCATTTATCAGTAACCGTGAAGGTGAATTGCAACACAGTCCCTCAAGAGTCCAAGGACAACATTGGTATTAAGATTAAAAAAATGTTAAAATTAAAAATAAATGGGGCTGGAGAGGTGGTTCAGGGTTTAAGCCTCTGTCTTACAGGCAGAAGGTCCTGAGTTCGGATCTAGACCCCATGTATAGACACTGGGCAGAAGCGAAGGCGGCCTGCATTTCTGGACCTGGTAGGGCGAAGCTTGTGAATCCCTGGGCAGAGTAAGTAAGGAGGAGGTGGTGGTCCATGGTGGTTCCCAAATTCGCCTGTGGTTCTATACACACACACATACATACACACATGCACACACGCACAATTGAATAAATAATAATTAAAAAAATAAATGTTTGCTAAGGATGGACTGAGTTTTCAGGGGCTTGACTGCCTGAGGAAGGAAGGGTCCTTAAAGGACATCATGGCTCCAGGAAATCTCCCTCAGGAGTGAACAACTAGATAGTTTGGCTATCCTAAGTCCTTAGAATAATGAGTTTGTAGGTCTCTGTGTATTCATAGTATCACATTCCAGTGAGTCTGACAGAACAACAGATGTGGAAGATCTTTGATCTGAACATATCCTGACCACAGCAATGATAGTCAAATTTCTCTAGCAAGCTTCATTGCATATGATTTAATATTGAACTCATAATTGATAGAATCCCAAAGATTCTTCAAAATACATCTGGCCACAATTTATGAGAAAATTCTGCTCTGTATCACTCTGGGACTTTGAAATTAAGAAATTTATTTAAGTATTTTTTGGAGAATATGCAACTTGGAGAGCAACAATTTAAAAGCAGCTTGTTAAACTTGCATAACAATTAAAATCATCTTCCTGGGAATTACATGTGTGTTATATGGCAATGTTTTCTTCTCTAAAGATAATGAGTGAATCTTTAGTATGCATACAACAGGACAGTGAGACCATCCTTTCACTGGGAAGAAAGGAGAGTGTACAGAGGAAGCCTTGAAGAGACTAATCAAGTTTCCCTGTTGCTATTTGGCTTAATGTATGTTGAAATTAATGTTGGGGAAAAGCTGGAACTGGCATTTTAATTGTTCTTCCCCAGAGACTTGCAGTTTGTGGCCACGTATGCACCACAGAAAAGGACAAAGCCCTGGCAGGCTCTATGCCCTTGAGTGTAGTGGAGAGTCAACGAAGAGAACTGTGCACATCTCAGGGAAGGGGGTGTAGATTTGGCTGAATAGGACTCTATTTTTAGATCTATTCATTTTCCTTTCTTCAGAGGCATTACAATTTTGTCTCATATACAGAAACATTGTTTCTAAGGAAGCACTGATTAATGTACAGAAATAAGGCACATTCCAAATGAAAAGCACTTTAAACCATTCTCAGTTTGAGAGCAGACTCTGGTTATAAACTAAAGCTCTGTGGATAAATGTTTACCACCTTATACATGCTTTAGTGAAGGTGGGAACTCAAATATAAACCAGCAAATTTGGAAAGATTAAATGAAAGTGATTTTTCAAGAGTCTGTTTTATTTCTACAGCAAGGCTAACTCCCAAACATATTGTGAATACTTTTTACATATTGTGTGATAAAATAGCATATATGCAAGATTTAAAAAGCATGAAGAAAAACGGTTTTCATCACATAATCAAACCACCTGGACTTGTCAATACTATTTTGTATAGCTTTAAAATTATGCTTACTTTTTCAGAGAATAAGCTTCTATTACTGAAGCTTTATAGCATCTCTATATCTTGGCCATACTAATGTAGGATAGCAATTGTTTGCATACATAAGAAATTGAATTGAATTAATTGACTCCCTACTTTTGTGGTAAGGGGGAAAAAAGGACCTGGAATTAAGGTGGGAAATGGGGATTGCAATCATGAGTGCTTCTACAGCTGGGGAGCTGAAAATGAATCACAGAGCCTTAAATCTCTTACTTTATTAAATAAAAGCCATATCACTTGAGTCTCTGTTGTCATAGAAGTATAACTGTGCATACTGTTTTGTACAAAAAAAGTTATATTATGAACCAGCACATAAGTAAAATGTTAGAGATATTCAACTTTAGTAGAGCATTATACAATGTGCTTCATTTGCCTCAAGAGATGATTCTATTCAGCTCTCTTTGGTGAGAAAAGAAGAGACAGTTAAACTAATTTTGTCCATGAACCTTTGCAGCACTTTGTGTCAAAATTTCAGACTTCTGAATATCAGGCTCCTGAAAAAAGTGGTCTATGTCCATTATTAGAAAAAATAACAGGAGAAAACAGAATGTGTGGCAAGAAAAAGCTAATGTCACACCATCATATTCAGAAATAGATTCTGTCTCAATCTGTTTTACTGTCCAACAGAGGAGACTTCCAGAAGGGGAGCTTCTAGGGAGCTGCCTGGATGATAATTTATATTGACTATTACTACAAGATTTGTTGGAGGAAATTCTTTTCACATTAAGCATTGGGAGCAATCTCATCTCTTCAATCACCACTTCAAGATACTGTCAAATGTGTCTCAGCATTAGTACGGAATCTAATTTCCTTGACTGTGTCAGGTGATAAGTATATTTATTAAGGTAGAGAGGAAGGAAGAAATTAAAGTGGCAGGAAAAGTCAGGTATTTCTGTACCGAGACCCCAAAGATTGATTTCCTGGTACATGAGCAAAAAAGACTTATGTTCTTTCTACCTTGTCTGCATCAGTAATTTATTGCTATGTAGCAAATTACCCTAAAATATTAGGAGACTAAAACAACAAACATTTATTATCTACAGCAACTTCTGATATCAAAAAGATGGGAGGAGCTCGTGCCTTGGGTTATTCACTATATTACAATCAACTGGGGACACAACAATCTCAGACTCACCAGAAAGCCAGTTTCCACATTCATGCATGTGGCTATGTGCAGGATTTTTGCCTCCTTACTGGTCAGAGGCCCCGCTTCCTGATTGCATGGTAGTTTACTTTCTCTAGAGAAAGAGGAGAGAAATAGATGAGAGATAACATAAAAGCTGACTCTTTTAAATCCTACTACAGAAGCAAGTTACAAAAGTTTCTGTTCTGCACCATAGAACCAACCTGCTTCAGTGTGACAGATCAAACTGGAGTATGATGAGCCAATGAGGACCAATGGATTCATATTCAACTAGGCACTACTCATATAACTTAAAAGAAGCCTGCAAAAGTACAGCATATGGGGCTGGAGAGGTGGTTCAGAGGTTAAGCCTCTGCCTTGCAGGCAGAAGGTCTTGAGTTCGGATCCTACACCCCATGTATAGACGCCAGGCTTTCTGGTCCTGGTAGGGCAGAGCCTGTGAATCCCGGGGCAGAGTAAACGAGGAGGAGGTGGAGGCTGTCCACGGTGGTTCCCGAATTCATCCGTGGTTCTACATACACACATACACACACGTGCACACACACATACAGGCACAATTGAATAAATAATAAAAAATTTTGTTAAAAAGTACAGCATATATATCAGGTGTGTATGTGTGTGGGGTGTGTGTGTGTGTGTGTGTGTGTATTTCTATGAAGTCTCAACAGGGAACTAAAGGCAAGGCAAATACTCCATCTTTCAGTCAGTATTGTTTTTATCTTATTCATAAGGTAAGCATGTTTCTTCTCTCTCCTTGTGAATGCTGCATAACTGTGTTGGCTAAGCAATTCAGTCTTTTCCAATTCCTAATTCAAATTCACCAAGCATGTAGCACAGTGAGAAAGACAGGCACAATTTCTTTAAAAGTGCTTGTCTTTCAGAGAACATTCTCTCTCTGGAATTTTACCATTCCCTGAACAGTATGAAACTGTTTTCCTGAAAAAAGCAAAGAAAGGAAAACAAAATCTTTTCATGGTAATTAGAAGTGTTGTCAAGTGAGACTATTCCAAAGTGAGACTTTTCCCAGAGGAGACACCTTCCATAGTGGGCTTATGCCTGCCTTTGCTCCGACCAAGAACATGTCCACCTCAGCCCAAGAATAATTCTTCAGACTGATACCTAAAATTTGAACTTCAGTAAGGTAAGCTGATATTCTTGTCCTTTTCCTTACAGGTTTATATAGGAAAGAAATATAAAATACTCTTCATTTTCTATGTTGCATTTTAGGGAGGAAGCATGGAGCTATATAACAACACTTAGAGAGGTGGGGGAGTAATTAATATTCACAAGCCTGTTTGAACCAGGGACATTGAAGTTAGGTGGAAAGATGAGTCCTACTCGTCTCTTCCTCCTTATCTCTGTCTCCAGATTCCTGACAAGCTTTCCTGTAGAGTCTTTCACCGTGTACTAATTTGAGATCACTACTAAATTCAGTTGTTGCTAATGAATCAGTCAGTTCTTTATTTCTGTACCTGGGGCAGGGGAAAACTTGAAAGAAGGATTTATAGTGTCTCACAGTCCACGGACACTATGCTCTGTTGCTTCTCAACCATGTGCGTGATGAGGTAGGATGTTGTGGTGAGGAACATGAAAGGGAAGGAAACATCACACCTCAAGATAGACAGGGGGCAGAGAGAAGAATGAGGGAGGAATCTGGCACAGTACATGAGCATTTTCCTAGTCATCAGTTTTCCCAACTCCAAATATATTCCCAATGCCTCATAATAATACACATTCAAAGTATGAATCCAACAATCTAGATTATCCCATCAATTACTAATTACTTCCCCAAATTCAACCCCTGAACATTGCATGGAAGACCAATCCTTTAACATGCAAGCTTTTCTTTTTAGTGTGTGGGAGGGGATGGAGAACCGGGGGAACTTTGTATCCAAACTGCAAAGTCAGCTCTCAATAGATTCAAGGAAGTGTCCCTTCAGTAATAAATATTTCTAAGATATGCCTCTCTTTATATTTCATCTTATTCTAAAACTTTGATTAACCTTAATTTATAAAGATTCATAAAATGCAACAAAAATAGCACAACCGGCTGTGAAAGCAATGATACAAGGAAAACACATCTGTGAAACAAAAGTAAAGTAAGGAATGTAAGCACTACTGACAGGCCACAGTTTAGTTCTAACCATACTAATGGTCTGCCAGAGTGAAAAAAGAAACCTGGTCTACATTCAGGTTCCCAGAGAAAAATACTAGCAATTTTCCTGCAGAAAGACAAGGATACCCAAACCAAATCCAGAGCTCCAGATGGAGATGTCTCTGCTCAGCAGTGTTCATAGGATACAGATAATATGGCATCAAACCCTTTCTTCTGCTGACTTGACTGGAGCCCCAGATATAACACAGCATGTTAATCTTACTCCTTATCTCTGCCTCCTTTGAGCAGGCTGAGACCATGTATTTGGACCCTGACAACTCAGAGGGCATCTGGGTGTGGACACTACTACTCTTTTACCCCTTTTTCCATAGTGACTTTGCTTAAAGTAGCAGTGTACATGATGGAAAGAAAGGGTATCCTTGGCTCAGAGGTTAATTTCCAAGCGCATCCATTTAGTTTGCTTCTGGTCCTGACATGTACAAGAAACAAGAAACAGCCTTAAATTCCTGACAACATCAAGCATGATACATCTTGGGTCTCTTCAGCCCTCTGTAGATAAGTTTCAATCAATGGAACATAGTTCAGAATATCTAGAATAGGTAGATTCTAATTTTTCACAGTCCTCTCAATATTTTTTGCTGAGTGTTAATGAATCTTGTAGATGATGCCAATAGTGACTTAAAAATAATAACTAACACTTCTATACTACTTACTATATACAACACATTATACTAAGCCCATTTCAAAATATTAACACATTTAACCTTAAAACTGCATTTCTACATTTAATCCTTACCATTAGTCTAATTTCCAGATGAGGAAATCACTGACAAAAGAAACCACATAACATTTCCAAAGCCATTTAGTAAAATGTTCCCCTAAATTACAATCAGAGTGTCTAGCTGCAGAATTGATGTTCTTAACCCTCTTCACTAAGCTTTGCTTCATGCAACCATGTTAAAATTTTTCCATAACCTCAGAATAGTTATTAAATATTTCTAGTTGTCTAAAGACCTAAAGAAGGCAAAGGACATAATAGCTTTGGTATGAATGGCATCCTATTGAAATAGTCAAAGGGCCTAATGATTCATAATTAATGTCAGCTCCCAAATAAAAGGAATTATCCTAGATGAAGCCAATAGGCTCTGTAAAAGGAGTTTCAAGATAATGCAACTATATGATATCTTGATGGGTTACTATAATAATTTCTATTACACACTTTAAAATAGCATGAACAGTATAATGCTACATGTGTACTAGTTGACTTAAGTTTTAATTTTAGGGTCATTGAGTAAACCTAACCAAATAAAACATGACAAAACTTAATTTTCCCAGAGGAGCAAAAAACAAAATTTCACACTAATTTCATTATAAACTTATGTGATCCAGTCATTGACCCAGTAGGGCATCCCAGAAGAAAATCAATAAACACACCAGAGCTCAATGGTAAGTTCTTTTTGCTATAATTAATCTTTCGGAAAACAAATTTAACCTTCTTGCTAACTCACTTATCAATTGTGTTTTCTGCTAAAAAAGCAAAATAACAAGGTTTCTAGTTTTGTGTGAAAATCCTTTCACTTATTTCACATATACAGTTTAAGAATCATAAAGGTGTAGCTTGAGAAGGCAATGTTTAATATCACTTAATCCACAAGTAAAGATAGAAAAAACAATCTTTCCTCTAAATCTCTGGAGGAAAAGGCTGAAGCCCAGACAGTCTGACATGAGCTAGGCCAGTATCGGGATCTATTCCAGCCCACCCACTGCATCAAGAGGCTCCCAGGGCACACTCAACACTGAACCTGCAAAATACTCACAATCAGGAGCACCAAACCTTTGTAAGCCTTTATTACAATGAAAGCAATCAAAGCAGTCTCAATATGGAAAACATTTGCTGCTGACATCACACAATGACTGAATTCTGAGAGGGAAAGATGGCTCAGAGTCTCCCATCATGACTTTTCCCAACAATCAGCACAGCTGAATGCTTGGATGACATTCTTGTCATTTCAAGATATAACCAAATTCATTGCTGATCACTCAAATGCCCACGTTTGGAGCTACCTGATCCACCATCAAGTAGCCGGGAGTATTGCTGCCCCAAATGCCAGTTCAGACTTTGTGGGGTGTTTATCCAGCTTTGTATTGTCCCTGTTGTGTTAGTAGTTCAGCTACTTAGATGGCTGTTTTGACACCTAATAACATATTGAAAGACAGCCTTGTAAAGAAGTACCAGGCACGCAGTAGCCAAACAAGCAAACAAACGAAACTGCTTCCTGAGTTTAAGAAATTCTGTCTGAAAAAGAAAAAAAAAAATCTCTGAGCGCATAGAAAAATTTAAAGACTTGTAAACAAACAAAAAGCATAAGAGCTTCAGGGGTCAAAAGATAAAGCGCATTCATGGCTGGTGTGGCATGACAGGGCCTCTGTTGAGCATCTAGAAGTGTCTTTCCACAAGTGTCATGCAATTTTCAACACGAATTTCACACAATATAGTTTTTTTAAGTAAAAAACCCACTGCAACAATAGACTGCCAGGTTAACTGGGCTGTGTAAAAATATAAAGGAGCAGGGCTGTCCCAAGAAAAACAAATCTCTAGGCTCATAGGTCATGGACTCAATGCTTGACTCTGACCAAATTCATAAGTTGAACCCCTACGTCCCAGTGTGGTAGCCATTGGAGGCAAAGCCGGTAGGTGGTAGTTAGGTCAAGATGAGTTCATGAGGTGTTCATGATTAGAGTCCCACATAAGAAGAGGAGACAACGGAGCGTTTACGTTCACCCTCACTGGCATTCACTCTGCTCTCTCACACTGGTTCTCGCTCTTGTTCTTGCTTTTCCTTCTCTTTACTTCCTCATAATGCCTCTCTCCTCTCTCATCTATATGAAACATAGTAAGAAAGTAGATATCTGCATGTCAGGAGGGAACCTACACATTCTGGCATCCTGATCACTGGAAGCATGAGAAGTGAATGCCTGTTGTTGAGGGTCCTCCGTCTACAGCATTTTGTCACAGTACCCCAAGCTGATTAAGCCACTGGATACAGGACAGTAGTAAAAGATATTTCCAAAGTGGAAATATAACATCTCAGAAGCTTCTAGTAATTTCATTCAAGCCTGTAGCATGAACAGCAAATGCAATTTCTCTGGACTGTAAACAAGGTCATGTTCAAATGACTGTTCCCTAGCCACAAACCAGAAACCCTGATAAAGACTGGAGAAAAATATCTAGACAACCTTTTTAGATACAGAGAATCATTTTTTAATGGTTCAGACTTACTTGCTGTAGCTTATGACATACTTACTAATTTGAAGTAATTCATATTATTCATCTTTTTATTATTTTTCTACTTTTACAAGCATATTGAGTATTCATCCCAGCTTCACTCCCTCCTTCCTCTCCTCCATCCTCTCCCTTCCCTTTACCATTATCTCCCACTTCTTCTCACTCTCCCGCCTCTATGCTTCTTCTATGGACCCCAAGGTTCACTCTGACCTGTCCACTCCTATGTGTGCTCAGGCCTCCTGGAATAACGTTACCTCTCTTCAGGCCACCCACTGATATGTGCATTTCTCTTACATTATTAATCTTTAAAAAGCTTAATATATATATAGTACTTGCCCCTTTCGGGGTGTTTTTAAATTCTATTATCATAGTAATCATAGCCACTGCTTATTATTGTGTGTTCACATGTGCATCTCAAGTTGCACAGGTGGAGGTCACAGGACAGCTTTGTTGAGTCCATTCCCTCCATTCACCTCTATATGGGTTCCATGGATCAAACTCAGATTATCAGCTTGGTGACAAGTGCTTTTCCCCACTGAGCCATTTCTCTAGCCCTTAAACTGTTCTTAAGTCTGAGGAAAATAATTCCCCATTTTCTCTCTGCTTGAAACTTACTTGACTCTGACCAATCTAATTCTTTCTTTCCTATCTCAGGAGATGTGCACTTTTTTCTGTTCAACCTGTTTACCTAGCCTCTAACCATGATCATGTATTTCCCATTAAACAACAAAACAAGGGCCTGGGAGGCAGGTCAGTTGTAAAGCGCTTATATGCGGATGAGTTTGAATCCCCAGCACCTACGTAAATGTCAGGTGGACATGGAAGTCCTCCTGTAATCCAGTCCTTTGGGAGACAAAAACAAGAGGTCCCTGAGTATCCAAATCAGAGAACTCTGTGTTCAAGTGACAGACTCTGCCTCAAAATATGAGATGAAAAACGATGAAGAAAGAGATCCAGCATCAATCTTTAGCTTCCATATATGCACACGCATCCCTGCCCACAGGTGCACTCACACTAATGCAGATATGCACAACGCATGCATACACGCTGCACATATGTACACATGCAAAAAAAAAGCAAACCAAAACAAAATATTCTCATGCATCACCTCCCAAACCTCAGGGCATGTCACGAGTCTTCCAACATTTTTCCTTTCAGGACTAAAACTTCTGGAAAACAATTTGCGCCCTTCTCATTCTGGTTCTTCCTTAACTTACTTTAAATTGGCTTCACTCCTGCTGTGATCGCTAACATTGCCTCAGCTACAAAAAGCATTCAGGCATTCTGTCTTTCTTAATGTTTCCCTGGTACTCAGAATCTCTCAGCACTTCCTCTTTCACTGTCTGAGATTTCTCTAAAAGTCTTTCCTCCTTGACTTCTAAGACATCTCCTCATCCAGCTTCCTCTTGCTCCAGGTTTACAGTTTCTGAAGTGTTTCCATGGCTCCCTCTCCAAAACTGTGTTAAACTTGCTGATTCTGGATTCAATTCTCTTAAGTTTGAATCCCAACATGGACACTTGACCAGCCCTGTGACCCCTAGTAAGTCACCGCTGAGGTTCTCTGTCTTCTCCTCTACAAATGAAGTATAATGGTAGCATCTGACTTATGAGATGTAGTTGAAATTAGATAAAATAATGCATGAAAAATCTCTTGGCACAGTCATTGTCATGTGGTACTCAAAAAGTCAGCTGTTCTCCAGATGAAACCCTTACGTCCATACTTCCCCTGGCTTCATCCTTGGTCCTCTGACTTTATGCCCCTCTCTAGGTGAGCATAAGTAAACTCTAACTTCGTTTATTTCTCAGATAGTCATTACTGTGTCAGGGCTCTAATACTCATGCTTTCATTACAGTCCAGAAGCAGTCTAGGAGACAATAGCTTTATAAAGCCAATTATTGAGTTTTCACATGCATGAATAGGAGGTTCTGCACAGACAACATTGATGTGCTGTCTTGTCCTCCAAATCCTCCCCTGCCTTCTTCCATTTTCAGTGACTAGAATCTTAAATTTTCATTCCTTCTCTTTCTACCAGAGATTTCAGTGTAGATGAATAACCCAGATCCTGGTATGTTCCCAAAATTCCTCTCCAAAGTTTCCCATCCTCTCCATCTTTACCAGAGAGTTCAACATTCGTTAATACACCAAATCCTAGTAATTTGATTTCTTAGATGTTTCCAAAGCATTGCTCAAATATTTTCCATTTTTCCACCTCTGTTGCCACTACCTTACGTGCTGCTTAATTTCACTATTATATCTGATTCTCTCTCTCTCTCTCTCTCTCTCTCTGTCAAAAAAGTAATAAAAAAGGGAAATTCCAGGAAAATGGATGGATCTGGTAATCACTAAATAAGGTAACCCATGTTCAGAAAGACAGATACCCTATCTTCTCCCATATCCCAGCATCTATATAGATATAGATTAATATGTACACATTCGTAGCAGTATTATAGCCCACATTTGGATTACAGAGGAGAATTAGCCCTTTCAGCATTGGGAGTACAATTGTCAAAGAAGAGTTACTGAATAAAATTCCATCATTGTGTCCCACATTTTTAAATCTACTTCGATGTTGATGGACACCTGGGCTGATTCCATTTCCTGGCTATTTTGAATAGAGCAGCAATTAATATACACATATGTAAGTATTTTGCAGTAGGATGGCCACATTTCGGCCAAAGTGATGGTTCTTGAAAAGGCAAATTATATTCTGCTTCTTCCTGTATTCAAAATTATCCAATAATTAACAATTGCTGTAGGTAAAGTCTAATTCCTTGATTTGTCATAAACTAGATTTTCCCTTACTCCTCCAACTTTACCCATAACCACTACCCAACAAGTATTTACAAGGTAGCTATTTCATGCCATGCTTTACTATTCTTTCTATGGCCTCTGCCTAGATGTTACACCAGCATTTTCAGGATTCAAAGCATGTCATCTCTGGAAATTATTCTTACTTTATATTATTGGTCTCTTTCACTTACATGTTTAACTAGCATACAAAGTGATAGATTTCATTATGACATTTTAATGCATAGCTCGTTTTTATTGATCTTCACTTCTTCCCATCTGCTGTACCCCTTATATCCTTCCCACATAGTAGCCCCCTTTCTGTGTTCATGTGATGTAGTTTTATTGCCCTCCCTCGTTCTTTAGAACATCATTTTTTTCTTCATAGATTCCTTTTTGGTTTCTGACCTATATTATACTCACACTCCCATATATATTTATATGAAATATCACATACATATATACTAACACAAACTACATATATTAATCTAACCCATACATACACTGGCATATGGGAGAAGATAGGGTATCTGTCTTTCTGAGTGTGAGTTACCTTACTTTGCAGTTTGTCTGCATGGTTGCTGAAAAATCACCACCAAACGGCTTAAGGGAACAAAGGGATTTATTCTCTTGAAATAGTCCAGTTACAGTTTGTAGTCCAGCTTTACAGGAAGGCGTGCATCAATACCAGGGCTGGGTTACTGGTCACACCTCTCTACATAATGGCTGAGAGAGGGATGATCCTTCCTTTCTAGACCAGCATGTCTGGCCAAGGATGCTGACTCTCTCAACCACCTCTCTCTACTTTATTCCAGGGCCTAGTCCCACCCATCATGGGTTGGGCCTTCCCCATCAGCTAGACAATGTCCTGCAGGTTTGATCTGGGTTTAACTCAACCATTAATTCTCTACAAATGTGCCCAGAACTCAAACCCTCAACTGTCAAGTTGACACCTGTGCCTAACTATGACACCTTACTTAATACAATGATTACCAGATCCATTCATTTTCCTGAAATCTCCCTTTTTATTACTTATTTCACATTGAAAGAGAGAGAGAGAGAGAGAGGAGAGAGAAAGAACAGATATATGCATGCCACAGCCAGCATGCAAGTGGAAATCAGAGGTAAACTTTCAGAGATCAGTTCTCTTCTTTCACCCTTGCTTCCAAGGATAAAACTCAGGTATATAGGTTATCTGCAAGTTTCATAATTTCATTTTTCTTTTTGGCTGAATATGTATTCTATCTCACCCAAGTTGGAAAGGCCATCAAAAAAACAAGTGAAAAGAAATGCCAATGAAGATGTTTGGAAACATCTACTGCCAGCAGCAGTGTGCACCGGCATAGCCACTATGGAAATTAGTAGGGAGGGTTCTGAAAAAATTACATGATCCCTAGGTGTATATTTAAAATATTCTACATATTGCTCCAGAGATACTCATTCATATATATATATATGTTTATTGCTGCTCTATTCAAAATAGTCAGGAAATGGAATCAGCCCAGGTATCCATCAACATATAAGTAGATTTAAAAATGTGGGACATATACATGATGGAATTTTATTCAGCAATTATTCTTTGTCAACTGCAATCCCAATGCTGAAAGGGCCAATCCTCCTCTATAAGCCAAATTTCCACTCTGCTTAGTGATTACAGTGTTTTTAGTTTTCAGTCTCTATATGAAAAAAAATCAGATTTTCATTTTCCTGAAGTCCTTACTTAGCATGTGAAAGATGTCCAATAAATATATGCTAGTGAAAAAATCATTAATTTTGTAATTACTTTATAGAATACACCAGACAAGTAGAACTAATTCCATTTTGTATCAGAAAAAAAGAACAAGAGGCTAATGTCAATTTATCTATCTTAGAAGTTCAAGAATTAAATGACTTAGAAAAAAATAATGCTCATTTCTTGTTCTACAGTATATCCAGCAAAATTCAGCACAGTACTTTGCCACATCAATCTTTATTTCTGGAATGTTGTCCACTTGAAGTGATTGGTGCCAGAACTTTGATTGAAGGTTGAAGAAGATACCTTCACAAATTGAGAATATTTAATAATAAATGTATTGAGCATATTTGAGTTTAATTCACCTTATTTTACTGAAAACTTTTTTAGTATTTTTACTCGTTAATGTTGAGAAGAAGTTGACTCTTCTAACCTTACATATTTTTTAATATATGGAATCACTGTCTTTTTTCTTTATTTACGCTTGCAAACTAGACTGTCATAGTTAGACACAGGTGTCAACTTGACAGTTGAGGGTATGAGCTCTGGGCACATTTGTAGAGAACTACAAGTTGAGTTAGGCCCAGAACAAACCTGAGGAAATTGTCTACTTAATGAGGAAGGCCCAGCCTACAGTAGGTGAGACTAGACTCTGAACAGATGAATCAAATACTGAGGGCCGGTTGAGGAAATTGGCATCCTTTTGTACACTTGGGCAGACATGCTGGTCTGGCAAGTAAGGATTGTCCCTCTCTCAGCCATTATGTAAAGATGATGTGGCCAGTTCCCTTAGCCCTGGTGTTGGTATGAGCTCTCCTGTCAAGCTGGACTGAAAACTGTAACCAGATAATCATAAGAGATAATAAATCCCTTGTTCCATTATGCCATTTGATGATCATTTATCAGCAACTATGCAGGCTAACTGCAACACAAACTAGCCATCCTGAATTCATCTTCTCTAAAGTAGTCATCAAATGAATGGTAAGCAGCATACATTACTAACATTTTGTGTTCTATGTATTCCTTTACAGATGCAAATTAATAGCCAATTGGCTCCTTTCCAAATTATCACAGGAGACAATTTTCCATTTGTGGAACCATTGTAGTAATTTTCTACCAACTGGTATCTAACCAATGAGCCAATGACACATGTTAAGGTCTTTAATAGAGCAATTATTGTTTCTGTCGGTGTAGAATGTACTATCTACACAACCTAATAAGCTGTTTTAAATTTTATTCCTGCAAATTCATTATGTGTCTGACAGACTAAACTGTGTCTACCAAAGCTAACCAAAGATACAAGCTGTCCAAGTTCATGTTCAACATTCTTGCAAGGCTGCTATGGTTGGGTAGGAATACAGCAAATGGAATATTAGCTCTTAAAGTTTCTACTCATATTTTTTATTAGTGAAAGTGAACTAAGAGTCTTTATAACTGGAAGGTGCAATCTTGCCTTATACTTAGAACAAGGATAAATTTAAAAGCAATCCTAATTCAGTGGCTGTTACAGTCAATTCTTTCATGACAGAGATAATATCATTCATAACCCTGTCAATGGAATACATCAAAAGGTAGCACTTCCGTTTAACATTATGTGACTTTTTATTTATATTTTTATAGGACCTCAAGTTGAGGAGAGAAGGCCAACAAATCCTCGTTTTCTATTCTGAATAAGAAAAGTTTACCAGGCAAATGAAATACTTAGAACTTTTCTCAGAAAGCAACTTTTTCATGTTTTGTGCAACATTCTTCATCAGAACACTTCATTACTCTTAGAATCTACATACTGTAACATCTATCTCTGCTTGCACTACTTTCCTATATAAAGTCATCAGATAAAGCCAAAAAATACAAGATGCCTAGTTAAATATAAACATAGATAAACAACAGTTTGCAAGGTCATCATATTCTAAAAACTATACAAGACAAATATATCCTAAATATTACATATGACATGCAAATTATTTATCAGATAACCAGATTCAACTAGGTGTTCTGCATTTCATCTGACAAACCTGCTTCCAGGACAAAGTAATCAAATGAGCTACCCTAAAATAACTTCATATAAATATTTATAACAAGCATACCAAATTTAAACAGAAACATTTGGTCAATGCAACTTGTCAAAAGCCATGGAAAAACACTTGTTATTTCAAGAACCTTCTGGCAGGGAAGATGAACCAAGTATTCACAGGATTTTTCATGAAACCTGATAAACTGATTCTAATTTCATGGGTAAAATTAAATGCACAAGAATATTCAGGGTAATTTTATAAAAGAAGAGCATCTTCTTAAAACTATTGAACTTCCTTCTCTACTTATTCATAAGATAGAGAATTACTTCTCATCAACTATAGTCACGTGCTGTGCTGTAGAACACTAGAGCTTATTACTTCTGTCTGATTTTGCTATGGGTCTTCATCACTCAGCCTCTTTATCCTCATTCTTTAAAAGAAAACTATTTATTTATTTATTTAGTGTGTGTGTGTGTGTGTGTGTGTGTGTGTGTGTGTGTGTGCGCGCGCACGCGCGCATGCGTGCGTGCACATCAGAAGGTAATGAGTGTCGCTTTTGAGGACCAAGGGTGACTTCCAGGATCATCCTGGATTTCTTCTACCTCCTTTTAGCTTTCTTCTGGGATTTCCCAGGCTCTGTCCACCAGGGCCGGAAGTGTAGGCGGCCTCCGTTTCTGCCTGGTGTTTTTATGAGAGACCTAGAATCTGAACTCAGAGCCTTCTGCTTGTGAGACAGTCTTACTTCTTGAGCCATCTCTCCAGTTCCTATACACGACTCTTGCCAATTCTGCTAAGTCTCCAATAATCACTATTCTATATTGAGGGTGATTTTTTTTGATGCCCAAAGAGAACATGTGAAAGAGAACATGTGGCATTTGTCTTTCTGTGTTAACTGACTTTGTTTAAAACTATGTCCCTCAGTTTCATTGATTTGCTGCAGATGACAGCATGTCATTCTTTCTAATGGTTAAATTAGTTTCCATTTTGTACATACACATTTTGCTTACCCACGTATTTGTTGATGGTCATCTTGATTGACTGAATATCTCAGTCATTTTAATATTATAATAAATATGACTATATAGGTATGTATCTGACATCCTAATTTTCTTTGAATATATTCAAGAGTAGGGAAGCTGGTGAATGATAAAACTGCATGAGTAATTTAAAAAAATCTACAAGGCACAGTGTGAATAAAAAATGCATATAAAAAAGAGAAGAATGGCTTGATTTTATCTATGTTGGAATCCAAAAGACAAGCACACAAATATCACAGTTATCGTATTGCAAATCATGTATTGGTAAATTTAATGCATCAAAAAATATGTGAATGTTTCCATACCTTTGGCTTTGAACAAGCGCCTATGAAGCAACGATGGATACATGGATTGGTCAGATGTACTTTAACATTTTTGCAAAAGAAATAAATTTATTAATCACTTTGCAATCAAAAACAAATATTAAAAACCAACACTATCAGATCAGGGTATCAATAAATCCTGATTAGTATGCATAATCCTGATTAGGTATCTTTAATCCTATATCTTTTTTGATTTCTTCCCTATTACAAATACAACTTGTAGGCAAATGCTACCCCATAATACTAAAGACCCTTTCTTATCCTGGAAAGTCAACAGCTCCTTCACTAGCTCTTCCTATAGCCTTGAATAATTAGAACTACCCTCTGATAATGAGTGTGCTGTTTAGGGAGGCATGCACACAGTTTGCTCTGCTTTAACTTGTTTATCTATTGAGTGTGGTTTAATTCTAATTACCCAGTGGCCATTAGCATGTACTTTTATGAGAAGAGGAAAGGCAAGCTTAAATGGGCACTATCTGAATATTGCTGTTTATTACACTTACCAGTGGAGTAAAATAACTTTATCACCACTGCAGCAGTTTAGAAATGCAAATTAAAACATTCAAGCAGCCTTGTGCTAAGATTCTACATAGAGGTGAGTAACATTTCAGACAGTCAAATCAGTGGAGCAAAGCATTCCAAAATCTTGCATGCAAGGAAGTAAAGCAGGTGGTTGCCTAAAGGGCTGCTTTTTCCTGGGCACCTCAGTATGACACCGATTGCAAATGTTCCAACCTGTTGTTTCCATGAGCTACTAAAGTATTCAAAGAAATTTCAACAGCTTGATCTAAAACAATATCACGTTTGGTAAACAACACTTTGTGAATCACTGAAAGACACTGTCACCAGTGACCAAATCCTGGACATGATGTACTTATATCTGAGATGGGTTATCTGCTAAGATACCAAGATTCTTCCAAGGAAAACAACAGGAAAGATTTATACCCTATATGACGATAATATTTTCAAGTAGAAACACTCTCTAGATGACATTTCCAGAGGCATGCTCATAGGAAGCAGGAAAGATGCCAAAAGCTGAGTGCCAACATCCCATCCTATTGGCTTTCTCTGTCTGGAGATTTCTAGTTAGTTGTAGAATATGATGAAATCCATCTTCCTTCTCAGCTCTCTAGAAATGATTCTAAAATATAAAGAATGGCTAATGGAAGGCTCCTTGGTTTCCGTCTCCAATTTTCAGATGTTCACAGCACCCATTAGATCCTCAACCCTTCAACTTCTCTCTGAGGTCTGAAAATGGTGCCTCTTTTGCATTCACCAAAGAAGCAGCCATCAAGGGGGACCTGCTACCTCTTCCTCTTCTTCTCCTTCCAGCAAAGCCCAACAAATCCAGTTGCTTCTGTCACTTTCTCCCTCATTTTCATATTCATGGAAGAAAAATCGCTTCTCCCCAATAAGGAAATATCCTTTCAAATGCACTTTGGGATTTTTCTTTCTCGGGTACTCCATCACCTGGTCTTTGAGTGCCCTTTCTTGGCCTTTTTGTTTATTACCCAAACATGCCCAGTGTCTCCTTATTCCTATACTATCTAGCTGTCAGCATCTTTTGTTCCTCAGCAGCAGAAAGAAAGGCCAGTGGACCAGCCTCACACTTCCTTACCTTCCATTTTCTCCTCAAGGCAACCTTCCCTGGTTTCAACCTCTCACTCAAGTGCTTGTGCTAAACTCACTGTTAGTTATATGTGCAATGTCCTAAGAATGTCTGAATCCTTCCTCAAGAGAACTCAGAATCAGGTGTATCGGATGGTTTCTCCCACCTGAGAACGCTTTCTTCATAGTTTCTGTGACACCCTTCTGCTTCCTTTCCTGTATTCAGGTCACTCTTATTATTATTGTATACAATAATATTTTGTCATTTTCTGCTAATACTATCCTACTTCATCCTCCCTTTTACTCCTACTAATAATCTTCCCATTCTCACTTCTACTCTCATATCTTTTTTAACGTGTCTTATTGAAATTAGCAAGTATCACCTGTATTATTAGTATGTGCCTGTGCACTGCCTAGAGTTTAGCCAACATATCAATGACAACACCACTAAAGCAAATGAATCCTCTTCCCCAGCCAGAAATAACCACCAATAGTCATTCAGATGGGTCTAATACTATGTGGATATGTGCAGAAAGTCAATAGATATAATGAGGGTCATTCCTTCTTGATAATGTTTTAGAAGACCCAACACATGGCACCATTTTCTTCCCCACCCAAATCTGTAGCCAGCCAGACACAAACTCAGGAGCCGAACAGGAGATAGATGCATTACCTTCTGATTAATAAACAGTATGGAAGAATGTGACGTTTTCTCAGCCTCGACATTACTGACATATTGGGCAGGTAAATCCATTGTTAGAAGAGTGAGAACTGACGTGCGCGTGCGGTCCAGCCGGACCTCATCCACGACCTAGGTAAGCTCCGCCCGCGCCCGCCCACCAGAACCCCAGGTCAGCCCAAAGAACCCAGCTCCTACCCCACCGTCCAGCCGGAGCCACACGCAGGGCCGAGGGACCAGGAGAACCTCCCCCCCGCCCGGGCCCCGCCCCAGCTCCCCTTAGGTTAAATAGCGCACTGCAGATGCCCCACCCACCCCCCTCCAATCCACGGCCCGGGACGCGCGCCCGCGCTCCAGCCGGGCCTCACCGTGCCGTGACCCAGGTAAGCTCGGTCCCTGCCCGCCCCCAGAGCCCCAGGCCAAATAATTCAGTTAGTGAAAAACGCACAAAAATTAAAAGATCTTAAGAGTTAAAACGACAATGCCAAAGTCTAAGTGCAAATCCATGAGAAACAACACTCAAGTAAACAAATCTCCCACTGAAGGAATTAATCCCATAATGTTAGACTCCAACCAGAACAAACCCATGGAAAATGGCCAAGAAAGCCTCACCCAGGATAACGACCTTCAAAATATGATCATTACCATGTTCAATACTATGAAAGGAAATCAGGGAGGAATTAAATAATCGAATCAATCGCTTTCAGGAGGAACACAACAGACACATGGAGGAGTTGAGAAAAACAGTGCAAGAAACAAAAACTGGCATAGAGCAGTTAAAGCAGACTCAAGCAGAGTTTAAAACTGAGCGAAAAGACAAGTTATCTTCAACCCAGAACTCCACAAAGAGTCTTATCAGCAGAACTAACTAAGCAGAAAACAGAATTTCAGATCTTGAAGATAAAGAGGGAGTATTAACCAGCTCAATGGAAGAGACTGTTAAAGCCAAAAAGATGCTTGAGAGAAATATCCAGGAGATATGGGACACCCTGAAGAAGCCCAACATGCGTATTCATGGAATACCAGAGCAAGAATCTCAAAATACCAACCCTGAGGAAATTTTTCAAATGATCATCAAGGAAAACTTTCCTCATCTAAAAAAAGACAGGCCCATCCATATACGAGAAGCATTCCACACCCCAAATAGATATGACCAAAACAGAAGCACACCATGGCAAATAATAGTTAAAACACTCCACATTCAAGATAAAGAACTGATGCTGAGAGCTTCAAGGGAGAAAAAACAAGTCACTTTTAAAGGTAAACCTATTAAAATAACAAATGACTTCTCAATGGAAACACTAAAAGCAAGAAGAGCTTGGAGAGACATACTTCAAGTATTGAATGAGCAAAAATGTCAACCCACGCTGATTTACCCTGCAAAACTATAAGTCATGATCGAGGGAGAAAGAAAAATCTTCCAGCACAAAGACAACTTGAAGGGGATATATGTCCACCAAACCAGGCCTTCAAAAAATGCTAGAAATGATACTCAAGCTTGAAGAAAAAAACAGTCATATCCAGGAGAACAGAAGGCAAGTATAACACCATTAAAAGCGAAGCAATATACTTATAAAAACTACTAAACATAATAAATGACTGAAATCAAAATAGTTTCACCATTATAACACTAAATGTTAATGGAATTAACTCACCGATCAAGAGACACAGATTACAAACTTGGACTAAAAATCACAATCCATCAATCTGCTGCCTGCAGGAAACCCATCTCACCACAAAAGATAGGCACGCTCTAAAAATAAAAGGCTGGTCAACAATTCTACAAGCAAATGGAAGCAGAAAACAGGCAGGGGTAGCCATTATGATATCAGACAAAGTGGACTTCAAACCAAAGAAAATTATAAGAGACACGGATGGATACTACATTTTAGTCACAGGTACAATTCACCAGGAAGACTTCACAATATTGAACATATATGCACCCAATATGGGCCCCTCCACATTCATTAAGAAAACCCTACAGTGTCTAAAGCAAGAAATGAACCCCCAAATGATAATTCTTGGGGACTTCAACATCGCCCTCTCAACATGGGATAGATCAACAGGTCAAAAGCTTAATAGAGACACTGTGGAACTTAATCAAACCCTTAAAGAAATGGAACTTACAGATCTCTATCGAACTTTTCACCCACGCACCAAAGAATACACATTTTTCTCAGCAGCACATGGAACTTTCTGCAAAATAGATCACATATTGGGCCACAAAACGAATCTACACATATACTAAAAGTTGAAATTCTAACCTGTGCCCTGTCAGACCACCATGGCCTAAAGCTGGACATCCACAACACATCAAACAAGAGAAAAGACACTAACTCCTGGAAACTTAACACTATGATGCTGAATGAGAACTGGATTCAGGAAGAAATTAAAAAGGAAATTCGAGATTTCCTGAAAGTGAACGATAATGAAAATACAACTTACCAAAATCTCAGGGACACAATGAAAGCTGTTCTAAGAGGTAAGTTCATAGCTCTTAATGCCTACATCAAAAAAATGGAAACATCAGAAATAAACAACTTAACAATGCAGCGTAAAGCTTTAGAGAAACTAGAGCACTCTGATCCCAAAAAGTAGTAGAAGAGAGGATATTAGCAAAATAAAGGGAGAAATATCTGAAATCAAGATTAAGAAAACGATAGAAAAAATCAACCAGTCAAAAAGCTGGTTCTTTGAAAGAATCAATAAGGTTGATACACCACTAGCTAAATTAACCAAAAGCAGGAGAGAGAAAACCCAAATTAACAAAATCAGAAATGAACATGGGTATCATTACTGATACCCAAGAAATCCAGAGAATTATTACATCATATTTCAAAAACTTGTACCCTGTGAAGTTTGACAACACAAAAGAGATGGATGAATTCCTAAGTAAACACAACTTACCTAAATTGAATCAGGAAGTTGTGAATTATTTCAATAGTCCTATAACATATAAGGAAATTGAAGAAGTAATCTCAAATCTTCCCAACAAAAAATGTCCTGGACCAGATGGATTCAGTACAGAGTTCTACCAGACATTTAAGGAGTTAATAACACCAATACTCCTTAAACTGTTCCATCAAATAGCAAAGGAAGGAACACTACCAAATTCCTTCTATGAAGCTAATATCGTTTTAGTCCCAAAACCTAATAAAGATCACTTAAAAAAGAAAACTATAGGACGATCTCTCTGATGAACACAGACGCAAAGATTCTCAACAAAGTCTTAACGATTCGGATTCAAAAACATATCAAAAAGATCATTCACGGGGACCAAGTAGGCTTCATCCCCAGCACACAAGGTTGGTTCAACATACTCAAATCAATAAATGTAATTCATCATGTAAACCAATCCAAAGTCCAAGACCACATGATACTCTCCATAGATGCAGAAAAAGCTTTTGACAAGATCCAACAGCCTTTTATGATAAAAACGCTGGAGACAGTAGGAATGGAAGGAACCTTTATCAATATAATAAAAGCTGTATACAACAAGCCCACAGCAAGGATTATGCTCAATGGGGAACAATTGGAAGCATTCCCACTTTGATCAGGAACTAGACAAGCCTGTCCACTCTCACCACTTCTATTCAATATTGTACTTGAAGTCTTAGCTGAAGCCATAAGGCAAGAAAGGGACATAAGAGGGATTCAAATCAGCAAAGAAGAAGTCAAGCTATCCCTATTTGCAGATGACATGATCATATACCTGAGTGATCCCAAAAACTCCACCAGGAAGCTTCTGGAACTAATTGAGAAGTTCAGCAGGGTGGCAGGATACAAAATAAATGTGCAAAAATCAGAGGCCTTCCTACATGCCCAAAATGAAAGAAGTGAAAGAGCCTTGAGAGAAACAATACCATTTACTATAGCCCCTAAAAAAATGAAATACCTTGGTATAAACCTAACCAAGGAGATAAAAGACCTTTACAACGAAAACTTTAAAACCCTAAAGAAAGAAATAGCAGAAGACACCAGAAGGTGGAAAGACCTCCCATGTTCCTGGATGGGCAGAATCAACATCGTAAAAATGACCATCCTACCAAAGGCAATATACAGATTCAATGCTATACCAATCAAAATGCCAAAGCAATTCTTCAAAGAAGTTAACCAAACAATCTCAAAGTTCATATGGAGGCACAAAAGACCCAGGATAGCAAAGACAATCCTGAGTAACAAAAACACTGCTGGAGATATTACCATACCAAACCTAAGTCTATACTACAAATCCATAGCTATAAAGACAGCCTGGTACTGGCTCCAAAATAGACACACAGATCAATGGATAGGGAATGAAGACCCAGATATAAGACCACAAAATTATAGCCATTTGGTCTTTGACAAAGGGGCCCAAAGTATCCAATGGAAAAAGAACAGCATCTTCAACAAACGGTGCTGGCAAAACTGGATCTCCACATGCAGAAGATTAAAGCTGGACCCATACTTGTCACCATGCACAAGACTTAATTCCAAATGGATCAAGGCCCTTGATATCAGGCCAGAGACTTTAAAAACCATAGTTGAAAGGATAGGGAACTTCCTCGAGCTGATTGGGCTAGGCCAACATTTCCTAAACAGACATCCAATGGCACAGTCACTGCTACCAACTCTCAACAGTTGGGATCTTGTGAAATTAAAGAGCTTCTGTTCAGATAAAGAGATTGTCACACGAGCTCAAAGCAACCCACAGAATGGGGAAAATCTTCACTAACCACATATCTGACAAAGCTCTACTGTCCAGAGTGCACAAAGTAATTAGAAAATTAACTCCAAGGAAAACAATGGCCCAATTAAAAAATGGGCCCTGGAACTTAAAAGAAACTTTACCAGGGATGAAATTAAAATGTCTAACCAATATTTTAAAAAATGCTCCACTTCCTTAGCCATAAGGGAAATGCAAATCAAAACCTCCCTGAGATATCATCTCACCCCGGTCAGGATGGCAAAAATCCACAATACAAACAACACCAAATGCTGGAGAGGATGTGGAGAGAGGGGAACTCTCCTACATTGCTGGTGGGAATGCAGGCTCATACAACCACGCTGGCGAGCCGTCTGGAGATTCTTAAAGAAATTAAAGATTGAAATGCCATATGACCCTGCTATTCCACTTTTGGGAATAACCCCCCATACACCAGAGGTTCACCTCAATAGCACAAGCACGACCATGTTCATAGCAGCACTGTTTACAATAGCAAAGTTATGGAATCAACCTAAATGTCCAACAGTTGACTAGTGGATAAGGAAACAGTGGTACATCTATACAATGGAGTACTACTCAGCCATCAAAAATGATGAATTACTGGAATTTGTCGGGAAATGGATGTCATTAGAAACAATTGTATTAAGTGAAGTATCCCAGACCCAGAAAATTAAGTGCCGTATGTACTCCCTAATAGGTGGCTCCTAGTACCAAACCCACCCAGCCCACCTAGAGACAGTAATTGCAAGGATTATGAACAGGAGGGATAGGGTAGGAGGGCTACACCAGAAACAAGGATAAAAGGGACCATGTTACAGCAGGGAAAATAGGCCTTCACCGAGGACCCAAATAAGTAATGAGACATCTGATTAAGTTCACAGACTTGTGTTCCTGATCATTTACTACTGAGGGGGTGTGATCTCACCAGAAGAGGAGGGCATATAGTCTGGCAGATAAAAAGTAACCATTTTGCAAATGGGTGATAGACCCCTCCCTCACTGTGGTTTCCCACTTTTATTCATCTACCTTTGAATGTGCTTTTATCACAAGACTCTAGTTTAACAGCTTTTTGTCTCTGGCCAGGGGGTAACATAAATGCCCACCAGGATGGAGTGAAGAGCATTGCAGGAGCAGCAAAACTGCAAAAGCAAATCAACAAACCACAATCCAGAACTTCAGAGACTCTATATCAACCACCTAGAACTAGGCCGGCTTAATCTCTCCCCATCTTGAAGCTCAGGGAAATTTGCGGAAGAGGGGGCGGTAAGAGCGTAAGAGCAAAAGGATGGGAGGAGTAATGATATGTAAGATACTGCATACTAGTTAGGGCTGAAGCAATCATAATTGGACTTTGCATGCCCTGCGCATTGTCCAACACACTGTTGACCTCACAAAGTCTAGCATCTGCTAAAGGCACCAAGATCCTTGGAGGAAAGGGATTGGCAGTCACAGCAGTGTTCCTATACCTAAGGGGAACACGGGAAAGGGTTCAGGGAAAGGCCACTGGGTCCTTGTACGTCATCGGAGAGGAGGGCCCAGAGGAAAATCAGACATGCACAAGAAAGGACTCTCTGGGAATTGGGGCGGGAGGCACTGGGGGATGGGGAGGGAGGAGAGTGGGGAGGGGGAGCAGGAGGTACGGGGGGAGGAGGAGGGAGGGAGGGAACTGGTGTACCTAATTAGTTTGTATGAGCTGAAATAATAATAAAAATGTATTTAAAAAAAGATGTAATAAAAGTGGGAAACCACAGTGAGGGAGGGGTCTATCACCAATTTGCACAATGGTTACTTTTTATCTGCCAGACTATATGCCCTCCTCTTCTGGTGAGATCATACCCCATCAGTAGTAAATGATCAGGAACACAAGTCTGTGAACTTAATCAGATGTCTCATTACTTATTTGACTCCTCGATGGAGGCCTATTTTCTCTGCTGTAACATGGTCCCTTTTATCCTTGCTTCTGGTGTAGCCCTCCTACCCCATCCCTCCTGTTCATAATCCTTGCAATTACTGTCTCTAGGTGGGCTGGGTGGGTTTGGTACTAGGAGCCCCCTATTAGGGAGTACATATGGCGCTTAATTTTCTGGGTCTGGGATACTTCACTTAATATAATTGTTTCTAATGACATCCATTTCCCGACAAATTCCAGTAATTCATCATTTTTGATGGCTGAATAGTACTCCATGGTATAGATGTACCACCTTTTCCTTATCCACTCGTCAACTGTTGGACATTTGGGCTGATTCCACGACTTTGCTATTGTAAACAGTGATGCTCTGAACATGGTCGTGCTTGTGCTATCGAGGTGAAACTTTGCTGCATGGGGGGTTATTCCCAAAAGTGGAATAGCAGTGTCATATGGCATTTCAATCTTTAATTTCTTTAAGAATTTCCAGACGGCTCGCCAGACTGGCTATATGAGCCTGCATTCCCACCAGCAATGTAGGAGAGTTCCCCTCTCTCCACATCCTCTCCAGCATTTGTCGTTGTTTGTATTGTGGATTTTTGCCATCCTGACCAGGGTGAGATGATATCCCAGGGAGGTTTTGATTTGCATTTCCCTGATGACTAAGGAAGTGAAGCATTTTTTTAAGATATTTGTTAGACATTTTAATTTCATCCCTGGTAAAGTTTCTTTTAAGTTCCAGGGCCCATTTTTTAATTGGGCCATTGGTTTCCTTGGTGTTTAGTTTTCTAAGTTCTTTGTGCACTCTGGACAGCAGAGTTCTATCAGATGTGTGGTTAGTGAAGATTTTCTCCCATTCTGTGGGTTGCCTTTGAGCTCGTGTTACAATCTCTTTATCTGAACAGAAGGTCTTTAATTTCACAAGATCCCAACTGTTGAGAGTTGGTAGCAGTGACTGCCATTGGATGTTTGTTTATGAACTGTTGGCATAGCCCAATGAGCTCCGGGGAGTTCCTTATCCTTTCAACTATGGATTTATAGTCTCTGGCCTTATATCAAGGTCTTGATACATTTGGAATTATGTCTTGTACATGGTGACAAGTATGGGTCCAGCTTTAATCTTCTGCATGTGGAGATCCAGTTTTGCCAGCACCATTTGTTGAAGATGCTGTTCTTTTTCCATTGATACTTTGGGCCCCTTTGTCAAAGAACAAATGGCTGTAATTTTATGGTCTTATATCTGGGTCTTCAATCCCTATCCATTGATCTGTGTGTCTATTTTGGAGACAGTACCAGGCTGTTTTTATAACTATGGATTTGTAATATAGACTAAGGTTCGGTATGGTAATACCTCCAGCAGTGTTTTTGTTACTCAGGATTGTCTTTGCTATCCTGGGTCCTTTGTGCCTCCATATGAACTTTGAGATTGTTTGGTCAACTTCTTTGAAGAATTGCTTTGGGATTTTGATTGGTATAGCATTGAATCTGTATATTGCCTTTGGTAGGATGGTCATTTTTACGATGTTGATTCTGCCCATCCAGGAACATGGGAGGTCTTTCCACCTTCTGGTGTCTTCTGCAATTTCTTTCTTTAGGGTTTTAAAGTTTCATTGTAAAGGTTTTTTTACCTCCTTGGTTAGGTTTATACAAAGGTATTTCACTTTTTTAGGGGCTATAGTAAATGGGATTGTTTCTCTCAAGGCTTTTTCACTTCTTTCATTCTGGGCATATAGGAAGGCCTCTGATTTTTGCACATTTATTTTGTATCCTGCCACCCTGCTGAACTTTTCAATTAGTTCCAGGAACTTCCTGGTGGAGTTTTTGGGACCACTCAGGTATAAGATCATGTCATTCGCAAATAGGGATAGCTTAACTTCTTCCGATTTGAATCCCTTTTATGTCCCTTTCTTGTCTTATGGCTTCAGCTAAGACATCAAGTACAATATGGAATAGAAGTGGTGAGAATGGACAGCCTTGTCTAGTTCCTGATCAAAGTGGGAATGCTTCCAATTGTTCCCCATTGAGCATAATCCTTGCTGTGGGATTTTTGTATACAGCTTTTATTATATTGATAAAGGTTCCTTCCATTCCTACTGTGTCTAGCGTTTTGATCATAAAAGGCTGTCGGATCTTGTCAAAGGCTTTTTCTGCATCTATGGAGAGTATCATGTGGTCTTGGACTTTGGACTGGCTTACATGGTGAATTACATTTATTGATTTACGTTATGTTGAACCAACCTTGTGTCCCAGGGATGAAGCCTACTTGGTCCCTGTGAATGATCTTTTTGGTATGTTTTTGAATCCGATTCGTTAAGACTTTGTTGAGAATCTTTGCATCTGTGTTCATCAGAGAGATCGGCCTATAGTTTTCTTTTATAAATGAATCTTTATTAGGTTTTGGGATTAAAACGATATTAGCTTCATAGAAGGAATTTGGTAGTGTTCCTTCCTTTGTTATTTGATGGAACAGTTTAAGGAGTATTGGTGTTATTAACTCCTTAAATGTCTGGTAGAAGTCTGTACTAAATCCATCTGGTCCAGGACATTTTTTGGTGGGAAGATTTGAGATTACTTCTTCAATTTCCTTATATGTTATAAGACTATTTAAATAATTCACAACTTCCTGATTCAATTTAGGTAAGTTGTGTTTACTTAGAAATTCATCCATCTCTTGTGTGTTGTCAAACTTCACTGAGTATAAGTTTTTGAAATATGATGTTATAATTCTCTGGATTTCTTGGGTATCAGTATTGATAACTCCATGTTCATTTCTAATTTGTTAAGTAAGGTTTTCTCTCTTTTGCTTTTGATTAATTTAGCTAGGGGTGTATTAATCTTATTGATTTTTTCAAAGAACCAGCTTTTTGGCTGGTTGATTTTTTCTATCGTTTTCTTAATCTCGATTTCAGATATTTCTCCCCTTATTTTGCTAATCTCCTCTCTTCTACTACTTTTGGGATCAGATTGCTCTAGTTTCTCTAAAGCTTTAAGCTGCATTGTTAAGTTGTTTCTTTCTGATGTTTCCATTTTTTTGATGTAGGCATTAAGAGCTATGAACTTACCTCTTAGAACAGCTTTCATTGTGTCCCAGAGATTTTGGTAAGTTGTACTTTCATTATCATTCACTTTCAGGAAATCTTGAATTTCCTTTTTAATTTCTTCCTGAATCCAGTTCTTATTCAGCATCATATTGTTAAGTTTCCAGGAGTTAGTGTATTTTCTCTTGTTTGTAGTGTTGCGGATGTCCAGCTTTAGGCCGTGGTGGATTGATAGGGCACAGGCTAGAATTTCAGCTTTCCTGTATATGTGTAGATTCATTTTGTGGCCCAATATGTGATCTATTTTGGAGAAAGTTCCGTGTGCTGCTGAGAAAAATGTGTATTCTTTGGTGCGTGAGTGAAAAGTTCGATAGAGATCTGTAAGGTCCATTTCTTTCAGGGTTTGATTAAGTTCCAAAGTGACTCTGTTAAGCTTTTGACCTGTTGATCTATCCCATGTTGAGAGGGCGGTGTTGAAGTCCCCAAGAATTGTCGTTTAGGGGTTGATTTCTTGCTTTAGACACTGTAGGTTTTTCTTAATGATTGTGGAGGGGCCCATATTGGGTGCCTATATGTTCAGTATTGTGAAGTCTTCCTGGTGAATTGTACCTATGACTAAAATGTATTATCCATCTGTGTCTCTTATGATTTTCTTTGGTTTGAAGTCCACTTTGTCTGATAGCATAATGGCTACCCCTGCCTGTTTTCTGCTTCCATTAGCTTGTAGAATTGTTGAGTAGCCTTTTATTTTTAGAGAGTGCCTATCTTTTGTGGTGAGATGGGTTTCCTGCAGGCAGCAGATTGATGGATTGTGATTTTTAATCCAAATTTGTAATCTGTGTCTCTTGATTGGTGAGTTAATTCCATTAACATTTATTGTTATAATGGAGAAACTATTGTTAATTCCAGACATTTATTATGTTTACTAATTTTTATAAGTATATTGCTTCGCTTTTAATGGTGTTATACTTGCCTTCTGTTCATCCTGGATATGCCTGTTTTTTTCTTCATGCTTGAGTATCATTTGTAGCATTTTTTGAAGGCCTGGTTTGGTGGACATGTATCCCTTCAAGTTGTCTTTGTGCTGGAAGATTTTTCTTTCTCCCTCGATCATGATGGATAGTTTTGCAGGGTAAATCAGCCTGGGTTGACATTTTTGCTCATTCAATACTTGAAGTATATCTCTCCAAGCTCTTCTTGCTTTTACTATTTCGACTGAGAAGTCATTTGTTATTTTAATAGGTTTACCTTTAAAAGTGACTTGTTTTTTCTCCCCTGAAGCTCTCAGCACCAGTTCTTTATCTTGAATGTGGAGTGTTTTAACTATTATTTGCCCTGGCGAGCTTCTGTTTTGGTCATATCTGTTTGGGGTGTGGAATGCCTCTTGTATATGTATGGGCTTCTCTTTTTTTAGATGAGGAAAGTTTTCCTTGATGATCATTTGAAAAATTTCCTCAGGGGTGGTATTTTGAGATTCTTGCTCTGGTATTCCATGAATATGCATGTTAGGCTTCTTCAGGGAGTCCCATATCTCCTAGATATTTCTCTCAAGTATCTTTTTAGCTTTAACAACCTCTTCCATTGAGCTGGTTAATACTCCCACTTTATCTTCAAGGTCTGAAATTCTGTTTTCTGCTTCCTTAGTTCTGCTGATAAGACTCTGGAGTTCTGGGTTAAAGATAACTTGTCTTTTAGCTCAGTTTTAAACTCTGCTTGAGTCTGTTTTAACTGCTCTATGCCAGTTTTTGTTTCTTGCACTGTTTTTCTCAACTCCTCCAAGTGTCTGTTGTGTTCCTCTTCAAAGCAATTGATTCGATTATTTATCTCCTCCAGGATTTCCTCTTTCATAGTAATGAACATGGTAATGTTCATATTTTGAAGGTCGTTATCCTGGGTCAGGCTTTCATGGCCATTTTCCAAGGGTTTGTTCTGGTTGGAGTCTAACATTATGGGATTAATTCCTTCAGTAGGAGATTTTTTTACTTGAGTGTTGTTTCTCATGGATTATGCACTTTGACTTTGGCATTGTCGTTTTAAGTCTTAAGATCTTTCAATTTCTGTGCGTTTTTCACTAAACTGAATTATTTGGCCTGGGGTTCTGGGGGTGGGCAGGGACGGACCTTACCTAAGTTGAGGTGAGTCCAGGCTGGACCGCGCGCTTCCCAGGTGTTGGAGTGGGGGAAGGGAGGATGGGGCGTAGGCGGGGCGCTATTTAACCTGGGGGAGCTGGGGCGGGCTGGGCGCAAGGGGGTGTCCTCCCAGGCCCTGCGGGGCTTTGGCTGGATGGTGGGAGGAGCTGGGTCCCTGTGCTGCCTGGGGTTCTGAGGGTGGGCGGGGTCGGAGCTTACCAAAGTCGAGGTGAGGTCCGGCTGGACTGTCTGTGTGTCCAGGGCCGCGGAGTGGGGGAAGGGAGATAATAGTAGCTTTTTATGGAACCATTTGGTGTACTGTATTCCTACCTATAGGTTTATTGGCTGTTTTTCCCTAGTGATCTATTTCCTTACTTTTCTTAGGTTCTTGTTTTAAGTAACAGTAACAGGAATGTGTTTCATTCTAACAAGTGGGGGAACCCCATTAGTTTAATCTTTTTATATACTGGCATTCCTTAGAGCTCCTTTCTCTGCCCTCTCCTCAAAATCCCACTGGGTAACATCATCTTCCTAAAACACAGCCTAAGTTTTGATAAATATGTGTTTTAGCCAAATCCACCTCTTTCTTGAACTACAAATCCATGCAGCCAACTGTCAACACTATATCTTTTTTTGGATGTTCTTTATATATTCAAAGTTGATGCTAGAAAGGGAAAACTCTGCCTATAAGTGATTAATTTGTCCATGCAATCTGTGGTTGAAACCTTTTCTGAATTCCTCAGATCGAGCTAGTGTCTATGACTCATGAATTACATCATGTGAGTATTATCAGAAATCTTTATTTTTTCCATGTATGCCTTCAACTTCTTCTAATAATATTATTGTCACAATTCCAATTTCATACCTACCATCATTACCTATCATGCTGTTTATCTGCATTGCATTTAATGACATATGTGTCATTAAGTACCCTACTTAGCTCTTTCAGTACTCTTCAATTTTCCTTGGACAATGAACAACTTGACTTCACTTAACCTGCCCCTGTAATCCTCATTCTGGTAGTCCTATCTTGTGATCTGTTCTTCCTACAGAAGCCAACATGCCCTTGCCCATACCTGAAGAATCCTCATGCAATTTATTTTCCCAAATTTTGTCTTTAAGACATCCAAGAGAATTATTGATTCTCAAAAACATCTTTAATAAAAACAAGTTTAAATTTATATACTGGCTTCTTACATTAAATTGTGACCTTTTTTCTTTTTTCATATATTTTAATAACCCAATTATTTCAGGTTTTGTACTTCTTCCTGAGCACCTCATGGATATTAATCATACACAATAAACATTTGTGTAGAGCAGGCACTCAAAAAAGTTTGCAAATGAACAAATGATTTTTTTAATGAATGCTCCATTTATTCCTGTTCCATGGATATCTAATTTAGAGTTTCTTTCTCCCAGTATACGTATATTACAGAACCCATCAACAAAGAAGCCCAAGGACAAAGAATAAAACCAATGTGAAGGGCTCAGGCTATCCGAATGAATCAAGAGCTTCTCACATACACTTATGTAAAGAAAATGCTGAGAAAAAAAAACCAAGGTCTTCTCTCTAATAGAAAAACCCTTGGCCTCAATAGTTTTTCTCTGATAGGAAGAAAAAAAAATTTCTATTTCATATTAATTTCTTCAACAAAAGTCTTAGAAAAGTTTCTTATTTTTACTGAAGATTCTGCGGAAAGAAGGAGTTCCTTCACTTAAAATGAAGAGAATTTGTTTTCACTTAAAATGAAAATAGAATTTGTTTTCAAATGAAAGGTTCTTAGGTCAGTAGAACATAAAACTAAAAATCTGTTTTTGAAAGATTTTATAAATCATATGCTGAAGTTTACATGCAATAAAAACTGACCTTCAACTATAAGACCAATAATTCAATACCATAATGGTCACAAAGACAAGATGAGATGATTACATGGTCCCTAATTCAAGTATAATGAAGTTGCTATAGGTTTTTCTTATTCTCATTCTTGTTGACAAGGTAATATCTTCATACAACTTTGTCATGTTTAATGGATCCATCTCCTCATGTCCCTTGGTAAGAGACAGAGAACACTTTGCTTACCAAGTAAGTCTTTTCCATCCACCTTGAAACAGACCCCAGACTAGGAACAAACCATACCAGTCAGAAGACACAAGCTGGTCTTTGCATCTATCCACCTGTAGCCCTTCTATGCAAATGGCAGTGCTACACAAGGCAGATTCTGGACAAAGAGTTCCTGCTGTTAACACCTGGTGCCTAAAATTGAGGACACTGTCAATGTCAGGCCTAGTCACTGTGCCCCTCATGCAGTAATGATGCATCCCCTAGAGCAGCTCTGAAATTCTTTTACTGTTGTTCTGAATCCTATGCCTAATTCTCTAGTTTTCCCCCAAGTGCTCTGAGCTAGTTCTTGCCCTTTAATATATATCTCTTTTCTCCATCTAACAACCCAGAGTTGATTTATATTGTGTGCAACTAAAAGCTCTGCTACAAAAATAAATTGTGTCTCAAATTCCTCCAAATACTCCTTTGATAAAATAAAGTGGGGGGGGGGGACAGTTTTGCCATAATAGGCTTTTTGTTGTAGTTTGGATTTTAGGGTTTTTTATTTGTTTGATTGGTTCTTTTGGTCTGTGTTTTCTTTTCTGCTTTGGTTTCTTGAGATAGGGTCCTGCTATGTAATCCTGAATGGTCTGGTATTATGTGGCCTAGACTGGCCTCAAACACATGGCAGTCCTCCTGCCTCAGCCTCTCAAATGCTAGGATGATAGACATGTACCATAGCACCTGGCTTGCTATAATGTTTGACAGCATTATTTTTCCTCCACAAGTATTATACTCTGGATTACATTTTGGAAAAAATCAATGGTCCCAGATTTTCTCAGTTCGAGCATCCTTCATGTTTCAATGTTATTTTATGACATCCCAGAAGAAGACAAAAAAATTCCATTCATTCAGATTAGGTCTAAATGACAGGTATTTATACCCTGACAACTTTGTCATGATTTGAATGTGATTTGTCTCCTTAGTGTTTGCATCCTTAGTTGTTAATGTTTGGAAAAGTTGTGGCACCCTTGGGAGATGGATACTTGATGGAGGGAGGAAAGCATGTCACAGGGGGTGGGCCTTGAGGCTGGTTAGCCCCGCCTTGCTTCCTCCATGAGTCTGCTCTAGCAGTTTGGTCTCTCTCAGCCTTCATGGTGGATGTGACTTGAGCCATCTCCAGCTTCTGCCAACCCACCATGACTTTTCTGCCACAATGGACTGCCATGTCTCTCCTCTGGAACTGTAAGCTGAATAAATCTCCCTTTTCTCCCTGAAAGTTACTTGAGTTTGAATGATGTCTCACAGCAACACAGAGAGCAACCAACATAGAAATTGATACCGAGAAGTGGGACGTGGCTGTGGGATTGAGATTCTGGAACCAGATTGTGAATGAGGTGTGATGGGAAAGCTGAGAACAAATTTGAAAACAACAACAACCACCTCCTGAGGAACATGCTTTCATATTCATATGTGAGGTATGCAGTGCATGGCCTCGATACATCATTGCAAATCTGTTGAGAATCTGTTGAGATTGTGCCACCCTTATTTGATGTAGATTCTCCCAAGATGCTTGCTTTTTTATTACAACTGACATTAATTTGCAGAAATGTGATCCAATTATAAAGGAATTCAGCATAAAGTTGATACTCTGAACTACTTGGTCTTGAAATCCATGTAGTATTTAACAAACATTAATTCTTGTGGTTTACTTTAACAATTTACAATATAGGAAATACCCTTGATGTATTTTAGTGTCTTCATCCTCCTGATCACCTACCTAAGAAAACTAAGGCAGAAATATAATAAATACTTAAGGAAAAGAAAACTAAACAATCAAAATATACATGTCAACTTGTTTTCTACAAAACCACTAAACCAAAAATCTCACTAAATTCAACCTGACTAATAATACATTAAAACTTCAAACATATGAAGCAAGTAAATAAAAAGAGAAGTTAAAGTCCAGAGTTTCCAATAGATTTATTTCTTGTTAGTAAAATATCCTAATCACGTATGGCTTGCAGAAAATTCCCTGTGCTCTTAAAAATTCTGTTGCATTTGCAAAACCAATTTATTACTTTGGTTCCAATCTTTATTATCTAGGACAAAACTTAAACTACAGTTGTAATAAGTAAGTTATAAGCTAAACAACACTTGCAGAGAATTCAAATAACTCCTTTGAATTCTTGAAGAAAAGACATGGTGGATGGATTCATACCTAAGAGAAGATAGAGGCTCCATAGGCCCTTCAGTCTTGCTATTTTCTAAGATAATGTCTATTTCCCATGAAAACAAGTGTGTAGTCATTCATCTCTTTTGAACATAATTGTTCAGCATTGATCGTCTTTCTCAATCCACACAGGGACATTTCTCCTACCACATCCTTCAGTGAAGAAGCTATAGAAAGCCCCTACCAGAAGTTCTTTTCTGCACAGAATGAAATTAATTAGAGCTTTCAGAGAGAAAAACACATGCATTTCATTTGACCAAATGGCTACCTGACCAATAAGTTTCATCACAAAGTGCGAGCATGAGTTTAAATGCAAGAACAGCACCATAAGATGAATTATGCCCTCTGTCTGCAGGGCACAGCAAGATGCTGACTATGTGATTACTGGGAGGTGAACCAATAAGTCAACTTCTGTTTTGAACTATCTTTGTCTGCATCTTATATTTTCTTTAAGAAAAAAAAAAGGTTGTCCTTGTCTAAACAGTTCTATTCATCTCTGTAGCAGATTTTCTGTTGCACAATTGCATGTTTAGAATAATAAATCTTTGGGTAGACCTGAAGTCTGAAGAAAAAGGTTCTTTACAGTGACATTTTCAAAACACTAGTGTCTGCATTATCTGTCACTTCAGAAAAGTGAGTTAGGAATTATTTTCATACAAAATTCACAATAAATTAGGTCATATCTTCTTACATGAAACACAATCTGAGTGCTAATCTGTGACATTTGGTTATCTGTTCCACCCTCAGAATGGAATCATCATGGACTCATGAACCAAATTCTACTTGGCAGTTGCCTTGGTTTCTAAGGATCTTTGCACACATAAATATAAATCCATGCTTTTCTTTAACTTTAATTTGTGTGTGTGTGTGTGTGTGTGTGTGTGTGTGTGTGTGTGTGTGTGTATGTATGTGTGTATCAGAGAGCCCTGTGTGTCCCTGTGGAGAACCAAGGGTGACATTGGGAATTATTGGGAATTATCCTGGATTGTTTCTACCTCCTTCTTGTTTCACTCTGAAATTTCCTAGGCTCTGGGTGCTGGAAATGCAATATGCCAGAGTTTCTGCCTGACCAAACCCATGCTTTTCCTCAACAACACTTTGATAGGGCAAGTGTCATCACAGCCTATTTAGCCTGAAAGAGGAATAGTCTGCTGGAATGCTGTGTATCAATGCCTCCTGGGACTTTACTACTCTTCTTTGCAAACTTCTTCATGTGACACATGGGTAGTGTATACAAAGGATATGGACACAGTTCAACCTGGGTTTCAGTGCAAGTCTGCTGCTGTCTAGTTGTGAAACCATGCAAAGATGTTCAAGTCAGCCTGCATGCTTGCTGATAAATGACTATCAAACAGCTTAAGGGAACAAGGGGTTTATTTTCTTATGATAATCCAGTTACAGTCTATCCAGCTTGATGGGATAGCATGCACCAACACCAGGGCCAAGGGAACTGGTCACTCCATCTCTACATAATGGCTGAGAGAGAGATGATCCTTTCTTGCTAGACCAGCATGTCTGGCCAAGTATACACAAGGATGCTGACTCTCTCAACCAGCTCTGTGTTTTATTCCAGGACCTAATCCCACCCCTGAGCCTTCCCCATCAGCCAGACAACCTCCTGTAGGTTTGCTCTGGGCTTAACCCAACCACTAATTCTCACAAATGTACCCAGAACTCAAAACCCTTAACTGTCAAGTTGACACCTCTGCCTAACTATAACATTCTACCACTTGTCAACTTGACACAAAAACATAGCACTTTTAAACTGTAACCTTCAATCCTTGTCCCCATAGATGTTAAACCTTAATAGCGTATTAAATCAAAATAAGTTAAATACTTTAAAACAAATAAAACTAAAACAGAAGAATCTTGAACAATAAGAAAACATTAGAAAGATCAAAGTCCAACAAATCAAATACTACTACATCGTTTATTTCAGTGTACATCATCATGTAGTCAAGCTGACTCGAAGATTCTAGAAAGTCCCAGTCCCCGTTTGCTCAAAGTTGTTAAAGCAGATTTCCTCTGAACCAGGCTGAATCTCTACTCACAGCTGTCCTCAGCATGCACCCCACGGTTCTGGCATCTCCAACAACACTTTGGGTTCACCTCTGCAGCTATAAGCTTCACCTTCTCTTGCAGGAACTTACACCTGTCACTTGGTGCCAAGCTTTTGTTGCTCTCCACGAACCACTCAATTGTACACCAAAACCAATACCATGTGAGGGATGCTGCCAGATTCCAAAGATAGGTTGAAATGTAGCTTGGTATACTCGAGCTACAGTTGGTACCAACTTTAGCGTGCTGACTCTAGAAAAGCTTCTTTTCTCAGCAGCCAAACTTGCAAAGGGCAAGAAATAGTTTTAACTTGGGCTTTCAGACCCTGAAGAAATCTGGGTTTTCAAACTACTGAAATCACCATATGGTGGTTTTCATCTCTTCCACTGTCCTAGCACAAGTCACTATGTTTTCCTTCACTGATTTCTTCATTTCTCCAACAATGGCAGCTATTAGGCTCCCTGCCCTTTCCTCATCCAAATATTCAAGGCTGCTAACACAGCTCTCCTCTATCAAGCAAACTAGCCCATCAATTTTAAATTCGGCTTTGTCAAAGTCCTTGTTCTTTTGATCTACAGACTGGACCAAAACAATCTGCAACTCCGTCAGCACTGCCATTATCCAAAAGGCCCATTAAATGCTGTAGAATGGTATTTGTAATCCACAAATTCAAAATCTTCAGACATTTCAAACTTTGTCCAACAAAACCATTCAAATGCCACAACAACTACATAGTCAGATTTATCAACCACACCCTACTTCCTGGGTACCAAATTCTGTTGCAGTTCACCTTCATGGTTGCTGATAAATGACCATGAAACAGCTTAAAGAACAAGGTATTAGTTTTCTTATGGTTATAGTCTATCATCGTCACAGGAGAACATGCACCGGCACCAAGGCCAAGAGAACTGGCCACATCATCTCTACATAATGGCTGAGAGAGGAACAATCCTTACTTGCCAGACCAGCATGTCTGGCCAAGTATACACAAGGATGCTGACTCTCTCAACCAGCTCTGTATTTTATTCCAGGACCTAATCTCACCCACCTGGGCCTTCTCCATCAGCCCAATAATCTCCTTTAGGTTTGCTCTAGGCTTAACCCAACCACTAATTCTCCACAAATGTGCCTAGAGCTCAAAACCCTTACCTGTCAAGTTGACACCTGTGCCTAACTATATGAACACATCCCTGTCAGTCTCTTCTTCCTACATGAAAGCATTCCTCTCACCTGCACCTTTTCCTGACTCTGTGTCACTGATCATTACATCCCAACTAAATGGTGAGGCTTATTTTTTGACACCTTGAACTACAATGGATGCATCCTGAGCACTGACCTCACATTAACACTATGTGCTTAGTCTCTACATGAGTTCATAATTGATTCACTTGATGTCCTTGCCTGGGAATTGTCAACAATAGTCAATGCTAAAAATTCAAGTAAAAAGAAATTTCTGAGTTAAAGTAGAGAGTTCTTTAAAATATGAACTCATTTTTTTCAATGTTATCTTTATTTTGTGAATGAGAAGACAAACTTAGAAAGGTTTAGTGTAATGACCAAGAAGGTAGTAGGGCTTAGCTTTTGCAGACATGGACTGAATTCTCAACTCTGCAGATGTCTAACTTTTGTACACTTGAAGGAGTTATGAATACTTGGCTTCCCTGTGTCTCAGTATCTTTTTTTATGTCAATTACCCACTTAATCATTCGACATGCAATAAGTATCTTTACAATAAAGCAAAAGCAGCACTATCAGCTCTACGGTGAAGCTGAGATGATGGATACAATAATACAAGCACCTTGCTGGACACTTACAAAATAGAAAACAGTCTTCCATTTCATTCATTGCTTTTTAAAATGATAATTTTTACAGAGAGCTATTTAGATCCATCCATAAATTTTAGAAGAAAATATTTCAAAAATCTAGTATTATTTAAGAAGGATATGGGTGTTTTCTTTAGTCTTTTTTTTTCTCAGACTCTTGCTATTACTACAGTGAAAATGTATTAGAAACCACAAAATCCTACCAGAAAAAAAGATTGCTGCTCAAAAATTAATAGAGCTTATCTAATAACTGAACAGAATTTTTCCCATCATCACCGTCAAGATCAAGTGATCAGAACAAGGTGGTCATCTATTCTATGATAGTCTGAGTTTAAGGAAGTATTTATTTCAAAGGCCATCAAAGATCCTACATTGTTCTGAAAAAAATTATTTTGTGACTTGATTTATCTGTTCATTAATGAGAAAATACTAAACAAAGCAGATTTAATGAAACTAATTTGAGATTTCTCCTTACCCAGATTGTTCAACAGTCAGAGGGGTCAGACACAATTATAACTATAAAAGGACCAGATGTGATATCTAAGTTGGAGGACTCGGGTTGCCAAAATTCATAATATTGAAGCTTTCAAATATTGATGAGGGTTTGAAGGAAGAACAATAATATGAGGATGATGAACTTTAGAGGAAGGATTTTTGAAGGAAAGTAAATTTATAATAGGAACTTGAATGAAAGGTAACAGAAGAGGCAAACTTGCAATGGGCAATTGAAAAGAGATAACCATGGTGAAGAAAATTAAAATTGTTTTCTATGAAACTGTGAATACAAAAGAGTATGCATGCTGACTCGTATAATGTGGAGAACACATAAATATTGAATTGTGCTACTTATTAATAATACATTAAAAGCATCTGAAGATCCATCAGAGAAACTTGTAGAGAAAATACAACTTTTCCAGAGACATTGGGGTATCCTCTAAAGAAATCAAAATGTGGAATCTTGACTAAATTTTAAATAAAGAAACATTTCTTTCTGTAAGGTACATAATATAGAAATATGAGTATCACTGCTGTTATATTTTTCATAAACTGAACCTAAGTTTGCATGTTTCCCTGGTTGTTGGAGATTTTAAAATAAGAAAGCAGCAAAACCTTCAAAACAAACACTAAAAAAGGAAAAGAAGTAGAGTTCAGATATCCAGAAACAGGGTGTTGGGGAGTCAAGGTGTATTCCAGTCTCAGAAGTCAGAGTCGAGGAAATTCCAGAGCAAGTTGGCTAGCCAGACTAGCCCTATAGATGAGTTCTGGGTTTAATTACAGATTATGCCTAAAAAAAAAATAAGATTAGAAAGCAATGTCAACCTCTGACTTCCAAAATAGTGAGGTGCACACACATGTAAACAGGAATACACATACACATGTACACACACATACACACACGCAAACATCAACACACAGACACACAAATACACAAACCAACATATACACATAAAAGTGGAAAAACATAATAAAAATAAGCTATTTTGTCAAAACTATAAAAGTAACTGTGGGATATAAGTTTCTCTTTCTTTGAGAAAAATAATTTAAAAATAAAACTTTATGAATGTAGCCTTAAAATATCTTACCCTACAACATTCAGGTCTTCTGATACTTAACACACGTAGTCATCTCTTCCATCCCGATTCTGTGTTTGTGTTCTTCACAAAATCTAAAGTATGATGCCCTATGCATCACGATATCTACCTTACATCAAAACCATGCTTAAATTTTCACTTTATAATATTAGAAAAAGGAAGAACATTAACATCTAGAAATTTTCCTGGCACTGTACTCAATGCCTTATGTATAAACTTTCATTTAACTTACTGAACTAAACTTTCATTAAAGAGATAAAGCATGTGAGTTTTCCAACATCTGCTTTCTGATTCAAGAAACTATCCAAAAGAGCTGAGCTGTATCACCCACTCATACTGACCTAGAAATATAGGTTAAGTTTTGTGAACAGAGGTAGAAAGAGGAGCAGGAAATGAAGACTGCAATACAGGTCAGCCATTTAATGACTCCCCATGGTGCTACCACGCTTCCCTCAAGAGAATGCCCAAAAGAAGCAAGAAGCACAGGCAGCTCAGCTATGTACCAGCTCAGCGGCCTGAGGAGAGGGGAGTGGTAGAGGAAACAAGACAGGTACAGAAAGTAGGTGGGACAGTAAACATGAAAGAACTTCTGTTCCAAAATTTTTCAAGGGGTCTCACACAGAATCAGAATGTTTCTTTCTTTTCTCCTGTTATCAAATTGTAAATCAACTGGTAAGTGAATAGTCACACGCAAAAAAAAAAAAAAATTCACCTTGTACTCAAGGTTGTTCTATAGGCAGTTTAACCATGACCTGGAGCTTGATTGTCATCTTGCATATAACTGACATTCTTAATTCCAAACGTCTCTCTGACATCTAGCAAAATGTCTAGAATGTGACTCATCTACAGTATTTAATAAACTATGTAGGTAACCACTTACTCCAAAACCTAAAAGTTAGGGACCTGAAATTTTGTTTAGTAAAAAATTTAAAATAAAAAGTGTTGGGGGAATACGGAAGTGGAAGTGAAATGATAAAATCCTTTGGAAGTATCCTTCTAGTCTCTGAAATAAAGCAGTACCCTCCTGTGCTAACTCATCAAAATAAAGTGTGTACTTCTTAAAATAGGAAGACTAAGGATTTCAGTACACTTCCACGTGTCATTTTTTGTGATAAATGATAAGTAAATTATAAATAAAATGATAAGTATTCCTTCCTTATGTTTTCCTCAGGTTTTTTGTCACAGTAACACAAAATTAATACAGCACCTAAGTCGAAATAGATGTCTGAAGCTGTTTTTCTAACAGTAATGATCATGTATGATTACATATTCACTACAGAACCCTGTAAAATGATGGATATATATTAACTGATATACTGATAAATACTTCTATACATTAATATATGTCTATATAGAAAGAGCTAAACAATATGTTTTCTCTTTCTATGTCTTTCTCTTTATATAGAGAGATATATAAACAATATATTCTTTAACCTTCTATTTTCCTTTATTCTGCTTTGGTTTTACTTTATGACACTTAGCTACTACTTAAAATTTAAAATCACTATACAAGCATTAGGACCTGAGTTCATATCCCAACTACCCATGCAAAAAAATCGGAAAAGGTAGCATGCTCCTGTAATCCCAGCTCTGAAAAAAGGAAGGCAGAAGGATCTCCAAGCCTTGCTGACCAGCCAGTCAAACCAATTAGTGATCTTCATGTTCCATGAGAGATCTTGTATCACAAGTATACAGTGGAGTCACGTGGCATTGGCTTCTGGCCTCCATGCACAAATACGTATGTGTGTACAGACAGATATACGGGCACCAAAAAAATTGCTGTCATTTGCTTTGATTTCCTTTATTTTGGGTTATCTGTCTGTATCACTAAACTATAAGCTCTGTGAAGGAATAATTTTTTTTTGCTTTCAATTCATTTATTGTTTCGTACATTGTTTTTTACAAATATAGATCAATGTTCTGTATCAATAAACCTCTTAAAAAATGACCACAAAATGTTCAAATTCTGTCTTATTAAATGATAGTAAGGATATTACCAGCAAACTTAAAGGGAGATGCTTTAGCATCTAATTCTCCTGTAAAACAGTAACATGTTTTTGCAAAACAGCTATTTCTTCTGAATATACATCCCAGTGTGGAATGTTGAAATAGCCATTGTGAAATAGATATGCTATGTAAAATAAGGTTACAATTTTAATTCACACATGTCACCGACATATGACTATTTTGCTATCACAGTATTTTCTGTAGATATTATTGGATTTACTGGATATTATTGGAGTATTCAAGAACTTACATTGAATAGAAAACAATTGCCTAAAATATCCCACGTTACTTATCTCGATTCTTTAATTTCATTCCTTTTTTAATGTTATGTAAATTCAAATTACAATTAACAATATATTTCCAGAGAAAACTTGTTCTTTGACCAGACTGAATCCAAAGTAAAGATACAGATTATGATCAGTACATTTCTTAATTGCCAGTTCCTTATCTTGAATATACTTTTAAAGTTTATATTATCTATTTATCTCCTTGCATATGCATGTATATGAATGTTTTTAAAACTTTCAGTAAATAATATGGTCTCTGGATGCAAACATAATTCTCTCTTTTTTATTAAAATGTAATTATACATTTTAAATTTTTTACCAGTTCCTTCCCTCCCCCTCCTCCCCCCAAACCCCCTCCTCCCTCTCCTCTCACTTCCCATCCCCCAGTGCCTCCCCCCCAATTCCCAGAGAGTCCTTTATTGTGTACGCCTGACTCTCCACTGGGTCCTCCTCTCCAATGACATATAAGGACCCAGTGGCATTTCCATAAGCCCTTTCTCTTGTTCCCCTTAAGCATAGGAGCACTACTATGGCGTCAATCCCTTGCCTCCAGGGATCTCAGTGCCCTTAACAGATGCTAGACTTTATGAGGGCAACAGTGCACTGGACATTGCGCAGGGCATGCAAAGTCCCATTATGATTGCTTTGGCCCCAACTATTGTTGAGAATCTTGCAAATCGTTGCTCCTCCCATCCTTTTGCTCTTACAATCTTACCACCCCCTCTTCCGCAAATGTCCCTGAGTTCCAGGATGGGAAGAGATTAGGCTGGCCTAGTTCTATGTGATTGATATAGAGTTTCTGAAGTTCTGGGTTGTGGTTTGTTGATTTTCTTTTGCAGTTTTGCTGCTCCTGCAATGCCCTTCACTCCATCCCTATGGGCACTGTATGTCACCCCCTGGCCAGAGACAAAAAGCTGTTAAACTGGAGTCTTGTGATAAAAGCACATTCAAAGGTAGATGTAATAAAAGTAGGAAACCTCAGTGAGGGAGGGGTCCATCACCCGTTTGCAAAATGATTACTTTTTATCTGCTAGACTATATGCCCTCCCCTTCTGGTGAGATCAGGAAAGAACGTCTGTGAACTTAACCAGGTTTCTCATTACTTACGTGCAGACCTTGATGGAGGCCTATTTTCTCTGCTGTAACATGGTCCCCTCTCCCCTTGTTTCTGGTGTGGCCCTCCTATCCCATCTCTCTTGTTCATAATCCTTACAATTACTGTGTTACAGGGGTTTACTTTTGAGTATCTCAATGTGGGCTGGGTGAGTTTGGTACTAGGAGTCACGTATTAGGGAGTACATACGGCGCTTAATTTTCTAGGTCTGGGATACTTCACTTAATATAATTGTTTCTAATGACATCCATTTCCCAGCAAATTACGGTAATTCATCATTTTTGATGGCTGAGTAGTACTCCATTGTATAGATGTACCACTGTTTCCTTATCCACTAGTCAACTGTTGGACATTTAGGTTGATTCCATGACTTTGCTGTTGTAAACAGTGCTGCTATGAACATGGTCGAGCTTGTGCTATCGAGGCGAACCTCTGCTGTATGGGGGGTTATTCCCAAAAGTGGGATAGCAGGGTCTTATGGCATTTCAATCTTTAATTTCTTTAAGAATCTCCAGACGGCTCGCCAGAATGGCTGTATGAGCCTGCATTCCCACCAGCAATGTAGGAGAGTTCCCCTCTCTCCACATCCTCTCCAGCATTTGGTGTTGTTTGTACTGTGGATTTTTGCCATCCTGACCGGGGTGAGATGATATCTCAGGGAGGTTTTGATTTGCATTTCCCTGATGGCTAAGGAAGTGGAGCATTTTTTCAGATATTTGTTAGACATTTTAATTTCATCCCTGGTAAAGTTTCTTTTAAGTTCCAGGGCCCATTTTTTAATTGGGCCATTGTTTTCCTTGGAGTTTAGTTTTCTAAGTTCTTTGTGCACTCTGGACAGTAGAGCTCTGTCAGATATGTGGTTAGTGAAGATTTTCCCCATTCTGTGGGTTGCCTTTGAGCTCCTGTTACAATCTCTTTATCTGAACAGAAGCTCTTTAATTTCACATGATCCCAACTGTTGAGAGTTGGTAGCAGTGACTGTGCCATTGGATGTCTGTTTAGGAAATGTTGGCCTAGCCCAATCAGCTCGAGGAAGTTCCCTATCCTTTCAACTATGGTTTTTAAAGTTTCTGGCCTGATATCAGGGGCCTTGATCCATTTGGAATTAAGTCTTGTGCATGGTGACAAGTATGGGTCCAGCTTTAATCTTCTGCATGTGGAGATCCAGTTTTGCCAGCACCATTTGTTGAAGATGCTGTTCTTTTTCCATTGGATTCTTTGGGCCCCTTTGTCAAAGACCAAATGGCTGTATTTTTGTGGACTTATATCTGGGTCTTCAACCCTTATCCATTAATCTTTGTGTCTATTTTGGAGCCAGTACCAGGCCGTTTTTACAACTATGGATTTGTATAGACTAAGATTTGGTATGGTAATACCTCCAGCAGTGTTTTTGTTACTCAGGATTGTCTTTGCTATCCTGGGTCTTTTGTGCCTCCATATGAATTTTGACATTATTTGGTCAACTTCTTTGAAGAATTGCTTTGGGATTTTAATTGGTATAGCACTGAATTTGTATATTGCCTTTGGTAGGATGGTCATTTTTACGATGTTGATTCAGCCAATCCAGGAACAAGGGAGGTCTTTCCACCTTTTGGTGTCTTCTGCAATTTCTTTCTTTAGGGTTTTAAAGTTTTCATTGTAAAGGTCTTTATCTCCTTGGTTAGGTTTATACCAAGGTATTTCATTTTTTTAGGGGGTATAGTAAATGGGATTGTTTCTCTCAAGGCTTTTTCACTTCTTTCATTCTGGGCATATAGGAAGGCCTCTGATTTTTGCACATTTATTTTGTATCCTGCCACCCTGCTGAACTCCTGTATTAGTTCCAGGAGCTTCCTGGTGGAGTTTATGGGATCCCTCAGGTATAAGATCATGTCATCTGCAAATAGGGATAGCTTGACTTCTTCTTGGCCAATTTGAATCCCCTTTATGTCCCTTTCTTGTCTTATGGCTTCAGCTAAGACTTCAAGTACAATATTGAATAGAAGTGGTGAGAGTGGACAGCCTTGTCTAGTTCCTGATCGAAGTGGGAATGCTTCCAATTGTTCCCCATTGAGCATAATCCTTGCTGTGGGCTTGTTGTATACAGCTTTTATTATATTGATAAAGGTTCCTTCCATTCCTACAGTCTCTAGCGTTTTGATCATAAAAGGCTGTTGGATCTTGTCAAAAGCTTTTTCTGCATCTATCGAGAGTATCATGTGGTCTTGGACTTTGGGCTGGTTTACATGATGAATTACATTTATTGATTTGCGTATGTTGAACCAACCTTGTGTGCTGGGGATGAAGCCTACTTAGTCCCCGTGAATGATCTTTTTGATATGTTTTTGAATCCGATTTGCTAAGACTTTGCTGAGAATCTTTGCCTCTGTGTTCATCAGAGAGATCGGCCTATAGTTTTCTTTTTTAAGTGAATCTTTATTAGGTTTTGGGACTAAGACAATGTTAGCTTCATAGAAGGAATTTGGTAGTGTTCCTTCCTTTGTTATTTGATGGAACAGTTTAAGGAGTATTGGTGTTATTAACTCCTTAAATGTCTGGTAGAATTCTGTGCTGAATCCATCTGGCCCAGGACATTTTTTGGTGGGAAGATTCGAGATTACTTCTTCAATTTCCTTGTATGTTATAGGACTATTTAAATAATTCACAACTTCCTGATTCAATTTAGGTAGGTTGTGTTTACTTAGAAATTCATCCATCTCTTTTGTGTTGTCAAACTTCACAGAGTACAAGTTTTTGAAATATGATGTAATAATTCTCTGGATTTCTTGCGTATCTGTAGTGATAACTCCATGTTCATTTCTAATTTTGTTAATTTGGGTTTTCTCTCTCTTGCTTTTGGTTAATTTAGCTAGGGGTGTATCAATCTTATTGATTTTTTCAAAGAACCAGCTTTTTGGCTGGTTGATTTTTTCTATCATTTTCTTAATCTCGATTTCAGATATTTCTCCCCTTATTTTGTTAATCTCCTCTCTTCTACTACTTTTGGGATCAGATTGCTCTAGTTTCTCTAAAGCTTTAAGCTGCATTGTTAAGTTGTTTATTTCTGATGTGTCCATTTTTTTGATGTAGGCATTAAGAGCTGTAAACTTACCTCTTAGAACAGCTTTCATTGTGTCCCAGAGATTTTGGTGAGTTGTATTTTCATTATCATTCACTTTCAGGAAATCTTGAATTTCCTTTTTAATTTCTTCCTGAATCCAGTTCTCATGCAGCATCATAGTGTTAAGTTTCCAGGAGTTAGTGTATTTTCTCTTGTTTGATGTGTTGTGGATGTCCAGCTTTAGGCCGTGGTAATCTGATAGGGCACAGGTTAGAATTTCAACTTTTTTGTGTATGTGTAGGTTCGTTTTGTGGCCCAATATGTGATCTACTTTGGAGAAAGTTCCGTGTGCTGCTGAGAAAAATGTGTATTCTTTGGTACGTGGGTGAAAAGTTCGATAGAGATCTGTAAGGTCCATTTCTTTCAGGGTTTGATTAAGTTCCAAAGTGTCTCTGTTAAGCTTTTGACCTGTTGATCTATCCCATGTTGAGAGGGCGGTGTTGAAGTCCCCAAGAATTATTGTTTGGGGGTTGATTTCTTGCTTTAGACGCTGTAGGGTTTTCTAAATGAATGTGGAGGGGCGCGTATTGGGTGCATATATGTTCAGTATTGTGAAGTCTTCCTGGTGAATTGTACCTGTGACTAAAATGTAGTATCTATCCGTGTCTCTTATAATTTTCTTTGGTTTGAAGTCCACTTTGTCTGATAACATAATGGCTACCCCTGCCTGTTTTCTGCTTCCATTTGCTTGTAGAATTGTTGACCAGCCTTTTATTTTTAGAGCGTGCCTATCTTTTATAGTGAGATGGGTTTCCTGCAGGCAGCAGATTGATGGATTGTGATTTTTAATCCAAGTTTGTAATCTGTGTCTCTTGATCGGTGAATTAATTCCATTAACATTTAGTGTTATAATGGAGAAACTATTTTTAATTCTAGACATTTATTATGTTTAGTAATTTTTATAAGTATATTGCTTCGCTTTTAATGGTGCTATATTTGCCTTCTGTTCTCCTGGATATGCCTGTTTTTTTCTTCACGCTTGAGTATCATTTGTAGCATTTTTTGAAGGCCTGGTTTGGTGGACATGTATCCCTTCAAGTTGTCTTTGTGCTGGAAAGTTTTTCTTTCTCCCTCGATCATGATGGATAGTTTTGCAGGGTAAATCAGCCTGGGTTGACATTTTTGCTCATTCAATACTTGAAGTATGTCTCTCCAAGCTCTTCTTGCTTTTACTGTTTCGACTGAGAAGTCATTTGTTATTTTAATAGGTTTACCTTTAAAAGTGACTTGTTTTTTCTCCCCTGAAGCTCTCAGCACCAGTTCTTTATCTTGAATGTGGAGTGTTTTAACTATTATTTGCCGTGGCGTGCTTCTGTTTTGGTCGTATCTGTTTGGGGTGCGGAATGCCTCTTTATATGGATGGGCCTCTCTTTTTTTATATGAGGAAAGTTTTCCTTGATGATCGTTTGAAAAATTTCCTCAGGGGTGATATTTTGAGATTCTTGCTCTGGTATTCCATGAATACGCATGTTAGGCTTCTTCGGGGTGTCCCATATCTCTTGGATATTTCTCTCAAGTATCTTTTTGGCTTTAACAATCTCTTCCATTGAGTTGGTTAGTACTCCCACTATCTTCAAGGTCTGAAATTCTGTTTTCTGCTTTGTTAGTTCTGTTGATAAGACTCTCTGTAGAGTTCTGGGTTGAAGATAACTTGTTTTGTAGCTCAGTTTTAAACTCTGCTTGGGTCTGCTTTAACTGCTCTATGCCAGTTTTTGTTTCTTGCACTGTTTTTCTCAACTCCTCCAAATGTCTGTTGTATTCCTCTTCAAAGCGATTAATTCGATTATGTAATTCCTCCCTGATTTCCTCTTTCATAGTATTGAACATGGTAATGATCATATTTTAAAGTCGTTATCCTGGGTCAGGCTTTCTTGGCCTTTTTCTGCGGGTTTGTTCTGGTTTGAGTCTAACATTATGGGATTAATTTCTTCAGTGGGAAATTTGTTTACTTGAGTGTTGCTTCTCATGGATTTACAGTTTGACTTTGGCATTGTCCTTTTAACTCTTAAGATCTTTCCATTTCACTAAACTGAATTATTTGGCCTGGGGTCCTGGGGGTGGGCAGGGACAGAGCTTACCTAGGTCATGGGTGAGGCCAGGCTGGACCGCGCGCGAGACGCGACCAGGGGAGCGGGGTGGGGAAGGGAGGATGGGAGCGTTGGCGTGGAGCTATTTAACCTGAGGGCAGCTGGGGCGGGGCCCGGGCGCAGGGGGAGGTCCTCCTCGGCCCTGCGCGCGCGGCTCCGGCTGGATGGCGGGAGTCAGAGCCAGGTCCCTTTGTGCTGACCTGGGGTTCTGGTGGGCAGGCGCTGCCGGGGCTTACCTAGAGTCGCGGGGTGAGGCCGGGCTGGACCGCGCACGTGCGTCCCGACCGGGGTGAAAGGGAGAAAGGAATAAAATTTGTCTCATTCTCCATTGAGAACAGTGTTTAGTATGTAAAAAGTACCTAGAAAAATATAAAAATGTTAATATTCATGTGAGAGAATCAGTAGTTTATTTATATTTCCCAGTTTTCTAACTTTTGCAATAAACAGGAAATACTTTTAGAATCATTTAAAGTGATGTAATTCAACTCAATAATTTCCAGAGTGATGCCCACATGAGTTAATTGTTTTGGAAGAACAAAAGGAAAACAGATTTGGATTTACATAAACTTGTGTTTTCTTCTAAGCAGGACAGCCTGGTACTGTAAGAAGCAGAAATTGCTGTTAAATATGCTCTACTATGAGCTGAGTCAGCACTACATACACCTGAAATTTCATATCAGTGGCACGCACTTGGTCACGCTTAACATAAAATAGACAAAAGGAAGCCCTAGCTATGCAAAAGTACATAACTTTTATCATTAACTGAACTGTTTATAAGAATTACTTTTTTAAGTTCTTTTAGCATCTAAAGTGTTCTTCACTGTAATTACTGGAAAGCTTGGGCCTATGTTACTAAGATAATTAGATATTTTAAAACATAATACATATTTAATATTTATTATATATATTACTTATAAAGGATATTATGCCAAATATGAATAAAGAAAGTTAACTAAAAGCAGTACAAACACCTGCACATGTCTTATGGAAGTTCTCTCAAATGTTTAAATTTATTTTATTTGTTAAGACTGAATTTAAAAGAAGAACAAAATTATCCTATACCTTATAGAATGAGAAAAGGGAGAAGACAAGAAAACACAACATCAGTAGGTAGAAGTAAGAATGAAATCTAGTTTGTAAGAGCACAAGGATGGAAGGAGTAATGATATACAAGATACTCCACACAAGTTAGGGCTGAAGCAATCATAATAGGACTTGGCATGACCTGCGCTATGTCCAACACATTATTGACCCACAAAGTCTAGCATGGACTAAAGGCACTAGGATCCTTGGAGGCAAGAGACTGACAGTCACAGTAGTGTTCCTAAGCTTAAGGGAAACACAGGAAAAGGTTCTGGGAAATGCCGCTGGGTCCTTGCACCTCATGGGAGAGGAGGACCCAGAGAAGAGTTTGGCATGCACATTAAAAGATGCTGGGGGATTGGGAGGGAGCCACTGGAGGGGAGGCACTGGGGAATGGGAAGGGAGAGAGAAGGGGAGGGGGAAACAAGGGGGTTAGGGGAGGTGGAGGGAGGGAGGGGATCAGTGTACCTGTTAAGTTTGTATGAGCAGAAATAAAAAAAAGAATGAAATCTGGTAATAGAATATGCTATAACAGACAAGATTCATTTGTATAGGATAAAAGAAGGGACAAAGTAACTCAATTGAGATAGAAATAATTTGTCAAACAAATTGTCAACTCTTAGAAGCAGAATAAGGAAGTCATTGTATAAAGTGAAATTATAAAGCCTACACAAAACTTCATGGAGTATTTTAAATCTGTATACGATGTAGGATTACTCTTCAATACATATTAAAAGCATCCTATAGATAGCAAACAGATAAGCATCCTTGGTTCCTATATATGGAATGCAGAGCATCTTAGAGTATAATGACAACTTCAACCTCTATAAGATCTACCTGTCCTATCAGGCAATGAGCGTTCTGTGTTATTCCTGCTTCTCTTCTGGAACAAAAAATCATAGGTCATATGCAATTTCTGGTGCCTATGAATTTTTATTGTTATCTATATTCAAGACTTCACATAAAGAATAAACAGCAGAAAATCAATTTATAGCATAGAATTACATATTTCTACATGTAGACACATGATCATAGCACTTTTGAAAGCCATCATGACCTAACCCAATATTTATCCCTGTCATCAATGGTAAATTTAATTAAGGAGTCCTTTGAAGGAGGAGTACAGGGAAGTGAAAGTGGAAGATAAGTGAGTACACTTAAGTAGTATTAGGGTAAGTTGTAACAAAATGTGCTTATTTATATGTGGTGAAAGAGAAAAACTATATACATGAATATGGGGACACCAGGCTAAGATAAATTATACACTATCAAAATGAAAATGTACATAGCAAAGTATTCTTGCAAGCAAGTTTTATGACCTATGTGAAACTATCTGGTAGGACTTCAGAGAGTTGTACATAACAGGAGCTCACTGTCCTGTGGAACCATCCACACATCACAGCGCATCTGCCATCCCTGAAGCCTTGGGCCAAGCACTAGGTACAACCCTGACAAATCCCACAACATTCCAAAACAGCCTTGGTGGGAAACACTGAGCATTAACCTAGTTAATGCTATCATCCACTAATTAGATGGAATTACTTCCTTAGATATGACTTCTGCACACTGGCTTAAATTCTTCCCCACCCCTCAACACAGCACCCCTGACATACAATCTTTGTCATCACAGGGCTTAACAGAAGTGAATTCAGTGGTTCAAAGCCTCATTTCCAGTGAGAATGGAAGCCCCATAAGGAAAGCATTTCACTGCTTTATTCACTGTGCCACGTCCAAAGCGCAACACATCCTATGTGCTTAACAGACTTTTTGACAGTAAATTCACATTACTTATCTCACCAGCACACTTAGAGTCCCTTTTGTTCTAACCCAAATTTGGACCAGCTAATTTAAATAAATAAGAATTTTAAATTATGACAAGCCTGAACAAAGCAAAAAAATATATATAGGATTTATCATCTTGGAAAAGAAACAAAAACATTTAGATACATAGTAACTTGCTAAAATATTCACAAGTTTAAAGATACATGTTTCTATATACTTTGTAAAAATAAAAAATTCATGAAAATATTGTCAAGTAGACATGATTATAATTTTTAAAATTATTTAGAGCCAAAAATACAAAGATTAGTCTCCAAAAAACTTAAAAATTTCAGTAGAAAATCCCAACGAAATAAATTTTAAAAAGTTTATATAAGTTGAAAATTAATAGCCCATTATGCAAGCTATACCTTCCATCTGGCCACCAGTTAAACAGGTGGTAGGGAACTGGCTCTGACACATTATTACTAATTAAGTCCATATATTATTAACTAAGGTCTATACTATATTCAGATGTATTCAGTTTTCATCTGACATTCTTGCTCTGTTGCAATATTCCCTCCAGACACATTGCATGCATTCCATATGCCCACTGAGCCTTCTTTAGTCTTTGACAATTTCTCAGACTTTTTTGTTCCATAATAATTTTGATGGTCTTAAAGAGTGCTGATGAGTATTTCAGAAAATCACCCTCTATTTGACTTAACCCACCAATTACACTAGGGTTATGGAATTGGAGGAGAGGGAGAGAAAATCACAAGGGAATAGTACCATGACAACGCATTATATTAAGCATACATAACATGAATAATAAATATTTTGACTGTGTTGACCTTGACCACCTGGATCATCTGATTAAGTTAGTGCTCGTCAATTACTCCACTGAAGTTAGTCTTCCTCTTCTGCCCTTTCCTTATGTTACTCTTCAGAAGGGGGTCACTTTGTTCCACCCACATTTATGAAGTGACATATTGCCACTATATCCTCAAGGTTAGTTCTCTACATAAATTTTTGGACATCTGTATTTCTTAGTAAGCCATTTATTTACTTCAGTACAAACCCATGCATATTTACTTTATATTTTGGAATATAATCTGATATTTATTTATTTTATGGCAGGTGTTTCAACTTTTCCCATTGGAAACTAAGTTGGTTACTGTAACCTTTCACATGCTTCTATCAGTGTCATAGTTAAGCACAGGTGTCAACTTGACTCTGAGTTAAGCCCAGAGCAAACCTGAAGGAGATTGTCTAGCTGATGGGGAAGACCCAGCCCATGGTGGCAGGATTAGGCCCTGGATAAATCACAGAGAGCTGATTGAGAGAGTTGGCATCCTTCTGTTCACTTGGCCAGACATGCTGGTCTGGCAAGTAAGGATTGTCCATCTCTCAGCCATTATGCAGTGATGGTGTGGCCAGTTCCCTCGGCCCTGGTGTTGGTGCATGTTTTCCAATCAAGCTGGACTGAGAACTATAACCAGACTATGGTAAGAAAGTAAACTCCTTGTTCCCTTAAGCTGTGTGATGGTCATTTATCAGCAACCATGCAGGCGGACTGCAACAATCAAGATGGATTTGTCTTTTTGTTTGTTGGTTTCATCTATTTTGTTTGTTTTTTGAACATTCTTCATATTTGGTACTACATGTTATCCAAGATTATCTTGTATGCTTCTTTTCCTGCCTTGGAAAGCAATTTCTCCAAGAAACTTCAGTTCCTGTGATTGGGGAATGATGCTAGAAACGAAGATGCTAATGCAGGTGACCCTTATTAAACTCAGTGGGTCATATATACACACATGCACAGAAACATACACAAACAGAATGAGAGCAGGGGGAAAGTGGTTGGGAAGAAGATGAATTTCAGTGGGATAATGAATGAGATTTGATAATATGGAGTAAAAACAACCTAAACTCATTGTACACATATGTGGAACTGTCAAGTTTTGAAAAGGAGTTAATAAGTCTAAAAGAAGACTTGTGTCTTGAACATGATCATTACTGCAGGTTATCATCACTTGCAAGGCTGTCTGACAGAATGAGTATTAAATCACACAAGTACATAAATGTGTTCTGTGTGCATCTATAGCAAGCAAAAGATGGATTTATCCAATCAGTTCTAACTCATTAACATTTTATTACATTTTCCTCCATTGTTTGTCTATTACCTCTCACTGCAACAGTAAGAAACCACTTACCAAACCTGTTCATTTTCAGTATTTATGTAGTCACTTTATAATTGTTAACTTGTTCTCAAAATTTATTATTCAAAGAACTATAACATGGATAAAAGCAAACAAGCTAAATGTTGAAATTAACAACAAATACCCTAATATGTATCTTGTTTATACTTTTGTCCATCAAATATAATAATTTATTTTAAATAAATTCTTCTGATTCAATTCTTGGTAGTCACTGATTTATAGTAATGTGCTCCAATTTTACTGGGACCTATAATAAATCAGTCTTCTCATACAAGAATGATTACAGTAACTTTGCTGGTTCTTATTCAAAATAACAAATTTATATTTTCAACAACATATATACAAATAGCCTCCTGATAGGTCCAAGTTCCAACATTCTTATTAGCTTAAGGGATAAGGAAACAAGGTATTTCTGTCTCCTTTAGCCATTTCTTTCTGTCACCAGACTAAAATCATTTCAAATTTTAGAGAATAAGCCTTGGGAAGATTTAATCTTTCATACAGTTGCGGGTTCAATGACACTACACAAGTTAATCTTTGCAACATGCCAACATTCCTTCATTTATGTCATACTCTCAGCCAGACATTATTTGGATGCTTTAAATTTATTATGTGCAATATCCTTATACAACCTAAAAATAGGATCATATCTATTGTAATCATGAGAGAAATTAAGCTCCAAGAAATTCATTTATTGATCTAATGTTAATTGTCCACTGAAATTTGTACTCTCAGGTTCCAAAAACTATGCTGTCTGTTGTGGCAGGTATAGTGATGCACAGAGTATTCTAAATAGTCACAATTCATACATGCACAGCTAGTTTACTTGCACAAGCAAAGTTACAAATATGGAATGAAAAATAGCATTCATTTTTCCTCTAATTTCACTTGGGACTTTGCATAAGGAATACATTCAGGTCCCAAAAGAAAAGTAATAACCAATAAAGTCAGTAACAATATTTATATAGATAATTTTTAATTAAAAACCATGATAATTTTTAATTCTAAATCATTGACCACATGTCATGTGGTCAATAAAAGTTGAGAGATCATAATGTACAAACTTTCCTTAATATTGCTTTCTGGAAAATGAAAGAAAACACATGAATAGATAAAAGACAATTTCAACATTAAAAACTGTATAAATAATTCAGGCAGCGAGTTTTTTAAATTACTACTTGCTTGAATTGTGCAATAATTTTAATGTTTTATATTTTTACTCTTTCACAAATGGCTTGTGGTTTTTTGAGGGAGTCAACATAAAATATAAAACATTTAAATAAATTAAAATTGTTTCTCTTCATGACCTCAGTGTGTTCCAACTATGAAACACAAATTTTTCAAAAGAATTCAAGCAGCATTTTGAATTTTGTTTATTTAATGAATAGAGAATTCCATAATAAGTTGGCTTTAATACCACTGTATCTGAAAAGAGGGAGAAAACCATGTAAAGGAGAAACAATCTTGGACAGAAATGATTCATGTACCAGGTTTTAGCTCGAGTGATTGGTAAGTGCTTAGATGCACACTGGGTAACCCAAAGGGAAGCAACTTGATATGCCACAAGAGTAGACAAACCAGAGGGGATCTTGGGGTCCACAGAAGCAGACAGGCAAGAGGGTAGAGGGAGTAGGATGGATTATGGAAGGAAAGGAATGGGTGGGAGAGAGGATGGAAGGAAGCAGAGACAAGTAATCAATATGCTTCAATATGCTTGTAAAACTAGAAAAATAAATATTTTAAAAGTATGCACACTATTTTCACATCTTTACAACTAGGACAAAGTCTCTGTGGAATAAACTCACTCACATTTATTTGATTAAATATCTAATTTAAAATGTCTGATCCAAGTGTGACTCTCAGACTAGTCTATCAACTTGATATTTCTGAGGCGACCCTCAGGGAGCACTTATGAGGATTTAGTTAAAACAACCTTTGAGCAAGTCTATAGGAGATTGTCTTAATTGCATGACTGATGTGGAAGGACCCAGACAATCATAGATGGGACTATTTCCTGGGCAGATAGATAAGATACACAGATCTGATCAGCATTTTTGACAGGCTAGTAAACTAGAAAGCAATTTTGATCCTGGTTCATTCTAAGCTTATATTTGTGATGTGGTCGGTTTCCTTGACTCCTGATGCTGTTATGACTCTCCTTTAATAATCAACTGTGACCTGGAATCATGAGCTTGAATAAATCCCTTGTTCCCCTAAATTGTTTGGGCCATAGATTTATTGTAGCAATGTTATATGAAGCTAAGACACCAAGGTAAAACAAAAAGCATATTTTATGTTGTACAAATCAGTCACCCTTAAAATCAGGTCATTCTAAATGGTGACTTAAAGAGCTTCAGATAAAAGATTGAGTGAACCACATGAGTTCAGACTCAGACTTTCTTATGATTACACTGAACTCTTGGAGGCAGGTTGGTGGGAGAAGAATTGAAGTATCCACTATAAATTGGCTGACTAGAAAATATTAGGCACAAGCATAGGCAGAGATTATAAAAAAATGGAACGTCTTTAAATTTTCCAGATGTAAAGATCACATTTGCAGCATTCATACTTTACTTGCTTTTAGAACACACACACACACACACACACACACACACACACACACACACACGGAATGAGCTTGTGATAATTAAGTCTGGGTGTCAACTTGACACACCCGGTATTAACTAAGATGGGCTGAGATCACATCTGCAAGGATCAACTGAGATCACCTGATTGGATTATACCTGCCTTGGATCCTATCAGAACATCCAAAGATCCCATAGGATCCTCCCAGTAGGGCATCATATAAAAAGGAGCCACCAAAGAGAAGAACTCATTGTTAGTGAAGAGTGAGTAAACACAGTGGTAATGGATAAAGATTTTTTCACTTGGAATTTGCAGTAATTTTACAGTTGTACATGGCCTACAATATGTTGTGCATCTGTAACTTATGGCATGACTAAATGCATAATGTCTCTCTTGTTTGATGAGGTAGTCACTAGACCAATGGAGCTGTGAAGTCTATGAAATGTAGCTATTGTTACTTAAGAGATGATTTTTAATTTAAATTTCAGTGGTTACATGTGGTTAATTACTATCATATGGAGAGTGCTATTCTATAAACTAAATATAACCTTACTTAAAGAAAAGACAAAAACATGCTCATTTCTTAACTTTTAATTACAAGAAAGACTAATAGCTAGAGATATCATTCAAGGTAGTAGTTCAGCAGTAGAACACCTGTCTGGCCCACATGTGAAAAATCAATGCCTTTGTGCTAACAATATAGATGAATATAAATAACTTAGATGAATACAAAAAACTACCTGATAGCCTAATGGTTATCATCAAGAAAACAAACAGCATCAAATTCTGGAAAAGATATAAGGAAAGTGGAGGGCTTATGCACTACAGTGAGAATGCATGCTGGTGCAGTCACTATAGGAGTCAATATGAAGGCTCCTCATAAAACAGATATCATTTGATCCAGCTTCATGTGTTATAGGCAGGCATCCAAAGGAATATAAGTGAGTGCATCACAGAGATGGTTACATATTCATGTTTGCGCAGAACAATTTGTCATAGCCAGAGTATGGTACCGGATTAGATGTCCATCAAGAGATGAATGTCGAACAAATTGTCAAATATGATGGATGCACACCATGGAGTTTCATTCAGCCACAGAGACAAATGAAATTTAAATGAGAACTTTCCACAACTAAGGAAAGAGATACCCATCCAAATACAAAGTATGATAAGGATGGAAGGAACATATCTCAACATAATAAAAGCCATATACAACAAGCCTATAGCAAAAAAAAAACACATCATAAATGGTGAAAAACTTGAAGCATTCCCACTTATATCACGAACTAGAAAAGGTTGTCCACTCTCATTGTTTCTATTTAATATTGTACTTGAAGTCTTAGCTAAAGCAGTAAGATAAGAAAGGAAGAAAAAAGAGATACAAATAGGAAAAGACGAAGTCAAGGTATCCCTATATGTAGATGAGATGATTATATATCTGAAAGACCCCAAAAGGTTCCACCAGGAAACTCCTGGAACTAATGAATAAGTTCAGAAAAGTGCCACAATAAAATTTAATGTTCAAAAATAAGTGGCTTTCCTATACATCAAGTATGAACAAAGTGAGAGAGGCCTAAGAGAAACAATTTCATTTTACCATGACTCTCCAAAAAATAAAATACCATGGAATGAATATAACCAAAGAGGCAAAAGATCTATACAATCAAAATCCATAGCAATAAAAACAGCATGATATTCACTCCAAAATATCTAATACCAATGGATTAGAATTGAAGACCCAAATGTAAGTTCATTCACCTAAAGTCAACTAATTTTTGACATAGGTGCCAAAAAAATTGGAAAATAGATAGCATCTTTAAAAAATGGTGCTGGAAAAATTGGATAACTACATTTAGAACAATGAAATTGGACTCTTATTTGCTTGCCTGAATTAAAATTAACTTCAAATGAATCAAAAACTTCAATGTTAAGTCAGACTCTAACTAAATACCTAGAAGAAAAAAATAGGGAGTTCACTTGAACTGATTAGAGTAGGCCAGCGTTTCCTTAATAGGACCACAAATGCACGGGAAATAAGATTAATTCAACAAGTAGGATTACATGAAGTGAAAAAGCTTCTGTTCAGGAAAGAAGTGACCATGTTACAGTAGAGAAAATAGGCCTCCATCAAGGACCGCAAGTAAGTAATGTAACACCTGGTTAAGTTCACAGACGTTCGTTCCTGATCATTTGCAACTAAGGGGGTATGATCTCAACAGAAGGGGAGGGCATATAGTCTGGCAGATAAAAAGTAACCATTTTGCAAATGGGTGATTGACTCCTCCCTCACTGAGGTTTCCTACTTTTATTACATCTACCCTTGAATGTGCTCTTATAATAAGACTCCAGTTAAACAGCTTTTTGTCTCTGGCCAGGGGGTGACATACAGTGCCCAGCAGGATGGAGTGAAGGGCATTGCAGGAGCAGCAAAACTGCAAAAGAAAATCAACAAACCATAATCCAGAACTTCAGAGACTCTATATCAACCACCTAGAACTAGGCCAGACTAATCTCTCCCCATCCTGAAGCTCAGGGACATTTGCGGAAGAGGAGGCAGTAAGACTGTAAGACCAAAAGGATGGGAGGAGGAATGATTTGCAAGATACTCCACACAAGTTAGGGCTGAAGCAATCATAATTGGACTTTGCATGCCTTGCGCAATGTCCAACACACTATTGATCTCACAAAGTCTAGCATCTGCTAAAGGCACCAAGATCCTTGGAGGCAAGGGATTGGCAGCCACAGTAGTGTTCCTATGCTTAAGGGGAACACGGGAAAGGGTTCAGGGAAATGCCACTGGGTCTTTGTATGTCGTCGGAGAGGAGGGCCCAGAGGAGAGTCAGGCATGCACAAGAAAGGACTCTCTGGGAATTGGGGTGGAAGGCACTGGGGGATGGGGAGGGAGGGGTGAGGGGAGGGGGAGCAGGGGGTTCGGGGAGAGGAGGAGGGAGGGAGGGAAATGGTGTACCTATTAAGTTTGTATGAGCTGAAATAATAATAAAAAATGTATTAAATAAAAAAGCTTCTGTTCACAAATTGAGCAAGAAGACAACCCTAAAAATGAGACAAATATCTTTGCTAACCATACATCTAATAGAGGACTAATATGCAGAGTACACAAAGACTTAAAACTCAAAAACTTAAATACCAAGGAAGTAAATAACCCAATTGAAAAATGTGCCATAACATCTACCTTTGAATGTGCTTTTATCACAAGACTCTAGTTTAACAGCTTTTTGTCTCTGGCCAGGGGTTAACATACAATGCCCAGCAGGATGGAGTGAAGGGCATTGCAGGAGCAGCAAAACTGCAAAAGAAAATCAACAAACCACAATCCAGAACTTCAGAGACTCTATATCAACCACCTAGAACTAGGCCAGCTTAATCTCTCCCCATCCTGAAGCTCAGGGAAATTTGCGGAAGAGGGGGCTGGTAAGAGTGTAAGACCAAAAGGATGGGAGGAGCAATGATATGTAAGATACTCCATACTAGTTAGGGCTGAAGCAATCATAATTGGACTTTACATGCCCTGCGCATTGTCCAACACACTATTGACCTCACAAAGTCTAGCATATGCTAAAGGCACCAAGATCCTTGGAGGCAAGGGATTGGCAGCCACAGCAGTGTTCCTATACCTAAGGGGAACACGGGAAAGGGTTCAGGGAAAGGCCACTGGGTCCTTGTACGTCATCGGAGAGGAGGGCCCAGAGGAAAATCAGGCATGGACAAGAAAGGACTCTCTGGGAATTGTGGGGGGGGAGGCACTGGGGGATGGGAAGAGAGGGGGTGGAGAGGGGGAGCAGGGGGTACGGGGGGAGGAGGAGGGAGGGAGGGAACTGGTGTACCGATTAAGTTTGTATGAGCTGAAATAATAAAAAATGTATTAATAAAAAAATAAAATAAAAAAAGAAAAATGTGCCATAGAACTAAAAAGAAACTTTTCACTAAACAAAATTCAAAAGTCTAACAAATAACTTTAAAAAAAGTTCCACCTCTTTAGCCATTAGGTAAATGGAAATTAAGATCACCCTGAGATACCATCTCAACTCTACAAAATACAAACAATAATAAATACTGGCTTGGATGGAGGCAGAAGGGAGCCATATTCATATTCATATTCATATTCACAATAGCAAAGAAATGGAGGCAACTTGAATATCCAACAGTACATCAATGGTTAATGAAAATGTCTTATGTATATACAATGAAATACTATTCAACTGTAAGAAAACTGTGAATTAATGGAATTACTGGTAAATGGATGGATCTGGAAGAAATTATACTGAGCAAAGTATTCCAGATGCAGAGAGACAAATGCCACATATTCTGCCTTATAAGTAGAATCTAATATTAAACCTTCAGAATGATGTATTCAAACAGAAACTTTTGTAACACCCACAAATGACAAAGGAACATAAGTCAGGGATGTGGAAGAAGATCCTGAAAGCATGAAGATAAAAGAATGGGGGAAAATAGATGAAAGGAAAAGTCTTACAAGAAAAGAAAGGATGGAGATAAGACACAGTAAGAAGTGGAGTTAGCCTTCAAGTAATCAATTACCTACCAACTAGCTTCTAACACCTCACCCCTGAGTACCAGGGAACATATGCCCAGTATTGTAAACCAGTCCAAATAACAGCAGAAGGGGAGAAAGACACTAGATAGATCAGAGGTCTTAATATTAATGATAAATACCTGATAGCAAACCACCATCTAAATGCCTCTCAGTATTTCCTTAAATACCGAAAAGTTCTCAACACTCAACAAAGGTACAGGTATTGCAGTGAAGTAGAAAACCATAATTGACCAGAGTGCAGAGTATTGGCAACCCCAAAATGCTCAGTTCTACTCAAGTCATCCAAATCTTTTCCCATACTAATGCCTCAAGGACACTTAACAAAAGAAGGGGTGGTAATATTGTAAGAGCCTAAAAGTAGGGAGGTACACTACAGGTTAGGTCACTCCAGTTATGATAGGACTGCTGTACTCAGGAACTCACTACAATGAGTTCAACCCCCACCAGATCAATACAATGGCCAGCATATCAATGTTCCCCCATGAACTAGTGAAGGTCTCAGGAGAAAAAACTACACGCAGCGGAAATTATAGGGGCAGGTGCTAGATGAGTGAAGGGAAACATGCCCACCTATGAGTTTACCTACTGAAAGACCATTTATACTGCCAAAGAGGCCTGGACCCCATTAGTACAGACAGCCAGAAAGAAGTCCTGTATTCCACACAAACAGAGAGTAATGAGGGCAGAAGGGACAGAGATGGATTGGGGAAGGGAGGAGAGGATGAGAGAAAAAGGAGGGTTGGAGGGGGTATGGACAACAACTCATTTTGTTTATAGAATTTTTCAAAAATTCTTATGAATAATATATCTGCAAATGAATGACTAATGAAAGTTGCAATCATCTGTTATCTTTCTCCTAAATGTATGATCAGATTTCCCTTGTATTTAATTCATAAAATCACTTTTGTTTTTGGATATCTAGATTAAAAATGTTATCAAATGAACAATTTGATGATATTTCATGTGTGTGGACATTCAAAAATTTGTTTCACTTAATTAAAGTCTCAGGCTTTGAGAATCAGAAATGATATTTAAGGTGATGATCTACTATAATTACTTTTATAATAAAATAAACTTACATATTCATTTTAATCAAAACATTGATTCATGCAAAATAAGAATGAAATCATGTCATTTGCAGGGAAAAAGGGGAAACTGAAGATCATCATGTTAGGCAAAGTAATCAGATTCAAAGAAAACCAAATATCTTCTATTCTCCAACAGGTGGAATGAAGATTTAAATATGCATAACTCATCAAAATGGAAGGTGGACACCAGTGAGTAGGGAGAAAAAAAACCTACAGGGAGCCAAGAATAGCAAAAATATGTTGATTTGGAAGCTGCATGAAATTGGAGATATTCTGTTTATTACTACCAGAATCCTGATGAGAATAATATATATATTCTTAATTCCATGCAGTTTTTCTTTTTATATTGATTATGGTCTTTTGTCCATATTAATGCTATTGGGTCATAGAGCTTTATTCAGCATGCAAAAAATACAGGTGACCAGAGATATTTCTGCATGTAGTCACCATGAAATAATCAAAAGGCAACCACAGAAAATTCCACAACCATCTAATTAAAGCAGATTCATAACCAGTGCTTCAATATTTCCACCTTCTCTTGAAATGCAAATACGAAAATCTAAAGAGAGCTACTCCATGAACAGATTTGCATGTTTCTTCTAAGGGATGGCTGCAGCAAAAAACATTTGAGGCTCTTCTAAAGCTGTGGTCTCTGTAGACTCCATAAATTTACTACTGTGGATGGAACTTGTCCAATGAGAAAAACTATTCATTCTAGGTGAATAATTTGAGAGATCTTGGGGTGAGTTCTAACGACATTTACACTTTTTTTGGAATGCTGAAATACTTTTCTGACCCTGAGTTTTCTCATCTCAAGAATAACTATACTTTACAACCCCACTGAAGAGACTCTGGCATATAAAGTAAAATTAATTTTTTAGATAGAGGGATTCAGAACAACTCAACATGCATATATTATCAAAGACAAAAACAACTCTGTACTTTTAAAATGGAGTATATTTGTTGCCATAGAAAAAAGCATGTAGTGTAAGCATACATATTCACACAAACACACATAACACCATGAAAAAGATAGAGAGAACATAGGTGTGAGACTTGGGGCTAATTTTTATTTCTTTGTTTTTACTTCTCTATGGGCATAAATTATTTCACTCATAAATTTATATGGTAACAAATAAAAAACACTAGCACACCACATGCTTTTTGTTTGTTTAGACAGGGTTCTCCATATAAACAGAACCAAGTGTATGTGTGTGTGCTGATGTGGAAAAAGAGACAGACAGAGATACTTAGACAGACAGAAATTTCAAGGAAGATGGGTTAGTCTGTGGACCTGATCTTAGTCAATCCAAAGCCTTCATGGCAGACTGATAAGCTAAAGATAGGGAAGAGTTGTAGTTCTGTCATCTCACAATTCCTTACTACTTGCAGGAGGTTGATCTAGCTTATCCGGGCATTCAGCTGCTTGAGTGAGGTGTACATGTGCGTAGAATAATCTACTTAAAACTCCACCAACTCAAATATCAACCTCACCCCAAAATATCATCATACTACAGTCAAAATAAAACTTTATTAAATGTCTACACATTGCCGTTTTGACATAAAATTAACACATAGGTTTAAACCCTGTGCTACTAAAATAGGATAAGCATGTCAGGATAAAAATAAAAATATGAATTAGAATTTTAGCATATTCCACCAATCCTTAGGAGAAAAGTCTGTGTAGATTAATGAAAAGTCAGATGATGCTCTTGAGTCACATTACTATGTTCATATTTTTAGATCATCATAAAGAAGTAGCACGTGTTAGTTACCTAAGCCACACAAATTTTTTTTTCAAGATTTTAGAGATTAAAACATCTGGAGGACTCTCCCTCCTGCGTCGCCTTTGTCCGCCCAACTGGGCCCCTGCTCCCTGCTCCACCAGGCCCCCAGGTGAGTCCCCGCCCAGGTCGCCCCCTGTCCAGTTTTGGCGTGGGCCAAGCCCCAGGCCCCAGGCCCCTTTCTCCCTCCCACCTGCCTGTCCGCCCAACTGGACAGGAACTGCTCCCTTTCCTCCATCCCTGGAGCTTGGGTGGGGCACTAAGCCAAGTCCAAGGTCCAGGGTGAAGAATTCTGCCATCAACATCTGTAAACCTCTACAATCATCCTATCACATGGGAGAGATTCTTCACATCCAGCCCAAAGATAAGTAAACTCCTTTTTTTCACCTTACTGTTCCTTTCTAATATTAATCACTGAAGATTAACTTTTCCATAAAGCCACCCCAAAAACACAACTCCAGGGATCATACCACTCACTCTCACATATCACCAAGATACTGCATTGTAAAAGTGCACTATCATACTAATATTCACTCCTTGTCTATTTAACCTGACTTAATTGATGTACTAACAACCTAACAGCCTCAACTAGGAAATAACAATAACAAAAGACAAACATACCCAACCCCAAGGCAAGCACTGATAATAACTGCCAAGTGTAGGAATACCAATTAAATCAGTCAAAAACACACAGAAACTGAAAAGCCCTAGAAGACAAAACAACAATGCCCAAGTCAAAGTGCAGATCCATGAGAAACAAAACCCAAGAAGACCAATCTCCCACTGAAAGAATTAATCCTTTAATGATGGATTCCAACCAGAACAAATTCACAGAAAACAGCCAAGAAAGCCAGACCCAAGACAACGACTTTAAAAGTATGATTAATACTATGAAAGAGGAAATCCAAGAGGAGTTAAACAACAGAATCAACCACTTTGGACAGGAACACAACAGACATTTGGAGGAGTTGAGAAAAACAGTTCAAGAATCAAAAATAGGCATAGAGCAGTTAAAACAGACTCAAGCAGAGTTTAAAACTGAACTAAAAGACAAGCTATCTTCAACCCAAAGTTCAACAGAGAGTCTTATCAGCAGAACTAACGAAGCAGAAAATAGAATTTCAGATCTTGAAGACAGAGGGGGAGAATTAACTAGCTCAATGGAAGAGATTGTTAAAGCCAAAAAGATACTTGACAGGAACATTCAAGAGAAGTGGGACACCCTGAAGAAGCCTAACATGCGCATTCATGGAAGACCAGAACAAGAATCTCAAAATACCACACCTGAGGAAATTTTTCAAATTATCATAAATGAAAACTTCCCTCAACTGAAGAATGAGAGCCCCATCCAAATACAAGAGGCATTTCGCACTCCAAACAGATATGACCAAAATAGAAAATCTCCAAGGCAAAAATACTCAAAACACTCCACATTCAAGACAAAGAAAAGGTGCTGAGAGCTTCAAGAGAAAAAAAGCAAGTCACTTTTAAAGGTAAACCTATTAAAATAACAAATGACTTCTCAATAGAAACAGTGAAAGCAAGAAGAGCTTGGAGAGACGTACTTCAAGTATTAAATGAGCAAAAATACCAACCCAGACTGATATACCCGACGAAACTATCTGTCATGATTGAGGGAGAAAGAAAAATTTTCCAGCAAAAAGACAACTTGAAGGGATACATGTCTACCAAACCAGGCCTTCAAAAAATGCTAGAAATGATACACAAACTTGAAGAAAGGAACAAGCGTATCCAGAAGGACAGAAGGGAAGTATAATACCACAAAAATATAAATGTAAAACAATAAGCTTAGAAAATCCAATAACATTAAAAAATGTCCAGAATTAAAAAGAATTTCTCCATTATAACATGAAATGTCAATGGGCGTAACTCACCAATTAAGAGACACAGATTACAAACTTGGATTAAAAATCACAACCCATCAATCTGCTGCCTTCAGGAAACTCATCTCATCACAAAAGATAGGCACATCCTAAGAATGAAAGGCTGGTCCAAAATTATGCAAGCTAATGGAACCAGGAAACAGGCAGGGTTAGCCATTATGCTGTTGGACAACGTGGACTTCAAACTCAAAAAAATCATAAGAGACACAGATGGATACTACATTTTACTCACAGGTACAATTCATCAGGAAGACTTCACAATACTAAACATATATGCACCCAATATGGGCCCCTCCACATTCATTAAGAAAACCCTACAGTGTCTAAAGCAAGAAATCAACCCCCAAACGATAATTCTTGGGGACTTCAACACCGCCCTCTCAACATGGGATAGATCAACAGGTCAAAAGCTTAACAGAGACACTTTGGAATTTAATCAAACCCTGAAAGAAATGGACCTTACAAATCTCTATTGAACTTTTCATCCACGTACCAAAGAATACACATTTTTCTCAGCAGCACACGGAACTTTCTCCAAAATAGATCACATATTGGGCCACAAAATGAATCTCCACATATACAGGAAAGTTGAAATTCTAGCCTGTACCTTAACAGACCACCACGGCCTAAAGCTTGACATGCACAACACAACAAAAGACAGAAAATACACTAACTCCTGGAAACTTAACACTATGGTGCTGCATGAGAACTGGATTCAGGAAGAAATTAAAAAGGAAATTCAAGATTTCCTGAAAGTGAATGAAAGCGAAAATACAACTTGCCAAAATCTCTGGGACACAATGAAAGCTGTTCTAAGAGGTAACTTCATAGCTCTTAATGCCTACATCAAAAAAATGGAAACATCAGAAATAAACAACTTAACAATGCAGCTTAAAGCTTTAGAAAAACTAGAGCAATCTGATTCCAAAAGCAGTAGAAGAGAGGAGAGTAGCAAAATAAGGAGAGAAATATCTGAAAACAGGATTAGGAAAACGATAGAGAAAATTAACCAGTCAAAAAGCTGGTTCTTTGAAAAAATCAATAAGATTGATACACCCCTAGCTAAATTAACCAAAAGCAAGAGAGAGAAAACCCAAATTAACAAAATTAGAAATGAACATGGAGTTATCACTACTGATACCCAAGAAATCCAGAGAATTATTACATCATATTTCAAAAACTTGTGCTCTGTGAAATATGACAACACAAAAGAGATGGATGAATTCCTAAGTAAACAGAACTTACCTAAATTGAATCAGGAAGTTGTGAATTATTTAAATAGTCCTTTAACATATAAGGAAATTGAGGAAGTAATCTCGAATCTTCCCACCAAAAAATGTCCTGGACCAGATGGATTCAGCATAGAGTTCAACCAGACATTCAAGGAGTTAATAACACCAATACTACTTAAACTGTTCCAACAAATAGCAAAGGAAGGAGCACTACCAAATTCCTTCTATGAAGCTAATATTGTTTTAATCCCAAAACCTAATAAAGATACACTTTAAAAAGAAAACTATAGGCCAATCTCTCTGATGAACACAGACGCAAAGATTCTCAACAAAGTCTTAGCAAATAGGATTCAAAAACATATCAAAAAGATCATTCACGGGGACCAAGTAGGCTTTATCCCCGGCACACAAGGTTGGTTCAACATACGCAAATCAATAAATGTAATTCATCATGTAAACCAGTCCAAAGCCCAAGACCACATGATACTCTCGATAGATGCAGAAAAAGCTTTTGACAAGATCCAACAGCCTTTTATGACCAAAACGCTAGAGACAGTAGGAATGGAAGGAACCTTTGTCAATATAATAAGTATACAACAAGCCCACAGCAAGGATTATGCTCAATGGGGAACAATTGGAAGCATTCCCACTTCGATTAAGAACTAGACAAGGTTGTCCACTCTCACCACTTCTATTCAATATTGTACTTGAAGTCTTAGCTGAAGCCATAAGACAAGAAAGGGACATAAGAGGGATTCAAATCGGCAAGTTAGAAGTCAAACTATCCCTATTTGCAGATGACATGATCTTATACCTGAGGGATCCCAAAAACTCCACCAGGAAGCTCCTGGAACCAATTGAGAAGTTCAGCATGGTAGCAGGATATAAAATAAATGTACAAAAATCAGTGGCTTTTCTATATGCCCAGAATGAAAGAAGTGAAAAAGCCCTGAGAGAAACAATCCCATTTACTATAGCCCCTAAAAAAAATGAAATACCTTGGTATAAACCTAACCAAGGAGGTAAAAGACCTTTACAATGAAAACTTTAAAACCCTCAAGAAAGAAATTGCAGAAGACAGTAGAAGGTGGCTCCGCCGGTCGGGACGCCTGCGCGAGATCCAGCCGGGCCTCAACGCGCGCTCTAGGACCCCCAGGTCAGCCCACGGGGACCCGGCTCCGACTCCCACCATCCAGCCGGAGCCGCGCGGGGGACCGAGGGACGAGGAGCACCTCCCCCTGCGCCCGGGCCCCGCCCCAGCTGCCCTCGGGTTAAATAGCTCCACGCAGACGCGCCCATCCTCCCTTTTCACCCCACCCCGCTCCGCCGGTCAGGACACGCGCGCGGTCCACCCGGGCCTCACCCCGCGCCCTAGGTAAGTCCCCGTTCAGGCCCTGCCCACCAGTACCCCAGGCCAAATAATTCAGTTTAGTGAAATTGAGAGATCTTAAGAGTTAAAATGACAATGCCAAAGTCAAAGTGCAAATCCATGAGAAGCAACACTCAAGTAAACAAATTTCCCACTGAAGAAATTAATCCCATAATGTTAGACTCCAACAAGAACAAACCCGCGGAAAAAGGCCAAGAAAGCCCCACCCAGGATAACGACTTTCAAAATATGATCATTACCATGTTCAATACTATGAAAGAGGAAATCCGGGAGGAATTACATAATCGAATCAATCGCTTTGAAGAGCAACACAACAGACATCTGGAGGAGTTGAGAAAAACAGTGCAAGAAACAAAAAGTGGCATAGAACAGTTAAAACAAACTCAAGCAGAGTTTAAAACTGAGCTAAAAGACAAGTTATCTTCAACCCAGAACGCCACAGAGAGTCTTATCAACAGAACTAATGAAGCAGAAAACAGAATTTCAGACCTTGAAGATAAAGTAGGAGTACTAACCAGCTCAATGGAAGAGGTTGTTAAAGCCAAAAAGATACTTGAGAGAAATATCCAAGAGATATGGGACACCCTGAAGAAGCCTAACATGCGTATTCATGGAATACCGGAGCAAGAATCTCAAAATACCACCCCTGAGGAAATTTTTCAAACGATCATCAAGGAAAACTTTCCTCATCTAAAAAAAGAGAGGCCCATTCATATACAAGAGGCATTCCGCACCCCAAACAGATACGACCAAAATAGAAGCACACCGCGGCAAATAATAGTTAAAACACTCCACATTCAAGATAAAGAACTGGTGATGAGAGCTTCAAGGGAGAAAAAACAAGTCACTTTTAAAGGTAAACCTATTAAAATAACTAATGACTTCTCAGTCGAAACAGTAAAAGCAAGAAGAGCTTGGAGAGACATACTTCAAGTATTGAATGAGCAAAAATGTCAACCCAGGCTGATTTACCCTGCAAAACTATCAGTCATGATCGAGGGAGAAAGAAAAATTTTCCAGCACAAAGACAACTTTAAGGGATACATGGCCACCAAACCAGGCCTTCAAAAACTGCTAGAAATGATACTCAAGCGTGAAGAAAAAAACAGGCATATACAGGAGAACAGAAGGCAAATATAACACCATTAAAAGCGAAGTAATATACTTATAAAAGCTACTAAACATAATAAATGTCTGGAATTAACAATAGTTTCTCCATTATAACACTAAATGTTAATGGACTTAATTCACCGATCAAGAGACACAGATTACAAACTTGGATTAAAAATCACAATCCATCAATCTGTTGCCTGCAGGAAACCCATCTCACCACAAAAGATAGGCACGCTCTAAAAATAAAAGGCTGGTCAACAATTCTACAAGCAAATGGAAGCAGAAAACAGGCAGGGGTAGCCATTATGCTATCAGACAAAGTGGATTTCAAACCAAAAAAAATTATAAGAGACACGGATGGATACTACATTTTAGTCACAGGTACAATTCACCAGGAAGATTTCACAATACTGAACATATATGCACCCAATACGGGCCCACCCACATTCATTAAGAAAACCCTACAGCGTCTAAAGCAAGAAATCAACCCCCAAACGATAATTCTTGGGGACTTCAACACCGCCCTCTCTACATGGGATAGATCAACAGGTCAAAAGCTTAACAGAGACACTTTGGAACTTAATCAAACCCTGAAAGAAATGGACCTCACAGATCTCTATCGAACTTTTCACCCACGCACCAAAGAATACACATTTTTCTCAGCAGCACATGGAACTTTCTCCAAAATAGATCACATATTGGGCCACAAAATGAATCTACACATATACAAGAAAGTTGAAATTCTAACCTGTGCCCTATCAGACCACCACGGCCTAAAGCTAGACATCCACAACACATCAAACAAGAGAAAATGCACTAACTCCTGGAAACTTAACACTATGATGCTGAATGAGAACTGGATTCAGGAAGAAATTAAAAAGGAAATTCAAGATTTCCTGAAAGTGAATGATAACGAAAATACAACTTACCAAAATCTCTGGGACACAATGAAAGCTGTTCTAAGAGGTAAGTTCATAGCTCTTAATGCCCACGTCAAAAAAATGGAAACATCAGAAATAAACAACTTAACAATGCAGATTAAAGCTTTAGAGAAACTAGAGCAATCTGATCCTAAAAGCAGTAGAAGAGAAGAGATTAGCAAAATAAGGGGAGAAATATCTGAAATCGAGACTAAGAAAACGATAGAAAAAATCAACCAATCAAAAAGCTGGTTCTTTGAAAAAATCAACAAGATTGATACACCCCTAGCTAAACTAACCAAAAGCAAGAGAGAGAAAACCCAAATTAACAAAATTAGAAATGAACATGGAGTTATCACTACGGATACCCAAGAAATCCAGAGAATTATAACATCATATTTCAAAAACTTATACTCTGTGAAGTTTGACAACACAAAAGAGATGGATGAATTTCTAAGTAAACACAACTTACCTAAATTGAATCAGGAAGTTGTGAATTATTTAAATAGTCCTATAACATATAAGGAAATTGAGGAAGTAATCTCGAATCTTCCCACCAAAAAATGTCCTGGACCAGATGGATTCAGCACAGAGTTCTACAAGACATTTAAGGAGTTAATAACACCAATACTCCTTAAACTGTTCCATCAAATAGCAAAGGAAGGAACACTACCAAATTCCTTCTATGAAGCTAATATCGTTTTAATCCCAAAACCTAATAAAGATTCACTTAAAAAAGAAAACTATAGGCCGATCTCCCTGATGAACACAGACGCAAAGATTCTCAACAAAGTCTTAGCAAATCGGATTCAAAAACATATTAAAAAGATCATTCATGGGGACCAAGTAGGCTTCATCCCCGGCACACAAGGTTGGTTCAACATACGCAAATCAATAAATGTAATTCATCATGTAAACCAGTCCAAAGCCCAAGACCACATGATACTCTCGATAGATGCAGAAAAAGCTTTTGACAAGATCCAACAGCCTTTTATGATCAAAACGCTAGAGACAGTAGGAATGGAAGGAACCTTTATCAATATAATAAAAGCTGTATACAACAAGCCCACAGCAAGGATTATGCTCAATGGGGAACAATTGGAAGCATTCCCACTTCGATCAGGAACAAGACAAGGCTGTCCACTCTCACCACTTCTATTCAATATTGTACTTGAAGTCTTAGCCGAAGCCATAAGACAAGAAAGGGACATAAGAGGGATTCAAATTGGCAAGGAAGAAGTCAAGCTATCTCTATTTGCAGATGACATGATCTTATACCTGAGTGATCCCAAAAACTCCACCAGGAAGCTCCTGGAACTAATTGAGAAGTTCAGCAGGGTGGCAGGATACAAAATAAATGTGCAAAAATCAGAGGCCTTCCTATATGCCCAGAATGAAAGAAGTGAAAAAGCCTTGAGAGAAACCATGCCATTTACTATAACCCCTAAAAAAATGAAATACCTTGGTATAAACCTAACTAAGGAGGTAAAAGACCTTTACAATGAAAACTTTAAAACCCTAAAGAAAGAAATTGCAGAAGACACCAGAAGGTGGAAAGACCTCCCTTGTTCCTGGATTGGCAGAATCAACATTGTAAAAATGACCATCCTACCAAAGGCAATATACAGATTCAATGCTATACCAATCAAAATCCCAAAGCAATTCTTCAAAGAAGTTGACCAAACAATCTCAAAGTTCATTTGGAGGCACAAAAGACCCAGGATAGCCAAAACAATCCTGAGTAACAAAAACACAGCTGGAGGTATTACCATACCAAACCTAAGTCTATACTACAAATCCATAGTTATAAAGACAGCCTGGTACTGGCTCCAAAATAGACACACAGATCAATGGATAAGGATTGAAGACCCAGATATAAGCCCACAAAGTTACAGCCATTTGGTCTTTGACAAAGGGGCCCAAAAAATCCAATGGAAAAAGAACAGCATCTTCAACAAATGGTGCTGGCAAAACTGGATCTCCACATGCAGAAGATTAAAGCTGGACCTGTACTTGTCACCATGTACAAGACTTAATTCCAAATGGATCAAGGACCTTGATATCAGGCCAGAGACTTTAAAAACCATAGTTGAAAAGATAGGGAACTCCCTCGAGCTGATTGGGCTAGGCCAACAGTTCCTAAACAGACATCCAATGGCACAGTCACTGCTACCAACTCTCAACAGTTGGGATCTTGTGAAATTAAAGAGCTTCTGTTCAGATAAAGAGATTGTAACACGAGCTCAAAGGCAACCCACAGAATGGGAGAAAATCTTCACTAACCACATATCTGACAGAGCTCTACTGTCCAGAGTGCACAATGAACTTAGAAAATTAAACTCCAAGGAAAACACTGGCCCAATTAAAAAATGGGCCCTGGAACTTCAAAGAAACTTTACCAGGGATGAAATTAAAATGTCTAACAATTATCTTAAAAAATGCTCCACTTCCTTCGCCATCAGGGAAATGCAAATCAAAACTTCCCTGAGATATCATCTCACCCCGGTCAGGATGGCAAAAATCCACAATACAAACAACGACAAATGCTGGAGAGGATGTGGAGAGAGGGGAACTCTCCTACATTGTTGGTGGGAATGCAGGCTCATACAGCCACTCTGGCGAGCCGTCTGGAGATTCTTAAAGAAATTAAAGATTGAAATGCCATATGACCCTGCTATCCCACTTTTGGGAATAACCCCCCAAGCAGCAAAGGTTCGCCTCGATAGCACAAGCTCGACCATGTTCATAGCAGCACTGTTTACAATAGCAAAGTCATGGAATCAACCTAAATGTCCAACAGTTGACGAGTGGATAAGGAAACTGTGGTACATCTATACAATGGAGTACTACTCAGCCATCAAAAACGATGAATTACTGGAATTTGCTGGGAAATGGATGTCATTAGAAAGAATTATATTAAGTGAAGTATCCCAAACCCAGAAAATTAAGCGCCGTATGTACTCCCTAATAGGTGGCTCCTAGTACCAAACTCACCCAGCCCACATTGGGACACTCAAAAGTAAACCTATGTAACACAGTAATTGCAAGGATTATGAACAAGAGAGATGGGTTAGGAGGGCCACACCAGAAACAAAGAGAGAGGAGACCATGTTACAGCAGAGAAAATAGGCCTCCATGAAGGTCTGCAAGTAAGTAATGAGAAACCTGGTTAAGTTCACAGACGTTCTTTCCTGATCTCACCAGAAGGGGAGGGCATATAGTCTAGCAGATAAAAAGTAATCATTTTGCAAATGGGTGATGGACCCCTCTCTCAGTGAGGTTTCCTACTCTTATTACATCTACCCTTGAATGTGCTATTACAACAAGACTCCAGTTTAACAGCTTTTTGTCTCTGGCCAGGGGGTGACATACAGTGCCCAGCAGAATGGAGTGAAGGGAATTGCAGGAGCAGCAAAACTGCAAAAGAAAATCAACAAACCACAATCCAGAACTTCAGAGACTCTATATCAATCACATAGAACTAGGACAGCCTAATCTCTCCCCATCCTGGAGCTCAGGGACATTTGCGGAAGAGGGGGCGGTAAGATTGTAAGAGCAAAAGGATGGGAGGAGCAACGATTTGCAAGATTCTCAACAATAGTTGGGGCCAAAGCAATCATAATGGAACTTTGCATGCCCTGCGCAATGTCCAGCGCACTGTTGCCCTCATAAAGTCTAGCATCTGATAAGGGCACCGAGACCCCTGGAGGCAAGGGATTGACAGCCATAGTAGTGATCTTATGCTTAAGGGGAACAAGAGAAAGGGCTTATGGAAATGCCACTGGGTCCTTATATGTCATCGGAGAGGAGGACACAGTGGAGAGTTAGGCACACACAATAAAGGACTATCTGGGAATTGGGGGGGAGGCACTGGGGGAAGGGGAGGGGGAAGAGGGGGGAGGGAGGGAACTGGTAAAAAATTTTTAAAATGTATAATTAAATTTTTAATAAAAAAAAAAAAAAAAAAGAAGACAGTAGAAGGTGGAAAGACCTCCCATGTTCCTGGATTGGTAGAATCAACATCGTAAAAATGACCATCCTACCAAAGGCAATATACAAATTCAATGCTATACCAATTAAAATCCCAAAGCAATTCTTCAAAGAAGTTGACCAAACAATCTCAAAATTCATATGGAGGCACAAAAGACCCAGGATAGCAAAGACAATCCTGAATAACAAAAACACTGCTGGAGGTATCACCATACCAAATCTTAGTCTATACTACAAATCCATAGTTGTAAAAACAGCCTGGTACTGGCTCCAAAATAGACACACAGATCAATGGATAAGATATAAGCCCACAAAACTATAACCATTTGGTCTTTGACAAAGGGGCCCAAAAAATCCAATGGAAAAAGAACAGTATCTTCAACAAATGGTGCGGGCAAAATTGGATCTCCACATGTAGAAGATTAAAACTGGACACGTACTTGTCACCATTTACAAGAATTAATTCCAAATGGATCAAGGACCTTGATTTAAGGCCAGAGTCTATAAAAACCATAGGAGAAAGTGTAGGGAATTCCCTCGAGCTGATTGGGCTAGGCCAACACTTCCTAAACAGTCATCCAATGGCAGAGTACTGCTACCAACTCTCAACAGTTGGGGTAAGGGAGGTATGGGGGGTGGGGAGGGAGTGGTGAGGGGAGGGTGAGCAGAGAGGTGAGGGGAGCAAGAGGAAGGGAGGGAACCGGTGTACCTATTAAGTTTGTATGAGCAGAGATAATAAAAAAAATGTTTAAAAAAATCATCTGGAGGATTAGTTCTTTCTGACAGCTGTGAGAAAGCAGGAATTTACCACTGTTTTCTCGGCCTCTGGCAGTGTGTGGGGCACCTTTCACCTCACCCTCTTCTTGGCCTTCATCATTGTGTATGCGTGGTTTAAATGACTCACTTTTTTTTAACATGGTCCCCTCTCTCCTTGTCTAACAAATATCTGAAAAAATGCTCCAGTTCCTTAGTCATCAGGGAAATGCAAATCAAAACTTCCCTGAGATATCATCTCACCCCGGTCAGGATGGAAAAAATCCACAATACAAACAACAAATGCTGGAGAGGATGTGGAGAGAGGGTGTCATAGTTAAGCACAGGTGTCAACTTGACTCTTGAGGATTTGAGCTCTGGGCATAGGTGTAGAGAGTTGATGGTTGAGTTAAGCCCAGAGCAAACCTGAAGGAGATTGTCTGGCTGCTGGGGAAGACCCAGCCCATGGTGGGTGGGATTAGGCCCTGGATAAATCACAGAGAACTGGTTGAGAGAGTGGGCATCCTTCTGTATACTTGGCCAGACATGCTGGTCTGGCAAGTAAGGATTGTCCATCTCTCAGCCGTTATGGTGGCAAGTTCCCTCGGCCCTGGTGTTGGTGTGTGTTCTCCCGTCAAGCTGGACTATGAACTGTAACCGGACTATCGTAAGAAAGTAAACTCCTTGTTCCCTTAAGCTGTGTTCTGGTCATTTATCAGCAACCATGCCAGCGGACTGCAACAGAGGGGAACTCTCCTACATTGCTGGTAGGAGTGCAGCCTCACACAGCCACTCTGGCAAGCCGTCTGGAGATTCTTAAAGAAATTTAAGATTGAAATGCCATATGACCCTGCGATTCCACTTTTGGGTATAACCCGCCATACAGCAGAGGTTCACCTCGATAGCACAAGTGTGACCATGTTCATGGCAGCACTGTTTACAATAGCAAAGTCATGGAATCAACCCAAATGTCCAACAGTTGATGCGTGAATAAGGAAACTGTGGTACATCTATACAATGGAGTACTACTCAGCCATAAAAAATGATGAATTACAGGAATTTGCTGGGAAATGGATGTCATTAGAAACAATTATATTGAGTGAAGTATCCCAGACCCAAAAAATTAAGCACTGTATGTACTCCCTAATAGGTGGCTCCTAGTACCAAACCTACCCAGCCCACCTAGAGACACTCAATGATAAATCTCTGTAATACAGTAATGGCAAGGATTATGAACAGGAGGGATGGGGTAGGAGGGCCACACCAGAAACTAGGAGAGATGACTCACTTTTTGAGGGAATAGTGTTACTAAAATTCCAGTGACTCCAATGTCTACATGATAATTTGATCATTGCCAAATACCCTCTTTCTAAATAAGTCACACTCAAAGATAGTAGGAATTAGAACTTACAATTTAGGTTGAGATACAACTCAACCCTTTTACCTAGACATACTGGCTCCTTACAGATCTCTTGATCGGCCCTCAAGCCCCTCCCACTTTCTGGCTTCAGCATGCCCTGCTGTGAAAGAAGATTCATCACACGTGTCCTCGTCCATCCTGTCTTTTATCAGATATTGATTAATCTCCATTCTGAAGCATTTGCCATATTTGTTTTATATTTGCTTATGCATCTCTCTATCCAAAGTGGATTTGCATTAAATTACATTTCTTCTCCAAGTCTAAACATTTGGAGATTTCTTGCCTTCAAATCACATTTTCTCTTCATCCTCTTTTACCCTTACTGTGGTCACTCTTACTCACTTACAGATGAACTCCAGGTCACTACATCCCAAGAACAATTCTCTATCAACTCATCTTATTTCTTGATAGTTTTTAGGAAGAAAGTTTGCCCTTACAGTTTTTAGGACCAATCTGTCACTTAGTTTCTGTGTCTTGGTTTTAAACTTTCCAGTTCACTTTGGGTTTGTCAGATAGCTTTTCTAAGATAATTGTTTTTTGAGGTAAGGTTTTATCGAACCTTGACCAGCCTGATACTTGATATGTAATGATCTTGAACTTCTTATCCTTACTATGTAGTGATCTTGAACTTCTGATCCTTTTATCCTGCTGACAATACTTTCCTGAGTACAGCTTTTTCAGCATTCCAATGTGGGATGAAGACTAGAGTCCATTCAGAAACCTCCAGACCTTCATCACCATATTTGAGATATCTAAGGCATCCAGCCTTAGTTGAAGAAACAGCTGCTGAGTTCTCAGTCTTTCCAACATACAGATGGCCACTGTTGTACCACACAACCCAATATAACAAATTATTTTTGAAATATATATATTTATTCTATGAGTTCTATGCTTTTACAAAACCCTAGTAGATTTACTATAATTATCAGCAAGCCAAAAATATGATTCTCTATGATTTATGTACCAATACTATAAAGAAATGGATCTGCAAAGAACAAATACTTAGTGACAGCAGGAACATTCTATAACACTAGGGACTTAATTCCCTAAATTTATCTAAGGACACTCAAAATAAGAATATTATAGGCAGCTGTAAGAAAATTAAAGAAAATAATAGGCAGAAAGTGTCTTATAACCAAAAAATTATCTAAGTAAGTAAATTCAGTAGCACTTTAAGATTTCAGGTCAATATGCAAAACTTAAAATTGAGCATCATGGCCAAGTAGAAAAGGCTACAGCCTATACTTTCAGTGTTGGTGGGCAGAGCCTAAGAAACCCCAGAGTGACATGAAAGGAGGTAGAAGCAATCCAGAATGATTCCCAAAGTTACCCTTTGTCCTCCACAGGGACACACAGTGCCTTCTCATGCACACACACACACACACACACACACACACACACACAAATGAGTGAATGAATGAATGAATAAATAAATAAATAAATAAATAAATAAATAATAAAAAAAAGTAAAATTGAATATCACTTCTCTACCCAGTTAACTATCTGAAAAAAAAAGATCAAGCAACAAACCATTTATGGTAACTACAAAGAAAAACAAAATAACTAGAAGTAAATTTAATAAAAAATATGAGAACAGTTTATATACTGAATTATAAAATATCAAGGAAAAATTGAAGCAAAAGCAAAGAAATGGACCATTGTCCCATTCAGATCAGAAAAAATAGTACTAACAATGTTTATACTATCCTAAGTCATCAACAATAAGTTCAATTCTATTAAACTTCAAATATACCATTTTCAAGGAAATGCAAATTTCAATCCTAGAACACAAAGACACTGGCTGCTATATTAATCTTCAGGAAGAAAACAACAAACCTGGAGGTATCATGCACCACCTACCTGATTTCAAAATACAATGTTACAGGGATCAGAACTTCAGGGTATAAGAACAAATATGCGAATCAGTAGAACAAAACTGAAAACTAAGAAAAAATTAATGCATTTACGTTCAATTGATTTGTGTGTGTGTGTGTGTGTGTGTGTGTGTGTGTGTGTGTGTGTGTGTACTGTGTGTACTGTGTGTTCCTGTGGAGGACCAAGGGTGACTTTGGGAGTCTTCTTGGATTGCTTTATCTCCTTTTTCACAGACCACCACCACTTCTACCTGGCATTCCAGGATCTGAACTCAAGTCCTTCTGCTTGTGAGGCAGAATTTAACCCCTCAGCCATGTTTCCAGCCCAATCATCTGATTTTTTAACAAAGTTGCTAAGAATATGAATGTAGAAAGGACATTAGGTAAAACTAGATCTCTCTCTCTCTCTCTCTCTTTCACACATACACACACACACACATACACACATGCACGCACGCACGCGCGTGCACACACACACACACAATCTATCATCTACTGAGCATGAGTTCAGTGTAGACCAGCGTCCAGAATAAGTCCTAGAAACAGTCCCTCCTGATAAGGTATGCTGGGTCTGTGAGTTTAACTAACAAATGGTTCTTCTAGTAAGAAGTGTGTGTCTATGTGCACATGATTTAGAGCCACATACAAATGCAGTTCAACAAATTACTATCTCTTCTACACTTACATCCCAAAATAAAGCAGACTATAAGATCCATAGGGATAGGGACCCTTTTTTACTTTATTGGACACTGCCTTAAGCCAAATGCTAAGAATGGTGTCTGACACACAGTAAGCACACAAGTATTGGTGGAATAAATAAATGTTGAGAGCAGCCTAACAGTCTCCTAGTTATTCCATGATCTCATTTAAACCTGAGTGGTGTTCGGGGTAATATGCTTGCTATACTGACAGTCAAAGAATCCAAAAGATAAGCAAGATGTTCCAGATTAAAGATCTGAAAGTACATGAAAAACTATTATCACAAAGAATTGCACTAGTACTGATTGATAAGAAATGATTAGGCAAAATATTTATAGAAGTCCTGGAATACAGTTTTCACTTGATTCATTTTAGTGGTATGTAGAAAATTATTATTTGTAGCTTAAAGTTTTAATTTCTGTGTTGTTCTCTTGTTTGAAAGGGATTTTCCTGTACAGATCAGACTGGACTAGAAAACACCATAAATCTGAACTTGTGTCAGACTCATGATCGTGTATTCCAACCTTGTGAGTGCTGAGATCATAGACATGTTCCCTTATCTTCAGCATCTTAAATAGCTTATAAGGGACAACATACTTGACATACAATTCAACATTTTGCTGTCTGGAAAATTATCTATTTCAGTCAAATTTTCTAGTGACTAATAAAGGGCTTTGAATAGTGTTAATCCTACTGATTTGAAGCTATTGTAAGAGAAGCAACCACTGGTTCTGCTTCAGATGAAACATATTCCAAAGCTTTTTGTCCAATACAAGCAATCAAGATGACTTTATATAGGTGAAATAAAAGAAGTAAGGTACTGAAATCTCAAAAATAAAAATTGAAATAGATTAACAACTTGCACAGAAGAAAACTGAAATGTTTTCCTATGAACTAAGATGTGTTTCTAATATCATTGTTAATATCTTTCATCCCAGATTGGACTATGAATAGTCCATCTCTCCTGATGCTTGTGACCTGGTATCTCACAGAATGATTGTTCCGTGCCAGCAGTTACACCTATGTCAGCATGGGCTGCAAGAGCATTTGTGGGATGTCAGTTTATATATTCTGAAACTTCCTAAAATCCTTAATGCACATGACCCAGTTAAATTCTCCCAATAGTCTATGAATTCAGATGCAAACTTTGTGCTGACCTTGCCAAAACACAATTTTCTGTCTATTCCTTGTGATGTGGTAGCTTCTACTTGTCACAGTGTGGCGAACTTCCAAACATCTCCCTCACCAGAATATATTCCAATGTCTAAAATAGACAGATCTTTCTGAAATGCATCACAAATAGGAACCCTATGCTTCTCTATATGTTTAAGATATGTAGTGCTGCTTCGAGCCAATAAGACAATACTGCTCAATAATAACAAAATGTCCAAGGCAATGACATGTTTTCTCAGCAGTAACTTGTGAACAAAAAAAGCAATAGATGAATCACTTGAAGAGCAAATAGTCTTAAATGAGAAAAAAATCTACCTTTAAAGTATCTCTAAATTATCCTAAAATCTGATTATTTCTGGGAATTAAAGAGGATAAACAGTCAGAGAAAATAAAGACATCATGTGTTTCCCATGAAGCCAGACTCCCAAGTGGACTTTGATAAGGTCATCAGATTAGCCAAATGAATTGATATGTTACTGAAACTGTGGAATTATATTTAAAAATTAAGTACCAGTTCAAGAGGTTTTATTTTCAAAGGATATAAGATTTAAATGAGGGGCTGGAGAGGTGGCTCAGGAGTTAAGCCTCTGCCTTGCAGGCGGAAGGTCCTGAGTTGGGATCTAGACCCCACATACAGACAGCGGACGGAAAGGGGGGCGGCCTGCGTTTCCCGTCCTGGTAGGACAGAGTAAACAAGGAGAAGGTGGAGGCGTCCATGGTGGTTCCCGAATTCGCCCGTGGTTCTGCACACACACACACACACACACACACACACACACACACCACACAAGCATACACGCACAATTGAATAAATAAATTAAAAAAAAAGATTTAAATGAACCAGCCAAAAAAATAATTGCGAAAGCCCAAATCAAGCTTAAATGTGTGGGAGATTAATAAATAATTGTCTAAAAGAAACAAATCCACGTTGGAAAGGGAGACGTAGAATGAGACTTTTGTATTATGTATTTAGACAAATGCTCACATTAATGAACACTCAATCAAATGACGAGGAAACAAGTACAACTTTCAGGACTGAGCATAGCCCATAGCTGCAGCACATGGTACCTGAAACACCAAACCTAAATGAGGTGGCAAGGGATCTAAGAGCAAGTTTGGACACGGAATAACAGCACAGGCAGGAGCCTAATTAACAATTAGTGGTCTTTTCCCAATGTCCAAGATTCCAGTAGCAGTAAGACTAATGCCATCATTCAGAAAACTATTCCAATGGGACTCGGATCTTCAGTAAAAATCATGCCAGCTTCTACATTGGCATTATGAATAAAAAGTTCACTCATGGGATGATGAGATAGCTCAGTTAACAAACATAAAGACTCAAGTGCACAAGGTGGAAGGAGTAAATGACTTCAGGAATGTTTGGATTACAGATAAGTGCTAAAACATCCAGCTTTAAGTACGTTCTGGCAACCCCGACTCAGGTTCTTGCTTTTGCATGTCATGAGCTTTATGCAAGGAACTTTATTCTAATGCTTTCCCTCCAGCTCTGACTCTAGATTTGTTTTCTTTGCTACCCATATTATACTCAACATGTATCATGGAATTTACACTGGAAGAAAAAAAAGAAGCATTTATATAGAATCTAACTAAAAGAAAAGGATAGTTTTGTCTTGGTTTAGTTTGGCTTGGTTTTTGTTGTTTGTTTGTTTCTTGTTTACCTTATTTTCCATAATTCCATCTCTCTAACCTATTGTACTGACCTCATAGGCTAATATTCTCTTGGCCTTAAATTTTCTGTTTCAAAAGTCAAGAGTACAAACTCTAGCAACACAAAATAATCACTAAAAATATTTACCCGTTTCCTAGCTCATTTCCAAATATCTGTGGCTCATAAGACAATGTTTAATGCCAATGAGAATCAAGAGCCTAATACATTTATCAATATTAATTATAGTAAGCAGTTAAGAAGTGATGCTGTAGCCCCACGCGTCCGGGCGGCGAGCACCCAGGCCAACTGTGGCTTGGCCTGCACCCCGGGCCCGGACGACCCCAGCCCCCCTCCGCGCCGCCCCGCCCCCGCCCCTGCCCGCCGCCCGCTGCCCGCTGCCCAAGGTGAGTGAGAGAGAGAGAGCCCAGCCCAGCCCCCAACCACCCCGGAGCCCCACGCGTCCCGACGGCGAACACCCAGGCCGACTGCGGCTTAGCCTGGGCCCCGCCCCGGACCCAAGCCCCTCGCATCCTCCCGCCCCGTGCAACTAGTCACCCCCCTGGATCCCAGGTGAAGAATTCTGCCACTGAGCCAGGAAGTAAAAGAGCCAAGCCCAGCCCCGCCCCCCACCCGGGAGCCGCGCGGCCAGCAGCACAGCGCTGCACAGCAGGCCAGCTTTGCCCCCGGGCCCTGCCCCTCTCCGTGCCCACCGTCCCAGGTCGCAGGTGAAGAATTCTGCTATCAACATCAGACCCTCTGCCTCTCTGGCCCACCGGGGACCTACGCACGTGGTCCACGGAAGACACACTGCTACTCAGAATTTAATAGAGCCCAAAGGAAACTCAAGCAAAATTCTAAGGAACAAAGGGAACACAGGCCATACATCTGGACTCCACTACAATCATTATATCACGTGGGCGAGTTTCTTCTCATCCAGCCCAAAGATAAGTAAACTTTTTCTTTTTACCTTACTGATCCTTTAAAGTATCAATGCTGTAGATCAACTTTCTCATACAGCCACCCAACACCATACAACTCCAGGGAGTACACCACTCACCCCCACATTTCACCAAGATACTAAATCGTAAAGGTGCACTACCAAACTAATATTCACCCCCTGGTAACATTACCTGACTTAACTGACATACTAACAGCCTAGTAGCCTCATCTAGGATATAATAATAACAATACACAAACATACACAATCCAAGACAAGCACTAGCAATAACTGGAAAGTGTAACAATACCAACTACATTGATTCAGTGAAAAACACACAGAAACTGAAAGGTCCTAAAAAACAAAACAACAATGTACTAGTCAAAGTGCAGATGCACAAGAAACAAACCCAAGAAGACAAATCTCCTGCCGAAAGAATCAATCCCATAATGAGGGATTCTGACCAGAACAAATCCACAGAAAATAGCAATGAAAGCCACACCCAACATAACGACTTTCAAAGTATGATCCTTACCATGATTAATACTATGAAAGAGGAAATCCGAGAAGAGTTAAACAACCGAATCAACCACTTTGAACAGGAACACAACAGGCACTTGGAGGAGTTGAGAAAAACAGTTGAAGAAACAAAAATAGGTATGGAGCAATTAAAACAGTCTCAGGCAGAGTTTAAAATTGAACTAAAAGACAAGTTATCTTCAATCCAAAGCTCAACAGAGAGTCTTATCAGCAGAACAAATGAGGCAGAAAATAGAATTTCAGATCTTGAAGACAAAGTGGGAGAATTAACCAGCTCAATGGAAGAGACTGTTAAAGCCAAAATGATACTGGAGAGGAACATTCAAGAGATATGGGACACCCTGAAGAAGCCTAACATGCGCATTCATGGAATACCAGAACAAGAATCCCAAAATACCACACCTGAGGAAATATTTCAATTCATCATAAATGAAAACTTCCCACAACTAAAGAATGAGAGGCCTATCCAAATAGAAGAGGCATTTCACACTCCAAACAGATACGACCAAAATAGAAAATCGCCATGGCAAATATTAGTCAAACACTCCACATTCAAGACAAAGAAAAGGTGCTGAGAGCTTCAAGAGAAAAAAAGCAAGTCACTTTTAAAGATAAACCTATTAGAATGACAAATGACTACTCAATGGAAACAGTAAAAGCAAGAAGAGCTTGGAAAGACATACTTCAAGTATTAAATGAGCCAAAATGCCAACCCAGAATGATATACCCGGCAAAACTATCTGTCATGATTGAGGGAGAAAGAAAAGTTTTCCAGCACAAAGACAACTTGAAGGGATACATGTCTACCAAACCAGGCCTTCAAAAAATGCTAGAAATGATACTCAAACTTGAAGAAAACAACAAGCGTATCCAGGAGGACAGAAGGGAAGTATGATACCACAAAAACATAAATATCAAACAACATGTTTACAAAATCTACTAAACATAAAAAAGTCCAGAATTAAAAATAATTTCTCCATTATAACATTAAATGTCAATGGTATTAACTCACTGATTAAGAGACACAGATTACAAACTTGGATTAAAAACCACAATCCAGCAATCTGCTGCCTTCAGGAAACTCATCTCACCACAAAAGATAGGCACATCCTAAGAATGAAAGGCAGGTCCAAAATCTTGCAAGCTAATGGAACCAGGAAACAGGCAGGGGTAGCAATTATGCTTTCAGACAAAGTGAAATTCAAACCAAAGAAAATCATAAGAGACACAGATGGATACTACATTTTAGTCACAGGTACAATTCGCCAGGAAGACTTCACAATCCTGAACATTTATGCACCCAATACGGGCCCCTCCACATTCATTAAGAAAACCCTACAGCACCTAAAGCAAGAAATCAACCCCCAAACGATAATTCTTGGGGACTTCAACACCACCCTCTCAACATGGGATAGATCAACAAGTCAAAAGCTTAACAGACACACTTTGGAACTTAACCAAACCCTTAAAGAAATGGACCTTACACATCTCTATCGAACTTTTCACCCACGCACAAAAGAATACACATTTTTCTCAGCAACACACAGAACTTTTTCCAAAATAGATCACATATTGGGCCACAAAACAAATCTCCACATATACAAAAAAGTTGAAATTCTAACCTGTGCCCTATCAGAAAACCACGGCCTAAAGCTGGACAAACACAACACAACAAACAAGAGAAAATACACTAACTCCTGGGAACTTAACAATAGGATGCTGAATGAGAACTGGATTCAGAAAGAAATTAAAAAGGAAATTCAAGATTTCCTGAAAGTGAACGATAACGAAAATACAACTTACCAAAATCTCTGGGACACAATGAAAGCTGTTCTAAGAGGTAAGTTCATAGCTCTTAATGCCTACACCAAGAAAATGGAAACATCAGAAATAAATAACTTAACGATGCAGCATAAGGCATTAGAGAAACTTGAGCAATCTGATCCCAAAAGTAGTAGAAGAGAGGAGATTACCAAAATAAGGGGAGAAATATCTGAAATTGAGACTAAGAAAAGGATAGAAAAAATCAACCAGTCAAAAAGCTGGTTCTTTGAAAAAATCAATAAGATAGATACACCCCTAGCTAAATTAACCAAAAGCAAGAGAGAGAAAACCCAAATTAACAAAATTAGAAATGAACATGGAGTAATCACTACGGATACCCAAGAAATCCAGAGAATTATAACATCATATTTCAAAAACTTATACTCAGTGAAGTTTGACAACACACAAGAGATGGATGAATTTCTAAGTAAACACATCTTACCTAAATTGGATCAGGAAGTTGTGAATTACTTAAATGGCCCTATAACATATAAGGAAATTGAAGAAGTAATCTCGAATCTTCCCACCAAAAAATGTCCTGGACCAGATGGATTCAGCATAGAGTTCTACCAGACATTCAAGGAGTTAATAACACCAATACTACTTAAAATGTTCCATCAAATAGCAAAGGAAGGAGCACTACCAAATTCCTTCTATGAAGCTAATATCGTCTTAACCCCAAAACCTAATAAAGATTCACTAAAAAAGAAAACTATAGGCCGATCTCCCTGATGAACACAGACGCAAAGATTCTCAACAAAGTCTTAGCAAATCGGATTCAAAAACATATCAAAAAGATCATTCACAGGGACCAAGTAGGCTTCATCTCCAGCACACAAGGTTGGTTTAACATACGCAAATCAATAAATGTAATTCATCATGTAAACCAGTCCAAAGTCCAAGACCACATGATACTCTCGATAGACGCAGAAAAAGCCTTTGACAAGATCCAACAGCCTTTTATGATCAAAACGCTAGAGACAGTAGGAATGGAAGGAACCTTTATCAATATAATAAAAGCTGTATACAACAAGCCCACAGCAAGGATTATGCTCAATGGGGAACAATTGGAAGCATTTCCACTTCGATCAGGAACTAGACAAGGCTGTCCACTCTCACCACTTCTATTCAATATTGTACTTGAAGTCTTAGCTGAAGCCATAAGGCAAGAAACGGACATAAAAGGGATTCAAATCGGCAAGGAAGAAGTCAAGATATCCCTGTTTGCGAATGACATGATCTTATACCTGAGGGATCCCAAAAACTCCACCAGGAAGCTCCTGGAACTAATTGAGAAGTTCAGCAGGGTAGCAGGATACAAAATAAATGTGCAAAAATCAGAGGCCTTCATATGCCCAGAATGAAAGAAGTGAAAAAGCCCTGAGAGAAATAATCCCATTTACTATAACCCCTAAAAAAATGAAATACCTTGGTATAAACCTAACAAAGGAGATAAAGACCTTTACAATGAAAACTTTAAAATCCTAAAGAAAGAAATTGCTGAAGACACCAGAAGGTGGAAAGACCTCCCATGCTCCTGGATGGTCAGAATCAACATCATAAAAATGACCATCCTACCAAAGACAATATACAAATTCAATGCTATACCAATTAAAATCCCAAAGCAGTTCTTTAAAGAAGTTGACCAATTAATCTCAAAATTCATATGGAGGCACAAAAGACCTAGGATAGCAAAGACAATCCTGAGTAACAAAAACACTGCTGGAGGTATTACCATACCGAACCTTAGTCTGTACTACAAATCCATAGTTATAAAAACAGCCTGGTACTGGCTCCAAAATAGACACACAGATCAATGGATAAGGGTTGAGGACCCAGATATAAGCCCACAAAAGTACAGCCATTTAATCTTCGACAAAGGGGCCCAAAGAATCCAATGGAAAAAGAACAGCATCTTCAACAAATGGTGCTGGCAAAACTGGATCTCCACATGCAGAAGATTAAAGCTGGACCCGTACTTGTCACCATGTACAAGACTTAATTCCAAATGGATCAAGGACCTTGATATCAGGCCAGAGACTATAAAAATCATAACTGAACGGATAGGGAACTCCCTTGAGCGGAATGGGCTAGGCCAACATTTCCTAAACAGACATCCAATGGCACAGTCACTGCTACCAACTCTCAACAGTTGGGATCTTGTGAAATTAAAGAGTTTCTGTTCAGAAAAAGAGATTGTCACACGAGCTCAAAGGCAACCCACAGAATGGGAGAAAATCTTCACTAACCACATATCTGATAGAGCTCTACTGTCCAGAATGCACAAAGGACTTAGAAAACTAAACACCAAGGAAACCAATGGCCCATTTAAAAAATGGGCCCTGGAACTTAAAAGAAATTTTACCAGAGATGAAATTAAAATGTTTAACAAATATCTTTAAAAATGCTCCACTTCTTTAGCCATCAGGGAAATGCAAATCATCTCACCCCGGTCAGGATGGTAAAAATCCACAATACAAACAACAAGTGCTGTAGAGGATGTGGAGAGAGGGGAACTCTGCTACATTGCTGGTGGGAATGCAGGCTCATACAGCCACTCTGGCAAGCCGTCTGGAGATTCTTAAAGAAATTAAAGATTGAAATGCCATATGACCCTGCTATTCCACTTTTGGGAATAACCCCCCATGCAGCAGAGGTTCGCCTCGATAGCACAAGCATGACCATATTCATAGCAGCACTGTTTGCAATAGCAAAGTCATGGAATCAACCTCAATGTCCAAAGTTGATGAGTGGATAAGGAAACTGTGGTTCATCTATACAATGGAGTACTACTCAGCCATCAAAAATGATGAATTACTGGAATTTGCTGGGAAATGGATGTCATTAGAAACAATTATATTAAGTGAAGTATCCCAATCCCAGAAAGTTAAGCACCGTATGTACTCCCTAATAGGTGGCTCCTAGTACCAAACTCACCTAGCCCACATTGAAACACTCAAGGGTAAACCTATGTAATACAGTAATTGCAAGGATTGTGAACAGGAGGGATGGGGTTGGAGGGCCACACCAGACACAAGGAGAGAGGGGACCATGTTACAGCAGAGAAAATCGACCTCCAAGGAATGCAAGTAAGTAATGTGACACCTGGTTAAGTTCACAGACGTTTGTTTCTGATCATGTACAACTGAGGGGGTATGATCTCACTAGAAGGGGAGGGCACATAGTCTGGCAGATGAAAAGAGACCATTTTGCAAATGGGTGACTGATCCCTCCCTCACCGAGGTTTCCTGCTTTTATTACATCTACCCTTGAATGTGCTATTATAACAAGACTCCAGTTTAACAGCTTTTTGTCTCTGACCAGGGGGTGACATACAGTGCCCATCAGGATGGAGTGAAGGGCATTGCAGGAGCAGCAAAACTGCAAAAGAAAATCAACAAACCACAATCCAGAACTTCAGAGACTCTATATCATCCACATAGAACTAAGCCAGCCTAATCTCCCCCCATCCTGAAACTCAGGGACCTCTGCGGAAGAGGGGGCGGTAAAATTGTAATTGCAAAAGGATGGGGGGAGCAATGATTTGAAGAGTCTCCACACTAGATAGGGCTGAAGCAATCATAATAGGACTTTGCATGCCCTGCGCCATGTCCATCACACTATTGACCTCACAAAGTCTAACATCAGCTAAAGGCACCAAGATCCTTGGAGGCAAGGGATTGATGGCCACAGAAGTGTTCCTATGCTTAAGGGGAACACGAGAAAGGGTTCAGGGAAATGCCACTGGGTGCTTTTACATCATTGGAAAGGAGGACCAAGAGGAGAGTTAGGCAGACACAATAAAGGACTTTCTGAGAATTGGGGGGAGAGGCACTGGGAGATGGGGAGGGAGGGAGGGTGAGCAGGGGGTTCGGGGGGAGGAGGAGGGAGGAGGGAACTGGTCTACCTAATAAGTTTGTATGAGCGGAAATAATAAAAAATATATTTAAAAAAGTGATGCTGTGCGCTGTGATTTACATGAAATTTTTACTTCCATTTTATTAACTCATTCTCAGAAGAGAAAGAAAGATTGGTGAAACAGGAGGTACCATTATTTATAGGCAAAAGGGAACAAAATGATAAAAACTAGTCTATATATATATATACACTATATATATATATAATTTGCCTATATATAATAACACTAATAAGTCAACATCTGACTTTAAACTCCAAGTAGTTTATTTTCAGAGACCACACTATCATTAAGCTATACCATCTCCTTTGTGCTGCTGAATATCTTATTGTGTGAGTTTACTTATGGCTAATACTCAGGAACTTTAAATATATTTTTAAGATTCATCTTTTTGACAAATCACTTCTCAACATGTGATCCATATCTGAAGCAATTCTACATGCACTATATTATATAGACAACAAATATAAGCTGTTCAGATTCATTCAATAAATTGAAACTTCTCTCATTAAAGGTTAATTCTTTTCTTTAAAGAAATTTGATCTTCACAGGCTCTAAGATCCTTAGAGGCAAGGGATTACCAGCCACAATAGTGTTCCTACTCTAAAGGGGAACACAAATAAGAGCTCTAGGCAATGCTACTGCGTCCTTACACCTCATCAGAGAGGAGGACCCAGAGGAAAGTTTGACATGCACACTAAAGGATGCTCCAGGAACTGGGGGGGGGGGGGAATGGGAGAAAGGGAGGGGGGAAGGAAAGGGAAAAGGGAGGAGGGAGTAAGGGGACCCAGGGAGGGGTGGAGGGAGGGAGGGGAATGGGGAACCTATCAAGTATGTATGCGTGGAAAAAATACATTTAAAAAAAAAGAAACTTGATCTTAACAATGTACTTGATCAATAAAATGCAAAAGTAAAATTTCAGGTCCTCCAATTATGTTGTGAAATGCCTTAAAGCAGGCAAATGTGATAGCTCAGTGGGGAAGGTAACTGATCCCAAACCTGGTGCAAAACAAGTGGCCTGAGTCCAATCCCAGACGCACACATGGTGGAAGGAGAGGAATGGCTTTTGAAGCTTGTCCTCTGACCTACATTCATGGGTCATGATATGCTTGTGAGTACATTGCTCTCTCTTAAAGAAAAAAATTTTAAAATACAGACTTTTAAAAAATTGTAATGCACTCCAGCTTTTCTTGGAACAGTTCCTCTTGGATCTCAAAATGACTGTATTAGAAATCCACCTATGTTGGAAGCACAGCAACACAAACAGTACAAAGGCAATTGGAAGCTTACAGCAATCAATACTATATCCCAACATCAGAAAGGTCTCAAATAGACAATCTATCACAGTACCTCAAGAAACTAGAAACACAAGAGCAAACCAAGCCCAAGTCAATAGAAGGAAAGAAATAATCAAAATCAAAGCAGAAATAAATGAAACAAAACCAAAAGTATGAAATATCAACAAAAAGAGATGGATCTTATAAAAGATAGAGTTGTCAAAGCTATAACTACACTAAGAAAAACAAAAATAGAATGCTCAAAAAAATCAGAATTGCAATGGGAAACATCATAACTAATATTACAGAAATACAAAGAATCCTTGTAGAACATAACAAATGACTGTACATTTAAATATTTTCTATCCTAAAAAAGAACAAATTTTCAGATATATAGCACCTACCAAAACTAAATTGTAATAAAATAAAAAGCCTGAATAGACAATAACAAGTAATGATATTGAATCTGAAGTAAAACGTCTTCTTAAAGGAAACCCTAGATCCAATATGACCTAACTGTTAAATTCTACAAAGCATTTTCAAAAAGACTATCACCAATTCTTCTTCAATTGTTACTCAAAAAAGCTACAGGCCAATTTCTTTGATGAATATTCTCAAAATGCTAACAGATGAATTTCACAACACATTAAAGAGTCTACTCAGCATAATATAGGATCTATCTCAAGCTTGTAAAGATAGATCAACATTTGTCAACCAAAATCATGATATAGCACCTCCACAGAATGAAGGATAAATAGTGTATGAGGATCTCAATAGATGCAGAAATCATTTGTAAAATTTGCCATCCATTCATAAAAATTCAACATCTTTTCATGACAAAAAGGCTGAAAAAATAGATATATATGAACAAAACTTAAAAAATACCAGAAGTGCATGACAAGTGCTGATAAAGTGATATTGAATGGGGGAAAAACTGATGATTTTATTCTCAGCTCTGGAACAAGAAAAGGATTTCTGCCTCTTCATTCAACAAGGTAGTCTAGTCATAGTTAAAGCTCTGAGGCAAAAGAAAGAAATGAAAAGTGCAAACTAGAAGAATAAATTGACTCGTCACTGCTTTAGAGATGACATAATCTTATTTATATAAACATAAAACAATCAAAGACTCCACCAAAATTTATTAGAACAGGTAAAAGAATAAGATAAAAGCCAAAATACAAAATTTGGTAGCATTTTATACATAACCATGAAATTACCTAAAGAAAAAAACAAGAAAGCAACCCTATTTTTTTTATTTAATAACATTTTTTATTATTATTTTCGCTCATACAAACTTAATAGGTACACCAGTTCCCTCCCTCCCTCCTCCTCCCCCAGAATCCCCTACTCCCCCTCCCCTAACCCCTCGCTCCCCATCCCCCAGTGCCTCCTGCCCCAATTCCCAGAGAGTCCTTTAATGTGCATGCCAGACTCTCCTCTGGGCCCTCCTCTCCGATGACGTACAAGGACCCAGTGGCATTTCCCTGAACCCTTTTCCGTGTTCCCCTTAAGCATAGGAACACTACTGTGGCTGTCAATCCCTTGTCTCCAAGGATCTTGGTGCTTTTAGCAGATGCTAGACATTGTGAGGTCAGTAGTGTGTTGAACATTGCGCAGGGCATACAAAGTCCAATTATGATTGCTTCGGCCCTAACTTGTGTGGAGTATCGCAAATCATTGCTCCTCCCATCCTTTTGCTCTTACAATCTTACCTCCCCCTCTTCTGCAAATTTCCCTGAGCTTCAGGATGGGGAGAATTAGTCTGGCCTAGTTCTAGGTGGTAAGAAAGCAACCCCATTTTAAAGATAGTTTTGAGAAAGAATAAATTTTCAAATGTTAAAAAAATGCAGCAAAAACTAAAATTATTGATTAAAGAATTTAAAGAGAGCATTAGAAAGGAAAGACATCTCACATTTTTGGATTGGAGAGTCAGCATTGTTAAAGCATCCATAATGCCCAAAATGACTTAAAGATTCACTATTGTATCTATAAAATATTGGTATTTCCACAAAATTGGAGAAAATTATCACAAAATGATAGAAGAAGAATAAACAAATGATGAACGTGCAATGTATTCACACATTGAACCATCATAGTGATAACAAAACAAGCAGTAATGAAATCTCTCAACCAAAAAAACTCAGGTCCAGAGAAATTTACTGCCAGATTCTACTAAACCTTACCCTAATATTTAAACCAGATAAAATCACCAAAAATAAACCAATAGATCAATTTCTCTGGTGTACATTAATGTAAAAATTCTTTCAAATGAAGCCTGAGAAATGGCTCAATCAGTGAAGGTTCGCAGCACAAGCAGCAGAACCTGAGATCCAATTCCCAGAACCTACATAAAAAGCTAGAAATGGCAGCACATAATCTCAGCATTGGAGAGATAAGAGGATCCCTGTGGCTTGCTAACCAGTCAATCTAGCTAAATCAAAGAGTGATCCTGTCTCAAAAAATAAGGTGCAGGTTGACTGGTCCCCATAGCTCAGGTGAAGTTACCCTCAGCCTGCCTGTCCAGAGGTGAGATCCTAAGTGCTCCCTGACTTTGCTTCCCTCTGTTGCAAGGTCCCTCGTCCCACCTGCTTGGAGGCAAGGTCCCAAACTCTGCTTACCTTTGTTTTGCCCTGCCCATGCATCCTCCCAAGCACACACATACAAGAAATAAGTCCAGGTTAAAGATCTGATATAACACCAAATTACAAGCATAAAGAGAAAAGATCTGCAAAAGAGAGCATAAAAGTCACTTCAGAAAACTCATCTTAGAAACATCAATATGCTTCCACAGCCAGAGAGCACCAGAATCGCTAACTTTTGTCTCAAGTGAATGCACAAATATTTGATAAATAATACGAAACAAAACATAGATACTTCAATCACTTGGTGCTGAAAAACAGGATTTCAGATAGAAGACAACTATTTAACCAAAGAATCAGTGTCCAACAATTTCAGATAAAGATTTAATCAACAACTACCCATCCTACATTCAGTATACACAAATAGATACCCTAATTCAAGCAACAAACACAAGCAATATAACAATATAAATCAAAGATGTCAACATCACAAGGGAAAAATAAAATAAGACACAAGCCAAGAAAATGTCTCCTCCCAAGATCACCAATTCCAAGGTCTCAGCTCCCACAAAGGAGTGTCCATTTGTAGGTATCTACAAATAATCTGCAATAATCTGCAATAATCAGGACAACGAATTTCAAAGATCAATTATAAATATGTTCAAACAGTTCTAAGAGAACATAGATAATTACGTAAACAAATTTGAAGAACACAACAAACTCAGGAAAGAAAGTCAAGAAAACACAAACAACACAATTAGAATGAAAGCAGAGAACCTGAAAACAGATCTAGAAACACTGAAGAAAACCCAAAGTTATCAGCAAACAATCAAGGAAATACTGTAAAGAATCCAGGCTGAAATAGCACTGGAATTAAGAAATTTAAACAGTGCAATAAGCAATCCAATGGAAATTCTCAAAAATAGAACTGGTCATGTAGAAGACAGAGTCTGAGAACTAGAAAAAAAGCCAGACAAGTTGATAAATCAGTCAAAGAAACTGACAAAATGAAAAACACACTTCAACAGAACATACAGGAACTCTGGGACACCATCCAAAGGCCCAATATATAGATCATAGGTATCTCAGAAGCAGATACACAAAAAGAAGATCCATCATGCATAATTAATGAGATAATAGAGGAAAATTTTGCTGACCTAAGAAAAGAGATACCCATCCTGATTCAAGAGTCATACAGAACAAAAAAAAAGGATAAAAAAAAAAGAAAGAAATACCTCATGGCATATGCTAGGCTGCACATCGAATATCCACATTAAAGACAAAATTTTGAGAGCTACAAGAACAAAGGAACAAGTCACATACAGAGGCAAATACATCAAAGAAGCCTGACTTTTCAACATAAATGGTAAAAGCCAAAAGGGCTTGGAGAGACTTAATGTAAGTTATGAATGAGCATAAATGCCAACCGAGATTATTATAGCCATTAAATTATCAGTCATAATAAAAGGTAAAAGAAAAATATTCCATGACAGAAACAGGCTATAAAAGCATATGACCACTAAGCCAGATCTATCAAGAATACAGAAAGGAATGCACAAGATGCAAAAGAAGGATAAGCACATCAGAGAGGCTAAAAGGAATAAATAATACCTACACGAGAGCTAAATGATGGATTATAAAATGCAAACACCACAAGATCACCAAAATTGCCAGAACCATTAAACACCTTTCAATAACTTTAGATATTAATGGGCTCGACTCCCCAATCAAAAGACACAGATTTGTAGCTTGGATCAAAAATCACAACCCATTGATTCTGTGCCTCTAAGACCTCACCATGAAAAATAAACACTTTTGGAGGGTGAAAGGATGGTAAAAAATACTCCAAGTAAATGGAAAGAGGAAGCAAGTATAAGTTCCCATCTTAATATCTGACAAAATAGACTTTGAAATAAAACAAACCATGAGAGATACAATACCAACTCCTATTGGGGGGACATTTGAGCAGGAGGATCTTATAATCCTAAACATGTATGCACCACACATGAAAGCCCTCAAATTCATCAAGCAAACACTACAGGAGGCAAAAAAACTAATCAACCCAAGCACAGTGATAACAAGAGATTTCAGTACTCCACTCACACCATTGGACTGGTCAGCAGGACAAAAACTAAGCAGAGACACATCACAGTTAAATGAAACCATAAATCAAATGAACCTTACAGATATCTAGAGAACAATTCACCCAGACACTAAAGAATATATATTCTTCTCAGTAACACATGGAATATTCCCCAAAATAGACCATATGTTAGGACAGGAATTGAATCTCCATAAATACAGATAAATTCAAACCATTCCCTATATACTATCTGATGATCATGGAATAAGGATAGACATCTATATCAAAGGAAACAACAGAAACAACCCAAACTCATGGAAGCAAAATAACACACTTTGAATGAAGAATGGGACAAAAAGAAGAAATAAAACAAGACATTAAAAAAATGCCTCCAGGCCAATGAAAATTAAAGTACAAGATGATAGTTTATAGCACTAAATGCCTACATCATTAAGAAGGAAAGATCCCAAATAAATGGTTTATTAAAACTGAAAGCTTAAAAAACAGGAATAAAGTAGCATATGGGAAGAAATATCCAAGATCTAGGAAGAAATCAATGACTTGAAACTGAAAAGGATAATAAAAAAATCAATGCAAAAAAGATAAAGATAAACAAGATTGACGAGCCACTAGCCATGCTAACCAAAAGAAGAGAGAACACTCAAACAAAATCAGAAATTAAAGGGGGGAAATAAGTCAATCAGAGAGACACAACAGATAATGGGGTAATACATAGAATCCTAAAGACATACTTTAAAATTTTATGTTCTTTTTCTCCACGTCAAACACATTTTTTATTTTTTAAATTTTTATTTTATTTTTGCAGTTTTACAAGCATACTGAGTACTCATCCCTGCTTCCCTCCATCCTCCCTCCCTTCCCTCTCCCTCCCTTCTCTTCATCAATCTGTCCCATTCCCTCCCACCCTCCTTCCTGCCTGCTTCTATGGATACCAGTGCTCCCTCTGGCATGTCTACTCTTGTGGGGGTTCAGACCTCTTGTGGCATACAAAGTTGTCTCTCTTGGGGCCATCCCACTGGTAAGAGCATTTCCCTTCACTTGTCCACCTTTACTCCTCAATATTTCCATTGTATGTTCTTGTCTCTCTTCAGTTCCCCTATAGTCTGTGGGGGCATATGTTAGTATATCAGTCATTATGCAGGTCTGATAAGGACAAGTCTCACTTCGGTGAGTTCCCAGATGCAGCCGTCCTGCCTTGCTCTGCTCATCTACTGCCTTAGGCTGCATCCAGACAGGATGTTGAGATCTTCTCCTTCTCTTGCAGAAGAAGATATCTAAGCTGAGTGTTAAGTGTTCTTCAAATCTATAGGTATAATAGCAGCTATTTACAGAGCAGTTTGGTGTACTGTCTTCCTACTTATAAGTTCATTGTCTACTTTTCCCTATCAATCTATTTCCTTTCGTTTTTTGCATTCTTGTACTAATTAACAGTGCCAGGAATGTGTTTCATTCTGACAAGCAGGTCTTGAGTTAAATCAGAAAGCTGTTGGTTGTCTCCTTCATATGCATGCCACTATTGCACTGAGTCACCTGTTGCCATGGTAATTTTTATTTCAAATTGCAAATCTCATGAGTTTATGAGGGCTGTGATTATTTCTCTCCCCCAGTAGCTTCTACAGTATTCCTTGGTAATGTGTAAGCTATCCAGTAAGGAGGAAGTTCTTAAGCAAGTTCTACTTTATGTATTTTACTCATATTCTGTGATCCATATGTGTTGCATCTTTTAAAAATATATACTATTTTAAGTTGGATAATCTAAAGCAAATGGATGAATTCCTAAGCATACTGTAAATAGACCAATAAACATTGATTAAATTAGAGCAGAGTTTTCCATATAAAAAGAATCAAGGACTGCATTTAGTAAAATTTGATAAAATTCTACCAGACACTCATAGAAGCATTAATACCACTACTCCTCAAATTATTCCATATAAAGAAGGAATACTCCCAAACTCATTCTATGAAGTTAGTATTACTCTGATTCCAAAACCAAGCAAAGACACATTAAAGAAAGATATTTATAAGATAACCTCACTAATGAGCACAGATGTAAAAATCCTCAATAAAATACTTGCAGACAAAATCCAAAAACATATCCAAAAGATCATACACCATAATCAAGTAGGGTTCATTCCAAGAATGGAAGGGTAGATACACATTTGTAAATGAATAAATGTGATTCACCATATTAACAGACACAAAAATAAAAATCATATGATCATGATCATCTCAATAGATGAAGAAATTGACAAAATTCAACATCCCTTAATAATAATAATAATAATAATAATATGGAAGGGACATATCTTCAACATAATAAAAGCTATAAGGCATGAGAGGTATGTAAAAGGGATACAAATAGGCAAGAAGAAGTTAAGGTATCCCTATTTGCAGATAATATCATTCTATACTGGAGAGATCCATATAATTCAATTAAGAAATTACTTGAATAAAGAAACACATATAAAAATCAGTAGCTTTCTTATATACCAGAGACAAATGATATATAATGAGTGAATCAATCTGATTCATCATAGCCACAAAGAAAATAAAATGCCTTGGAAGAAACTTAATAAAGGAACTAAGACCTGTACAATGAAAACTACAAAACGCTACTGAAAGAAATTAAAGAAGAAAGACCCTCCATGCTCATGATCAGCTGAAAAAAAAATAGAAAGTGGAAAGACCTTCCATGCTTATGAATCAGTAGTATATTAGTTAGGGTTCTCTAGAGCACAGAATCAACACAATGAATATATAAAGAGGAATTTATTGAGTTGGCTTATGAGATATGGCTGCCAGTAGCTGCTCAGTCCAGTAGTCCAGTGGGTGACCACTGAAGGCTGGAGGATTCCTAGAGAGCCTCTAGCCACATTGAAGACTTGGAGATCTGGAGAACTGGAGAGTTGAAGAAATGAAGAAACCAGATGGTGGGAGGGAAGAGAATTTTCTACCATAGCTTCAGAGATTCTCTATTCAGTCTTCTATTTTATGGTTTCACCTAAGCTAGAATCTTACCTTTACCAGTCACTCTAACAATTTCCCTCCAAAGTGTTCTACAGCATCTGACATATAGCACATTTAAAGTATATCAGTATACATTTGCACATTGAATGGAATAAAACCACAGATATGCAAGAATATGAATTAGTTGTTGACATAGTTGTGATTCACATACAAGAGAGGTATTTTGAACAACTTTTCACGTTAGAATTTTCAAATTTATTTATCCTACCTAAGCACAAATTTGTACCCTTACCCACATTTCTCTTCTTTCCTTCCTTACTCTGTACCTCATTATTATTTTATTAATAAATTTTGTTCTTTCATAATCTCATATTGTACATAATATATACAGATTACTACACTTGCTTTTCTTTTTCCTTTCTGATCCTGCCAAGTTCCCTTCATCCTTACATTTTAATGACTTCTGGGATTGTTCCATATCCCACTGGGTTACAATGGGACTGTTTTGATGACTGTAAATTTATAACAGTTGGAATTTGGTGGATTTGCCAATCTGTACACAACAGCATATTACTTTCCTCTCTTCCAAAGTCTATTAGTTGCTGTTTGGACATAAATGATCTGATCCCATGAACCCTTCCTCCACTCTTAGCTGACTGATATTTGGGTCAGTCTTAAATTGGACCAGCCTTGAATAATCCCAGTATCAGTAACCACAGTTGCTGAGATTTCATGAATGTGATGACCATGTCACGTTTAAATGGTGGCCTCTCTCATATTCGATTCTTACATTCTTTTTTTCTGCACTTCTGCAATAGTCTTTAAGGGAGTGGTCCAAATTTGACAAGTAAGTTTAGTCTTAATATCCACATTCTTTTTTTAAACCATCCAAACTGATTATATTGTTCTTCATAGTTCAACTTTTTTAATGTATAGAAACTATTCTTTTTTTTTAATCTCTGCTCATACAAACTTAATAGGTACACCGGTTCCCTCCCTCCCTCCTCCTCCCCCCACCCCTCTGCTCGCCCTCCCCTCACCCCTCCCTCCCCACCCCCAGTGCCTCCCCTCCCCCAATCCCCGGAGAATCCTTTAATGTGCATGCCTGACTGTCCTCTGGGTCCTCCTCTCCTATGACATACAAGGACCCAGCGGCATTTCCCTGAACTCTTTCCTGTGTCCCCCTTAAGCATAGGAACACTATTTTGGCTGTCAATCCCTTACCTCCAAGGATCTTGGTGCTTTTAGCAAATGCTAGACTTTGTGGGGACAATAATGTGTTGGACATTGCACAGGGCATGTAAAGTCCAATTATGATTGCTTCGGCTCTAACTTGTTTGGGGTATCTTGCATTAATATCCACATTCTATTCTGGAGGAATAAAAATATTTTTTCCTTAAATTTTATGTACCTGTGGCCCTTTCAACCACAGATTTTAGTAATCTTCTCTTAATTTGGTTTTCAAGGAAATAATATAATAAGAATGTAACAAATTGAAGCCATAAACATATGACATGAGTGGACGCTGAACAGAAGTTGAAATGAATATATTATCAATTAATACAGGATTGTGCTAACTGTTCAGTGAAAAAATGACTCATGAGTTTTTAAAATATGAAAGTATTTAAATTTTTCATAACATTGACAACTACATGAAGATTAATTGCATTATTTTGACTTGATTAAGTGGCATATCTCAGTACTAAGGCTGTTCAGTAGCCTAGATCTAAATATTTTGAAACATTACGATTCTGCAAAATATAGGCAATAAGCTTTTTTAAAAGACCAAACTAGGGGCTGGAGAGATGGTTCAAGGGTTAAGATTTTGCCTCACAAGCAGAAGACCTTGAGTTCAATTCCAGGTCCAATGTAAAAATATGCCAGGCAGAAAGGCAGTAGCCTGCACTTCTAGCCCTGGTGAGCAGAGGAAATTTCAGAGGAAAGCAAGAAGGAGGTATGATTCCAGAATGATTCCCAAAGTTACCCTTGGTCCTCCATAGGGACTTCTCTCTCTCTCTCTCTCTCTCTCTCTCTCTCTCTCTCTCTCTCTCTCTCTCTCTCTCTCTCTCTCTCTCTCTCTCTCTCTCTCTCTCTCTCTCTCTCTCTCTCTCACACACACACACACACACACACACACACACACACACACACACAATGAACAAATAAATAAAGTTAAAAAGATACCAAACTAGTATAAATGGCTCAATCAAAGGGAATTTCAATCTTTTGCATATAACAAAAAACTTGTTTTTTTCATCTCCTAGAAGAACAGATGATAATGCATACATTATCAAATAGTATTTTCAGTACTTTTTCAGTACTTTCAGTATTTCAATAGAATGTGAAATTTTATAAAATTGAAATGAAACCAAAGACTGAATGCCATCAATCATTTATCATAAAAAATTCACTCTTCCTACTTTCAAGGATGAAATGTACATTTAAGAGCTCAAGCACTTGAACAAAATCTTTATTGAAAAATTCTCCCCAAAATTTCAGATTTCTATTCTATCCACAAGGTTGTACTGTCTGAAAATGTCACCATAGAATAGGGCCTTTTGTGATCTATACAGTTTTTATGTGGGATCAAAAACGGAATAAAATTAAAAGCCAATTTACATTGAATATGATCTCAAGCAAGCTTTTGGTATCTATAATTTAATTATTAAAAACTAAAATATTATTCTACTAACTGAATAAAGTAAAACACTTTGATTTGGTAAATATCTTAATTTCCTGTTGCAAACTTGCTTATTCTAATTACAAAATATTGATGGCTTAGATTCATATTAAAACTTATATTATGACTCTTTGTGACTGCTTACAGTCTGTGACTGTAGGTCTCAGAAAGATGACTTTTGGTCCTAAGCCAATTGCTTATTCTTTGTAATCCAGTAAATGACTTTAAAGGAAATTAACAGTACAATAATGTTCACAGAGGAATGATTGCTCAAAAAATTGAATGCCTAGAGAATAGTGAATGCTTAAGAAATTAATTCCAGAATCTTCTATTCTCCTCACCTTTTCCTTTTGGTATTCAAGGTATACTGTTATACATTCTTAAAGACATCTTAGCATCATAATTTCTTATACATTTTAATTATTTGAGAGAGATAGAGAGAGAAAACACATCTATGCTATTATGCACAGGCAGACAGAGACAAACTTTTATAAGTTATTTCCCTCCATCTACCATGTAGGCTCCTGGGGATCAAACTCAGATTCCTAGAGTTACAGAGCAGGTGCTGTACCTGACCTTTTATTTCACTTGAAGCTCAAGTCAGTAATCTGCCTAGTTCTCTGGCCTTTGTCTTCTGTATTTTCCCAAAATTAGCAGAATTTTTAGGTTTATATGCATTCCCTGAATTTTGTCACTCCCTATTAAAAGATGCAGACTATTTCTTCTTCTTCTTCTTCTTCTTCTTCTTCTTCTTCTTCTTCTTCTTCTTCTTCTTCTTCTTCTTATTCTTTTCTCTCTCTTTCTCTCTCTCTGAATCTGAATGGGAATTTGTGATTGCTTCACTATGTAAAACGTATCATTAATGACATTGAATATTTTCCAATATTTGTTAATGAAGGATTATTATTTGTCTTCTACTTGTCTCTTGCTTTTAGGATCTTTGCTCTTAGAAATCAGCCTCCATTCTCTGAGGGAGAAGAAACCTACCCCATAGAGAAAAAACATGCACAGACCCAGCAGAAAGGTTCTGAAACCCGCCCAGAGCTGGGTCTTGGTGCTAGAGTGATCAGGACTTAGATCCTCACATTGAGCTGCCCCAGGTGATATAAATAGAGCAGCAATGCACCTGACTCACTGAGCCACTGACCTGGATCTTTGTGAGCAAAATAAATGTTGCTGTTATCTTCAGTTATTCAATTTGAGAATGGTTGGCTATGCAGCAAGACCCTCTGTAACATAGCTAATAAATAACTTCAACTAACTAAGCTGCGCAACCACGTATTATAGGGATGCATGTTTTTGTAGATTCTGGAAATATAGTACTTAATGACAAAAATCCATGAAACAATCATGCGAGGATATCAAGAAAGTATCAATACATTTGAAGGAACAAAAATATTCTATATATGTAAATCACAGGGTTAATACCAAACAGAGCTGTTCTTTAATTGTTAAACCTATTAAAAGAATATCATATTCACAAACCCTTTCTAAGGAAACTTCCATTCAATAAATTTCATCAAGCCATCCTGTTATCAGGGACACTTTGGCAAAATAACCAATAAAGAAGATTTCCATTTCGTTTTAACTAAAATACCAAAGTAAAGGTGTGATATCAGTGAAAGAATATCATGTAATTTTGTGTACAGAGAAAGGAGAAATAATAAATTGTAAGAATAAATAACAGTAAAATAAGCTAATTTTATGTCAGTTGGGCGATAAAATAAAATAGAAGAAATGATTTATGAAAGCAAATCACTTCACAGGCTGTTACAAAGAAATAAAGGGTCTAAAAGCAATTAAAATTCGAATGCTAGGATTGGACCTTGAATGCTTATTAAATGAGAATGGAAAATCACCTTAGATTTTTCATTCAATGATAGTGGAAAATTAAAATAAATTAAAAAAATTTTTAAAGATTTTAGTGTTTCCTTTTTTGGCTTTTTGTTTATTGTGTGTGTGTGTGTGTGTGTGTGTGTGTGTGTGTGTGTGTATCAGAGGGTACCATGTGTCCCTTTTGGAAGACCAAAAGTGACTTCACAAATCATCTTGGATTGTTTCTACCTCCTTTTTGCTTTTCCCTGGGATTTCCAAGGCTCCACCGATCAGGACTGAAAGTATAAGCCACCACTGTTTCCACCTGGCTTTTTTCACAAGACTCAGGATCCGAACTCAGAACCTTCTGCTTGCGAGGCAGAGTCTTAACCCCTGAGCCATCTCTCCAGCCCTAAAATAAATTAAATTTTAAAAATTCTGGAAAGCAAAATAAATCAAAAACAAATATGAATGAGATAGAAAACTATTTAAAAGAATCAACAAAGTAAAATAAATGGCAACACAATTTAATTAAAAAAGTAAAACTTAGTCATGCTGGAGTCCTGAGAGCATCTATTTGTCAATATAGCCAGAGGCAACCCAAATAAACCATGGGGCAAAATGGTCCTATATGTCTTCTTCATGGGTGCTCACTAGAAAAACATGAGAAACACCCAGATTCTGTCAATTTTGCCAAGTTATGAGACATGTTAAGAGAAATGGAAGATCACGTTTACAAAGGAAAACTGAAGTTTGAAGTATACGCCCCAAAGTGAGACATTCTTCTATGACAAACAGATTATGTTCTTCCCAAAGGTGATTTAAAAAAAAAGAAAAATATATCCAACAGTTCAAAATATCACCATCATCCCCCCTTCCTGTTTCTGTCTGAACTTCACCCATGATCAAAACTGAACACCCAGACATGTCTAAACAAGAAAGACAGGTGACAGGTGGTCTGAGCAGTAGGTCAAAGGTAAATAAGCACCTGAACAGAAGGCAGCTAAAATAAAGCAGAAATATAAGAGTACTATTGCTTGTCATGCTGAGGACAAAAAGTATCAGGAAAGAAGGACCACTGTAGACCAACAGACTCCAAGATGAGGAAGATTAGGAAGGTGATAAGGAAAAGGATGATGAACAGTAAGGAATTGTCTTGGAAGTGTGTATGTTTGCTCAGACTACCGTTTGCTAAAATGTGAATTTTAAATGCAGTTCAACACTAGCTTTATTTTACACTGTACCATGTCTGTATAACCAATGAGATTCTTTCTAGAGAAAGCACTGTTCCTAAAATGCGAGTTATAGTTCTTTCAGGGTTGTGATTTTAAAATTTTTTATTTTTTTATTATTTATTATTTATTCAATTGTGCGTGTATACGTGTATGCGTGTGTGTGTGTGTGTGTGTGTGTGTGTGTGTGTGTGTAGAACCACGGACGAATTCAGGAACCACCATGGACGCCTCCACCTCCTCCTCCACCTCCTCGTTTACTCTGCCCCGGGATTCACAGGCTCTGCCCTACCAGGACCAGAAATGCAGGCCGCTCAGGCTTCGGCCTGGCGTCTATATGTGGGATCTGGGATCCCAACTCAGGACCTTCCGCCTGCAAGGCAGAGGCTTAACCCCTGAGCCACCTCTCCAGCCCCCACGGTTGTGATTTTAGAGATTTTGCTATTTAATGTTTCAAAATATTAAATTACGGAAATCTTCGTAACTAGGAAGATTTGATTACAGAAACTAATAAAGCATTCTTTAAATAATAAAAAATACATTAAAAAATCTTCTTGTATGTGGTAGCACAGTATACTTTGTAGGAAACTTTAGTTAGTACATTTTGACTCTTTCAGAATGTTCCCCCTTAATTTTTATGTGCATTAAATTATGTACTTCAAAAACTATAGTAATATATCATAGGCATACATTAAGTGGAGGAACTGTAACTGAGAAACAAAAGAAAGAAATATTTTTCAAGAAATATACTTCAAACAATTCTAAAGCAAATTAATTTGTAAACTTAAATGAAAGTGATAATTCTTTTTAAAAACTGCAGTTTAGCTCTTCCAATCTAGTGGGAAAAGAAAATTTAAAGCAGTCACCTAAAAATAAGCAAACAACAGAAAAGGTAATTTATGGAACTGAAATATCTATGCCAAAGATTTTGAACACAATTGTTTTTGCATACATTTGGGGTGCATTCATAAATGGAGTATGTCATGACCAACAAAGGAGCATCAATAATTCGAATTTTAAACTGGGCTGAGCAGAAGACTCATTAGATAATGTGCTCATTGTACAAGCTTAAGGATCAGTGTTCAGATTCCCAGATCCCACGAGACACCAATGGTTGCAAACTCAGTGTGCCTATCAAAAATGGAAAGAAAGACCTAAGAATCTCAAGTTTTTCAGGTCATCATAAAGAAGACTGGTCTCACAAAGGTGAAAAGGTGATATCAGTACTTTCAGACTGTTTTCTACCTCCACATAAATACCATAGCATGTGTGCATCCTCTCTCTCTCTCACACACACACACATACTCACACTGTCATACACACATATACGTGCATGCACCAGCAATGACAAGGACGTTTAATCTGAAAGAATGTCATTTTTAGCTGCCATGTTCTCATTTTGAAACACAATCATAAAAAATATAAATAGAAATCATTACTTTGAAGTATTTTACTTTTTAAAGTGGGGGGAAAAGAAACAACAGAAAAAAGAAAAACATTATGGAAATAACTGGAGCAAAATGCTACCTAATAAAATTTAGGGATATTTTTATGGCAGTGCTTAGAATCTCTTTATCTTACATACATATGTTGGTTTAAAGAAAAAAAGATGAAAACGTGCCTCTTAAAAAGTTAGGAAATGTAGTAACATACAGTTGTCTTCCTAAATTAACATAGCCTCAAACTATGTTATAATATCTATGTCTCTATGTCTAAGAATGATAGCTAAAAGCCTCACCAGAAATGTCATTTAAACTACTTACTCTAAAGCTCAGAGATCACTGGAAAAGAGGGAGCAGAATTTAACAACAGGAAGATAGAGAGAACTGCCTATTATAAAATGCTGTCCTCTAGGCAGGACCCAGCCATTGTAAGCATGCATTCACAGCCTCTGTCATAAACTGCACTGCGCATGAACAAGATTGGTCCCATCAACAGATAATCAGAGAACAGACTCATGCCCCTTCCTCTTACTGCTGAGCTATTGGCTACTGATAGATTCTGGGAAAAGGGAGTCATTGTCAGGTTCCATTGGATACTCCCAGTGGATACTTACATAGTATTCAATGGATACCATAATATCCAGAAAATACTTCTATAGTATCCAACGGATATTTCCATAAGTAGTTGTGATAGTTAATCTTGGGTGTCAACCTGACCATATCTGGCATTAACTAAAATCAGCTGAGACCACCTAAAGAGATTATCTGCATCGATACATTTAAAATAAAAAGACCAGCCCTAGATCTGATTGGCACCTCCCAGTAGTGGACCAGATAAAAGGAACCACAGAAAGGAAGACTGGGAAGAAGAGAAATTCTCTTCCCTCTTGCCATGCAGTTTCTTCGACCCTCCAGCTCTCCAACCCTCTCCAAAGAAGCTAAATGTGACTAAAGTCTCTCTAGTAATCCTCTGGCATTCATTCATCACCCGCTGAACTACTGGGCTGAGCAGCTACTGTCAGCCATCGTTGGACTACCTCAGCCATATCTCATAAGCCAACTCAATAAATTCCTTTTTTATATATTCATTCTGTTGATTCTGTGATGCCAGAGAACCCTGACTATTACAATAATCAATGGATACTTCCATAATATCCAGAAGGCCCTGGTTAACTCAGTAGATCAAGACAGGAATGTATTTAGAGATTTGTAGGAAAGTAGGAGATGACACGAATGGGAAGGCGATAAGAGAGGCATGGGTGAGAGTAATCAGGATGCGTTATATACATGTGTGACATTATTAAAAAACAATTTTACCCTTTCGCACCCTAAACCCGCTCCGCCGGTCGGGACGCGCGCGCGCGGTCCAGCCGGGCGTCCACGCCGCGCCCTAGCTGGTGAGTACCCCCGCCCGCCCCCCGCGCACCGCCCACCAGGACCCCCCAGGTCGGCCCCCAGGGACCCGGCTCCGCCTCCCACCATCCAGCCGGAGCCGCGCGCGGGACCCAGGGACGAGGAGGACCTCCCCCTGCGCCCGGGCCCCGCCCCAGCTGCCCTCGGGTTAAATAGCTCCACGCCGTCGCCCCCATCCCCCCTTTGCACCCCGACCCGCTCCACCGGTCGGGACGCACGCGCGCGGTCCAGCCGGGCCTCACCCCACGACCTAGGTAAGTCTCCGCCCGCCCCACCCACCAGGACCACAGGCCAAATAATTCAGTTTAGTGAAATTGAGAGATCTTAAGAGTTAAAATGACAATGCCAAAGTCAAAGTGCAAATCCATGAGAAGCAACAATCAAGTAAACAAATTTCCCACTGAAGAAATTAATCCCACAATGTTAGACTCCAACAAGAACAAACCCATGGAAAAAGGCCAAGAAAGCCCCACCCAGGATAAAGACTTCCAAAATATGATCATTACCATGTTCAATACTATGAAAGAGGAAATCAGGGAGGAATTAAATAATCGAATCAATCGCTTTGAAGAGGAACACAACAGACATCTGGAGGAGTTGAGAAAAACAGTGCAAGAAACAAAAAGTGGCATAGAGCAGTTAAAACAAACTCAAGCAGAGTTTAAAACTGAGCTAAAAGACAAGTTATCTTCAACCCAGAATGCCACAGAGAGTCTTACCAACAGAACTAACGAAGCAGAAAACAGAATTTCAGACCTTGAAGATAAAGTGGGAGTACTAACCAGCTCAATGGAAGAGGTTGTTAAAGCCAAAAAGATACTTGAGAGAAATATCCAAGAGATATGGGACACCCTGAAGAAGCCTAACATGCGTATTCATGGAATACCAGAGCAAGAATCTCAAAATACCACCCCTGAGGAAATTTTTCAAACGATCATCAAGGAAAACTTTCCTCATCTAAAAAAAGAGAGGCCCATCCATATACAAGAGGCATTCCGCACCCCAAACAGATACGACCAAAATAGAAGCACGCCGCGGCAAATAATAGTTAAAACACTCCACATTCAAGATAAAGAACTGGTGCTGAGAGCTTCAAGGGAGAAAAAACAAGTCACTTTTAAAGGTAAACCTATTAAAATAACAAATGACTTCTCAGTCGAAACAGTAAAAGCAAGAAGAGCTTGGAGAGACATACTTCAAGTATTGAATGAGCAAAAATGTCAACCCAGGCTGATTTACCCTGCAAAACTATCAGTCATGATCGAGGGAGAAAGAAAAATTTTCCAGCACAAAGACAACTTTGAGGGATACATGGCCACCAAACCAGGCCTTCAAAAAATGCTAGAAATGATACTCAAGCGTGAAGAAAAAAACAGGCATATCCAGGAGAACAGAAGGCAAGTATAACATCATTAAAAAAGAAGCAATATACTTATAAAAGCTACTAAACATAATAAATGTCTGGAATTAACAATAGTTTCTCCATTATAACACTAAATGTTAATGGAATTAATTCACCGATCAAGAGACACAGATTACAAACATGGATTAAAAATCACAATCCATCAATCTGCTGCCTGCAGGAAACCCATCTCACCACAAAAGATAGGCACGCTCTAAAAATAAAAGGCTGGTCAACAATTCTACAAGCTAATGGAAGCAGAAAACAGGCAGGGGTAGCCATTATGCTATCAGACAAAGTGGATTTCAAACCAAAGAAAATTATAAGAGACACGGATGGATACTACATTTTAGTCACAGGTACAATTCACCAGGAAGACTTCACAATACTGAACATATATGCACCCAATACGGGCCCCTCCACATTCATTAAGAAAACCCTACAGCGTCTAAAGCAAGAAATCAACCCCCAAATGATAATTCTTGGGGACTTCAACACCGCCCTGTCAACATGGGATAGATCAACAGGTCAAAAGCTTAACAGAGACACTATGGAACTTAATCAAACCCTGAAAGAAATGGACCTTACAGATCTCTATCGAACTTTTCACCCACACACCAAAGAATACACATTTTTCTCAGCAGCACACGGAACTTTCTCCAAAATAGATCACATATTGGGCCACAAAATGAATCTACACATATACAAGAAAGTTGAAATTCTAACCTGTGCCCTATCAGACCATCACGGCCTAAAGCTGGACATCCACAACACATCAAACAAGAGAAAATACACTAACTCCTGGAAACTTAACACTATGATGCTGAATGAGAACTGGATTCAGGAAGAAATTAAAAAGGAAATTCAAGATTTCCTGAAAGTGAATGATAATGAAAGTACAACTTACCAAAATCTCTGGGACACAATGAAAGCTATTCTAAGAGGTAAGTTCATAGCTCTTAATGCCTACATCAAAAAAATGGAAACATCAGAAATAAACAACTTAACAATGCAGCTTAAAGCTTTAGAGAAGCTAGAGCAATCTGATCCCAAAAGTAGTAGAAGAGAGGAGATTAGCAAAATAAGGGGAGAAATATCTGAAATCGAGATTAAGAAAACGATAGAAAAAATCAACCAGTCAAAAAGCTGGTTCTTTGAAAAAATCAATAAGATTGATACACCCCTAGCGAAACTAACCAAAAGCAAGAGAGAGAAAACCCAAATTAACAAAATTTTAAATGAACATGGAGTTATCACTACTGATACCCAAGAAATCCAGAGAATTATAACATCATATTTCAAAAACTTATACTCTGTGAAGTTTGACAACACAAAAGAGATGGATGAATTTCTAAGTAAACACAACTTACCTAAATTGAATCAGGAAGTTGTGAATTATTTAAATAGTCCTATAACATATAAGGAAATTGAGGAAGTAATCTCGAATCTTCCCACCAAAAAATGTCCTGGACCAGATGGATTCAGCACAGAGTTCTACCAGACATTTAAGGAGTTAATAACACCAATACTCCTTAAACTGTTCCATCAAATAGCAAAGGAAGGAACACTACCAAATTCCTTCTATGAAGCTAATATCGTTTTAATCCCAAAACCTAATAAAGATTCGCTTAAAAAAGAAAACTATAGGCCGATCTCCCTGATGAACACAGACGCAAAGATTCTCAGCAAAGTCTTAGCAAATCGGATTCAAAAACATATTAAAAAGATCATTCATGGGGACCAAGTAGGCTTCATCCCCGGCACACAAGGTTGGTTCAACATACGCAAATCAATAAATGTAATTCATCATATAAACCAGTCCAAAGTCCAAGACCACATGATACTCTCGATAGATGCAGAAAAAGCTTTTGACAAGATCCAACAGCCTTTTATGATCAAAACGCTAGAGACAGTAGGAATGGAAGGAACCTTTATCAATATAATAAAAGCTATATACAACAAGCCCACAGCAAGGATTATGCTCAATGGGGAACAATTGGAAGCATTCCCACTTCGATCAGGAACTAGACAAGGCTGTCCACTCTCACCACTTCTATTCAATATTGTACTTGAAGTCTTAGCTGAAGCCATAAGACAAGAAAGGGACATAAGAGGGATTCAAATCGGCAAGGAAGAAGTCAAGCTATCCCTATTTGCAGATGACATGATCTTATACCTGAGGGATCCCAAAAACTCCACCAGGAAGCTCCTGGAACTAATTGAGAAGTTCAGCAGGGTGGCAGGATACAAAATAAATGTGCAAAAATCAGAGGCCTTCCTATATGCCCAGAATGAAAGAAGTGAAAAAGCCTTAAGAGAAACAATACCATTTATTATAGCCCCTAAAAAAATGAAATACCTTGGTATAAACCTAACTAAGGAGGTAAAAGACCTTTACAATGAAAACTTTAAAACCCTAAAGAAAGAAATAGCCGAAGACACCAGAAGGTGGAAAGACCTCCCTTGTTCCTGGATTGGCAGAATCAACATCGTGAAAATGACCATCCTACCAAAGGCAATATACAGATTCAATGCTATACCAATCAAAATCCCAAAGCAATTCTTCAAAGAAGTTGACCAAACAATCTCAAAGTTCATATGGAGGCACAAAAGACCCAGGATAGCAAAAACAATCCTGAGTAACAAAAACACAGCTGGAGGTATAACCATACCAAACCTTAGTCTATACTACAAATCCATAGTTGTAAAGACAGCCTGGTACTGGCTCCAAAATAGACACACAGATCAATGGATAAGGATTGAAGACCCAGATATAAGCCCACAAAGTTACAGCCATTTGGTCTTTGACAAAGGGGCCCAAAGAATCCAATGGAAAAAGAACAGCATCTTCAACAAATGGTGCTGGCAAAACTGGATCTCCACATGCAGAAGATTAAAGCTGGACCCGTACTTGTCACCATGTACAAGACTTAATTCCAAATGGATCAAGGACCTTGATATCAGGCCAGAGACTATAAAAACCATAGTTGAAAGGATAGGGAACTCCCTCGAGCTGATTGGGCTAGGCCAACATTTCCTAAACAGACATCCAATGGCACAGTCACTGCTACCAACTCTCAACAGTTGGGATCTTGTGAAATTAAAGAGCTTCTGTTCAGATAAAGAGATTGTAACGCGAGCTCAAAGGCAACCCACAGAATGGGAGAAAATCTTCACTAACCACATATCTGATAGAGCTCTATTGTCCAGAGTGCACAAAGAACTTAGAAAACTAAACACCAAGGAAACCAATGGCCCAATTAAAAAATGGGCCCTGGAACTTAAAAGAAACTTTACCAGGGATGAAATTAAAATGTCTAACAAATATCTGAAAAAATGCTCCACTTCCTTAGCCATCAGGGAAATGCAAATCAAAACTTCCCTGAGATATCATCTCACCCCAGTCACAATGGCAAAAATCCACAATACTAACAACGACAAATGCTGGAGAGGATGTGGAGAGAGGGGAACTCTCCTACATTGCTGGTGGGAATGCAGGCTCATACAGCCACTCTGGCAAGCCGTCTGGAGATTCTTAAAGAAATTAAAGATTGAAATGCCATATGACCCTGCTATTCCACTTTTGGGAATAACCCCCCATACAGCAGAGGTTCGCCTCGATAGCACAAGCACGACCATGTTCATAGCAGCACTGTTTACAATAGCAAAGTCATGGAATCAGCCCAAATGTCCAACAGTTGATGAGTGGATAAGGAAACTGTGGTACATCTATACAATGGAGTACTACTCAGTCATCAAAAATGATGAATTACTGGAATTTGCCGGGAAATGGATGTCATTAGAAACAATTGTATTAAGTGAAGTATCCCAGACCCAGAAAATTAAGCGCCGTATGTACTCCCTAATAGGTGGCTCCTAGTACCAAACCCACCCAGCCCACCTAGAGACAGGAATTCCAAGGATTATGAACAGGAGGGATGGGGTAGGAGGGCCACACCAGAAAGAAGGAGAGAAGGGACCATGTTACAGCAGGGAAAATAGGCCTCCACCAAGGACCCAAATAAGTAATGAGACATCTGATTAAGTTCACAGACTCTTGTTCCTGATCATTTACTACTGAGGGGGAGTGATCTCACCAGAAGAGGAGGGCATATAGTCTGGCAGATAAAAAGTAACAATTTTGCAAATGGGTGATAGACCCCTCCCTCACTGTGGTTTCCCACTTTTATTACATCTACCTTGAATGTGCTTTATCACAAGACTCTAACAGCTTTTTGTCTCTGGCCAGGGGGTAACATACAATGCCCACCAGGATGGAGTGAAGGGCATTGCAGGAGCAGCAAAACTGCAAAAGAAAATCAACAAACCACAATCCAGAACTTCAGAGACTCTATATCAACCACCTAGAACTAGGCCAGCTTAGTCTCTCCCCATCTTGAAGCTCAGGGAAATTTGCGGAAGAGGGGGCGGTAAGAGTGTAAGAGCATAAGGATGGGAGGAGCAATGATATGTAAGATACTCTATACTAGTTAGGGCTGAAGCAATCATAATTTGACTTCGCATGCCCTGCGCATTGTCCAACACACTGTTGACCTCACAAAGTCTAGCACCTGCTAAAGGCACCAAGATCCTTGGAGGCAAAGAATTGGCAGCCACAGCAGTGTTCCTATACCTAAGGGGAACACGGGAAAGGGTTCGGCAAAGGCCACTGGGTCCTTGTACGTCATCGGAGAGGAGGGCCCAGAGGAAAATCAGTCATGCACAAGAAAGGACTCTCTGGGAATTGGGGTGGGAGGCACTGGGGGATGGGAAGGGAGAGGGGTGGGGAGGGGGAGCAGGGGGTACAGGGGGAGGAGGAGGGAGGGAGGGAACTGGTGTACCTAATAAGTTTGTATGAGCTGAAATAAAAAAAAAATAAATAAATAAAAACATTTGAACCTGAAAAAAAAAAAACAAATTTAATCAATAAAAATTTAAAAACAAAAAGCTTATACCTCCAAACATAATCACAATTACTGTTATTTGTTTATATTTTAACTATATCCTTTAAGCATTTTGGGTACAATAAGAAAAGCATTGAAAATAAAAACATTAGTATGTCTGTAGAAATAGTCTCTGTCTCTGTGAAAATGAAAAGATTACAAGAACACATCAAAAAATGTAAAGGGATATACCAAAAGAAACTAGCAAATTGGAGAGGAAAAGAGGAGAGAGAGAGAGAGAAACTGGAGAATATTAGCAAAATAGAAAACAAAAATATTGTAGAGAGAAAAAACAGAGCTGAACATTTTGGGGGGAAACTAATAAAATTGAGAAATAGACAATAAGATCAAGTCAGCTAGAAAAAGTTGTCAGGAACAAAAAAGGCAAACAACAAATGCAGGAGACATAAAATAATTTATCAACAACAAGGCAGAAACTCTAAACAGAAAAGATTAATTTCTGTACCAGTTACACTTTTCTTTTGCTGTGAGTCAATACCCAAAGTCAAGCAACTTAATGGGAGAAAGGGAAATTTATTCAGCTTACAGTTCCAGAGGGGAGATACAGTCTTTCATGGCAGAAGCAGCATGTCTGGCCTCAGAAGGTGAAGACAGGCTAAGTCACACCCATCTGGGAAGCTGAGAACTGAAGGAACAGACCTCTCCTAGAAGTAGGGTGGGATTAATCCACTTTAAGGCCCACCCCATGTGACTAACTTTCTCCAATATGGCTCCACCTCCTAAAGGTGTCATGACTTTCCCAAACAGTCTGTGTGGGACACATTTCAAACCATGACAGTTGTTTACCAAATTTATAAGAAACACACATTTTTTTAAAAAAGAAAATCAAAATTGAAATATTCTCAATATGTAAATATCACAGCTGAATCAATGGTCAGTAATATTTCCCTAAAGGAAGCTTTGGCTTTAAAGAGATTTTCTAACAAGTTTGATAGCATCAAAGATACAAAAATTCCAAATGTGTATAAACACTTTCAGAAGAAAGAATAAGAAGAAACACTCTCCTACTCATTTATGATATAGTTCTTAGGCCAAGTCCAACAACAACACAAAAAAATCCTATGCTACATTGTGACAAAACCAATACAGCATTATATATCTAGTGTTTCTAGAAATATAAAGTTGACAATAGAGGGGGAAAAAACAACTAACAATTTAAATACTTGTGTGTATACAAAACAACTATTTGACAAAAAACCAACATCAATTCATGATTTAAAAAGTAAAACTTCAAAACTAAAACCTGGTGTATCTCCCTAACAGGAAACTTCCTTAATTTGATAATGAGTAATGACTAAATCAATAGAAAATTGGCATATGATAGTGAAATACTAAATTTTCCCTTTGAGATGGAGTTTATTTCCCTGAGCTCCATCCCAGCTTTTAACTACCTTCAGCGTTTTCCTATTCTGATTTCCCTTCATCCACAAGCCAACAGTGCCAACAGTAAATCTCCCATCTGGACTCCTGTCTTGGGATCCATGTTGACCTGTCCAGCTCCCTACTTGAAAGAAACTCAGTTACAAATTCTAGCATTCTAACATGTGCAAATGCATTTTCAGTATCCAGCACAATTTCTACTAACAACAACAAACTTGTACTGCCTACACAAGGGTTGGCCCTCTTCCTCCTCCTATCAGGGTCCAAGCCAAGACCTCTCTCATTCACGCTTCTTTGCCTTCTTGCTTTTGGCATTGTAGCTGAGAGAATGGCAGAATGTCATTCTACCAGATGGTCAGAAACACCATTCACAGCTACTCAAGACCTGCCACCACTTCCAGACACCCCTCTGATTCAATACTCTGCATTACCCTCACTTGTTCATTCTGGGGCACCCACTGTTAAAGAGGATCTATTCCCTTCCTAGATTGAAGCTTTCCTTAGATACCTGAATATGTCATTCTTGAAATCTGAGCTGGCTTGTCACCTAAGCAAGCCTATCCTAATCTCCCTAAGATTTCTATCCACTCTACTCCAGGTCCCCATTGTTCTGTTCTATTTTTGGATAAACTAAAATTACTTTTTAAAATACCACTAAATATATTAATATGCTAGGGTTGTTTTATTCCTCACCTTACTAGGATGCAAATTGCATAAGGTAGGTATTTTTAAAAAGTATAGTTGCAGTTCTTAGAACCTTAGCATAATAGGGAAATATTAAATAAATATGTGAATGAAAGAAAACATAATACATATGTATAACATCTCTAAATGAAATACAGAATCAAGGGGCTTTTAAATCTCTGATAATCCTTGGAATTCATTTAATTGTATTATCCACATCAAAAAAGCATGAAATTTGGGTGATAGAATGCTGAGGCAATATTCTCTATTAATTCTAAGGTTTTTGAAAATTAAATTCATGGGCTATGCAGATAGCTTGAATATTAAAAACAATTGCTAGAGTTTGGACCCCCGGATCCCACACAAAATGTCAGGCAGGTGTGGTGACAAATCTGTAACTCCAGCCCTGAAGGTAGAGCCTGAGAATCCCCAGAGCATACTGGCAAACCAGTCTAGGCATATAGGCAAGCTCTGGATTCAATTAGAAATCCAGTCTAAAATAAAAAAGTAGAAGAACTTTGCAGGTTGATTCCTGATAACAACCCCAGGCCAACAAATATGCATACACACACACACACACACACACACATTCATCTACATGCACTCTCATATACATACATATGAATGAAAATTTTAAAAATTAGATTCAACACCAAATCCATGTGTCATCAAAAATGAAAATAAGGCCTTTGCAGCAAGAAGTCTGGTAGTTCTCAGCTTCCAGGATGCCTGCAGTGACATAGCCTCCTCCAGCTTCGGCCAGCCAGCCATGCTGCCTCCACCATGAGATACTGTATCTCCCCTCTGGAACCATAAGCTGAATAAATCTCCCTTTCTCCCTTAAGTTCTTTGACTTTGGGTGCTCTCTGACAATAGTTAAGAGTAATCATTACAGAAATTGGTACCAGATAGTGGGGTATTACTGTGAGATTAAGAGCCACAATGTGAAGTCGTTTGTGAAACTGAAAGAAGTTGGTACCCAGCAGTGTGACCAATGCTATGATATGGCTAGTGTGCCTTTGGAACTGTTTGGTGGTGATGGAGCCTAATGGGCCTTTCTCTTCAGAACTCCGAAGAAAGCAATGCTGTGAAAGATGCAGGCAGTGGAAGCCTAGCTTGTGATGGTCCAGAGGGGAACAGAGACTATGTGCAAATGGACAAGTAAAAAATGGAGCCATGAGTTGTCAGAGAGTTTAGTGAAGTTTTGGCCTCATCCTGAAAACTTTCCTGAAAAACTGGAGTGCTTGGCGGAGGAAATTTCAAGGCAATGTAGTTTTGATGATGTGACATGGCTACTTTTTAATTGTCTTCAGAGTTATGAAAAAGAACAGGGAATCAGGCAGGAATAAGCAAAAACTGTAAGATCTAATGATGAAAGATGTAATGGCAAACATAAGAGTTGAACTAGGAAGAAACGGAGAACAAAATGGCTGTTAAAGAGATTAGCTCCATTAGCAAATCAAAGCCTGCTCTCAATTTGGATAATAGGAAAGACCCTAGTTTGAAGGCAAGATCCTCAAAGAAGGCTCCCACCCATAAGAATGCAAATGATTTTGGAAGAAATGAGCTAAAGGTGGAGTTCCAAAACAAGGGTCTGCTTCTTCCATAAAGCAACTGTCCAAGTGTGAAAGAGTTTTTTCCCGTAGTCAGCACAGAGAAACTGAATCAGCTGTGATTCATGAGGGCCCAAGTAGTGCTGGTTTGAGAGGCATCAAGGATGCAAGAGGGAGGAGGTCGTGGATTCAACCTCAAAGATTTCAAAAAAATGATGGAATCCAGGCAGCATGTGGCAATAACTCTGTAATTTAGAGGCCCAAGAAGGCCAGTTTGTGCTGTGTAAAGTCTGGTTTGCCACTGAGAAGTAAAGATGTTAGAGATGCCAGAGACAATGTGGGACATCTGCCAAGGAGAGCTGTATATCCTAGGAGGAGTCAGCCAAAGAGAATGATGAGTTCTATGGGCAGCTGCATTTGAGGGGTGGAACCAAAGCCCTTTGGAACTGAGATGATTTCAATGAGAGGTTCACCTGTTGAACTTTGAGCTACAAGATTTGGAATTAGTTCTGCTGGTTTTTTGGTCTTGTTATGGACTGATCTTTCCCGGGTACACCTCCATTCTTTCCTTTTGGAATGGGAATGTTTATTCTTTGCCATTATATATTGGAAGTATGTAACTTGTCTTTTGATTTTACAGGAGGCTTTAGGCTTTGGACTTTTGGACTATGATGGAACTATTGATGTAGTCTATGAAGACTTTTAAAGTAGACTAAGTATAGTTTGCATAATGAGATGGCAATGAGTCTATGGGGGGCAGGGGTGGAGTGTCATGGTTTGAAAATATATCCCCAACAGACTCATGTGTTTGGCAAGGTCATGGCACCTTGAGAAGTGGAGCCTTGCTGGAGGAAAGCAGTCACAAAGGGTAGTCCCATGTTACTTCCAGGAGAGTTTTGCCTTCGCAGCAAACAGTCTGGTAGCTCTCAGCCTCCAAGATGTCTGCAGTGATGTAGCCTCCTCCAACTTCAGCTAGCCAGCCACACCACTTCCGCCATTAGAAACTGTATCTCCCCTCTGGAATTGTAAACTGCATAGATCTCCCTTTCTCCCTTAAAAAATGAAAATAACATATTAATACAGAAAAATTTAAAGTTTATTCCAGGCAAACCAGAAAGATCACATCATACTTTGCATTTTTTTGCCTCTATTGTTTATTTCATCATAAATTCCCATGTCAAAGCAGTCAGTTTCCAGTCATTTTAAAGGAGAAAGTGTTATTTATATGTCATACTATCCCAGAGAGGATAGGGTCCATTATGGTTGGAATCACACAGCAGAAGATGGCTGGTAACAGAAGAGGGAAGAAGTTCAGGTTACTGCAGTCTTAAAGAAAGCAGAGAAAGCAAAAAGGAACAGGAAAAAAGAAGATCTGGCTACCAAATCTTAATTCCTGCTCCTGTGACCTGTTTTCTTCTATCAAGTTCCATCTCTTAAAGGTATCATGACCTTCCTAATCATTAATGCCAGCTGCAATGGTTAATCTTTACTATTGCTATGAGAGAGCACACAAAGTCAAACAACTTAAGGGAGAAAGGGAGATTTTTTTCAACTTACAGTTCCAGAGGGGAAATAGATACACTCTTTCATGGTGGAGATGGCATGGGTAGCTGGCTGAGGCTAAGTCACAGCAGACCTCCACATGGCTTGAATATTCCTACAATGTCTCTCTCTCCTATATTCTGTGGTCCCTTTCAAATGGTACACTACTAGAGGTTCCTACAGGATCTAGGGCAGATATAATCCCTTCAAGTGGTCTCCTTGATCCTTCGAGGTGTGGCCTTAGCTGATCTTAGTTAATACCAGGCATGTCAAGTTGATGCCCAGACTTAACTATTACACAAGCTAAGAATTCAAATGAATCTATGGGGGACAACTCACATCCAAAATACAACACAGCATACATCAATACTGATTTGGAATGTCGAATAATACTCTCTCACATAAACACATGTTTATTTGTCCGTTCATTATAAAACACTAAAATAGCACTTTTGTTTCCTTTTTTTTTAATCATTGTGACTAACACTTCCATGAACATTTGTTTAGAAGATTTTGTATGGGATGACCTTTTGCCTTTTCTTTTAAAAAGATCAATAGCAGAATTACTGAGTATTGAAGGTTAATATTTTAGGAATGATTACCAGACTTTTTTCCAAAATGTTGGTATGTTTAACATCCCTGCCATTCACGCATAATGGTTCCTATTTGTCCATGATCTATTATAGTCTGTCTTTTTTATTATAGCCATCTTTATAGGTATGAAATTGTATCTCATTGTGGTTTTGAGTTGTACTTTGCCTAATGACTAATGATTCAAAGTATCTTTTCATTTGCTTGTTACTCATCTGTATGTGATCTTTGACACAGTGTCTACATTTAATTGGATTATTTGTCTTCTTATTGTATTTTAAGAGTTATTTATGTACTCTGTTTTAAAAGCCCTTTATCCAACTTCTAATTGGCAAATATTTTTCTCATTAAATGGGATATCTAAATACTAATATAAAAAATTTAATTTTTTAAACTTTTATTTATCTCTGTGTGTGTGTGTGTGTGTGTGTGTGTGCACGCACGCATGCGTGTGTGTGTGTGTGTGTGCATCAGAATGTCCCTGTGGTGTACCAAGAGTGACTTTGGAAATCATTCTGGATTGCTTCTATCTCTCCTTTTTGCTTTGTTTTAGGATTTCCCAGGCTCTGCCCATCAAGAAGGGAAGGGCAGGCTGCCACCATTTCTACCTGGTGTTTTTATGTGGGAACTGAGATCCAAACTCAGGACCTTCTGCTTGTGAGGTAGAGTCTTAACCCCTGAGCCATCTCTCAAGCCTGCATTTTTTAATTTTCATGATTCAAATATCCCTATCTTTCTTTCATTGTTTTTGCTTTGGACCTCATAGCTAAGAAGAAATCGTTTCCTAACTAGTGCCTATAAGAATTTACTTCTGGTCTGCCTACCCGGGTGCCTCCCCGACTGCCATCCCCAGGTGAGTCCGCCCCGTCCCAGCCCCCCAGATCGCCCAGTGTCCCAACGCACCACCCAGGCTGCCTCGGGTTTTACCTGGGCCATGCCCCGGGGCTCAGCCCCTTTCTTCCTCCCATCCACCTGTCCGACCAACTGGACAGGACTTGCTCACATTCCTCCATCCCTGGAGCTTGGGAGGGCCACTAAGCCAAGTCCCAGGTCCAGGGTGAAGAATTCTGCCATGAACATCAGCTTCTCTGCCTCACTGGCCCACCGGGGACCCACACAAGTGGTCTATAGAAGACACACTGCTACTCAGAATTCAATAGAGTCCAAAGAAAACTCAAGCAAAGTTCTAAGGGTTAAAGGCCATACATCTGAAAAACCTCTACAATAATCTTATCACATGGGAGAGATTCTTCACATCCAGCCCAAAGATAAATAAACCTCCTTTTTTTTCACCTTACTATTCCTTTCTAATATTAATCACTGTAGATTAACTTTCCCATACAGCCACCCCAAAAATATATACAACTACAGGGAGTACACCACTCACTCTCACATATCACCAAGATAGTAAATCATAAAAGTGCACTAGCATACTAATACTCACCCCCTGTCTACTTAACCTGACTAAACTGATGTACTAACAGCCTAATAGCCTCAACTGGAAAATAACAATAACAAAAGACAAACATACCCAACCTCAAGGCAAGCACTAGTAATAACTGCTCAATTGTAGTAATACCAATTAAATCAGTTCAGTCAAAAACACACAGAAACTGACAACTCTTGAGGACAAAACAACAATGCCTAAATCAAAGTGCAGATACATGAGAAACAAAATCCAAGGAGACCAATTTCCCACTGAAAGAATTAATCCCTTAAGGATGGATTCCAACAAGAACAAATTCACAGAAAACAGCCAAGAAAGTCAGACCCAAGACAACGACTTTCAAAATATGATCATTACCATGATTAATACTATGAAAGAGGAAATCCAAGAGGAGTTAAACAACCACATCAACCACTTTGAACAGAAACACAACAGGCATTTGGAGGAGTTGAGAAAAACACTTCAAGAGCAGTTAAAACAGTCTCAGGCAGAGTTTAAAATTGAACTAAAAGACAAGTTATCTTCAACCCAAGCTCAACAGAGACTCTTATCAGCAGAACTAACAAAGCAGAAAATAGAATTTCAGATCTTGAAGACAAAGTGGGAGAATTAACCAGCTAAATGTAAGAGGTTGTTAAAGCCAAAAAGATACTTGAGAGGAACATTCAAGAGATATGGGACACCCTGAAGAAGCCTAACATGCACATTCATGGAATACCAGAGCAAGAATCTCGAAATACCACACCTGAGGAAATTTTTCAAACGAACATCAAGGAAAACTTCCCACAACTGAAGAATGAGAGGCCCATCCAAATACAAGAGGCATTTCGCACTCCAAACAGATATGACCAAAATAGAAAATTGCCACGGCAAAAAATAGTCAAAACACTCCACATTCAAGACAAAGAAAGGGTGCTGAGAGCTTCAAAAGAAAAAAAGCAAGTCACTTTTAAAGGCAAACTGAATAAAATAACAAATGACTTCTCAATGGAAACAGGAAAAGCAAGAAGAGCTTGGAGAGATGTACTTCATGTATTAAATGAGTAAAAATGCCAACCCAGACTGATATACCCGGCAAAACTATCTGTCATGATTGAGAGAGAAAGAAAAATTTTCCAGCACAAAGACAACTTGAAGGGATACATGTCTACCAAACCAGGCCTTCAAAAAATGCTAGAAATGATACGCAAACTTGAAGAAAAAAACAACCGTATCCAGGAGGAAAGAAGGGTAGTATAATACCACAAAAACATAAATATCAAATAATAAGCTTAGAAAATCTACTAAACATAAAAAATGTTCAGAATAAAAAATAATTTCTCCATTATAACATTAAATGTCAATGGGCTTAACTCACCGATTAAGAGACACAGATTACAAACTTGGATTAAAAACCACAACCCATCAATCTGCTGCCTTCAAGAAACTCATCTCACCACAAAAGATAGGCAAATCCTAAAAATGAAAGGCTGGTCCAAAATTCTGCAAGCTAATGGAACCAGGAAACAGGAAGGAGTAGCAATTATGCTGTCAGACAAAGTAGACTTCAAACTAAAAAAAATCATAAGAGACACAGATGGATATTACATTTAGTCACAGGTAAAATTCACCAGGAAGACTTCACAATACTGAACATTTATGCACCCACTACGGGCCCCTCCACATTCATTAAGAAAATCCTAGAGTGTCTAAAGCAAGAAATCAACCCCCAAACAATAGTTCTTAGAAATTTCAACACCGCCCTCTCAACATGGGATAGATCAACAGGTCAAAAGCTTAGCAGAGACACATTGGAACTTAATCAAACCCTTAAAGACATGGACCTTACAAATCTCTATCGAACTTTTCATCCACACACCAAAGAATACACATTTTTCTCAACAGCACACGAAACTTTCTCCAAAATAGATCACATATCAGGCCACAAAATGAATCTCCACAAATACAGGAAAGTTGAAGTTCTAGCCTGTGCCCTATCAGATCACCTCGGCCTAAAGCTGGACATCCACAGCACAACGAACGACAGAAAATACACTAACTCCTGGAAACTTAACACTATGGTGCTGAATGAGAACTAGATTCAGGAAGAAATTAAAAAGGAAATTCAAGATTTCCTGAAAGTGAACGATAATGAAAATACAACTTACCAAAATCTCTGGGACACAATGAAAGATGTCCTAAGAGGTAAGTTCATAGCTCTTAATGCCTACATCAAAAAAATGGAAACATCAGAAAACAATAATTTAACAATGCAGCTTAAAGCTTTAGAGAAACTAGAGCAATCTGATCCCAAAAGTAGTAGAAGAGAGGAGATTAGCAAAATAAGAGGAGAAATATCTGAAATCGAGATTAGGAAAACGATAGAGAAAATCAACCAGTCAAAAAGCTGGTTCTTTGAAAAAATCAATAAGATTGATACACCCCTAGCTAAATTAACCAAAGGCAAGAGAGAGGAAACCCAAATTAACAAAATTAGAAATTAACATGGAGTTATCACTATGGATACCCAAGAAATCCAGAAAATAATGTCATATTTCAAAAACTTATATCTGTGAAGTTTGACAACACAAAAGAGATGGATGAACTCCTAAGTAAACACAACTTACCTAAGTTGAATCAGGAAGTTGTGAATTATTTAAATACTCCTATACATATGAGGAAATTGAGGAAGTAGTCTCGAATCTTCCCACCAAAAAATGTCCTGGACCAGATGGATTCAGCAGAGTTCTACTAGATATTTAAGGAGTTAATAATACCAATACTCCTTAAACTGTTCCATCAAATAGCAAAGGAAGGAACACTACCAAATTCCTTCTATAAAGCTAATATCGTTTTAATCCCAAAACCTAATAAAGATTCACTTAAAAAAGAAAACTATAGGCCGATCTCTCTGATGAACACAGATGAAAGGATTCTCAACAAAGCCTTAGCAAATAGGATTCAAAAACATATCAAAAAGATTTTTCACAGGGACAAAGTAGGCTTCATCCCTGGCACACAAGGTTGGTTCAACATACGCAAATCAATAAATGTAATTCATCATGTAAACCAGTCCAAAGTCCAAGACCACATGATACTCTCCATAGATGCAGAAAAAGCTTTTGACAAGATCCAACAGCCTTTTATGATCAAAACGCTAGAGACAGTAGGAATGGAAGGAACCTTTATCAATATAATAAAAGCTGTATACAACAAGCCAACAGCAACTCAATGGAGAAAAACTGGAAGCAATCCCACTTCGATCAGGAACTAGACAAGGCTGTCCACTCTCACCACCTCTATTCAACATTGTACTTGAAGTCTTAGCTGAAGTCATAAGATAAGAAAGGGACATAAAAGGGATTCAAATCGGCAAGGAAGAAGTCAAGCTATCCCTATTTGCAGATGACATGATCTTATATCTGAGTGATATCAAAAACTCCACCAGGAAGCTCCTGGAACTAATACAGGAGTTCAGCAGGGTGGCAGGATACAAAATAAATGTACAAAAATCAGTGGCCTTCCTATATGCCCAGAATGAAAGAAGTGAAAAAGCCTTGAGAGAAACAATCCCATTTACTATAGCCCCTAAAAAAAATGAAATACCTTGGTATAAACCTAATCAAGGAGGTAAAAGACCTTTACAATGAAAACTTTAAAATCCTAAAGAAAGAAATTGCAGAAGACACCAGAAGGTGGAAAGACCTCCCATGTTCCTGGATTGGCAGAATCAACATCGTAAAAATGACCATCCTACCAAAGGCAATATACAAATTCAGTGCTATACCAATTAAAATCCCAAAGCAATTCTTTAAAGAAGTTGACCAAACAATCTCAAAATTCATATGGAGGCACAAAAGACCCAGGATAGCAAAGACAATCCTGAGTAACAAAAACACTGCTGGAGGTATCACCATACCAAACCTTAGTCTATACTACAAATCCATAGTTATAAAGACAGCCTGGTACTGGGTCCAGAACAGATCAATGGATGAGGTTTGAAGACCCAGATATAAGCCCACAAAATTACAGCCATTTGATCTTTGACAAAGGGTCCCAAAGAATCCAATGGAAAAAGAACAGTATCTTCACCAAATGGTGCTGGCAAAACTGGATCTCCACATACAGAAGATTAAAGCTGGACCCATATTGTCACCATATCCAAGACTTAATTCCAAATGGATCAAGAACCTTGATATCAGGCCAGAGACTATAAAAACCATCGTTGAAAGGGTAGGCCCTTTACCCCACCCCACTTCGCGGGTAGGGACGCACGTCCACGGTCCAGCCGGGCCTCACCCTACGACCTAGGTAAGCTCCGCCTGTGCCTGCCCTCCAGAACCCCAGGTCAGCCCAAAGGGACCCGGCTCCGACCCCACCATCCAGCCCGAGCCTCATGCAAGGCCGAGGAATGAGGAGGACCTCCCCCTGCACACGGGCCCCGCCCCAGCTGCCCTCAGGTTAAATAGCTCCACACCGACGCCCCCATCCTCCCTTTCCCCACCCCGCTTCACTGGTTGGGACGTGCTCGCTGTCCAGCCGGGACTAACCCACGACCTAGGAAAGCCCCAGAACCCCAGGCCAAATAATTGAGTTTAGTGAAATTGAAAGATCTTAAGAGTTAAAATGACAATGCTAAAGTCAAAGTGCAAATCCATGAGAAGCAACAACCAAGTAAACAAATTTCACACGAAGAAATTAATCCCATAATGTTAGACTCCACCCAGAACAAACCCGTGGAAAAAGGCCAAGAAAGCCTGACCCAGGATAACGACTTTCAAAATATGATCATTACCGTGTTCAATACTATGAAAGAGGAAATCCGGGAGGAATCACATAATCGAATCAATCGCTTTGAAGAGGAACACAACAGACATTTGGAGGAGTTGAGAAAAACAAAAGAAACAAAAGAAACAAAAACTGGCATAGAGCAGTTAAAACAGACTCAAGCAGAGTTTAAAACTGAGCTACAAGGCAAGTTATCTTCAACCCAGAACTCCACAGAGACCCTTATCAACAGAACTAACAAAGCACAAAACAGAATTTCAGACCTTGAAGATAAAGTGGGAGTACTAACCAGCTCAATGGAAGAGGTTGTTAAAGTCAAAAAGATATTTGAGAGAAATATCCACGAGTTTTGGGACACCCTGAAGAAGCCTAACATGCGTATTCATGGAATACCAGAGCAAGAATCTCAAAATACCACCCCTGAGGAAATTTTTCAAATGATCATCAAGGAAAACTTTCCTCATATAAAAAAGAGAGGCCCATCCAAATACAAGAGGCATTCAGCACCCCAAACAGATACCACCAAAACAGAAGCACGCCACGGCAAATAATAGTTAAAACACTCCACATTCAAGATAAAGAACTGGTGCTGAGAGCTTCAAGGGAGAAAAAACAAGTCACTTTTAAAGGTAAACCGATTAAAATAACAAATGACTTCTCAGTCGAAACAGTAAAAGCAAGAAGAGCTTGGAGAGACATACTGCAAGTATTGAATGAGCAAAAATGTCAACCCAGGCTGATTTACCCTGCAAAACTATCAGTCATGATCGAGGGAGAAAGAAAAATCTTCTAGCACAAAGACAACTTGAAGGGATACATGTCCAACAAACCAGACCTTCAAAAAATGCTAGAAAGGATACTCAAGCTTGAAGAAAAAAACAAGCATATCCAGGAGAACAGAAAGCAAGTATAACACCATTAAAAGCGAAGCAATATACTTATAAGAACTACTAAACATAATAAATGTCTGGAATTAAAATTAGTTTCTCCATTATAACACTTAATCTTAATGGAATTAATTCACCGATCAAGAGACACAGATTACAAACTTGGATTACAAATCACAATCCATCAATCTGCTGCCTGCAGGAAACCCACCTCACCACAAAAGATAGGCACGCTCTAAAAATAAAAGGCTGGTCAACAATTCTACAAGCAAATGGAAGCAGAAAACAGGAAGGGGTAGCCACTATGCTATGAGACAAAGTGGACTTCAAACCAAAGAAAATTATAAGAGACACGGATGGATACTACATTTTAGTCACAGGTACAATTCACCAGGAAGACTTCACAATACTGAACATATATGCACCCAATACGGGCCCCTCCACATTCATTAAGAAAACCCTACAGCGTCTAAAGCAAGAAATCAACCCCCAAACGATAATTGTTGGGGACTTCAACACCGTCCTCTCAACATGGGATAGATCAACAGGTCAAAAGCTTAACAGAGACACGTTGGAACTTAATCAAACCCTGAAAGAAATGGACCTTACAGATCTCTATCGATATTTTCACCCATGCACCAAAGAATACACATTTTTCTCAGCAGCACACGGAGCTTTCTTCAAAATAGATCACATATTGGGCCACAAAACGAATCTACACATATACAAAAAAGTTGAAATTCTAACCTGTGCCCTGTCAGACCACCACGGTCTAAAGCTGGACATCCACAACACATCAAACAAGAGAAAATACACTAACTCCTGGAAACTTAACATATGATGCTGAATGAGAACTGGATTCAGGAAGAAATTAAAGAGGAAATTCAAGATTTCCTGAAAGTGAATGAAAACGAAAATACAACTTACCAAAATCTCTGGGACACAATGAAAGCTGTCCTAAGAGGTAAGTTCATAGCTCTTAATGCCTACATCAAAAAAATGGAAACATCAGAAATAAACAACTTAACAATGCAGCTTAAAGCTTTAGAGAAACTAGAGCAATCTGATCCCAAAAGTAGTAGAAGAGAGGAGATTACCAAAATAAGGGGAGAAATATCTGAAATCGAGATTAGGAAAACGATAGAAAAAATCAACCAGTCAAAAAGCCAGTTCTTTGAAAAAATCAATAAAATTGATACACCCCTAGCTAAATTAACCAAAAGCAGGAGAGAGAAAAACCAAATTAATTAAATCAGAAATGAACATGGAGCTACTGATACCCAAGAAATTCAGAGAATTATAACATCATATTTCAAAAATTTATACTCTGTGAAGTTTGACAACACAAAAGAGATGGATGAATTTCTAAGTAAACACAACTTACCTAAATTGAATCAGGAAGTTGTGAATTATTTAAATAGTCCTATAACATATAAGGAAATTGAGGAAGTAATTTTGAATCTTCCCACCAAAAAATATTCTGGACCAGAAGGATTCAGCACAGAGTTCTACCAGACATTTAAGGAGTTAATAATACCAATACTCCTTAAACTGTTCCATCAAATAGCAAAGGAAGGAACACTACTAAATTCCTTCTATGAAGCTAATATCGTTTTAATCCAAAAACCTAATAAAGACTCACTTAAAAAAGAAAACTATAGGTCGATCTCTCTGATGAACACAGACGCAAGGATTCTCAACAAAGTTTTAGAAAATTGGATTCAAAAACATATTAAAAAGATTATTCACGGGGACCAAGTAGGCTTCATCCCCAGCACACAAGGTTGGTTCAACATACGCAAATCAATAAATGTAATTCATCATGTAAACCAGTCCAAAGTCCAAGACCACATGATACTCTCGATAGATGCAGAAAAAGCTTTTGACAAGATCCAACAGCCTTTTATGATCAAAACGCTAGAGACATAGGAATGGAAGGAACCTTTATCAATATAATAAAAGCTGTATACAACAAGCCCACAGCAAGGATTATGCTCAATGGGGAACAATTGGAAGCATTACCACTTCGATCAGGAACTAGACAAGCCTGTCCACTCTAACCACTTCTATTCAATAATGTACTTGAAGTCTTAGCTGAAGTCATAAGGCAAGAAAGGGACATAAGAGGGATTCAAATCGGCAAGGAAGAAGTCAAGCTATCCCTATTTGCAGATGACATGATCTTATACCTGAGGGATCCCAAAAACTCCACCAGGAAGCTCCTGGAACTAATTGAGAAGTTCAGCAGGGTGGCAGGATACAAAATAAATGTACAAAAATCAGAGGCCTTCCTATATGCCCAGAATGAAAGAAGTGAAAGAGCCTTGAGAGAAACAATCCCATTTACTGTAGCCCCTAAAAAAATGAAATACCTTGGTATAAGCCTAACCAAGGAGGTAAAAGACCTTTACAATGAAAACTTTAAAACCCTAAAGAAAGAAATTGCTGAAGACACCAGAAGGTGGAAAGACCTCTCATGTTCCTGGATGGGCAGAATCAACATCGTAAAAATGACCATCCTACCAAAGGCAATATACAAATTCAATGATATACCAATTAAAATCCCAAAGAAATTCTTTAAAGAAGTTGACCAAACAATCTCAAAATTCATATGGAGGCACAAAAGACCCAGGATAGCAAAGACAATCCTGAGTAACAAAAACACTGCTGGAGGTATAACCATACCAAACCTTAGTCTATATTACAAATCCATAGTTATAAAAACAGCCTGGTACTGGCTCCAAAATAGACACACATATAAGCCCACAAAATTACAGCCATTTGGTCTTTGACAAAGAGGCCCAAAGAGAAAAAGAACAGCATCTTCAACAAATGGTGCTGGCAAAACTGGATCACCACATGCAGAAGATTAAAGCTGGACCCATACCTGTCACCATGTACAAGACTTAATTCCAAATGGATCAAGGATCTTGATATCAGGCCAGAGACTATAAAAACCATAGCTGAAAGGATAGGGATCTCCCTCGAGCTGATTGGGCTAGGCCAACATTTCCTAAACAGACATCCAATGGCACAGTCAATGCTACCAACTCTCAACAGTTGGGATCTTGAGAAATTAAAGAGCTTCTGTTCAGATAAAGAGATTGTCACACGAGCTCAAAGGCAACCCACAGAATGGGAGAAAATCTTCACTAACCACATATCTGATAGAGCTCTGCTGTCCAGAGTGCACAAAGAATTTAGAAAACTAAACATCAAGGAAAACAATGGCCCAATTAAAAAATGGGCCCTGGAACTTAAAAGAAATTTTACCAGGGATGAAATTAAAATGTCTAACAAATATCTTAAAAAATACTCCACTTCTTTAGACATCAGGGAAATGCAAATCAAAACTTCCCTGAGATATCATCTCACCCAAGTCAGGATGGCAAAAATCCACAACACAAACCACAACAAATGCTGGAGAGGATGTGGAGAGAGGGGAACTCTCCTACATTGCTGGTGGGAATGCAGGCTCATATAGCCACTCTGGTGAGCCGACTGGAGATTTTTAACGAAATTAAAGATTGAAATGCCATATGACCCTGCGATTCCACTTTTGGGTATAACCTCCCATACAGCAGAGGTTCATTCACCTCGATAGCATAAACACGACCATGTTCATAGCAGCACTGTTTACAATAGCAAAGACATGGAATCAAACCAAATGTCCAACAGTTGACGAGTGGATAAGGAAACAGTGGTACATCTATACAATGGAGTACTACTCAGCCATCAAAAATGATGAATTACTAGAATTTGCCAGGAAATGGATGTCATTAGAAACAATTATATTAAGTGAAGTATCCCAGACCCAGAAAATTAAGCACTGTATGTACTCCCTAATAGGTGGCTCCTAATACCAAACCCACCCAGCCCATCTTGAGACACTCATAGATAAATCTATGTATTACCTACAGTTATTGCAAGGATTATGAACAGGAGGGATGGGGTTGGAGGGCCACACCAGAAACAAGGAGAGAACTGACCATGTTACAGTAGAGAAAATAGGCCTCCATCAAGGACTGCAAGAAAGTAATGTGACACCTAGTTAAGTTCACAATTCGTTCCTGATCATTTACAACTAAGGGGGTATGAATTCACCAGAAGAGGAGGGCATATAGTCCAGCAGATTAAAAAGTAACCATTTTGCAAATGGGAGATTGACCCCTCCTATTGCCTAATGCCATATGACTGTGCGATTCCACTTTTGGGTATAAGTATTACATCTACCCTTGAATGTGCTCTTATAATAAGACTCCAGTTTAACAGCTTTCTGTCTCTGTCCAGGGGGTGACATACAGTGCCCATCACGATGGAGTGAAGGGCATTACAGGAGCAACAAGACTGCAAAAGAAAATCAATGAACCACTATCCAGAACTTCAGAGACTCTATATCAACCACCTAGAACTAGGCCAGACTAATCTCTCCCCATCCTGAAGCTCAGGGAAATTTGCGGAAGACGGGGCGGTAAGAGTGTAAGAGCAAAAGGATGGGGAGAGCAATGATTTGCAAGATACTCCACACAAGTTAGGGCCGAAGCAATCATAATTGGATATTGCATGCCTGGCGCAATGTCCAATACACTATTTACCTCACAAGGTCTAGCATCTGCTAAAGGCACCAAGATCCTTGGAGGCAAGGGGTTGACAGCCACAGTAGTGTTCCTATGCTTAAGGGGAACACAGGAAAGGGTTCAGGGAAATGCCACTGGGTCCTTGTACGTCATCGGTGAGGAGGGCCAGAGGAGAGGCAGGCATGCACAAGAAAGGACTCTTAGAATTGGGGCGGGAGGCACGGGGGGGGGGGGATGGGGCGGGAGGGGTGAGGGGAGGGAGAGCAGGGGGTTTGGGGGAAGGAGGAGGGAGGGAGGGAACTGGTGTACCTATTAAGTTTGTATGAGCTGAAATAATAATAAAAAATATATTAAAAAAAAAAGAAAGGGTAGGGAACTCCCTTGAGCTTACTGGGCTTTGCCAACAGTTCCTAAATAGACATCCAATGGCACAATCACTGCTACCAACTCTCAACAATTGGGATCTTGTGAAAGTAAAGAGCTTCTTTTCAGATAAAGAGATTGTAACAGGAGCTCAAAGGCAACCCACAGAATGGGAGAAAATCTTCACTAACCACATATCTGATAGAGCTCTGCTGTCCAGAGTGCACAAAGAACTTAGAAAACTAAACACCAAGGAAACCAATGGCCCAATTAAAAATGGTCCCTGGAACTTCAAAGAAACTTTACCAGGGATGAAATTAAAACGTCTGACAAATATCTTAAAAAATGCTCCACTTCCTTAGCCATCAGGGAAATGCAAATCAAAACTTCCCTGAGATATCATCTCACCCCAGTCAGGATGGCAAAAATCCACAACACAAACCACAACAAATGCTGGAGAGGATGTGGAGAGAGGGGAACTCTCCTACATTGCTGGTGGGAATGCAGGCTCATACAACCACTCTGGCGAGCCTTCTGGAGATTTTTAAAGAAATTAAAGATCGAAATGCCATATGACCCTGCTATTCCACTTCTGGAAATAACCCCCCATACAGCAGAGGTTCACCTCGATAGCACAAGCACGACCATGTTCATAGCAGCACTGTTTACAATAGCAAAGTCATAGAATCAACCCAAATGTCCAACAATTGATAAGTGGATAAGGAAACTGTGGTACATCTATACAATGGAGTACTACTCAGCCATCAAAAATGATGAATTACTGGAATTTGCCGGGAACTGGATGTCATTAGAAACAATTATATTAAGTGAAGTATCCCAGACCCAGAAAATTAAGCACCGTATGTACTCCCTAATAGGTAGGTGGCTCCTAGTACCAAATCCATCCAGCCCATCTAGAGTCACTCAAAGATAAATCTCTGTAATACCTATAGTAATTGCAAGGATTATGAACAGGAGGGATGGGGTAGGAGGGCCACACCAGAAACAAGGAGAGAGGGTACCATGTTACAGCAGAGAAAATAGGCCTCCATCAACTACTGCAAGTAAGTAATGAGACTGGTTAAGTTCACAGACTTTCATCCCTGATCATTTACAACTGAGGGGTTACGATCTCACCAGAAGGGGAGGTCATATAGTTAAGCAGATAAAAAGTCATCATTTTGCTAATGGGTAATTGACCCCTCCCTCACTGTGGTTTCCTACTTTTATTACATTTGCCTTTGAATGTGCTCTTATAACAAGACTCTAGTTTAACAGCTTTTTGTCTCTGGCCAGGGGGTGACATACAATGCCCATCAGGATGGAGTGAAGGGCATTGCAGGAGCAACAAAACTGCAAAAGAAAATCAACAAACCATAATCCAGAACTTCAGAGACTCTATATCAACCACCTAGAACTAGGCCAGACTAATCTCTCCCCATCGTGAAGCTCAGGGAAATTTGCAGAAGAGGAGGCGGTAAGATTGTAAGAGCACAAAGATGGGAGGAGCAATGATATGCAAGATACTCCACACAAGTTAGGGCCAAAGCAATCATAATTGGACTTTGCATACCCTGCGCAATGTCCAACACACTGTTGACCTCACAAAGTCTAGCATCTGCTAAAGGCACCAAGATCCTTGGAGACAAGGGATTGGCAGCCACAGTAGTGTTCCTATGCTTAAGGGGAACCCAGGAAAGGGTTCAGGGAAATGCCACTGGGTCCTTGTATGTCATTGGAGAGGAGGGCCCAGAGGAGAGTCTGGCATGCACATTAAAGAATTCTCCGGGAATTGGGGGGGAGGCACTGGGAGATAGGGAGGGAGGGGCTAGGGGAGGGGGAGCAGGGGGGTCGGGGGGAGGAGGAGGGAGGGAGGGAACCGGTGTGCCTACTACGTTTGTACGAGCGGAAATAATAATAAAAATGTTTAAAAAAAACAATTTACTTCTATTTTTTCTTCTAAAATTTTTATACTTTCAACTCTGAAAAGTAAATTGATGGTCCATTTGCTCCATTAGCTTTTGTGTTTGTGTGAAAGAGAAAGACAACTCTGCACAAATGCATGTATATTACTTCATGTGATTGTCATTAGTTAGTAATGCCTTCATAATTGTTAGCCATTCCTAGGGTATATGTAGGATATTCAATTGAATTTCTCTGATGATCTTCTTAGTCATTTGCAGTAGGATAATGCTTTGTACATTGCGTAGTTTTTGCAACTTTGTTAAAATTATTTTTTAATTCAAATCTACTCCAATGTTTTGGCTTCATTATTCAATGCTACAACAGAACACCTGACCCAGTACTTTAGGGGAAGAAAGAGTTTATTCCAACTCACAACTCCAGGTTACAGCTCATAATGACAGGGGAGTCAGAGCAGCATCCACAACAAAGAGCAGAATGTAATGGATAAGTATATGTATGCATGCTTTCACTTTGTTCAACTAGCTCTCTCCATCTTTATATAGTCCCAGACCACCTGCCTAGGGAATGGTCACACACATATGGGCTTGGTCTTTGGACATCAAACAAGCTCAAAAGACAACTTCAAACTAGATAATTCCTCTGTGGTGGTCCAAAGACCTGTCTCCTAGGTGTCAGGTGGACATTAATCTGTTTGTCACTATCCTGATCTCTTCAGAGCTTTGTGCTAAATGTGAAATTGTGTATATTAAGTCTTCAAACTTTGCTCTTATTCACAGTTGTTTATGGCTATTTTGGGTCCTTTGAGATGATCTTAGCATTTGACTAGGCACACTATGGAAACTGTAAAAGAATGTCATTTATATCATTTTGTTTATTTTATCCATGGATATCTTTCTCTTCATTTATAACTTGTTCTTCATTTCTTTCAGTAATGTTTAATTAATTTCAAAATATTTCTTGTACTACTTTTTAAGAATTCATCCTTAGGCATTTTATTAATGGAAAAGGGATTTTTTCCATTTCATTTTCAGATTATTCATTGTTAGTTAATAGAAGTGAAATTTTTAGTATATTAGCTTATTCATTTGCATTTTTGTTACAGTTTTAATTGTTTAAGGGATTTTTCAGTACATTCTTTGCCATGTATAACTAGAAAGTGTTACTTCTTTTCCAGTTTGGAAGCTACGTACATTTTGTGCTAGTTGATTTGAGGACACTTTCATTTCTTTTGGATATATACATAAAATGGGACAAATGAAGAGTATACTTAACTGTATAAGGTATCACCAAGTAAGTTTCATTCTGTGCTGGTAATGCTGATTGCTTCATGTGATTGTCATTAATTGGTAATGCCTTCATAATTGTTAGCCATTCCTAAGGTATATGTAGGATATTCAATTGAATTTCTCTGATGATCTTCTTAGCCATTAATTTATCTTTCTTTGTGAGATATCTGTTCAAATGTTTCATCAATTTCTCTTGGATTGTTTTATTTACGAATTCTGAGCTATTGTATATGACTCCAAGATCTTTTATATAAGCAAACTAAAACTTTTTTACATCTTTTTAGAATTTACTTTATCTCCTCGTGTGTGTGTGTGTGTGTGTGTGTGTGTGTGTGTGTGTGTGCATGTGAATGTGCATATGTGTCTTCTTCCATCACTCTCCACCTTAGTCTCTTCCTGAGCTTCAGACACACATCTCGGCCTGGATGGAAGTCATCAGGTCACAGTAACCCTCCTTCCTGTCTCTGCTCAAAACTGGTTTTCAAGACTTTCCAGAGATACTGGGCTGTTACATGGTTACTGGAATGTGAATTCTGATCCTCATAATTGCAGACTAAGTAGACATAAATGCTGAACCATTTGTCAACCTCTATCATAATTTTCCACCATAATTTCCCATAATCTCTGACTGTGGTCTGACAATTTGGCTTGTGTAAATTTAATGCCCTTAAATACTAGGCCAAAATTTGAAAACTGCATTACATTAATGGAATAGTCTTGATAGGCCTAATATATCACATGTATCTTCTTTTTAAAAAATCTTTCTTTTAGTCTCAGGCTAAAGTCTGCTTAGTCTCAGGCTAAAGCAGTCTTTGTAGAGAATTATATCCATATATGGCTCCACACTAAGCTGGACATTGAGCCCAAGTCCATGAATGTATATGAAAAGTTTCACTTGCTTCTTTATGAACCAATTCATATGAAGGGATGTGATAACTCACTTTGCTTTACATTGTCTCATTTGAGAAATTTGGGCTCACTACCTTCTGCAAAGAAGTTCCTGTGCCAGCCTCTCACCCAACAAATAGGAATGTTCCTTTCATCATGACATGATAGAACAGAGCTAACAGCAAAACACTTGGCAGAGCTACTCTGCCACCTGCTTAAATGGGAATCTTATCTCTTCGTGGAAAGCCAGCACTTAAAAAGGGTATGACGCTGTGCACTTCACCTTTGGTCGATGATTGATATCTTTTTAGACTATACTTACCCTTTAAGATTAAGAGAGTTCTTACAAACAAGTGAAAAATAGACAGCAGAAATGTGAAAAGCTGCCTATTGGTTCTCACCAAGTACAATGCTCATGAAGAGGGTCCCAACAAAGCTGAGTTAATCTTGTTGGCTCAGCATTCATTGTGCTTGATTGCATTTACATTTATTTTCTCCTGTAACTTCCATCATAATTGTTACTGTTGCTTTGCTTGCAATATCTTTACATACATGGCATAGACAAGATTTGAATCTGAATATCTGAGGTCCCCAAGCACAGTAAAAGCTAGTTAAACCAGACTAGACTGGTCCTATAGAAAATGATCTATTGGATTTCCAAATAGAATAGGTAGAATTTCCAGATTGGATTATGAACACAGGACTATACTATACCTGCTGTCATTCAAGGCATTGCATTTACAACTTTATTAAGATACTGTTATGGTGTTTCGAAATAGAATTTCATTAAAGTATGCTTTTTACTTACCTGGAACACAATTCTTACCCTCAAAAAAATCAATCAAGGAATATAGAACAATCCATAGATCTATTTTTATTATATTTATTTTTCCCAATCATACAACCTTAATAGGTACCCCAGTCTCCTCCCTCCCTCCACACCTCCCCAATTCCATAGATCTAAATTGATATTAATCACAAATTATGGCTAATCTTCATCAAAACATACTGACACAAATCATGTGAGTAATTTGAACTGAATCATGAACTCAGCAGGCACGTTCTAATTCTCTTTGTAGCTGAAAGAAAACATAAATACAATAACTTCTTCATCAAAGATCACTACCCATTTTGTAAATGACAGCTTTTAACATTGGTTCAGTCAGCAAGATGTTTGTCTTGGTCCAAATTCATCTGGCATTTGCATATGAAGTTTTAAAAGAGTTTTTTCATTCATAAGCTCAAATGAATTCCTTGTAATGGGCTGTACTGAGCAAAACTCAGAACATAAAAGCAGTTTTAACTATGTTAATAAAACAACTCCTACTGTTCAAAATAGAAGAACAATAGGGAAACTAAGCAAAAATTTTTCTTCTGCTTTGGTTTCTACTTCACATGAGAATGATTTCTTTAACAAAATGTACTTATTTAATATAAAATATCATACTTATATATAGCCAGATTCTACATAATCTAAATTCAGCAATTTCACAGCACAAATGCAAAAATCATAGAAACCAAATCCTGATAACTGGGACTACATCCTTAAGTATATAATTCATTTATGTGTCCTTAACATTTTGCAAACCATTTATGGATGCAACTGATCCATATACTACCACTTATTTAAAAACATAGTTAACATGAAACCTTCAGCATGTTCTAGAGAAACTATTTCCAAGAGTCTATGACCAGATAAATAATCACAGAAACTGCATTTGGTACAATGAACTTTCCAGTTCCCTTTTCTTTTGAATCCTAGGAAACCATCTCCAAGTTTAATGCCATCTCTGAAATGAGTTTGATGGCATGTCTCTTGGAAAGCTGGCTAAACTGAAAGACTAAAAATTGAGAGCAAAATTTAAAGACTCTTCCCCCGCCCCAACAAATTGGTTTCGTTATTCTTCCTCTGCCACTGAGAAATATGACATTAAGCTGTCAAGACACTCTGATTACTTCATTTCTTCCCTCCTTTCTTTCTCCCTCCTTTTCTTCTTTCTTCACTTCATGCCTATGTATGTGTATACACATGCAAATTTGTGTATATGCGCATGGAAACACAGGCTCTGAGTGTCATCCTCAATAAAGCTTTCCATCTCATTTGAGATTGATTCTCTCTGGAGCTCAACAATTAAGCTAGACTGTTGACCAAGGCCAGGGCCCCCAGGACCCTCCTATCTGTCTTTGCACAGCTGGGATTAGAAGTATGTGTCACAACTACTAACTTTTATTTGGGTTTGGGGAATCAAACTCAGGTTCTCTTGCTGTCAAGCACTTTATTGGCTGAGCTGTCTTCCAAGAACCCATGATTTCCACTCTTAAATATTCTTAAATATTAAGGTCTTTAAATATTAAGGTCTTAAATATAAAGGTCATGAAACAGAACAGAGATTAGACAAAGCCAGAATAAAATATATGGACAAAATAGAAACAAAGAAGAAAAAAGAAGACTGCTTCAAATAAAAACTATGATACCATATGCAGAAAGAAAAACAAAATTGATAAGGATTTAAATAGAACTCTAAGGTTCCACAAAGCAGAATATGAAAATAGAATATTCAAAAGGAACAGGAAAAAGATATGAGTGCAGGAGATCTTGAAAGGTTCAACCTTTGAATAATTAGAGCTATAGAAAGAACACAAAAAAGCAGGAAATATTAAACAGACAATCAATTCACAAAGGCTTCAAAGAGCATAAAGCCAGGTATTACAGATTGAAAGAATTATCAGTATAGCCTCAAAAATATAATTTATAAAGAACTATGTCAAGGTATGTCATCATTTAAAAACTCACACCAAGAATAAAGTTCTAGAAAGTTCAAAGGGCACAAACAAATGATTAGGAATCAAATAACAAAAGAAATGTCAAGGTCAGCCAAAATAGTGTTCCTATGCTTAAGGGGAACAAAGGAAAGGGTTCAGGGAAATGCAGCTGGGTCCTTGTACGTCATCAGAGAGGAGGACCCAGAGGAGAGTTTGGCATGCACATTAAAGGATTCTCTGGGGATTGGGGGAGGGGAGGTACTGGGGGGTGGGGAGGGAGGAGTGAGGGGAGGGGGAGCAGAAGGGTGGGGGGAGGAGGAGGGAGGGAGGGAACCGGTGTACCTATTAAGTCTGTATGAGCGGAGATAATAAAAAATGTTAAAAAAAAAAAAAAAGAAATGTCAAGGTGACAGAATCTATAATTTCCTAGGACACAAGATTCTGGGCAAACCTGTGAGGGTTTCTGGCAATGCCTGAGAGATTCCTTGATTAGGTTAACTGATGTGGGAAGATGTGTCCCAAAAGTAGGAGGCATTACTTGGTGGTCTTGGGATCCTGAACTGAGTAAAAAGAAGAAAGCAAACTGAGTACAGACATTGATTTCTTTGTTTCCCTACTGCAGGTATACTTTGCCTGCAGTACAACAATGCAGAGTAACCACAATAGACACATACTAGAATATGGCATCTATCAAATGTGAGAACAATATCAAAACCTTTTCAGCTATACAGACTTTTTAAAATATATCTGTTTTTAATCATTTCTTGGGAAGGTACTGAATAAACATAAAATAAAGCAGTGAAGATTGAAACATACAACACAGGAAATGGGGGGTCTAACTGAAGAACAAGGAAATGATAAATGGTGGTAAAAGATGGTTAGAAGAAAGCCCAGTTGGAACTCCAGGAAAATATATACAAGCCAGTTTATAACTGATTTTCTCATGTATTTAACCAAAGGTTCTCCTCAGGAATTATGGAATCTAGTTAAATTATTAAAATTTCAACAAATAGGAATATAAGTACACAATGCTAATTAATAGAGATCTGATTAATACAATTGCCAAATAAAATACTTGGAATTGCTACAATTAACTTCTATGGAATAGATCTTGGGAGAAGCAGAATTCTATAATTATTTGGTTCTTACACTATACACTTTAGTAACCTTAAAAAAGGAATGTTAATGTATACAAAGTTAACAACCATTTTCTGAAAACTATATGGAGGGAAAATACCAAAAGTAAACACAAAAGTACAGCTAAAATGCTGTTTATAATTGCATTCTCAAAATAGTAGGAAATTGAAAATAATCAAAATGTCTAGAAACAGGTTGTTATTACAACTTATGCTGACTTTTATTATTGAATGCCAATGCTAAATAGGAAACTAGAGATAACAGGTATTGAACATTTTCATAATATATCATTAAGTGAGAATGTAGTTTAAACTAATATGTGTATGATCCATCCCTGCTTTTTACAGATAAGAAAAAGTACATTATAAAGCAGTATTAATGAACGCATGACACACTGGCTGTTATTAACTCTCTAAAAAGGAATTAAAAATCCCTTTGTTTTCATTTTCCTTGAATAAATTTGCTTATGTTTATTCTCACGTTAGAAGCAAAGTGAAGAGTAAGGGCAGTGGTGGTAATATTTGGCAAATGTCCCTGTCACGAAGTGAAGTCCCTTCATCCCAGCTGGCCTTGGGTTTTTCTTTAACCTGTAAGTAATAGGTCATCCCTGGACTTTTTCTAGGAACGTTATCAATTTAGGATTAAATGCCTGGTGACAAAGGGTCTATGAATTAACTGACAGCAGATTAACTGAAGGAAAGTTGTTGTTCATTGCATATGGAGCACTGCAGAATAACCCTTGTAACAGCCACAGTTTTTATAGTCTACCGAAAGAGGGACTCAAACAGGAAGCCAGACTTCATTGGTAATCAGTGAGGTTCTTTGGGAAATGAAGGGAAGACATGGCAACTTCTATTAGTTTGTTAGCCCTGTTTCTCATTTCAGTGCTAATGGTCAGCCTTCATCTTAGCTGGAACTTCAAGACAAAGGATATGTGAGCAGCTTCACAGTCAGCAAGCTATCTATTAGTATACAGAATTTAAGTATGTCCCTCTGAACTTGCTGTGTTTCAAATATATTCCATCCTAGTGGAGTAGGGATCCATTCAGCCTGAAACAATTGTACAACTTTGCTCTCCCTGTCCTGCTGCTTCACTCTTGCAAACTGGTCACCGTGACACCCAGTCTGGGCAAGCTTGTTGGAGAAGAGGAATCTCACATGGGGAGGGTGCCAGTGATCCTGGCCATCTATCTTAGTTTCATATTTCCGTAGCCATAATGAATGCATGACCCAAAAATTTTAAAGAGTGTATTCATGTTTGGGATTTCAGGTTATGATTGATCATGATGATAGGATTGATGCCAGCAACATCAGGAGCTGAGAGAACTGACCACAGCAGTTCCACAGAGGAGCTATGAAAGGCGCAAAGACCAATGCTGCATATTTGTTTGCAAACATACCAGCTTAACAGTGCACCATCTTGCCAAGTTCCAACTAAGTCTATCTTCATCTTACCCACTTGCTCAGGGAAGATCCTACCCAGTATGGGCTGGTTTGTCTTAACTAAATAATTCCTCATAGGTGTCGCTTCAAGCCCATCTATTCAAGCATAAACTGTACCTGAAATTAGCTACTACACCATCCAGATCAATGTATTATAAACCAGATATCTTGTCTTTCCCAAGAGCTGAACTCAAACTCAGATACCAAATCCCTGAATGCAGTCAAAAGAGGTTTAGTGAATAGAGACTTGCCAGGGAGTAGAATCAGCAGTTTTAAACCACCAAGCTCTAAGGTATAATAAATACCTATTGAGAAATGTATTGTTTATGGAAAAAGCAAAATGACAATTACTTCATGAAAAACAACTAAAGTAGGTGTTAATCAGAGAACAAAATCATCAGTGGCATTAAAAAAACTTACCATCATAATGATGAACAAGGATATTAAAATATTTTAGGTCATTTGTCTATATGTGAAAATAGTAAGAGATATGAAATCTAAAGCCAAGAAAAGAGAACTTTTTCTTCTATGCATGGCATAAGAATTAATTCAAGGGACTGCAGAGATGCCTCAGGGGCTAAAACCTTTGCCTCACAAGTGAAAGGACTGAGTTCATATCCCCAGATTCCATATAAAAGTATCAGACAGATATGGCAGTTGCCTACAGTTCCTTCCCTGGGAGACCCAGGAGTAAAGCAATAAAGAGAAAGAGAAATCCAGATGATCCCAATCATTCTGAATTTATGCCAGGACCTTATAACATCCACCAGGGTGCTACTTAGCAGCTCCATGCACCAAAGATACTGAACAATGTATTTATGAAGTCAAAAAATATAAAATTATATTGATACGGGTGATGAGATGAGTCTCTGGCAACTATATGTACCCAATGCGCTTACAGCTAGTGCTAACTCAGAGTAAGTACTCAGCTTTGGGTTTTGTACAATGATTACTAATGTTTTTAAAATTATTACCACTATGTAACCCAGCCACATTTTTTAACATTTTTTATTATTATTTCCGCTCATACAAACAATAGGTACACTAGTTCCCTCCTCCTCCCCCCAAACCCCCTGCTCCCCCTCCCCTCACCCTTCCCTCCCCATCCCCCAGTGCCTCCCGCCCCAATTCCCAGAGAGTCCTTTAATATGCATCCCTGACTCTCCTCTGGGCCCTCCTCTCCGATGACGTACAAGGACCCAGTGGCATTTCCCTGAACCTTTTCCCATGTTCCCCTTAAGCATAGGAACACTACTGTGGCTGCCAATCCCTTGCCTCCAAGGATCTTGGTGCCTTTAGCAGATGCTAGACTTTGTGAGTTCAATAGTGTGTTGGACATTGCGCAGGGCATGCAAAGTCCAATTATGATTGCTTCAGCCCTAACTTGTGTGGAGTATCTTGTAAATCATTGCTCCTACCATCCTTTTGCTCTTACACTCTTACCGCCCCCTCTTCCGCAAATTTCCCTGAGCTTCAGGATGGGGAGAGATTAGTCTGGCCTAGTTCTAGGTGGTTGATATAGAATCTCTGAAGTTCTGGATTGTGGTCTGTTGATTTTCTTTTGCAGTTTTGCTGCTCCTGCAATGCCCTTCACTCCATCCTGCTGGGCACTGTATGTCACCCCTTACAGTCCTTGATGGAGGCCTATTTTCTCTACTGTAACATGGCCACTTCTCTCCTTGTTTCTGGTGTGGCCCTCCAACCCCATCCCTCCTGTTCATAATCCTTGCAATTACTGTAGGTAATACATAGATTTACCTATGAGTGTCTCAAGGTAGGCTGGTAACCCAGCCACTTTTGATAACTAGAATTGAACCACTGGATAAAGTAGCAGAGCTGCATGCCTTTCTAATGAATGGGTTGGAACACACAGTCCTCAGGGGTTATTATAGGTTCAGACTGTTTCTTAAATTTAATAATTACAACATCGACAGCCAACATCACATCCTTTCTGATTTCCACTGGATTAGTGCCTTTGCTGATCTTCTTGAAGCCTTCCTCAGCAATAGAGCAGGTCAGCACAGTAGCAGTGTTGGTATTATTCATGGCCTCTTTATTTGTGTCATTGACAGCATCTTGGACAAGTTTAGCTCCAATATTTTTATATTTAAATCAATCGATTTAGCAACAGTCATAGTGAAATTGCTCAGGTTGTTGCAATTTCTGCAAATGGAGACGAAGAAGTTAGAACCATCATTTCTGGTGCAATGAAAAAGGTATGTAATAGTTAATCCTGAGCGTCAGCTTGAGGACACCTAGCATTAACTAAGATCAGCTGTCAGACTATCTGATGAGATTATCCAGATAAATGCATTTACAATACAAAGACCATCCCCACATCCAATTGGAACCTTTCAGTAGCAGACCAGATAAAAGGAACCCTAGAACAGAAGACTTTGAAGAGAGACTCTTCAAAGCTGTGCTAGAAAACTCTCTTCCCTCCTGCCACCCAGCTTCTGTGCTGACCCTCCAGCGCTCCAACCCACCAAGACTTCAATGTGACTAAAAACTTTCCAGAAATCGTTCAGCCTTCAGGCATAACCCACTAGCCTTCTGGACTGAGCAGCTCTGAGCCTCCAGGATGTTTGCAGTGACTTAGCCTGCCTCTAGCTTCAGCCACCAGCCATGTTGCCTCCACCATGAAAGACTGGTTCTCCCCTCTGGAATCATAAGCTAAATAAATCTCCCTTTCTCCCTTAAATTACCTGACTTTTAATCCTCTTTCATAGCAACAGTTAAGAGTAACTATTATGTGTCTCCAAGGTAAAGGGTAGGAAAAACCTGAATGATTAATTAGAAATTTATTGAAGGCATGAAGTTTCATCATGGATGTATCTCCCCACACTTTATTAATATATCAGGAGGTCAAAACTATAAATTCCAGAATGCTTATTTCTGCTAAGTGAAAAGAAAATTTCTAGTGTCCATCCATTGTACCTATTTTTGAAATTGCCAGTGCTCATCTGAAACCCTTGGTCATAATTGCAGAATATGTTGATAGAGAAGTCCAAAGTACACTGGTTTGTTGTTGCTGTTGTTTTATAAGCAACCTCTTTAATTTTCTTTTTGTAAATTTGTTTATTTTTCAGTTTTACAAGCATATTGAGTACTAATTCCTACTTCCCTCCATCCCTCCTCCCTCCCACTACCGTCCCTTCCACTCGTCAAACCATTCCACCCTCTTCAACCCTGCTATCTGGCCACTTCTATGGACCCCAGGGTCCCTCTGACTTTTCTATGCTTGTGGAGGTTCAGACCTCTGCTGCATATCACATTGCCCCTCCTCAGGACACCCCACTGATAGGTGCATTTCCTTTCTTTCATCCAGCTCTAGAGTCCAAGGTTTCCACTGTGTGTTATCAGTTCCTCATAGTCTATGGGGATATGTTGCTATGTCAGTCATTACACAATGTTAAGGACAAGTCTCACGGCTATGAATTTGTGAATGCAGCATGTTTGCTTTGAATGTAATGTCTTACCCACCAGTGGACCTTCCCATCTTTAGGTTGTCACTTCTTGTGAGAGGTTTCCCAAGCCTTAGGATGGGAAGAGATTAGGATGACCTGATTTTGGCCAGATTGTAGGTTATCTGCATTATGGCTCTCTGTATTGTCCACTTCACTGCTCTTCTATTGGTTTAGGCTCCATCCTGTCAAGGTGTTGAAATTCTCTGCCTCTCTTGTAGAAGAAGATTTCTAGACTGAGTGCTATGTGCTTTTCAAATATTTACAGAGCAGTTTGGTGTACTTTCTTCCTACCTATATGTTCATTGGCTATTTTTCCTTATTGATCTATTTCTTTCCATTTTTTAGGTTTGTGTTCTAGTTAACAATAACAGGAATGTGTTCCACTCGACAAGCAGGTCTTGAGTTAAATCATAAAGCTGTTGGTTGTTTCTTTGAAACTAATGCCACTATTACACTAGTGGTCACCTGTTGCCATGATGGTTTTCATTGCAACTTGCAGATCTCATGAGTTAATGAGACCTTTGATTATTTCTCTCCCGGAGTAACTTTTACAGTATTCTTAGATACTGTGGAAATTATCCAGCAAGGCACCAGAAAGGGTGAAGTTATGGAATCTGCTGGTAAATTGATAGCACTAGACAATATTGAGCAAAGTATTTCAGACACAGAAAGATAAGCACTGCATGTTCTCTCTTATATGTGGATGTTAGTACTGATATCCTTGTCAATGTATTTGGTTTGGAATTATTTTATGAACCAGAAAATTCAAAAGGATCCAATGAATGGGAAAGTGGAAAGGAAGATAAAGTGAAACCTTGTAAAAGGGGACATTTAAGATACCAGGGAAAGTATAGTGAGAGAAGGAATAACTGGGAAAAATACATAGGGGATGTTGCAGTTTGTGTGCATAGTTGCTGATAAATCACCATCAAGTGGCTTAAGGGAACAAGGGATTTATTCTCTTACAATTGCTGGTTATAGTTCTTAGTCCAGCTTGATGGGAGAGAACATACCACCAGGGCCAAAGGAACTGACCACACCATCTCTACACAATGGCTGAGAGAAGGATGATCCATACTTGCCAGACCAGCATATCTAGCCAAGTATAACCAAGGATACCAACTTTCTCATTCAGCTCTCGGTATTTTATTCCAGGGCCTAGTCCCACCCACCATGGGTTGGACTTTCCCCATCAGCCAGACAACTTCTTGCAGGTTTTCTCTGGGCTTAACTCAACCATAAATTCTCTACAAATGTGCCCAGAGTGCAAACCCTCAACTGTCAAGTTGACACCTGTGCCTATGATACTCCACCCCTTGTCAACTTGACACAAAAACATAGCACTTTTAAATTATAACTTTCAATTCTTTGTCCCTATATGTGTCAAAAGTTATCTTATTTATTATATAGATACATTTAATTTTATTAATTCTAAAAGCCCAAAATTATTTTATTTATTATTTATTCAATTGTGCATGTATGCGTGTGTGTGCATGATATATGTATGTGTGTGTGTGGAGAACCACGGACGAATTCGGGAACCACCATGGACGCCTCCACCTCCTTGTTTACTCTGCCCCAGGATTCACAGGCTCCCCCCTACCAGGACCAGAAACACAGGCCGCCCCTGCTTCCGCCCAGCATCTATACGTGGGGTCTAGGATCAGAACTCGGGACCTTCCACCTGCAAGGCAGAGGCTTAACCCCTGAGTCACCTCTCCAGCCCCTAAAAGTCCAAAATTAAAAGTTTCTATAATCCAATTTAAAATGTCAATCATTAAAAGTTCAATTATTAAAATGTTGGAACTGAAAGTTCTAAACAATGTCTCAAATCTTTTAATTCTAAGAGTTTATCAAATCAAAATAGGTTAAATAGTTCAACAAGACAAAACATCAAAATAGAAGCATAATAACACAATAAGAAAACATTACATTAAAATCAAGTCCAGCAAATCAATTACTGCATCCTGTATTTCAATGTCCATCTTCTATTGCTCATCATGTAGTCATGGTGACTCAAAGATTCTAGGCAATCCTGGTCTCTGTTCAAAGCTCGAAGTTGTAAAAGCAGAGTTCCTTTGAACCAGACTGAATCTCCACTTAAAGCCATCCTCAGCATACATACTATAGTTCTGGCATCTCAAACAATACTCTGGGTTCATCTCTGCAGCTATAAGCTTCACCTTCCCTTGCAGGAACTCTATACCTGCCATTTTGGTGCCAAGCTTTTGCTCCTCTCCATGAACCCTTCAATCATACACCAAAACCAGTACCAAATGGGGGACTCTGCAAGATTCCGCAGAGAGGTTAAAATGTAGGTTGTTCCACCTTAGCCATAGCTGTACCAACTTTTGCATGCTGGCTCTGGAAAAGCCTCTTTCTAGGCAGTTGAAACTCCCAAAGGACAAGAAAGGGCTTCAGTTTGGGTTTTTGGCCTCTGAAGGAATCTGGGTTTTCAAACCTTGGAATTGCCATGTGGTGGTATTTAGGCCTTCCACCATCCCAGTGCAAGTCACTAGGTTTTCCTTCATTGATGTTCATTTCTCCAGCATCTGTTCTGCTGCCTGCCCTTTCCACATCCAGAGCTTCATGGCCACAAAAACAGCTCTCCTCTATCAAGCAAACCAGTCCATTATCTTTGAATTCAACTTTACCAAAGTCCTCGTTCCCCTCATCATAAACTGGGCCCCAACAATCCACAACTCTCTAAGCATTTTCATTATCCAAATGGCCCATCAAAAGATTCAAAGTTCCTCCAACAAAACCATTCAAAATCCACATAGCCAGATTCATCAGCAACACCCCATTTCCTGGGTATCAAATTCTGTTGCAGTTCACCTGCATGATTGCTGATAAATCACAATCAAACAGCTTAAGGGAACAAGAGATTTATTCTCTTATAATTACTGGTTACAGTTCTTAGTCCAGCTTGATGGGAGAATACACACCAATACCAGAGCCAAGGGAACTGACCACACCATCTTACATAATGGCTGAGAGAGATATGATTCATACTTGCCAGACCAGCATGTCTGGCCAAGTATATTCAAGAATGCAAACTTTCTCAATCAGCTCTTGGTATTTTATTCCAGGGCCTAGTCCCACTCACCACAGGGTGGACCTTCTCCATCAGTTAGACAATCTCTTACAGGTTTGCTCTGGACTTAATTCAGCCATTAATTCTCTACAAATGTGCCCAGAGCTCAAACCCTCAACTGTCAAGTTGACACATGTCCCTAACCATGACAAGGGGTATGAGGGGGTGGAATATAGGAGGGACAGAGGGATTTACAGAAAAACCCTAAGATTGTGGGAGGTAAGCCCTTATGAACCTCATATGCTAATAATATGTTTTTAAAAATGCCTTTTAAAGATAGGAACAAGAATGGACAGTCCCTTTGCAGAGGAACACAGAGTGAGGAAAACAGGGCAGAAAGAAAGAAAGAAAGAAAGAAAGAAAGAAAGAAAGAAAGAAAGAAAGAAAGAAAGAAAGAAAGAAAGAAAGAAAGAAAGAAAGAAAGAAAGAAGAAAGAAAGAAAGAAAAGAAAGAAAGGAAAGAAAGAAAGAAAGAAAGAAAGAAAGAAAGAAAGAAAGAAAGAAAGAAAGAAAGAAAGAAAGAAAGAAAGAAAGAAGGGAAGGAGGGAGGGAGGAAGCAAGGGAGGGAGCGAGGGAGGGAGCGAGGGAGCGGGGGAGGGAGGCGGGGAGGGAGGCGGGGAGGGAGGTGGGGAGGGAGGAGGAGGGAAAGAAAACTCAAAGCTGATCCACTCAGTACCCAGTGACAATTAGAGATACAATAGAAGTAATGGTAGTATGGCACTTTTTGAATGAATGTTGGTCAGAGAGGTCTCAAAAGCCCCCAAACAATATAAGCTTTTGATACTGCTTGCTCCTGATTGCTCTCCAAAAAAAAGTTTGTAAGACCTATTACTGAAGATGCCACACAAATGGATCACAGGGCAAAGTACACTGGTTTTAAATAGGCTAAAAGTTTGTCAAAGTCCAGGGTATGGGGACAACAGGAAGAACCATCTTAAAGATATGGCTACTGCGACTGATGCTGTGTTTGAAGAAATGGGTTCGAACCTAAATCTTGAAGATGCTCAATCTCATGACTTAGGAAAAGTTGGAGATGTCATTGTCACTAAAGATGATACCATACTTTTAAAGGAAAGGGTGACAAAGTTCAAATTAAAAAACCTATTCAAGGAACAATAGAGCAAATAGACATCACAACCAGTGAATATGAAAAAGAAAAACTGAAAAAACAACTGGCAAAACTTTCAGGTGCAGTTGTGCTCAGATTGGAGGCACAAGTGATGTCAGGTGAGTGAGAAGAAAGATTTTCACATGACCTAAATGCTACCAGAGCTGCTATGGAAGAAGGCATTGTTCTAGGAGGTGGCAGTGCTCTGCTTCGGTGTAGTCCTGTCTTGGACTCATTAAAGCCTTCTGATGATGATCAAAATTTGATATAGAAATTATTTTTTTAATTTTTTTGTTTATTATTTATTCAATTCTGTGTGTGTGTGTGTGTGTGTGTGTGTGTGTGTGTGTGTATGTGTGTATGTAGAACCACGGACGAATTTGGGAACCACCATGGACGCCTCACCTCCTTCTGCCCCGGGATTCACAGGCTCCATCCTACCAGGACCAGAAACGCAGGCCGTCCCCGCTTCCGCCTGGCGTCTATACGTGGGGTCTGGGATCCGAACTCAGGACCTTCTGCCTGCAAGGCGGAGGCTTAAACCCTGAGCCATCTCTCCAGCCCCAAAATTTGGTATAGAAATTATTAAAAGAGTACTCAAAATTCCTGCTGTGACTATTCCTAAGAGTGCAGGTATGGAAGATTCTTTGATAGCTGAGAAAATTCTACAAAATGCCTCCAAATTTGGTTATGATGCTCTCAAGTAGCTTTTTTTATTATTTTGTTTTAAAATAATAATGATGAAAAATAGGTTTTCTCTTTCCTGACTTCTGGAACAGGTATGCCTGGATGCATATTGCTTGTGCAATACACTGGTTTAATGAAGGTACTTTTGTTCTTCCAGAGGACCATTCAGCATTGTTTTGTTTGGTCATCTGTAACAGTGTAACAGTGTAACGGGGGCCCACAGAGAACCTTGGGGGGAGGGATAAGCAGCCCAGAAGCCGGGAGTAAGGCAAGTAGCAAAGCAGGCTCTCAGGCTTGCAGGCTCCTTTATTATAAATATCAGACTACTTATATACCCCACCCAACATCCCCTAAGTCCCAGTGTGAGCCTTTGCTGAGTTGTCCTGTCCGGATTGGTCCTCTCAGCCAGGCAGTTTAACAGCAACTGTCTTTGCTCTGGAGAAGGCGTAGTCTCGTAAGATTTGTAGTCTCGTGAGATTTGTATGCTTAGTGGGAGGGAGGAGTCCAAGGAGCCCCTCTGTATGGGAGATGGGAGCCTCTGTGGTGCAATCGTTGTCCATTCCTCCTACAGTCGTGTGTTTGTGTACAACAAGCATCCAGCAGTTTTATTTCCCAGATATATGGCGGAAATGGTCCCAGTCATTTTCTTTCCAATTCAGGGCAATTATTGAAAGTCTGATTTGCTCCTGAAATGAAGCATTTCTAGTGATAAGGATGAGATACTTCAAAAATCCTGATCATCTTTTTATTAATATTCCAAAAATCCTGATCATCTTTTTATTAATATTCATTAATTATACATATTAATGTGGTTTGTTATAATATTTCCAAAAATGCATACAGTTGTTCAAATCCTAGTTCCTTTATCTCTGGTGCTAAGACAAAACTCAGTGCTAGCCAAGTGCTCCACCCTTGAGCTACCACCCTGGTTCTCCTAACTTTCCTCTATTAACTGTAACTTTTCTCTTACAATTCAAAGAGAGAAATGAAACATAAAATAGTATCAATTACAGTTCCCATCATCTAAAGGTTTTATGTATGTATGCAACACTGCAAATATTAAACTATAAATATGATAATCTAAAACTTATTTTAATTTCATATTATTGCTTTTATGATACTATTGGTATAATACATATCTACAGAAAAAAATAGCCAAACAATAACAGCAATAGAAATACTCTCAAATACTTAAATTACACATTTTATTGCAGACTCTTGCTTAACACAGCAAATTACTGCTTTGAGGCATATTGAAATGTTTGGTGCTGGCTTTTTACTGGGATTCAAATGTTTTTATTTTGTCCTGAAGCAAATAAAGATTTCTTGAAATTCCAAGGGTCACAAATATGTGCACTACTGAAAGTACCTGCTTCATCTAAGTCTAGAAAAGCAATGAATAGTCAGGATTCAGTGAACTATATGTAAATCTTACAAATTATATCAATACTTTGATAAGGGAAACATTTTTTACACTAGTGTTTTACTGCCTCAAAACTATAATATTCCTCTGAGGCTCAGCAATAGGTTATAAAGCAATGATCTACAAAAAGGGAATGAGTTCTTGTAACTTGGAAAATTTTATTACATGAATCAAGAAGCTTCATAATTACTTTGACACATATACCTCTGGCCTGTACTCATGAGCAGAGGCCTCAGCATAAACTCTTGGCTTGCAGCTATCTCCTCCCTCTCAATTATGTCACCCTCATAGCTCCTCATTCTTTCGCTCTGAATTTCCTTGAAGGGTCGAAGCTGTAATATGGAATATTGAGTCCCTAAGCCATTTCTCGTTATAAATAATTCAAGATTGCAATAACAGCTACTATCACTGAGAGTATATGAAATACTCGATCAGACATGGTACACAATCTTCCTACAATGTTAGAAGACAGCTTATCATACACATGCACAAAAACTAACCCTAAGAAAAGTTAATAAATCCCCCACAAAAGGACAACCAAGTGATAAAAATAGCAAAAAATAAATAAAAACTTAAACTAAACATAATTATATTCAGTTACCTCCACTACAAGACATTCATATATTCTCAATGATCATATTATCAAATCTCCTTTGAGTTACATAAGTGAGGAAATCGATTTACTCATAGTGGTTTAAATCCCAAGATGCACATGATTTAAGGAAGCTGGTGATGAGTATATTTGAAGATTAGCTACATCATAAACAGTATGACAATACCAGCTTAAGAAACTATTCAAGTATTACTCATATAGTGAGCTCTGTTACCTTGAAGCTCATTGCAATGCATAGGTGATGTTTAATGACTATTTGTTGAAAAAGTATATAAAATATGAAGAAATAGAAGTTCTTCCTTTTGCCATCAGCATCTGGATGTTGAAAAGAAATGAAATTTTGGCAGTATTTTGTCATAAATTAAAAATCTTTCCTAAAATTGATTTATTTCTCTTTCTTTCACGTGTGTGTGTGTGTGTGTGTGTGTGTGTGTGTGTGTGTGTACACATGTGTATGTTTCATAAGGCACTATGTGTCCCTGTGGAGGACCAAGAGTGATTTCAGGAATCATACTGGATTGTTTCTACCTCTTTGCTTCATTCTGGGATTTTCCAGGCTCTCCACCAGGGCCAAAAGCACAGGCTGCCAACATTTCCACCTAGGTTTTTATGTGGGACCTGGTATTAGAACTCAGGTCCTTCTGCTTGCAAGGCAGTCTTAAGCCTGGAGCCATCTCTATAACCCCACAGATTAAAAATTTTTAAATGCGTATGGAAGTCTATCTTTAACCACCTGATACAGATTTTCCTCACACATTAGCATTTCTGAAGTCTGAGACTAAATAGAAAATAACTTTACCAATCAACTTCCAGAGTAAAGACAAACATAAACTGAGAAGATTGATATTCCTCTTGCTGCGAACTAATATTTGCAACTGAGGGATAGATCTTCCAGAACTACACTGGAATGCTTCTCAACTACATTGCTGTGGGACTTGCCAGAGTCTCTAACTGAAGACAGACATTACTACCTCCTGATTGCACCTGCTGAATTTAAATAGCATTATAGAACAACACAGAGATAGTTATATGTCATTTTTAGTAGTCTTATTGAGCTAAAATTCATACCCCAAAATAGCCACTTAAGGCATATAGGTTACTATACCAAAACCACTCTTTAAATTTAGAAAAACCTCATCAACTCAAAGGAATGCTCTGATCATTTGCAGTTATTCATATATTTCCTATACAGATCCCCCAAAATCATTAAGTTAGATCTCTGTAAATCTGCCTGTTCTTGGTATTTTGTAAAATGGGACTATACAAGGAAGCCTTTTGTGATTACTTCTTAATTTAACACAATGGTTAAAGGTTGACGCAGTTTAGTTCATCAGTGTTGTGTTTTTTATTGTACCTGAATAGTTTTTCCTTGTATGGATATTTATATTCTGTTTAACCATACATCAGATAATGGACAGTTGGGTGGCGTTCATGTTTAGGTGCTATGGAAAATGCTATGAACATTTTTTTACTAATATCTCCTTGGATATCTATTTTCTTTTCTCTTAAGAATTTCCCAAGAAGTATAATTGCTAGATCATATTTAAAAGACTTACTGGCTATTTTACATTTTATACCAATACAAATAAAGAAGGTTCTACCTTCTCTGTGTACTTGCTGATATTTTATGTTTGTTGCAACAATCTTAGGGCTACAAAGTGGCAAATCACTGTGGTCTGGTTCTCATCTCCCTAAGAAATACTGACATTGATCACATCTCATGTGCTTTACCTGTTGCCTGAATGTTTCTAGGAGAAATAGCCATTCATATACTTCCAAGTTTCTAACTGAGTTGTCTATTCATTATTCAGTTATAAATCTTTATAAATTCATAAGATTTGTGAGTTGCAAGTATTTTCTCCTGCTCTATAAATTGCCTTTTCACTTACAACATAAAAATTTCTGATCAGAGGTCAGTAATTTAAACATTTTTCCTTTGTTGCTTGTGCTTCATTGTCATGTTTTTAGAAACTATCACAAACCAGAGATCATAGATACCTACACTTACATTTTCATAAGGGCACTTGTGTGTATGTGCCTGTGGAAGCTCAAGGACAACATCAGGAATGACACTGGGGTTTCCCAGGTTCTGCCTTCCAAGGCCAGAAGTGCAAACAACTGCCATTTCACCAGGTATTTTTATGTGGATTCTGGAACTTTGCTAAGCCATCTCTCCAGTCCCAAGAAATTAGCCTCTTATATACCATATTAACTTTTGAATTGGCTTAGTAGCAACTATAAAAGTAATAGCGGTATTTTAATACAGATTACATTGCATTGTTAAATGTACAAATTGAGGAAACATTATTGCCATATCTATGTTAAGTCAACTAATTCGTAAGCAGGAATAGCTTCCTGCGTTTTAACGCCTTCTTGCTTTCTTAATATTTATTTGTTTGTTTAATAATTTTAGATAGGGAAAGAAAGAGCACGTGCATGTCATGGCACATAAGTGGAAGTCAGAGTACAGCTTCAAGATGTCGTTGGCTCTCCTTCCACCATGTAGGCTTCCAGAGATTGAATTCTGATCACATTCAGACTTTCAAAAGGCTCCTTATCCACTGAGCTATCTCACCAATTTAGACCTTTTTTAATTTTTTTCAGCAATATGTTGTAATTTGCAGCATATAATCCTTACCATCATTTTATTGAACTGTTTCTTAAACATTTTATTTCTTTTCAGAGTGTATGTGGATTAAGTTGATGAATTTTTTTACTTCCTTCCTCATTGTACTTGGAAATAAAATTGATTTTGTTATATTAACCTCCCCTTTCTCCCATGTTCTGCAATTTCATTGTACTTGTTAAGTCATCCAAAGAATTTTCAGTGAGTTCCTCTCATGTTTGGAATGGAAAGTGTCCCCTGTGAACACTAGTCCCAGCTGGTGGTGCTGTTTGAGGGGCCTTGAAGTTTTGATACCCAGACTGTTTCTCTCTCTCTCTCTCTTCTTCCCTCTCTCTCTCTCTCTCTCTCTCTCTCTCTCTCTCTCTCTCTCTCTCTCTCTCTCCTTCTCTCCCTCCATCTCCTTCCCTCTCTCCCTCTCTCTCTCCCTCTCTTTCTTTCTCTTCTCTTCTCTCTCCCTCTCTCTCTCTCTCTTCTCTTCTCTTCTTTCTCTCCTCCATGAGGGCTGCTGTAACATGAGCTAACTTTCTTTTTTTTTAACATTTTTATTATTATTTCCGCTCATACAAACTTAATAGGTAGAACAGTTCTCTCCCCCCTCCTCCTTCCCCTGAAACCCCCTGCTCCCCCTACCTCCCTCCCCATCTCCCAGTGCCCCCCCCAATTCCCAGAGAGTCCTTTATTGTGTATGCCTAACTCTCCTCTTGGTCCTCCTTTCAATGACGTACAAGGACCCAGTGGCATTTCCCTGAACCCTTTCCCGTGTTCCCCTTAAGCATAGGAACACTACTGTGGCTGTCAATCCCTTGCCTCCAAGGATCTTGGTGCCTTTAGCCGATGTTAGACTTTGTGAGGTCAATAGTGTGATGGACATGGGGCAGGGCATGCAAAGTCCTATTATGATTTCTTCAGCCCTAACTAGTGTGGAGACTCTTCAAATCATTGCTCCTCCCATCCTTTTGCTCTTACAATCTTACCACCCCCTCTTTCGCAAATGTCCCTGAGCTTCAGGATGGGCGGAGATTAGGCTGGCTGAGTTCTATGTGGATGATATAGAGTCTCTGAAGTTCTGGATTGTGGTTTGTTGATTTTCTTTTGCAGTTTTGCTGCTCCTGCAATGCCCTTCACTCCATCCTGATGGGCACTGTATGTCACCCCCTGGTCAGAGACAAAAAACTGTTAAACTGGAGTCTTGTTATAATAGCACATTGAAGGGTAGATGTAATAAAAGCAGGAAACCTCGGTGAGGGAGGGATCAGTCACCCATTTGCAGAATGATCACTTTTCATCTGCCAGACTATATGCCCTCCCCTTCTGGTGAGATCATACCCCCTCAGTTGTACATGATCAGGAACGAACGTCTGTGAACTTAACCAGGTGTCACGTTACTTACTTGCATTCCTTGGAGGTCGATTTTCTCTGCTGTAACGTGGTCCCCTCTCTCCTTGTGTCTGGTGTGGCCCTCCAACCCCATCCCTCCTGTTCACAATCCTTGCAATTACCGTATTACATAGGTTTACCCTTGAGTGTCTCAATGTGGGCTGGGTGAGTTTGGTACTAAGAGCCACCTATTAGGGAGTACATACGGTGCTTAACTTTCTGGGTTTGGGATACTTCTACTACTCAGCCATCAAAAATGATGAATTACTGGAATTTGCTGGGAAATGGATGACATGAGCTAACTTTTTAATTTGACCTTCATGTCTGCTACCATGTGTTACCCACCATAATGCACTCTAGTCCCTTTGGAGCTACAAGTCAAATAATAAACCCTCTTCAATAAGCTGCTTAGGTCCGAGTATTTGTTACAGCAATAGAAGAGTGAAACGCAATTTAATACTAAGAAATCAAGTGTTGCTTTAAGACTATAAGCATTCCCTAGGAATTTTTTTTTTTTTTTGGAAAATTCAAGGCATTTATTTGTATCCTAATTTAAGAAAACTTTTCTTTCTTTTTTTTATTTCTTCCACTCATACAAAGTTGATAAGTACCCCATTTCCCTCCCTCCCTCTACCCTTCCCTGGATCCCCTTGTTCCCTCTCCTCTTTTCCCTTTCCTTCCCCCCTTTTCTCCCAGCGCTCCCTCCCCGCCCCCTCCCCATTCCTGGAGGATCCTTTAGTGTGCATGTCAAACTTCCCTCTGGGTCCTCCTCTCTAATAGAAGTGTAAGGACTCAGTGGCATTGCCTAGAGCTCTTTTTTGTGTTGCCTTTTACTATGGGAACACTATTATGGCTGTTAATCCCTTGCCTCTAAGGATCGTAGTATCTGTGATCCATGCTAGACTTTGGGGGTTCAATGATATGTTGGTCATTGTGCAGGTCATGCAAAGTCCTATTATGATTACTTCGGCCTTAACGTGTATGGAATATCTTGCATATCGTTGCTTCTCCCCATCTTTAGGCTCTTACAATCTTATCGCCCCATCTTCTGCAAATTTCCCTGAGGTTTAGGATGGGGAGAGATTATGCTGGCCTGGTTCCAGGTGGTTGATGTAGAGTCTCTGATGTTCTGAATTATGGTTTGTTGATTTTTTTTCAGTTTGGCTGCTCCTGAACCGCCCTTGGCTCCATTCTGATGGGTATTGGATATCTCTCCCTGGCCAGAGATAAAATGCTGTTAAAATAGAGTCTTATTATAAGAGTAGATTCAAAGGTAGATGGAATAAGAATAGGAGACCGCGGAGGGGGGGTGTTCAGTCTCCCGTTTGCAGGATACCTATGAATCTTTATATCTACAAAACCCAGGCATTTTTTAATAAGTCCTTTTACATCTTTTTTCCAAATTTGGGTACATTTTATTTCCTTTGTTACCAAACTGTCGTGGCTAAAAACTACAGTACAATGAGGAACAGAAATGATGTCAGGGAGTGAGTGTCCTTCTCTTGCTCCTGTTGTCATGGAGAAAGTACTGAGGCTTTCCATGCTGGGTCTGATGCTAATTGTGGGGGGGTTTCCATATGTCTGCTATAAATAATATCAAAAAGGCTACCTTCTGTGGCTGATTTATGGCATAAGAATTATCAGGAAAGCATATCATAGTCTATCAGATGTTCTCTCATCATCTGTTTAGATGATCAGTTGGATCCAGTACAGAGGAATATTCCTGGGTATTAGAATGTAGCCCTCAGAAAATAAGATTACAGATCAGTAAAAAACAATTGTGAAGACTTGATTGTCCCTATTAATACATAGACTACTTGCTATAGTTCGATAAAGGAAAAGTATGTTTAAAAAGCAAGATAATTTCATTTATTAACACCAAAAACTTTATAACTGTGAAAAAATAAAGTTATTCTTGTCATTGTTATATAAACCTAAGAATTTCACAACTATTAGGAAGTAGTGGTTGTCTGTGCTTGGTGTAGAGTACAGCCGCCATCAACTTTAAAGTCTTTTAAAAACAAGTAAGTCCCTGTTTATTTCTGTCTGCAAAGTCAAAATCTAAATTAAAATATATTAAACTGCTTTCAAAATTATTACATTCAATTTGATTTGAAATATAATGTGGGAGGAAGAAAAATAAGAAAATCAGTTCGGTTTTGACCTTCCATCTCACACAGTCTAAACCACCCTGATTAATGAAGATGTTACCCAGTTGGAAGAGTAGGTGAAAAAGGATCTTGACCTCACAGAGCTAGAGTGGCATCCTGTGGGAGTTGCAAGTAAAATCTTAAATGCCAAATGGATCTGGCTTAGGCTATGATGGAACATTATGCACCTCAAAGAAAAGTAGACTCTGCAAAACAGAACTTGGGCCAGAGCTGCATATGATGATGGTGACAAATTAAAGCACATCTTTCAAGAGACTTGTAATTCTCACAGCTATGTTTCCAGGGTTGCCAGTAGCATTACCCTTTCACTTCCAATGCATGAAGTCAATTTCAGGAAACTGAAGCCTGCCACTGGCAAGTACTAAATACTATAGTCACAGTTACATACAGGACAAAGACTACCTAAATAAGAAAAAAACTCCAAAAGCAAAGAAATCACCCAATGGTGTCAGAGTGTTTTTTATCAGAAAACAACATATATACCTACAGAGGTCTTGAAGGATGAGAACACTTATTATATTAATGGCAAGGATCTGAAGCAGGTGGTTAATTTATTGACAGTAACACAGACAAAAACCCTAGGGCTCTCTCTGCACTTTGTCATACTCATAATGCTGCTGATAACTGGAAATTTGTCATCATAATCATACAGTGGCTGCCATCATTCCAGAAATTAATCCAATGCAAACATATCCCAAGTTCAGAAGGGGAACTACACACAAGCCTCACTCTGAGAGAAAAGACCAGAGCCAGTGTCCATGACTACACAGGTGTGTACTTCATATCTCAAGAGAGGAAGTTGTATAGGCCACAGTGAGCGTGTACCCCAGAGAGATGATCACTGTCCCTGAATCTGCCAACAGAATTTTCCCAGGATTGCAGACCAGATACTATGCTCACAACTTGGTCACTAATGAATTTAGGAAAACATGTTCAGCTTTTACTACGTAGCATCAGCCAGGCATACTCTGGTAGAAAGAAGGGAAGGAAGGGGGAAGAAAATGGCTTCAGAAAAATCTATATGTACTGTCCTGTGATTTCATATTAATTTGGTCTATCTGAGGCAGTAATAAAAACTGCTTCAGCACAGAGTTTCTGTCTACTTTTCCACAATATAAAACTTTGCCATATGAAGAAATAGGCCTGAGAGTTGTTCTCCCTTGACCTACAAGCCATGTTCTACCATGGAAAATGCTGGGTGTTTCTGAATAATAGCTCTTGTCCTATACAGATGTAACTAACTAGTCCCTTAGAAGTATCTACTGGGGGTGATAAGGTTATATAGAAGTATACACTGGGGTTTTTAAGGTTACATCCTGGTTAACCCATCATAACTGAAAATGCTATATGTTGGAAATGCATTTCAAACACTAAAAGACCCAGCCTAACAATACAGTAGACAATGAAGTATGGGCTGTTTCTGTTCCTGACTGGGTGACTAACTGGGAGCTCAACTCACAGCTGTCTGACATCAGTGCCACATGCTATCAGCCCAGAAAAAAAAAGGTCAAAATTCAAAACTCCAAAGTATAGTTCCCATGAATGCATACTGCTTTTGCACCAAAGGTAATTATAAGTCAAACTATCATGAACTTTACCCTATAGAGAAGCATTTCATTCTTTATATTCCAAAGCCTAAATGACAGTAAGTATACTTTTTTGTGAATAGCTATGATGACATTATAAATAGCTAGAATAATATTTAGTTATTTAAAGCAAAATAAATTCTGATACAAGGTTAAGCTGGAGGCTCTCTCTGAGTATTTTTGAAGGAATGAACATCATACACAAAGGTTGTGAGTAGAAATACATGTAACTAGTCACTTTAACTTGTGTATACTGCTTTTCAGTTCTTCCAACTCAATAATTCTAAAATTTGCTCATGTTTTTATGTCTTCAGAGGATATCTGAAAGGAAATACAGTTTTTTCTGTAATTTCTGACCATTCTTTTTTTAAGGTTCTGTTTTTCCTAATGTAGCATTAAACCACCTTTCCACTGTCACCTTTATATCAAAAGTTTCATAAATGTCAACTCATAAAAATTTCACAAGTCACACCATTATTCAAGTTGTTCTTAAAGTGATCAGCAATGGTTTTGTGAGAAGACATGTTTTCTCTGTTTGATGTTCTCCAATTTTCATTTGTCAAAGAAAATTTTTCCATTCCTGCTGAGATACAATTTTGATCATAGTTACCCCCAAGTATTTAAATTCAAAAGACATATGAAATGAACTATGTATTGACTAAAACACATAATTAACCCTGTGCACTCCTCCTATAGGTTATTAACTTAACGTTACTTCAAAAGACAAAGTAATGTGGGTACTTCAAATTTTTCAGGATTTAATTAACTTAAGACAACCATGACAAAAATCTCCAAAATCATGAAATATCATTTTTATGACTGCCATTTAAGTTCACCAGTCTTCTACATACCCTGCATGTTTATTTAACCAGTGCTAACATTCATGCTAAGCTATAAATTCCATATGTTAATTGAAAACTCCATGCTTTATTAGAAGTAGATATCAATATCAAGATTAGATTACAATTTCCAACAAAGACATATGACATGGGATTCCCAGGTACAGAAGAGAATCAATTTTAATTCGTAGGTTTTTGTTTTGTCTTGTTTTGGGTTGTCTGTTTTAAGTAAAAAAGAGATGTAAATGAAATAAGCCACTGAGATCCTATAAGGACATTAGTGAGGATTTTCAGTCCACAGACAGCGCTAAGGGTTAATAGCAGGACATTCAATAACAGGAAGGAGGAGAGAAATCAGAGGAAATGAATCAAGCAGCATCTTTATTCATTTCGGCTTTCAAGGAAGAGTTTCTCTGCTAAATTTGAGCTCTCAGGCTGGCATTCCCATTTTTCTCACCACCTGCCACAGTTCTGAATTTGTAATTTCCCAATTTAAAGATAATGTTACATTGAAGAAACCTAAGGAAGTCTTTAGTACCTTAAAATAACTCTTGGCAGTTGCCTAAGTTTTCAAGGCCTTACTGTACACTGTATGCCACATGACAGTCACCTTGCTGCATTGGTTGCAACTCTTCAGAGATTTAATGACTTTTTCAAAAGCCTCCTCCTCATTTCTCTGAAGTACAAGAGAAGTATGAACATTTCCTAATGCCCACACCTCATGCATGAGCAAAAAAAAAAAAATAGTTTCTGTGGGATTCCACACAACTTAGAACACAACTTCAAGAGTCGCTTGGCAGAGCAAATAGGCCACCATCAAGGACTGCAAGTAAGTAATGAGACACCTGGTTAAGTTCACAGACTTTCCTTCCTGATCATTGACAACTGATGGGGTATGATCTTACCAGAAGGGGAGGGCGTATAGTCTGGCATATAGAAAGTAACCATTTCTCAAATGGGCGATTGACCCCTCTCTCACCGTGGTTTCCTACTTTTATTACATCTACCTTTGAATATACTCTTATAACAAGACTCTAATTTAACAGGTTTTTAATCTCTAGCCAGGGGGCAATATCCAATACCCATCAGGATGGAGTGAAGGGCATTGCAGGAGCAGCAAAACTGAAAAAAAAAATCAACAAACCATAATTCAGAACTTCAGAGACTCTATATCAACCACCTGGAACTAGGCCAGCCTAATCTCTCCCCATCCTGAAGCTCAGGTAAATTTGTGGAAGAGGGGGCGGTAAGATTGTAAGAGCACAAGAATGGGAGGAGTAATGATATGCAAGATACTCCACACAAGTTAGGGCCGAAGCAATCATATTTGGACTTTGCATGCCCTGCGCAATGTCCAACACACTATTGACCCCACAAAGTCTAGCGTTTGCTAAAGGCATTAGGATCCTTGGCGGCAAGGGATTGACAGCCACAATAGTGTTCCTATGCTTAAAGGGAACACAAGAAACTGTTCTGGGAAATGCCACGGGGTCCTTGCACCTCATCGGAGAGGAGGACCCAGAGGAGAGTTTGGCATGCTCATTAAAGGATGCTCTGGGGATGGAAGGGGAAGGCACTGAGGGATGGGGAAGGAAGGGGGAGGGGAGGGGAGGGGGCACAGTGGGGTGGGGGGGAGGGAAGGGACCGGTGTACCTGTTAAGTTTGTATGAGTGGAAATAAAAAAAAGAAAAAGAAAAAGAAAAGCAAGCAAACAAACAAAAAAAAAAGAGTCACTTGGCTTCTATTTAAACTCCAGACTTCAAAGGGACATACCGAGGCCTGAAGAGATGGCTCAGAGGTTAAGACCCTGCCTTGCGAGCAGAAGGACCTGAGTTCAGATCCCAGGTCAGGCAGAAATGGCAGAGACCTCCACTTCTGGCCCTGGTGGGTAGAGCCTGGGATATTCCAGGGCAAAGCAAAAAGGAGGTAGAAGCAATCCAGGATGATCCTCGAAGTCATCCTTGGCCCCCCCACATACATGTATGCACACAAAATAAAAAATAAACCAAGGAACAATATTGGCATAAGCTTTAAAGGAGGGGGGGACTTACTGATGTGCTCAAATATAGTCGAAAGGAGAAAATCTTCAAAATGAAACCAAAAAGAATTACAGGTTCAGACATGGTCTAATACTTGTCTCATGTATATCTCCAGAATCTCTTAATTAATATCACATATCTCTACCAATTGTCTTCATACATAAAAATGCCAGATATTTAAGTTATTCCAATTTTTTCTACTGTTCGTCGATGGGAGGCAACTAAAAAGGCTACAAGAAACAAAAAGTTGTACAACAAATTGCTAGCTTTCATGTTAAAACAACTAAAATACAGTGAGGATCCTGAGCATGAAAAAGAGAATTCATTTGTACTTCATACTGACAACATGTCTTTTTGTAAAACAGTGGCCAGCATTAATAGATTACACTTCTTCTAATGGTTCAAACATACTACTTGGTTTTCAATGAATAATGCTAGCGACTTCATAACACTATGCTCTTTGCACTTTAGAATTTCAGAATCAGCCTATAGGACAAAGAATAACTGACTTAATTATAATAACATTAGAAAAATACATTTAGACTTCTAATTTGATCCACAAAAATAAATGACAGAAAAAGACACAGCTGACATAATTGAGATTAAAGACACAGAAATTTTTAAATTAAAAGCAAGTTAAAGAATGATAGGAACTGTACTAAGAACTCCTCTAAATCATGGAAGACTGATAATTGAATAGGTAGTTAAGCAGAGCTTATAAAAAAAGTAATATGTAGAAATAAAAAGGAGAGCTCTTCGAAGTAATTGGTAATTATGAAAAGGAAAAATTGAAACAGCAAGAAGATATATTTTTTTTCTTGTCAGGCTGACAAAATTTTAAGTGATTTTTTAAAAAAATCCAGTATTAATGAAAATATAAGTAAATAAGCACTCTCTCACAATTATAGGTGGGATGTAAGTTAGTAGCATCTGTCTCAGAATGATATGGTCTACCATAATTTACAATGTTGACAACCTCAAACCATTTTTACACATACTAATCTATACTAAAATATGTCCAACCTGGCAATAAAGTTGTACATTAAAAATGTCAATAAATGGGCTGGAGAGCTTGCTTCACGAGCAAAGGGTTTGAGTTTGAATCACTAGATCCTACATAAAAACACCTTGTGGAAATGACAGCAGTTCATAATTATAGTCTTGAAAGGCAGAGCCTAGGAATCCCCAGAACAAAGTAATAAGGAGGTCAATCTAAGATGAGTTTTCCATGTCACTCTTGGACCTCCACAGGCACACACACACTCAAGTATCCTTTTGTACACACCAGTCATCCCCACACACACACCGAAGGAGGAGGAAGAGGAGGAGGAGGAGGAGGAGGAGGAGGAGGAGGAGGAGGAGGAGGAGGAGGAGGACGCCAATGAGCATTTTGTAACAGAAAATTTAGAAATAGCTGTCCCTCAACTAGCTCAGTAGTTATATTATGGTGCTCTCATTTATATTCATTAATCAGAAGAAATACTTCTGATATATTACCTGAACAAAAAAGAATGTCAGCATAAAGTATATGGTATGATTATTTTTACTTAGAAAAATTAATAAACATCTCTATGATGTCCTACATGATTTCGTGAAACTTAAAAATCAGGGTTCTAGGTAAAGAGCAAAATCATAATTCTAAAAGGAATGTACCTTTTTGCCTAATATAGTTCAACAATAAAGGCATCACGAGTAAATAAACTATCCAGTGATATCAGTCAGTGGGTACAGGCATCACATGTACAAACATGATGCCCTGAGTTTGATCCTAAACAACACAGGATAGAAGGAGAGAATCAACACCTCAGGTTCTCTCACCTACACACACACACACACACACACACACACACACACAATCATATGTGCATGCTTACACACTCAACAAATGAGTAAATACAATTTTTAAAAGATCTATTTAAAAATTAATAAGACAAGCTGTTGTCTTATAACTTCCATCATTCTGAATTAAAAATTTTAAATACAAAGGGTCTAGTCTTTCCAAAATGAATTTCCCTCTTTGAATTCATCAACAGGAGTGGTTATTTCTTTGAATTTACTGCTTTTCTTTAAAATGTTCATTTGATTCACTTTGCAATACAATACTGAGCCAAGAGAAGAATGGATACAAAGAAATGAAGCAGAAAGCATCATGAGATGGGGAAATGATGGTGAAAATCCAGCCTCAATTTAAAAAAAAAATCATCTACTACAGTATGGGTATGACATTCAATCACAGAAACACTGTTGTCAAAAATAGGTTGATAAAGGGAGGGAAGGGGGATAGGAAGTAGGGGGAAGGAGAGGGAAAGGATAAGTACTCAATATGCTTGTAAAAACTTTTTAAAATTTTTAATTTTTCAAATACACCAAAAAAAAAGAGGACTTAAGAATTTCTTAGGTGATCAAGAAATAGTAACACATACTTAAACTCCAGTCTCTTCCAGGGTTCAGGAAATAAAGATTAAAGACAAAGTTGAAAACAAACAAACAAAAAAAATAGGTCTTCAAGTGGTTAAAAGGAAGGGATATGCAATTGTCTTTGTTGCTTGTTGAGTTTGAACAAGACATTTGACTCTTTCATGCACAGTTCACTTGCTGAGAATGGGTTAACTCTAATATATTTTATAAGAGAAGAATGGGGCACTCATTTAATCAGGGCAGTAATTCTCCACTGTAAATTTCTAAAGTTTCAATAGTCGAAGATATGACAAGAAATGATTAAAAAGAAAAAACTAAAACAAACCTGCAGGAGTCATTTTCCAAAGCAATGTCAAATTATATTTCTTGACTGAAAAATGACTGGGAATTGGTGTCTTTAGAAAAATCACATTCCATAAGTGCATAATTAAAGACAAGTGCTGGCACTAGCCACTAAGACCAAGTGAATATGAACTCTCAGGAAACTTTCTGGCATCATTTAGGTTGGGACTACTAATTTGAGTTCTACACTGGTAAACAAAAGCACTCTTGATTTATTTTTTAACATAACACAAAGCATCCTGTTTATTCAGATTTAGACATGAAATCAATTATAGTGAGAATGGTTATTAACATGAAAATATCCTCCAAAGGAGCCTCCTACATAATGTTTCCATTCCCATCTACAGGTAAAGGAATGCGAATATAAAGAAAAAATGGCATGAAAAAAGCAAACTAGGACCATCATGTCTTCCATTCTATTGTACTGCATATTTCTCTTCCATGCTTGCTCTAAAATTCCAGTGTGCTTATCTGTTGCTATGATAGTTCCTGAAATAGATAATGAAGTTCATTACTAATGAGAGAGCACATAAGGACAGACCAGTAGTGCAATCTACTTGAATTAATTGCAACAGTTTAAATTTTCCCTTCCCGTTCAGGGAAATGCCACTGGGTCCTTGTACGTCATTGTAGAGGAGGGCCCAGAGGAGAGTCTGGCATGCACATTAAAGGATTCTCTGGGGATTGAGGGGGAGGCACTGGGGGATGGGGAGAGAGGGGTGAGGGGAGGGGGAGCAGGGGGGTCAGGGGGAGGAGGAGGGAGGGAGGGAACTGGTGTACCTACTAAGTTTGTATGAGCAGAAATAATAATAAAAAATGTGAAAAAATGGGAAAAAATTAAAAATAAATAAATTTTCCCTTCCCACCTTTCCTATCCAGCCTTCCCAGATGTTTGGACCCAGAATTTTCAGACTTCATTGTGAGCCTTTATCTTGGAGTTTCATTTAATAGAAATCTATAAATGATGAAGAAGAGAATATTAGTTACAAAGACCTAGCATTAACTTTCCTTTCACCTGGAATATAATGCATTTCTCCCTTTCCTTTTCAACTTTCTTCGGTAGTTGGAAATAATCTGCTTGCCTAGATACTTTGACTTTATGTTGCTTTGTGATACAGGACTTGTAATATGTTTTGTTTTTGTTTTATCTTCCTCATAAAAATATATACCCAGAAACCTCTTGAGAATGCCTTCTTTTTCTCATTTCTTATTGTCAAGTTGTCTCACATTAAAAATGATATTTTCAGAATAATTCTACATTGTTTAAATTCATAAAACTAAAGAAATGTAAAGGTAGAAAGCAGATTCTATTTCATTGCAGATCAATAAGAAACCATTTAGCTTTGGACTATAAAAAAAGCACATTGGTTTACTTCTCAGATCCTTTTCTTATAATAGCCTTCTTAACTTTTACTGCCTCATCCAACCATGCTACAGATGTGACTTTAATCTGTGGCTTTGATTAAGCAACAAGGGCAGCCAGAAACAATGACCCTGGGGCTGGAGAGCGAGGGTTGCTGAAACCTGAGCTCATTTATCACGTCCTAAAATAGATCTGCAGAGTACAGCCAAGGCCTGGGGGACATGCCCACCTCCAACTCAGAAAGGGAGTACATTTCCTTTGTTTTTACAGCTTAAATCCTGTTAGAAAGTTTGGGGAGGGAGGGGTAGGATTCCATTGGAATCACTAATGATCATTACCACATGGCTATTGGAAATCTTTGGTTATACAAAGGGCTTGTTCAAATGAAATCTGACTCTTGGGTTCCTCACATCACGAAAGTAAGGAAATAGTAAAGCTAAAAAACAGTAAGAATATTATGTTTACACCACATCATTAACTTTTTAGGAGACATGAATAGCTTAAGCATGATTATTTACACCTGGCAGACGTGTTAGGCTAAGGCACATGACTGCTGAATGAACTACTACAACCCCGCCTCCTGCCTTCAGTTTGCTATTCTCCTTGCTTTCTTTTTCCTTTTTTGTTTGCCTGTCTGTTTCCCATGCATCTATTCCTATTTTGGTCCCAATATCATTTTATTCTCTGCTTCTCAGGCTACATTTCCTTATTTTGGGTCCCAGTTTTCCATGATCCAGTGCAGACCATATTCAGTGTCTAATTCAATGCTAAATAGATAGCATTCAAACACACACCAAAAAAAGATTTAACTGAAATATTTACACAATCAGCAAGATAATGTTTGTGTTTGTTTATTGTCCGTGTGTCTGTATTGTACTATCTCTAACCATTACTGCTAGTATAGACTTCCATCTGAATTTATTTATACATCTATAAAATACAATATACAAAAAAATCTTTATCTCACCTTCAAAATTCATTTTTCAAGAACATTTTCAAGAATTCTTGTCATTGTGAAAGGAGAGAACCAGTCATTGGCCTGACATGCTCTTCTTTGAACCTCTCTGTCTCTGACATTTTGTTTTTGTTTTGCCTCTAACATTTTTCCTTCTGAGTCACTCTACTGCAGTTATCTTGGGTTCCAGAAACAATGGAACGGATCTATAAACATGACAAGGAACTGAATCTATCCCCAAAGCAACAGTGAGTACACAAGATGGATCACCCCAGGATGAGAACACTCCCCAAGTGAGGGCAGTCACCCTTGACAGAATCCCTGGGGCCAAAACAATCATCTCAAGCCGATCAGACTATTTCCCTGGAGAAATGTCAGTAGCAACAACTTCTCCAGAGGCCTCTATCAAAGCCAGTATAAGATCATTATTAGTCAGTCCACTGGCTTGGCCAAAGTAGTGCATCCTGCCAGCTATGCAAACCCTAAGTCCCTCTCTTGTTTACCTTTCCTGTAAAACCTCAAAGATCTGTCACTCTCCCCCCCGCCCAAAGATGAACATCACCTTTATTTGTTCACAGCAGCCATTTCCCCTATAAATCTCTAGGATGCTTTGTTTGTTTGTTTTCTTTTTATCACTGTCTATCTCTTTGGTTAGCAAACTTGACAATGCCAAGCAGAAATGGTGGTGGCCTGCCCTTCTAGTCCTGGAAGGCAGAGCCAGGAACCTCCAGAGCAAAGCAAATGGGAGATAGAAGCAATCCCCAATGATTCCTGAAGTTACCCTTGGATAAATAAATAAATAAAAAGAATTCTCATAGAAAACTGTTATTAAAATCTGCTAATTTTCAAAACTCTAATTCTACTTTCTTTATGAAATGAATATTAAAGAGACAGAGAATGAGAGAAAGAAGCTTCTATAAAAATCACCAGGATTAAATAATTAAGTGAAAAACAAGTCCCCAATAAACAAGTTGATTTTCACTTGGAAAACACTTTTTAAAAGGTGCTATTTTAATGAACACAGAAAGAAAGTGTTTTGATGTGTCTTATATTCAGGGCACTGTAAACATGTTGCAAGAAAGCTAAAGGGGTCACGAGTCACTGATGCCAACATGCAAGCTCTGGGCCATTAAAATGATGGAGAATTATATTGTAGGTGACTTTACTCTCTTGGATTTTTTTTTTATTTACTGACTTGTGGAAGGAACCCAAACACAGCAGAAAATACAGGCTTATAGAAACAATCCTCTCTTTGCATTAAAACATACTAAGTTTCAAAGGCTAAGTCTTTGGAATCCGTGAAGCAGTAGCATCTACCAAGAAAGAATCCTCATCTGAATCTTAAAAGCAGCCCATCCCAATCAGCAGCATTAAGCCAGTGCAGACAGGACATTGACCATGACCTTCAAAGGCAGGAAGAGTAAATCTTCAAATAACCCCTCCTAACTAGGTTCTCATTAAACATACACTTCCATGCAACTCTGGTAAAATCAGCACAAAGAACTTCCAGACTTTGCAGTCTCCTTTGTTACTGAAATATTCTTGTTGCCATTAGTGAGAGCTTTATCAGAATTAATTATAAATGGTTCTATGGATGAAAGGTTTTTTACTAAAAGGGTAGCATTTCTATTTTACCCTGCATTTAAAGAAATCGGCTTTCATGACACATTTCAGGGTTTTGGCAGCTCATCTTCCAGTTACATTTAAATTTTAAAGGTAGAAATATTCATCTTTAATGAGATAGCATGGAAGCACTTCTGTGTAATCAAAAAGGAATTCATTTGTAAATCCGAAACTTGTTTGACAGAAAGGAAAAACTTAACAAAAATAGGTTTGACCTGTGAAGAAACATTCAATGATTCAGAACTATATTCTAAAAATGCACATACTGTATTGAGCCTGAAGTTGGGCAAGCAATGGGCACCAAATGGTGAATTATAACCTGACTGAATAGTAAGGAGGAGGTTGCTACCACCTAGAAAATTCACAGTGGAGAGAAGGAAGACCAGGTTCTTATCCCTACCCTGCTATGAACCTCTGGTGCCAGGCAAAGCCATTTCACTGGCTTTCTCTGTTTCTTACACACAAAAAAAGTAGGCAAGATAGGTCAGTGGCTATGAGCACTTGTGTGCAAACTCAGCAAGCTGAGCTTAATGGCCACAGCTTACATGGTGGAAGAAAACCAACTTCCAAAAGTCATCCTCTGACTGTCACTTGAGGGCACAGTAGTTATCTGCCCCCCTCTTTTCTCACCTTTTCTCTTCCTCTCTCCCTCTCTCTCACCTCTCTCCCTCCTCCCTTCTATCAAATAAAAATATATGAAATATTTAGAAGAGGGACGGAAGGAAGAGAAGGACAGAGGAAGGGAAAGGAGAGAGGAAGGATACCTATCGTCCTAATAATCTTAAGTTGTGGTTGCTATCCAATTATCTTTGATTCTGCTAATGAATCTACTCAGAACAAAAAGTGACATTTTACTGAAAAACAGTCCATGAAAAATATCAAAAATTTTTAGCCAATTTTAAAGTAAAAGAGACACAGTTAATGTTTTGCATTTTGTTTTGGTTTTGTTCCAAATTAGTCAGTTCCTTTATTCAACAAGCACTCCTCCAGATAATATTGAATAAAACCCAGTTTCAGCTTTTTATAGTTTCAGCGTCTACTGGGAATAGAAGTGAAAGCAATGGTTGCAACAATGTAGATGTTGCAACAAAAGCTTTGCTAATGCAAAGCACAGCTCTAGCCTCAAAGCCAACATGAGAGGATTTATTCTTGAATCAAATGTGAGCAACCATGGCCCAGGAACATGGATTCAAGTTATTCCAAGTAACTCATTCCAACACGAACTAAAATGTTAAAAGAATTGAAAATTTTGTCCAATACACTTCTAGTTATAATCAAAATAACCACAGGAAGAATTTAAGCGACACAGATCTTAAATTCTGAAACAGATATATACTCTTTGAAGAATTGCAACTTTGTAAAAAGAATTGCGACAAAATCTCTATGTGTTAGCTCTCAATTTTAAATTTTCAAATTTAATGTAAGCAAATGAAAAGACTTGAATATAAGAGGGAATTTGACAGGGAGATGAAGGGTAGTAAGGAGGAAAAAGGGATGGGATTGGGGGCTAAGGAAAGAAAAATGTCATAAGTTCACTAAATTCATTTATGCAATACTAAAGAGTAAAAAATATTAATTCTTCCTTTCAAAAAATGTAATGTAAGATTGAATCATGTACAATTTTATCATTTCTTGTTCAGTCAAGAAATAAAAGTGTAGTGACCTATATAATTAATGTTCATAAACCAAAATAGTCTAGAACTTCTTTTTGTATATCTAAAAATACCATAAAACCATTAATAATAATCACGTTGGCATGATAGGTAGTTAAGCACATAATGTTAAAAATCTAGCCAGATGCTATAAAGTCTGGAAGCCAAGGATGACTTTTTTTTTTAATATGTAAGACGGCATTACTCACTTGATAAAAAATAAGAACCACTTAGTAAACTGTAAAGAAGCTCCAGGGAATAGGAGGGAGGAAGGGAGAGGCACTGGGCAAAGGAAAGGGAGGGAGGAGGGATTGAAAGGAAGCGGAAAAGGGAGAGAAAGGACTGGGGAGAGGAGGAAGGAGAGGGTAGGGTACCTATTGAGCTTGTATGATTGAGAAAAAAAAATGTAGGGAAAAATGTTAAAACCAAAAAGAAAAAAAAATAACTGAAAATGGGAACTATATGTTTGCAAAACTGCACAAAATCCACACTTATATATTCAATCATTTAGAAAATCTAAGCAATTTCTGCTTCTTTTCCTAGATCTCTGCTACTGAGAAGGATTTTTTTTTCCAAATAGTCTCTATGAAATAGCATCTTCCAGTCTTCACTAACCACATATCTGATAGAGCTCTACTGTCCAGAGTGCACAAAGAACTTAGAAAACTAAACATCAAGGAAACAAATGGCCCAATTAAAAAATGGGCCCTGGAACTTAAAAGAAACTTTACCAGGGATGAAATTAAAATGTCTAACAAATATCTTAAATATCCACTTCTTTAGCCATCAGGGAAATGCAAATCAAAACTTCCCTAAGGTATCATCTCACCCCAGTCAGGATGGCAAAAATCCACAATACAAACAACACCAAATGCTGGAGAGGATGTGGAGAGAGGGGAACTCTTCTACATTGCTGGTGGGAGTGCAGGCTCATACAGCCACTCTGGCGAGCCATCTGGAGATTCTTAAAGAAATTAAAGATTGAAATGCCATATGACCCTGCGATTCCACTTTTGGGTATAACCCGCCATACAGCAGAGGTTCACCTCGATAGCACAAATGCGACCATGTTCATAGCAGCACTTTTTACAATAGCAAAGTCATGGAATCAACCCAAATGTCCAACAGTTGACGAGTGGATAAGGAAAAGTGGTACATCTATACAATGGAGTACTACTCAGCCATCAAAAATGATGAATTACTGGAATTTGCCAGGAAATGGATGTCATTAGAAACAATTATATTAAGTGAAGTATCCCAAACCCAGAAAATTAAGCACCATGTGTACTCCCTAATAGGTGGCTCCTAATACCAAACCCACCCAGCCCATCTTGAGACACTCATAGGTAAATCTATGTATTACCTACAGTAATTGCAAGGATTATGAACAGGAGGGATGGGGTTGGAGGGCCACACCAGAAACAAGGAGAGAAGTGACCATGTTACAGTAGAGAAAATAGGCCTCCATCAAGGACTGCAAGAAAGTAATGTGACACCTAGTTAAGTTCACAGACATTTGTTCCTGATCATTTACAACTAAGGGGGTATGAACTCACCAGAAGGGGAAGGTATATAGTCCGGCCGATTAAAAAGTAACCATTTTGCAAATGGGTGATTGACCCCTCCCACTGCCAAATGCCATATGACCCTGCGATTCCACTTTTGGGTATAAGTATTACATCTACCCTTGAATATGCTCTTATAATAAGACTCCAGTTTAAAAGCTTTCTGTCTCTGGCCAGGGGGTGACATACAGTGCCCATCACGATGGAGTGAAGGGCATTGCAGGAGCAACAAAACTGCAAAAGAAAATCAACAAACCACTATCCAGAACTTCAGAGACTCTATATCAACCACTTAGAACTAGGCCAGACTAATCTCTCCCCATCCTGAAGCTCAGGGACATTTGCGGAAGAGGGGGCGGTAAGAGTGTAAGAGCAAAAAGATGGCAGGAGCAATGATTTGCAAGATACTCCACACAAGTTAGGGCCAAAGCAATCATAATTGGACTTTGCATGCCCGGCGCAATGTCCAACACACTATTGACCTCACAAAGTCCAACATCTGCTAAAGGCACCAAGATCCTTGGAGGCAAGGGATTGACAGCCACAGTAGTGTTCCTGTGCTTAAGGGGAACACGGGAAAGTGTTCAGGGAAATGCCACTGGGTCCTTGTACGTCATCGGAGAGGAGGGCCCAGAGGAGAGTCAGGCATGCACAAGAAAGAACTCTGGGAATTAGAGGGGAGGCCCTGGGGGATGGGGTGGGAGGGGTGAGGGGAGGGGGAGCAGGGGGTGAGGGGGGAGAAGGAGGGAGGAAGGGAACTGGTGTATCTATTAAGTTTGTATGAGCTGAAATAATAATTAAAAATGTATTAAAAAAAAGAAATAGCATCTTCCAAGTTAAATTCCCAGAATCCATTTCAGCTTTTTTTAAAAATAATTCTTAAATTACAGTTATCTCTTAATGTTAGTCCTTAGTGAGACCACAGGATTCTCACTCAATCTATTACACTATATTCTTTTGGATGAATGATTTAAAGAAAGATTTCTTTCCTTCCACAAATACACTTGGGAAAAGAAGGAAGATTATGACATCTTTTACAGATAATCGTGGATATATTCATCATAACATATCTCAACTCAGCAAGTGGTAGTTTCTTCAAGTTGTATTGGAATGTGAAATTTAAAAATATGTTATAAAATATAAAGAAGTTTTGATATTTGTTACCTGAAAATTATTAATATCTTCATGCAAAAACTTGTTTAGACTTTCAAAAATCAATACTTCTGATGGCCAGAGGCCATGAGTTGTATAGATCTTCAAAATGTTGTTACCTCTCATATTATGCTTTAAAAACTCACATTCAATTGCAAATTAACACAAGCAATATAGGAAGCAGTATGGAAGTGTCTCAGAAGATTTAACAATCCCACTACAGGAAATGAAATGACATATCAAATATATTTCTGTCTTCTTATGTTTATTACAGTACTTATTCACAATAACAAAAAAATAGAAACAACTTAAAGACCCATCAACCAACAAATGGATAAGAAAATAAGATACACAATAATGACTACTATTGGCCATAAAATGGCCAAAGAAATCCTATTATTTGTAGCAGCATAGGTGTAAATGAGGAACACTAATGTGAACTTAAATAATCCAAACACAGAAAGACAAGTGCACATGATCCATTTTATATGTAGAATCTGAAAATGTTGGTCTTGTGGAAGAATTGTGGTTTCCAGAGACTAGAGCAAGCTGAAGGAATGGAAAGTTGGGAAATGATTAGTTAATAAATACTAATACAGAGATGAATAAGAGAAATAGGTCTGTAAATTCTTAAGTAACCTTGGTCATATATAGACAAGTTTACTATATGTTTCAAAACATGCCAAGAGGAGGTACTTTGAATGTTTCATTGCAAATAGAAAGTGGATGTTAAAAGTAAATATACTTCCCTTGATTTAAATATTTTGCAGTGTAAATACATATCAGGACATCAAATGAGACCTCACAAGCATGCTCAATATTATCAACTAAAAATAAAAATAAGTAGAGTAAAATGGCATGCCAAGGAAATCACTTCACTGACCCATTCAAGTGGGCACTAAGCTATGAGAAATTGTCGAGGTCACAGTGGCAAAAACAAGTTTTCCAAAGTTTCAGGGACTTCAATATCATCTATAGTGACTATTTCTGTGAGCTGTTTATTGTTGAAGAAACTAGCTCACTTCATTCATTTTCACAAAAATATCAAGAACCATTATAGGCTTTTGCCATTGCTCTTGGTTCTTCTCCAAAAACTGTCAATAAGACTCTATTACTGAGCATGCAACACAAATGGATTACAGAACATGGGAAAAATACATCAAATGGAACTGGTTTGTGGACCTTCTCCTTGCTGGATAGCTTACACAGTACCAAGGAATACTGAAGAAGCTACTGGGGGAGAGAAATAATCACAAGCCCCATCAACAACATGAGATATGTAAGTTGCAATATAAATCACCATGGCAATAGATGACCACCAGTGTAATAGTGGCATGAGTATCAAGGAGATAACCAACAGCTTTCTGATTGGATTCAAGACCAGTTTGTTGAAGGTTACACATCCCTGTTACTGTAAACTAGAATAAGAACCTATTTTAAAAAGAGAAGGAAATATATCAGTAGGGAAGACAGTCAATAAATTTATAGGTAGGAAGACAGTACATCAAAGTACTCTGTTGGTAGTTGTTACCCATAGAATGGGCACTTATGGAAACCTTTGTGTCTAAAGCTGGATTACTGAAGGGAGATGAATATATCAGTGCAGTGGCCTAAAGAGAGGTAACTTGATATACCACAGAGGCCTGAGCCTCTACAGAAGTAGACAGGTCAGCGTGAGCCCTGGGATCTATAAAAGCACACAGCGGAAGAGTGGGAAGGAGTGGGAGGCAATGGTGAAGGGAAAGGAGGGGATGGAGAGAAGGGGGAGGGAGGGAAGCTGGGATGAACACCCAATATGCTTGTAAAAGTAGAAAAATAAAAATAAAAAATAAATAAAAGAAAAAAAGAAAAGAAAAAATTAATTAATTAATTAATTAATTAAAATTTAATTAATTAATTAAATAACCATGTTTGTTTGTCAACTATTTTTGACTTGCAGGTCAAAAAAAGTGCTCCAGAAATAAAAGGCAGGCTTGACTGTGACTCTGGCTTCTCCTCAACACAATCACACTTGGGCATGTAGCAGAAATCCCATACATTAATTCCATTTCTAAAACAAAATATTGGAAAGACATATATGCAGGCATCAGATTTGATGAAAGTGACATTTGTTGTTTCAAGGACAGCACTTTTCATTTTAATTGCTGGCACGTGTGATGGCAAGTGCAGCTCTGTGCCACCACAGGGATGAATCCTGAAGGGCCAGCAGTTTCATCTTGGTTTCACACCCTCAGCACAAGTATCACCCAGTAAAAATGACAGATAACATCTTGGTGTTATGAAAGACCTCACAACCTTTTTCAGAGGGTTTCTGGTCCCCAAGAATTCTGCAAACAATTTGAGGGCAGCTGCCTTAGCTCTTCTAATCTTTGAGAGAGGCAAAGGTCCCTTCCCTTTCCCAGCATTTCTCCTTTCTATCAAAAATTCTGTCAAGGGTGACAAGGGTGACCAATTCTACCTGTCTCTGCTATGTGAAATCTAGCTTGTGGCTGACTTCTCCCTACTCTAATAAGAAGCAAGTACATAATCAGACTGATCAATAATCAAGACATCTTTAATCTGCAGTACCCACTCCTACAGAAATGATAAAACTAAACCATATCAAGAAATTGCATGGGATAGAATACCAGAGTTCAATGTCAAATCACCAGCAGATTCACAATTCATCTGGTATGTATTCCTATCTCCAGGGATGTGCTCAGTGCCCCCAGGGACCCAACAGCTAGAAAGCAGTCTCCAACTGAGATACAGAGTGATCCTATTGTGATAGGTATGAACTTAGCTGAAGCTGTTGAATCTTTTTCATTCAACATTGGCATGGAAAAAATAGTTTCTTTCATTTTCAGCAAATACAAAATATTCAGCATTTCTGCTTCTACCTATATCTGCTCAATCCCATGAAAATATTTTTGATTGTGCCTAGTTCACTAAGTATTTCCAAAGTATTATAAATAATATAAATAAAAATACCTCATAGTAAGCAACTTAAAGAAGGATGGTTTAGGGCTGTAGAGGTGGCTCAGGGGTTAAGCCTCCGCCTTACAGGCAGAAGGTCCTGAGTTCGGATCCCAGATCCCACGTATAGACGCCAGACGGAAGCGGGGGCGGCCTGCGCTTCTGATCCTAGTAGGGCGGAGCCTGTGAATCCCGGGGCTGAAGGAGGTGGAGGCGTCCATGGTGGTTCGCAAATTCGTCCATGGTTCTACACACACACACACACACACACACACACACACACACACGCGTGCACATACACACGCACATGCGCACAGTTGAATAAATAATAAATAATTATTTAATAATTTAATAAATTATTTAATAAATAATTTATTTAATAAATAATAAATAATGATTTAATGATTTAATAGATTATTTAATAAATAATTTATTTAATAAATAAATAATAAAAATTTTTTAAAAGAAGGATGGTTTACTTTGGTTTAAAATTCAAGGGGAGGAGGGCTGGAGAGGTGGCTCAGGGGTTAAGCGTTTCCCTTACAGGCAGAAGGTCCTGAGTTGGGATCCTAGGCCCACGTATAAGACGCCAGCGGAAGCGGTGGCAGCCTGCGTTTCTGGTCCTGGTAGGGCGGAGCCTGTGAATCCCAGGGCAGAGTAAACAAGGAGGTGGAGGCAGTCCGTGGTTCCCGAATTCGTCCGTGATTCTACACACACATACATACACATGCATACACATGCATACACGCACAATTGAATAAATTAAAAAATTTAAAAAATTCAAGGGGAGGAGAAAGGGATATGGCTTAGGGATTAAAGCCTTTGTCTCACAAGTAGAAGGACCTGAGTTCAGATCCCCACATTCCATGGAAAAATGCTGTACTGAAATGGAGGCAGACTGTAATTCTGGCCCTGGGAGACAAAGCCTGAGAAACCCAGAGCAAAACAATAAGGAGGTAGAGTAATCCAAAATGATCTTCAATGTCGCCCTTGAGTTTCCACAACACACAGACTCAAGTGCCCTTTGCACACACACCCACACATATACACAAATCAAGGGTATACTGCAGTCAACATCCAAAAAAAAAAAAAAAAGTGCTAGTGAGGATGCAGAGCACCTGAAACCCTTGTGCACAGATAGTAAAATTGTATACATTGTAATCTTTATATTAATTAATATGGAATTTTCTTTTAAAAATTACAAATAGAAATAACATGTTATCCTATACAATGAATAGAACCTGAAATTTCCACTACAGTGGACACTGAGGCATTATTTTGGGAAGTTGCAGCACATTTAGGATTTAAAGTCTAGCTGTTGGAAGTGAGTCATCATGATGTGTTTTTGAAGTTTCTTTCTGCTCATTTCTTTCTCCTTTCTGATCAACAGTGATGTAAGCAGCCTCTGATATGCACCCCCATCATCAAGAGCTGAACTTCTGCAAGTAAGGGATCAGGAAGATCATATGTATGTTGGTTCACAATAAGCAAGAGCTAGAGGTCACCCAAATATCGTTAATGTACAGATAGATAAATGAAACAAGAAAGAAAGAAATCTTGTCTCATCTATAATACAACAGGATGAACTTTGAGGAGATTACAGCAGGTGAAATAAGTCACTCACAAAAAGATAAATGCCATATGATTCCATTTATGTCAAGGTTTGAAAATAGTTAAATTCCCAGAAGCCAAAAGTAAAAGGGTATTTACCAAGGACCAAGAGAAAACAGAAAAGAGATTGCAAGATTTCAAATTTGCAATAATTTGCAATAATGTTGTTATAATTAACACTATTGAACTGTACACTTAAGAATGGTAAAAACGCCCCATCCTAAAGCTCAGGGACATTTGCGGAAGAGGGGGCGGTAAGATTGTAAGAGCAAAAGGATGGGAGGAGCAATGATTTGCAAGATTCTCCACACTAGTTAGGGCCAAAGCAATCATAATAGGACTTTGCATGCCCTGCGCAATGTCCAACACACTATTGACCCCACAAAGTCTAGCATCAGCTAAAGGCACCAAGATCCTTGGAAGCAAGGGATTGACAGCCACAGTAGTGTTCCTATGCTTAAAGGGAACACGAGAAAGGGTTCAGGGAAATGCCACTGGGTCCTTGTACGTCATCGGAGAGAAGGACCAAGAGGAGAGTTAGGCATACACAATAAAGGACTCTCTGGGAATTGGGGGGGAGCCACTGGGGGATGGGGAGGGAGGGAAGGGAGCAGGGGTTTCGGGGGGAGGAGGAGGGAGGGAGGGAACTGGTCTACCTATTAAGTTTGTATGAGCAGAAATAATAAAAAATGTATTAAAAAAAGAATGGTAAAAATGGAGAATAATGTCATGCTTTTTACTATAATAGAAAATTATATTTTCTATAGATAAGACATGGAAATATGAATGCCCAATTACATAAAATATAAAAACAGGCAAGGCTGGTCCAAAATCCTTAAGAACGCATATTTAAATAGTAAAAATATAAGGAAAAACACAAACACCTTTGCAATAGGGCCAGAATATCTTTATATATCTTTATGCAGAGAGAGGAGCAATAAGCTGGAAAGAAAATCAGGCAGCTTGTGGTGGGGACAGGATCCTATGCTCATATAACCTTCAAATGGCAAAGCTGAAGAACTCAGACCTATGAACCATAAGCCCCACTTTTGTAGCTACCTAAAAGAAAATAAGCCATGAGTCACATGCACTCAAGCAGAAAGTACAATATTAGACAAGAGGAGATCACAATGGCATGTAAGAAACAAGACTCTAAAGGACAGATCATAGAAGCCAAATAACAATTCAACAAACATTTGCTAAACACATAAAATGTCACATTCTATCGTAGATACAGAAAATAGAGAAATAAATGTGCCATGTACCTAGAAAAATAGAAAAGCAATCCTAAATTTCATATGGAAGCACAAAAGATCAAGAATAGCCAAAGCATTCATTATTGTGAGCAAAGAAAATGTCTATTTTCAAGTTATGCTGCTGAGTCACAACAATAACAATAACACACCTAGAAGAGTTGAATAGAATTCAGCATCCAGGAGTAAACCAGCTACAGATAACTTCTGACAAAGGTGCCCACAATGTACATTGGGAAAAAAAGAGAGAGAGTGTCTTCAACAAATGGTACTGGGGATCTGGGTATCCACATGCATAAAAAGAAATTAGATCCTTATTTCTCACCCTATATAAAACCAGTGCAAAATGTATCAAAGACCATATTGGAAGACCTAACACTGAAACTTCTATAGAAAAGCTTAGTAAAACACTTTAAGATAGAGGCATCCACAAGGATTCTCTGAAAAGGACTTCAATATCTTAAGTGGAGCTACATGAAGCTAAAAAGCTTCTATCCAGAAAAAGAATCACTTGTCAGAATGAAGGGAGCCAACAGGATGGGAGAAAATCTACTCCAGATATTCATGCAACAGGAAATTAACATATAGAATATACAAAGAACTCAAAAAACTAAACACAAAAATGTATAGAACTGGTGACCACATGAAGTAAAATAAGTCAAACTCAGAAAGACCAATATGCTTTTTCTCATATGTAGGAGCTAGGTTCGATGCATATACGTGCAGGCACACATTCATGCATACACACAAAAGTAAAAGGGAGATGATCTGGGAACAGGAAAGAACATACTGAGGATGGAAAGGAGGACACAATGCAGAGAATAATCCAAATATGTGATATAATTGAATGAAAATGTCATTATGGAGTCGACAAATATGCAGTAATACAATAAGAAAAAAGAAATGGATTAGGGGAATGGGGTACCTATCAAGTTTGTATGAGTGGAAAAATAAATTTAAAAAAAGAAAAAAGAAATGGAGAAAGCGATGTCTTTGAGCTAACATGATGCCATCGGAAATATAAATAAAGGGAAAGAAAAACCTCAGTATGTTGCATATTGTGAAATGATGAAGTATGAGTCAGGTAGTGGTGAAGAGGGAGCTGGAGGTGACCGTTTGTCAAGCCAAGAGTTTTGGACATTTGAGATGACTGATGCCTCTTGACCACCTAACAGCTGGCCTCAACTATGGAAGCCCTCTTGGACATGTTTCCATCATCAGGGCTCAGGCTGTTTATTTGCTGAAAAGAAAGTTTGCAAATAGCCTCCTAGATTGTTGCTGTAATGGTTACTCTTAACTGTTTCTTGGAGAGAGCATTCAAAGTCAATCAGCTTAAGGGAGAAAGGGAGATTTATTCAATTCACAGTTCCAGAAGGGAGAAACCATCGTTCATGGCGGAGGCGACATGGCTGGTATCTGAAGCTGGAGGCAGGTAAGTCACTACAGACATCCTTGGAAAGTCTTTTTTTCCAGTCTTCTGTTCTGTGGTTCCTTTTATCCGGTCTAGTACTGGAAGGTTCTGATTAGATCTAGGGAGATTCTAATAAGATTTAGGGCTGGTCTTTGTATTGTAAATGTACTGATCCAGATAATCTCTTCAGGTGTTTTCAGCTGATCTTAGTTTATGTCAGGTGTGGTCGAGTTGACACCCAGGACGAACTCTCACAAGTATCTCTTCAAGTAGGCTGGCAGCTGATCTTGGTTAATGCCAGGTGAGGTCAACTTGACACACAAGATTAACTATCACAATTGCTATATCTGGTCTACAATTCTATGAATCAATGTTAGACCTCACAATAAACTTGATTGCTAAATAATAAGATGAGATTTAAACTGAAAAACTCAAAGATAGAACCATGTATGAAATATACATAAATTGCCTTATTAAAGTTGATTATTGTACACATATGAGAACTGTGTAATGTTGAAAATGCATCAGAAGTGTTGAATACCAGATACTTTACCTGTATTGTCTCATTTACATCTCCAGAATCTGGTCTTATTGTCTCTGTTTTAAACATGGGAAATGGGGCCTTGATGTATTAAACAGTGTACCCAAGATCCATGCCAAGAAGGCAGCAGAATTAATGTTAAACAGTTCTGATTGTCCTAAAGCTAATTCTCTCCCAGAATTCAAATATATTAGGATGCTCATATAAGCAAATAGAAAAAAGTCTCTTTCTTGAGAATTAAAGCACTAAATTTACATAATATCCAATATTTCTTTTCTAAATTCTATATAATGTTTATGTTTCACTTTGCATGCTCAGAAAGATGCAAAAACATGATATAGTATTTAGTAACCGAATTACAGTTTATCCAAAAATTATCTGCTCAGAATAAGTGAAATTAAATTTACAACTACCCAAGCTGTCTCCGAAATGCTTTTTAAAAGCCAAAACACTTTTAAGCAGTCGTTCCAAATTTATTCATGTGTTGAAATGAGCATTGGAACACCAACAGGACAAAAAGGATTATACTAAGATTGAATTAAGAGGCTCCTTAAAATAACACCCCACAAGGCTGTCGTAGATACTAACAAATCCTGCTCTCTGCAAGATTACTTACAAGAAAAGAAAATAAAGATCCCAAGCTTTTGGTGGTGTTATAGGCCAAAAAAGCAAATTATCAAATGAAATAGGACAATTGTAGAGATTTTTTCACCTGAGAGGTGACTTCTTGGTTGGGCTATTAGGGTTTTTTTTTTTTTCCTCTCTCTAAAAATGTTTGTGCTCTCAACCTAACACAAACAAAAAATCTCTATGCTTTAAGATTTTGAGCCTGGGCTGGAGAGGTGGCTCAGGGGTTAAGCCTCCATCTTGCAGGAGGAAGGTCCTGAGTTCGGATCCCAGATCCCACGTATAGACCTCGGGCGGAAGCGGGGGGGGGGGGGGGGGGGGGGGGCTGCGCTTCTGGTCCTGGTAGGGCGGAGCCTGTGAATCCCGGGGCGGAGGCGTCCGTGGTGGTTCCCGAATTCGTCTGTGGTTCTACACACACACATACACACACACGTGCGTGCACATACACACGCACATGCGCAGCACAGTTGAATAAATAAATAATAATAAAAAAAAAAATAAAGATTTTGAGCCTTCCCTCCACCCCGCAGCCCGGACCCGTGCGAGGTCCAGCTGGGCCTCACCGCCCGACCTAGAACCCCAGGCCGCCCAAGGGACCCAGCTCCTCCCACCATCCAGCCGGAGCCACCTCGCAGGGCCTGGGAGGAGGAGGAGGACACACCCTCTGCGCCCGGCCCAAGCCCCCAGGTCCCCCAGGTTAAATAGCACCCCGCCCAGGCCCAATCCTCCCTTCCCCCACTCCACCTCCCGGGTCGCGCAGGGTCCAACCTGGACTCACCTCGACCTAGGTAAGCTCCATCTCCAGCCCAACCCCAAAACCCCAGGCCAAATAATTCAGTTTAGTGAAAAACGCACAGAAATTGAAAGAAGATCTTAAGAGTTAAAATGACAATGCCAAAGTCAAAGTGCAAATCCATGAGAAACAACACTCAAGTAAACAAATCTCCCACTGAAGGAATTAATCCCATAATGTTAGACTCCAACCAGAACAAACCCATGGAAAATGGCCAAGAAAGCCTGACCCAGGATAACGACCTTCAAAATATGATCATTACCATGTTCAATACTATGAAAGAGGAAATCCGGGAGGAATTAAATAATCGAATCAATCGCTTTGAAGAGGAACACAACAGACACTTGGAGGAGTTGAGAAAAACAGTGCAAGAAACAAAAAGTGGCATAGAGCAGTTAAAGCAGACCCAAGCAAAGTTTAAAACTGAGCTAAAAGACAAGTTATTTTCAACCCAGAACTCCACAGTCTTATCAGCAGAACTAATAAAGCAGAAAACAGAATTTCAGACCTTGAAGATAAAGCTCAATGGAAGAGGTTGTTAAAGCTAAAAAGATACTTGAAAGAAATATTCAGGAGATATGGGACACGCTGAAGAAGCCTAACATGCGTATTTGTGGAATACCAGAGCAAGAATCTCAAAATACCACCCCTGAGGAAATTTTTCAAATGATCATCAAGGAAAACTTTCCTCATCTAAAAAAAGAGAGGCCCATCCATATACAAGAGGCATTCCACACCCCAAACAGATACGACCAAAATAGAAGCACGCTGCAGCAAATAATAGTTAAAACACTCCACATTCAAGATAAAGAACTGGTCCAGCCCCCACCCACCCCGGAGCCCCACAGGTCCCAGCCTCGAGCACCCAGGCCGACTGCGGCTTGGCCTACGCCCCCAGGCCCTGACGACCCCAGCCCCCTCCACGCTGCCCCGCCTGCCTCCCGCCGCCCTCCGCCTGCCGCCCAAGGTAAGTCAGAGAGAGAGAGAGAGACCAGCCCAGCCCCCACCCATCCCAGAGCCCCATGCGTCCCGGCGGCGAGCACCCAGGCCCACTGCAGCTTAGCCTGGGCCCCGCCCCGGACCCAAGCCCCTCGCACCCTCCTGCCCCGTGCGCCTAGCCACCCCCTGGATCCCAGGTGAAGAATTCTGCCATTGAGCCAAGGAGCGAAAGAGCCCAGTCCAGCCCACCCCGCCCCCCACCCCGGAGGCGCCCAGCCAGCAGCACCACACTGCCACAGCCAGCTTTGCCGCGGGCCCCGCCCCTTTCCGCGACCACCTTCCCAGATTCAGACCCTCTGCCTCTCTGGCCCACCGGGGACCTACGCACGTGGTCCACAGAAGACACACTGCTACTCAGAATTCAATAGAGCCCAAAGGAAACTCAAGCAAAATTCTAAGGAACAAAGGGAAAACAGGCCATACATCTGGACTCCACTACAATCATTATATCATGTGGGCGAGTTTCTTCTCATCCAGCCCAAAGATAAGTAAACTTTTTCTTTTCACCTTACTGATCCTTTAAAGTATCAATGCTGTAGATCAACTTTCACATACAGCCACCCCACAACATACAACTCCAGGGAGTACACCACTCACCTCCACATTTCATCAAGAAACTAAATAGTAAAAGTGCACTACCAAACTAATACTCACCCCCTGGTAACGTAACCTGAATTAACTGACGTGCTAACAGCCTAGTAGCCTCATCTAGGATATAATACTAACAATACACAGACATACCCAATCCAAGGCAAGCAATAGTAATAACTGGCAAACGTAACAATACTAACTAGGTGGATTCAGTGAAAAACAGAAACTGAAAGGTCCTAAAAAACAAAACAACAATGTACAAGTCAAAGTGCAGATCCACGAGAAACAAAACCCAAGAAGACCAATCTCCTGCTGAAAGAATCAATCCCATAAGGAGGGATTCCGACCAGAACAAATCCACAGAAAATCGCAATGAAAGCCAGACCCAACATAACGACTTTCAGATTATGATCCTTACCATGATTAATACGATGAAAGAGGAAATCCGAGAAGAGTTAAACAACCGAATCAACCACTTTGAACAGGAACACAACAGGCACTTGGAGGAGTTGAGAAAAACAGTTGAAGAAACAAAAATAGGTATGGAGCAATTAAAACAGTCTCAGGCAGAGTTTAAAATTGAACTAAAAGACAAGTTATCTTCAATCCAAAGCTCAACAGAGAGTCTTATCAGCAGAACAAATGAGGCAGAAAATAGAATTTCAGATCTTGAAGACAAAGTGGGAGAATTAACCAGCTCAATGGAAGAGATTGTTAAAGCCAAAAAGATACTGGAGAGGAACATTCAAGAGCTTTGGGACACCCTGAAGAAGCCTAACATGCGCATTCATGGAATACTAGACAAGAATCCCAAAATACCACACCTGAGGAAATATTTCAATTTATCATAAATGAAAACTTCCCACAATTAAAGAATGAGAGGCCTATCCAAATACAAGAGGCATTTCGCATTCCAAACAGATACGACCAAAATAGAAAATCGCCACGGCAAATAATAGTCAAAACACTCCACATTCAAGACAAAGAAAAGGTGCTGAGAGGTTCAAGAGAAAAAAAGCAACTCACTTTTAAAAGTAAACCTATTAGAATAACAAATGACTACTCAATGGAAACAGTAAAAGCAAGAAGAGTGTGGAGAGACATACTTCAAGTATTAAATGAGCAAACATGCCAACCCAGACTGATATACCCGGCAAAACTATCTGTCATGATTGAGGGAGAAAGAAAAGTTTTCCAACACAAAGACAACTTGAAGGGATACATGACTACCAAACCAAGCCTTCAAAAAATCCTAGAACTTATACTCAAGCTTGAAGAAAAGAACAAGCGTATCCAGGAGGGCAGAAAGGAAGTATAATACCACCAAAACATAAATATCAAACAACATGCTTACAAAATCTACTAAACATAAAAAATGTCCAGAATTAAAAATAATTTCTCCATTATAACATTAAATGTCAATGGTATTAATTCACCAATTAAGAGACATAGATTACAAACTTGGATTAAAAACCACAATCCAACAATCTGCTGCCTTCAGGAAACTCATTTCACCACAAAAGATAGGCACATCCTTAGAATGAAAGGCTGGTCCAAAATCTTACAAGCTAATGGAACCAGGAAACAGGCAGGGGTAGCAATTATGCTTTCAGACAAAGTGAACTTCAAACCAAAGAAAATCATAAGAGACACAGATGGATACTACATTTTATTCACAGGTACAATTCACCAGGAAGACTTCACAATCCTGAACATTTATGCACCCAATATGGGCCCCTCCACATTCATTAAGAAAACCCTACAGCGCCTAAAGCAAGATATCAACCCCCAAACGATAATTCTTGGGGACTTCAACACCGCCCTCTCAACATGGGATAGATGAACAGGTCAAAAGCTTAACAGAGACACTTTGGAACTTAATCAAACCCTTAAAGAAATGGACCTTACAGATCTCTATCGAACTTTTCACCCACGCACAAAAGAATACACATTTTTCTCAGCAGCACACGGAACTTTTTCCAAAATAGATCACATATTGGGCCATAAAACAAATCTACACACATACAAAACAGTTGAAATTCTAACCTGTGCCCTATCAGACCACCATGGCCTAAAGCTGGACATCCACAACACAACAAACAAGAGAAAATACACTAACTCCTGGAAACTTAACAATATGATGCTGAATGAGAACTGGATTTAGGAAGAAATTAAAAAGGAAATTCAAGATTTCCTGAAAGTGAACGATAATGAAAATACAACTTACCAAAATCTCTGGGACACAATGAAAGCTGTCTTAAGAGGTAAGTTCATAGCTCTTAATGCCTACATAAAAAAAATGGAAACATCAGAAATAAATAACTTAATGATGCAGCTTAAGGCTTTAGAGAAACTTGAGCAATCTGATCCCAAAAGTAATAGAAGAGAGGAGATTAGCAAAATAAGGGGAGAAATATCTGAAATCGAGACTAAGAAAATGATAGAAAAAATCAACCAGTCAAAAAGCTGGTTCTTTGAAAAAATCAATAAGATAGATACACCCCTAGCTAAATTAACCAAAAGCAAGAGAGAGAAAACCCAAATTAACAAAATTAGAAATGAACATGGAGTAATCACTACTGATACCCAAGAAATCCAGAGAATTATAACATCATATTTCAAAAACTTATACTCAGTGAAGTTTGACAACACAGAAGAGATGGATGAATTTCTAAGTAAACACAACTTACCTAAATTGGATCAGGAAGTTGTGAATTACTTAAATGGCCCTATAACATATAAGGAAATTGAAGAAGTAATCTCGAATCTTCCCACCAAAAAATGTCCTGGACCAGATGGATTCAGCACAAAAATCTACCAGACATTTAAGGAGTCAATAACACCAATACTCCTTAAACTGTTCCATCAAATAGCAAAGGAAGGAACACTACTAAATTCCTTCTATGAAGCTAATATCGTCTTAATCGCAAAACCTAATAAAGATTCACTTAAAAAAGAAAACTATAGGCCGATCTCTCTGATGAACACAGACGCAAAGATTCTCAACAAAGTCTTAGCAAATCAGATTCAAAAACATATCAAAAAGATCATTCACAGGGACCAAGTAGGCTTCATCCCCGGCACACAAGGTTGGTTCAACATACGCAAATCAATAAATGTAATTCATCATGTAAACCAGTCCAAAGTCCAAGACCACATGATACTCTCGATAGATGCAGAAAAAGCCTTTGACAAGATCCAACAGCCTTTTATGATCAAAACGCTAGAGACAGTAGGAATGGAAGGAACCTTTATCAATATAATAAAAGCTGTATACAACAAGCCCACAGCAAGGATTATGCTCAATGGGGAACAATTGGAAGCATTCCCACATCGATCAGGAACTAGACAAGGCTGTCCACTCTCACCACTTCTATTCAATATTATACTTGAAGTCTTAGCAGAAGCCATAAGACAAGAAAGGGACATAAGAGGGATTCAAATCGGCAAGGAAGAAGTCAAGCTATCCCTATTTGCAGATGACAAAATCTTATACCTGAGGGATCCCAAAAACTCCACCAGGAAGCTCCTGGAACTAATTGAGAAGTTCAGCAGGGTGGCAGGATACAAAATAAATGTGCAAAAATCAGAGGCCTTCCCATATAACCAGAATGAAAGAAGTGAAAAAGCCTTGAGAAAAACAATCCCATTTACTATAGTGCCTAAAAAAATGAAATACCTTGGTATAAATCTAACCAAGGAGGTAAAAGACCTTTACAATGAAAACTTTAAAACCCTAAAGAAAGAAATTGCAGAAGACACCAGAAGGTGGAAAGACCTCCCTTGTTCCTGGATTAGCAGAATCAACATTTTAAAAATGACCATCCTACCAAAGGCAATATACAAATTCAATGCTATACCAATTAAAATCCCAAAGCAATTCTTTAAAGAAGTTGACCAAGGCAATCTCAAAGTTCATATGGAGGCACAAAAGACCCAGGATAGCAAAGACAATCCTGAGTAACAAAAACACTGCTGGAGGTATTACCATACCAAACCTAAGTCTATACTACAAATCCATAGTTATAAAGACAGCCTGGTACTGGCTCTAAAATAGACACATAGATCAATGGATAAGGATTGAAGACCCAGATATAAGCCCACAAAATTACAGCCATTTGGTCTTTGACAAAGGGGCCCAAAGAATCCAATGGAAAAAGAACAGCATCTTCAACAAATGGTGCTGGCAAAACTGGATCTCCACATGCAGAAGATTAAAGCTGGACCCGTACTTGTCACCATGTACAAGACTTAATTTCAAATGGATCAAGGACCTTGATATCAGGCCAGAGACTATAAAAACCATAGTTGAAAGGATAGGGAACTCCCTCGAGCTGATTGGACTAGGCCAAAATTTCCTAAACAGACATCCCATGGCACAGTCACTGCTACCAACTCTCAACAGTTGGGATCTTGTGAAATTAAAGAGCTTCTGTTCAGATAAAGAGATTGTCACACGAGCTCAAAGGCAACCCACAGAATGGGAGAAAATCTTCACTAACCACACAACTGATAGAGCTCTGCTGTCCGGAGTGCACAAAGAACTTAGAAAACTAAACACCAAGGAAACCAATTTAAAAATGGGCCCTGGAACTTAAAAGAAATTTTACCAGGGATGAAATTAAAATGTCTAACAAATATCTTAAAAAATGCTCCACTTCCTTAGCCATCAGGGAAATGCAAATCAAAACTTCCCTAAGATATCATCTCACCCCAGTCAGGATGGCAAAAATCCACAATACAAACAACACCAAATGCTGGAGAGGATGTGGAGAGAGGGGGAACTCTCCTACATTGCTGGTGGGAATGCTGGCTCATACAGCCACTCTGGCGAGCCGTCTGGAGATTCTTAAAGAAATTAAAGATTGAAATGCCATATGACCCTGCTATTCCACTTTTGGGAATAACCTCCCATACAGCAGAGGTTCACCTCGATAGCACAAGCATGACCATGTTCATAGCAGCACTGTTTACAATAGCAAAGTCATGGAATCAACCCAAATGTCCAACAGTTGATGAGTGTATAAGGAAACAGTGGTACATCTATACAATGGAGTACTGCTCAGCTATCAAAAAGGATGGATTACTGGAATTTGCTGGGAAATGGATGTCATTAGAAACAATTATATTTAGTGAAGTATCCCAAACCCAGAAAATTAAGCGCCGTATGTACTCCCTAATAGGTGGCTCCTAGTACCAAACCCACCCAGCCCACCTTGAGACACTCATAGGTAAATCTATATATTACCTACAGTAATTGCAAGGATTATGAACAGGAGGGATGGGGTTGGAGGGCCACACCAGAAACAAGGAGAGAAGTGACCTAGGCCTCCATCAAGGACTGCAAGTAAGCAATGTGACACCTGGTTAAGTTCGCAGACATTCGTTCCTGATCATTTACAACTAAGGGGGTATGATCTTAACAGAAGGGGAGAGCATATAGTCTGGCAGATAAAAAGTAACCATTTTGCAAATGGGTGATTGACCCCTCCCTCACTGAGGTTTCCTACTTTTATTACATCTACTCTTGAATGTGCTCTTATAATAAGACTCCTGTTAACAGCTTTTTTTCTCTGGCCAGGGGGTGACATACAGTGCCCAGCAGGATGGAGTGAAGGGCATTGCAGGAGCAGCAAAACTGCAAAAGAAAGTCAACAAACCACAATCCAGAACTTCAGATACTCTATATCAACCACCTAGAACTAGGCCAGACTAATCTCTCCCCATCCTGAAGTTTGCGGAAGGGGGGGCAGTAAGAGTGTAAGAGCACAAGGATGGGAGGAACAATGATATGCAAGATACTCCACACAAGTTAGGGCTGAAGCAATCATAATTGGACTTTACATGTCCTGCGCAATGTCCAACACACTATTGACCTCACAAAGTCTAGCATCTGCTAAAGACACCAAGATCCTTGGAGGCAAGGGATTGACAGCCACAGTAGTGTTCCTATGCTTAAGGGGAACATGGGAAAGGGTTCAGGGAAATGCCACTGGGTCCTTGTATATCATCAGAGAGGAGGGCCCAGAGGAGAGTCAGGCATGCACAAGAAAGGACTCTCTGGGAATTGGGGCGGGAGGCACTGGGGAATAGGGAGGGAGGGGTGAGGGGAGGGGAGCAGGGGGTTCAGGGGTGGGAGGAGGAAGGAGGGAGGGAACTGCTGTACCTATTAAATTTGTATGAGCTGAAATAATAATAAAAATGTATTAAAATTTAAAAAAAAAAGATTTTGAGACTGAGGTTTCTCGTCAGCTAAAGTCACCAAACAGGACAACAAAAGGAAGCAAGAGCCATGAGGTGCAGAGACACAGTTGTGCTTTTAACCTTGGACCAACTGGCTGCCAAAGCTGGAGTGTGCATGGGAACGCCCTGCAGGGCTTACTGAAGCTCGGGATGCTGGGCCACAGCCCAGACTTTGAGGAGTTGGGACCAAGAATTTTCTTTGCTGTTCTTTGAGAACCATATCTGCTGTAGTTCAGATCCAAAATGACCCCCAATGGGTTATGTAGTAAAGGCCTAGTCCCCAAAGCAGTAGTGCTCAGAGCTTCATCAATGGATCAATCTCTTCACTTCATGAATCCCCACACCTCAATGGGCTATTGGAAGATAGTAGAAATTTTATATAGAGACATATATATAAACTTTATTTTTAAATTGTATTAGCCATGAATTTATGTATTTTAATAATCTATTACCTACATCTACCTCACATCCCTTCCCATACCTTTCTTTCTCCCCTCCTGCACATTTTCCTCCCTCTCCCGCATGTGTGAACCACTGAGTTACCTCTAGAACATCTGCACTACTTAGTATTTGATCACCCATCGAGGCACTAATCTTCCACCAGTAGGCAAATGATAGAATACAGAGGTTCCCCCTCTCTACCAGTTCCAACCAGTTCCAAAGAGTCCCTCAGGGTGGTATCGTGTCTGATGGGATCTTCTGTTGCAATACACCTCTATGATAAAGGTGGTGGAAATTCAATAGGTGGGAACTATGTAGAAGAAATACTCTCTCTTTCTCTCTCTCTCTCTCTCTCATCTCTCTCTTCTTTCCCTCTCCCTCTTTACCTCTCTTTCTCTCCTTTCCCTTCCCCCTTCTTCCTTCCCTTGTCTCTCCCTCTCCTTCCCCAGCTGCCTGATTACTTTGAGTGTGACATGTGCAGAGCATTATGTGCTACCTCATCACAGGCCCCGAATCGATGAAGTCAAATGACCACTGACTGAAATCTTTGAAAGACAAGCCAAAATTAAACTCTTCCCTTTTAAATTGACTCTCTTAGATAACTTTTTAAAGTCACAAAAATCCAATGAACACGGCAACTGTGTCTGGGGTTAGAAGTGACACCCCACACGCAACCTGTGGCCGACATGGTTTCACGGCTTACAGAGCCATTCCCTGGCTATGTAGGTGACAGGTCATGAGTAGAGCTCCTTAGTTATTTGCTAAATGAAAAACTAACTAATCGATCCTGAATGGCTATAAGATTAACTGATACCTAAACTTAATGGAATTCTATATTTGAAAATTGTATGATACATAATTATCAAATTGTGAAATTTATTGGAAAAGTACTATACAGCGATATGAGTATTGTGTTTTTATATAGTATCTTGTTAATAACCAGTAAAATAGGATATGCACCCAGCAGGTGAAATGACTCAGAGAATAATGGCACTTACTGCCAAAGCCTGAGAATCTGAGTTTAGATCCCTGGACCCCACATAGAGGAAGGAGAGAACCATTTTCTTCTCATTGACCTATGACCTCCATAAATGTGACATAGCAAATATGCATGTGTACACACTAAATAAATTGTAGAAAAACTTTAAATGATGTAAATGTTACTATTATTTTCTTTTTATAACAATTATACATGTTTAAAAAGACTAATTCATGTGCCCAAGTTCATACTGATAGTAAGGGACAGACAGTTTCAATCCAGGCAATCCGACTCCAAAGTAGAAGCTCAAATGGTTCAGATACTAGAGCCTCCCCAGTGAGTAATCCTGTGGTGATCAACAATGAGAACTGCTCTCCCCAATTCTAAATTCAAAGTGTGAAGTAGCAATGTACTAGATGAACTTACATTCAGGACCACACAGGATACCACGGTTTCTGTACTAGAGGAACCCATCAAGGTTAATCCACTAAACACTAAGAAAGGCAAAACTTGATTTAGGAAACACTGATGGAAATGACTTAATCATCTTTAAACTAAGTTTTCTTAGGCCTTCTTCGTCTTCATTTAAATTCAAAACTGTATCATTCGAAACAATGATGAGAGCCAAATACTGTTGGGTAGCAATGTAAGGAAATGCTCCAAAGACACAGAAGGGTCACTCATTTTTAAGACAGTTTTAGAACTTGCCGTATTTCAAAGGAAAAATAGGATTCCAACAAAAGGGTAGCTATAGCCTCCGGGGCAATACAAGATCAGAAGCTGAGGCAGCAGAAGGGTAACATTCATGAGGCGAATCCCCAGTATTGTGCCTGTGTCACGGCTAGAGGAAAAAAGAGGAGCAAGGAGAAACCTAGAACAAAAACAGAGGTTGGATGCACTGTACTTAGGGAAGAGATTGAAAATCATAGATCTTAATAAAAAGGATTCAAAAACAATGAAATAAGACTCATGAGCCAGAGCAAAAGCATACACTTGAAGATTAAATCTTGCCAGATTAGAAAGACAAAATAAAATCAAGCTAGTAACTTCATATCAAAGTCCAGGAGCTGTCCTGTGTGCCTGGTCTTTCAGATTCCTGCCCAGTAATTCAGAGGATGAAGACACAGACATTCTAAGTTTCCAAGTAAAGCACGTGAAAAGAATCACAAGTGGCCTTCTGCAGACCTGGATCATGAAAGGGTTCCTAGAGCAAAAAACATGTGATAGTCCCAAAGAACCAAGTGGAATTCAGTTTCTAAATCTTCAAAATTTGAGATGAAGTCTCCAAATCCCAATGCATCAAGAGAACAATACACCAAAGAAGGTAAAGACAGGCTTGTAGTGAAAGATCTTAACCCCAAAGCCAAGATCATTCATTGGGGTTGGAATGAAATAGGCTACTCTTTGTTAATAATTCCTAGCACATACTTCAAATGCCAAGGCATTTACAAGCCTAATCATGAGCCAAGTGTGTAACTCACTTCTGTAATCCCTGCACCCAGGAAGCTGAAGCAGGAGGATCACCAATAGCTCAAAGACAATATAAGTTACATGTTTTGTCTGAAGCAAACTTGGGCTACATAGTCAGATCCTGACCCCATGTCAAAAAAAAAAATCAGTCTGATCTTGTCAAAATGGTTAGGATTTACAATCTATTTTAGGCACAGATGGTTAACATAATTTATAATATATTTAAAATAAAAGTTTAAATTTTCCAGAAAGGTTTTAATGCTTCCACTTTTACACTGGTACTTGATCTTTCAAAATAGAAAAGATCTTGTCTTTAAGGAATAATTTCCATACAATAATCATTGTCAGGACTAAGGGTACATATAAATAAGGTACACTTATAATTGGAAGTGTGGCAGGACCTTTTGGTACCATTCTATCAGACTAAATTAACACTGCTCAAGATTTTCTGACATCAAGATGTGTGAGGGAACTATGAAAAATATCTGATTAATGTGGGACCATCAATAATGAAGTGTGTCCTGGCTATCATCTAATTGGTCATAAAACATTTGAAGTGCCAGAAGTCACAATGGCCTCAGAGATTAATCTATGTTTACATAATGAAGAATAAGGCAAAGGATTTATTGGGAAACCACACAAACTTAATAGAAATGGTTTACACTGTCTTATTTGCATATCTATATGTTTGTATGTCTACAAGAATACATGTTCATGCTTATGTGTGTGTGCCCATACTTGCACATATGTATACACATATGGAGATTGGAGAGCCAAAACAAGTCATATGCTTTCTTCAATTCTCTACCTTTATTATTAAGTCAGGGATTCTCAGTTGAATCCAGAGCTCAACACTCAGCTAAGCTAGCTAGACAATTTGTTCCAGAAATACCTTATCTTCCTGCCAGGTTTTTATGTGGTTTCTGCACATCCAAACTGTGGCCTTCATACATGCAGAGAAAAATGCTTTGTCTGCTGAGCCATCTCCCCAGACTGTTTTTTAAATTAATTTTTTAGAGTATAAAATAATAGGTTTTATAGAACAAGAATCTATAAAAGGAAAGACATAGGTCCCAGAGCAAGAGCAGACTATGATTCTTTAGCCAGGAGGATAGTACACCAAACTGCTCTGTAAATACCTGTTATTATACCCATAGATTGGAACAGCACTCAGCACTCAACCTAGAAGCCTCCTTCTACGGAAGAAGGCATTTATTGTTGAAAAATACAACTCACCAAAATGTAGAAAATAAATGACTGTGGACTGTTAGTCCCTAAAGAGGACATATATACTTCATCTACCCCCAACTCAAGGATCAGGGAGCATCTTGGAAGGGAAGGGCAATAAGATTTTAAGAGCCAGAAGTGGTGGGTCAGACATTATCTCCAAGACATGACAGAGTTGTGATACACAAGACTCTATGCAGATATGTTTACTTACACAAGATTACATGAGATTTGTCTCAACATATCACCAGGTAAGCAAAAAGATCTCACTCAAGAAGATCTACCCTTCTCTGAGAGGCTGATGAAGACTAAAGCTGATACGGATGAAAAAGAAGATGCTTTCTTCAATGGTTTTACCCACTGATCCGTGATACTTCCTGGAACATGAATCATGTCAGGCATGTGTCATCCAAGATAAACTAGTGAAACATGGTGGGCCACACAAATGAAAAGATGTGAAAATAGGAGGGAGCCTGGTAGGGGAGATAAAGGATTATAAGAGGAGGTAAGTGGGGAGATGGGACTTTAGACTAAAATTGAAAATATTAAAAATTCTCTATATTCATGTATGCAACATTAAAAAATAAAATAAAAAATAAAAAATGCTTTATCTGCTGAGCCATCTCATGATATATTTTCATGCACATATCACTTTCTTTTTCTTATACCCCCATTTCTTCTTCTTGCTGTCTTCATCCCCAACATAGTTCTCCTTCAGCTTTCATGTTGTGGCATGTCTAGATTTCACATATGAGGAAGAAAATGGAGTATTCGTCTTCTTTTACCCTTTGACTAGTCTCCTTTTTGTTCACTTATTCCTCCATTTAGTCATCTTTCTCTCCTTACAACGTCCTCCTAGTCCTTCATGTCCTACATATTTTTAAATCTAAATTCTGTATATAAAAGAAAACATGCAATATTTATTTTTCTGACACTGGTTTACTTTGCTTAATATAATGATCTCCAGTTGCATCCACTTCCTATAAATATAATTGTATTCTCCTTTATGGCTGAATAAAAGTCACGTGTAGTTTTTTGCATTTAACAATTCATGTTAGGGGACCACTAGACTAGTTACATATCTTTGGCTCTTCATAAACATGAGCATGCAAGAATTCTTGTGATAAGTTAGTTCATTGCTCTGGATATATGCCTAGGCATGGTATAGCTAGGTCATGCAACAGTTCTGCTTTTAGATTTTAGAGATCCTTCACATTGGTTTCCAGAATCCATAACACCAGATCACATTCTATCAGCATATACAATGGTCCCTTTCTCTCTATAGCCTCACTAGAATCTATTTGTTGTCTCAATGATAGCCATTTCAACTAGGGAAAGATGGAAGTTCAATGAAGTTTTGATTTGTATTTCCTGATGACTAAGGATGTAGAATTTTTTCCATATATCTATTGACAATTTATATTTATTCTCATTCCAACCATTCATTTCCCATTTATTGACTAGATTATTTGGATTCCTTGGCAGTTAGCTGTTAAGTTTTTATGTACTCTGTTATATAAGTCACCTTTCAAATGTGTGGCAAAGATTTTCTCTCATTCTGTAGGTTATCTGCACATTTTACTGATGGTTTTCTTTGCTGTACAGAAGTCCTTTAATTTCATGCAACCTCATTTATCAATCTCTGGGATTATTTCCTGAGATATTGGAGTTACTTTCATAATGCCCTAGTCTATGTCCTTTATTTTTAATTACTTTTTTCAGGTTTTCTTTTAGAATTTTCTGTATTTATGGTCATACATTCAGAATGTTGACCCAATTTTAAATTGATTTTTTTATGAGTAGGAAAAGAGAACCTAGTCTAATATATAATGTGTGGAAACACAGTTCTTCCAACATTATTTATTGGAAAAACTCTTCTCCAATATATTCTGTTGGTACCTTTGTCAAAAACAGGACGCTGTAGCCATGTGGGTTTATTTCTGGGTGCTGTACTGTTTTCCATTAATCTATGTTTGTTTTGTGCTAGTTCATGATGAACTTGTTATGAATCTGTATTATATTTTTAAATCAGACATTGTGCTTTCAACATTGCTCTTTCTGCTTAGGATTGCTTTGGTTATTTATGAACTTTTGCATTTCCATATGAATTTCAGGATTTTTTTTCTGTGAGAATACCATTGGAACATTTTGAATGATTTGAACCTGCAGCACTCCTTTGGTTATGTTGTCATCCTCACAATATTAATTCTGCCAATCCATAAGTTTGGCAAATCTCTGTATCCTAGTGTCTTAAATATGTTTCCTAAGTGTCTCAAAGCTTTCTTTCTTGAGGTCTTTCACTCATTTCCTTGGTTAGATTTATTTCCGGGCTTTTGGGGGAGTCTTTTTTTAATCTATTGTGAATGTGTTTTTCCCTGATCTCTTTCTGGCAAAGCCTGTTATTAGTATATAGGAAAGCTACTGGGTTTTCTATGTTGATTGATACCCTGGTACTTATTGAAAGCATTAATCAGATCTAAGCATTTCCTGATGGAGTCTATAGAGTCTTTGAAAGAGATGATCATATCACTACAAAAAAAAACAATATAATGTCTTACTTTCCTCTCCAGCTCCCTTTTATTTCTTCCTCTTGCATTTTTGCTCCTCCTAAGGTTTCAAACACCATACTGAATAGAAGTAGACAAAGTGCACAGCCGGTCTTATGCTAATTTTAGAAAAAGTACTTCCAGTTATTGCCCATTTAGTATGCTTTGACTATTGACTTTTTTCTTTCTTGGTCATATCTTTGTCATTGAAGATTGTTTTCCATAGACCACAATAATTGGTTCTTGTTTTATAATATGATCAGTTAATTTTTGTGTTTTGTTTGGAGAATTGATGCCACTTGCATATACAATTACCGAGGGGTTTTCTGATTTCTGTACTCTTTCTGGTTCTTTGTGTTGTTGGTTAGATAATTGCTTGATCTTTTCTTTTTCCTTATTCATATTAAGTCTTGCTGGTTTGCTGAGTTAGACATGATTGATTCTCTCCTGGTTCACTTTTGTTCATCCATTCTTGTCATGAAATTTATCCTCTCAAGGTAGTGCCCTGACATTGCCCTCTGTGTCAGATAGAGTAAGAAGATGAGATTCCTTGCCCTGTTAACCTACTCGCCTGAGAAATCAGTCTCATTAAGACTTACAACTGTATTTGCAGCTTGTGAGGGATGTGGACTTATCCTATAGGGAGGACTGGCAATCTACTTTCTCCCTGACTTCCCGACTTACCTTGTAGAAGAGGTCTCTGCTTCACCTGCCCTGTTGTGGAATCACTGAGACCCAAGATGTACTTCTTGCTCCTTTTTGCATTACTTCCCATCCGATTTTTCGTGTTATAACTCCCTCTTTGTGATTTCTGATATCATTCCCATCTTGCTTTCATTGGAATAGAATCTACTCTTTGCTAGCCTGACCGTTCTCATTTACTGCATCATACCGAAGCACTATCTAATCTACTATCGTTCTTCAAAAGCCTAATCAGTGTATCATGCAATGTAGCATTATTTCCATATAATATTCATAAAACAGACTCAACCTAGAAAAACAAACACACACACACACACACACACACACACACACACACACACACACACTCACACACACAGATGCACATAAAAAAATAAAATAAAATAAAATAAAATAAAATAAAGGACATTCAGATAACTACTGCAGCAACACTGGTAAGCCTTAAAAACATTATGTTAAGTGGAACCATCTTATTGTGAAAAAGGCAGATACCATCTGATTTGACTTTCATGAGATACCTAAAGTAGTCAAAATTCATAAAAACAAAAGGGATAATTGTGGTTCCCAGAGAATGAAGGAAGAAGAAAATGAAAAGTGATTTTTCAGTAGGTATAGTGTTTTATTTTCACAAGTATGAGAAGAGTTCTGGATATTGGTTGCACAATAAAATGAATGTAGTCAAAACTGCTTAACTGCAGTCTTAAAAATGGCTAAGATGGTAAATGTTATGCTATGTGTGTTTCATCGTTATTTTTAAAAAGAACAAAAAAGATAATATTTGCACAGCATCATTAGGTTAATCAGAAGCCTTCTCTATGGAACCTGGATAAAAAGTCATTACCATTTACTTATATAATTATAAGAAAAATAATCTACAAAGACTTAAGAAAGCTTTTAAATTTAGACTCTTTATAAAAATCCCCATTAAAATTCTTTAATATTTTAATGGAGCCATTTTAACCATTAAAAACCTTTATGTAAAAAGTTATTTATATACATGGTTAGCACTAAAATGGTTTTATTTGATTCCTTTTGAGACATTTTTATGATGGTCCCTGTAAGTTCTTGATAAGTACTGTCAGCGAAGAACTTTGTTCATACTAGTAGGTGATAAAAGAAAGGAATAAAACCCTTTTATGCAACCATTCAAAATTTTACAACAGCTGAAATTATATTTAAGAGCTCTTCCATTGACAAATGAAACTGAAATTTCTAATAACAATATAAAGAGATTTTTAAATCCAATTGAATTTTTCATATCAAGTATCTCAAATTAATGATGAACCCTTTTATTTGTAGAACACGTGTGTTCCTAAAACAAGCCCCTTCTACCTGCTTGGATAAAAGGACCGACTATATATGGAGAACAGGCAGAGATACTTGACTCCTGTCTGGAAATGGAGTCGCAGGCACCTCCATCCAACCTCCCAGCCCTTCACCCATTCCCAAAGTTCTCACCTTTATCTTCAGCCCTGGCTGGTACTCTTAACCAATACTTCTAAAATTTGAGGTCATAAGTTGTGTCCAGACATCATGTTTTAGTGGGAAGCAGAATGCTCTGCAGCACATGGCTGGAGGAGATATTGAGGAAATAAGCCAACCCTAGAGCAGAAGTTATGTCAAATGAGTACTATCTTTCCCACCCCCAGCACACCAGAAGAATGTAGTACTAAACTCCTCTTAGCAATGATCTAACAAGTCCTAGAGGAGACAACATTCTAGCTGTTCCAGTTACCCCCAGAAGATCAGTATCTTAGCATGCCAGAGGAAGCTCTAGGTTGGGGAGCTAATACAATCATCTTTGATAAGTGTGCATATAGTACTGGGAATATGGCTTGCAAGCTGAAGGATTCCCAGATCCCATGTAAAAATGTCTAGTGCTTATAGAACAGCCTTTACTTCCAGCCCAAAAAGCAGTCTCTAAGAAACACCAGAACAAAATAAATAAGGAGATGATTTCCGATGTCACCCTTGGGCTTCCACAAGCACACACAAGTTTCTTCTGGTACACACACACACACACACACACACACACACATACACGCATGCATCCACACATACGCACGCACACACGCACGCACACGCATACACAAACACATAGAGAATATGGCATGAAAGGTTACCCCTGAAGTAGATAGATGCCCAGCTGTGCTAGCATTTGCTGCTTATAAGCAAGCTTCTCAGGGTGTGGCCCCTCCTATCTAAAACATAGTCAGCAGCAGCACTAATGGTTCTCAATAGGCTGCAACTGTCCAATGAGCTTCTGGAAACATAGAAACATAGAAAGACTGCCAAAATGAACCTGGCACAATGCACCACTGGGCTCACTCAAATACCACTAATGGAGCACTTCTTATGTGTCAAGAAATGTTTCAGGCGCTAAGAAGAAGTTAATGGACGAAATAAATGCAATTCTTTCCTGTGTACTAGTTTGAAATGGGCAGACAGAGGAGAAATAATGGAATCAAAAGAAATTACTTAGTATTAAAATATAAAATGTTTTATAGAGAGAAAATAGAAAGAGGGAGAAGGTTGTTGGAATAGGAGAGTTGGGATAGTTGAAGTTCGAAATACAGTGGCTTAAGCCTCACTTAGAAGGTGATGTTTGAAGCGTAAATTGTAGGAGATGAAGAAACATCTGGAAAGAGTTCATCAAAAGGAACTATAAGGCCCTGAGATGGCACCCTGACAGAGCTGAGTGCACAAGAACAGCAGAGTGTGAGGTACAGGGAAGGGGTTTCTGCTCCTCAGAACCCAGTGGGTTGCCGGCCTCTGCACAATGCAAAATGAGCCAACTGTTCAACACTGAAAGTGTTGAACGAGGGAGTCTGTAGGTCATGTTAACAGTCTGTTGCGTTGTATTCAGAGCAAACATGAGGTGGGCTTGCCTCGGAGAACTAGTAAACTGACAGGTGTCTACATTAACGTAGATCAACAGGAAAGGTGGTTTAGAAAAGGGAGGGGCCATGTACATGATGGCATTTTGTGCATTTGTGATTTTTATTTGTTTCCTAACCAGTGAAGGCAGTGAAAACTAATGTTTTAGCTTGACGATTCCAGAAAATCTGCTATACCACACCACCAAACCACGGCTGCAAAGGAAGTGCCTTTACCTCATCGCCTTCCTATGGCTTTTCCCCTTCTCCAACTTGTAAACTAAGTCTTGAAAAAAAACCTACCACCTATTTTACTGGTGGTCACACTTGTCATTTGAATTGGGGGAGTAGATATCCAGTTGACCCAGTCACTTGGACTAGAAGCTGTATTGCCCTTTGTGAATGGGCCTCAGGAAGTCTCATGGTGTCATTTTTCTATCAGTTAAGGGAGTCAAAGATGTCCAAGATTCAAGAAGCAAGAAAATGGAAATGATGAAATCATGTGGCAAGAATTGCTAGTGCAATGGGAGAGAAAAGAATATCGGTATATAAATATTTAGAGGTAAGAGATATGAAAAATAAAGGAATACAAACATGTACCCTTCAAAATACTACTCCTTCACAAGGGGGAAAAAACAGTAGAAACAGTAAATAGTCTGCAAACTTCTAGAGCTCTCAGGAAGGACTTCATTATCTTGAGGGATCCTTGAATGAAAACTGAAAGTTTAAAAACCTTCTATGGAAAAGTCAGAGTCAGAGGAGAGTACAGGGAAGCTCCACAAAGCAATCCTAAGGTTTCCAGATGGCTTATCAAAGAACTTATTCTACATGATCCTGTCCATTTCCAGGGATAAATGTTTAAGAGTTGTTTCTATTTCCTTCATTTCTAAGAAATCAGTGATGGCTGTTACATTTTTGTGCTTTTTGTTTATAATTTAAATGTTTCACTAACATAAATTGATTACACATTATAATATGCTTTATTTTGACATTTTCAAACATGTACATAATGTATTTCAAGAATATTTGACCTCTGATAATCTCACTGCTCCTTTCCCACTCCTGTTAGTCCCCTTCCTCTCCTCAATTAGCCAATACATGCTTTGTGTGTGTATGCGTGTGCACATGTGTGTGGTGTGTTTATATTGTGTGTGCATGCAGGCATGAGCAAGTGTGTACATATGTGTACATATATGTACGTGTGAGGATATGTGTGTGCGTGAGTCTGTGTGCAGTGTGTGTGCAAATGCAGATATAAGAAAGTGTGTGCATATATGCAGATATGTATGTGTGCATTCATGTATGTGTGAGTGTGTGTGCGTGTATGTGTGTATGTGTATGTATGTGAGAGGGTATGTATATTGTGTTTGTGTCTGTGCTGTGTGTGTGTATGGGTATGCGTCTGTGCATGTAGGGGTATATGTGTGGGGAAGGGTGTGTACATGTGTGGTCTTGTGTGTACATGTATGTGTATAGCATATGTGTGTACATGTGTGTACACACATGTATACATGGAAGGGTATGTACACTGTGTTTGTATATGTGCATGTGTGTGTATGCATGCCTGTGTATGTATGCACACATCATATGCATGTATATCCCAGTGAGATTCACTAGTGTTGTTTATAGATGTGTGGACAGAAGTTTGTTTCCAGTAGTATGTGCAGCTTCGCAGTGGCTGCACCACAGATGTCTTTCCCTCCCCATCAACTGTCATCTACTTACAAATCCTTAGAGGCAGGGATGAGTGGAACCCCTCGTTTTTTAAACTTTATTTATTTTGCATGTGTGCATGTGTGTGCACACGCATGTGTGTATCAGAGGGCACTATGTGTCCCTGTAGAGGTGCAAGGGTGACTTTGGCAATCATCCTGGATTCTACCTCCTTTTTGCTTCCCTCTGGGATTTCCCAGACAGGGAAATTCTGAGACAGGGTATTGACTGGCCCAGTCATGTGGAGGTCTGTAGGTAATCACAGCTGCTGTGAGCTCAGGAATAAAAGAAGTCGCATGCAGAGTAAGCATTCCTCACCTCCTTGCCATCTCACCCATCTTTCCTCTGACTCTTACATTCTTCTTTCCCTTCTTCCAAGATGTTATCTGAGCCTTGAAGCAGCACTATAGATATCCATTTACCCATGGGTATTTTTTTAACATTTTTGTTATTATTTCTGCTTATACAAACTTAATAGGTACACCAGTTCCATCCCTCCCTCCTCCTCTCCCCAACCCCCCTGCTCCCCCTCCCCTCACCCCTTCCTCCCCATCCTCCAGTGCCTCCCCCCCCCAATCCCCGGAGAATCCTTTAATGTGCATGCCAGACTCTCCTCTGGGCCCTCCTCTCCGATGACAGTACAAGGACCCAGTGGCATTTCCCTGAACCCTTTCCTGTGTTCCCCTTAAGCATAGGAGCACTACTGTGGCCGTCAATCCCTTGCCTCCAAGGATCTTGGTGCCTTTAGCAAATGCTAGACTTTGTGGGGTCAATAGTGTGTTGGACATCGCGCAGGGCATGCAAAGTCCAATTATGATTGCTTCGGCCCTAACTAATGTGGAGTATCTTGCATATCATTGCTCCTCCCATCCTTGTGCTCTTACAATCTTACCGCCCCCTCTTCCGCGAATTTCCCTGAGCTTCAGAATGGGGAGAGATTAGGCTGGCCTATACCCATGGGTATTTAACAGTCTATTTTCTCTATTTTGACCATTTACCAGTCTCAACAGCCACTCGGTGTGTTTGGTTTATGGAATACAAAGTGTCACAACCAAGCCTGAAGGATAATTTTGTCCAACTTCTAGAAATCCTGGGTTTTGAACTATAAACAGTATAAATAGTAACTTAGGAAAATTTACTACTGTTCTCCAAAAAGACTGTGGTCAAAAGTCTAAATTTGTCTTTAATGTTAATGGTCCCTTTTTCATGGTCCCCAGGAATAGAAGTCATTTTATTTTTAGCTTGGTGGAAAATTAGCACACTACAATATCCATCGGAGCTGAATATTGTTATGCAGTTTTCATGTGTGACCTCCAGCAAGAGTCCTTAAAAGGAGGCAGACAACATGTTTTCCAAAGTCCCCATCCCCTTGTAGTTGACTAGAAAAGCAATGTAAAGTCTAAACTTCAAGTGGCCATCTTGGACACTCAGACAGAACACACTCAGCTGGCAAAATGGCAGAACAGAGGATCATAGCTTTCGCATGACTGCCAACCTTCCATGCTAATCCTATAATGCTTTCTTCAGATTTCTTTAAGTGAAGAATAAGATAGTTCTGTTGCTTAAACCGGTATTTAGGATCCTTCTTTTACTAATAGCAATCCAAATCTATATTTGCTGATATAGAATATAGGAAATTTGAAATTTCACCAACTTTTTTCTCTTCCCATCTGGCCTCTAATAAATGTTCTTCTATTTTTGGTTTCTGTGACATGACTATTTTAGATTCTAGGAAAAATAGAATAATATAATATTCATCCTTTTTGACTAGCCTATTTCATCTGCCAGAATGTCCTCAACATTCATGTGTGACAAGATCTTCATTGTTTTTAAGTCTAAAATTGATTTAGCATTTAATTACAGAAAAAAATGCCATTCATGTAAATTAGATTAAAACAATCAGTTACATAAAACATCCTGATTTGCATGGAAGAAGGTACCTAAGGCAATCCAGAAAACTCCTCTGCCACCACATTTCTTTAGACAGCTTTTGAGAAGGAAAGTCTGGGCCATTCGGCTCCTAGTTGAAAGTCATCTTTCACCTAGAATAGATCTGTTTAACCTGGCATGTAATTTCCTACATGAACTGGCTCTACTACTTGTCCAATCACATTAACGCCTAGAATCTGAACCCGCTGTCCAGTCAAATTGGCCTTTTTGGTTGTTGAAAGCAGATCATAGAATTAATCTCTTCACTACAGTTTCCAAACAGTAACTTATTCTAATATAAATATTAGCATGAAAAATTTTCAGACCATAATGCATGACAGAGGATAATAATGGTGTGCTTAAATCAGATGATCAGAAAGGTGGTTGTACATGTCACTGCCCCCACTCATGCTCTGGCCCACCCCACTTCTCACTGTCCAAATAGTAGAAGCTACCTTTGCGCTTCCTCATACACAGTATGTTCCTTCCTATCATGTTGATCTATTATTGCTTCATCCAGACAATTTTTTTAGTCATTCTCCAGGTATCGAGAATTCGTGCCAAGTTTCCCTGTGATAATCTCTTATCATGTCACATAACACTGTATCTTATTTGAAAATGTGTCAGTTTTCTCATGGAACAATGTTATTTGTTCCTGTGAGTACATGGCAAATATCAGCTTTCTCGTATTATACTGTAAATTACACCAGTCAGAAAAAAATGTTAATTTTAATTTATTGCTGTATCTGCAAAGCACTGTACCAGAACAATATAGATCCTTAATAAATACCTGTTGCTGAATCATTGAAAAACTAAGGCTAAGTCCAAAAGAATGGAAACATTGAGCATTTGAGGATAAAAGACTAGGGATAGCAGGAACCTCCCAGGCAGAGGGCAGGAGGGAACAACAATCAGACCAGAGCTATAGGTACAAAGACCAAAGAGGAAAAGCCACAGTGTGGTGAGTCAGCAGCTCAGTATGGCTCGGCGAGAGGTTGCTACGGTTCATGGAATCCCAGTGGGAAGAGAATCTGGATCAGACTAGTGAAATTCTCAGATAAAGCATAGTTACTAAGTGTGCGCTGATGTATTGTGACACAATAAACAATTAGTGTAATGCTATTTGAGAGAAAGGCTACACAGTTTCTGTGGACTGGGACTACTTAAATACTTTCCATCACAAACCCTTTTGATCCAAGGAATTTTTAAATGATACTAAGTATATTAAACATATAAAACATGTATACAAGCCAGACGCTGGTAATGAATCATAAAGAATGTTTTACAACTACTCACATATATATATAGCAATTATACATCTTCATATACAATTTTACCATTTATTAAAGATGAAAGTAAATTTGCACATTAATATGTTTTATAGAAAAAGATGAATTGTGGATGAATATTTGATGCTATAGGATGTATAGCATTGACATTTTCAAATTGATCAATATTTTGATTTTGTGATCAGCAGTACTGAGAATGTTGCTTCGCAAATGCACACTAAAAAACACACTTAGAAAGTGCAGAAGTATGTATATACAGGGCATTTCAGAAACTCAAATTCTATTCTAATCCCAGGCCAAGACTCATTAATGACTTTTTTATGAAACTCAAGTCAGCAATTCAAACAGAAATTTTTAAAAAGAACAGCTACGACAACACATCTAAAAATATAATAACATGATACTTAAGTGATGGTGGGAAAATACTAACTTATTTTCCGTAATTAAATCACTATGCTTCTGTAAGAAATGAAGGGAGAAAACTACCAGAAGTTCAGGAAACAAAAATAAGTGCAATTTTCAAATAAACACATCAGTAAAATGGGAAAAAGAAAATAAGCCATTAGAGCATCACCTGGAAACTAGATTGAGACAGAAGCAGCTCTTAGACTTCTGTGCTCGGTGCCTATCTTTACCACCACTAGCAATCTCATAAATGGCACGACTCCAGTGGTCAAAGTATCCTCTAAGAATAGCAAGCCATAAATGTATTATTATTTCAAAATGTTAACACCACCAATTTGCAATAATAAAGCTAGAATCATTTTCAAAGGCAGTCTTCCATTTTACATTCAATTTTTACATTCTTACTTCGTAAAGTGATTGAATTCTTATTCAAATATTCTTTTTAATAAGAACAGATTTTAATATCCTGGTGGTCACAAGAGTTTTATTTTTTACTTAAAAGAGAGATTTCTCTAACTGAAGACTATTCCTAATCCACTTGGCAATTTGGATTTCATCAAAGAAGATAATGACAAAATATTAACTGGCATTCCAGGACATAATTATCTTTTAATGTAAGGATTCATGAAGTATCTACAAAGCCCGCTCATTAACAATATTTTGGTTCATAGACAGGAGTGCTCCATCCTACAGCAAGGCATGAAACAGCTAAGCCCTGAGCACCTACCTTCCACATTCAACTAAAGAATTCTGTTTGTTTTTGGAGATATATTTGGCCCATTTTTTTCTATTTTTTTGAAATGTAAGTATAACTGACAAATGAAAACTGCATATACTTAAATGTACAATATGGTAATTTATATAATATAAAGGTTTCTGAATGTACAACGATCAAAACTCAATTCAAAATCAAATGCACGTTGACCATAAAGTGCTTCCAAGAGCGTCTGTCATACAACTGCACTGCAGCCTGGATTCAAGCACACAACTTGCAATGAACACTGCTCAGAGTTAAGGATTCTATAGATCGTGATTCTGAGTACATATGCAAAATTTTCTTCTTTCATTAAAACATGCTTTAATTATAGAAAACATTTAATATTTCCCTACATTCATTTCTCAGCAGGTATCATATTAGTATATCTCTGTATAGTACAGGCTAAAGTGCTTAATTTTAAAGATTTTTGTTTGAGCTGCTGACCTGAGTTTCACAAAAATTCAGTAAACAAATTTTTGCTTGGGATTAATACAGAATTTCCAACAATTTCCAAACTGACCTTGAGCATATTTTGCCATTTTGTATTGCATATTTTTTATTATTATTATTATTTATTCAACTGTGCGCATGTGCGTGTGTATGTGCGCGCGCGCGCATGTGTGTCTGTGTGTGTGTGTGTGTGTATGTGTGTAGAACCACGGACGAATTCGGGAACCACCATGGACGCCTCCACCTCCTTCTGCCCCGGGATTCACAGGCTCCGCCCTACCAGGACCAGAAGCGCAGGCCGCCCCCGCTTCCGTCTGGCGTCTATACGTGGGATCTGGGATCCGAACTCAGGACCTTCCGCCTGCAAGGCGGAGGCTTAACCCCTGAGCCACCTCTCCAGCCCCTGTATTGCATATTTATGTAAACTAAAATATCAATTACCTCTGACAATATCATCATTGTTGTACACCTTACAGCATCAGATATTCATCTAAGATTCAATTCTTTATGTAACATGAGTGTGTGAGCCTGTGGAGGTCAAAGGGTGACATCGGGAATCATTCTGACTTGTAATACTTCCTTATTGCTTTGCTCTGGAGTTTCCCAGAATCCTTTCTCTGAGACTGGAATTGCAAACTACTACCATTTCCACCTGGCTTTTTATGTGGAATCTGGGGTTTCAAACTCAAGTCCTTTAGCTGGTGAAGCAAAGGCTGTAACTCCTGAGCCATCTCTGCAGCCTGGCAAATTTGCGTCTTTAACAAATTATATGTGCCCCAAAGAACTGTTTTAAATAAATGTTCCTAAAATTTATTATCAACAAATGTAAGGTTTGTATCTTTGTCTTCTATACCTATGTAGCTAGGGTTGCATAAAATTTCTCAGGTAAAAATATGTGAAAAAAGTTTAAGAGGTGCCCAGGATAACAATGCTGTGAAAGGTCATAAGAATTAGGAACGATCTGTCCACAAACAGAACAGGTTGATAAATGTCAACGATCTAAATAAGGACAGAAATGGAGTAATTCATGTTTGTTCTATTGCACAATTGGAATATAAATAAGCATGAAATATTACTGATATTGCCTGTTATAAATGTGATCATATTCATTGTGTGAATTAATAATATGCAAGCATATATTCATATGATCATATTCCAGAAGATGGGTTTTTTCCCCTCAGCTTATTCTTTTCTTGTCAGAACAAACAATGCTAACTTCAGAGAACAGGAACAGAATGGCCTTCACAATTCTGGTGCCTTTTTTAAACTTATTCCTGACTGGACTCAACCTTAATCTACTGTTCTGCAATGGATATGGAGGATGCAAGTAGCCACCAAAACACTGCCAATGTTACCATAATTTTAAGAATATTTCTAAGCTTAAAAGTTGAAAGTGTTCAAATAGTGTCTAAACTAACCTATCAGTCACTACTTTTTCCAGAGAAACAGAACCAATAAGTTATACAAGGCAAATGTAAAACTTATAGAACAGATACCAGATCCTGGAAAAATACCAGATTTATGCATTTTGAGACAGGATTTCATTTCTCCAGGAAACCTCAAATCTTGTCTTAAGGCAAGATCCACCTACATTATAGAGGACAATATCTTTTACATGAAGTCTTGAGTTCATAGATATTCATCACCCCTATGAAATCTTTTCATAGTAGCAGACTCACCACAGAACTGGGAAATTTAACAATTATGGCAACCAAAGTAAACCTTTAGAGAGATTCATTAAGATGGAGAGAGAGTCCTAAAACTCCCTGTGGAGTTGCAAAAATATTTATGAGCCTTTTTCTCACAGGATTTAACCAGTGGGAGCACAATTCCATCTGAAATGGTTTTCTTTTGTAGGTCTAAATATTACATATTGAAATTATGTCCATTCATCTAGCATATATAATAATATTTATCACACTTAAGGTCCTGTGTTATGAAACATCTATTCCTTATTAATTTTTTTAAAGGAGGAATCTTCTAATCTGATGCTTTCAAGGGTTTTACTCCCACTCTCGATGAAGACGCTGCTTGCTCATTTGAATTTCTCTTGAGCCAGCATTTTGTCCCTGGACTCACTGTCATGTGCTTACCTGCATCGGGTTGAAATTTTCAATTACTTTCTGAGAACAATGAAAAATGTATACCCTCACAGAATCGATTCATCTTGTTCTTCTCAGACCTGTCTGCAGTCTCTTTCAGTGTTCTCCAAGTATTGTGAATCCTGCCCTTCCAGTTATTTATTGAAAAAAATACACATTGATCCATCTCAGTCTATTGCTGATCCTTAGATAACAGCTTGTCAATTAAGGAGAATTGTCATCTTGTTACTTTCCTCTGATATGTATCTATAGGGTTTTGAATCACATCTTCTAAAAGACAGTTTAAGCTCTAACTTTGATAGTTGTGAATGTGAATTCTTTTGCGGGTCTTAAAATGATGAAATATTTAATCAGATTTGGACCTTACATCAAATAATGGTATTCCTAGTAAAGAAAGGGATGTTTGAAAACACATAGATGTACACATGGAAGCAGGGAAGACAGAACTGCTGTAAGCCAGAGAATACTGAAGATCACCAGGAGACAGGACAAGTTAGGCAGAAGCAAAGGAAGGTTCTTCCCTGCAAAGCATAGAGAAAATATGCCTGTGAAGGCCTTGTATTTAGACACCTAGTTTCCAATACTGTGTAGAAATAAATTTCTATGATTTTAGGCCACCTAGGTTGTGGTGATTTACGATGGCAGTCCTAGTAACCCAAGGATCCTAAAACATTATTCCACAATCCTTTGTGTATTCCACTGATGAAGTGCTTGGTTTGTCCCAGTTTTGCTCATCCTGTAATTGGATGGTGGCCAAGGTATTTCTGCAGATATGATACCAACATGCCACTAGTTGCAAAGCTCTTTTCCTTTGCAAAATCTTTGGACCTTAGAGAAACAACTTGGAACAGTGTGGTTATTTACACTATAATTTGTTTACACTACTAATAATATTGCTGCTTCCACTTTACAGGTTGAGAAAAATTGTGCTCAGGGAATTCATACAGCTATTAAGGAGAAGAGGAGAGGTAAAACCATATGCACCCAATGGAAAAAACAGAAAGCACTGTGTGTACCATGACTGAGATTAAGCCATGTCACTAGACAGAGCATGTTTGGAAGGATTACCACAGTGCTCACACTCGTGTTGTATCTACCTACCTGCTTAGAGTATTGGTCAAGTTAAAGGTCACTGCAGGTGACCTCTAATCATATTATTGCTTAGAAATTGCCTTCATTATCATCCGTGCTCAAACATTTGACTTTCTATCCACTGTATATTAATTCCCTTCCATTTGAAGTCCACCATTTTATTTGGGGCATAATCTCTTTAAATTGGGTATTATAAAACATTCTGTATTGATGAATACATACACAGAAATACATGGAATTCTGTTAAAAAGCTAACCTGCTTCCCTCATTTTAGAAATAGGGCCTCAATATCCGGCTGTGGTATCTACAACCAAACGTTTTCAAAACATCATCAGGGGCTGGAGAGATGGCTCAAAGGTTAAGACTCTGCCTCCCAAACAGAAGGTCCTGAATTCAGACCCCAGGTCCCATGGAAAAACGCCAGGTGGAAATGGCGACCCTGTACTTCTGGCCCTGGTGAGTGGAGCCTGTGAAATCCCAGAGTGAAGAAAGAAGGAGGTAGAAGCAATCCAGAATGATTCCCAAAGTCACCCTTGGTCCTCCACAGGGACACACAGTGTCCTCTGATACACACACATACACACCCACACCCACCCCCCCCACACACACACACACACACACATACACACGCAGGCACAATAAATTAAAAAAAAAAGACCATGAAAATTTTAATTGCAAATGATTGATGAGCTACTTTGAGGAAAATATTGAATTTGGAAGATATTGGATTAGATGGTATCATGTGGCCGTTCTTAGTGTGTTCACACACCAATGGTTTCCCAGATGAGGCTGTACCTCCTTCCCATTCACCCAGCCCAGTCTTGCCTGCGTGTAACTTTCTAGTTTTGCTCTAACCAGGACTCTCAGCTGCCTCCTCTCTACAACACTTCATGTGCAGCTGGAGTAAAGGTAGAGAACGTGCTTCCAGCCCCCAGAAGACTGCGCTGGCTACAGTTGGGTCTTCTCTATCCACCCTTGTCATGGTTTTCCTCACACTGGGCATGGTCACCTGACTTGTTTTAACTAATGGAACAATACAGAAGTAGCACATGCAAATTCCACATATAAGCATTAAGAAGCCTGGCAAGTTTCACCAGCCTCCTTCCACCTTAGTATGCACCATAAGAAGAGCATGCCTAGGAGCTGCTGGTTCCAGAATAAAGATGCCTTTAGACCAGAGTTAAACCCAACCTGCAGCTGAAACCATGGTCAGCCTGTCCCAGCTAAGCTCAACCAATCACAAGAAAGCCAGGCAAAGTCACAATCCTCAGACCAGTAAATGAGGAAAAAAATGTAAGTTGGTGAGATTTGTGGTGGCAGCCTACAGTTCGAAACCTGGAAGGCAGAGCCTGGGAAATCCCAGAACAAAGCAATAAAGCGGTAGAGCAATCCAAGATGTCACCCTTGGGCACACAGGTACACGGATTCAAATGCCTTCTTATAAATAAATAAATAAATAAATAATAAATAAATAAATAAATAAATAAATAAATACATGCATGCATAAATGTAAAAATAAAACTCAGCAACATGACGGCTAGGGAGATGGCTCAGTGAGTAAAGAACTTGCTGTCCAAGCCAAAAACCTGAGTTTGGATCTCCAGAACTCACATAAAGCCAAGCGCAGTAGCACAAGTCTGTAAGGACAAGCAGAGACAAGAGAATCCCTGGAAGCTCTTGAGCCAGCTCACCAGACATATGCAATGGTAAACAAAAAAAAGCTCTGTCTCAAACTAACTGAAAGGTGAGGACCAACCCCCAAGGCTATCTTCTGAACTCCACGGGTACAGTATAGCACAAGGATACCTGCACCCACACTAATGAGCACACACGCACACACACACACCATATACACACAATACATATAAACATGCATGAAAAAACTCTGACATAACAGCCTTTAAGTCAAAATGAATTATCTTATGTTTCTATATATCTTTAGTCATTGCATTATATTATGCTTAACAGTATTTTTTTCCAAAATTATTTAATCTCAAGCATTTCTTAACTTACATGGTTTCTCTGGCCTTTCAATTTTCCTGACTGAAAGAGACTCTTCAACAAAGCAGTTTTGTTTTGTTCTTTTTCCAGCAGGTGTAGGTGTGAGTATACACGTGTGTTAGGGGTACAGAAAAGGGCACTTGAATATGCATACCTGTGAGGCCCAAAGGTGACATCAGAAGTCACTCTGGATTGCTCTGCTTCCTTACTGCTTTGCTCTAAGGTCTCTCCCATTCTGCCTTCCAATGCTGGAATTACAGGCCACTGCCATAGCTGCCCAGCATTTTTACATGGGATCTATGATCCAAACTCAGGTCCTTTGGATTGTGAGGCAAAAGCTTTAACCCTTGAGCTATCTCTCCAGCTCCTCAATGAAGCAGTTTGCAGAACTAAACCCAATCTACTGTTTCCAGAAACCCGAGCACATGAGAAGTGCCCAGGCCCAGCTGTGCTGGCAACTGTCTGCCCATGTGACACACACACCCCCTCGGCTCCCAATCGGCTCTGTCATCAATCTCTACCTGCACAAACACTGCAAGAGCATCTTTAATTTTCTTGACTAACTTATCAGCAGCCCCATTAATATTCTAAATTATCCTCTCTGGAAGACAAATTGCTTGACTATTTGTCTTCTTTAAACATTTTCTAGTCACAAAACACAGCCTCAAGTTCCTCACTATCTAGTTTTGCAACACGATCTTTTCATTACAATTTTTTGTTATTGTTTTATTTACCTTAATACTGAAGCAGCTCTTCTATCTTTGAATCTCAGGAGCCAATAAAATCTGAATCTGTAGTGAGTCTATTTATGTTTTCCACTGGTATTTTTGGAGATCCTATTATGCGTCAGAGATCCCTGAACTACAATGAAGCATCCTTTTTTCCCCAAACACACACACACATACACACATATATACACACACGTGTACACAGGAACACATGCACCATGGAGCTTGTGATTTGAGTGGCTGTAGACAGACATTACACCAACCATTAAGTAGAATTTATATAATGTCAGATGGTGATAACGCTTTGCTTTAAAAAGACCTACTTCAAATCAGAGGGTCAGAATTCTAGCTCAGGGAGTGAGCAGTCAGCTGATGGCTGCTCTTAGGAAGAGACATTTCGCAGGCTGGCAAGACCGTTCAGTGGTCCAGACACACCTACTCAACCCCTTAAGGCCTGAGTTTGATCTCCAGGAGAGTTCACATGGCAGAAGGACAGAATTGATTTCTGAAAGCTGTCTGAAGTTATCTGCTCGCCACCTGAGTGCCATAGCATGCACCACGTGTACTCCTTCTCTACCGAATGAGTAACGTCTTTAAGAATAAAGAGAAGGTGAGATTTCAGCCAAGTAATGAGAGGGTGATGCAGTGGTCCTGTCACAGTTTCCTGGCAGATGACCTGTTCCAAGAGCGGACACAAGATGCACTGATGCTCCAAATCTCAAGCGCACCGTTCAGCACTGTCCCCAGGTTATTTTCTAGTGTCATCTTTTCTGTGTCCTCTGCCTGAAATCAGCACTGACGACAAAATATGACTATAGGCCTATTTCAGTGCCCACATCTGTGAGCCAAAGTTCCCAGGAGGAAAAACCCACTCACATGTTATAGGTTCTATAAGGTTAAGTACTGTGGAGAGTTGGAATGCTATCACTCAAGAGTTAAAATAATCTTGTGCTCTCTTTAGTCACTTTAATACTCACTTATTTCCCACCTCTGTGCCTACCCTAACCTCCTTTTAAGCAATCAAGCAAAATCTTTGGGATGTATTTCCTTAACTGACCACTAGCTTCCAAAAAGCTAAGACTTGCCTCTAAGACTTATTGCAGAGATTTATGTGCTTTGATGTAACTCACCTACCTGTGATCCCCAGTCAGCAAATGCTTCGCTTTATAACTTTCTTTCTTTTGTTCTGTGACTATAAAAGCTCGTGTAACCACTTCCACATTCAGTACAATCCACGTCCACGTTCCATGTGATGACCACTCCCGTTTGACTCTTCTTATTCCCTTTGACGTTAGAACTGTGTTTTGCACTGGCACCACATCCGCACGGAGCCAATGATTCCCAACTCGATGCATCAAGTGTAGGAACTCCCCTAGAGGCTGCATCTGAACTTCTGAGACACTGTTGTTACCTGAAACTGGCTTTTTCTCAGCTACCTCATAATCGGTCCCAATCCGAAAATTTACCTTTCTTGCCAAGACTGCTTCTCTTGCCTTCTTCCCCAGCAGAGCCATTCAATTTAGGGAGCTTTGATGCATCCAAGGCTCTTCTCACTTCCTTCCATCTTTACCTTTAGCCAGTAGCACAGCTAGAACCCTTTTCCTTTTATGTGCATGATGCCTAAATGTCCCAAACCCAGATTTCAATCTAACCCAGTGTCTTTGTCCTCACTCTGCCTCCCGTCTGACTCAGAAAATACCACACTGCAGGAAGGGCATCTGTCAGATCAAGCTACGTCTCAGAAGGTCAAGCCTTGTCCCTACGGCTGTGGCAGTCCCTTTCCCCCACTTACAGTCTCTTCCCACTCCCCTCCCCGCCCATTGCCCAAGTGAGTATCCTCCTGACTCCAAGCCCATATCAGTGTCACCTGATGTGAAACAGTGGAAAGGACAGAGGTCAGCTCTCCTTAGTCCATGAGCTTTTCTATAGAGATTTCCTCCCACCACAGTGCTGTGGTCATAGCTTCCTACTTGAAGCTATCATTCCTGTCTGAATGCCCTCCAGCTTATTAGCCAAACCATGCCCCCTAACCCTCCACCCCCCCCCCAGCTTTCTGTTCTACAAAGACACCTCTTATTTTTAACAGTATCAGTAAAGGTTGCGCTCACCATTTCCTCGATCTGTTCCTGTTCAAACACAATCACATCTACCACCAATACTACTGCTATCATAAATCATGATTCACTATAAACACCTCATCCTTAATAATAAAGAGTACCTTTTTGCAGATTTTTTCATGAGATACAGTTAGAATGTAAATTATTCCAGGTTTTTGAAGACAGGGTTAAACTGTCAATATTACTGATGCTAACTCAGAAAGCACCAATTACATAAAACTCATGTAATAAATGTCTATTTCTCCCCAAAGGAAACCTACCTGTAAGTCACCTGCCACCAAGTGCTAACTGGGAGCACTTCTTTGATGTTACAGATGCCTGTTATAATAATAAAGAAAAAAGGAAGGAGGAAAGGAAGGAAGGAAGGAGGAGGGAGGGAGGGAAGGAGGGAGGGAAGGGGAGGGAGGGAGGGAGGGAAGGACAGAAGGAAAACCTGATGTTGTAAGAGTCCTATCTTAATTCGCTTTCTGCCTTTTAAACTATTAATTTTCACAGAATTCCTTATGTCATCATAAATGTGGAGGGGATGCATAAAAGGAAAAAATCTTAAAAATCTTAAAATGAAATTTTTTAGGCCTGAAAGATTGCGGGCAGACAATAAAATGCCCATTCCCCTACTGTTCTCTAAAATTCCCCTCTGGAATGCCATTGGGATTGCAAGAAGTCTGGAATGCTGGGCCAGAAAGAAGCGTGCATGCTGATAAAGTAAAACACTGCCCCCTAAACTGCTTCGGTGGGGCATGCAACCTCCTTTGTTCCTTGTGTATAAAAACTGTGTGGAGATGTAATTCAAGGCTGCACACACATCACCCTGCCTGTGTGTGTAAGCCACAATATCTCTCTCTCTCTCTCTCTCTCTCTCTCTCTCTCTCTCTCTCTCTCTAATAAAGCCTCTCAGTTATTAATTTTAACTTTTGGTCTATGGTGAATCATTGGATCACCCCCCCTTAAACCCATATTCTGGGGTTTCCCCCAGATGAGGCTGAATTTACAAGTCAGGTGACTTACAGGTAGGTTTCCTTTGGGGAGAAATAGACATTTATTACATGAGTTTTATGTAATTGGTGCTTTCTGAGTTAGCATCAGTAATATTGACAGTTTAACCCCACAACAATAAACAAACCATGAAACATAAAAGGTCAATAACAGGACTACAACAAAAGAAATGAGAAGCTAATTAAGAATCAGTTTACACACCAAGGTAAATTAAGTTCTTTTCTTTAGCTAATCTCTAGAGCCATAAAATAATCTCATTTTACAGATAAAGATCTGCAGACATAGAAAAGAGATATACCAATTTCATACTGTGTGTTACTATAACCTTGCCGAACTGAAGAGGGAGAGGCCTGTAGAAACTCCGCTGAATGGTAAAAGATGCCACAGCATCCTCAACTGGAAATCTTGAGCTTTCTCCATTTCCACTCAATTTTTTCCATTTCTAAATATTCCCTTTAAGTCAAAGATTGACTGCACATCTGAGAGCCACCAGAGTGGCTTAAAACTCCTCCAGCCTGTCATGAAACTTGATTTCCTTCCAAAAAGCAATACTTAGGACAGTCTTATTTAAAAAAAAAAATCTACAGTCACAAGTGGTAACCTTCCCCACAGGGACAAGACAGAACATCTGCCTTCCTTGTACATAATAGAAAACTTCAGAGACGCAGTCTGCTTGAATAAAAGCTCTACTTTCCTGCTTTCTCTTCTTCTCCTCCTCCTCCTCCTCTTCCTCCTTTCTCTCTCTCTCTCTCTCCTCTCTCTCTCTCTCTCTCTCTCTCTCTCTCTCTCTCTCTCTCTCTCCCTCCCCTCCTCTCTCCCCTCTCTTTCTCTATCTCTCCCCCTTCCTCTCTGTCTCTTGGTACTGTCATTGTCCTCTTGTCCAGAACTTTAAATGCAATGGTGTGTTCCACAGCAGGCTTTTGTGGAGCCAGTTTTCCTTGTCTTTTGTAATTATGTAAAATTGTTCTCTTTGCAGGCCACACATCCTGGGTGTCTAAAATTCGAAATGAAAACACACTCATTGTAATTATAATGGATTTCAAATTCCGATTATTCATGTTGGAGAGGAAACATGCAGTGAGGTTTCATTATTCATTCCCCTCAAAATTCAGAGGGAAAAAAAAGCAGTACTTGAGCTAATTTTTGTTAGAGCACTGTCTTTGATCTAAAAAAAAAAAATCCTTAATTACTTCCTGGGAATTTTTAAAACACAATTCTATTTTTATGTTGAGTTATCTGAGTTAAAGCAAATTGAGGTCTTTCAGTAGGACCACACAAATATAATAAGCAAAACCAACCCTAGCTACATCCAAAATCAGTCAATTGACCTCCTTTCCTGGGACAGACCAAGCTTCAAAACCAGCAATCATTTTGAAATTCTGAACTCCAGTGGTAGCAAGACTTCTAACTGCTGATTATTATGCAGGTCTTACACTAATCTAATTAAGTGAAATAGAAATCCAATTTCAAGCATTGTTGTACATATTTGCATATGACACAAGTAGTCAAAAATCTGTCTGAAGTTAAATGAAGCACATGTACAGTCCCTGTATCAGTTTGAGCTTGGCTTTTCCATTCATCCCATTCTGAAGTATTGTACTCTCAACCTCTGCAAGCCACTGGTTGCTGTAGGTTGTCTACTGTCCCACAGAGCCTTAGTAGCCAACAATAGGCATAACATAAGCCTGTAATTGTGAGGAAAGGAACTTCTGGGAATTTCTCAGGAAGAAGAAGGAAACGATGCCATTCTTACCACGAGGTCAGTTCCTTGCTTACATGATGAGAATATGGGCTAGAGGAGATCTACAGGAAATAATTTTTAAAAGAAAATGTTCATAATTTAGTTGCTAAAAAAAAGAATCTATTCTGAATTGAAGTCCTCAAAAATAAAAAGGTGTTTTTTTTTTCCTTTGAAAAAGAAGCGGATGTATGACAGTGGAACAGAACACCTGAGAGGGGCAGGCGCAGCCCCTTTTGTTCCCTGGAAATGCTCACAGAACAATTATCACACATTCTGGCTCAGTGCAAGAGTGGTAGTTGGCATTCTGGCTCCTTCTTCAGTGGGATAACCCTATGTCTTCACAGGTAGGGATCCTGGCCTAGCATGTAATGGTGTAGCCCTACGTGAACACAGTAGGAACCTTAGCTCCTATATCTGATGACACAATCCTATGTGAACCCAGGCAGGGAACCTGCTGTGTGTACATCGGTGGTATAGCCTATGTGATCAGCTTAAGGGCCCTGACTCCTGTATCTGATAATAATGCAGCGAACATACTAGGGCAGCCCCACTCTTGCATGTCAGATGCACTAGGCTTCTGTGAGCACAAGGAAAGTATGCAGGAATACTCAGTCCTTACACACTACCAGGTGTTCTGAGAGTCCTTGAGAAAGACTCAGCACTCAATCTGTTCCTTCGATTTGACATTAAGAATACTGTGGTTAAAGAGCATACATCTAAAACAGAAGAGAAAAATGTTCCAATTGGATCCTGCCTGTACTTTGTGATTTACCAATAGCAGCTAACAAAAGGAAAATAAAGTGTAAGAGTGAATTAAATGTGTAAAGGGAGAACATAATGGGAGCAGACGCAATAAACAGCAAGCTTTTATAAAGAGCCATCATGCCAGGGGGAAAATTGATTGCTTTTGCACTAGGAAAGAATTCCAAATGAAGGACTGGAGGCACACATTACCATTTGAGGTTGAGCATTCCACACAGTGTCTCAAAAGACAATGAATCATTCTTGGTGGTGCACAGCTCAGTGGTACAGTATGTGCTTAGCATAAGTGAGACCCTATGCTGAACGCTCAGTATCCTCACCAAAAATAAGAATGAATGAGTAAATTCAGAAGAACTTTGGAAAGAAAACCATTACTATAATGTAATAGACAGCTGACTTGTGATAGTTAGATAAAGGTGGCAACTTGCTATTTGAGAACTGAGCCTTCAAGCACACCTATGAAGCTCATCTAGCTAAAACAAGCCTTATCCAAGCCTATGGAAGATGTTCTAATTGATGTAGTTAGTCCAGCTCACAGTAGGTATGACCATATCCTGGGCAGCTGGGTAAGACAGAGGGAAAATTGGTTAACACCAGCAGGATGGTATTAACCTCTCTCAGCTTTTCCTATGGATACAGTTTGGCTAATTCTCTCAACCCCTGATATTGCTATGAACTTTGTCACCACCACAATGAACTGTAACCTAAACTCCTTGGTCCTCTCAATTGTTTTGGGTTATATATACACGTTTGTTTGGGTTATATATACACGTTTGTTTGGGTTATATATAAACTCCTTGGTCCCCTCAATTGTTTTGGGTTATATATACGTGTCCATCTTAGCAACTGAATAAAAACTAAGAAAGTGATGTTCTTGGAATTCTGTGCCTGGTTTGCAAATAAATGGAACACAGTCTTTTGAGCTCTTGAATAATTTATAGCTAGGGAACAGCATACTTGGGGAAACTACAGACCAGGCTGGTTCCCTTATCTTGTGCTCAAATGTAGATGGAAAGGTCAGCAAAAGCTAGCAAATTTTCCTGGAAAGTGTCTTTTTAACTTTCTCTCCTGCTTAAAATTACACTAAATTGCAAAGGCATATAATTGAAAGACCAGCCTATAAAAAAATTGGCTTACTAAGGCCACCCATTGCTGTGAACTGGCTTGAGGTATAGGCATTTAATACTGACCTTTAGTTTTTTTAGACACACATGTTCAATTTTCTAAAAAGCTATTTAAGAAAAAAACAACTAATAATACAGAAGCAGTTTTTGATGACCTAAGTTGATTCACTTCGTGTGTGTGTGTGTGTGTGTGTGTGTGTGTGTGTGTGTGTGTGAGTACATATTCAGAAACAGGGCAGGGTAGTTGGATCATATGGTGGTTCCCTTTTCAGTTTTTTGGGAAACCTCCATAGAGTTCTTCATAAATGTGGCTCTTCCTTGGGTATTACTTTTGTCTATAAAATGAGAGTCATATCATAACTGCTTGCCTTACTTCACAGGATTTCAGGATGCTGAAATAATATTTGTGTAATATATGTATAAATAGCAAAGTTCCTTGTTAACATAAGCCATCTTTATAGTGAGGAAAGGCAAGACTGCCACACTGATGAGCAGTGCTCATTTGCACACCTGCAGAGCTAATGTTCAGGAAAAGCAACTGCAAAAAGGCAAAATCAAAGGGACTTGGCTAACCGCAGATGCAAATGCCACAGCAGGAAGCCCACATGGACCAGCATGGAGACACCAGGGATGCTGTTTGACCTTCATAAGCAGGCGTGTGACATCCACAGAGCTGAAGGGTTTATGGTTCGTGCCTCACTAATCATCTTTCAATGTGTTCTCAGCTCTTCTCCTGATAAGCTCACTATTTGTAAGAGATATAATTTCTCTAAAGTTGCATTCAGAAAATTAAATAGCCTACAAGATTCGACCTCAGAGGGTGGATTTGTGCCACAAGATCAAAAGCACTCAGGGGAAACATACTTAGATTAAGTAAATGACTTGCTCACAGTAAAGCTGGGATGTTGAGTAAATAATTTCAGATTATTTTGAAAAGGTTCACCTACCGATGAATATTTTGATTTTAGCTTAAAATTCTACAGTCTATAACACTCTTTTTGCTGTAGTTCTCTCTTACTGGCCAACTGAATACTTGTGTTTGCTTAAAAGAATCTAGGGGTGCACTGTGATACCAAATTGCTAAAGCAATGATGCATAGGTAAATTCTTAACATTTTAAAGCCTTGGAAGTCATTGCAGCTACTCTTTCTGCTGTTGGGAGACAACACTCAAATGGCAAGCAATTTGAGGGGAGAAACATTTATTTGGTTTATGGTTCCAGAGGAGAGACATAGTCCATTCTGACAGAAAAGCATGGCAGGCAACAGAGCCTGGAGGCAGCTCAGGCAGGTCCCTTGTCATGGGGGGGAAATGAGTTTATCAGCACTGGACAAGACTGTCCAAGAGCTCTTCTATCTCGTGATTCTTTTTATCTAGGTCTGCTACTTGAAGGTTCCTTGCAGATTTAGCATTGACTTTTGTGTTGCAAATAACTTAAACCAGATAATTTCTTCTCCTGGTCTGACAGTTTGTTGTTAATCTCAGGTTAAATCAAGTTGACAACCAAGATTAACTATCACAGTACTCTATCAAGATTGGAAATATAAGGGGCTGAAGAAATGGCTCAGGTTAAGATGGGCTTAAGACTCTGTCTTGAAGATAAAAAGTAACCATTTTGCAAATGGGTGATTGACCCCTCCCTCACTGAGGTTTCCTACTTTTATTACATCTACCCTTGAATGTGCTCTTATAATAAGACTCCAGTTTAACAGCTTTTTGTCTCTGGCCAGGGGGTGACATACAGTGCCCAGCAGGATGGAGTGAAGGGCATTGCAGGAGCAGCAAAACTGCAAAAGAAAGTCAACAAACCACAATCCAGAACTTCAGAGACTCTATATCAACCACCTAGAACTAGGCCAGACTAATCTCTCCCCATCCTGAAGCTCAAGGACATTTGCAGAAGAGGGAGGGATAAGAGTATAAGAGCAAAAGGATGGGAGGAGCAATGATTTGCAAGATACTCCACACAAGTTAGGGCCGAAGCAATCATAATTGGACTTTACATGCCCTGCGCAATGTCCAACACACTATTGACCTCACAAAGTCTAGCATCTGCTAAAGGCACCAAGATCCTTGGAGGCAAGGGATTGGCAGCCACAGTAGTGTTCCTATGCTTAAGGGGAACACGGGAAAGGGTTCAGGGAAATGCCACTGGGTCCTTGTACTTCATCGGAGAGGAGGGCCCAGAGGAGAGTCAGGCATGCACAAGAAAGGACTCTGGGAATTGGGGCGGGAGGCACCAGGGGATGAGGAGGGAGGGGTGAGGGGAGGGGGAGCAGGGGGTTTGGGGAGAGGAGGAGGGAGGGAGGGAACTGGTGTACCTATTAAGTTTGTATGAGCTGAAATAATAATAAAAAATGTATTAAAAAAAAAAGACTGCCTTGAGAGCAAAAGTACCGGAGTTCAGATCCCACTTTAAAATGTCAATAACAGTCCTTAAAGGTAAATGAATGCTGTCATAAATCAGCTGCCTGGAAAAAACACATATTTCTTTCCCTCCATTTTTGTCACATGTTCTTTCATGATTCTTCATATCACAGCACTGCCCTGAAAATAAAGCAAAGATGTAAGTTTCCTCTAATAGGTATAAAATTTAGATTTCTTCATTTATAATATTGTTTATGAAAAAAATGTCAATCGGAAATGGCAGCAGCCTGAACAGAGTCTTGGAAATCCTGTAGGGAAATCCCAGTGCAAAAAAAGAGGTAGAGGGGCTGGAGAGTGGCTCAGGGGTTAAGCCTCCACCTTGCAGGCGGAAGGTCCTGAGTTCGGATCCCGGATCCCACATATAGATGCCGGGCGGAAGCGGGGGCGGCCTGCACTTCTGGTCCTGGCGGAGCCTGTGAATCCCAGGGCAGAAGGAGGTGGAGGCGTCCGTGGTGGTTCCTGAGTTCGTCCATGGTTCTACACATGCACAGACACACACACACACACACACACACACACACAGACACACACACGCACGCACATGCGCACAGTTGAATAAATAATAATAATAATAAAATTTAAAAATTATCCAGGATAATTCCCAAAGTCACCCTTGGTCCTCCACAATAGCACACTGTGCACTCTGATACATATATACACATGTAGTAGTTGAGTTAAAGTTAAAAATTGGCCACCAGCTAGTTAACAGGATCTCAGGAATATGTTGCACGCAAAATAACTGCTGGACTTAGCTTCTGTACTAACTGCTTGTTTTTGCTTAAGATCTCAGGTACACTGTATGTACCGGGACTGCTGTTATCAGGTGGTGACCAGAAAAAGGTGGCCAGATATAGACATAAGGTGACTCAGTTTCTACACCTAATGTGACTCTGTTTCTATATCTTTAGTCCAAAGACACAATGTTTATGCTAGACTATTGCTACTCAACAATGTTTATGCCAAAATATTCCTTGTTTAAGGATATAGAATATGTGCCAGAATTGTTGCTCCTGACTCAACGACCATACCAGATGTCCTCAAATACCTGCCTTTAAAAACTCTGTACCTCACCTACGGGATGCCGTGCGCACGTGCAGGATCTGGAACATGTCCAGCTGAGCTTGTGACTGGATGACTTTATTCTATGCTTCTTGCATTTTGCTTCCTATAATGCACATGTTTAAAAAAAAAAGATTTTTTTCAAAACTTAAAAAAAAAAAAAACTCTGTACTTCTACTCAAGTCCACTGCCTCTGACTGGGATCCCAACTCCCTAGCGTGCAGATGCCGATCAGCTTAATTAAAGCCTCTCCATTTGATAAAGTTTCTGGTGACAGTGTAGTGAAATACCTGAGCGACCTCCAGACCCATAATGCGTGCACAAGTGCACACACACACACACACACACACACAAATAAATAATCTAGAAAAAAGATTGGAGATATAAAAGCAAACAGAATTGTAATGCAAAACTTTTTTGCATAAAATATTTTTGCATTAGGAATAGTGATGCATATCTGTAATACCAGCACTCAAAATGATGGCACAAGAGCATCATAAGTTCAAGATCAACTACCCAGCAAGATCCTGTCTCAAAAGTAAAAGGAAAGGAAAAACAAAAAAAGATATAAGAAATTGTGCATCAGTTAAAATTCACTACACTGTAGCCATTCCAACAAAGAGGGGATTTAATAAGGAATTAGTCATTTTCGTATTCATTAAAAGGGCTGAAGAAATTAGTCAGGAGGTGACTAATGCTGAGAACATTTTCAGCCTTAGGCGTTGCCTTAGCTAACATTACTGTAAGAAGTAATCCACCTCCCATGAATATGCATCTTTACAGCTGAAAATGCATCATATCATTACCCAAGCTAAAAAGAAGTCTAAGGAATGGAGCTCTTCATCTTCTAGAACCTTGTTTATGGATTGGTTAGGATAAAAAGGAAGTAGAAGTAGATGCTGAGCATAATAAACTATATTTAAACCAGTATGTTCTATGCAAATCTAAGCATTTTCAAAGATTAAAATATAGATGACAACAATCGGTCTTTCAAGGAGCATTTATCCTAACTAAAGGATCTTGAGACATATCTAAACAGCTACACATCAGCAAAAGAGGATTACCAGTGTTCAGCACAGAGAAGAGTGGTTGTGGAATTGAATGTAAAGTTTTTGGCATGTAGAAAAGGCTTCGTGTTAGACAAGTCACAAATAACTCACTTCTCGGTTTTAGCTGCCCCAATTATTTCAGTAATATGGACACCACTACTTTGACAAGAAAGACCGAGTGGAGATATAAAATTCCTCCAGGGTCAAAGCAGGTTCACTACGCCAACTACATCCATCTCTCCTCCTCTAGGGAGAGTATTTCAACAGCAAGTGATCCTGCAAATACCACCTCCTGGTCAGGATAAATTCCCTTCTTCCATTTGAATTGTAAGGTTATCATAATGTGAAAAACACAGCAAAATCTAGCCCACTATGTAATTAGGGGAGTAATTAGAAGATTTAGGAGAGTAACTCAAGGGGAAGAGGCAAGATAAATGAAAATAGGATGGATTGATGATTAAACCTCCGCCTCCAGGGGCTGGAGAGGTGGCTCAGGGGTTAAGCCTCCGCCTTGCAGGCGGAAGGTCCTGAGTTCAGATCCCAGATCCCACATATAGACGCCAGGCGGAAGCGGGGGCGGCCTGTGCTTCTGGTCCTGGTAGGGCAGAGCCTGTGAATCCCGGGGCAGAAGGAGGTGGAGGCGTCCATGGTGGTTCGCGAATTCGTCCGTGGTTCTACACATACACAGACACACACATACAGACACACACACGATAAATAAATAAATAATAGATAAATAAATAATGAAAATTTAAATGAAATTAAAAAAAATAAAAAATTCTGTCATGGACTTTAGGAAAGAAGAAACAATAAAGACTGAGCGGAAGCCCATTGATCCTGATGAGCAGCAAGCAGAACAGTAGAAACCAACGCTCTAAGGCCTAAGAAATCCACATCTTCACCAAGACGTGGGAAATCGCACAGGACTTGAGGTCATCGAGTCTCTCGCCGCGATTGTCTTCTGTTGAAGATGTCTGTAACTTCTGCAAAGGTAACCCAGAACCATCCAGAGCCAACTCCAAACTCCAAACTGGCACAAGACAGGAAAAGAGCCTATGGACAGGAGGAATGGTATCAAGATCTGAAAACTGCACCTTATGTACTGCAAGCTTGAAGTGAAGTGTAACAATCCATTATCCGTGAAAACAAAGTCAGAACACTTAAACAATTTTTTTCCACTTTTAAGGGGCCATTCAATGGTTAGAAGGAATTGTTACATTTTTTAAATCAATTTCTATAGTATTTATGCTTCCATTTAAGAAACAAATGTATGTTGTAGAAAAAGTTTTATAAAACTAAATCCTTGCTTTCAGAAATGATCTCTAGAATTTCTTTTTTCTGTAAAAGGGATTGAGCCTAGGTCCTTGCACATACTTAATAAGTACCCTGCCACTAAGCTATTTCCTAACCCTCTTTTCTGTTTCTTTTGTTTCGTTTTATTTATCTGTTTGTCATTGGATGTATTTTTGAGACAAGCATCTTTTGAACTTACTAACATGCAGGGTGATGCTGAGCTTACTATGCTGCCCAAATTAACCTGAACTTTCAGCCCTCTTGGCTCAGTTTCTTGAATGGCTCAGCTTACAGGCTTGTACCACTGCACCTGCCCTAGACTTCTTTCTTTAAAATGAATTTCATTTTTGGAAACTTTATTTGTTTCTACACTTTCTTTGCCTGTATTTTTAAGTCAACTAGTACTAACAGTTTCCAGGATAACCTCATCAAACCTGAGTTGCATAACTTTGAGGCAAACAAAAGCAAATAACAGATTTTTAAAAGGCATTTGATAATTTGGCAATCTTGAGCATAACTCAACATCATAAATGTTTTACAGGTTCCTACTGTACATCAGAAACCAAGAAGGCATTGAAGATAAAGATATGTTTAAGACACAGCCTAACCATGAGAGGGAAAAGGAGGTTAGAATTTAGGGATATAAATGCTGCCTTGGGCAATTGCTTAAGACAGAGAAGTTCCTGCAAGTGGCAGCTCAGAAAAGATTCTTGGATATGGTGCTACCTGCACATTTACCTAAGAAGAGTACTTGCAATACTCACTTCTTCACACAAGGAGAAAAGGCAGCAATGCATTGAGAAGTTATCATAGACGAGCCTTCCCAAGAAACTGACTCTGAGACCTGGGGTAGATGACATTCTCTTGGGTCAGCACTTGCAGAGAGTGAAGGAAGCAGAATGGAGCAAGAGGCTGAGTTGAACTGTAAGACATCCGGGAAACTTCTACTGATGCTTGAGATCTTCCTGCGATGTCTTACACTGAGGCAAGGTGGTCAGACCTTGAAAGCCCAACACCTATCAGTAGGTGCAGGAATCCCCCACAAAAGACAGGGGAGAACCCTAGTGAGGCAGTGCCCTCCACCACAGGGCTGTTCTGGAGAAGGGATCCCCCATGCTTTGCTGGTGGTTGGCACTTCATCTGGGAGACAGCAAAACTCCAAGTACACGAGGGCTTTTACCACCGATATGAAAATTCACTTTCCACAGGTGGTGTTTTTGGCTCATTGAGAGACTCCTGTATTTCTCCATGGCAACCACGGTACCTGGAGAAGCCAAAAGGTTGGCAAAAATTCTAGGACCTACATTAATGCAGAATGTTTACTTGGGCCCCACATTTCCAACAACCAACCTCATCTCCACATTTTTGGCCTTTCTACTAAATGGATGTTCTGGTTTAATGACAAAATCAGAAGGAGGCTTGGTCCTCTGTTCCTGAAATTAAGACATTTCCTATAAATATGAAAGATCTGTTGCCATGGTGACTTTTACCAGAAAATTAGCAGTAGTCATTATAAATAATATGATTAATTTCAAAAGTAAATACACCAGAAATTTTGCATACAGATCAGTATTACCTGGTTCAAGTTGGTTGGTTTTAAACAATGTATATGTGTAATGTTTTGAAAACTTCTGTTCAAGAATTAATTTCAATGCCTGTGACATTCTTATTGGAAAAAAATATGATAATACATACAAAGGACTTAGACTCAAGTAAGAAGAAATTTAAATTCTACCATTCATCATATTAATATATTCTCTCCTTCCTTTGCCAAATTATTTGACCTTTTGGGTACCATTCCCTTTCCCAATCTTTTTTTCATTTTTCTACTTTTACAAGTATATTGAATATTCATCCCAGCTTCCCTGTCTCTCCCCTCTCTCCCATTTCTTTCCCTTCACCATTCCCTCCCAGAACTCCTTCCCACTTTTCTGCCTGCTTCTATGGACCTAAGGGTTCACTCTGGCTTGTCTACTCCTGTAGGGGTTCAAGCCTCTGTGGTATAGCAAGTTACCTCTCTTTAGGCCACCCCACTGATTTATGCATTTCCCTTCATTCATCCAGCTTTAGACCCAAAGATTTCCATTCTAGTGCCTATGGGTATAACAACAGCTACCTACAGAGCAGTTTGATGTACTGCCTTCTTACTTATAGGTTTATTTGGCTTATATTTATATATATTATATTTATATATTTATATATATATTGGTTTTATATTATAGGTTTATAGGGAAGACCCACCCTATTGATCCTTCCCTGTTTGTAAGTTCTTTTCTAGTTTACAGTAGGGATGTGTACCATTCTGACAAGTGGGTCTTGAATCTAATCAGAAAGCTACCGATTGTCTCCTTGATACTCATGCCACTGTTACACTGGTGGTCATCTGTTGCCATGGTGATTTATATTGCAGCTTACAGATTTCATGCCATTGATGGGGCTTGTGATTATTTCTCTCACCCAGCAGTTTCTACAGTATTCCTTGGTACTGTGAAAGCTATCCAACAAGGAGAAAGTCTTCAGGCCAGTTCCAGTTGATATATTTTGCTCACATTCTATAATCCATTTGTGTTGCATCTTCAGTAATCGGGTCTTACTGACAGTATTTGGAGAGCAATGACAAAAGCTAATAATGTTTAGAGGCCTTTAAGATCTCTCTGACCAACATTTTATCAGGTAGTGCCACATTCCTGTTATTTCTAGTATGATTTTGTCTCTGGGTTCTAAGTGGATCAGCTCAAGGCTTCCCCCCTCCACATTTTCCTCACTCTATGAAACTCTGCATAGGGACTGCCCATTCTTTTTCCTTTCTTTAAAAGACATATTACTAGCATAGGATACTCTTTTGGGGTCACTTCCCACAATCTTAAGGTCTTTCTATAAGTCCTTCTGTCCCTTCTATATCCCATGTCCCTCTTATCTCCCATCCCCTCATTCCCCACTATGTATTTTTCCCAATTATTCCCTCCCTCACCCTTGTCCTGGTATCTTAAATCTCCCCTTTAAAAGGTTTCATCCTAACCATCCTTTCCCACCTTCCCACTCACAGGTCTTTTTTGAATTTTCTGGTTCTTACAATGCTTCCAATCCAAAAACATTAACAAGGATATTAGTTCAATCATTCACATATAAGAAAGAACATGTAGTGCTTAACTTTCTGTGTCTGAGCTACCTCACTCAACATTAAAGTTTCAAGTTCCAGCCACTTACCAGAAAATTCCATGATTTCATCCTTTCTGATGGCTGAGTAATATTCCATTGTGTAAATGTACCACATTTTCATTATCTATTTCTCTGTTGATGGGCATGTTGGCTGATTCCATTTTTTTCACTATTGTGCCAACTTTTTTAATAAAATCAAAATAATAGCTCCATCTATTGCACTATTGTGAGAACAGCAATAACAACAACAAGCCTAATCTTTTCTCAGTAGGTCGTCCTGTAACTATCTTATTCCTTACTCTCAATGAGGCATCACAAAAGACAGCATATCTTCAGTATGAGCCTTGTCCTTTTCTGAAATTAAGTAATAATTTTACAATTCTACACTTATTACAAAAAAGTACATGAAATTTCCAAGTATCTCATGCCTGGTTTCTCCTCCTAGTGAACCAATCATCATGACTGATGAAATTCCATAGCTTGTTCGATTTCCTGATTTTCTTCGATCTGCTGTTTATGTTCCAAGTTTGCCTTTTATGAATAACCAAGCAGCATCTGAAATAAAATTTGGTAAATAATAGAATTTATTTTCAAAAAGGACTTCATAGTTTTCACGAAGAGACCTTCAACATGTGCAGCCTCAGCAGCAGCAGTGAATGGGAGAACTAGTTCCTGTGTGAACCACATCAGAGGACAACATACCTCTGGCATCTTGGATTGCTCTGTGAACATTCAGCATGCAAGTTCCTAAGAAACCTTTCTAGTCATCCTCACCCACACACCCTACTAATAGAAATTGACCATCAAACTCAAGTAAATATTATGAGACCAAAAATAACCAAAAATATCACCGAAACCTAATTCAGAAGTTGTAATCCCAAGAAACAGGCTTTATTTGCATGCACAACAAACTGTTACAAGTAAAATCCTGCTCTACTCTAAGAAAGTTATTTTAGCTTTTCAGCTGGACCATCATTTTCCAGTAATTTGTCAAAATGACAAACACAGAGGGAAAGAGGAAAGGAACCAGATATATGTTCTCTCACCCTTTCAGGAAACATGGAGTTCTTCCTTTGACTACATATATGTGCATCTATAAGGGTGATATTTTGGACATCAAAAAGGAATGCCTCATAAATGCTACCATGGCAAAACTGGAAGAGTCTACAACATTACACAGCATGATATTGGCATTGTGGTAAACAAGCAAGTTAAGGGCAAGATTCTTGCCAAAAGAATTAATGTGTGCATTGAACATATTAAACACTCTAAAAGCCAAGATAGTTTCCTAAAATGGGTGAAAGAGAATGATTAGAAAAAGAAGGAAACCAAAGAGAAAGGAACCTGGGTTCAGCTCAAGTGCCAGCCTGCTCCACCCAGAGAAGCACATTTTGTGAGAAAAAATGGAAAGGATCCTGAGCTGCTGGAACCCATTCCCTATGAATTCATGGCTTAATAGATGTGAAAGTTAACTAAATAAAAGATGCAGACTGTAAAAAAAAAGTTATTTTAGTATTTTAAATTTTTAATAAATTCGTATGCTAAAACTTGTTAGTAGCGGTAGGTACACCATCAGAGACTTGCTCATGAATAATTAGCTTGAGGTCATGATAGGCTATGGGTTTCATTGGACATCTATAGACTTGTTTTGACTTACTAACAATGCACTACTCTATGTGCTGAGACCACATTTTGAAAACCATTCTCACAGGTCCTCATTTGGCCCGTTGCATAGTTAATGCAGCTTCAACATAGAATGTGCACCCTACTGGTCAGAGGCTGAAATCTCCAAATCACTCAGGCATGTTATAGCTAAGGATTAACAAAATCTCCGTCTATGCTCCAGAGCAATTAAAATATACAGCTATAGGCAGAGCTGAGCATTGGGAATGCACCTGAAATTTCACGAAGACTCATTAAATTATCAAAGATAATCCTAAGCAAAACATATTTCTATGTTTACTCCCTTGGCTTTTGCATGAAAACACTGTTTGCTTGTTTTATGCAAAAGTCAATGTACCAGACACTTTTACTTTCATAACCTCTTTTGGACAGACATTGCCTTCAAATTATAAATTGCATGTTTCTATGTTTGCTGTAGTTTCTGTAACTGTAACAATCATCAGCCTACAAAGCTTTTAAAACCTGTTTGCATGATTCAAAAAAGTAGAGAGTGTGTGGCCTGCATTGACCTCTTTTCTGCAGACTTCAGATGACAACTGATTGCTATTGCAAGAGGAAGCATCTCATAACCTCTCACATCAAACCTTTCACGATGCTCCCATCACCTCTGCAAAGATCATGTTGCTTCGTTTCTGACCACAATGCTATGGTTAACCCCAGCCAAACAGCAGATGAGTTGATATATCAGGCATTTATTTGAAGAAGAGAGAGTTTTGCCCCTGTTGTCTAGTTTCACTTGACCATGTCATGGAAAACATATCTCTAACTCTTCTCAAGAATTTTGTATCCGTCAAAAGAATATAAAGAAAACTCACAGAGATAAGGAAAGGAAATTGTGGGTAGAAGTAGTTAGTGCAGAAAACTGGTGAGAGAATACCATATGAATATTAACCATTCCTGAGGTTCAAGAACTTTTAGTAAGAAAGAGGCATTTAGTTTGCATGAGTTGTGATAAAGAATGGTGTTCACTTTATTTTTTAATTCTGTTTGTACTTCTTCAACAATTTGGTACAATGCATTTTTGTCATTTTTTCCTTTTTTTACCCAATCTCATTTCCTTTCCTTCTCCCACTGAGAAACTTCTTCCCAACAAGTTTCCCTACTCTGTTTATGACCTTTGTTATGTGTGTGACCTAGGACAACCATGAAGTCACTTTACCATTTTTTTGTTTGTTGCTACATACCTGTACAGACACATCTCACTGGTTGTCCAAGACAATAGAACAATAAGCCTATTGTTCTTTCAAGAAAAATCACACTAGGCCCTGGACACCCCCCCCCCCGTGTCCTCTTGCCCCCGCACGCCTCCGCCTTCGCCCCCAGCTCCCAGGTGAGTGAGTGAGTCCGCCCAGCCCAGCCCCCCACCCAAGAGCCCTCCAGCTTTGCCTAGGCCCTGCCCCGGACCTCAGCCCCTCGCCTCCTCCTACCCCCGTGCCCTCCGCCGCCCGGCCAGGTCCCAGGTCCCAGGTGAAGAATTCTGCCATCAACATCAGACCCTCTGCCTCTCCGGCCCTACGCACGTGGTCCAGGGAAGACACACTACTACTCAATAGAGTCCAAAGGAAACTCAAGCAAAACTCTAGGGAACAAAGAGAACAAAGGCCATACATCTGGAGTCCGCTACAATCATTATATCATGTGGGCGAGATTCTTCACATCCGGCCCAAAGATAAGTAAAACTTTTTTTTTTCATCTTACTGATCCTTTCTAGTATCAATTGCTATAGATCAACTTCCTCATACAGCGACCCCAAAAACATACAACTCCAGGGAGTACACCACTCACTCTCACATATCACCAAGATACTAAATCATAAAAGTGCACTACCATACTAATATTCACCCCCTGGTTATTTAAACTGACTTAACTGATGTACTAACAGCCTAATAGTCTCATCTAGGATATAACAATAACAATACACAAACATACCCAATGCAAGGCAAGCACTAGTAATAACTCGCAAGTGTAACAATACCAAATATATCAGTTCAGTGAAAAGCACACAGAAACTAAAAGGTCCTAAAAAACAACAATGCCCAAGTCAAAGTGCAGATCCATGAGAAACAAAACCCAAGAAGGCCAGTCTCCCACCGAAAGAATTAATCCCATAATGATGGATTCCGACCAGAACAAATTCACAGAAAATAGCCATGAAAGCCAGACCCAACATAACAACTTTCAGAGTATGATCATTATCATGATTAATACTATGAAAGAGAAAACCAAGAAGAGTTAAACAACCGTATCAACCACTTTGAACAGGAACACAACAGGCACTTGGAGGAGTTGAGAAAAACAGTTCAAGAAACAAAAATAGGCATAGAGCAGTTAAAACAGTCTCAGGCAGAGTTTAAAATTGAACTAAAAGACAAGATATCTTCAACCCAAAACTCAACAGAGAGTCTTATCAGCAGAACAAATGAAGCAGAAAACAGAACTTCAGACGTTGAAAATAAAGTGGGAGAATTAACCAGCTCAATGGAAGAGGTTGTTAAAGCCAAAAAGATACTGGAGAGGAACATTCAAGAGATATGGAACACCCTAAAGAAGCCTAACATGCACATTCATGGAATACCAGAACAAGAATCCCAAAATACCACACCTGAGGAAATATTTCAATTCATCATAAATGAAAACTTCCCACAACTAAAGAAAGAGAGGCCCATCCAAATACAAGAGGCATTTCGCACTCCAAAGAGATATGACCAAAATAGAAAATGGCCATGGCAAATAATAGTCAAAACACTCCACATTCAAGACAAAGACAAGGTGCTGAGAGCTTCAAGAGAAAAAAAGCAACTCACTTTTAAAGGTAAACCTATTAGAATAACAAATGACTACTCAATAGAAACAGTAAAAGCAAGAAGAGTGTGGAGAGATGTACTTCAAGTATTAAATGAGCAAAAATGCCAACCCAGACTGATATATCCAGCAAAACTATCTGTCATGATTGAGGGAGAAAGAAAAGTTTTCCAACACAAAGACAACTTGAAGAGATACATGTCTACCAAACCAGGCCTTCAAAAAATGCTAGAAATGATACTCAAGCTTGAAGAAAAGAACAAGCATATCCAGGAGGACAGAAGAGAAGCATAATACCACCAAAACGTAAATATCAAGCAACATGCTTACAAAATCCACTAAACATAAAAAATATCCAGAATTAAAAATAATTTCTCCATTATAACATTAAATGTCAACGGTAATAACTCACCAATTAAGAGACACAGATTACAAACTTGGATTAAAAACCACAATCCAACAAACTGCTGCCTTCAGGAAACTCATCTCACCACAAAAGATAGGCACATCCTAAGAATGAAAGGCTGGTCCAAAATCTTGCAAGTTAAAGGAACCAGGAAACAGGCAGGAGTAGCCATTATGCTATCAGAAAAAGTGGACTTCAAACCAAAGAAAATTATAAGAGACACGGATGGATACTACATTTTAGTCACAGGTACAATTCACCAGGAAGACTTCACAATACTGAACACATATGCACCCAATACAGGCCCCTCCACATTCATTAAGAAAACCCTACAGCGTCTAAAGCAAGAAATCAACCCCCAAACGATAATTCTTCCGGACTTCAACACCACCCTCTCAACATGGGATAGATCAACAGGTCAAAAGCTTAACAGAGACACTTTGGAACTTAATCAAACCCTCAAAGAAATGGACCTTACAGATCTCTATCGAACTTTTCACCCACACAACAAAGAATACACATTTTTCTAAGCAGCACACAGAACGTTCTCCAAAATAGATGACATATTGGGCCACAAAATGAATCTACACATATACAAAAAAGTTGAAATTCTAACCTGTGCCCTATCAGACCACCACGGCCTAAAGCTGGACATCAACAACACAACAAACAAGAGAAAATACACTAACCCCTGGAAACTTAACAATACGATGCTGAATGAGAACTCGATTCAGGAAGAAATTAAAAAGGAAATTCAAGATTTCCTGAAAGTGAATGATAACGAAAATACAACTTACCAAAATCTCTGGGACACAATGAAAGCTGTTCTAAGAGGTAAGTTCATAGCTCTTAATGCCTACATCAAAAAAAATGGAAACATGAGAAATAAACAACTTAACAATGCAGCTTAAAGCTTTAGAGAAACTACAGCAATCTGATCCCAAAAGTAGTAGAAGAGAGGAGATTAGCAAAATCAGGAGAGACATATCTGAAATCGAGATTAAGAAAACGATAGAAAAAAATCAACCAGTCAAAAAGCTGGTTCTTTGAAAAAATCAATAAGATTGATACACCCCTAGCTAAATTAACCAAAAGCAAGAGAGAGAAAACCCAAATTAACAAAATTAGAAATGAACATGGAGTTATCACTACTGATACCCAAGAAATCCAGAGAATTATAACATCATATTTCAAAAACTTATACTCTGTGAAGTTTGACAACACAAAAGAGATGGATGAATTTCTAAGTAAACACAACTTACCTAAATTGAATCAGGAAGTTGTGAATTATTTAAAAAGTCCTTTAACATATAAGGAAATTGAGGAAGTAATCTCGAATCTTCCCACCAAAAAATGTCCTAGACCAGAAGGATTCAGCACAGAGTTCTACCAGATATTCAAGGAGTTAATAACACCAATACTCCTTAAACTGTTCCATCAAATAGCAAAGGAAGGAACACTACCAAATTCCTTCTATGAAGCTCATATCGTTTTAATCCCAAAACCTAATAAAGATTCACTTAAAAAAGAAAACTATAGGCTGATCTCTCTGATGAACACAGACGCAAAGATTCTCAACAAAGTCTTAGCAAATCTGATTCAAAAACATATCAAAAAGATCATTCACGGGGACCAAGTAGGCTTCATCCACGGCACACAAGGTAGGTTCAACATACACAAATCAATAAATATAATTCATCATGTAAACCAGTTCAAAGTCCAAGACCACATGATACTCTCGATAGACGCAGAAAAAGCTTTTGACAAGATCCAACAGCCTTTTACGATCAAAACGCTAGAGACAGTAGGAATGGAAGGAACCTTTATCAATATAATAAAAGCTGTATACAACAAGCCCACAGTAAGGATTATGCTCATTGGGGAACAATTGGAAGCATTCCCACTTCGATCAGGAACTAGACAAGGCTGTCCACTCTCACCTCTTCTATTCAATATTGTATTTGAAGTCTTAGCTGAAGCCATAAGACAAGAAAGGGACATAATAGGGATTCAAATCGGCAAGGAAGAAGTCAAGCTATCCTTATTTGCAGATGACATGATCTTAAACCTGAGGGATCCAAAAACTCCACCAGGAAGCTCCTGGAACTAATTGAGAAGTTCAGCAGGGTGGCAGGATACAAAATAAATGTGCAAAAATCAGAGGCCTTCCTATATAACCAGAATGAAAGAAGTGAAAAAGCCTTGAGAAAAACAATCCCATTTACTATAGCCCCTAAAAAAATGAAATACCTTGGTATAAACCTAACTAAGGAGGTAAAAGATCTTTACCATGAAAACTTTAAAACCCTAAAGAAAGAAATAGCAGAAGACACCAGAAGGTGGAAAGACCTCCCATGTTCCTGGATTGGCAGAACCAACATCGTAAAAATGACCATCCTACCAAAGGCAATATACAAATTCAATGCTATACCAATTAAAATCCCAAAGCAATTCTTTAAAGAAGTTGAGCAAATAATCTCAAAATTCATATGGAGGCACAAAAGACCCAGGATAGCAAAGACAATCCTGAGTAACAAAAACACTGCTGGAGGTATCACCATACCAAACCTTAGTCTATACTACAAATCCATAGTTATAAAAACAGCCTGGTACTGGCTCCAAAATAGACACACAGATGAATGGATAAGGATTGAAGACCCAGATATAAGCCCACAAAAATACAGCCATTTGGTCTTTGACAAAGGAGCCCAAAGAATCCAATGGAAAAAGAACAGCATCTTCAACAAATGGTGCTGGCAAAACTGGATCTCCATGCACAGAAGATTAAAGCTGGACCCGTACCTATCACCATGTACAAAACTTAATTCCATATGGATCAAGGACCTTGACATAAGGCCAGAGACTATAACAACCATAACTGAAAGGATAGGGAACTCCCTTGAGCTGATTGGGCTAGGCAAACATTTCCTAAACAGACATCCCATGTCACAGTCACTGCTACCAACTCTCAACAGTTGGGATCTTGTGAAAATAAAGAGCTTCTGTTCAGATAAAGAGATTGTCACACGAGCTCAAAGGCAACCCACAGAATGGGAGAAAATCTTCACTAACCACACATCTGATAGAACTCTGCTGTCCAGAGTGCACAAAGAACTTAGAAAACTAAACACCAAGGAAATCAATGGCCCAATTAAAAAATGGGCCCTGGAACTTAAAAGAAACTTTACCAGGGATGAAATTAAAATATCTTCAAAAATGCTCCACTTCCTTAGCCATCAGGGAAATGCAAATCAAAACTTCCCTGAGATATCATCTCACCCTGGTCAGGATGGCAAAAATCCACAATACAAACAACGACAAATGCTGGAGAGGATGTGGAGAGAGGGGAACTCTCCTACATTGCTGGTGGGAATGCAGGCTCATACAGCCATTCTGGCGAGTTGTCTGGAGATTCTGAAAGAAATTAAAGATTGAAATGCCATATGACCATGCTATTCCACTTTTGGGAATAACCCCCCATACAGCAGAGGTTCATCTCGATAGCACAAGCATGACCATGTTCATAGCAGCACTGTTTACAATAGCAAAGTCATGGAATCAACCCAAATGTCCAACAGTTGACGAGTGGATAAGGAAATGGTGGTACATCTATACAATGGAGTACTACTCAGCCGTCAAAAATGAAGAATTACTGGAATTTGCCGGGAAATGGATGTCATTAGAAACAATTATATCAAGTGAAGTATCCCAGACCCAGAAAATTAAGTGCCATATGTACTCCCTAATAGGTGGCTCATAGTACCAAACCCACCCAGCCCACCTAGAGACAGTAATTCCAAGGCTTATGAACAGGAAGAATGGGGTAGGAGGGCCACACGAAAGAAAAGGAGAGAAGGGACCATGTTACAGCAGAGAAAATAGGCCTCCATCAAGGACTCAAATAAGTCATGAGACATCTGATTAAGTTCACAGACTTTTGTTCCTGATCATTTACTACTGAAGGGGTATGATCTTACCAGAAGAGGAGGGCATATAGTCTGGCAGATAAAAAGTAACCATTTTGCAAATGGGCGATAGACCCCTCCCTCATTGTCGTTTCCCACTTTTATTACATCTACCTTTGAATGTGCTTTTATCACAAGACTCTAGTTTAACAGCTTTTTGTCTCTGGCCAGGGGGTAACATACAATGCCCACCAGGATGGAGTGAAGGGCATTGCAGGAGCAGCAAAACTGCAAAAGAAAATCAACAAACCACAATCCAGAACTTCAGAGACTCTATATCAACCACCTAGAACTAGGCCAGCTTAATCTCTCCCCATCCTGAAGCTCAGGGACATTTGCGGAAGAGGGGGCGGTAAGAGTGTAAGAGCAAAAGGATGGGAGGAGCAATGATATGTAAGATACTCCATACAAGTTAGAACTGAAGCAATCATAATTTGACTTTACATGCCCTGCGCATTGTCCAACACACTATTGACCTCACAAAGTCTAGCATCTGCTAAAGGCACCAAGATCCTTGGAGGCAAGGGATTGGCAGCCACAGCAGTGTTTCTATGCTTAATGGGAACACGGGAAAGGGTTCAGGGAAAGGCCAATGGGTCCTTGTACGTCATCGAAGAGGAGGGCCCAGAGGAAAATCAGACATGCACAAGAAAGGAATCTCTGGGAATTGGGGCAGGAGGCACTGGGGGATGGGGAAGGAGGGGCATAGGGAGGGGGAGCAGGGGGTACGGGGGGGAGGAGCAGAGAGGGAGGGAACTGGTGTACCTATTAAGTTTGTATGAGCTGAAATAATAATAAAAAATGTATTAATAAAAAAATGGGCCCTGGAACTTAAAAGAAATTTTACCAGGGATGAAATTAAAATGTCTAACAAATATCTTCAAAAATGCTCCATTTCTTTAGCCATCAGGGAAATGCAAATCGAAACTTCCCTGAGATATCATCTCACCCCGGTCAGGATGGCAAAAATCCACAAAAAAAACAACAAATGCTGGAGAGGATGAGGAGAGAGGGGAACTCTCCTACATTGCTGGTGGGAATTCAGGCTCATACAGCCACTCTGGTGAGCCGTCTGGAGATTCTTAAAGGAAGTAAAGATTGAAATGCCATATGACCATGCTATTCCACTTTTGGGAATAACCCCCCATACAGCAGAGGTTCATCTCGATAGCACAAGCATGACCATGTTCATAGCAGCACTGTTTACAATAGCAAAGTCATGGAATCAACCCAAATGTCCAACAGTTGAGGAATGGATAAGGAAACAGTGGTACATCTATACAATGGAGTACTACTCAGCCATCAAAAATGATGAATTACTGGAATTTGCCGGGAAATGGATGTCATTAGAAACAATTATATTAAGTGAAGTATCCCAGACCCAGAAAATTAAGCACCATATGTATTCCCTAATATGTGGCTCCTAGTACCAAACCCACCCAGCCCACCTAGAGACACTCAAAGATTAATCTCTATAATACTTACAGTAATTGCAAGGATTATGAACAGGAGGGATGGGGTAGGAGGGCCACACCAGAAACAAGGAGAGAGGGGACCATGTTAAAGCAGAAAAATAGGCCCCCATCAAGGACTTCAAGTAAGTAATGAGACACTTGGTTAAGTTCACAGACTTTCGTTCCTGATCATTTACAACTGAGGGGGTATGATCTCACCAGAAGGGGAAGGCATATAGTCTGGCAGATAAGAAGTAACCATTTTGCAAATGGGTGATTGACCCCTCCCTTACTGTGGTTTCCTACTTTCATTGTATCTACCTTTGAATGTGCTCTTATAACAAGACTCCAGTTTAACAACTTTTTGTCTCTGGCCAGGGGGTGACATACAATGCCTATCAGGATGTAGTGAAGGGCATTGCAGGACCAGCAAAACTGCAAAAGAAAATCAACAAACCACAATCCAGAACTTCGGAGACTCTATATCGACCACCTAGAACTAGGCCAGCCTAATCTCTCCCCATCCTGAAGCTCAGGGAAATTTGCGGAAGAGGGGGTGGTAAGATTGTAAGAGCACAAGGATGGGAGTTGTAATGATATGCAAGATACTCCACACAAGTTAGGACCGAAGCAATCATAATTGGACTTTGCATGCCCTGTGCAATGTCCCACACACTATTGGCCCCACAAAGTCTAGCATTTGCTAAAGGCACCAAGATCCTTGGAGGCAAAGAATTGGCAGCCACAGCAGTGTTCCTATGCTTAAGGGGAACACAGGAAAGGGTTCAGGGAAATGCCACTGGGTCCTTGTACGTCATCGGAGAGGAGGGCCCAGAGGAGAGCCTGGCATGCACATTAAATGATTCTCCGGGGATAGGCAGGGGAGGCACTGGGGAGTGGGGAGGGAGGAGTGAGGGGAAGGGGAGCAGGGGGATCGGGGGGAGGAGGAGGGAGGGAGGAACCGGTGTACCTACCAAGTTTGTATGAGCAGAAATAATAATAAAAAATGTAAAAAAAATTATGAGAGATTAAAAAAAGAAAAGAAAAATCACACTAATTCATTTAGCACCAAAATCTGCGAGACTCACCTTATACTGTTGAATTTTACATTATTTCTTTCCTTTGTGACTGTGTAATGTCCAACAGTATTTATAAAACTCTTTTTTTTCCATTCTTCTGTCAGTGGACATTGAGGCTAATGTGTTGATATATGTCTTCTAGATAAATACCCAGGCTGTATAACCTGGTAGTTTTAATTTTAATCCTTTGAGAAACCTCCATAGTTTTCTATAGCAGCTGGAACCATTGTACACTCTCTGATTTTTTATTTATTTGAATGAGGCTAAAAGGAGAAAGAGAACAAGAAAACATGTGTGGAGGTCAAAAGACTTCTCTCTTTCCATCCTATGGGCTCAAGCTGACCAGTTTGTGTGCAGACACCTTTACCTAGTGCTCCATCTCACCAGCCCCATTTAGCATGTTCAGAGAGTACAAGAGTTACTTTTTCTTCATATTCTCATGGACACCGTTTACCACATACATGTATATATGTAACATTCTATTAAATAGTCTTCCTAACAAGCATGACATTATTTCCATTGTGGTTTAAATCTGAACTTCATTAATAATAACTAATCTTTTCATATATTTTTTGGCCATTTATGGCTGGCTTTTTTTTAGAAATATATACTGAAGCACTCACCCCATTTTGAATTGTGTTAGTCATTTTTTTTGCCTAAGCATAATAATACAGTAAAGTATCACATGTCTGCACTTACATGAAGTATTTAAGGAGTCAAATTCATAAAGACAAAAAATAGAATAGTTGTTGCCAAGGGTTTGTTCAGAGGGAGAAACAGCAGGTCAACAATCAGTGGGTACCATAGTTTGGTTATATAAAATGAACAAGTTCTATGCAATACTATGTTGTATGCTTAAATGTCTATTAAGACAGCAAATCTTATATTCCTACAAACAAGAATATAAGTCAACGATTTTAATTTGTGGAAGAGAGTGTGAATGTACTGCTCCCTTGACCAATGAGAGAGAGAGAGAGTTGGCTACTGGCTGTAAGACAGCAGGACGCAGAAGCCTGGGCAGACCCATGTCAATTCTGCAGACTGACTCGCTGTCCAAAACTTATTTTAATAATTTGCAAAACTGGTCACATGACTTCTAATGCCTACAACTAAACTGGCAACCAGAATAAAAGCAGTATTTAGCTAAGATGTTGTTTTGCCCAAGGTTAAGCCCCAAACAAAGAAGAGAAGAGATACCCTGTAGATAGATTTCTTTCAGGAGTCAGCAAGAGTGGTGCATGCAGAACTTGTATGCCATCTCCATTATCTGTATCTAGACTTGTGGCTTTGGCCATGTTTATATGATTAAGGAGCTAATGAATCACCTTGTCGTGGCTGACCTCTGAGTTAGCACTGCTTGATAGCTCCTGTCAGAGTCCATGGTTTGTAAAGGCTGCTGCTTACATGCTGTCAATGCAGCAAGCTCCACTTATTAGGAGCTTGGATGAGAATGAATTCAAAACAAAACAATTTAGACATCCACCAAGTACTCATAATGCTTGTAATTTATAAAGGTTTTAATCTACAAGATATTTGTTCTCATATTGTCAGATAAAGTTCTATTCTTTGTAGTAGCTTCAATTATATTTCAGTTGCTTTATCTTAAAAGTCTTCTTTCCAGCAGAAAAAAATGTTGAAACCATATTCATAATGTAAGACATTAAACTACAGTACTAAAAACATCTTGGCACCATATTTCCTTATTGACTGCTAATACTTAAACCCAGTATTCATCCTCTCAGTATTAAACATAGTTGGAATCTATGAAGAAAAATAAGCTTCCGGTTTCATTAGTTTTTCATATTCAAAGGCAAGTGAGAAGGGCCAGGGAGATGGCTTAGCAGGTAAAAGCCCTTGCCGGGAAACCTGTTGACCTGGGCTCCATCCCAGAACCTGCATACACAAGTAGAAGTAAAGAATCTAGTCTACAATGCTGTGCTATGATCTCCACACACATGCTGAAGCACACACACATGCACGCGCGCACACACACACACACACACACACACACACACACACACACCATATACACACCATATACACACCATATATACATAAAAAAAGTGAAGGGTACAAGTTTTGCTCCATGGATGTTTGATGGTGAACTTGGAGACCAGGTTTAGATCTGCAATTCTAGCCAAAACATACACTACAACTCAAGCATCAGATGCTTCATCTTTGCTTAGAACAGTTTCAAGGACTGGACGGGAAATGACATATAAAGGAGCCCAACAATAGCAAGCACTCATTTGGTAACTATTTTAGCTCTCAGCTTTAAACTTTTCAGCCTGCAAGAACAAATAGGAGCCAAGGAATTTCTCTTGGCCTAGGGAGGAGCAACCTCAAGACCTCCATCCTCTTGAATCTTTCTTTCATCACACACAATATCCATGCCACAAATTATTTTGTTAAACATTTCTGATTCATTATAGAGGTTAAATGTCTTATCAAAGAAAAGTACAAAACATTTATTAAGAGTTGAAACAGACATTTCCTGAGAGCAAAGGATGTGATTTAACCCATCTTGAGACCAACGAGACCATAGCCATACATGTAGAATGTCCAATTGCTATGAAACGCCTGATTGGTTAGCCTTTCTAGGTTTTATCTGGAGAGATGACAACACCCCTTCACAATACAATCTTGGAAAGGATAAGCAAAGAAAAGAATGTGAAACTATCTGAAAAAGTGACTGGCCTCTAATCAGCAAGCAATCTGGCTCAATGACTTGAATCTAAATCTTAGCCTAGACAACCAGCTAAGCTAATGAGAACATCTGTCCTCAAAATGATTTCCAAATCAAAATGTGCCTTGCATCACTTACTTGTAGTAATAGGAGCGAGTGATTTAAACTTTTCTGTGCCCAGGCTGTCGTGAATGTGTCTAAAACATCATTTTAAGCAACATTTTTGCCTGAAGCACACAAATCCTCCCTAAAAGGTTCTAACCTGCTGTGCATTAGACCTACCACTTTGAAACCAACATAAGGCCTTGTTCTGAATCCCCAGTTACCTACACACATCAATAAGAATCACATTATTAAGAATAAACTGCTAATGCTTTATTGTATTCTTTATTCAGGTCATAGTTTTCACAGCTTTTATAGGGAAAGAGAAAATTAAAAAACTGACCTAGCAGCTAACCACAGTCCTTTGGGCAGCCCAGAATCTAAACAAATGCTTCATGATGAATTCCTTTTTCTAGGAGACTACAATGAAGTTTGAGATTGCCCTCACATTGCTTCTTCATAGATGCATGAGTCATATATATATAACTTTCACTGTGATATGTTCTTTTGAATATTCATTGTCTGCACTGATCAGCCAAATCTATCTCCAGTTTGTTTTTAACATGTAGTACTAAAGTCCGAAAAAAGTTGATAAGCAAAATGGCTCTGAATAGCAGCCAGTCTGAGAAGGAGCTGACCCTTCCAAGGTAGGGTCAAGATGACCAGTGAGAAATGGACAGCAAGGTGAAGACAGGGGCTCTCCGTCAGCAAATATGATTGTATTTTGATACCTCAAAACCAGTGAAGCTATATTCATGACTCCTTCCAAACACATATCCTAAATAAAGAGAAAACCAGGGGAAGATCTCAGCATGAAAGAAGACAGTCAAAATTTTCATCGTTGACAGACAGCCACAAAGGCAACATTACAGGTTTCTTGAAATCTCTAAATGAAAGCAACTATTTGAGAGAGAAACTCCAGATCACATGAGGACCTACCGCCACACTGAGATCTGGCAGCAGAAGATCTGGGACATGGTCAGAGAACTTGTGGAAAGCAGGCCGGAATCACAGAAAGCAGGCATAATTCTGACCTAGCAGTTATTAAAACTGGGGAAGTGGGGAAAATCCAGTGTGGCCCAAAGTCTTTAATCTTCACCAGCATGGGGACTGTACCTGCTGCCACTCAGCTGGTCCACATACCTCTTCTTGATGAAGGATTTGTGCAAGGTTATGCTCTCAAAACTCAACCACAGTTCAAAGACCGATGCCATTTTTGGTCTGAGGTTTTTTCCCCCATTATTCTAAGTAAGGGTAAGCAAACAAACTAATTCAATACTGCTCAGCCTTCTCTTTTTTAAAAAGACATATTTATCGACAGCTTTTTAAAGGTATAGTGGCTTTTAATAGCCAAAACCTCTTACAGATGCTTAGATTTCCTTGTAATCAGCCCACCATACCATTTGCTTTAAAGATGTTTAAGGAAGTGGCTCAACCAAACTCTTACAAAATAACCACAGGATGGACAGGAAAGAAAAGATGAATGGCCATGATGCCAACCAATCGCAGTCATAAATGAATCACTACCGACATTCAATGGTTTTCATAGTCCACATCTGATTTTAACTATTGCACAATCACACAGAGAATAAAAGAGTAAAGGGGGCCTCTATAATTCAATAATGCTTGTGAGCATCCAGATCTTTGTAAATGTACATCTGATGATGAAAGCAATTTTAGTATAGACTTGTTGACCAAGTTTTCTACATCAGTAAGGCAGCTGATAAGTTAACTGAATATCATTCTACTGGAAAACCTTCTTTCTCCTGCTTTTCAATGCATTTGATGTAAACATTGTGTTACAAATTCTTTAATATTGATTATTTTTCCTAATGGAATCCCACTACATCAATGTCAATTCAGAGCTACAGGAGTCATTTAACAGCTAGCTAGCATATATGTAGATGGGAATATATCTCTCTTTAGACAGCTGTATGTGTGTGCTATTTGTGTGCATGTATGTGTATATGTATTGGTGTAGCTAGAAGATGAGTCAGAACGACTATCAGGAAAAGTTAACAAATGAAAAACAAATTGATATTTTTTAAAACACTTTTTAGGCTCTATTTCATCTCTACTTTTCTTCTCCTGTGTTAATTACTGGTACAAACCTCAATTTCACCATTCCAGAAGATCCTGTTGCTGGAAAGAATGACTTGTCAAGAAACAGAAAAACTGTGTTCTAAAAATAGCCAACCAAGGTAGGATGTCATGACAATTACAGATGGAAGAAAAACTAAATGTTGCAAGAAATTTAAAAATCAGCACTCAGAGCCAGTTGGTTAGGATATGACCATTTATGTTTTTGAGTTTTAACTCTCATATTTTCTCCCCATGAGAGAATGGGGAGAATGGCTTGCATGTGAAAAATGCTCTGGTCTCTTCCAAATTTATGTTCTTTTTTATTCGTGTGTGTGTGTTGTGTGTGTGTGTGTGTGTGTGTGTGTGTGTGTGTGTGTGTGTGTCTAAGGGCACTGTGTGTCCCTGTGCAAGACCAAGGGAGACTTCAGGAATCATCCTGGATTGCTTCTACTGCCTTCTTGCTTCACTCTGGGATTTCCCAGACTCCGCTAACCAGGGCCCAAAGTGCAGGCCATTACCGTTTCCACCTGGAGTTTTTCCGTGGGACCTGGAATCTGAACTCAGGACCTTCTGCTTGTGAAACAGAGTCTTAACCCTTGAGCCATCCCTCCAACCCATTGAAAGATGAAAGAAAAAGTGTTAATGACTCTGGATCTTGGCTTTCAATGCCCAAACCTATTTGAGAAAGTCACTTTAAGTTTCATCATATGTAAAATGAGATTAATGATAATATATGAAGTTATTATAAGGATTATAATTATTTATAAGGATTTGGTACATATTTGGTAAATACACAAGCTCTATTTTATTATTTAATAAAAATTAGTCAAAGAGGGTTGTATGATATGTGTATGAGCAGGGATTGTCCATTAATTTTGTGTGCCATATTCATATAGCTCTTAGGACACCCCAAAACTACATGCCCCAACCTAGCTTTCATATCAGTTTAGCATAGGACTTCAAAACACTGAAGATCACAATCTTCTGGGTCCCAGAGACACCCCCATCCATGCTTCAAACACGTGGACATAGCTGATCCTGATGGACAACCCTTCCAGGAAGTTTTAGGAACTGATTAAGAAATGTGATTAAATTAAGGTCATGCCAGTACCACTACATGCTTATTTTCAGAATGGCTTAATTAAAGTTTCTGACATGAAGAGAGCTATTTCTGTTCATCTATTCAGAACTGGTTATTATAGAGAGGGGGAAAGCACTGAAATAGGTTGTTTCAGTCGATTTGTAACAACATAGTTGTACAATTAGGCTGGAAGGGTACAAAGAAAGTTAGTCTATATAATTTTCCTCTTATATAGGCATTCATTAGAGAACAAATTGAGGTCTCAGATTGAGCATGTTCAGACAAACTAATCAAAGAACAACTGAGCAGTTTCAAAATGTTCAATGTGCCTTAATGTCCAAAATTTTAATAGTGAGCCTTTTTTTCAATCTAAAAGCTACAGAATTGTCAGACTATGAACTGTGAGATAGTTCAGTGGATAAGGTGCATGCTTGTCAATCTGCTGATCTGAGTTCAATCCTTAGAAACCTACATGATGTATTCTCTCTTTCTCTCTCTCGCTCACTCGTTCTCTCTCGCTCGCTCACTCATTTTATCTACTTCTCTTTCTATCTCAAATAAGTAAGTGTTTTTTAAACAACTGGAGCTAGAAATATGGTCCATGCTTATTTTCTACCTCTCAAGGAGAAGGACCTGAGTTCAGTTCCCTAGATCCCATATAAAAACACCAGGTAGAACCTGAAAAACCCCAGAGCAAAGCAAAGAAGTAGAACAAGGCAGGATGATTTCCAGTGTCATCCATGGGCCTCTACAGGCACATACAGTGCTCTCTGATATACATACACATAGACATACACACAGATTAGACTAAAGCAATTAATGCATTATGGATTAATTAATCTGCCACTGCAGATTAATATTACATTGATATTTCTAAAGATATAAATTGTATCGTAATAACCAAAATGACAGAATCTAAATGACTATCTGCCGAGGATTCAAACATTGTGGCCAATTGTTACATCCATCCTGGAAAACAAATGCCACCTATGAGGAAAGTGTCTAGGAGCTATTTAAGATGTCTGAAAGATGCCGGAAAGAGTGTATATGTGAAACCCTTTTCTCCAGCCTTAAAGAATCTCATGGGGCTGCAAATCTGCTCCTGGTATCCCAGAGCCCAGAGCCAACGACCGCTGCAGAACTATTTATTCAGCCTGTAATTCGCTGCTCCATGTGTCAGCAGACTGCACAGGGGAACCACCGCAGGACCTGCAGACATCTAGAGGGTAGCAGCTGCTCTGCGCTCTGAAGAGATGAAGGAGGAAGGGGCAGCCTCATGGTGTGTGCCAGGAAGCAGCGTCTTCAGCTCACATGGATCTGATGCAGCCTCCACACACCTGGGCCAGGAGGCTGGGCACCATCCATTATGCCAGCGATCACATAAACCTCCAGCTTCTCAGGGAGTTAAGGTGAGGAATGCTTAATTGGACTGCAAAATAGCTTTTGGAAGAGCAGATGTAGCCTTTCACATTCTAGTGACTTTGGGGACAGCTGGAAAGACTTGGGAAGAGGAGAGAAAGACAGAGGAGTAAAAGGGAGAAGGAAGGAGAGAATTATCAGAATTTCACCTCATTTTTCTCTCATCTGCTCCCAGGGGTCTGTGTGTAAGAGTATAGTGATTACTGAGATAAATATTCTTTACCACAGTGAAGATACCTCTTTATTCTTTTAAAGCTATATTGAGGTATAGCTCAGTAATCTAAAATGCACAAGTTGGGCCACAGAGATGGCTCATCAGGTAAAGATGTTGCTACCAAGCTTGACAACCAGTTTTGTCCCTGGAATCCACATGTGGAAGGAAAAATCTGACTTCAAGTTCTCTGATGTGCAAATACCCCTACCACCACCATTCCATATGACAGATATAAAATGCACATGACAGATATAAAATGCACAAGCGGATGATGAGTTGTGGATAAATGTAAAAACCGTGAAACCACACCCTTCTTTTCCAAGATTTCCTCCGGTCTGCTCTAATTCTCCTCTCTTCCTGTCTCCTTCCTAGTGTAGACATGATCTGTTTCTGGTCTAAGGATTAATTTTTATTTTCTATAATTTCATATAAATGGGTGTATTGTATGCATTTTGCCTGCTTTTGCAAGCAGCATTATAGCCATGTGTCATATAGTGACTTTTTTTTCAACAATGGACTGCACAAACATAGAATGTCAGCCCCCTGTCATGGTTTGAAATGTGAGTTGCCCTCCAGAGATGTATGTGTTTGAATCTTTAGTTGTTTAGGAATGTCATGGCACCTTCAGGAGGTAGAGTCTTGCTGGAGGAAGGCATGTGACAGGATGTGAATTTTGAGGTTGAATAGCCTCACCATGATTCCAGGAGATATTTGCTCTTGCAGTTAATTTTGCAGCTCTCAACCTCCCTGTTAGACATGATTTAGGCTGCCTACATCTTCTGCCAGCCAGCCATGCCTTCTCTGCCATAATGGACTCTATCTCCCTTCTGGAATCATAAGCAGAGTAAATCTCCTTTCTCCCCTTAAGCTGGTTGAGTCTCAGCAACAGAAAAAAAGTAGCCAGTACAAAAATTGGCACCAGAGAAGTGGGGTTCTACTATGTGTGACTAAGAATCTGGAACCAGAAACTGCTGAGAGAACTTGGTACTGAGTAGAGAAGTATGGCCATGGTCAAAATGTGACTGATATGCCTTTGGAAATGTGTGTTTGGGTGAAAGAAGAGAAGCAACTCCATATTGCCCATTTGCTGCCTCTAGGACCTGCCCTGTCCTAACTAAAAATTCCCCACCCTGTTCCAGGGAAAAACCACAGAATAACACCCTCCAATCAGCTACCAGAATGCTTAACTACACTGTTAGGATAGCTACCAAACATCCTGAAATGGTTATTATATTTTGTGTGAAAGTTACCTTTTCTCCCCGCACCAACCAATCACATTAAATGTCACAGCACTGCCTACCCCCCTCCCCAGACTGCACACCTGCTTGCAGTTTTTACCTTTAAAAGGATCATCCTCCATGCCCTTGGGGTCACAATTTCAGCTCCCAAGCCTGACTGTGTTGCTAATCGGTGAGTTATTCTCCTGTGATCAATAAACTGTTTCAGTTTAGCTCACATATCCTTGTCCTCATCCTCATGATTGCCGTGGTCTCTGACACAACATTGGGACTTTGCGCTGGAAACATCTTTGGAGACGGGCTGAAAGAGTCAGTCTACTGAAAGCTTGGAAGAGACTTGGTGTTATTAGATACATGGGCAGTGGAAGCTTATGATGATCCAGAACAAGACAAAGACTGTGCTTCTAACTGGATGAGGGGCAAACGGAGTGATGCATTGGCAGAGAGTTTGACTGAGTTTTGTGTTAAGTGTTTCGTGGAAGTTTCAAGGCAATGTATTTTTACAGCATGGCTTGGCTTCTTTTTAGCATTCTTGTTTAGAGATATGAAGAAAAAAGCAAGGAATCAGGAAGAAAGAGACAAAAACTGTAAAGTTTGATAAAAAATGTGAAAGCAAGTTTAAAGAGAATGAAGACAGCAAAATGGCAAGACACAAGGCACGGCAGCTGCCACACGTCCCTGCTGCCATGCCTTCCTGCCATGATGCCTCCTCCTTTTTTTTAGCCATGGTTTGGCTAAACATGTTTGTCATAACAATGAGAAAAGTAACTACTACAGCAAATAATACAAAAGATATTTTTAACCCGCTCACGCATACCAGAACATGACACAGATGATATAGTGTAATTGATTAATGTCCTGATAAGGCAAAAATGTTACCTATCCCAGACCACCCGATGCCTCCTCACATACACAGGAATCCTACTGGTCACTTTTATAAAAGATAAATGTTTGACATTCACACAAAAGGATGCTCCAAGGGATGGGAGGGAGGAAAAGGAGGCACTGGGAGAAAGGGAGGGAAGGGAGGTGAAAGGAAGGGGAGAAAGGGGAAGAGTGCAAGGGTGAATGACTAGGTAGGGGAAGAGGAAGGGAGAGGATGGGGGTACCTATTAAACACACAGGCTTCAAGTGAGAGGACAACCATGTCTCTTCTGCAGAATGAGAGTGTTGAGCTAGAAGACCTTTAAACCCTTCTCTGTTCCAATGTGCAGAAGAGGTAGGAGAGTGGAAAGACATGAACATGCCTGATAAGATTCAGACTGACCAGGATGATACCTGCAGCTCCTAGTAAGTAATTCTCTTAAGAAAGAAAGAAAGAAGAAAGAAAGAAAGAAAGAAAGAAAGAAAGAAAGAAAGAAAGAAAGAAAGAAAGAAAGAAAGAAGGAAAGAAAGAAGGAAAGGAAAATAAAAATATGTAGGACCTCATCAATTGTGAAAGTAAATCACACAGTCAGATTAGAAAGAACATTGGAGCATCAGCCCAAAGAATGACAGATAAGCCATGCTGGAGCTGATCTCAGACTCACTGAGGTCCCAGGTGTGTGTGTGTGTGTGTGTGTTTATGTATGCATAATGTATATGTTTATATGTATTTCTGTGTATATGCATGAGTGCATGTGTATATTTCTGTGTGAATGTATGTGTATTATGTATATGTATACATGTGTATGTATGCTTGTGTGTGCATGTGTGTTATGTGTTTTGTGAATTTGTGTATATAGACATGTGTATATATGTATATGTGTATGTGTGCATGCATATATATATTCGTATGTGTTCATATGCCCACATAAAACTAGGAAGGAAACTACTTGAGAAGGTTTCCATTGAAAGAGGAAAAAGGGATGAGATCAGGTAATATTAGTTGAAAATGAATTAGATTTGTTTCATATATGTATGAATCAGTCAAAGAATAAAAAAATTAATACAAAAAAGAATTGGGTCCAAAACAGAGCTGCCTTTAAACCAACACTTCTGCTCTAACAGCAGGAAAAGTCCATCTCCTGTTCCCTTTGCAGCAGGAGACTCTGCACCGGCCGGCATCTTGTCACTGTAGGCAGTTAGACTGCAAGGTCACTGGCCTGTTCAGAACACTCAGTGTCTTGGTGAAACCAACCACATGCTGGGACCAGTGTGTGGCAGAAGCACCTGAGGCTAGGAGCAGGTCGTGCACTGTCTCTGACACTCTGATTTTTTCCCTTGGCAACTGAAGACAGCACTGTTTGATGACTCAAAGACTTTCTCTGCTTTTATTTTCACTTTTTTTAAGGAAATTAAAGTGACTGGAGGATTTTCCTTTCGAATGAAGAGAAAATGTGTAAAAAGATGATAGTCAGATATCTCAGCTGCTCAAGGCACTGGTTCATAAGTCTTTATTGCCCCAAAGCTTCCAGTCCAGTAACACTAGGTGGGAATCATGGATATCTGTAGTGTCACTGTTGGACTGAAAGCTAAATAACTTTACTTCCTTCCATTGGCTCATATAAACCAGTTTCTAAGACAAGCTGTAACATAATGATAGCTACCAATGACTTGCACGTACATATCAAATGCTAAATGATTGATTCATATAACTCATATCATTTGCTTCCCTCACCAGGTCCTAATGTGGTTTAATATTCATATTTGATATGTGAGAAAACTAAAAATTAAGAAAATCATAAGAAAAAGCTGTAGAGATGGTTCAATTGAAGTAATTGCCCTACAACCAAAAGGACCCAAAGTGTCATTGAAGTGTGAATCCCCAGATCCCAGGCAAAAGGTCAGACAGGTATGGTCATCGATCTATAATTCCATGTCCAGAAGATGGGGCCTGGGAATCCGAGGCAAACTACCCTTAAGCAGAACTATAGGTGAGCATAGAGTTCAATTAGAGACCCAGTCTCAGAATAAGGTAGAAGAGCAAGCGAGGATGAGGCTGAAGAGTCTAATCTCTGGAACAAGTGAGAAGCAGGAATCATAGCTAGAAGATAAGAGGAATCATTTAGAAGATAAGAGACATAACAGACCACGAGGAATCAATAGGTCTTATGCTACAGTGGCCCCCACATCCCCACCATACACAGTCATAATCATCTCTAACTGCTCACTGTATTCAAGGTGCAGTCTCAAAGTTTGTAGTCTTCAGATATTAGCCTGGTTATCAATGCCATTGTTAGCTTTCATGATATGTTATCATATCTATCCATGATCCCTTCCTTTCCCACTTTCTTCCATCTTCCTAGGGTTTTGGTTTGGTTTAGTTTAGTTCAAGTCTTATTTTAATGTTTTTCATTTCATATTCCATACATCTCAAAGCTTATATAAACATAGATTATATAGATTACAATAAATAATGCTAGCAACACAAAAGTACATATATATGTACTTATATATATATGTACACACAAATATATACATATTTGTGTGTGTGTGTGTGTGTGTGTGTGTGTGTGTGTGTGTGTACCAAAGGGTACTATTTGTCCCTGTGGAGAACCAAGAATAACATAGGGAATCATCCTGGATTGCTTCTACTTCCTTTTTGCTTCACTCTGGGATTTCCCAGGCTCCACCCACCAGCGTTGGAAGTATAAGTCGCTGCCATTTACTGCTTGGCATTATTAACTTGGGACCTGGGATCTGAACTCAGGACCTTCTGCTTGGGAGGAAAGAGTCTTAACACCTAAGCCATCTCTCCAGCCCAAGAAGGTCTTTTTAAATTTTATTCTATTAGCATATATTAATTATAATAATGTCCTCATTATTTTTCTAAATAATCTATTTTGATGGTATTCATATGCTGTTACCCTCTCTTGCTCCCCTTCCACTCCCCCATTCCTTCTCTTCCATCTAGTCCCTCTTCTTTTCTAGTGTCTTTTTATTCTAATTACCCAGTGAATTTCATTAGCGTTATAGAAGCATGGGTGAAAGACTGTTTACAGAATCATGGGCATCCTTCTGGTAGCTATACCACTAAATAAATGTCTCTTTCTCCCCCAGAAACCATTAACCCTTTATACATCCTCACAGAAAGGTGGGACCTTGAGAGCTTCTTCTCACTCACTCCCCCCGCATGATGGGAAGAAAGAGGGCAGACAGTATCTTCTGGGCATGACAGGACCACTGCAACCATGAACTCCCGGCAGTTCTGCACTTCCACGAGGCCCGCGTAAGATTCATCATGGGAGGAGTCACCACAATTCCCCATGGGTCCTTTGAGAGTTAATTCTGACTGTGGGAATGGGAGCTTCTTTCTTCACACGTATGCCTGCTGTGGATCACCTGTGCTCAGCAAGCACTCAGACACATGCCAATATAGACAAACCTGATGAAACTCAGTGAGACACACATGCACAAAAAGGCATAAAAATAGGAGGAGACACTCGAGAGAGAAGATTTTTCAGTGGGAGAATAAACAAGGATGGGATTGTATAATATAAAATGAAAAATTACTTAAATTCATTGTACTAAAGTATGAAATTGTCAAAGAATAAAACATTAAAAAGATGATTTTAAAAATTCTACCCGGTAAGACTTTAATATTCTGGTTTCTCTGTGCTTCGATGTTCTTCACTCCAGTACTCTTTTTCTCTATCTCAGCTCCCCAACCAACTCTATAACAATAGTTGAACCATTTCCAAAAGTGTCATGTATCCTACTTGAGGTCCAGCTACTCTTTATCCTTCTAACATATTCATTTCAGATTTCTTGACTTTTATCGATTCACTAAAAAACTGGTCCCTGAAATGTTCACTGCCTTTGTCTTCCTAATAACTTTTGTTTATCCAATTGGGATCTAAATAATTACTCCCTTAAAAACACCATGAATTTCCCCAATCCAATATACTCTTTACCTTGTCCTTTCATAAATACTTCAGTCCATCATTTAGGAAAAAAAAAATAGTTAGCTTCATTTACCATCCCTTTGAGATTATGCAACAGTAGGAGTTGGCAAACTAAGTATGGTTGATGAGACAACTCTATTCCTCTCAGTGTTGATAAAATTTCACTGAAGCACAGCCATCATTAGTTAACAAACTGTCTATGGTTGCTTTAATGTCACACTAGCAGAGTTTGGTAGAGGTGACAGGAAATCTGTTATCCAAAAGCTATAAAAGATTCATTATATAGTCTTTAAAAAATGAGTAGTCCAAAGGCACTAGGATCTTTAGAAGCTAGGGATTAACAGCCATGATAGTGTTCCTGTGCTTAAGGAGAACACAGGAAAGAGTTCTAGGAAATGCCACTGAGTCCTTACACCTCATCAGAGAGGAGGACCCAGAGGAAAGTTTGAATTAACATTAAAGGATTCTCCAGGGATGGGGGGTAGGAGGCACTGGGAGATAGGGGGGGAGGAAGAGGAAAAGGGAAGAGGATCAAGGGGGTCTAGGAAGGGTGGAGGGAGGGAGGGGACCAGGGTACCTATTAAGTTTGTATGAACGGAAATAAATTTTAAAAAGATTGAATAATATTACCCATATGTATGCATTACATTAAAAAATAAAAAATAAAAATAATAAAAAAATGAGTAGTCCATACTGTGGTGTTCATGGTCAACCAATTTTTAAGGGTAATGAAAAGTGCTAATCGTTTTACTATCAGTTATCTGCAAAAAAAAAAAAATCAGTAAACCATTTAATTAATTCTGGCCCTTTAATACCATAATATAATATGACTATTATGGGCTAAGTGTTTGTGTTCCTCCACAATTCATAGTTGGAACCCTGATCTTCAAGGTCATATGTCATGTGGACAGAATACTAGTAAAGGAGATTGGTGTCTTCTTTTAAAACTTACCTGATTTCCCTCACTCCTTGTCACCGTTTGAAATGTGGGTTGTCCCCACAGGCTCATGTATTTGAATCTTTCGTTGTTTGGGAAGGTCATGGCACCTTTAAGAGGCGGAGCCTTGTCGGGAAGGCTGTCGCGGGGGTGGACCTTGAGGTGGATTAGTCCCACCCTTCTTCTGGGAGGGGTCTGCTCTGGCATTTGGTAGCTCTGCAGCTCTCAGCCTCCATAAAGGACGTGACTTAGCCTGTCTCTAGCTTCTTCCAGCCAGCCATGCCTTTTCTGCTATGAGTAACTATATCTCTCTGAAAACTATGCTGAATAAATCTCCCTTTTTCCCCTTAAGCTGTTCGACATTGAGTGGTGTCTCACAGCAGCACAGAGTAACCTGTACATTCCTCCCCTCTACTGATACACCGAGGAGACAGTCACCTGTAAGAAAACAGGCTCTCTTACTTCTTTACCAACTTCTGTAAAATGAATTTCTGTGTAAAATAAATTTGTCTGTGAAAAATAAATTTCTGTTGTTTACAAGCAACCCAGTCTGTGGCAATTTTGTCATTATTGTAGCCCAAAAGGACGGAGACTAACTTGAGCATAAATATTTATACTAATTGCAATTAACTGTTCATAGCATTTTAGGCCCTCATCCCACTGGAAGTTTGAACAGTTCTATGAAGAAAATGGGGCAGATGTCAGAGGCTTGATTTTAATGAGAAGAGAACTGAGGCATGGAGATGAAATGGCAACCAATCAAATAACTGCACTTAGCCAGACCCAAATCCCTGGTTCCTTGCCCAACTTGTCAGTGCTGTCTCTACCGCCTCTCCCCGGAGAAAGTACCTGGTCCATAAGGAGACACTGATGTCTATGTCGCCACCAACACTCCTGCTGCAGCATGTAACACTCAGAGAACGGGGCCCCTGGTCCAGTGTCTAGGGGGCTGTAAAGGCAGCAAATGACCTAGTAAAAGTATCAAGGGAAGACAGTAGAGCACCCAGATTCAGTATCTTCTCTCATATAGGAAAACATAATGTAATCACCAAGATAGAAAAAAAAAAGTCTGAACAAGACTGTGAAAATGAAGTCAACTTTTTTAATGTCATTTGCTTGGTGCCGTGTCCTCAACACACATTTCCCATATGTCTTCTTCTAAAGCAGGATGAATGTTGACCTTGCATTGGGTTTTTTTGGGTCATCTAGTACGGCTTCAGCTTAACTCCTCACAGCTCTGAAAGTGATCAGTAGCACTGGGATTATGTGACTGTGTAACAGACATAGATCTTATGTTGGTTGATAGGTGAAAACGATCGTGCCTGACTTCTATGGAAGGTCATAAAACCACAGCTAAATCTGGCTTCAGAGCCAGCCAGCCAGCCAGCCAGCGTCACAAATTCCCACCGAGGCTCCTATCTTCTAGAGTGAAAGTTTACCAGTGCCCAGTAAATACGGACTTACCCAGCCAGTAGTAAAGCTCTATACCCTTCATCGTGCTGATCGAATCTAGCATTCATGCATGTCACGAGCATTTGAGACACTCCAGGGAGAGTCTCTGCCTTGGAAATCAGTAAACAGCTGATTCCCAACCCCATGTGGAGTTGCCACTATGGCAAATACAGGGTCTGAGTACACCTTCCACCAAGCAGCCATAGTTCTCCCTCTTGCTTTACCCCACACCTTTGTCCCTTTAATCCCTTCATCCCTAACACTAACCTGCCCTTTACAACACTGCAGAGATATTCACTTATCTGGATGGTCTCCCTTAGGCTGTGTTAGGTCATTTCTTCAATATACCCTGAAGGCAGCTGAAAGGGGAACTATAAATACACTGAATTTATAACCCACCCTCAAAATAAATATCTTAAAAACTAATCCCCATCCCCAGTATAGTAACATTTAAGGATGTATCTTTGAGAGGTAACTGGATCATAAGGTGGAGCCCTAGTGAATGATAATAGTGTCCTTAGCAAAGTAATCTCAAGAGATTCCTCTTCCCTTATACCATGTGAGACTATAAAGAGAAGACCAACCATGCATTAGGCATCAAGTCCTTGCCAGGCACTGAAACTACCAGTCTTTTGATATTAGGTATCCCTGGGCTCTGAAACAAAAAGAAATTTTGGAACAGTCTCTAATCTACCCAGTTTGTGCTGTTTTAGTAGAACAGTCTGAATGAATGAAGAGTAGACATTCATTCTATAGAACTTCCTAATGCAAATTGCAATAGATTTGCGAGCTTCCCTTTAAACCAAAGTCACACAGTCTAATGATATGAACATGGTGCTTTGCTTACCTGGTCTATTGCTTTTATCCTTCCATCCAGTTGAATCTAATATTTTAGTCCTAAACACAGGAACTTAAACAGAGAGATCATATCTTCTTTTCAGTGTGCCTTCAGCCACTCACTGGGACATTAACATTTAAGGGATTTTCAATACCAGTTGAAATGAATATTGCTAGTTTGCAGACAGTCTGGAGTTTGCATTGTGCAGCTATGACTTTGGGTAATTGTATAGAGGTCAGTGTTCTATAACCAAAATGCAGTGCTAGATCATGCAGAGTTTGCTTAGATTGATCATCTTAACTAAAAATCCAACTTTCACTAATATTGTATTCTTACTCAGAATCTTTGACCACAGGATCATACTCATATATATTCAACCAAGATCTACACTGACAGAATTTTAGTACATTGCAATGTGTAATCCCTTTGAATACAGGAGATAGTTGCAAACAGAACCAACATATAACCCAGAGGGAGATTTTCCTCCACGCAGACTGTCCATCCATAGTAACTACCAAGCAATTCTAGCTGTTACTCTCATATGGACACTATATGGACAGAGGCATGATGAGGCTGAGTGGTCAGCCTAGGTCGCAGAGGCACTCCAAAGCCAGTCTGCAAATGGAAATGGGAACTGTTGTTGATGATGGATAAGGCTTCTGCACTGACAGGCACTCTTCACTGGTACTCTGGCTCTGTCCTTGAACATGTGGGCTTGTCCAGAATGCTACTTACCAATACTGAGCTGCAAGAAAAGCCAGAGATGTCAGATTCACTACCATATATCTTATCAATGGGCATCTTATAAATGAACACTATGATTTAAACCACAGATTAAACATTAATAACAATGCATAAATGAGACCCAGAGGAGGACATGCTAGCTAGGCTGCACCTTATAAAAGGCAGACACACATTGATATGCTCCATGTATTCATTTTTCTTTTTTAATAAGATTCCAAATCCTTTAAGCATAGATATTTTACAGCAAATCAAAAAAAAAAGACTAGACGAGAAGAGAAAAGAAAGCATTTCTGCATGCGCTTTCACGTCCTTCATGAAAAGCAGGACAGTGCTTCTGTCTGCCTGGTTGTTATTGTGATTCCTGGTCTGCCTTAATAAGAAAGATTTCACTCTGATCTAATTCAAAAGCTGCATCGCACCTTCTCTTTCCTTGTTTTTAATGACTAGGAGTCAGGAAACATGCCAGGAAAGGATGTTTTAAGTGATCAGAGTGTTACTTGATACTTCAAGTAGTTAACAGGTTCTTTAGGTGGCATTTTTAATTCACTTGACACTTTCAGAACACTATCATCTAGAGCAAAATGTCGCCTAGCTTATCATCAACACCAAATACTTCTGCGATTCTGTGGAGAAAGCAAATGCTAGACTCAAATATGTTCCCAGAGATATTTCGGATCCTCGTGAACATATGTTACATATATTATAGATAAAAGGCCTTCTGGATGGTGCCTCTGGTGATAAATTAGTGGCTTCTTGTATATCTGCATGTGTTGAAGGCAGCCTAGTAACAATGACCTCTATAGATCTTTTCATCAAACCTCAGAGCAAACCAAAGCTCCAAAGCTGATCTTATTTCTTCTCAAAAACAAGAGGCAGTTCTATTTCAATTAGTATCTCAATCTCAGAAAACCTTAGAGAAACCCACATTTAAAAAAAAAATACAAGAGGAATTTAAGACCTGTGTCAATTCAAAAGAAAAATGGAAGAAAATATTTCAAGATTAAAAATATCCTGAAATCCTCACACAGCAGCATACATATGCCTTGTGCTACCATGGCAACAGTCTCTCTTTTTTAATGAAATTGATTAATTAGCCTGTGAGCTTGCAAAATGTCAGAGCAAAAGGATTGAGAATGCCTCTCTCCCCAGTTAATGCCTTACCTTGTCTTTTGCTTCCTGATCTTGTCAATTGGAAGCACTAGAGGTCGATCTATGGAAGAAATCTAACACTACAGCTCTGTTTTAAATGCATGAGAATGTGGAGACTTCCACAGCTTGCATTTCAAATCAGCTTGGAAAATCCAGAGATGAGTATCTCAGATACATAAAATTCAAACTAAACACAGCCCTATTTGACTAGGATGAGTGTGAAGGGAGAGGACTGTGAAGTTTTACATATTGAACCAGCTTTAAAAACAGTGTGTGTGTGTGTGTGTGTGTGTGTGTGTGTGTGTGTGTGTGTGTGTGGTGTGTGTGTGTTATAGCTATAAAGTAAAAAATATCATTTCTATAATACATACATGGAAGATCCATGTGACAGTCACATTTTATATGTATATGTAAAGATAAACAAATGCAAATATATTGGCATATCTTTACACATACTATAAATATCTAAGAGTTACCAGGAAAGGCACAAAATAAAATGTAGGTGTTGCTGCTAGGTCGGTCCAAGGGCATTCATATTCTGTTTTGAAAATAGAACTGCCTTGCTAAAAAAGTTAGAATGGATGTAGCTAGCTTGTTGGCTGCCTCTGTCTAGTTTCAGAATTTCTCTCCACCCTACGTAAAAGATATTCACCCCTATACAGAGGTATTGGTCTCAGTTCATTTCCAGATGTTTAGTAGCAACCCCAGTCTCTAGTCAGAGCATGACAGTTCCATTCCCTGGTTGTGAGAACCAAAATCATCTCCAGAATTGCCAAATGTCTCTCCTGAGACCCATTAGAGTCATCTGTAAGAAAATGGATACCGTTCTCTCATGGAATTATTAAAATGTCACCCAAATGAGACCAGGCTGCTTATTTGGCATGTGCAACAGAACAGAGTCGGCCTCCACTGCTTGTGATTGGCAGAGCGTCACAGTAAGCAGAGAAGCGACGTGGACTGTTAGGGTAAGCCCTGAGCATACTCAGCTTTCTCTGGTTGGTCCTAAGCTGGAAGCTGGTCCAAAAAGAATGGAAGCTCATGGTCACTGACCTGTTGGCTTTCACTTCTGTGCTCACGGTACCTACCACAGAATCTAGAGGCAATTGCTTTGGTGTCCTTGTGCTGCTGCAACAAATTAATACAGACTTAAGGCTCAGGACAATTGTCCTAGTACGTTGTCATATAGTTCTGCTTGGACTCTGACTTATCTGGCAAGATATGTCAAAGTGTAAGAGGTATGTGTTCCTTTTCCTCGAAGAGAATACATGCTGTTTATTTTTTTAGCTTCATAGCTCCCTGTCTCCATCCTCCACATCAGTACTTTGTCAGTTCAGTGATCCCATGGTCTAACTGTCCTCACTCATCTCTCTCTTCTAATTTTAAAGACTTATGATTTTATTGGGTCTACCTAGAAAATCCAGGGTCATCTCCCATCCATAACCCTTTAACATCTTTAAGTTACTAAATTACAAACTGATAAAATAAATATAAGTCAATTCCATTTGAAACTTTAATTACTTTTTACCAGTTAGCATATCATAGTCACAGGTTCCAGAAAACTGGATATGAACAACTTTGAGGACCATTATTCTTTCTACTCTAGCATTCCATGGACAAAGTGAGGTTTCTGAATCACCACCATCCGCATCATCTGACATCAGCTAGAAGTATAATTTTTGAAGCCCTGCCCCACAGTCACTGACCTGTGAGAAGATGTCGACAACATGCATTCAATAATCTGCTCACTTCCCAGCCTCTTCTTTCACTCTGAAAATATTTGGTCCAGACATCAAAACTCTGGGCTCCATAACAAATTAGTTACTTGGAAATGCACTATTTACAGAATGATTGCACTATAATCACTCTGAAATGTGAATACTAATCATATCATTCCTCTAATACATATCATATCATTCCTCTAATAATTCTTAAAGGAAGATGATGGTTAATGTTATGCATCAATTTACTCAGGGGTGCACAAACAGATGGGTGTTTCTGTGAATAAATTCCCAAAACAGATTAGCACCAATGGGGGTAGACATCATCTGATCCATTGATGGACAGATAAAACAAAAAGGCAGAGGAATAATCACTTTCTTCTCGTGGGAGTTGGGACAACCTTCACCTTGTGCTCAGATATTATAGTTCCTTACCTTGGTTTGGGCTTATCCAGGTTTCTAGTTTGTGGACAAGTTGTAGGTCTTCCTAGCCTTCATAATCAAATAAAACAATCTATAAGTCATTTTATACATCTCTGCATTTTTATTGATTCTTTCTTGAGAACTCTGAATAACACAATGCACCTTTCCCTTCTCTTCCCTTTCTCCTCCTCCTCCTCTTCCTCTTCCTCCTCTAACCGCCCCCAGTCACACTCCTCAATGGGACTGTCGAGTAACACTTTCCTCCAAAGGAAAATATGTTTTCCAAAAGGGAGGGGCAAGCTCATAAGACCGAGGAAAGAAACAACTCACTGGTCTTAGGAAGTTCCTTAAACTAACAAGAGTCACAAGGCCCCTTCCAAGGTTATGTAAACAATTGCTAGAGGAGCGGATGCTCTGATCTGTTGGGCTGCCTTCAAGGTGTGCAGAAAGATCCAGAGTTACAGCTTTCATGAGTCATCATCCTGGGTGTGGGGGGTGTTAGGATGCTCACTCAGATGCTCCTGTAAGTAACCCAAATAAACTTCAGTTTGCCAAGTTGGACTTTGGTAGAATCAGTTCTTCCATTTGTGATCAGTATTCTTTCTGGAGGGGGTAGATATCTGCCTATGCCTCCCAAGGAAAAGTCTCACCCACCAGGGGCTTAAAAGCTTCATTCATCATGCTTCTGCATGTTTCTTCAGCCTTATTTCTCTCCCCTCACTCTAATTTTCTTGTTCCAGACACTTTCATTCCTCAGATGTTTTACCTCTTCTTTTCTCTCCCTAGGGAAATCACAACTTTTTATTTTTCCTAGTATTTTCATAGAATTCCCACCTTCAGTGAAAGCACCTCACTTCCACTAGAAGTTAGGGATTTGTATTTTGGTCCCATATCCACAACATGTCTATGGAATAACATTTTCCAGAGAACAACTTCCATGGAATGCTTTTCTATTTGTGTGTTCCCCCAATCTCTAAAGCTTTGTATGTCAAGGTGTGAAATCCCAGAACAAAACAGAAGGTCTGGAATATAGGTGATCCTCTGCAAATGTTTAAGTAAATGGACAAATGATAACATTTATTAAAATATTATTCCAACAAAGTACCTGGTAATCCCCTAAGGAGCAGCTAGCCATCAGATAAATCTGTCCAGAAAGAAGAAGTTTCCTCAAGATATATTAATATTCAAGTGGCTTTATGAATAATCACTTTAATCTTCTATGAGGAAAAAACCCTCGAGGATATGGAAATATTATTAAAATCCTCCTCCTACATCTCAAATCTATTGCTACACACCCTCTTTTGCTTCCCTCTGAATAACAATTAAACCTGATTAAAAAAACAACTAAATAGATATGAATCAGCTAAATATAAGTTTCCACAGTTCTCCTTGTAGACCACTCAGTGTTACCATCAAACTCTGCTGAGAAAGGTAAGGAAGAAAAGTCCTCAAATTACTGGAGAAGGATTGCCTGTACTACATAGACAATAAGAAATACCCCTAGATACTGTTAGATGATAGTTATGTTAAACACAAAGTGGCTCAAGCTGCCCCTCTCCCTCTGATGTATGTGTTCAAAACCCTTCAGTTCCAAGTCTGCTTAGATAAGGCAGCTCCAAACTCCCAAGGACAACACCACAGCCCCAGTCCACTTGCAGCTAAGATAAACTGCCACATCCTCCCAAGGACTTTCACCCACCCTGAGGTGAACCTCCCTTCCCATCTCAGTACTTCTGGTCACGTGACCTAAGAGACCTAAAAACTAGATCTCTCCCTCTCTCCCTTCCTCTCTCCCTTCCTCTCTCTCTCTCTCTCTCTCTCTCTCTCTCTCTCTCTCTCTCTCTCTCTCTCTCAATCTCTGTTTCTGAGACAGCCATGCTGCACACTGCTTGCTTGACAATAAATCTCTTCATACATTATGTGCTAGTTTTGGTGTGACTTTGTATCCCCAATCATTCTGAAGTGGGGGCTTCCCAAGACCCCCCCCCCAAAAAAAATACTACCCTTCACAGATCCATGATCTTCAGTTATAAGAAGCTATGTAAAGAAGAGGAGGGAAGGTTAAAGAATGGCTACAGATTTTATGTTATCTAACTCAGCAATAAGGTGCCTATGTATGAAGTTAGACATTATTTCTAAGTGTATCTTTAAAGGTGTTCTAGGTAACATTAACATTTAAATCAGAAGATTGAGTGAAGCATTTGTCAATATGGATGGGCCCAATTCAATCCAGTGAAGGTAGGAATAGAAAAAAGCACTAGATAAGAAAACATGCTTTTTCTGTCTGACTTTAAAGTGGGATCTCACTCATCTTCCAAATCAGACTCAGAAAGGAGCTTGTACTGTTGGCTTTTTTGGCCTTCTCTTTTGGACTCACTTGGGAACTGTATCATCAGATCTCCTGGGTCTCAAGCTTGCTAAATACAGAATCTTAGGACTTCTCAGCCTGCAGTTGGCCCCACAACCACCTCAGACAATTCCTTAGAGTATACATCCAGGCACACATACATACATTTCTCTGAAGGACAAAGATAAATATATTAATGCAAGATATTAGCCAATTAGGGGACAATTAATACTTTGCTGAAAAACTCACAGCTCTCATAAAAATAGAACGTTTTCATAGCATGAAGGGCTTTTAAAATAATCACAATTAGAAAAGACCAAAGTACAGCACATAGAGAAGGTTAGGTTGTTTTGGTAAGATTTCAGATAGATGTCTATGACTGTGACAGAAAACATGTTCAGTATGTGGAACCCAAAACATTGTTCAAAGAGATGGTAGAATGGTGCTGGACACATCTTCTGATCACCTGTTTAACACCACTGCTAGAAACAATCCATTCTGAATCACAGCCTTTTTGCACAGCTCAATTGGTACACGTGGCTGGTGTGACTTGCTCTGAATTTGCATGTTATGATTTCTCTGTTTGACTCCAGGTTCCCTGTGAATTAAGATAGACCTCATACTGCTTTGCAACCTTCTCCTAGCTTAGCCCAGGATCTGGCACATTACATCGGTTCTTAAGCATATTGATTGGTTGGCTGTATCTTTCAAACTATCCACATCATTGAGACTCAGATAAAACAATAAAGAAAAAAAAAAAAGACTACTCAAGAAGTGTCCAAATTCCAGGTGTCCTTTTGAATAACTATTGCATATCAGTGTAAGAGATGCACGATGACATCACTAGGCAACTCCACTGAAGCTGCAACACAACCTGGCAAGATGAGCCAAGACCAAGGCAACGTGTTTCTACTCTGCTAGGAGACCTGTGCTCTTTCCTCAACCGCAATTGAATGAGAAGTTGCCATGGATGCCATCGGCTCCTGTTTTTATCAACATCTCACTGGAGCAAACATTAATAATACATCTCATATTCATACAGCTTTTGTTTTTCAGCTTCCCCTGATATTGAGCCAGCAAGATCTGAGAAAGCCTGTGGGATGGGGCCTTTGTTAGTAAAAGGAGAATTTCAAAGACAGTGGGGAAAAAATTAAAATATAAAGCTATTTAAATATTCAACATCCACAAGCAATTGTTCAATTATGCTACTATTCTATGATAGAGCTGACAGGAAGCATTACAGGAAAACCAGAACCAAATGTCACACATGAAAGCCAAAGGAGCCACGCAAAGAGACTTTCCTGTGGACAGAGCCTCCTACCTCAATGCATAATTTATGCTGTCTATAAAGCCAGCGCTTGGGAACTGATAATTTAATTAATTTGTATTGAACATTTAATTGTAGTAAGTCAAGGTTTCAGACTAGTCTGGCAGCTGTTTTCATTATATCTGATTAATCTATGGTGTTTGTTTCTCTTTCCCACTGTATTGGTCAGTCTGGACTGAGAAAACCAGAAGCTAGACTGCATGGCTTAAACAATAGAATTTTTTTTGTCACAATTCTGGGCATTAAAAAATCCAAAGTCAAGTTTCCAGAAAGATTCGGTTTCCAGTGAGGGCTCTCTTCCTGGTTACAGATGACTATGTTCTCACTGTATCATCACTCACACACACACACACACATACACACACACACACACACACACACACACACGACAACAATGATGATGATGATGATGATGATGATGATGATGATGATGATGATGATGAAGAGATGACAGAGGATGAAGGGAGAAGCAGACAAGAAAGAGAGGTGAGATAGAACCTGGTGTCTTTTCTTGTAAGTCAACAAATCTCTTATATTAGGGACCTACTGTAATCATTTCTCTGGAGATCCTATCACCACATATCACCACATTGAGGATTAGGACTCCAACAAATGAATTTTAAAGGGACACAAACACACATACATAATATCCAATCCAAAGGAGTAAAATGATCACTAATGTTTGTGCTGAGGAGTCAAATCATAGTGATATTACATGATATTAACTTCTCGTACCTGCTGTGCTTTGTGACACGAGCAAAAGCAGTGTCTTCTCTATGTGTTCACACAGTGACTCGCCAGGGAGCAGCCTCATGCACAGCTTTCCCTCTCACTGATCCTGTCTGGCGGCCCAGTCTACATACACACGGCCACTCATTGCTCATCATTCAGCACTAAGTCACTTCTCCCAGGAGTCAATGGAGTTAAAGATGATGGAGTTGAAGGTCAAAGAAGACACATGCATTGCTTCCAAGGAATTCCAAACCCAGTGGAAACTAACAATAAGACAGGCTCAACCTTAACATTGACAGATTTAAACTGAGAATACAAATAAGGGTCCATAGGCCACCTATCTAAACATCTAGGTGACATTAATCAAGTTAGAAAAGCTCTCTTCTACAATATTGATAAATATATCTTTAGGGTCAGCAAGATGGCTTAGTGGGCAAAGTGCCTGTGTACTTAGTTCAAACTCTGGAGCCCATATGGCGGCAGGAGACTTCTAAAGTAGTTGTCCTCCTCCTCTTCCTTCTCTCTCTCTCTCTCTCTCTCTCTCTCTCTCTCTCTCTCTCTCTCTCTCTCTCTCTCTTTCTCTCTCTCTCTCTGTCTGTCTCTCTCTTTCTCAGATAAAACTCATCTGTGTATCTTCAAATGCTGGCCAGGGCTTGAATACATATTGATGCCTTCAGATACTTAAGCTCCATCAAGTAATCTGCCCTTCGTGAAACTGAGAAAGAGACCCATTCATGTTTGGAAACAGACCTAAGACAAGGAGTTTTAGAGTTTCGGTTTGAGACATCCAAAGACAAAGGTGCTACTCAGATAAAATGAGTATCTAAATATTCATGCGTATGAGTATCAGCTGGTGAAAATATTGGAACATGGGTAGTTGGACTCTTTCTTGATGGGAGACATAGTAAGTCTAAGAACTGTCATTTCTAACAATTCCCACAATATAGCTGCTAATCACATGACCACAAGACTCTTTAGTCAGCCTAAGCATGATTTAATGACATATATGCTGATTTCATGACATATATACTTCTATAAAAAAATAAAGAAGTACACAGGGAAGAGCAGTTGTATCTGCAGTACCAATAGGATGTGTGTGTGTGTGTGTGTGTGTGTGTGTGTGTGTGTGTGTGTGTGTGTACACATGTGCTAACAGTCAGCTTGGTGCCCAGTGTTACCTGCCTCATTTATTTGTATACCAAGCAACTAATGGACAAGATTCTATACATGTAAAGAAATTCTTAGAAGTATGCACCCCAATAAATGGTCCATTCTTTATAAAAATTTTAAAGTTTTTTTAATATAAAGCAGAAACAAGAAAGGCTGTTCCAGAGATTTCCCATTCTTCTAAAAACAGAGTAGCTTATGTCAGAGATACTCCTGCTATAAAATATGAACTCTGGGGAAAAAATGCTTAAAATTTTTCTGTTTGGATGCTTGGAAAACAACCCAGCATGTACCAGGCACAATTCTAGGCATGAATCCAATGACTTAAAAAACAATTCATGCTTCCTCATACATGTTATTAATATCCATCCATAATTCCTCTTATATACCCTCCTGTAAATATGTGGATATTGTTTGCAGGAGAGGTTAAGGAATCTACTACACTTGGAACCATGCAAAGTTAGCAGCACCCAGCACTACTCACAGCCAGGTTTCCTCTACCATACAACTGACACACAAAAGAGTTCTTAATAAATGTTTTGAAAGAGGACATGATTAAGAGAAGTGAGGAAGGAGACAGGACAAGGATGGGGAGGAGGGTACACAATTGAAATACAGGTGTTGTGGCAGAAGGGAGGAATGGTGCTACCTGTGACAGTGAATTTACAGAAGGAAGAGTGGGTCTTTCTGTGTGCAGTGAAGGAGGGACTTAGGAAAACAGAAGAAAGGGAAGGAACATACACAGGGGACTTTTTCTGAGGACATTGCACTGGGCAAAAGAGGGTTGAAGAAATGTGAGGTTTTTCTTCCCATCCTCTCACCACCTGCAGCCATTAATGTCTACAGATTTCACTTCAGATCTCAAGAATTCTTTTTAACTTTATTTATTTTTGAGAGAGAGAGAGAGAAAGAGAGAGCACTGTGTGTTCTTGTGGAAGACCAAGGGTAACTCCGGGACTCATCCTAGATTGCTTCTACCTCCTTTTTACTTCCCTCTGGGATTTCCCAGGCTCCTCCCACCAGGACCAGAAGTGCAGGCTGCCTCCATGTCTGCCTGGTGGTTTTCAATTGATGATTGGGATCCAAACCCAGGACCTTCTACTTGGCGAGGCAGAGTCTTAACCCCTGAACCATCTCTCCAGGCCCCTCAAGAATTCTGGACTGGTATTCCACACATTTACTTAATTTACTTAAGTAGCCTATCATTATTTCACTGTGTCTGTCTGCGTGTTGGTTCTTCAACAGTCTGTGTCATTTGCAAGCAAGAGTGGCGTAGGTGGGTTTCACCAGGCAGGTACTTGTTAATGTTGATTCAGTTCAAAACAAAACAAAAAAAATGACTGAAGTGTCAATAGACTCTGCAAGCGAGTTATTAGCGAAGGAAATGTCAAGTTCTTTTTCACTGGTGATGAACAGAGCAAACGATACACCATGTCCCTTGTGCAGGGACTTGAGAACATTTGTGTTTGTACAAACTGGCTTGATAGGCAGAGAGACAATCGATTGGAGTACTAATTGGACAGAGATTGCTATTATTATTATTATTATGCCTGATCTAAGCATAACTAAGAATGTGCATCCTAATTCCTCATGGGTATTTTAAGACAGTTATGTAGAATTTTCAAAAGTCTCTCAAAATCTTGCCACCAAATAAATCTTCCTGATGCGCTCAACCACAGATAAGAACAAAGGAGATGCAATGCGATATATATTTGACTCAGACATAATAGAAAATGGCATCAAGGTGACTTCTTGGGAAGTGAGTTTTCTTTGTGTTGCTGATCTGGAGAGTTGCAGGCATACAGGTACCAGGTTCCTCATAAAGTTGCAGCTGAAGATATAGGAAGTAGTCCGCAAACTAGAAAATAACGATAACTCAATTTGCAAAACAGCATCTCTGTAAGAAGGCGGAGTTGCTCTTCTGGGTTCACACACATGTGTATGGCACAGATCGATGTGTATGAAAGTATATATATATATATATGTGTGTGTGCACTTGTGTGAATGAAGGCCAGAGGTCAACCTTGGGTGTCTTACTCTATCATTCTCCACATTAGCGCCTTATGTTTTCAGACAAGTTCTCTCGCTGAACCCGGAGCTCATTCATTTGGCTAGGCTGCCTAGACAAGAAACTTCAAGGATCTACCTACCTCCTTCCCCTAGTGCTGGGGTAGCAAATGGATATGCCACCATGCCTGACTCCCGTATGGACACTGGGGACCTGAACTCAAGTCCTCATGCTTGGCAGCAGGTACTTTCCTCACTGAGCCATCTTAACTTACCAACTTTCTTAACTTATCTAATGCCTGAAGCATTGCATAACATATTCATTTCCCAAAGAAAATCTCTACCTCTGCTATCTCTATTGTTTCATGTCAACGTACTAAAAAATTACCCCCAAGGAAGATTTTTATTGACCCCTTTCATAAAAAACTCAATCTTGCTGGTGGATACAGAGAAAGTCATACCCATTCAGATACACATGGGGAGAGTTAAAACCTTTCGTGGCTTTACATGGAGTCTTCTAACAAAAATGGACTTACTTTCCCTTTCCCTTGACTACACTTTGAGCAGGCTTCTTCTTGGTCCCTGGCTTCCTTCCCTTTCTTTGGAGCATTTGCTTTCAAATAACTTAAATTTTTTATCGTCCTCTTTCATGCTCAAGGACCAACGGCCAACCCTTTGACACACAATCATCTTTCCTCAATGATATATCCACTGATCTAGGATGTTTGCAGGAGCATGAATCAGATCAGGGATAACTTATCACGGACTAGATGAAACAGTGGGCCCCACAAGGGAAAGTATTTGAAAATAGGAGGGAGTCTGTCAGGGGAGATGAAGGGTTGTAAGGGGAAAAGGAGAGAGGATGGGACTTGGGACTAAGGGTTGAAAATATTATAAAGTCACTATATTTATGTGTACAACATTAAAAATAAATAAATTGGCAAAGAAAGAAAAGAGAAGAGAGGAGAGGAGAGGAGAGGAGAGGAGAAAGAAAAGAAAAAAAGAAAAGAAAAGAAAAGAAAAGAAAAGAAAAGAAAAGAAAAGAAAAGAAAAGAAAAGAAAAGAAAAGGTCTTATCCTGTCTCCCAGCCTCTGTGGGAAGGAAGGCATCAAACTTCCAGCTTTGACCATTGGTAAACAGGAGGCCTGATTGCGTGGCCTAGCCTCCTGCTGCCAAATTCCACAGCTCTCAGTTCCACAGGAGGCCTAAGGGACGTTGGAAGGACCAAGACATAGACATGCAGGATGTCCTTGGCAGCCCTGCTTTCCAAGGTGACCTGGGGACCTGGACCAGGAATCTGACTAACATGACTTGTAAGAACAAAAAGGACCACAGAATCAAAACGCCCTGGAGACTCTGGCTTTTAACACGGACTCACAGCAAAAACAAAGCTTTGGAGCAAGGATGTCTTGCCAGGGTGTGCATACGGCTATGAGATGTGCTTTGGGGAACCAGAGACAAGCTTGTGAGGAAGAACCAAGGAGCCTGTCATCCTGTAGCTGGAGAACACAGCGTCCTATGCAGGGACCAAGCTGTAGGAACCTCAAGAACCGCCTCAACAGTGACACCTTGTGGCCTCCAGAAACAGTGGCCACAGAGAAGTCGGGTTCCCTTTGCTGGTTGGTCCCATTGAGCTGAGTGAGCTTGGGCACACTTGAGCAAGCGGGGGACAGACAGGGTAGGTGAACCCCAAGTGAATGATGAAGGACTTCCAAGCTCATGGGCCAGATGCCCCATCAAGGGACAATAAAATATAAATAGATCGCAATATGCTTAGAGAATCAGGTCAGGCATATCCACATTCCCGAGCTGATCATCTTATCCATAACTTTTAAAACTCTGTTTTCTGTCTTTCAGAGGCCAAGGGAAACGGTTGGATGTGAAGAAACTGGAATTCAATCATATTTTGACATGTGGAGACAGAGATGTCTAAAGCAGAAAAATGGCCTGTCTTCTCCCTTTTGGGTGACACACCTTTACCACGTGAATGATAAACAGTTGAGGAAGAGTATTAATCGGGTTTTGGGGAAACTTCCCGAAAGGCTCCCACTGTTCATGATCCTTACCCACCAAGTTATTAAGGCAGAAACACCTTAATCAGTAAGCCCAGGATACAAAGACCTCACTAAAGTTATATACACAAGGCAGTGCCTCAAGTGGGATTCATAAAAAAAAAAAAAAATTAGACTTACAGGACATGAGCAGACTCAACTGACCAGGAATTTTATTCTCAGTTTAAAATATCACACAAATAAAACATGTTTATATAAAAAATAGAAAAAAAACTAAGCCTCTCACAATCCTATCAAAGAATATATTTCCAAACTTTTACAGAAGCATATCTTCTAAAAAGTAATAGCACAAAATGCATCCCACTTGTTAACGTTTTTCTTCTAAAAAACATGAAAGCACTTTCCATAGACAACAAATACAAATATTCTATATTAATGGCATATACAGTCACTTAAATTGTTTTCTAGGTTATCTATGTAGCAAGATTTAGACTTCTGCATAGTAGCATGAACAATATTCTCATTTCTGTGCCTTACAAAACTTAGCTCTCCCATACTAAACACACATGACAGAGGAAATATCATTTATCTTTTGTTAATACCATATAAACCACCTTTCTCTCCAATCGAGAAGTAAGATGTTCTCACACAGAACACTTAAATATTTATGCCACGATTCTGCAGCCATTACCAGGAGGAGTAAGTCAATGTGACGGTATCACTGTAAGGAGAGTATGTCCATGCCCAGAACCGGGACTGCCTGGCTGCATGTACAACCTACCCATTGATCTCTTGGACCTGCCTATTACCTCATATCATCTGTTCTCTATTAGACCGTTCAGTCCTGCAGAGCAACCAAGCAATACTTGCAATACCTGGGCTTGCTCTGCTCTACCCACCCCTCTCCTTCCACGGTGGTTATCTTGAACTTCCTTAACTTAAATGGCAAGAAAGAATCTTTTGCTATCAGAAGCTATTAGACCCCCTCCTGCTTTTGGATGAAGTGTCTCTGACCCTTGTCACATTTATATATTAAGTAAAAAAAAAAAAAAGGTTCAAAATCCACAGTTAGTCATGAGCCATTTACCCCCTAGGGTGAAATCAGAAGTCCCGAGTCAAAGGAAATTGATTCCAATGGTGTTATCAGGAAAAGGGGAACGGTCCCAAGAATCTCAGTCTGTGGCCTATGCTAGCGAGAGAACAGACAGAAGATAAATAGCTGTCGGAAGATGTGAAAGTAAGTTCAGAGAGATGTAAAGCTCCTCTCTCAGGGACTGGGCAGGCTGGGAGTTCAGAAGGCAAAATGCCTACCCGAAAACCCAGTGACCTGAGTTTAATCCCAGGAAGCCCAGATAGTGGAAGAAGAAAAGTGACTGAAAGCCAACCTCTGACTCCACCCGTGAGCGATGGCATGCATGTCTGAGCAGTATCCCCCCTCTCCCCAACCCACCTTCATACATACACGTGAATTAATCATTAAATAAATAGATAGAAGATTTAAAAAGCTGAAATGTCAATCAGGTTTTCATTTAGGTTTATGTAAAAAGACAAATAAAAGGCAGATAGGACGGTGGATGGGAGATGGATCGATTGATGAAGAGAAGGGAGAGTGAGAAAAGGAGGGGTAAAAAGGAAGGGGTCAAGAATAACCACCCATTAAGACTAAATTTAATCTTTTTAAAAATTTCACTTACAGGATCCATGAAATAGCTCCATGGGTAAAGTGCCTGAGGGCAAAACTGGTCATCTGAGTTTGAACCCCGGAAGACCATATGACAGAACTGATTTTTTTAAATTATCCTATGACCTCCATCTGTGCACCATAGTATGCATGTGTTCTCTCTCTCTCTCTCTCTCTCTCTCTCTCTCTCTCTCTCTCTCTCTCTCTTTCTCTTTCTCTTTCTCTCTTCATCTTTCTCTCTCACTCTCAAATAAAAGATATTAAGAAAAGAACAAAAAAGACAAAATAACTCCCAGTGCGCCTTCTACAACTTCTTCAAGCTCCCCACTTTGGATAATAATGCTATTGCACTAACTAGAAAGTCTCAGCCTACTGCTTCTCGCTACCTTGGAGTGCTGAGTGAGTCCAGGATGGAAAAGGGATGAGGATTTGCTGAGCTTATGGCTCCCCTCTGTTGACTCTGCCTTTTAGCAATGACACTGAGGCTTCTGGAACAACCCAGGAAGGGCACAGCTCCCATACTGTGCAGTTTAACCTAAAACCAGGTGAGCAAGTCTCATTCCATGAGCTCATTCCATGGCTCATGACTAAGCCACATCCTACAGCCCAGCGGCAACCAACATTCCTTTTGTTTGATGAGATTCAAACTCAGACGTGCAGCTTATATGCTTTCCATTCCAAAATCTCCAACTGTTCTATAATTATTTAGGTCGTCTTAACAAGTAATCTATATAATAGATGTGTACTCATCAACTCATCTGTATAAAGATATTTATGGAACTCTACATATATACACAATAAATATATGGAGTTATATCTATAACCAATGAGCTATTTTAATGCCGTTTAGTAAAATACCCCTACTTTCTGAAAATCACCCTAAATCAGCAAATCATCCTAAAACTCAGAAATAAGAGAAATCATAGAAATACATAGAGAAATTTCTGGTTTTCAAACCCCCTTGGGAAACATTCATTACCAGTATGTATCAATATACTGTTTTAAATAAGGAACAATAAAATACACCCCACAGGTCAAATCCAGCCTGCAATCTCTTTTCATAAATAAAGATAAAATGATGGATTTTGTATGTTTTAAGAATAATAAAAGAACACAGAAGTCATGCTACAGGGAAGACTATATGTGGCATGACAATATATGCTGTTTGGTTCACTGAAAAACAATCTGATTTTCATCTTCTCTCTTTCTGAAGGACCATGTCATGATTTGATTCTGAGTTGTTCCCTACAGACTCATGTCTTTGCAACCTTAGCTGATGTTAATGTTTGGGAAGGTCGTGGGTGAGGTTGGGCAGCCCCGCCCTGCTTTCTGCTAGCACTCTGCAGTTTGCCTCTTGCTTCCTCTGCCTCCGTGATGACTGCAGTGACCCAATCCTCCTCCAGATTCTACCACCTGCCATGCCTTTTCTGACATAAGAGACTATATCTCCCCTCTAGAAATGTAAGCCAAATAAATCTCCCTTTCTGACTGAGTATGGGTGCAGTCTCACAACAATAGAGAAAATAAATACAACTGAAATACTGTGTTTATGTGTATCATGCCACACCATCAGAAGGCTGGGTGCCTGCAAGACATGATAAAACTTGGAACATAGCTCAGTTGGTAGAGTTCTGTTGCAATTACTCTCTCTCTCTCTCTCTCTCTCTCTCTCTCTCTCTCTCTCTCTCTCTCTCGGAGAGAACATACTCAAAAACAACCTAAGCGGAGAAAAGGAGATTTATTTGGCTTAGGTTCCAGAGCAGTATTTCCTGTGTGTCATAAGCCACATATGACATAGAGGCACTGACACATACCCTGTTGTCCACAAGAGCTGCGGTGACACTCTGCTCGAAACTGTAGGTTTCTGAGACCCTGGTCTGTCTGTGCTTGTTATCTTGGGTTGCTGGTCATTAAATATGAACAAGAGAAGATATTCTCTATCTATTCAATTTTAAATAACTCTAAAAATAATGAATATGCTAAGTTAGAAAGGGGAAAATCATCTCAATGTTTATTCTTGTTAGTTTAAAATGAGGAAAGAAAAGCCAAAGACATTGATATTTGGAAAATGAGTTGAGAGGAAACAGAAGTAAGCAAGGAATTTCAATTAGACTTCTACAATGTACTAGGGAAATAACCCAAAAATGAAAAGTATTCAAAAAAGTTGAAACAGAAATAATTGAAATGCATTTAAATTCAAGTTCAAGTTCTGTTGAGGTCGATGTGGTTAAATAGGGTATAAAAGAAAGCCAGAGAAATAAAAGTGATTCTAAAAATAAAGCCTTTCAGAAAATACTGAAATATTTATTTTAAAAATATGCAAACATTACAAAAATATATAGCCATGTGCAAAGTTAAATATTATATTTCAAATTAAAATGCCCTTTCAGCTCTCAGATGTCTGAAATGCTGAACTGCTTTTCTGAAGTAGGAAAAAAATAAGGTTGAAAGAACATTAGACCATATGACAGAACCCAATCTAAAGACCTCATAATGACATACTCAAGGGAAAACCTTTTCATTACCCTTTACAACCACAAAGGATTCGAAGTAGGAAAGTAGGGCAAAGAAGACCCAAAGAGAATAAAGACAAAGGAACAAAGTTCAAGAAAGACCCATAACTAGTGAGATATCTGTTCCAGTCCATAGTCAGTCTGCTCCCTGATCACTGGTGTTTACACTGGTTTGAAACACTGGTTGGTATTCCACATCATGGAGTGGAGGGGGGAGTTAGTAATTAATAGACAGCTGGACGATGTCCTGGAGATTGACCCCACCCACTACTGTGCCCTATTCCTAATTTTCTCTTTCCTCCAAGCTTTTATATAAGTTCTCTCTTTAACAGTTTCTGTATTGTTGGGTAGGAGATCTCAACACCCAGATAGGATGCAGCCTTGTGCAGTGCAAGGATAGCAAAATGGACAGCAACAAACAACCTGAATACAGAACACTGAAAACCCTACAATGATCACCTGAAACCATGCCAGCCAGATCTCTTCCTATCTGGAGGCTCAGGGAACTTTGTGGAAAAGAGAGCTGTAAGACTTTAAGAGCCTAAAGATGAGAATTCCGCTCTTTCCCCTACTCCTGCCGCCCAGGATGCACACGGTCCAGCCAGGACACACCGCGACCTAGGTAAGCTCCGTCCCCGCCAATCCCCAGAACCCCAGGCCAAATAATTCAGTTCAGTGAAAAACACACAGAAATTGAAAGAAGATCTTAAGAGTTAAAACAACAATGCCAAAGTCAAAGTGCAAATCCATGAGAAGCAACACTCAAGTAAACAAATCTCCCACTGAAGGAATTAATCCCATAATGTTAGACTCCAACCAGAACAAACTCATGGAAAATGGCCAAGAAAGCCTGACGCAGAATAACGACTTTCAAAATATGATCATTACCATGTTCAATACTATGAAAGAGGAAATCCGACAGGAATTAAATAACCGAATCAATCGCTTTGAAGAGGAATACAACAGACACTTGGAGGAGTTGAGAAAAACAGTGCAAGAAACAAAAACTGGCATAGAGCAGTTAAAACAGACTCAAGCAGAGTCTTATCAACAGAACTAACAAAGCAGAAAACAGAATTTCAGACCTTGAAGACAAAGTGGGAGAATTAGCCAGCTCAATGGAAGAGATTGTTAAAGCCAAAAAGATACTTGAGAGAAATATTCAAGTAGTAATGGGACACCCTGAAGAAGCCTAACATGCATATTCATGGAATACCAGACCAAAAATCTCAAAATACCGCACCTGAGGAAATTTTTCAAACGATCATCAAGGAAAACTTTCCTCATCTAAAAAAAAAAGAGAGGCCCTAATCTCTCCCCATCCTGAAGCTCAGAGACATTTGCGGAAGAGGGAGCGGTAAGAGTGTAAGAGCAAAAGGATGGGAGGAGCAATGATATACAAGATACTCCATACAAGTTAGGGCTGAAGCAATCATAATTGGACTTTACATGCCCTGCGCATTGTCCAACACACTATTGACCTCACAAAGTCTAGCATCTGCTAAAGGCACCAAAATCCTTGGAGGCAAGGGATTGGCAGCCCTGGCATTATTCTTATACCTAAGGGGAACACGGGAAAAGGTTCAGGGAAAGGCCACTGAGTCCTTGTACGTCATCGGAGAGGAGGGCCCAGAGGAAAATCAGGCATGCACAAGAAAGGACTCTCTGGGAATTGGGGTGGGAGGCACTGGGGGATGGGGAGGGAGGGGGGTGGGAAGGGGGAGCAGGGGGTAGGGGGGGAGGAGGGAGGGAGGGAACTGGTGTACCTATTAAGTTTATATGAGCTGAAATACTAATAAAAATGTATTAATAACTCCCTTTTCACCCCACCCCGCTCCGCCGGTCGGGACGCGCGGTCCACCCGGGCCTCACCCCGCGCCCTAGGTAAGTCCCCGTTCGGTCCCCGCCCACCAGGACCCCAGATCAAACCACAGGGACCCGGCTCCGACTCCCACAATCCAGCCGGAGCTGCACGGGGGCCGAGGGACCAGGAGGACCTCCCCCTGCACCTCGGGCCCCGCCCCAGCTGGCCTCGGGTTAAATAGCTCCACGCCGCCGCGCCCATTGTCCCTTTTCACCCCACCCCGCTCCGCTGGTCGGGACGCGCACGCTAGGTCCAGCCGGGCCTCACCGTGCGCCCTAGGACCCCAGGTCAGCCCCCAGGGACCCGGCTCCGACTCCCGCCATCCAGCCGGAGCCGCGCGGGGGCCGAGGGACGAGGAGGACCTCCCCCTGCGCCCGGGCCCCGCCCCAGCTGCCCTCGGGTTAAATAGCTCCACGCCGACGCGCCAATCCTCCCTTTTCACCCCACCCCGCTCCGCCGGTTGGGACACGCGCACCGTCCACCCGGCCTCACCCCGCGCCCTAGGTAAGTCCCCGTTCGGGCCCCGCCCACCAGTATCCCAGGCCAAATAATTCAGTTTAGTGAAATTGAGAGATCTTAAGAGTTAAAATGACAATGCCAAAGTCAAAGTGCAAATCCATGAGAAGCAACACTCAAGTAAACAAATTTCCCACTGAAGAAATTAATCCCATAATGTTAGACTCCAACAAGAACAAACCCGCGGAAAAAGGCCAAGAAAGCCTGATCCAGGATAACGACTTTCAAAATATGATCATTACCATGTTCAATACTATGAAAGAGGAAATCCGGGAGGAATTACATAATCGAATCAATCGCTTTGAAGAGGAACACAACAGACATCTGGAGGAGTTGAGAAAAACAGTGCAAGAAACAAAAACTGGCATAGAGCAGTTAAAACAAACTCAAGCAGAGTTTAAAACTGAGCTAAAAGACAAGTTATCTTCAACCCAGAACACGACAGAGAGTCTTATCAACAGAACTAATGAAGCAAAAAACAGAATTTCAGACCTTGAAGATAAAGTGGGAGTACTAACCAGCTCAATGGAAGAGGTTGTTAAAGCCAAAAAGATACTTGAGAGAAATATCCAAGAGATATGGGACACGCTGAAGAAGCCTAACATGCGTATTCATGGAATACCGGAGCAAGAATCTCAAAATACCACCCCTGAGGAAATTTTTCAAACAATCATCAAGGAAAACTTTCCTCATCTAAAAAAAGAGAGGCCCATTCATATACAAGAGGCATTCCGCACCCCAAACAGATACGACCAAAATAGAAGCACACCGTGGCAAATAATAGTTAAAACACTCCACATTCAAGATAAAGAACTGGTGCTGAGAGCTTCAAGGGAGAAAAAAACAAGTCACTTTTAAAGGCAAACCTATTAAAATAACAAATGACTTCTCAGTCGAAACAGTAAAAGCAAGTAGAGCTTGGAGAGACATACTTCAAGTATTGAATGAGCAAAAATGTCAACCCAGGCTGATTTACCCTGCAAAACTATCAGTCATGATCGAGGGAGAAAGAAAAATTTTCCAGCACAAAGACAACTTTAAGGGATACATGGCCACCAAACCAGGCCTTCAAAAACTGCTAGAAATGATACTCAAGCGTGAAGAAAAAAACAGGCATATCCAGGAGAACAGAAGGCAAATATAACACCATTAAAAGCGAAGCAATATACTTATAAAAGCTACTAAACATAATAAATGTCTGGAATTAACAACTAAATGTTAATAACAATAATAAATGTTATAACACTAAATGTTAATGGACTTAATTCACCGATCAAGAGACACAGATTACAAACTTGGATTAAAAATCACAATCCATCAATCTGTTGCCTGCAGGAAACCCATCTCACCACAAAAGATAGGCACGCTCTAAAAATAAAAGGCTGGTCAACAATTCTACAAGCGAATGGAAGCAGAAAACAGGCAGGGGTAGCCATTATGCTATCAGACAAAGTGGATTTCAAACCAAAAAAAATTATAAGAGACACGGATGGATACTACATTTTAGTCACAGGTACAATTCACCAGGAAGATTTCACAATCCTGAACATATATGCACCCAATACGGGCCCCTCCACATTCATTAAGAAAACCCTACAGCATCTAAAGCATGAAATCAACCCCAAACGATAATTCTTGGGGACTTCAACACCGCCCTCTCTACATGGAATAGATCAACAGGTCAAAAGCTTAACAGAGACACTTTGGAACTTAATCAAACCCTGAAAGAAATGGACCTCACAGATCTCTATCGAACTTTTCACCCACGCACCAAAGAATACACATTTTTCTCAGCAGCACACGGAACTTTCTCCAAAATAGATCACATACTGGGCCACAAAATGAATCTACACATATACAAGAAACTTGAAATTCTAACCTGTGCCCTATCAGACCACCACGGCCTAAAGCTGGACATCCACAACACATCAAACAAGAGAAAATACACTAACTCCTGGAAACTTAACACTATGATGCTGAATGAGAACTGGATTCAGGAAGAAATTAAAAAGGACATTCAAGATTTCCTGAAAGTGAATGATAACGAAAATACAACTTACCAAAATCTCTGGGACACAATGAAAGCTGTTCTAAGAGGTAAGTTCATAGCTCTTAATGCCCACGTCAAAAAAATGGAAACATCAGAAATAAACAACTTAACAATGCAGCTTAAAGCTTTAGAGAAACTAGAGCAATCTGATCCCAAAAGCAGTAGAAGAGAAGAGATTAGCAAAATAAGGGGAGAAATATCTGAATTCGAGACTAAGAAAACGATAGAAAAAATCAACCAATCAAAAAGCTGGTTCTTTGAAACAATCAACAAGATTGATACACCCCTAGCTAAACTAACCAAAAGCAAGAGAGAGAAAACCCAAATTAACAAAATTAGAAATGAACATGGAGTTATCACTACGGATACCCAAGAAATCCAGAGAATTATAACATCATATTTCAAAAACTTATACTCTGTGAAGTTTAACAACACAAAAGAGATGGATGAATTTCTAAGTAAACACAACTTACCTAAATTGAATCAGGAAGTTGGGAATTATTTAAATAGTCCTATAACATATAAGGAAATTGAGGAAGTAATCTCGAATCTTCCCACCAAAAAATGTCCTGGACCAGATGGATTCAGCACAGAGTTCTACCAGACATTTAAGGAGTTAATAACACCAATACTCCTTAAACTGTTCCATCAAATAGCAAAGGAAGGAACACTACCAAATTCCTTCTATGAAGCTAATATCGTTTTAATCCCAAAACCTAATAAAGATTCACTTAAAAAAGAAAACTATAGGCCGATCTCCCTGATGAACACAGACGCAAAGGTTCTCAACAAAGTCTTAGCAAATCGGATTCAAAAACATATTAAAAAGATCATTCATGGGGACCAAGTAGGCTTCATCCCCGGCACACAAGGTTGGTTCAACATACACAAATCAATAAATGTAATTCATCATGTAAACCAGTCCAAAGTCCAAGACCACATGATACTCTCGATAGATGCAGAAAAAGCTTTTGACAAGATCCAACAGCCTTTTATGATCAAAACGCTAGAGACAGTAGGAATGGAAGGAATCCTTTATCAATATAATAAAAGCTATATACAACAAGCCCACAGCAAGGATTATGCTCAATGGGGAACAACTGGAAGCATTCCCACTTCGATCAGGAACTAGACAAGGCTGTCCACTCTCACCACTTCTATTCAATATTATACTTGAAGTCTTAGCTGAAGCCATAAGACAAGAAAGGGACATAAGAGGGATTCAAATCGGCAAGAAAGAAGTCAAGCTATCCCTATTTGCAGATGACATGATCTTATACCTGAGTGATCCCAAAAACTCCACCAGGAAGCTCCTGGAACTAATTGAGAAGTTCAGCAGGGTGGCAGGATACAAAATAAATGTGCAAAAATCAGAGGCCTTCCTATATGCCCAAAATGAAAGAAGTGAAAAAGCCTTGAGAGAAACAATACCATTTACTATAGCCCCTAAAAAAATGAAATACCTTGGTATAAACCTAACTAAGGAGGTAAAAGACCTTTACAATGAAAACTTTAAAACCCTAAAGAAAGAAATTGCAGAAGACACCAGAAGGTGGAAAGACCTCCCTTGTTCCTGGATTGGCAGAATCAACATTGTAAAAATGACCATCCTACCAAAGGCAATATACAGATTCAATGCTATACCAATCAAAATCCCAAAGCAATTCTTCAAAGAAGTTGACCAAATAATCTCAAAGTTCATATGGAGACACAAAAGACCCAGGATAGCAAAAACAATCCTGAGTAACAAAAACACAGCTGGAGGTATTACCATACCAAACCTAAGTCTATACTACAAATCCATAGTTATAAAGACAGCCTGGTACTGGCTCCAAAATAGACACACAGATCAATGGATAAGGATTGAAGACCCAGATATAAGCCCACAAAGTTACAGCCATTTGGTCTTTGACAAAGGGGCCCAAAGAATCCAATGGAAAAAGAACAGCATCTTCAACAAATGGTGCTGGCAAAACTGGATCTCCACATGCAGAAGATTAAAGCTGGACCCGTACTTGTCACCATGTACAAGACTTAACTCCAAATGGATCAAGGACCTTGATATCAGGCCAGAGACTTTAAAAACCATAGTTGAAAGGATAGGGAACTCCCTCAAGCTGATTGGGCTAGGCCAACACTTCCTAAACAGACATCCAATGGCACAATCACTGCTACCAACTCTCAACAGTTGGGATCTTGTGAAATTAAAGAGCTTCTGTTCAGATAAAGAGATTGTCACACGAGCTCAAAGGCAACCCACAGAATGGGAGAAAATCTTCACTAACCACATATCTGACAGAGCTCTACTGTCCAGAGTGCACAAAGAACTTAGAAAATTAAACTCCAAGGAAAACACTGGCCCAATTAAAAAATGGGCCCTGGAACTTCAAAGAAACTTTACCAGGGATGAAATTAAATTGTCTAACAATTATCTTAAAAAATGCTCCACTTCCTTCGCCATCAGGGAAATGCAAATCAAAACTTCCCTGAGATATCATCTCACCCCGGTCAGGATGGCAAAAATCCACAATACAAACAACGACAAATGCTGGAGAGGATGTGGAGAGAGGGGAACTCTCCTACATTGTTGGTGGGAATGCAGGCTCATACAGCCACTCTGGAGAGCCGTCTGGAGATTCTTAAAGAAATTAAAGATTGAAATGCCATATGACCCTGCTATCCCACTTTTGGGAATAACCCCCCATGCAGCAGAGGTTCGCCTCGATAGCACAAGCTCGACCATGTTCATAGCAGCACTGTTTACAATAGCAAAGTCATGGAATCAACCTAAATGTCCAACAGTTGAGTGGATAAGGAAACTTTGGTACATCTATACAATGGAGTACTACTCAGCCATCAAAAATGATGAATTACTGGAATTTGCTGGGAAATGGATGTCATTAGAAAGAATTATATTAAGTGAAGTATCCCAAACCCAGAAAATTAAGCGCCGTATGTACTCCCTAATAGGTGTCTCCTAGTACCAAACTCACCCAGCCCACATTGAGACACTCAAAAGTAAACCTATGAAACACAGTAATTGCAAGGATTATGAACAAGAGAGATTGGTTAGGAGGGCCACACCAGAAACAAGGAGAGAGGAGACCATGTTACAGCAGAGAAAATAGGCCTCCATCAAGGTCTGCAAGTAAGTAATGAGAAACCTGGTTAAGTTCACAGACGTTCTTTCCTGATCTCACCAGAAGGGGAGGGCATATAGTCTAGCAGATAAAAAGTAATCATTTTGCAAATGGGTGATGGACCCCTCCCTCAGTGAGGTTTCCTACTCTTATTACATCTACCCTTGAATGTGCTATTACAACAAGACTCCAGTTTAACAGCTTTTTGTCTCTGGCCAGGGGGTGACATACAGTGCCCAGCAGAATGGAGTGAAGGGAATTGCAGGAGCAGCAAAACTGCAAAAGAAAATCAACAAACCACAATCCAGAACTTCAGAGACTATATCAATCACATAGAACTAGGACAGCCTAATCTCTCCCCATCCTGGAGCTCAGGGACATTTGCGGAAGAGGGGGCGGTAAGATTGTAAGAGCAAAAGGATGGGAGGAGCAACGATTTGCAAGATTCTCAACAATAGTTGGGGCCAAAGCAATCGTAATGGGACTTTGCATGCCCTGCGCAATGTCCAGCGCACTGTTGCCCTCATAAAGTCTAGCATCTGTTAAGGGCACCGAGACCCCTGGAGGCAAGGGATTGACAGCCATAGTAGTGATCTTATGCTTAAGGGGAACAAGAGAAAGGGCTTATGGAAATGCCACTGGGTCCTTATATGTCATCGGAGAGGAGGACCCAATGGAGAGTTAGGCGTATACAATAAAGGACTCTCTGGGAATTGGGGGGGAGGCACTGGGGGAAGGGGAGGGGGAGGAGGGGGGAGGGAGGGAACTGGTAAAAAATTTTAAAATGTATAATTAAATTTTTAATAAAAAAAAATAAATTTACATGTATATATGTATATAAACATGCAAATTTAATAAATTTATTTTTAAAAACAATTTGCATTTCTAACAAGTTTCAGAGTGACGCCGATCTCAGCACCCTTTAAAGGTCAATAAGGTATGTTTAGACGATGTTGGAGAGTGATGAAGGATATCAACACCCTGACAGCATACAGCCTCCAGAATGCTGTGTGCCAGTGACCCTGCAATGCTCAGCTAGAACCAGGCCAATCTAATCTCTCCCCATCCTAAGGACCAGGGAACCTTGTAGAAAAGGGGACTGTAAAATTGTAAGAGCCTAAAGATCGGAAGTTCTACCATTGGACAAGACACTGTATTCAAAGCAGGGCTGCTATATCCAGAAAGTCACTGCAATGAGACTTGCCCTTACCAGACTTTCATATGACTATCAAGGATCTCTGGAGAGATAATTACATGTAGTGGAAACTTTGGGGACTAGGGCTGGATGAGTGAAGGGGAACACTGCTATCAGGGAGATGGTGAGGAGGGGCCATTTGGGTATGACACAGAGGCCTCAACCCCCACAAGAGTAGACAAGCCAGAGGGAATCCTGGGATCTACAGAAGAGGACAGGCAGTAAGGTGATGGGGAGGGGGATTGGTCAATGAAGGAAGGGGAGAGAGAAAAGGAGGGGGAAAGGAGGGAGGCAGGGAGAAGTACTCAATGTGCTTATAAAACTAGGAAAAAATAAAAATATATTAAAATATATTTCTACAGAGCATGAAGAGCTACTAAAGCTAACATGCCAAATAAGTGGTAAGTTTCAATGTAATTGTCCCAAAAAATATAAATCTCAGTCTGACTGAATAAAATGAATGTATTATTTGAAAGATATGCCTATTCATTTCTAGGCATCTGAGCTAACTACATCTGTTTTAATAAAGTAACATTTAATAATGCTCTTGAAAAAAAGAGGATGTTGGAGTTCCAGTTAAGAGGCTGAACATGTTCATTTATTTGCATGAAATATTTCCCAGAAGAGTCAGCCCTCTGAAAACTGGGTTTCATATACACAGTCTGAAAACATTGGAGGAAAAAACAAAAGTATCTTTAATATGGCCACACTAGTTGTTTTCTCATAATTATTCCCTAAGCACCATAGTATAACAACTACTTGTATAACAACTACTTATGTAACACTTATGTTATATCTTACATATTCTAGTTAAGCTAGAGACATTTAAGGTGTAAGGCAACTCTATGCAGGAAATTTGAAAATACTGCATGATTTTACATAAGGGACTTGACCATGGCAGGCTTTTTAACACACACAGAAGTCTTGGAACCAATTTCCTGAGGACACTGGGCAAATCAGATGCTTGCATTTAACTCAACTCTCAATCACTACAATGACACAAGCTTGAGAGCCTAAAAGCAAACTGAGAAACAGAAATTGACCTGGAAGACCACAGAAAGCTGAAAGCAAGTGCCAATTTCAGACAGCAATTTCAGAGGCAAATACTCAAGGACAACAGGCATCAGATGTTTTGAAGAAATTAGCAAGGAGTAGACTGAAAACAGGAGAGTTGATTCAAAGTCTTTTAAAAGGAGCAACTAAAGCCCAGCTTTCCCTCTGGAATCGGAATAAGACTGTACATTTACTATGTGAATGAATGGAACCACATAAGGGATTTGATGTCAGAGGAACCTGTCCAAGCTCAGGAAGTATTAAAACTATAGGGACTTAAAAGGTCTGCTTGGGCTGGAGAGGTGGCTCAGGGGTTAAGCCTCCGCCTTGCAGGCGGAAGGTCCTGAGTTCGGATCCCAGATCCCACGTATAGACGCCAGGCGGAAGCGGGGGCGGCCTGTGCTTCTGGTCCTGGTAGGGCGGAGCCTGTGAATCCCGGGACAGAAGGAGGTGGAGGCGTCCATGATGATTCTCGAATTCGTCCGTAGGTTCTACACATACACAGACACACACAGACACAGACACACACACACACACGCGTGCGTGCACACACATACACACACACATGCACACAGTTGAATAAATAATAATAATAAATTTAAAAGGTCTGCTTATGGGCTGGAGAGGTGGCTCAGGGGTTAAGCCTCTGCCTTGCAGACGGAAGGTCCTGAGTTCGGATCCCAGACCCCACGTATAGACGCCAGGCAGAAGCGGGGGCGGCCTGTGTTTCTGGTCCTGGTAGGGCGGAGCCTGTGAATCCCGGGGCAGAAGGAGGTGGAGGTGTCCATGGTGGTTGACGAATTCGTCCGTGGTTCTACACATACACAGACACACATACACACACGCGCGCGCACATACACACTCACATGCACACAGTTGAATAAATAACAATAATAATAATAATAACAAAAGGTCTGCTCATGACTTTCTCCTTGCTAGATAGCTTACACAGCACCAAGGAATACTGTAGAAGGGGCTGGGGCAGAGAAATAATCACAAGCCCCATCAACGGCATAAGATCTGTAAGTTGCAATATAAATCACCATGACAAGAAGTGACCACCAAAAAAAAAAAAGAAGTGACCACCAGTATAATAGTGGCATGCGTACCAAGAAGACAACCAACAGCTTTCTTTATATATATATATATATATATATATATATATATATATATATATAAATTATTATATATATAATTATTATTATTATTATTTCTGCTCATACAAACTTAACAGGTACACTGGTCCCCTCCCTCCCTCCACCTCCCCCTGACCCCCTTGTTCCCCTATCCCCTTCCCCCTCCTTCCCCATTCCCATTGCCTCCCCCCCACCATCCCCTGAGCATCCTTTAATGTGCATGCCAAACTCTCCTCTGGGTCCTCCTCTCTGATGAGGTGCAAGAACCCAGCGGCATTTCCCAGAACCCTTTCCTGTGTTCCCCTTAAGCTTAGGAACACTACTGTGACTGTCATTCCCTAGCCTCCAAGGATCCTAGTGCCTTTAGTCCATGCTAGACTTTGTGGGGTCAATAATGTGTTGGACTTTGTGCAGGTCATGCAAAGTCCTATTATGATTGCTTCGGCCCTAACAGCTTTCTGATTAGACTCAAGACCCTCTTGTCAGAATGATACGCATCCCTATTACTGAAACTAGAATGAATAAAAGGGAAGGAAATAGATTAATAGGGAAGACATCTAATAAACCTATAGGTGGAAAGACAGTGCATTAAACTGCTCTGTAGACATAGAATGGGAACTCACAGTAGAAACCTTTGGGTCTAAAGCTGGATGAGTGAAGGGAAATGCACATACCAGTGGGATTGCCTGAAAAGAAGTTACTGAATCCACACAAGAGTAGACAAGCCAGAGTGAACCCTAAAGTCCATAGGAGCATAGAGGCAGAAGAATGGGATGGGATGGTGAAGGGAAGGGAGGGAATGGGAAGGAGGGGCAGGAAGGGAAGCTGGAATGAATACTCAACATGCTTGTAAAAGTAGAAAAAAGGTCTGCTCGTGACCCTGATACACAAGCCTCCAACACCGTCCCCTTCCTCTGATCCTCTCTCCAAAGGCCAACTATAGCAGAAAGTGGAATGCTTCCTGTTAGATGAAACAAACCAACCAAAAATGTCCATTGACACTGGCTTTAGGGATCCCTCAGGGGGATGGGGATCTCTATCTGATTAGCACCCCCATGTACTTACAAAGAGACCAATACTGTAATAGGGATTGTATTCCCACCCCTGAAATCCAGATGTTGATATCTTAAATATTAGTATTGATAAGGATGCAGCTTTGTGAATAAGATTAATACCCTTATAAAAGAGTTTCTAGAGAGTTCCTTTGCATTCCACCATATGCAGGTATACCAAAAGACAAGTAACCAGAAGCAGACCCCTACCAGACATCGCATCTACTAACAACTTGATTCTGGATTTCACAGCCTCCAAATCTATAAGAAATAAATGTCTGTGTTCGGCCACCTAGTCTGTTATTCTATTAAAGACAGCTGAGAAGACTAAGTCAGGAGCGGAAGAGGAAGAATAAAAAAATAAAGGAAGGAAACCTATCTTTATTTTTTAACACTTTCCTTAGTTATGCATAGTTCATTTTTTTATGTGAATAGGTGCCAGAGTGATAGGTGGATTTGTACTTGTGTGTGTGTGTAAGTTTATGTATATCAAAGGACACTGTGTGGCCTGTGGAGACCCAAGGATGATTTCAGGAATAATCCTGGATTGCTCTACCTCCTGATGCTTTTCTTGGGAGTTTCCCAGATTCCACCTTCCAGAGTTGGAAATACAGGATACTGCCATTTCCACTACGTGTTTTTACATGGGATCTGGGATCTAAACTCAGGTCCTTCTACTTGCAAGACAAAAGCTTAACCACTAAGCCATCTCTTCAACGCATGGAGTTTTATTACTGACAAATTCTCCTTCCCACACAGCTGCAATGTACAGCACGCCTAAGCTTGTGCCAGTGTAACAAGAGCTCTAAATCAAATGTCTCATGGTCATGTGCATCCTCTTTTTTGTTCTGAAAGATTTTCAAAATACCTCTTCTATCCTGCTGGTCCTTTTTGCCTGAGTATATGGAATTGTTGAATCAAAAGCTCCCAATCACCCCCGTCACAGAAGGATCTTGGAGTCCAGGGCTTACAGACATAAATAGACAGGCACAGCCATTGGGAAAGGCCTCAGCCGATGGTGGCCATCAGCCACAGGTAGTCTGTACTAGATCAAAAATCTTGTTTCAGTCTTGTCTCTGCTGGTTGCCATCTGAATGCCTTTCAGTTTTTAAACCTCTCTGAGTGACATGAAGATCAAACTACCTACTCAGATTGCTTTGCAAAGTTTAAAGATATGGAAAACAAAATACAGAATGTCTGGATGTGGAAAGGGGTCTCTTAGCTGATAGAGCAAAGGGCAGATCATCAGTGCTACTGATCACAGGGCCCTCGACTGTCAGATGAAAGAGACAGGTCAGATTACTACCTTGGCAAGAACTTGAGTCATTGTATCTGCACAAAGGCAGAGGAAGGGAACACAAAACACATTTAGAATGGAGGAACTGGCCTGACTTCCCTTCTGTGTTTGAGAGTTTTGATGTTTATTTTAATGCCAACAAGCATGCCTTCCAAGATACTGGTACTCCAACCGCAGTGGTTCTCAATAGTTAGTGTGGACTACATCAGCAGGACTTATCAAAACATGTTGCCAAACCTGAGTCCTAAGATTTGTAGGTGCAGGTGGAGTCACAGAATTTATAGTCACAGAATTTATACCCAGTAATTCTACAGGTGATGATGAAGCTATTGACGATGATGATGGTGATGATAGTGATGATGATACTGGCTGCCAGACATGGTGTAAGAACTATTGCCCAGAAAAACAAGTTTATATTCATCCCTCTTTTGAAACTGCATGACACCCATACAAAACCACCAATGGCCACAAACTGATTAAAGTGGCCTTTAAATAAACATTCAACATTTTTTACACAATTATTTTTACCAAGTGACAGAAAAATAAATTAACAGACAGACTTGATGACTAAAAACCAAACTTAACACAGTTACTTCTGCAGTCTACAATCTGTTTTCTTCTCCAGAAATATGGAAATTCATCTCTGAAGAGTGTACACAACCTTCATCATTTTATCAGCATTTAACTATGAGACATTATTGTGCTTCAGTTTTTACCAAATAGTTCAGATATAATGTAAGTTCATAGGCCAGCCTAATCTCCCCCCATCCTGAAGCTCAGGGACATTTGTGGAAGAGGGGGCGGTAAGAGTGTAAGAGCAAAAGGATGGGAGGAGCAATGATTTGCAAGATTCTCCACACTAGTTAGGGCCGAAGCAATCATAATAGGACTTTGCATGCCCTGCGCAATGTCCAACACACTATTGACCTCACAAAGTCTAGCATCAGCTAAAGGCACCAAGATCCTTGGAGGCAAGGGATTGACAGCCACAGTAGTGTTCCTATGCTTAAGGGGAACACAAGAAAGGGTTCAGGGAAATGCCACTGGGTCCTTGTACATCATCGGAGAGGAGGACCAAGAGGAGAGTTAGGCATACACAATAAAGGACTCTCTGGGAATTGGGGGGGAGGCACTGGGGGATGGGGATGGAGGGAGGGGAAGCAGGAGGTTCGGGGAGGGGAGGAGGGAGGGAGGAAACTGGTCTACCTATTAAGTTTGTATGAGCAGAAATAATAAAAAATGTATTAAAAAAAGAAACACAAAAACTCAAAAAAAAAAAAAGTAAGTTCAGAGATAATGTAAGAATGAGATAAATGCTTACTCTCATTGCCCATGAGATAAACAAAAAATAAGTCCATTCAAGGAGTGGAGCTTAGTATTCAGTATCTATAAAGATAATCAGAACTGGGTGTGGTGACACAAACCTGTAATCCTAACTCTCAGAAGGCTGATGCAGAAAGATTTGCCTGGGTTATAGAGTGAGACCCTGTCTCAAAAAAAAAAATCAGCTGTGGCCTTCTTGAGAAAAAAATGGGCATTTTTTAAGGCTTTCTATGAGATGACTATAATAGTAAAAGACTTTCTAAAGTTAAGTTTTTATATTTCTTTTGTATTACAGCATCAGCACTAGCATTTTTTATTATTATTATTTCCACTCATACAAACTTACAGGTACACCGGTCCCCTCCCTCCCTCCACCTCCCCTTGACCCCCCTGATCAACCCTCCCTTCCCCCTCCCTCCCCATTCTCCAGTGCCTTCCCCCCCTAATCCCCAGAGCATCCTTTAATGTGCATGCTGAACTCTCCTGTGGGTCCTACTTTCCAATGAGGTGCAAGGACCCAGGGGCATTTACCAGAACCCTTTCTTGTGTTCCCCTTAAGCTTAGGAACACTACTATGGCTGTCAGTCCCTAGCTTCCAAGGATCCTAGTGCCTTTAGTCCAAGCACTAGCATATTTTGTTGAAGCATTTACAGCATTATAATATATTTAAGAGACTTAAAGCATACTGATTTGACAGCCATTTATTGAAATATGTATGTTCAAAGGTGAATAAATATGAGGTAAACTAACTTCCTACCTACCGTAGGGCAAGAGATTCTGATTAAACCTAGTGGATCCCACACAAATACATGAAAGCAGGAGGGGTACTTGGGAAGAAAGGTTTCAGCAGAAGAGAAGAGGTTTAAATTTGACAAAAATTCATTAAAATGATATATGAAGCTGTCAAACAATGAAAAATAAACATCCTGAGTGTGTGAGAGCATTCATGTATATAACATATGGTCCACAGGAAGAGACCTTTTTCTATACCTGCTTCCTTGTTCTTTCCCTCTAGACATCAGGCCTGTGATGCACACAGCAGTTAAATCCATCCAGCTTGTTTGCCTCTGCCTTATGTTAATAAAGGAGTCCCCACCACTAACTTTATAAACAGCATTTCACTTAGGCATCTTCCCTCTTGAAAATGGCAAATTGTAAGACTGCCAATCACCGATTACCTCCATGTTTCTAAACCCAATTTTCATCTCATTCCTCATCTTATTGGATGTTCTCATGGCAATCACTAAAGAAAGATCTTTCCGCCTAGAAGCTCTACCTTTGCTTTCCTCCCACATCCCGTATTACTGTTTCTCCTCCTTCTTTAACTGGTCCCTTAGGCGTCTGTACGTGAGTCCTCTGCTGCAAGACTCTCTTCAGCTTTGCTTCTTACTGTCCCTCTCTTCCTGAGGCTCTTCATGAATACCATAGAATCCTACCCTGAACACCAATTCCTCAAAATATATCAGTCCTAAAAAAAAATCAACAAACCATAATCCAGAACTTCAGAGACTCTATATCAACCACCTGGAACTAGGCCAGCCTAATCTCTCCCCATCCTGAAGCTCAGGGAAATTTGCAGAAGAGGGGGCAGTAAGAGTGTAAGAGCAAAAGGATGAGAGGAGCAATGATTTGCAAGATACTCCACACAAGTTAGGGCCAAAACAATCATATTTGGACTTTACATGCCGTGCATAATGTCCAACACACTATTAACCCCACAAACTCTAGCATTTGTTAAAGGCATTAGGATTCTTGGAGGCAAGGGATTGACAGCCTCAGTAGTGTTCCTATGCTTAACAGGAACACAGGAAAGGGTTCAGGGAAATGCCACTGGGTCCTTGCCTCATCGGAGAGGAGGACCCAGAGGAGAGTTTGGCATGCACATTAAAGGATGCTATGGGGATGGGAGGGGAAGGCACTGGGGAATGGGGAGGGAAGGAAGAAGGGAGGGGGCACAAGGGAATAGGGGGTTGGAGGGAGGGGGGACCGCCCAAGGTTCCACCCTCATTGATGCAGAGTCCCACAAAGTGCATCCTTTCAGGCTCCCTCAACACGTCCGCCGTGTGACCGGCATGTTTTCAAAACATGACTGGTGATATAATTTTCTATTTGAAACTCTCCATGGACTTCCTACTGCTCTTAGGACAAAAGCAAATCCCTTAACACATTTACGTGACTTTGTAGTCTGGGGCATCGTTACTGCTCAATCTCTGTTGCTCCTCTCCTCTTTAACCATGGGCTTGTGCCTCATTGGCTCCTTTTCATTCCTTAAGTGTTTCGTGTTACCAGCTACCACAGGTGCCATTTGCTTTCTCATGTCCTTGGCCAGTTTAGATATTGTTTGATTGTCGTCTAAGAGCCCATGCTGTCAGGAAAGCCCCTTCTGCCCCTCAAGACTGCAAACTCTTTTTTATTTCCGCTCATACAAACTTAATAGGTACACCCATTCCCTCCCTCCCTCTTCCTCCCCCCGATTCCTCTGCTCCCCGTCCCCTCACCCCTCCCTCCCCATCCCCCAGTGCCTCCCCCCCCCAATTCCCAGAGAGTCCTTTATTGTGCATGCCTGACTCTCCTCTGGGCCCTCCTCTCCGATGGTGTACAAGGACCCAGTGGCATTTCCCTGAACACTTTCCCGTGTTCCCCTTAAGCATAGGAACACTACTGTGTCTTTCAATCCCTTGCCTCCAAGGATCTTGGTGCCTTTAGCAGATGCTAGACTTTGTGAGGTCAATAGTGTGTTGGACATTGCCCAGGGCATGCAAAGTCCAATTATGATTGCTTCGGACCTAACTTGTGTGGAGTATCTTGCAAATCATTGCTCCTCTCATCCTTTTGCTCTTACACTCTTACCACCCCCTCTTCCGCAAATGTCCCTGAGCTTCAGGATGGGGGGAGATTAGTCTGGCCTAGTTCTAGGTGGTTGATATAGAGTCTCTGAAGTTCTGGGTTGTGGTTTGTTGATTTTCTTTTGCAGTTTTGCTGCTCCTGCAATGCCCTTCACTCCATCCTGCTGGGCACTGTATGTCACCCCCTGGCCAGAGACAAAAAGCTGTTAAACTGGAGTTTTGTTGTAAGAGCACATTCAAGGGTAGATGTAATAAAAGTAGGAAACCGCAGTGAGGGAGGGGTCAATCACCCATTTGCAAAATAGTTACTTTCTATCTGCCAGACTATATGCCCTCCCCTTCTGGTGAGATCATACCCCCTCAGTTGTAAATGATCAGGAAGGAACGTCTGTGAACTTAACCAGGTGTCACATTACTTACTTAAGCCTGCGAACTCTTAACATCATGTTCTCTTCCTCCACGGGACTTAGATCGGTTGTAGTTTCACGTTTATTAGTATGATTAGTTGAGACGTGTCAATCTCCTACTCTAGACTGTAGGGCAAACTGTAATTGTTTTGCCATATATAATATTCTCAGCACCTAGTACTGCCAGCAGCACAATAAACACAAAATAAATGCACGGACAAACAATGAGTAACTGAGAGCACATTCTTGCAAACTGTAATGAATAGCATTCCATCAGCAAACAAATGCACACTGAAAGAGGCATGCATGAGCACTTGGGTCAACTGTTAAAACCTGTGTAATCACAGTGTTCTTCTGGCTTAAGTTCTGGATGCCCCTTGTGAGGATGTTGGGGAACTCCATCAATGGTAAGTCTGAGAAGAGGCTTTATTCAGAACATTGTCTTCTTTGAGTGATTGGTTTTATTCCATGCATTTAACAGGGCCCAGTTCCTTTTCCTTAGCTGTCCACATGCCAGGATAGCTTCCAACAGAGCATCACCTTTTTTATATCAGTATCTTGCACAAACCACAAAGATAAAGGTATCCTGAAGTATGGCAGTCAGAGAGCTTCATGATCTATTGGTACCTTCTCAGCACCTAGTTCTTACTGTCTTGCTCTTCCTGAATTTCTTCCTGTATTCTACAGCATCTCTCTTAGTCACTCTTGACCCAACACATGGCAATCTGGCTTCACTCTTCCCTAAACTCTTCAAATGTACAACAGTTGCTCTCCTTCCAGGCACCATATCTGTCTTCCCTCCTTACTTACCATCACCCAGTTGTCACTTCCTCATGACAACTTGTCCAACAGGCTTGGTCTGTCGCTTTTCCTTGGGGTTCCCCAACCCTAGTCTTCCATGAGTGTGGCTAGCCTCATAGTGAAGTTTTGTGGCCTGGGTAATTTTAGGTCTTCCCCACTGGTCCTAGAAAACAAAACTGCATCTTTTTCAGAGTCACATTTCCAGAGCTTAGCATAATGATGGAAACTAGGAGGTAACTGCAAAACAATTGTAGGATGAACACACAGAAGTCACAGATTCTACCAATGTAGCTGCTTAGAGTTCAGTCAGTCGGTACCAGCATCCTGCAACTCAAAGTTCTTGGTTCCCTTGCTTTTACATAAATTAAACACCAATGCTGAAATTCTGGCATGCATCTCTTCCCTAAGTTCATTCTGCTATAATGCCCACTCTAAATTGTCACTTTCTGCACATTATTGGTCATGGGACAATTTGAAGGTCTTTCTAGGTTTTGAATGAAAAAAAATTAATTTTGCCAGTATTACTACAATTTGGGTTTTTTTTCCTTTTTTTATTTCCACTCATACAAACTTAACAGGTACACTGGTCCTCTCCCTTTACCCCCCACCCCCTGTGCCCTCCTCCCCTTTCCTCTCCCTCCCCATCTCCCAGTGCCTCCCCCTCCCATCCCCGGAGCATCCCTTAATGTGCATGCCAGACTCTCCTCTGGGTTCTCCTCTCCGATGAGGTGCAAGCACCCAGGAGCATTTCCCAGAACCCTTTCCTGTGTTCTCCTAAGCATAGGAACACTACTGTGGCTGTCAATCCCTTGCCTCCAAGAATCCTAGTGCCTTTAGCAAATGCTAGACTTTGTGGGGTCAATAGTGTGTTGGACATTGTGCAGGGCATGCAAAGTCCAATTATGATTGCTTTGGCCCTAACTTATGTGGAGTATCTTGCAAATCATTGCTCCTCCCATCCTTGTGCTCTTACAATCTTACTGTCCCCTCTTCCGTAAATTTCCCTGAGCTTCAGGATGGGGAGAGATTAGGCAGGCCTAGTTCCATGTGGTTGATATACAGTCTCTGATGTTCTGGATTATGGTTTGTTGATTTTTTTTTCAGTTTTGCTGCACCTGCAATGCCCGTCACTCCATCCTGATGGGTATTGGATGTCACCCCCTGGCCAGAGATAAAAACCTGTTAAACGAGAGTCTTGTTATAAGAGTATATTCAAAGGTAGATGTAATAAAAGTAGGAAACCACGGTGAGGGAGGGGTCAATCACCCATTTGCAAAATAGTTACTTTCTATCTGCCAGACTATATGCCCTCCCCTTCTGGTAAGATTATACCCCATCAGTTGCAAATTATCAGGAAGGAAAGTCTGTGAACTTAACCAGATGCATCATTACTTACTTGCAGTCCTTGATGGTGGTCTATTTTCTCTGCTGTAACATGGTCCCCTCTCTCCTTGTTTCTGGTGTGGCCCTCCTTCCCCATCCCTCCTGTTCATAATCTTTGCAATTACTGTAGGTATTACAGAGATTTATCCTTGAGTGTCTCTAAGTGGGTTTGGTACTAGGAGCCACCTATTAGGGAGTACATACGGCACTTAATTTTCTGTGTCTGGGATACTTCATTCAATATAATTGTTTCTTTGTCTACAATTTGAAGATTCTCCCATTAGCCCAAATCCTTATATTTCACTATAACATTTCCAAAGCATGTTGCAAAGAAACACCATTATCCATAATTATGGATGTGGGAATTCATTGAAAATATGCAAAAAATGGCACAAAACAAATTTTGTTTGTGACATTGGGCTAAAGAAAATTGAATAGATACCTTTTTTAATTTATTTTTTCCATTCATACAAACTTGATAGGTACCCCATTCTGCTCCCTCCTTCCACCCCTTCCTGGATCCCCTTGCTCCCTCCTCCCTTGTCCCTGTCCTTTCCCTCCTCCCTCCCTTTCTGCTTGAGTCCCCTCTCCCCCTGCCATTCCTGGAGCATCCTTTAGTGTGCATGTAAAACTTCCCTCTAGGTCCTCCTCTCTGATGAGGGGTAAGGATTCAGTAGCTTTGCCTAGAGCTCTTTTTTGTGTTCCCCTTTAATATAGGAATACTATTGTGGCTATTAATCTCTTGCCTCTAAGGATCTTAGAGCCTATGATCTATCTAGACTTTGGGGGGGTCAATGACATGTTGGTCATTGCACAGGTCATGCAAAGTCCTATTATGATTACTTCAGCCCTAACATGTGTGGAGTATCTTGTACATCATTGCTTTTTGCCATCATCAGGCTCTTACAATCTTACCGCACCCTCTTCTGCAAATTTCCCTGAGCTTTAGGATGGGGAGAAATTAGGCTGGCCTGGTTCCTGGTGATTAATGTAGGGTCTCTGATGTTCTGAATTATGGTTTGTTATTCTATTTTTTTCTTCTTTTTCAGTTTTGCTGTTCTTGCACTGCCCTTGGCTCCATCTTGATGGGTATTGGATGTCACCTCCTAGCCAGAGATAAAAGACTGTTAAAATAGAGTCTTATTAGAAGAGTAGATTCAAAGGTAGATGGAATAAGAGTAGGAAACCAGACCGTGATGAGGGGGTCAGTCTCCCATTTTCAGGATGGTTACCTTCTATCTGCCAGACTCTATGCTCTCCCTTTCTGTTGAGATCAAACCCCATCACTTGCAAGTGACCACGAAGGAAAGTCTGAAAGCGTAACCAGATGTCTCATTAATTACTTCCAGTACTTGATGGTGGCCTGTTTTCACTGCTGTAACATGGCCCCCTCTCTCCTTGTTTCTGATGGAGCCCTTCTTCCTCTTTCCTCCTGTTGATAATCTTTGCAATTACTGTAGGTATTACAGAGATTTATCTTTGAGTGTGTCTCTAAGTGGGTTTGGTACTAGGATCCACTTATTAGGGAGTACATATGGTGTCTAACTTTCTGTGTCTGGGATACTTCACTCAATATAATTGTTTCTAATTTCATCCATTTCCTGGCAAATTTCATTAACTCATCATTTTGATGGCTGAGTAGTATTTCTTATCCACTCGTCAATTGTTGGGCATTTCGGTTGATTCCATGACTTTGCTATTGTAAGCAGTGCTGCTATGAACATGTTTGTGCTTGTACTATCAAGGTGAATTTTTGCTGTATGGGGGATTATTCCCAAAAGTGGAATAGCAGGGTCATATGGCATTTCAATCTTTAACTTTTTCAAGAATCACCAGACGGCTTTCCAGAGTGATTGTGTAAGCCTGCATTCCCACCAGCAATGTAGAGAGTTCCCTTCTTGCCACATCCTCTCCAGCATGTGGTGTTGTTTGTATTGTGGATTTTTGCCATCCTGACTGGGGTGAGGTAATATCTCAGGGAGGTTTTGATTTGCATTTCCCTGATGGCTAAGGATGCGGAGCATTTTTTAAGATATTTGTTAGACATTTCAATTTCTTCCCTGGTAAAATTTCTTTTAAGTTCCAAGGCCAAAGAAAATTAAATAGATACCTTTACTGCAGAAATTCTCAGCCTTTCATAAGTTTACCTATTTGATGAAATCTTTAAGAGGAGACACTGGTTCCCAAACATATCAACCCACTGAGTTCTATCCTCACATATTGGTGAAGTAGTCTTCTGTGGATCTCACACTGGGAAGTGCTGTTTTGAGAATGTTGTTTTTATTGTATAATAAATCTTTTCTCAACCATAGTTAGAAACTCTCTAATTTCTGCCTTAGACAGAATTATACTGTTCATTAGTGTTCAGTCCCCCATGGAGAGAAGACTGAATATCACAATACCCACTTTGTGCAAAAGTGCATTTAGCTAATGTGCTCATCACATTTGCATTGCTGTGACAAGACACCTAGATAAACTCAAGGAATATAGGAGTGGCATTGCTCATAGTTTCAAAGGATATGGTCTAGAGTCACTTGGCCCCATTGCTGTGGGTTTGCTTTGAGGTAAAACATTGCAGTAGGAAGCAGGGAGCAGAATAAAAAACTGCTTGCCTCATGTAAACCAAGAAGCAGAGTGAGTGAGAGCAAAAAAATCTATACCTTTCAAAGGCACAATCTCCATGACCTATTTCCTCCAGATTGGCCCTACCACCCAATTATCCTCTCACCTATGAGCTCATCAATGGAAGAAGCCATTGCCAAAATTAGCACACTTTCGTTCAATGACTTCTCAATAGTACCATCAGGTAGAGGACAACACATCAGCCTTTTTTTTCCCACAGTGCTAAGGATCAAACCCAAGGTCTTGCATGTGTTTGGAAAGTGCTCTAAAACTGAACTATATTTTTAGCCCTTGCAAAACATGAATGCTAACAAGATACTATTTCCACACAGCTCTGCATCTACGGGATCTTTTCCACAATACAGAGTAAGCAAACACCCACTATCAATGGCATGCAAAGATGTAGGCTTTATCCTGCCACTAAACAGAGCCAAGAGCTTAGAATTAAGTTTTCCCACCTGCCATTTCCATTTTACAAGAGTAAGTTGTTCAGCTTGTGTCTTGAACATAAAAATGGTCCATCTGGTTCTAAATCTTTCCTGAGTTCTCCCAACCGCCCTCCCACACACACAAATGCACACCAGTCAATGTTTTAATTTTATGAACCATCCTACAAAATTCCAAGTCCCTTGCAACAAGCTATTTAAAATACTTCTATGCAAGAAAGTGGATGCAAACTAAATGTTAAGCAAACTAAATGAAACTTAGAAAAATCTAAATCAAAAAAAATAAAGAAAAATCTAGATCTACATAATGCGTGTGTGTGTGTGTGTGTGTGTGTGTGTGTATGTGTGTGTGTGTGTCTGTAAGGGAAGAAGAAGGGCTCTAAAGGAGGGGGGGATGAGTAAGGTAAAGGAAAACAAAACCCCCATGCCTTCTCTCATAAGAATATATATATGTATATATATATATATATTTTTTTTATATTTATATATTTATACTGTGGAGAATGTGGAGAAAAGAAAGGAGCCCACAGGAAGAGACAGTGAGAGGGTGAATATGAGCAAGATGTCATATGTATGAAGACACCCATTAAAACTGAATAAGAAAATATATAACTTCTAAGAGACAATAAGATATCACTCTCCAATAAACCACTTTCACATGTCCATTATGACTGAAAAAGGAAGGGGGAAGATTTAGAAACAGAACATAAGCCTTACAAATGTCCCCACCATGCAACAATGAAGGCAGCAGGCGGCTGTCCCCACTGAGTGCTCTGGCCCTTGGCTTCACCATGACCAAGCTGGCATTCGCAGGGTACAAGGTCAGTCTCAGAATCTGGTTGCGGAACCCCCTGCTCTATCGGTTTTATGATAATAGCTCTCTCTGGATTTTCAATTAGGGATCAATAAGACTTCAAAACAGAAATGAGAATTTTTAAATCTACTGAGGATATAAAAGCCACTCGATTATCTGTTTATTAACTCTTTCTAATAGCATGTGAAATCATAATATTTTGTTATTATTTACATTTCTTTTTTCTACTTTTATAGTCATACCAAGGAATTATCACTGTCCCCTCCCTGCTCTTCCCCTTTCCCTTCTTCTTCCTTCATCAATCCATCCCATTCCTCCCACCCTCCTCTCTGTCTGCTTCTATGGGTCCAAGGTTCCCTCTGTATCTTCTATAGTAGGCCAAGTGGCACCTCCTTGGGCCAACCTACCGAGCAACATTCCCCCTCACTTGTCTCGCCCTAGCCCCTAGAGTTCCCACTGCATTTAATTAGTGAAATAATAATAACATTTAGTTAGGATTCTAGAGAACATATTCATATGTGTGAATCTCAAAGCTATGTTTGGCTTGGAAAGAAGGAAATGGCAAAAAAAAAAAAAGAGGTAGGAAGGCAGGAACTAAATTCAGCCAGTAGTCTCTGAGCATTTACCTTGATCAATGGGGGTGATAAGGAAGGGATGGACAGTGAAAAGAACAAGGACAAAGAGTCCTAACCTGAGTGACTTACTCTACTAATAAGGAGACTGGCATCTATACAAATAACATTGACATTGGAGGGGAGGAAAGATGGGAAATGGGGGATGGCAAGGCCACGATAAGGCAGAAAGGTCCAGGCAGGACAGCAATGGGCCGTGATAACAAATGAGCCACTCAAGATCTGTAAAGAAATGACCTTATCCTTGCAGCTTATCCTTCAAAGTAAATTTTATATTCTATTGCTTTGTTCTAGGCAGACACTTACTACATGTTCTAAATAACAACAAACCTCCAATGCTTTTGACCCTTAACTTTTAAAACTTGCGGCTGCTGTCACTTAAGAATCTGTCTAAATCTCCTGTACTTGTGTGCCTTGTCCACGGCTGGAACCAAATACTTGCAGAGAGAAAGCCATAATCCACCCCCCACTCCCCCTCTGCAACCTACTACATTCTCCTCAATGGTGACAAGGACATACCTGTTAAGACCAAAGGCAAAAGGAAGCAACAGTACTATTCCTCAAAAAGCTCATTCCTTAGAAATCAGAACGGAACATTTAGGGCCGGGGAGAAGATATATGGAACAGACAAGGTAAAGAGAGTCAGAAATGCCAGTGGGAAGCACTGCTGTACACTCAGCCTGGCTCGGGGATCTGCACATGTAGCTCATTCCCTCGTCTTTGTTCCTTATCTTTCCCACCTCACAGGTAAGGAAACTGAGACACAGGCAAAGCACCAGTCTCCAGCTGTAACTTCGACCACAGACCTCATGCCTCCATCCCACATTCCTTGTTCCTTCAAGTGCTTTCTGCTACCTGTTCCCATCAATGCTCCAAAAAAGCTCATTTAGCCTTCCTTCCTCCTGCCTCCCTCTACTCCCACAAACGCATCCTGGTGGTTAGAAATAAGGAGAGGTTAGGGTTGGGACTATCCAAGATTTCATCCAAGAATTTCTTCTTACAACCAAGATTCGAGTTTAAAAAGCTATTTTAACTTTTTTTTAGAAATTATTGTTTGACCCAACAGAGACAGAACCCCAAAATCAAATAGAGTGAAAAACCCTTAGAGGGATAGAGCTGTAAGCCGTTGGTCACCAAGAGAAGAGGAACAGCTTAGTTGGTAACATCAAGACCTTGGATCAGCTTGAGTTCTTTCTCCCCACGACTCAAGGAAGGCTATACCCCCACTCACTCATTGTGGACGTTAGAAGTAGCTGGGAGAAGCCCCAGCTGCCACTTCAGAATGAGGGCATGTTAAGCCCATCTTAACTTCTACCTGAGTGAACCTATCACCTGCTTAGAAACTACTGTTTCCTTGAGGGTAGAGCCTTCCTGGCACACATCCCATTTCATCCTCACAACAATCCCACAAACCTTTGCCATTAGCAATGCTAACGTTTATTTTTTTTAAGTAAGTACTTAGAAGCTGTAGAAGATAATTTTTCCACAAAAGTTACTTGATTTGAAAAATGAATCACCAGGGTATGTGCAGCATCTGTTACTGTTCTGGAACTTCATTTATAGAACCATGTTCACAGCAGTTCTTTTTACGATAACAGAGAAATGGAACCAACAGTTGTTGAATGGTTAATGAAAATGTGGTACATATATACAATGGAATACTATTCAGCTGTCAGGAAAGATAAACTTATGAAATTTGCCAGTAAATGGATGGAACCTTAGAAGAAATCATACTGAGTGAAATATCCCAGACACAGAAAGACAGATACTGTATGGATATTAACAATGAGCATTAAGTTTGATATAATCAAACAAGAAACTCTTACGATACCCACAAACTTAAAGGAACATAAACAGAAGGGTGTGGAAGAAGACTCCAAAAGAGAAGAAACAAAAGAACAGGGGTAAATGGTTTAAAAAGGCTTTTATTTGAGAAAAGTCTTTAAGGGAAGGGAAGAACAGGAATAGGGCACAGCAGAAAGTGGGATTAGCCTCCAATAATAAATCACCTGCTTATTAGTCCTTAAATACCCCCCATTCTAGGGAGCACACATCCAGCAATGTAAACCAGTCATAAACAACAGTGGACATGAAGAAACTAATTGTATCCTAAAGCTCAGGGAAATCTGCAAATTCTAAAGATGGGGAAAAGCAACAATATGCAAGGTACTCCACACACGTTAGGTCCGAAGTAATCAAAATAGGACTTTGCATGATCTGCGCAATGACCAACATATCATTGACCCCCCCAAAGTCTAGCATGGATCACAGGAACTAGGATCCTTAGAAGCAAGAGATTAACAGCCACAATAGTGTTCCTATACTAAAGGGGAACACAAGAAAGGGCTCTAGGCAATGCTACTGAGTCCTTACACCTCATCAGAGAGGAGGACCTAGAGGAAAGTTTGACATGCACACTAAAGGATGCTCCAGGATGGGGGTAGGGAGCACTGGGAGAAAGGGAGGGAGGGGGAAAGGAAGTGGAAAAGGGGGCAGGAAGCAAGGAGATCCAGGGAGTGGTGGAGGGAGGGAGGGGACCAGGGTACCTATTAATTTTGTATGAGTGGAAAAAATGAATTAATTATTTAAAATTTAAAAATAAATATTCCTCAAAACATAAGAAGACTTGAGGGAGGTTACCGTTGCATTTTGTTTTCACTGAACTTTTATGTGTAACTTTTAGGAACAATAAAGCATGGACTTCAATGGAAAAAAGAAAATCAGATGCTTCAATGAGTGAAAACACTGAGAGAAAACCTTCATCTAAATGCCTCTCATTTTATCTTCAGAAAAGAAAAGAACTCAACACCTGAACAACACTCAGCCTACTGCAATGAAGAAGCAGTAAAATAGACAACAACCAACCAGAGGGGCAGAGTAACAGCATGTCTAAAATTTCAACCAGAATCAGGCCAACCAAATCTATCCCCATCCTAAGGCACAGGAAATCTTTCAAATGAAGCAATGGTAAGATTATAAGAGCCTAAAGGTTGGGGGGTTCTCAGCTGGACAGGACACTCCACTCAAGACAGGACTGATGCATCCAGAAACTTACTGCAGTGAGATTTATCCTCACTAGACCTGCACTATGACTGACATATCAACATCCCTCCATAAAGTAGCGAGGAACTCAGTAGAAATAATTACATGCAGGTGGAACCTTGGAGGCTAGGGATAGACAGGTGATAAGAGTGCCCCTATCAGTGAGTCTACCCAAGGAAGGGCCACATAATCTTCCACAGAAACCTAAGTCCATACCAATGCCTACAACCTGAAGGGAAAGCTGGGGGCCACACAAGTAAACAGGCAAGAGGCTGGGAAGGAGAGGGATGGATTGGTGAAGGGAGAAGAGGGTGGGAGAGGAAGGGAGGAGGCAGAAAGGGGGTAAGGAGGGGAGGGAGGGACAACCGATCATTATGTTTGTAAAACTAGAAAAAGAAAAAGAAATAGAACAAGGGAGATAGATGACTCTCAACAAAAAGCTACTTCCAAGCATAAGCACTTGAGTTCAATTCCCAGAACCTAGTAAAAAAAAAAATTAAAAAACACAAGCTGGGTGTGGCAGGTTCGTAATCCCAGCACTGAGAAAGCCCAGATGGGTAGATTCCCGGTGCTTGCTGGTCACCCAGTATAGCCAACTTGGTGAGAGAACCTATCTCAAAAGACAAGGTAGATGAATCCTCAGAAATGACACTGGATATTGTTTTCTAGACTCTACACACAGGTGAATACAGCAAACACATACACATCTGCACACACAGAAACACAAAAGAAGTGGAAGAGTCAAGGAACAAGCAAGCATCGTCTCAAGTCTAAGGAGCTTTAACTCTGCTTCCTATCTTGCAGCGGGCTTTACGACCTCACCTTTTATCCCATTCACAGTGGGTTTCCTGGTTTGGAAAAGAGATGCTGCATGTCAGCTTCCACCAACACTTACCGACGATACGATTTCCAGTTGTAGCTGCAGGTATTTAAGTTCAAAGAGAAACAAACTACTTGACGTACTCAAGTGTTTAAATTCTCCAACTGCTATAGCTATGGGCTTATCTTCTAGACTTGTGACCTACCAATTCTTGCAACTGAAAATACTTGAGGGGAAAAAAAACCCTGTTTTTAAGAGAAAAAAAATTACATGGCTCAACTGTAAAGAAAACCAGATCAGATGGTGCTCAGTTCATACCCATATGGTACTATGTCTCTTCCCACTCCTCACAGTGGATTCTGTATGCAGATCCTGAGCTACCAGACTCCACATGGTCAGGGGCTACAGATGCACACCCCATATGATGGACACACATTAACTAAATGGACCCTCTTCCCCACCCCCATATCTTCAAGGTCCTCCCTTCCCTCCCCCTCCTTTGCACCTGGGAATCAGAGACAGTCTGACTACAAGCTGGCTAGTGCAAAGGCACCTCCCACAATGTGGAACCGCCCCCCTTCTGAAGCATATAAAACAGTCCACACTGTCTCATGGGCCTGAGCACTCAACATTTTGTTTTGTTGTCTCTCATTCTCTCTCAAGCTCTAAACTCAAAACCCACCATGCTGTTTGTTAATCTGTCAAATTGGGACTACCATGCTGTTTTTCTTCCCCAAAGCAAAAGCAAAATTACATCAAACTAGTGTGAGACTAGGAGTCAAGAGAGAAGTCTCTTTTTAACCAGAACTGTCTCAAAGCAAAAGCAAGATTATATCAAATTAGTGTAGGGCAAACGATCAGGGGAGAAGACTTTTCCCCCAGAATGGTCTCAAAGCAAAGGCAAGTTCACAGTCAAACTAGTGTGAGACAAAGGTGGGGGAGGATGTCTTTTCTCATCACAGCTGGCTCATCTACCTAACCTTTGTCTTTTGACTTTCTGAATGGGCAAATGAGGTTGTTGGGTGTAATAGTTTACTATGGTTTCCCTAATGCTATTGGAAATTAGGGCTCCCATTCATGGGTTCTTAGTCTCATTAATAAAAGAACTCAAAAAAAGGTACTCAGAAGAAAGCTTGAGGGCCATTTCATTCAGTAAATGGTCAATCCCAGCAGCTTCTTGGAGGAATTGAACTCTAAAAATGGGGGGAGGGCTTCAAAGAATGAGAAAAGCCAGAGTATCAGGAAAAGCATATCAGGGCTTTTGATCAGTATCTTATTAAAAAAAAAAAAAAAAAAAAAAAAAAAAAAACAGGGACAGGAAAGTTAGACTTGAATCTTAGAAGCAAGCAGGCTAAGCAGACAAGCTACAAGCTAGGGCCCCAAGAAGGGGTTCTGGGAAGGACAACTACCTGGTCTTATTAAGGGATTAATTATTGCCCCCATTTCCTTCAGTTCAATCAATTTTCTTTGGGGAGGGGATGGGAGGAGTGACAGGCCCAGCTGAATTAACTCAAGGAAAGAGTTTGAATGTTCTGCATCTACCCTGGGCAAGAGATCACTGAGATTCCATTCTTTTGACCAAGAGGAAATAGCTTTCTCCTCATGGGACTCAACAAAGTCTGACACCCTATCATAGACACAGGTGTCAACTTGATGGTTGAGTGTTCACACTCGGCATATTTGTAGTCAAGCCCAGAGCAAACCTGCAGGAGTTATTTAGTGAATGGAGAAGACCCAGCTCATGATAGGTGGGATTAGTCCCCAGGCAGGTAAATAAAATGAAGGGTGAACTGTTTGAGAAAGTAGGCATCCTTGTGTATACTTAGCCAGACATGCTGGTCTGACAAGTAAGGATTGTCCCTCTCTCAGCTGTTACATGGATATGGTATGACCAGTTCCCTCAGCCCTGGTGTTGGTGTGAGTTCTCCTATCAAGCTGGACCAAGAATTGTAACCAGATAATGGTAAGAGAATAAACCCCTTTGGCCTTTAAGCTGTTTGACGGTAATTTATCAGCAACAATGCAGAGTAACTGCAACAGAATTTGGTACCAGGAGTGTAATGTTGCTGATAAATGTGGCTATATAGTTTTTGTAGATTTCAAACATTTTTATTAGAGAAATATTTGGAAATATTTAAAGACTTTTATGTATGCAAAAGTGTTCAGAATTTAATGAGCCAATTGGAAAATGGAAATGCTGAGAGGGTTGAGAGTTTGTGGTGAAGGGACCAAGGATTTTGGACAACTTGAATTTAAAGATGATGGACTCCCTGTTAGTATGGGAACTTTACTCTGACTGTTTAATTCCTTGCCTCTAAGGATCCTACTGCATGGAGCTGCTCCAGGCTATGCCACTGAGTCCTGAATCCTCGCTAGGGTGGAGGACTCAGAGAGAGGTTTGGCATTCACATAAATGGATGCTCCATCCAGGAGATGGGAGGGAGGAAGGAGGAAGCACAGGGAGAGGGGAAGGGAGGGAGGGGAGTGAAAAGATAAGGGGAAGGGGGGAGAGTGTAATGGGGGATGACTGGGGAGAGGAGAGGGAGGAAGAGGACAGGGGTACCTATTGAGCTTGCATGATTAGGAAAAAAATAAAATGTGGGAGAAAAATAAAAAAAGATGATGGACTGTAGAGGAGAGCTATTTTGGAAGTCTCTAATGAAGAAAGGGCAGACATTAGAGCAGTAGTGGCTATTAGAGAAATAAACATCATTGAACGAAAAAATAGTGCTTTGAGCTGGGACAGTTAAAGAAATGAATACCAAAGTGGTGAGACTCTGCCTAGCATAGAGATTCTTCTGAGAGTCAGCACAGAGAAGCTGAATCAACTATGATTTCAAGGAGCCAATCTCCACCTAGAGATTATGGGATAACTTGGCAATGTCATCCACATGGTATTGGTTTTGGAGGCATCAAAGACGCAAGAGGGAGGAGGGTATGGATCCCTCCTCCAAGATTTCAGAGAATGGCAGGAACTCGGGCAGTGTGTGGCAGGAAGCCTACAGAGAGGCCCAAGAAGAGCATTTGGTACTGTGGAGTTGAAGCCTGGTTTGCTGTTGAGAAGTGAAGATGTTGGAGATGCCAGAGCAAATGTGGGACATCTGCCAAGAAGAGATGTATACATGGGATGTGTGTGAGGATAGCTGTGAGTAGAGATTCAAGCTGGTCCAGAGAAATTCTATTTTAGCAACTATACAAACTTAGCTACATACCTGTGTCACATGATGTGAAACTTCCTCCCACACTGGAAAGACTGAAGAGGTTAGTCCGGGGCTCTCAGCAAAGATTTTCCTGTGGCCTGTCAGGCTGCTGCCTGTGGACATGGCAGTTATCTCTTCCTGCTTTAAACTATCTATCATTCCTGTTCTAAGCTCTCCCACCTTTTGGCCAAACCACGGTCCCCAGAGCTGTGGCATAATAAAGGCTCCTATTATCCTGTATCTTGGCCTTTATCTAACATAATATGGCCCAAACCAGCACAAGTATTAGTAGCAAGGCAAATCATCCTTGGCTCTAGATTCCTACCTGCCCCCGTCCACCCATCCTCTCTCTTTCTGTTGTAGACCCCCATCTCTGTTTCCACCAAGCCAGTGAGACCTGTGCATTTGTGTTTCCCAAGAGACAGACCCAGGATGCTTGAGACCCAAATCTATTTGGATGGGGATGCCCGACCTACAGATGCACAGAAATATTTCACACCCCCACATTGGGCCCCCAAATTATTCAAATTGGCCTGAGAAAGTGGCACACTAAACTTCCAAATTCTTAAATCTCATAAACCCAAATGACAAAGGACAGTATTTGTTTTCAACACTATGCCTTTCAGGCATGCTGTGCTGGTCTCTGGACCCCTTGAGACTTCAGTACCACTATTTTCCCAAGGAAAAAGCTTTTAAATTGCCACTTCTCTCCTTCCCCCTTCCTTCTGCTGGCTTCTGCCATTGCTTCCTCACCCTCCATCCCACCCCTCCAGGTAGCAAAATATAAACCAGAGCAAGCCCTTTTCTCATAAGACTGCCTATCCAAGCCAGCACATGAATTAGAAGACAAAAAGAAAAAAGAAAAATACTCCCAAGTGCAAAACTCCTGTCCTGCACAAAACTCCTTTTTCTTTCAAATTTAAAAATGGAATTAAATATAATTGTTACATGTTAATTTGATATTGCCCAACTGGCATGTGCTTCTAAGGTTCTTATATAATCTTTATGTGATCTGATGTTCTGTATGATCCCATTGTATTTGATCTATTCTGTCTTGTGTCTAAAAGTTATGCCATTCTTAAGGTTATGGTGTTAATGCCTGATTCTTAAGACATGTATCTGTGAATAGATGTGTATGGCTAGAGACAAAACATAAATGCTTTAAGAAAGTTTTTGCTTGAAGACAGAAACATCTTTTAATTCCTATAATGTTTATTGTTTAATCAAATATTCTTCCTATAATCAATTTCTACAATATAATTTCCCGAATTCTCCTTCGTTTGGAGAGAGAGACATGGATATAGTGTTAAAGTTTTAGGAAATATTCTATGCATAAATAAGGATTTTGTATGTTGAGTCACCCATGTGGCTGCTGAAGCTCCACGTGGTTTCTGATCCTGGGGAAGTCACCATGCCTCCAAGACTTCCCTGATGCACTGGCATGTATTCCAATCTTCTCCTGTAGGCCCCATGCTAAGAGTTCTTTGGATTTCAAGGCTTTCTTTCACATGCATCCACTGGGTTGTGAAGGAAGTTTAAAGGATTCTTCTGTACCTATGTACTGCTTTCTCATTAGGTATTTGATTTTTTACTATACTTTGATTCCTATAAAGTTTGTCTTACAACTTACAAAAGCATTATAGTTTAACAATGTGTCCACAAGTAATCATATGTATGAGAACAAAGTATAAACATCTTCAGAATATTTCAACCACATTTAACAAGTTTCTTTTCAAGGCTAGTTTATCAGTCAGATTGAAAAAGAAATAAAAGAAGGTATTGAAAGGCTCAGGTTTACAAGTATTCCTATGTTCACTATATCATACATAAAGCAATAACTCATGTCTATTCATTTGGCTCTAAAGGAGAAACACCACAATGTAAATACTTGCTAAATTTTTAAGAAATTATTTATATAATTTTTATATAATCTCCTGGATTAGGTATATGTACATAATTGGATACAAGCTCTAAGTGAGTGAACTTAATGGTCCTACTAAAGTTCAAGGTATTACTTATGCCTCAAGGTACTTTCTTTTTTTTATTTCCACTCATACAAACTTAACAGGTACACTAGTCCCCTCACTACCTCACCCCCCACCCCCGTGCTCCTCTCCTCTTCCCCCTCCCTACCCATCCCCGGAGCATCCTTCAATGTGCATGCAAAATTCTCCTCTGGGTCCTCCTCTCCAATGAGGTGCAAGGACCCAGGGGCATTTCCCAGAACCCTTTCCTGTGTTCCCCTTAAGCATAGGAACACTACTGTGACTTTCAGTCCCTAGCCTCCAAGGATCTTAGTGCCTTTAGTCCATGATAGACTTTGAGGGGTCAATAATGTATTGGACATTGCGTAGGTCATGCAAAGTCCTATTATGATTGCTTTGGCCCTAACTTGTGTGGAGTATCTTGCATATCATTACTCCTCCCATCCTTGTGCTCTTACAATCTTACCGCCCCCTCTTCTGCAAAATTCCCTGAGCTTCAGGATGGGGAGAAATTAGGCTGGCCTAGTTCCAGGTGGTTGATATGAGTCTCTGATGCTCCGAATTATGGTTTGTTGATTTTTTTTCAGTTTTGCTGCTTCTGCAATGCCCTTGGCTCCATCCTGATGGGTATTGGATGTCACCCCCTGGCCAGAGATAAAAACCTGTTAAATTAGAGTCTTGTTATAAGAGTGTATTCAAAGGTAGATGGAATAAAAATAGGAGACCACAGTGAGGGAGGGGTCAACCACCCATTTGAAAAATGGTTACTTTCTATCTGGCAACCTATATGCCCTCCCCTTCTGGTGAGATCATACCGCATCAGTTGCAAATGATCAGGAAGAAAAGTCTGTGAACTTAACCAGATGTCTCATTACTTACTTGCAGTCCTTGATGGTGGCCTATTTTCTCTACTGTAACATGGTCCCCTCTCTCCTTGTTTCTGGTGGGGACCTCCTTCCCCATCCCTCCTGTTCATAATCTTTGCAATTACTGTAGGTATTACAGAGATTTATCGTTGAGTGTCTTTAAGTGAATTTGGTACTAGGATCCACCTATTAGGGAGTATATGGCACTTAATTTTCTGTGTCTGGGATACTGCACTCAATATAATTGTTTCTAATTCCATCAAATTCCTGGCAAATTGCATTAATTCATCATTTTTGATGGCTGAGTAGTATTCCATTGTATAAATGTACCACATTTCCCTTATCCACTCATTATTTGGGTTGATTCCATGACTTTGCTATTGTAAAAAGTTGCACTTGTGCTATCGAGGTGAACCTCTGCTACATGGGGGGTTATTCCCAAAAGTGGAATAGCAGGGTCATATGACATTTCAATCTTTAATTTCTTTAAGAGTCACCAGACGGCTCACCAGAGTGGCTGTATGAGCCTGCATTCCCACCAGCAATATAGAAGAGTTCCCCTCTCTCCACATCCTCTCCAGCATTTGGTGTTGTTTGTATTGTGGATTTTTGCCATCCTGACTGGGGTGAGATGATATTCCAGGGAAGTTTAGATTTGCATTTTCCTGATGGCGAAGGATGTGGAGCATTTTTTAAGATATTTGTTAGACATTTTAATTTCATCCCTGGTAAAGTTTCTTTTAAGTTCCAAGGCCCATTTTTTTTAATTTTTCTGATCATACAAACGTAATAGGAACCCCTGTTCCCTCCCTCCCTCCACCTACTCCTTGGACCTCCCTGTTCCCTTCCCCCTTTGCCCCTTCCTTTCCCCCCTTCCTCCCTTTCTCCAAGTGCTCCCTCCCCCTATCTGTGAAGCATCCTTTAATGTGTATATCAAACTTTCCTCTGAGTCCTCCTCTCTGATGAGCTGTAAGGACTCAGTGGCAATTCCTAGAACTCTTTCTTGTGTTTCCTTAAGTATAGGAACACTATTGTGACTGTTAATCCCTTGCTTATAAGGATCTAGTGGCTTTAGTCCATGCTAGAATTTGAGGGGTCAATGATATATAGGTCATTGCGCAGATCATGCAGAGTCCTATTATAATTGCTTCGGCCCTAACTTGTGTGGAGTGTCTTGCATATCATGAGTCCTCCCATCCTTATGTTATTACAATCTTACTGTCCCCTGTTCCACAAATTTCCCGCTTCAGAATGGGGAGAGATCCAAGGTGCCATTTTTTAATTGATCCATTTATTTCCTTGGTGTTTAGTTTTCTAGTTCGTTGTGCACTCTGGAAAATAGAGCTCTATAGATATGTGGATAGTGAAGATTTTCACCCATTCTGTGGGTTGCCTTTGTGCTCGAGTTACAATCTCTTTATCTGAATAGAAGCTCTTTAATTTCACAAGATCCCATCTGTTGAGTGTTGGTTGTAATGACTGTGCTATTGGATGTTCATTTAGGAACTGTTGGCCTAGCCCAATCAGCTGGAGAGAGTTCCCTACCATTTCAATTATGGTTTTCATAGTCTCTGGCCTGATATCGAGGTCCTTGATCCATTTGAAATTAATTCTTGTACATGGTGACAAGTACGGATCCAGCTTTAATCTTCTGCATGTGGACATCCAGTTTTGGCAGCACCATTTGTTGAAGATGCTGTTCTTTTTCCATTGGATTCTTTGGGCCTCTTTGTCAAAGATCAAATGGCTGTAGTTGTGTGAACTTATATCTGGGTCTTCAACTCTTATCCATTGATCTGTGTGTCTATTTTGGAGCCAATACCAGGCTGTTTTTACAACTATGGATTTATAGTATAGAATAAGGTCTGGTATGGTTTTACCTCCAGCAGTGTTTTTGTTACTCAGGATTGTTTTTGCTATCCTGGGTCTTTTGTGCCTCCATATGAATTTTGAGATTGTTTGGTCAACTTCTTTAAAGAATTGCTTTGGGATTTTAATTGATGTATCATTGAATCTGTATATTGCCTTTGGTAGGATGGTCATTTTTACGATGTTGATTCTGCCACTACAGGAACACGGGAGGTCTTTCCACCTTCTGGTGTCTTCTGCAATTTCTTTCTTTAGGATTTTAAAGTTCATTATAAAGGTCTCTTACTTCCTTAGTTTGGTTAATCCGAAGGTATTTCACTTTTTTAGGGGCTATAGTAAATGGGATTATTTCTCTCAGGGCTTTTTCACTTCTTTCATTCTGGGCATATAGGAAGGCCACTGATTTTTGTACACTTATTTTGTATCCTGCCACCCTACAGAACTCCTGTATTAGTTCCAGGAGCTTCCTGGTGGAGTTTTTGGGATCACTCAGGTATAGGATCATGCCATCTGCAAATAGAGATAACTTGACTTCTTCCTTGCCGATTTGAATCCCTTTTATGTTCTCTTTCTTGTCTTATGGCTTCACCTAAGACTTCGAGTACAATATTGAATAGAAGTGGTGAGAGTGGACAGCCTTCAGTCTAGTTCCTGATTGAAGTGGGAATGCTTCAAGTTTTTCCCCATTGAGTATAATCCTTGCTGTTGGCTTGTTGTATACAGCTTTTATTATATTGATAAAGGTTCCTTTCATTCCAAAGGTCTCTGGGGTTTTGATCATAAAGGGCTGTTTATCTTTTCGGAAGCTTTTTCTACATATATTGAGAGTATCATGTGGTCTTGGACATTGGACTGGTTTATATGGTGAATTATATTTATTCATTTGCAAATATTGATCCAACCTTGCGTGCCTGGGATAAAGCCTACTTGATCTCCAAGAATGATCTTTTTGATATGTTTTGAATCCGATTTGCTAAGACTTTGTTGAGAATCTTTGCATCTGTGTTCATCAGAGAGATGGCCCTATAGTTTTCTCTTTTTTAATACATTTTTTATTATTTCCGCTCATACAAACTTAATAGGTAGACCAGTTCCCTCCCTCCCTCCTCCTCCCCCCAAACCTCGTGCTCCCCGTCCCTCCTTCCCCATCCCCCAGTGCTTCCCCCCAATTCCCAGAGAGTCCTTTATTGCGTATGCCTAACTCTCCTCGGTCCTCCTCTGCAATGACATACAAAGACCCAGTGGCATTTCCCTGAACCCTTTCTCATGTTCCCCTTAAGCATAGGAACACTACTGTGCCTGTCAATCCCTTTCCTCCAAGGATCTTGGTGCCTTTAGCTGATGCTAGACTTTGTGAGGTCAATAGTGTGTTGAATGTTGCGCAGGGCATGCAAGTCCAATTATGATTGCTTCGGCCCTAACTCGTGTGGAGTATCTTGCAAATCATTGCTCCTTCCATCCTTTTGCTCTTACACTCTTACCGCCCCCTCTTCCACAAATGTCCCTGAGCTTCAGGATGGGGGGAGATTAGGCTGGCCTAGTTCTAGGTGGTTGATATAGAGTCTCTGAAGTTCTGGATTGTGGTTTGTTGATTTTCTTTTGCAGTTTTGCTGCTCCTACAATGCCCTTCACTCCATCCTGATGGGCACTGTATGTCACCCCCTGGTCAGAGACAAAAAGCTGTTAAACTGCAGTCTTGTTATAATAGCACATTCAAGGGTAGATGTAACAAAGCAGGATATTTCGGTGAGGGAGAGGTCAGTCACCCATTTGCAAAATGATCACCTTTCATCTGCCAGACTATATGCCCTCCCCTTCTGGTGAGATCATACCCCCTCAGTTGTACATGATCAGGAACGAACGTCTGTGAACTTAAGGAGGTGTCACATTACTTACTTGCATTCCTTGGAGGCTGATTTTCTCTGCGGTAATATGGTCCCCTCTCTCCTTGTGTCTGGTGTGACCCTGCAACCCCATCCCTCCTGTTCACAATCCTTGCAATTACTGTATTACATAGGTTTACCTTTGAGTGTCTCAAGGTGGGCTGGGTGAGTTTGGTACTAGGAGCCACCTATTAGGGAGTACATACGGCGCTTAACTTCCTGGGTTTGGGATACTTCACTTAATATAATTGTTTCTAATGACATCCATTTCCCAGCAAATTCCAGTAATTCTTCATTTTTGATGGCTGAGTAGTATTCCATTGTATAGATGTACCACTGTTTCCTTATCCATTTGTCAACTGTTGGACATTTGGGTTGATTCCATGACTTTGCTATTATAAACAGTGCTGCTATGAACATGGTCGTGCTTGTGCTATCGAGGTGAACCTCTGCTACATGGGGGGTTATTCCCAAAAGTGGAATCACAGGGTCATATGGCATTTCAATCTTTAATTTCTTTAAGCATCTTCAGACGGCTCTCCAGAGTGGCTGTATGAGCCTGCATTCCCACCAGCAATGTAGCAGAGTTCCCCTCTCTCCACATCCTCTCCAGCACTTGTTGTTGTTTGTATTGTGGATTTTTGCCATCCTGACCATGGTGAGATGATATCTCAGGGAAGTTTTGATTTACATTTCCCTGATGGCTAAAGAAGTGGAGCATTTTTTAAGATATTTGTTAGACATTTTAATTTCATCCCTGGTAAAATTTCATTTAAGTTCCAGGGCCCATTTTTTAATTGGGCCATTGTTTTCTTTGGAGTTTAGTTTTCTAAGTTCTTTGTGCACTCTGGACAGTAGAGCTCTGTCAGATATGTGGTTAGTGAAGATTTTCTCCCATTCTGTGGGTTGCCTTTGAGCTCGTGTTACAATCTTTTATCTGACAGAAGCTCTTTAATTTCACAAGATCCCAACTGTTGAGAGTTGGTAGCAGTGACTGTGCCATTGGATGTCTGTTTAGGAAATGTTGGCCTAGCAAATCAGCTCGAGGGAGTTCCCTATCCTTTCAACTATGGTGTTTATAGTCTCTGGCCTGATATCAAGGTCCTTGATCCATTTGGAATTAAGTCTTGTACATGGTGACAAGTACGGGTCCAGCTTTAATCTTCTGCATGTGGAGATCCAGTTATGCCAGCACCATTTGTTGAAGATGCTGTTCTTTTTCCATTGGATTCTTTGGGCCTCTTTGTCAAAGATCAAATGGCTATATTTTCGTGGGCTTATATCTGGGTCTTCAACGCTTATCCATTGATCTGTGTGTCTATTTTGGAGCCAGTACCAGGCTGATTTTATAACTATGGATTTGTAGTATAGACTAAGATTTGGTATGGTAATACCTCCAGCAGTGTTTTTGTTACTCAGGATTGTCTTTGCTATCCTGGGTCTTTTGTGCCTCCATATGAATTTTGAGATTATTTGGTCAATTTCTTTGAAGAATTGTTTGGGATTTTAATTGGTACAGCATTGAATTTGTATATTGCCTTTGGTAGGAAGGTCATTTTTACGATGTTGATTCTGCCAATCCAGGAACATGGGAGGTCTTTCCACCTTCTGGTGTCTTCTGCAATTACTTTCTTTAGGGTTTTAAAGTTTTCATTGTATAGGTCTTTTACCTCCTTGGTTAGGTTTATACCAAGGTATTTCATTTTTTTAGGAGTTATAGTAAATGGGATTGTTTCTCTCAGGGCTTTTTCACTTTTTTCATTCTGTCCATATAGGAAGGCCTCTGATTTTTGCACATTTATTTTGTATCCTGCCACCCTGCTGAACTCCTGTTTAGTTCCAGGAGCTTCCTGGTAGACTTTTTGGGATCCCTCAGGCATAAGATCATGTCATCTGCAAATAGGGATAGCTTGACTTCTTCCTTGCCGATTTGAATCCCTCTTATGTCCCTTTCTTGTCTTATGGCTTCACCTAAGACTTCAAGTACAATATTGAATAGAAGTGGTGAGAGTGGACAGCCTTGTCTAGTTCCTGATCGAAGTGGGAATGCTTCCAATTGTTTCCCATTGAGCATAATCCTTGCTGTGGGCTTGTTGTATACACCTTTTATTATATTGATAAAGGTTCCTTCCATTCCTACTGTCTCTAGCATTTTGATCATAAAAGGCTGTTGGATCTTGTCAAAGGCTTTTTCTGCATCTATCGAGAGTATCATGTGGTCTTGGACTTTGGACTGGTTTACATGATGAATTACATTTATTGATTTGCGTATGTTAAACCAACCTTGTGTGCTGGAGATGAAGCCTACTTGGTCCCTGTGAATGATCATTTTGATATGTTTTTGGATCCGATTTGCTACGACTTTGTTGAGAATCTTTGCGTCTGTGTTCATCAGAGAGATTGGCCTATAGTTTTCTTTTTTAAGTTAATCCTTGTTAGGTTTTGGAATTAAGATAATATTAGCTTCATAAAAGGAATTTGGTAGTGTTCCTTCCTTTGCTATTTGATGAAACAGTTAAGGAGTATTGGTGTTATTGACTCCTTAAATGTCTGGTAGAATTCTGTGCTGAATCCATCTGGTCCAGGACATTTTTTGGTGGAAAGATTCGAGATTACTTCTTCAATTTCCTTATATGTTATAGGACTATATAAATAATTCACAACTTCCTGATTCAATTTAGGTAAGTTGTGTTTACTTAGAAATTCATCCATCTCTTTTGTGTTGTCAAACTTCACAGAGTACAAGTTTTTGAAATATGATGTTATAATTCTCTGGATTTCTTGGGTATCAGTACTGATAACTCCATGTTCATTTCTAATTTTGTTAATTTGGGTTTTCTCTCTCTTCCTTTTGGTTAATTTAGCTAGGGGTGTATCAATCTTATTGATTTTTTCAAAGAACCAGCTTTTTGACTGGTTGATTTTTTCTATCATTTTCTTAGTCTCAATTTCAGATATTTCTCCCCTTATTTTGCTAATCTCCTCTCTTCTACTACTTTTGGGATCAGATTGCTGAAGTTTCTCTAAAGCCTTAAGCTGCATCATTAAGTTGTTTATTTCTGATGTTTCCATTTTTTTGATGTAGGCATTAAGAGCTATGAACTTACCTCTTAGAACAGCTTTCATTGTGTCCCAGAGATTTTGGTAAGTTGTATTTTCATTATCGTTCACTTTTAGGAAATCTTGAATTTCCTTTTTAATTTCTTCCTGAATCCAGTTCTCATTCAGCATCATATTGTTAAGTTTCCAGGAGTTAGTGTATTTTCTCTTGTTTGATGTGTTGTGGATGTCCAGCTTTAGGCCTTGGTGGTCTGAAAGGGCACAGGTTAGAATTTCAACTTTTTTGTATATGTATAGATTCGTTTTGTGGCCCAATATGTGATCTATTATGGAGAAAGTTCTGTGTGCTGCTGAGAAGAATTGTATTCTTTGGCGCGTGGATGAAAATTTCGATAGAGATCTGTAAGGTCCATTTCTTTAAGGGTTTGATTAAGTTCCAAAGTGTCTCTGTTAAGCTTTTGACCAGTTGATCTATCCCATGTTGAGAGGGCGGTATTGAAGTCCCCAAGGATTATCCTTTGGGGGTTGATTTCTTGCTTTAGATGTTGTAGGGTTTTCTTAATGAATGTGGAGGGGCCCATATTGGGTGCATAAATGTTCAGGATTGTGAAGTCTTCCTGGTGAATTGTACCTGTGACTAAAATGTAGTATCCATCCGTGTGTCTTATGATTTTCTTTGGTTTGAAGTCCACTTTGTCTGAAAGCATAATTGCTACCCCTGCCTGTTTCCTGGTTCCATTAGCTTGTAAGATTTTGGACCAGCCTTTCATTCTTAGGATGTGCCTATCTTTTGTGGTGAGATGAGTTTCCTGAAGGCAGCAGATTGTTGGATTGTGGTTTTTAATCCAAGTTTGTAATCTGTGTCTCTTAATTGGAGAGTTAATACCATTGACATTTAATGTTATAATGGAGAAATTATTTTTAATTCTGGACATTTTTTATGTTTAGTGGATTTTGTAAGCATGTTGTTTGATATTTATGTTTTGGTGGTATTATACTTCCCTTCTGTCCTCCTGGATACGCTTGTTCTTTTCTTCAAGCTTGAGTATCAGTTCTAGGATTTTTTGAAGGCCTGGTTTGGTAGACAAGTATCCCTTCAAGTTGTCTTTGTGTTGGAAAACTTTTCTTTCTCCCTCAATCATGACAGATAGTTCTGCCGGGTATATCAGTCTGGGTTGGCATTTTTGCTCATTTAATACTTGAAGTATGTCTCTCCAAGCTCTTCTTGCTTTTACTGTTTCCATTGAGTAGTCATTTGTTATTCTAATAGGTTTACCTTTAAAAGTGAGTTGCTTTTTTTCTCTTGAAGCTCTCAGCACCTTTTCTTTGTCTTGAATGTGGAGTGTTTTGACTATTATTTGCCGTGGCAATTTTCTATTTTGGTCGTATCTGTTTGGAGTGCGAAATGCCTCTTGTATTTGGATAGGCCTCTCATTCTTTAGTTGTGGGAAGTTTTCATTTATGATGAATTGAAATATTTCCTCAGGTGTGGTGTTTTGGGATTCTTGTTCTGGTATTCCATGAATGCGCATGTTAGGCTTCTTCATGGTGTCCCATATCTCTTGAATGTTCCTCTCCAGTATCTTTTTGGCTTTAACAGTCTCTTCCATTGAGCTGGTTAATTCTCCCTCTTTGTCTTCAAGATCTGAAATTCTATTTTCTGCCTCATTTGTTCTGCTGATAAGACTCTCTGTTGAGTTTTGGGTTGAAGATAACTTGTGTTTTAGTTCAATTTTAAACTCTGCCTGAGACTGTTTTAATTGCTCTATACCTATTTTTGTTTCTTGAACTTTTTTTCTCAACTCCTCCAAGTGTCTGTTGTGTTCCTGTTCGAAGTGGTTGATACGGTTATTTAACTCTTCTCGGATTTCCTCTTTCATAGTATTAATCATGGTAAGGATCATATTCTGAAAGTCGTCATATTGGGTCTGGCTTCCATGGCTATTTTCGGTGGATTTGTTCTGGTCGGAATCCCTCATTATGGGATTGATTCTTTCGGCGGGAGATTGGTCTTCTTGGGTTTTGTTTCTCATGGATCTGCACTTTGACTTGTACGTTGTTGTTTTGTTTGTTAGGACCGTTCAGTTTCTGTGTATTTTTCACTGAATCGACGTAGTTGGTATTGTTACACTTGCCAGTTATTACTAGTGCTTGCCATGGATTGGGTATGTTTGTTTATTGTTATTGTTATATCCTAGATGAGGCTACTAGGCTGTTATTACGTCAGTTAATTCAGGTTATGTTACCAGAGGGTGAATATTAGTTTGGTAGTGCACTTTTATGATTTAGTTTCTTGATGAAATGTGGGGGTGAGTGGTGTACTCCCTGGAGTTGTATGTTGTGGGGTGGCTGTATGAGAAAGTTGATCTACAGCATTGATACTTTAAAGGATCAGTAAGGTGAAAAGAAAAAGTTTACTTATCTTTGGGCTGGATGAGAAGAATCTCGCCCACGTGATATATTGATTGTAGTGGAGTCCAGATGTATGGCCTGTGTTCCCTTTGTTCCTTAGAATTTTGCTTGAGTTTCCTTTGGACTCTATTGAATTCTGAGTAGCAGTGTGTCTTCCGTGGACCATGTGCGTAGGTCCCCGGTGGGCCAGAGAGGCAGAGGGTCTGATGTTGATGGCAGAATTCTTCACCTGCGAACTGGGGAGAGGGGGCAGAGGCAAGCAGGGCGGGAGGGTGCGAGGGGCTGGGGCCTGGGACGGGGTCCCGGGGGCTAAGCCTGTGGCCTGCCCGCGGTGCTGCTGGCTGCGCGGCTCCGGGGTGGGGGCGGGGCTGGGCTGGGCTCTTGCTCGCTGGCTCAAGTGGGAAGGTCGGCGCGGAGGGGGACGGGGCCTAGTTTTCTCTTTTAACTGTATCTTTATTAGATTTTGGGATTAGGACGATATTAGCTTCATAGAAGGAATTTAGTAGTGTTCTTTCCTTCCTTTGTTATTTGATGGAACACTTTAAGGAGTATTGGTGTTATTAGCGCCTTAAATGTCTGGTAGAACTCTGTGCTGAATCCATCTGGTCCAGAACATTTTTTGGTGGGAAGATTCGAGATTAGTTCATTGATTTTCCTCATATGTTATAGGACTATTTAAATAATTCACAACTTCCTGATTCAATTTAGGTAAGTTGTGTTTACTTAGGAAGTCATCCATCTCTTTTGTGCTGTCAGATTTCACAGAGTATAAGTTTGTAATATGATGTTATAATTCTCTGGATTTCTTGGGTATCAGTAGTGATTACTCCATGTTCATTTCTAATTTTGTTAATTTGGGTTTTCTCTCTCTTGCTTTTCATTAATTTAGCTAGGGGTATATCAATCTTATTGATTTTTTTCAAAAAACCAGCTTTTTGACTGGTTGATTTTCTCTATCATTTTCCTAATCTCGATTTCGGATATTTATCCCCTTATATTGCTAATCTCCTCTCTTTACTGCTTTTGGGATCAGATTGCTCTAGTGTCTCTAATAAAGCTTTAAGCTGAATCATTAAGTTATTTATTTCTGATGTTTTCATTTTTTGATGTAGGCATTAAGAGCTATGAACTTACCTCTTAGAACAGCTTTCATTGTGTCCCAGAGGTTTTGATAAGTGGTGTTTTCATTATCATTTGCTTTTAGGAAATCTTGAATTTCCTTTTTAATTTCTTCCTGAATCCAGTTCTCATTCAGCATCATATTGTTAAGTTTCCAGGAGTTAGTGTATTTTCTGTTATTTGTTGTGTTGTGGATGTCAAGCTTTAGGCCGTGGTGGTCTGACAGGGTAAAAGCTAGAATTTCAACTTTTCTGTATATGTGTAGATTCATTTTGTGGCCCAATATGTGATCTATTTTGGAAAAAGTTGCATGTGCTGCTGAGAAAATTGTGTATTCTTTGGTGCGTGGATGAAAAGTTCGATAGAGATCTGTAAGGTCCATTTCAGTAAGGGTTTGATTAAGTTCCAAAGTGTCTCTGTTAAGTTTTTGACCTGTTGATCTATCTCATGTTGAGAGGGCGGTTTTGAAATCCCCAAGAATTATCATTTTGGGATTGATTTCTTGCTTTAGACGCTGTAGGGTTTGCTTAATCAATGTGTGGGGGGGGCGTATTGGGTGCATATATGTTCTGTATTGTGAAGTCTTCCTGGTGAATTGTACCTGTGACTAAAATGTAGTATCCATCCGGGTCTCTTATTTTTTTTTTGGTTTGAAGTCCACTTTGTCTTATAACATAATGGCTACCCCTGCCTGTTTTCTGCTTCCATTTGCTTGTAGAATTGTTGACCAGCCTTTTATTTTTAGAGCGTGCCTATATCTTTTGTGGTGAGATGGGTTTCCTGCAGGCAGCAGATTGATGGGTTGTGATTTTTAATCCAAGTTTGTAATCTGTGTCTGATTGGTGAGTTAATTCCATTAACATTTAATGTTAGAATGGGGAAATTATTTTTAATTCTGGACATTTATTATGTTTAGTGGCTTTTGTAAGTATATTGTTTCACTTTTAGGTTTTGGTGGTATTACACTTCCCTTCTGTCCTCCTGTATACGCTTGTTCTTTTCTTCAAGCTTGAGTATCTTTTCTAGCATTTTTTGAAGGCCTAGTTTGGTAGACATGTAAGACTTCAAGTTGTCTTTGTGCTGGAAAAGTTTTCTTTCTCCCTTGATCATGACGGATAATTTTGTGGGGTATATCAGCCTGGGTTGACATTTTTGCTCATTCAATACTTGAAGTATGTCTCTCCCAAGCTCTTCTTGCTTTTACTGTTTCCATTGAGAAGTCATTTGTTATTTTAATAGGTTTAGCTTTAAAAGTGACTTTTTTTTTTCCCCTTGAAACTCTCAGCACCATTTCTTTGTCTTGAATGTGGAGTGTTTTCATAATCCAGAACTTCAGAGACACTATATCTCTGGAACTAGGCCAGCCTAATCTCTCCCCATCCTGAAGCTCAGGGAAATTTGCGCAAGAGGGGGCAGTAAGATTGTAAGAGCACAAGGATGGGAGGAGCAATGATATGCAAGATACTCCACACAAGTTAGGGCCGAAGCAATCATAATTGTACTTTGCATGCCCTGCTCAATGTCCAACACACTATTGACCCCACAAAGTCTAGCATTTGCTAAAGGCACTAGGATCCTTGGCGCCAAGGGATTGACAGCCACAGTAGTGTTCCTATGCTTAAGGGGAACACAGGAAAGGGTTCAGGGAAATGCTACTGGGTCCTTGTACGCCATCAGAGAGGAGGGCCCAGAGGAGAGTCTGGCATGCACATTCAAGGGTTCTCTGGGGATTGGGGAGGTGGCACTGGGAGATGGGGAGAGAGGGGTGAGGGAACGGGGAGGAGGGGGTTTGGGGGAGGAGGAGGGAGGGAGGGAAACCGGTGTACCTATTAAGTTTGTATAAGCAGAAATAATAATAAAAAAATGTTAAAAAAAAAAAAAGAATGTGGAGTGTTTTAACTATTATTTGCCATGATGTGTTTCTGTTTTGGTCATATCTGTTTGGGCTGCGGAATGCCTCTTTTTTTTTTTGTTTGTTTTGTTTTGTTATTTTTTTAACATTTTTTGTTATTATTTCCGCTCATACAAACTTAATATGTACACCAGTTATGGAATGCCTCTTGTATATGGATGGGCCTCTCTTTTTTTAGATGAGGAAAGTTTTCCTTCATGATAGTTTGAAAATTTTCCTCAGGTTTGGTATTTTGGGATTCTTGCTCTGGTATTCCATGAATACACATTAGGCTTCTTCAGGGTGTCCCATAACTCTTGAATATTTCTCTCGAGTATCTTTTGGGCTTTAACAACCTCTTCCATTGAGCTGGCTAATTCTCCCACTTTATCTTCAAGGTCTGAAATTCTGTTTTCTGCTTCATTAGTTCTGTTGATAAGCCTCTCTGTTGAGTTCTGGTTTGAAGATATCTTGTTTTTTAGTTCAGTTTTAAACTCTGCTTGAGTGTGTTTAACTTCTCTATGCCTGTTTTTGTTTCTTGCACTGTTTTTCTCAACTCCTCCAAGTGTCTGTTGTGTTCCTCTTCAAAGTGGTTGATGTGGTTATTTAATTCCTCCCAGATTTCCTCTTTCATAGTATTGATCATGGTAATGATCATGTTTTGAAAGTCGTTATCTTGGGTCAGGCTTTCTTGGCTATTTTCCATGGATTTGTTCTGGTTGGAGTCTATCATTATGGGATTAATTCCCTCAGTGGGAGATTTGTTTTCTTGGGTTTTGTTTCTCATGGATTTGCACTTTCACTTGGGCATTGTCGTTATAACTCTTAAGACCTCCTTTCAATTTCTGTGTGTTTTTCACTGAACTGAATTAATTGGCCTGGAGCAGCTTCTGCTCCGGCTGGCTGGTGGGAGGAGCTGGGACCCAACTGGTGGGTTGTCTGGGGTTTGGGGGTGAGCAGGGGGAGCTTACGTAGGTCGCAGTGTATCCTGGCTGGACTGTGCGTGTCCCAGGCGGGTGGGGAAAGGTCTCAAGGTACTTTCATAAAGGATTTCTATATGGTAAGTCTTTGTCCTAAAGTAGCATGGAAATTACAAGGACAAAGTTAGAGAGCTTGAGTGATGGAATGTCCAAAGTCCACAAAGTATATAAAGAAATGAGACTTGGGCTGGAGAGGTGGCTCAGGGGTTAAGCCTCCGCCTTGTAGGCGGAAGGTCCTGAGTTCGGATCCCAGATCCCACATATAGACGCCAGGCGGAAACAGGGGCGGCCTGCGTTTCCGGTCCTGGTAGGGCGGAGCCTGTGAATCCCTGGACAGAAGGAGGTGGAGGCGGCTATGGTGGTTCGTGAATTCGTACATGGTTCTACACATACACAGACACACACACACACAGACACACACACGTGCGCGCACGCGCGCACATACACACGCACATGCGCACAGTTGAATAAATAAAAAAATTTAAAAAAAAAGAAATGAGACTTATGGATAATACCTACATATATAACAAATTTCTAATGTCAAAATTCAATACGTTAATGTTAAACCTACATTTACATCAATGGAATTACTGAGTTACTGGGAGTTTTTTGCGTAAACTTTTTCTAAATGTTACATGAGTGGAGCTGACTCATCCCAACAGATGGCACAACTGGGAAAAAGGCTAAATAAAGGAGCCAGGGCTCTCCACAAGAAGCCCCAAGTAACCTTTGAAAACTGGTCCCTGAACTGAGCTTGACAAAATAACCGAAAAAGAGATTAATTTGCTCACTAATATGCTTTAAACATCCAACAGGACAGTAAAGCCAACAGTAAGAGTGAAGAGGGAAGGGCATTGCAGGAGCAGCAAAACTGCAAAAGAAAATCAACAAACCATAATCCAGAACTTCAGAGACTCTATATCAACCACCTAGAACTGGGCCAGCCTAATCTCTCCCCATCCTGAAGCTCAGGGAAATTTGCAGAAGAGGGGGATGTAAGAGTGTAAGAGCACAAGGATGGGAGGAGCAATGATATGCAAGATACTCTACACAAGATAGGGCCGAAGCAATCACAATTGGACTTTGCATGCCCTGCGCAATGTCCAACACTATTGACCCCACAAAGTCTAGCATTTGCTAAAAGCACGAAGATCCTTGGAGGCAAGGGATTGGCAGCCAAAATAGTGTTCCTATGCTTAAGGGGAACAAAGGAAAGTGTTCAGGGAAATGCCGCTGGGTCCTTGTAGGTCATCGGAGAGGAGGGCCCAGAGGAGAGTCAGGCATGCACATTAAAGGATTCTCCGGGAATTGGGGGAGGGGAGGAACTGGGGAGTGGGGAGGGAGGGGTGAGAGGAGGGTGAGCAGAGGGGTCGGGAGGAGGAGGAGGGAGGGAGGGAACCGGTGTACCTATTAAGCTTGTATGAGCGGAGATAATAAAAAATGCTTTTAAAAATGACGGCAGCAGAAATATTCCTATTTCTTTATTTTTTCAAGTGAATCTAATTAAAAAGACAGAAAATTGAAAAAAAAAAAAAAAAAAAAGAGTGAAGAGGGGCCAAAAGCTACTTCTGTATGTGAAGTAAGAATTCTTGTGGGAAAAGCAAGCTCTAAAGCTACCTAATGCTTAAAGATTTTTGATTAATATTTGATTTCTTTCTAACAACTTCCTAAGCTAACTTAAATACATGATACATTTAATTACAAAACTCTTAATGGACTTCCTGACCCATAACTATAGTTATTAGTTTAATAACTATTATATATGTAGAGCCCTATGTACTTTGCCTGCTGACCTAATTTATCCGGTGTACTGCTCAATATATTACATAGACTTACATGGATGATATCCTGCTGGTACATTAATGCAAGAGACCCACAACTGAGGAGCAGCGGATGAAGAGATAGACCAGCTTGTCCCCACCTACCACCCTCCTAATTCTGCCCCCATCCAGTTTGAAGCTTGAAGACCACGTAATATTCTCTATTATATAAAAACAAAAGACAGATGTTAGATCAAAGTCCTGCAACTGTGTCTCACACAAACGAGACCTGGCCCTCCTGGGGCTTCTAACAGCCTCCTTCTTCCTCTGCTCAGGTCATTGTCTCCCTGACCCCAGGCACATAATCTCTGTTACATGATACAAAACTTCCTGCCACACTGGAAGGCTGTAAAGGTTAGATCTTTGGTTAGATATTCTTTTGTCCCCTGGACTTTCTGCAGAGATTCCCTCAACCAGGTTACTGCCTATGGCCATGGCAATTATTTCTTTCCTTCTTTTTAAGTTATCATTCCTGTTCTGTGTTCTTCTCCATCTTTAGGTTAAACCGTGTCCCCTCACTCCCTAGCCACTCACCCAACCCCTGCCCCCATAGCTCACCCTGTTCGAATACAGACTTCTGTTGTCCTGGATCTCTACCTACTCTTTTTAAAGTTCACAATGCTAAATATTTGAGCCATTTCTTGGAAGCAACTTGAGCAATTTAACCTTCCCTAGAAATTCCCATTGAAAATGAGGAACGAAAAGTACAAAGTAAGACTGGGCAGTTCAGCTATGAAGAGGATATCTAGATCACTCCCTATCCCATGGCTCAGAGAACCTGGTGGAAGAGAGGGCAGTAAGAATGTAAGAGCCTGAGAGGCTAGAGAGGGGTACTGCCAAACAGTAGCTCCCATCCATGTCAGGGCAGCCATATCAAGAGTACAATGCATCAATGTCTACTTCCATTAGCCTTCCACAATAGTTGACTCGTCAACATTCCATGGCTCCATCCTGAGAGAGAACTTGGAACTTGTACCAACAGAGAGGGGATTTTCTTTACTAACAAGTTTACCTATTGGTGAGCCATTCAAATGCCTGGGCAGTTGCCAATGCAGATGTCCTGGATGGGGCCCAATAGATCACACATGCTGAAGGACCTAGAAGTGGAAGGGAGGCTGGGTAGAAAGAATGAGTGGGATGGGGGAAAGAGGAGGTAGAGAGGAGCAGATGGAAACACATAAATTCATTGTGTTTGTATGTGACAGCTTCAAAGAATAAAAATTTCAAATGAAAGGCCGGGTGGGTTTGATGGAGCATGTTTGTAACTTGGGAGATAAAGGTAGAAGGATCAAGAGTTCAGTCATCCTTGGCTTCATAGTGAGTCTGAGCCCAACCTGGACTACGTGAGATGCTATCTCTAAAATAAATTAAACCAAACTAAATCGTAAGAAGCAAGACTGAGAAGCACATAGTTTTAATGAGACATGGGTGAAATTTGGCACTCTGTTGCTATCAGCATTTTTCAAGATGATTTTAGAGAATGGAGTGTTAGGCCTGATTAGAAAATACACAGCAGTGAGAGGTGAAACCTAGTAATACAGTGATTTCACCTCAGTTAAAGGGAATGACCCACCATATCTGCTGGAAGCATTCCCCATGAAAAACAGTACCAGATGTGATCTCTAAAGCTGTCATTCTGCCCATATAAATGTGGGATTATTTGTGACATTGGGACATGGCTACATTTTTTTTAGTATCTCATTTTATATATATATATATATATATATATATATGTATATATATGTATGTGTGTATATATATATGTATGTGTGTATATATATATATATATATATATATGGATGGATGATGGATGTATAAAGAGGCAATAATTCTGCCCTCCTCTTGGGACAATAGGAAGAATCAAAACTATAAAAGTGTGTCAAAGAACTTTCAAAGCAGTAAAACCCTTTATAAATATAAGAGGCTTTCGGTATTAGCTATGCACATACATACCTTTCGCCAGCTAAATGAGGTCAGGCTGGCTCCCTGCAGGCTTGATCCCCACTTTAAATGGAAATTAAAAAGTACCCTGCCCGTAGGTTCATGCTTCAATCATCTACGCTGGCTTCTTTTGAACATCATTAAGAAGCAAACCTGAAATGTATCATTCCTTTCTTTTCTCACTTTTAAGGCTTCCTGCTCATCATCTGGCCATCCAGAACAGTGCCTTGGGAAGAAAGGGGCTAGAAACATGAACAAAATCTTCTAACACCTGAAGCAATTTCAACAGAAGCCAGGGACTACTTGATACCTGTATTACCCTCTCTGCTAAACTTTTGAGTGATAAATGCCCCATCCACACATGCTGAAAAGATTTTGCTTTGAAATCATCCCATTGGACTACTGATGTGTTCTTCCAAAGATCGCTAGACTTCCCTGGCTTATTCTGCAAGCCAGCTTTGTATAGTCGTGTGTCTTGTCACTGAGGAATCAGAGGTAGCATAGTGAACTGGCTGAGTCCAGCGATCTTTATGTCGGGCCTGGCTCTACTCTGCTCAGATCACTTACTTATTTTGAGTTCCTTGTGGTTTTTGCAATATAGACCTAACCCTCTATCACCACAAAGATTAAATTGCACCTATTTTAACTTTGCATCAGTGCACTCAAAAGTTCGTAAAGTTTTTTCCAAAGAAAAAGCTTTAGAAGTGCCACTGCTTTCCTTCTCTTCACTGTTGCCTCCTACCAATTGCGACCACTGCTTGTTTCTCACATCCCAGCCTCCCAACAAGAGAGGAAAAAGCAAAACTGTCCAAGTGCAAACTCTTATCCCTTCTTTGCAACAGGTTAAATGTAATTGCTACATGCTAATTCCATGGGTTTTTTTGGGGGGATGGCATATGCTGCCTAACCATCATGTATTTTCTAAGGGTTTTATGTGATCTGTGTGATCCATGTCATTTTATATTTGAGCTATGCTGTCACCTTGCTCATGAGAGCCAGAGGGAGGGAACGGAGATGCAGTCTGCCAGCTCCAGCTCATTCTCTCCAGGTGTTCCCAAACTATCTCCCCCATGTCTAGAACTTGAATCACCCGTAGTGATGCAGCTTTCTCTTCACCATCAGTGACCTTTGTGTGTAGAACCCTGGTGCTTGGCCTCTCAGAACAGACCTCACTAGCCAAGCACTTGTTTTATTTATTATACTGATATCCAAAAGAGCTCATCACCATGAAAAGTCTCCTGCTTTCTTACTCTCCTCCCTTGGGACTACTAGTGTCGCAGTTTCCTTTCTGCTGTTGTGAGACAATACTTACACTCAACTTTAGGAGAGAAAAGATTTATTTGGCTCATGGTTCCAGAGTGGAGATACAGTTCATTATGGTGGAAAAGGCATGTGGGCAGGAAGCTAGTGATTGATTCATCTCACAGAGGCCGTCATGGTGGCAGAGAGAACAAGGAGCAACTTCAGAAACAGGGCTGGGCCACTAAAGTTTTAAGGCCCACTCCCTGTGCTCTGCATTCCTCCAGCAAGGCTCCACCTCCTAAAGTTTCCACTGCCTTCCCAAACATTAACATCTGCTAAGGACTCAAATATGGGGGCAGGTGACATTCAAGCCTGAGATACTGATAGGCTCTTCCAAAGGGTACTAGACTGTGCCAAAATAGACATAATGATACCTATTGCTCACAGATCTGATCTTGAACTATTTACCCTCGTACAAACCAAGAACACTCCCACTTATAGTTTCTCCTCATCCAGTTCGTTCTACTAGAATGATTTCCCCCAAAGAAAAAAGTTCTTGCTCATTTCTTCCACCTGGTCTCAAGATCAGGGTCTACACCCTCTTCATCTTTGTATCTGTCAATCAGGCATCACAGTGCTATGCACTGTGTTAATTAACATATTTCTTAATGATAATACTTCTTTTTTATTATCATTTATTTCTTCCACTCATACAGTGTTGATAAGTACCCCATTCCCCTCCCTCCCTCCACTCCTCCTGGATTCCCTCTGCTCCCTCCCCCTTTTCCCCTTCCTTCCCCCCTCCCTCCCTTCTCTCAGTGTCCCCCTTCCCCCCATTCCTGGAGCATCCTTTAGTATGCATGACAAACTTCCCTCTGGGTCCTCCTCTCTTATGAGGTGTAAGGACTCAGTAGCATTGCCTAGAACTCTTTTTTGTGTTCCCCTTTAGTATAGGACCACTATTGTGACTGTTAATCCATTGCCTCTAAGGATCATAGTGCCTGTGATCCATGCTAGACTTTGGGGGTTCAATGATATGTTGGTCATTGCACAGGTCATGCAAAGTCCTATTGTGATTACTTTGGCCCTAACTTGTATGGAATACTTAATGATAATACTTGTTATCTATTACTAGAAAGAGAAAGAACTAGAAAGATGGGTGTGAAGAAAAGCTAATCAAGGTAAAAGAAGGAAGTCATCTTTGTTCTTATTGTTACAGTCAGAAACTGATTTACGCAATTATTGATGGTAGGTTATCTGCTATGAGGATTGGGCTCACTTCCAAAACAAAATCTCCAAGTCATACTAACCAAACATGAGCATAATTCCTGTTTCACTCTGCTACGCCATGTAACTCAATAAAGATACTTTAAATGTTCCCTACCTGATGTAAGTGAATATCTAAAAGTCAATACTAGAAGCTTGCAAAATGTTGAACTTCTAATAATTACCTATCACACATCCTCCAAATAGTTAAATGCTAAACATGTAATTGCCTATCACACATCCTCCCAATAGTTAAATGCTAAACACCTCAAGACCCCAAATGTGACCTACACCAAATCAAATCTCAAAGGAAAAAAAAATTCTTGACTGGTTCAGCAAATCAGCAGTGAGCATGCATGTCATGTGCAAAACAATCATGAATCATCATGGCAGTCAGCCATCTAAGAAAAGCATCCTGATTCTGAGATATGCAAGGTTGTGGTGTGGGTCGATTAGATCTATAAAACCATATATTGGTAGGTAACTTAACTACATCTTGCATATCTGAGGTTTACCAAGTTCCTAATGAAATGGAAATAAACAAAAAATGAAGCAACAATAAAGCTCTCAACATTTCTTCCGTACCCTTTATTCCTCCTTCTGGCTGCTGGCTAAGAGCACTGTGAAGGTCATCTGCTCTGCCTGGCTCTTCTTAGGGAAATATTCCTTTTTGTAGTTTACTGAAAATAAGGTAACTTAAAAAAGGTAACATTAATCAGAAAAGAAAATGTATTTAAGTCTGTACCAAACTTATTGCCTAATGCAAATGTGCATTTACAAGCATGACAGTGTCCATTTAACCTGCCTTGTCTGCTTGATGATATCACAAGTTCAACATTTTTGGTCATTCAATGTGACTTGAAAGGATCTACTGTTGACAGATGAAATAGTCTCTGTAAAAGTTAGCAAAATTCTGTCCTCTGGTCCAATTCAATCATGCCTGATTTTGTAGATTAAGTTCTACTGGAGCACAATTATATTCACTCTTACCTGTGACTGCTTTTAACAAAGGCATTCTTATGAAAGCTGGAATGGAAGCCATTTGCTGACAGAGCATAAAATTTTAACCCTCTGGTCCCTCAAGGAAAAGCTATACAATCCCTGTGATTCTAGAAGACTCAGAGAATCATGAGGCTTTTCTTACAGACTAGAGGGAAGCATGTCTCTAAAATATTGTAACTGATCCATAGTTCTTGAATAACACTAATTTTACCGTAAGAGTACTTTTCAAAGTCCATTCTGTTAATTAGCAATCTATTAATTTCACTTGTTAAACACCACTCTTAACATCTGATACTGATCATCAAAGCCTCCAAGGCTAATGAATATAATGTGGTCCTGAGTACCGCTATCTACATGTAGTATGACCTTTCCTGGTTTTACTTACTAGATAGTCCTAAAGTGTGAATTTTTGATTAGAACAACTGGCTTAAATGAGCTTAAACTATGTCACTTATTTTTCTATTCTTTCATAATTTCATATATTGATCTCATTCCCTGCCACTATCTCTTATCCCCTAAATCTAAATCTGGTCTTCCCGAGTCACCCTGACTTCATGACTCCGTGTGTATGTGTGTGTGTGTGTGTGTGTGGTGTGTGTGTGTGCGTACTAAATTGCATTTAACTAAGATTGATAACATAATCGTGGATGGGGGATTATTTATTTTAGCAAGGGCTACTTACAAGTGACTACGCCACTGACTGTCACATACTGAACTTTAATCCAGTCTGCTCAAACATTTAAAGTGAGTTACAGACATTGCAGTACACTGACATCAACATTTACAGTAAAACATGATGTAACATGCTCATCACCAGGAGTTGGTTCTAGCCACATCTCTAAGATTCAGTCCCACTTCGCTGAGAATGTAAGTGATGCACAGCATTTGTAAGGACAAAGCAGGCAACCATGGAAATGTACTCCACCCTTTTTACATATCAGTCCCTCCATGGGTCATAAACACATTTTCCTGTGAGCATGTTCTAAAGCATAACTAAGCATATATCTTCAACTACTTGTGAACCTGAGACCATTTAGAGCCTGTTAGGCATGTTGAACACAAAATGGCTCAAGTTGCTTCCCCTCCTCACATCTACCTCCAGTATTGTTGTCCCAAAGACCTCACAGTCCCAGCCCACCTACAGCTCAAGATAAAATAATACATTCTCCCAAGGACTCTCCACATCCCTCAGTCTACCTTTAGCTAAAGATAAGTTGGCACATCTTCTTAAGGACTCTCCACATATCCTGGAGCAGGCCCTCTCCCGATCCCAGTACTTTTCCAGTCACATGCCCCTGCCTTATGAAAGTATCCGCAAAGGTTCACTTAAACGCTGCCTCTGTTCAATTTAGAGTCAGCCATTCTGCTTGCTAATAAAATTCTGTGTGCATTACGTGCTGGTTTTGGTGTATCTTTTACCCCAGTCATGCCCCAAAATCCGGGGGCTTCCCAGGAGTTTCCCACAGAGCCAGAACCAGTACTTTCTTTGCAGCAAAAACAATAGATTTTTTTCCAAAAGAGAAAAAATTTTGAATTCTGTATTAATAAAAGGAAAATAAGATATTTAACATTCCCATTTAGATACATTTAAGTAGAATGTTAATATATATCCCTGTTAATATATTTCTCAGGGATTTTGTTTTGTTTTATTTTTTTTTGACAGTAAAAACCGGAATGTTTCTCAGTCAATTTTATTATTGTTTTCAAACTGTATAAACCAGTGTTCGTCAATATAATTTTCTTTTTTTAACATTTTTATTATTATTTCCGCTCATACAAACTTAATAGGTACACCAGTTCCCTCCCCCTCCTCCTCCCCCCCGAACCCCCTGCTCCCTCTCCCTCCGTCCCCATCTCCCAGTGCCTCCCCCCCCAATTCCCAGAGAGTCCTTTATTGTGTATGCCTAACTCTCCTCTTGGTCCTCCTTTCCGATGACGTAAAAGGACCCAGTGGCATTTCCCTGAACCATTTCTCGTGTTCCCCTTAAGCATAGGAACACTACTGTGGCCATCAATCCCTTGCCTCCAAGGATCTTGGTGGCTTTAGCCGATCTTAGACTTTGTGAGGTCAATAGTGTGACGGACATGGCGCAGGGCATGCAAAGTCCTATTATGATTGCTTCAGCCCTATCTAGTGTGGAGACTCTTCAAATCATTGCTCCCCCCATCCTTTTGCTCTTACAATCTTACCGCCCCCTCTTCCGCAAATGTCCCTGAGCTTCAGGATGGGGGGAGATTAGGCTGGCTTAGTTCTATGTGGATGATATAGAGTCTCTGAAGTTCTGGATTGTGGTTTGTTGATTTTCTTTTGCAGTTTTGCTGCTCCTGCAATGCCCTTCACTCCATCCTGATGGGCACTGTATGTCACCCCCTGGTCAGAGACAAAAAACTGTTAAACTGGAGTCTTGTTATAATAGCACATTCAAGGGTAGATATAATAAAAGCAGGAAACCTTGGTGAGGGTGGGATCAGACACCCATTTGCAGAATGATCACTTTTCATCTGCCAGACTATATGCCCTCCCCTTCTGGTGAGATCATACCCCCTCAGTTGTACATGATCAGGAACGAACGTCTGTGAACTTAACCAGGTGTCACATTACTTACTTGCATTCCTTGGAGGTAGATTTTCTCTGCTGTAACATGGTCCCCTCTCTCCTTGTGTCTGGTGTAGCTCTCCAACCCCATCCCTCCTGTTCACAATCCTTGCAATTACTGTATTACATAGATTTAACCTTGAGTGTCTCAATGTGGGCTGGGTGAGTTTGGTACTAGGAGCCACCTATTAGGGAGTACATACGGCGCTTAACTTTCTGGGATTAGGATACTTCACTTAATGTAATTGTTTCTAAAGACATCCATTTCCCAGAAAATTTCAGTAATTCATCATTTTTGATAGCTGAGTAGTACTCCATTGTATAGATGTACCACCACTGTTTCCTTATCCACTCGTCAACTGTTGGACATTTAGGTTGATTGCATGACTTTGCTATTGTAAACAGTGCTGCTATGAACATAGTCGTGCTGGTGCTATCGAGGCGAACCTCTGCTGCATGGGGGGTTATTCCCAAAAGTGGAATAGCAGGGTCATATGGCATTTCAATCTTTAATTTCTTTATGAATCTCCACACGGCTCCCCAGAATGGCTGTATGAGCCTGCATTCCCACCAGCTATGTAGGAGAGTTCCCCTCTCTCCACATCCTCTCCAGCACTTGTTGTTGTTTGTGTTGTGGATTTTTGCCATCCTGACACGGGTGAGATGATATCTCAGGGAAGTTTTGATTTGCATTTCCCTGATGGCTAAAGAAGTGGAGCATTTTTTAAGATATTTGTTAGACATTTTAATTTCATTTCTGGTAAAATTTCTTTTAAGTTCCAGGGCCCATTTTTTAATTGGGCCATTGGTTTCCTTGGTGTTTAATTTTCTAAGTTCTTTGTGCACTATGGACAGTAGAGCTCTATCAGATATGTGGTTAGTGAAGATTGTCTCCCATTCTGTGGGTTGCCTCTGAGCTCGTGTGATAATCTCTTTATCTGAACAGAAGCTCTTTAATCTCGCAAGATCCCAACTGTTGAGAGTTGGTAGCAGTGACTGTGCCATTGGATGTCTGTTTAGGAAATGTTGGCCTAGCCCAATCAGCTTGAGGGAGTTCCCTATCTGTTCAGTTATGATTTTTATAGTCTCTGGCCTGATATCAAGGTCCTTCATCCATTTGGAATTAAGTCATGTACATGGTGACAAGTACGGGTCCAGCTTTAATCTTCTGCATGTGGAGATCCAGTTTTGCCCGCACCATTTGTTGAAGATGCTGTTCTTTTTCCATTGGATTCTTTGGGCCCCTGTGTCAAAGATGAAATGGCTGTATTTTTGTGGGCTTATATCTGGGTCCTCAACCCTTATGCATTGGTCTGTGTGTCTATTTTGGAGCCAGTACCAGGCTGTTTTTATAACTATGGATTTGTAGTATAGACTAAGGTTCGGTATGGTAATACCTCCAGCAGTGTTTTTGTTACTCAGGATTGTTTTTGCTATCCTGGGTCTTTTGTGCCTCCATATGAATTTTGAGATTATTTGGTCAACTTCTTTAAAGAATTGCTTTGGGATTTTAATTGGTATAGCATTGAATCTGTATATTGCCTTAGGTAGGATGGTCATTTTTACGATGTTGATTCTGCCAATCCAGGAGCATGGGAGGTCTTTCCACCTTCTGATGTCTTCAGCAATTTCTTTCTTTAGGGTTTTAAAGTTTTCATTATAAAGGCCTTTTACCTCCTTGGTTAGGTTTACACCAAGGTATTTCATTTTTTTAGGGGCTACAGTAAATGGGATTGTTTCTCTCAAGGCCTTTTCACTTCTTTCATTCTGGGCATATAGGAAGGCCTCTGATTTTTGTACATTTAGTTTGTATCTTGCCACCCTGCTGAACTTCTCAATTAGTTCCAGGAGCTTCCTGGTGGAGTTTTTGGGATCCCTCAGGTATAAGATTATGTCATCTGCAAATAGGGATAGCTCGACTTCTTCCTTGCTGATTTGAATCCCTTTTATGTCTCTTTCTTGTCTTATGGCTTCAGCTAAGACTTCAAGTACAATATTGAATAGAAGTGGTGAGAGTGGACAGCCTTGTCTAGTTCCTGATTGAAGTGGGAAAGCTTCCAATTGTTCCCCATTGAGCATAATCCTTGCTGTGGGCTTGTTGTATACAGCTTTTATTATATTGATAAAGGTTCCTTCCATTCCTACTGTCTCTAGCGTTTTGATCATAAAAGGCTGTTGGATCTTGTCAAAAGCTTTTTCTGCATCTATCGAGAGTATCATGTGGTCTTGGACTTTGGACTGGTTTACATGATGAATTACATTTATTGATTTGCGTATGTTGAACCAACCTTGCGTGCCAGGGATGAAGCCTACTTGCTCCCTGTGAATGATCTTTTTGATATGTTTTTGAATCCGATTTGCTAAGACTTTTTTGAGAATCTTTGCATCTGTGTTCATCAGGGAGATCGGCCTATAGTTTTCTTTTTTAAGTGAATCTTTATTAGGTTTTGGGATTAAGACGATAATAGCTTCATAGAAGGAATTTGGTAGTGTTCCTTCCTTTGCTATTTGATGGAACAGTTTAAGGAGTATTGGTGTTAGTAACTCCTTAAATGTCTGGTAGAACTCTGTGCTGAATCCATCTGGTCCAGGACATTTTTTGGTGGGAAGATTCGAGATTACTTCTTCAATTTCCTTATATGTTATAGGGCCATTTAAATAATTCACAACTTCCTGATTCAATTTAGGTAAGATGTGTTTACTTGGAAATTCATCCATCTCTTGTGTGTTGTCAAACTTCACTGAGTATAAGTTTTTGAAATATGATGTTATAATTCTCTGGATTTCTTGGGTATCAGTAGTGATAACTCCACATTCATTTCTAATTTTGTTAATTTGGGTTTTCTCTCTCTTGCTTTTGGTTAGTTTAGCTAGGGGTGTATCAATCTTGTTGATTTTTTCAAAGAACCAGCTTTTTGACTGGTTGATTTTTTCTATCGTTTTCTTAGTCTCGATTTCAGATATTTCTCCCCTTATGTTGCTAATCTCCTCTCTTCTACTACTTTTGGGATCAGATTGCTCAAGTTTCTCTAAAGCCTTAAGCTGCATCGTTAAGTTATTTATTTCTGATGTTTCCATTTTTTTGATGTAGGCATTAAGAGCTATGAGCTTACCTCTTAGAACAGCTTTCATTGTGTCCCAGAGATGTTGGTAAGTTGTATTTTCATTATCGTTCACTTTTAGGAAATCTTGAATTTCCTTTTTAATTTCTTCCTGAATCCAGTTCTCATTCAGCATCATAGTGTTAAGTTTCCGAGAGTTAGTGTATTTTCGCTTGTTTGTTGTGTTGTGGATGTTCAGCTTTAGGCCATGGTGGTCTGACAGGGCACAGGTTAGAATTTCAACTTTTTTGTATATGTGTAGATTCGTTTTGTGGCCCAATATGTGATCTATTTTGGAAAAAGTTCCGTGTGCTGCTGAGAAGAATGTGTATTCTTTTGTGTGTGGGTGAAAAGTTCGATAGAGATCTGTAAGGTCCATTTCTTTCAGGGTTTGATTAAGTTCCAAAGTGTCTCTGTTAAGCTTTTGACCTGTTGACCTATCTATCCCATGTTGAGAGGGCGGTGTTGAAGTCCCCAAGGATTATCCTTTGGGGGTTGATTTCTTGCTTTAGGCGCTGTAGGGTTTTCTTAATGAATGTGGAGGGGCCCATATTGGGTGCATAAATGTTCAGGATTGTGAAGTCTTCCTGGTGAATTGTACCTGTGACTAAAATGTAGTATCCATCCATGTCTCTTATGATTTTCTTTGGTTTGAAGTCTACTTTGTCTGAAAGCATAATTGCTACCCCTGCCTGTTTCCTGGTTCCATTAGCTTGTAAGATTTTGGACCAGCCTTTCATTCTTAGGATGTGCCTATCTTTTGTGGTGAGATGAGTTTCCTGAAGGCAGCAGATTGTTGGATTGTGGTTTTTAATCCAAGTTTGTAATCTGTGTCTCTTAATTGGAAAGTTAATACCATTGACATTTAATGTTATAATGGAGAAATTATTTTTAATTCTGGACATTTTTTATGTTTAGTGGATTTTGTAAGCATGTTGTTTGATATTTATGTTTTGGTGGTATTATACTTCCCTTCTGTCCTCCTGGATACGCTTGTTCTTTTCTTCAAGCTTGAGTATCAGTTCTAGCATTTTTTGAAGGCCTGGTTTGGTAGACATGTATCCCTTCAAGTTGTCTTTGTGTTGGAAAACTTTTCTTTCTCCCTCAATCATGACAGATAGTTTTGCCAGGTATATCAGTCTGGGTTGGCATTTTTGCTCATTTAATACTTGAAGTATGTCTCTCCAAGCTCTTCTTGCTTTTACTGTTTCCATTGAGTAGTCATTTGTTATTCTAATAGGTTTACCTTTAAAAGTGAGTTGCTTTTTTCTCTTGAAGCTCTCAGCACCTTTTCTTTGTCTTGAATGTGGAGTGTTTTGACTATTATTTGCCGTGGCAATTTTCTATTTTGGTCGTATCTGTTTGGAGTGGGAAATGCCTCTTGTATTTGGATAGGCCTCTCATTCTTTAGTTGTGGGAAGTTTTCATTTATGATGAATTGAAATATTTCCTCAGGTGTGGTATTTTGGGATTCTTGTTCTGGTATTCCATGAATGCGCATGTTAGGCTTCTTCAGGGTGTCCCATATCTCTTGAATGTTCCTCTCCAGTATCTTTTTGGCTTTAACAATCTCTTCCATTGAGCTGGTTAATTCTCCCACTTTGTCTTCAAGATCTGAAATTCTATTTTCTGCCTCATTTGTTCTGCTGATAAGACTCTCTGTTGAGTTTTGGGTTGAAGATAACTTGTCTTTTAGTTCAATTTTAAACTCTGCCTGAGACTGTTTTAATTGCTCCATACCTGTTTTTGTTTCTTGAACTGTTTTTCTCAACTCCTCCAAGTGCCTGTTGTGTTCCTGTTCAAAGTGGTTGATTCGGTTGTTTAACTCTTCTCGGATTTCCTCTTTCATAGTATTAATCATGGTAAGGATCATACTCTGAAAGTCATTATGTTGGGTCTGGCTTTCATGGCTATTTTCTGGGGATTTGTTCTCGTCGGAATTCCTCATTATGGGATTGATTCTTTTGGCAGGAGGTTGGTCTTCTTGGGTTTTGTTTCTCGTGGATCTGCACTTTGACTTGTACATTGTTGTTTAGTTTTTTAGGACCTTTCAGTTTCTGTGTTTTTTACTGAATCCACGTAGTTAGTATTGTTACGCTTGCCAGTTATTACTAGTGCTTGCCTTGGATTGGGTATGTTTGTGTATTGTTATTGTTATATCCTAGATGAGGCTACTAGGCTGTTAGTACGTCAGTTAAGTCAGGTTATGTTTAGCAGGGGGTGAATATTAGTTTGGTAGTGCACTTTTACGATTTAGTTTCTTGATGAAATGTGGGGGTGAGTGGTGTACTCCCTGGAGTTGTATGTTGTGGGGTGGCTGTATGAGAAAGTTGATCTACAGCATTGATACTTTAAAGGATCAGTAAGGTGAAAAGAAAAAGTTTACTTATCTTTGGGCTGGATGAGAAGAAACTCGCCCACGTGATATGATGACTGTAGTGGAGTCCAGATGTATGGCCTGTGTTCCCTTTGTTCCTTAGAATTTTGCTTGAGTTTCCTTTGGGCTCTATTGAATTCTGAGTAGCAGTGTGTCTTCCGTGGACCACGTGCGTAGGTTCCCGGTGGACCAGAGAGGCAGAGGGTCTGATGTTGATGGCAGAGTTCTTCACCTTGGGCGGGGCGGGGCGGCGCGGCGGAGGGGGCTGGGGTCGTCGGGGCCGGGGGGCGCGGCCAGGCACAGTCGGGCCGGGGGCGCAGGCCAAGCCGCAGTCAGCCTGGGTGCTCGCCTCCGGGATGCGTGGGGCTCCGGGGTGGTCGGGGGCTGGGCTGGGCTCTCTCTCTCTCTCTCTCTCTCTCTCTCTCTCTCTCTCAGGGATTTTGTTAAGTTGACTTTTTCCCACTTGCTATGAGCTAAATAAGTATATGGTTTTAATTCCAAGAATTAACTCATTTCTAATTAGAAGCCTCTAAAGTAAAACTGGAAAAACGGAAGGTCGCGTCCCCATTTCAGCAAGCCACCCACTAAGAGTCCCAGGGAATCCCAGAAGCGACCGCAGATGCTTCTCAGTGTGTCTTGTATGTGTAGCTCTGAACATCTCTATTGCCCAAAATGCTCTGCTTCTATCCCAGCAAAGTGCATTTTTTCCATTCGTTAGGATTAATTTCCTCTAACATGGTACTTCTGATGGAATTCTAGAAAGAGTATTTTTTAAACTTCAATTTTCCATATTCTCAATCATCCATTTAAAAAAAGCACTGTTAAGCAAAACAGTTTTAAAACACAATGATAGCTGTTCATAGAAGGCAAACAATAAAGCTATGTCTTCACCATTAAACTTGAAGTAGACATTGCATAGAATTCCACCCGTTTCATTCCTTCTACTTACATAAAAATAACAATCCAGATACAAGACTCCCTCTGCTTGTGTCCTAAGTATCATTTCTGAAAGATGTCTCAGCAGACTCCCAATCAAGAGACACTTTTCAAAATGCCCTTCAATGAGAGACCCCCGAGAGAGGAGATTTTTCTGTTTTCCTTGAGTTGCTCCACCACCTGATACATGTGCCAAATGGTCTCTTAAGTGATCGTTAGGAACCTGGTTGAAATTCTTCCAGCACTTTTGACAATTAGTCACTAATTGGACTTGCCACTTCAGCCACTTCCTAATTGATGCTCTTGAGAGAGGAGCTCTGTGGGAAGCAGGTGGTTTCCCCTGGGGAACGGTAGAGCAGAAAGGATGGCATCCTGTTTTTCTGCTCAACATTTCTCTGTTACCCTCACTTCAACCTCACAATTTTGAGGATTTATACAGTTGACAGGGAGAGACATTCTTTTCAGTAGTACAATTATTGCTAAGGGACCCATGCTCCTGTAGACCCCTAATGTCTTGCTGAGTCTTGATGGAAACCAAGTTGGGACATATCTTTATTTGATCCTGAATGTGTGTGATATATGTGTAATATGTGAAGATGTCTCAACAGACTCCCAATCAAGAGACACTTTTCAAAATGCTTTTCAATGAGAGACCCCCAAGAGAGGAGATTTTCCTGTTTTCCTTGAGTTGCTCTATCACCTAATACATATGCCAAATGGTCTCTCAAGTGATCATTAGGAACCTGGTTGAAATTCTTCCAGCACTTTTGACAATTATGTGCACACATAATTGCACACATGTGCAAGGTGTTAAAGGACAACTTTCAGAAGCTAGTTCTCTTCTTCCACCATATGAGTTCTAAGGTTGGGATGGGAAAAAATCACTAGGTCACAAAACGAAAAGACATGAAAGTAGAAGGGGAGCTAGTTTGGAAAAGATTAGCAGAACTGAGCGAGGGGAAGGCCACTAAATCTTTACACCTCACTAGAGTGGAAGATGCAGAGGGCAGTTTGACTTTAACACTAAAGGATGTTCCAGGGAATGGAAGGGGAGGAAGCGGGGACACTGGGAGAAAGAGAGGGAGGGAGGTGAAAGGAAGGGGAAAAGGGGGGAGGGTGCAAGGGGGACTGAAGAGGGGTGGAGAGAGAGAGGGGACTGGGTACCTATTAAGCTTGTATGACTGGGAAAAAAATAAATAAATATAATAAATTTTAAAAAGAGAGAGTAACAAGACCATTGCATATATTATGTTCACAAAATTGTACACCATGTATATTATGCACAAAAATGTCATAATGAAACACGTGTGGTTATGGTAATAAAAATCTTACAAAGACAGTCTCAGAAACATTTGAATTTTTAAGAGCATTTTCAACAAGCAGTACTATAAAGTTAAAAGAAAACTTCTACAGATCTTATAATCTCAAGGCCATTTGATAGATAGCAAACTTGAAAACCAAGACAATTAAGAGATTAATCCAAATTCACACAACATGTATGTTGCATTCATGCACCCAGCCAGTACCATAACCCCTGGGTAGCTGGCTGCCAAGCAGGTGCCCTGTCCACCTCAACACAACACTTTCCTTTCGGACGATCCATTTCAGAGTACAATCATCATTCTCCAGACTTTTATCATCTTCAGGGACATGTTCCAAATGCATTGGTCAGCCATTTCTATATAGATTTTCAGTGGGTAATATGAAACTATCACAGAGTTCTTCTTGGGGCAGAACGAGGTCTTCATTTAGCTAAAAATCGTGATGGTATCTCACAGGTGAATGGTAGAGGCTCAGAGACATAGCTTGGAAAGGAACAGTAGAAGGTGTGGTAATCGGTATTATAAAAGAAAAGACATCACCAACAGAGAAAAGCTGAGGGAAAAATGACCCAGCCTCTGTAAAGGTTAATAGCTTATTTATTCAGGAATGCTTATTCAGTTTTCAGCTGTTTGTCATTGCGGATGACATATAGAAATCCAAACAGGGGTGAGGTAAAGAAGGCATCTGACTGCAAGATTTCAGAATGTGATCACTCTCAATGTCTCAGCCTGGCCACTCCTGCCGGAATGAAAGCTGGAAGTCTAAAATATAGGAGTCTTGTGGAGAAAGTGTTAGATACAGTGAAAGAATCAGCAGCATCCAGTACCAAGCAACATGTGTAACTTAATCACATACAGTTCAATACAAACATATTCACTTTACTTAATTAAGCAAAAGAGGGAAAAAAAAAAACAGAATGAGATGTCATTGGGAAAATGTTCTTCACCCAAGAATTCCCAGATGTAAAGGACAATAGATGCCTTACTGTCGCACTCCTCACAGTGCAGGGATTACAGACAATTTAACCGAGTGACACTGATCACCTGGAGAATCTTGGGAGACTCAACTGGTCAGCAATAGGACCACTGTTCAATGTATAGTTTTGTTGTATTATTTGTGCACAAGCAAATATTTCTTTTCTCTTTAGTAACTCTCCTAGGTGACATCTTCCAAGTTTATGAACAATAAAGTTCTTTAGTCTTGGCATCTATACAGCATCTACACAGTAAAGAGAGATAAGCAGAATTATACATAATGGAGAAGGGGACCTTGGCAGCAACACATACCGCTGCACCCTACTCTCCTGTGACCAGGGACCTTGTGGGAAGCCATAAAGCATACGTTAGCACTTAGATCCTAATTGCATCCCAAGATGCCACAACTCACGATATATCATGATTAACCATGTTAGCTTTGGACTAAAAGGTTTTTTATTCCAACAGAATTCTGGACTGAAGGGCTTTGTCATAACTCACTTATACTCAGGACTTTAAACACAACAATACTTTTTCTTTGTCTGCCAAAGAAAATTGGTCTCATAGGATTGCAGTAATGAACAATTGCAAATTTTTGTAAATGTGTGACAGTTTGAAGAAGGCCTCTGAAAAAGCCTGAGGAGATTGACTTTAAGTGTATAATTGATGTGGGAAGATCCAACCCATGGTAGGTGGACTGTTCCCCAGCCAGGTAAATAAAAGTAGGGAAGGGAATGGTTGGCATTTGAAGCTGCAAACTAGAAAGCAGTATGCAGCATTGATCTTTGTCCTCTGCTCTTGACCTTGGTTTTGGTGTGGCCAGAGCTACACTAAAAATCCCTTGACCCCCTAAATGGTGTGGGTTACATGTGTACTATAGCAGCAAAGTTATGAAGCTAAGATTATGCAAAATTACTCAAGGTAAAATAATGTAAAGCAATCAGGTATTTCTATTGTTTTATTCTCTTCATGGCTGTGGTTTTTTAATAATGTTATGATTGAGACAATATACTGTGGTTACAGTGATATGAACAGAGGACATTGATAGTTAGCCAAAAAAATAACCATTCTCAGCTTCTTGGTCTGATTCTACTAGAAAACATGGAAAAAGCCAAATATTTCTCTTAAAATACTCAGGCAACTGGGATAACTGACAGTTCTGACTATTAAAAAGCATTTATGGTTAGGTTTATGATTCCCTGATTGGAGGGGGGCAATATCAACATAGATACGTTAAGGTGAAGTGATGCTTGGAGCACAACGGTCACCTAACAGCCATGAAGTAAAGTCTGACAGTTAGAAATCTCATAGGGTACTGAAATTTGTGGTTCAGTTATTCAATCTCCAAACTTTTGTTATATAAGAAAAAAAGTATTCCTGACTACATAATATATCTACTTTATTGTTGCTTTTTGCCCAAATAGTGGTTACCAGCCCTCTGACAAGGGTAGAAGAGAAAGGGATGGAGATAGGATTCTCATGCAAATTGAGGCACTTGCATGGGAGGTGTAACTTATGATGCCAACCATAGTTGCCCTACTGCAATGGAGCAACAATTAAATATTTCGAAATAATTAAAACTTAGACTTATAAAGGATTACAACACAACTGATTTATTTCTGAGATGATTAAGTCAACCACCTGACCTGATCATTACAATATTGAACACATAAAATGCCATACATCGCCCCTACAAACGTGTTCAATTACAAGTAGGTTAAAAAAAAATGTACTGATAAAATTTTGCAAAGAAATTATTTTAGCAATATGTTCAAATAAAGAGTTTAGCTTAATGAGGAAGGAGGAAGGTTCTTTTTTCACTCAAATGACAAAAAAAAATCAAGAAAAATGAGCAAATTTCCTCTAACTTACAAAATAAGTTAGAATATCACAGTGTATCAAGCTACTGGGTCGCTCTAATTTTATTCATCTTACCAAGACTCCCTGTCTGCAATGAAGCTTCACGACCTCCACCTCAGGGTGCTGCTGATGAAAAGGAATGCTAGCTCCTTCAAGCCCTGCGTAGACTACGATCCCTTGTAAACGCTGGGGTGACCCAGGAGCCCATGCTGGGTGCTGGTCTCTTCCTGAATGAGCTATTTCTATTTATAACTCTAGCTGCTGACCCGTGTCTCCAAAGAGCCCTTAGTCTTTATTTCCAGCTGCCTCCTGAACATCTTCCTTGGATGCTCTAAAAGTACTTCAGGCTCATCATGTCCAAATTGAATTAATTGCTGCTTTCCACAAAGTTGTCCTTTGCCTGGCTCCTGACTTCCAGTGACACATGTCACCATCCACCTTCTTTCCACTGGTGGGAAATGGAGTCATTTGCACACACACACACACAACACAGACACACACACACACATACACACACACACACACACACACATTTTTTTTCTTCCTCCTCTAAGTTCTAACCCAAGCAATTTCTCAATTCCTGTTGAACCCTTCCCAATAGTTTTTCTATGTGGACCATATACTACAGGTCTCTGACAACTCGCTCTGCCGCCAATCTTCTGATTCCAGTCTAGAAAAGGGTCCTCTTAAAAGATAAGCTGGTTCACACCATTGTCTGTCTTAAAAGCTCCATGTGTTTGTTCCACATGGTGAATGGATAAAATCAGATACTTACAAAGACCTCCTGAGTCTTAGTTCCCTGACATCAGGCACATTCCAGGTATCCCCTTTATCTCAATCTGGGATTAAGACTTTCCCTTCTCATTCCTTTCCTTCCACCTACGCATATTGTTTTTTTATTCCTTTGCTTGATCACAGCTGAACTGTTCCAAGAACCTCTTCATAGATGCTTCCTTTATTTGTTTACAGTGAAAAGACCCCTCTGACAGGTCTCCAGTAGCCATGACTACAGTTCCACTTCTTGTTCCAGCTTTCTTATTAATGCTAGTCACCTGGCAACTTCAGGCTCCAACCTTGTCTTTCACTGTTCCATATGCCTCCTGTACCTCCAAAACCAGCCTTACCTCACTCCTTGCAGATTCCCAGGCCTTTCATTCCATGTCTTTCTCATTCTGTCCCCTGAACTCTAATGATCCTGTCCATCCAGGTTCAAGTCTTCGTCCCTCCACTCATCTCCATTTTCCACTAGGCCTCAAGCTAGGCATAAGCCTTTCTGAAGTCTCAAAGCCTTTTTTTTAAATTGAACTTTGGAGCTTTGCCCTCATTTTCTCACTTTGTTAGCATCTAGATTCAAAAGCCATGTGTCTCTTTTTATTTTTTTCTGCACATTCATCTTTACATATAATAGTACCTTCCACATTATAGATGTGACATTGCAGAACTGCTAAATACTCATTACACAAAAGAGACTTTCCAGCTTAAGAATACTTTCATATCTCTTGCTGCAGTACAACCACCACCTGGAAGAAGCAGAACTTGCATTCCGTGCAAGTGGAACCAGAAAGGCAAAGGATTTTCAGCACTTACATGGTGCCGTTTTGTGTGCTGGCTCTGCACCTGTGGTTCTAAGTCTTTCCTAAGACTTTTTTTAATCCCAAAGCAATTTAAATCACCCCTACTTCCCCCTTTTCTCCAAGCCCATACCGAGACAGTTCCAGAACCATCTGCTGCCAGAGTCTCTCCCTACCTCCTCCCCTCAGCGGCATCTGTCCCTGGGACTCGGGGACAAGCAAGGATAATGTTCAGGGGATGTGCTGCCCCCCTGTGATGAAAGGTGTCTCTTCTTGCTGAGATAGAGCATCCTGTGTGCGCCTCTGCAGCTGCTTCCCACCAGCAGCGGGGAAACCATCTTCCCAGCCCACTGCTCTCTTCGTTTGACACTCTGTCTTAAATACACCGCTTTTCTCATTTTCATTAATAATCCTTCTTTAACACCTGATCAGCCTCGCTGTCTGCTCTAGGTTGAAGCCTATTATCCCATTAGAGGTTGACATTTGGGATGCAACCAGGCATTCGTGCACTCGCAGCGTTAATAGGGAAAATGGCTTGACTCAGGGCTTTCTGCACCCTGCAGTTTGGAAAATGGGAGGGGTCAATAAGAAGCTGAAGGCTGCTGCTTTGCTGGCTCCGGGGTGCCAGATCCAAATAAGCAGCGTCCCTGGTGATGGACAGAGACGCAAATCGGACTCTGGCTTCCAACGTGGGGATAGTGACCAAGCAGGTGTAACTCTTGGGTCATGTGTCTAGAAAGAAACAACCATCTAAAAGAAATTAGGCAACAGGCCTCATGACAAGTCAGTGAGCCTGAAGGAAGGTAATTAGACTTGTCTGCCTTTCCTGACCGTGACTCTCTGGGGTGCAGAAGAGCCTGGTGTTGTGGGAGCCTCAGAGCATTTGCTGGTCTCTGGCATTGTCCCTGTCCCAGTTCTTGGTCAAGAGAGTGAGTTAACGGTCAGGATTAAATTGGTCAGAGAAGTAGAAAATATCATCTCATTGTACTCAGTTTTCCCTCCTGAGCCCATCAAGCAGAAATAACCATGTATATGTCAGTTACTCATCACTTGTTCAGCTAATGCTCACTGAACTCAGTGAAGTTTCTGGGTATATTCCTGTCCCCGTGGAACTTGCATCCCTTACCAACTCCCTGCTGGCATTTTCATTCTGATTAGAACATCCCCTGTAAGCAAAGGACCTGCCGTCTTCAGTTTTGATATGTAGACAGAATGAAATCTCAGTGGATGTGTAAACTTAGGCTTGCAATAAATTCACATTCTCTAATTTGTTAATGATCAGTTTAACACTGACTCCAAATATCTATCTTGCCAGACCAAAGGGAAAGTAATCCAGGCATCCCCGGCAATGTCATCCCTAGAAACGCCTCTCCAACTAAAGATGCACCAGAAAGAAGAAGCCCACAGAGATGACAGCAAAGACAGCAGGAGCTAACACTAGACCATCACAATCAGCAGTGTGGTCCTCATTGGTCAATCCATCGTAAGTGTTTGGGACTATAGAGATTCCCTGCACCCATGCCATTTTTGGAGACCAGGAATCTCTGCTGGAGGTAGGACTCCTTCTGCCACCTGCCCCTTCTCAGGCTTACTGCATGGCCGTCCTCTTGACGCCCCTGCCACCTTGTGGTATGGGACTATGAAGACCGAGTATGAGTTCATGAAAGTGAGACCACTTTTTCCAGATACTGACTCGCAGAGGTTTCTATAGTTAAAAAATACTTAATCGCACCCACGGCTCTCTAAAGGCTTAACTCACAAATTGCTTGAAAGGAAGAAGGAAAAACAGAAAAATAAAATTCATTGGCATTCAAATTAATCGTCTTGCCATGGCAAAGAAGACACCAAAATTTGTAAATGGTAGTATCTGCTGCCTTAGTTCCACCTCTATTCCAGGCCTGACAGAATCCCCAGTCAAACACTGGTAGCTACTCATTGCTCATGGCTCCCTCCAATTCTTAGAAAACCCCGGGTTGTGCAGTACTGTGCATCTGGACAGTGTCCCACATGAGACAGAATCACATCATCCAGCCGGCAGCTCTCCCAACCCCATCTCTACCACCAACATGACTTACTTCCCATAGGCTCAAAAACACAATGACCTGACCACTACCTACATTTTCTCTTGAGTGTGTCTTAGTACATCTCTCCAAGGCACTGTCATGGGCAAAATCATCCATTCCCCCACTGCTTCTTCCCTTTCCAGTCTCTATCTCCTTCCAATTCAGGTGACTCTTTCTAGACAACTAAATGATATGGTCAGAACAAAGGCCATAGAATCATCCTGAACTCTACTGCAAATGACTTTCAACCTTGGTGTCCTGGAAGCAAAATGCACTCAGAAGGATGAGCCTAGCAGGAGAGGAACCAAAGGCAATTCTCAGAGGCCCCAGGCCAGCTGTTTAGCAAGACAGTGACAACATAAGGCTACCAAAAACACATACTGAAAGTTAAACTGGTTGATCAACTGATCCAGTGACTATTCAAAAATATCTTTTGATTTTCCGGGTCTGGGATACTTCACTCAATATAATTATTTCTAATGACATCCATTTCCCGGCAAATTCCAGTAATTCATCATTTTTGATGGCTGATTTCTTTATCCACTCGTCAACTGTTGGACATTTGGTTGATTCCATGACTTTGCTATTGTAAACAGTGCCGCTATGAACATGGTCACACTTGTGTTATCAAGGTGAACCTCTGCTGCATGGGGGATTATTCCCAGAAGTGGAATCACAGGGTCATATACCAATTCAATCTTTAATTTCTTTAAGAATCTCCAGACGGCTCGCCAGAGTGGCTGTATGAGCCTGCATTCCCACCAGCAATGTAGGAGAGTTCCCCTCTCTCCACATCCTCTCCAACATTTGGTGTTGTTCGTATTGTGGATTTTTGCCATCCTGAGTGGGATGAGATGATATCTCAGGGAAGTTTTGATTTGCATTTCCCTGATGGCTAAGGAGGTGGAGCATTTTTTTTACATTTTTTATTATTATGTCAGCTCATACAAACTTAATAGGTACACCAGTTCCCTCCCTCCCTCCTCCTCCCGCCGAACCCCCTGCTCCCCCTCCCCTCACCCCTCCTTCCTCATCCCCCAGTGCCCCCCCCCAATTCCCAGAGAGTCCTTTCTTGTGCATGCCTGACTCTCCTCTGGGCCCTCCTCTCTGATGACGTACAAGGACCCAGTGGCATTTCCCTGAACCCTTTCCCATGTTCCCCTTAAGCATAGGAACACTGCTGTGGCTGCCAATCCCTTGCCTCCAAGGATCTTGGTGCCTTTAGCAGATGCTAGACTTTGTGGGCTCAATAGTGTGTTAGACATTGCACAGGGCATGCAAAGTCCAATTATGATTGCTTCGGCCCTAACTTGTGTGGAGTAACTTGCAAATCATTGCTCCTCCCATCCTTTTGCTCTTACACTCTTACCGCCCCCTCTTCCGCAAATGTCCCTGAGCTTCAGGATGGGGAGAGATTAGGATGGCCTAGTTCTAGGTGACTGATATAGAGTCTCTGAAATTCTGGATTGTGGTTTGTTGATTTTCTTTTGCAGTTTTGCTGTTCCTGCAATGCCCTTAACTCCATCCTGATGGGCATTGTATGTCACCCCCTGGCCAGAGACAAAAAGCTGTTAATCTAGAGTCTTGTTATAAGAACACATTCAAATGTAGATGTATTAAAAGTAGGAAACCACAGTGAGGGACGGGTCTATCACCCATTTGCAAAATGGCTACTTTTTATCTGCCAGACTATATGCCCTCCTCTTCTAGTGAGATCATACCCCCTCAGTAGTAAATGATCAGGAACGAAAGTCTGTGAACTTAATCAGATGCCAGGGCCCATTTTTTAATTGGGCCATTAGTTTCCTTGGTGTTTAGTTTTCTAAGTTCTTTGTGCGCTCTGGATAATAGAGCTCTATCAGATATGTGGTTAGTGAAGATTTTCACCCATTCTGTGGGTTGCCTTTGAGCTCGCGTTACAATCTCTTTATCTGAACAGAAGCTCTTTAATTTCATAAGATCCCAACTGTTGAGAGTTGGTAGCAGTGACTGTGCCATTGGATATCTGTTTAGGAACTGGTGGCCTAGCCCAATCAGCTTGAAGGAATTCCCTACCCTTTCAACTATGGTTTTTATAGTCTCTGGCCTTAAATCAAGGTCCTTGATCCATTTGGAATTAAGTCTTGTACAAGATGACAAGTACGGGTCCAGTTTTAATATTCTACATGTGGAGATCCAGTTTTGCCAGCACCATTTGTTGAAGATACTGTTCTTTTTCCATTGGATTTTTTGGGCCCCTTTGTCAAAAACCAAATGGCTGTAATTTTGTGGGCTTATATCTGGGTCTTCAACCCTTATCCATTGATCTGTATGTCTATTTTGGAGCCAGTACCATGCTGTTTTTACAACAATGGATTTGTAATATAGACTAAGGTTTGGTAAGCTAGCCAATCTCTCCCCATCCTGAAGCTCAGGGAAATTTGCGGAAGAGGGGGCGGTAAGAGTGTAAGAGCACAAGGATGGGAGGATCAATGATATGCAAGATACTCCACACAAGTTAGGGCTGAAGCAATCATAATTGGACTTTGCATGCCCTGCATAATGTCCAACACACTATTAACCCCACGAAGTCTAGCATTTGCTAAAAGCACCAAGATCCTTGGAGGCAAGGGATTGACAGCCAAAATAGTGTTCCTATGCTTAAGGGGAACAAAGGAAAGGGTTCAGGGAAATGCCGCCAGGTCCTTGTACGTCATCGGAGAGAAGGACCCAGAGGAGAGTTTGGCATGCACATTAAAGGATTCTCCAGGGATTGGGGGAGGGGAGGCACTGGGGGGTGGGGAGGGAGGAGTGAGGGGAGGGTGAGCAGAGTGGTTGGGGGGAGGAGGAGAGAGGAGGGAACCGGTGTACCTATTAAGTTTGTATGAGCAGAGATAATAAAAAATGTTTAAAAAAATATATCTTTTGAAAATTACTTGAATTCATTGTATGCATGTACAAAACTGTCAAAACACAGATTAAAATATATCTTTATTGCAGCAAAGGTACTTCCAAGTAAGAAACCAAGCATATATAACATAGTGCTTTTGACATTGAAAACAGGCTCAATTAATATGGAAGAAAGGATATGTATAACTAACTGCCAAAAATGATGACAATAGCTAATGTAAGTTGAAGACTTACCAAATGCTGAGTTTTGCTGTGTTAAATTAGTACTGATTCATCAGAACAATCTTTTGACATGGTCATAACTAACTTATGAGTGTTTTGTAGAGGAAAACTCGAGGCATGAAGATTTTTCTTAACTTGACCAACGTCCTGTACTACCCTGAGTCTAAACTGACAAGAGAAGCAGTTCATCACACTTTTGCTTCTAGTAGTAAATAGTAGAAATTAGGCAACTCTCCAACTATAGAGCAATGTTAAATTCATTACAAGAGCAATATCACAGAAAATTTTGTATCTATTAAACTCATCTAGCAATGAAAATAAAATCAGAATAAAAGGAAAAACAGATAGTAGAATATTCTTCTCCAACCACTTTCCCCCCTCCTTCCTGGATGCCATAGTGTAAGCTCTGCCAACCATCCCACCACGATGGACTGGAACTTCTGAGACATGAGCCAAAATAATTTCTCCACCTTAGGAAAAAAAGTAATATGGGAAGATACTCATCACAAAAACAGATCAGAATATAAAGTGTGTATTACGTGACAGAGGGATGAAGGGAGGGAGAGCATAGAATGCACCAAAATGTTAATGGAGTTGTCAGAGTTAAGCACAGATGTCAACTTGACTGTTAAGGGTTTGAGCTCTGGGCACAGTTGTAGAGAGTTGATGGTTGAGTTAAGCCCAGAGCAAACCCAAAGGAGATTGTCTAGCTGATGGGGAAGACCCAGCCCATGGTTGGTGGGATTAGGCCCTGGATAAATCACAGAGAGCTGGTTGGGAGAGTTGGCATCCTTTTGTATACTTGGCAAGACATGCTGGTCTAGCAAGTAAGGATTGTCCATCTCTCAGCCATTATGCAGTGATGGTGTGGCCAGTTCCCTCAGTCCTGGTGCATGCTTTCCCATCAAGCTGGACTGAGAACTGTAACTGGACTGTCATAAGAAAGTAAACTCCTTGTTCCCTTAAGCTGTGTTCCCATGCAGGCGAACTGCAACAGGAGTGTCAAAACTTGTCAATATATATCTAACCTTCTAATATATACAGCTTATTTTATGTAAGTGATTCTACTTTTCAATTTATTTCTTTAATTTAGAAATATTTGGCGAAGATTGTATATTGCTTTAACAACCATGGAAGAATAACTGATTATTTTAGAAGTTAAAAAAGGCACGTTGAAAAAAGAAATTGTCTCATAATACAGTGTACCAGTGACCTAGCAAGGTTCATCCAGAATCAGGCCAACCTAATCTCTCCCCATCCTAAGGCTTTGGGAACCTCTCAGAAGAGGGGGTGGTGAGATTGTAAGAACCTAAAGATGGGAACATTCACAGTTAGATAAGACATGCCATTCAAGGCAGGACTGCTGCATCCAGGAACTCACTGCATTGAGACTTGTCTTTATCAGACTTGCATAATGACTGACATACCAACATGCCCCATAGACTATAGAGAGAGATAAGAACACACAGTGGAAATTTGGGGGACTAAAGTTGGATGAGTGAAGGGAAAAGTGCTCCTATTAGTGAGATGGCCCAAAAGAAGGCCTAAACCCCCACAAGATTAGACAAGCCAGAGGGAACTCTAGGATTCATAGAAACAGATAGGCAGGAAGATGGGAGGGAGTGGAATAGATTGATGAAAGGAAGGGAATGAGATAGGAGGGAGGGGAATGGAGGGAAGCAGGAATGAGTACTCAATATGCTTGTAAAACTAGAAAAATAAAATAACAATTTTTAAAAAGGAAATTGTGACTTAATTATAGGGAATAGGACCCCAGCTTCAGCTGCTAATTCTCCAAGTGATTACAACATGCAGTCAGGGGCTGGGAAGCACTGTTCACAGAGAATTTAGCCCAATGACTTATGGACTGGATGTCTGGGGACCATCCCACTGTCTCCACTATCACTGTTGCTGCTCTCTTTAATTCCCCTATTTTATTTTATTCCCCTATTTACCTTCTCTCGTCAAGCGAGAAAAGACGTGGACAGGGAGCAGATGGCTCTGGCATTGGCAGATTCATTGGAAACATCAGAGAATAATCAGGTGTTGGAGCCGGTGTATTTTTCTGCCACAGACACTGTCAGACGCATTTATTTCCCTAGGCTTGTGGGATTAGTAATGCAGAACAACACTTCCAGACTATTAGTGTATAAAACTACGATGCAAAAACTTTTTACTAAAATTAATGATGCCAGGCCAGCCATAAAGAAATTCATCTCCCAAGTGACACGCTCAGTGGAGCCACACCAACTTCTATAACAGATGTCTAGACAATTTGACTTTGAAATACATAAACCTCAAGCCTGAACAGCCTGACGTTTTCCAGCCAGAACCCAGTCAAAGTTCAAAACAAGAGAGCAAGAAGGGTAGAGGATTAGAAGATTATAAATAAACTTATTCACAGGGAAAGCAGAGCAGGTTTAGCAGGCTAAAAATTGATTGCTCAGAAAGGATGACGCATCGACGAGACCATAAAAGACCACATCTTGCAGTGATCACACAGCAAGATAGTCCATCGTCCTTAAACATTAACTGCCTGTCACAACAGGCCTCCCATCAGCAGACTGCAAAGCCCAGGGTTGGCCTCATTAAACTCTCTGGACATCCCCCCGCCCCCGCCCCAGCCAAGAAGCAATGTAGTTCTCCTCCGTCTCTTTGAAGCCCGGCATGGCACAACACATTCAAAATCAGTGCCCTAGATTCCTAGGATGTTCGCCAGTAGAAAAGATTTAGGCCATATCAGTCTGGCCTGTCTGATCTTTCAGACGTTATATTTTTTGATAGGATTGTTAGCCCTAAAACATCCAAACAGGTGGACGAGGTCTGGCCAAGAACACCTGGAGACAGCCTCCAGCTGCTGAGGTGGAGAAGCCATTCTTTTCGTTACTTTTTTTTTTTTTTTTTTTTTTTTGGCAGTTAAAACAGCACAAGGGCAATCCAACCAGATCCTTTGTAACTAACTGCTTTTCTCATCAGCTTCTGCAGCAGAATGGGTGTTTCCAGATACTTGAATTACCTCTAGAACCTTGAAATACAAGAAATCACAAGCATTTAAATGATGCTGAGATTCAGGAGTACCACGCACAGTAGGTTATTTGGACAATCAACAGTTACTGTTTGCTAGGCAGCATCTTCTAAGCTCTGGATGTGAAAAAAGTATTAGGATCCTGGGGTCAGAAAGGAGTCAGGCAGCCATCTTTTTGTTAAGAACTCTGACCCATGGGGAGGCACTAGGAGAAGGAGAGGGAGAGGGGTGAAAGGAAAGGGAAAGTGGGGGAGGGTGCAAAAGGGACTGAGGAGGGGTGGAGGGGATGGGGTACCTATTAAGCTAGTATGCTTGGGGAAAAATAAATAAATATAAAAAAAGAACTCTGGCCTAGTGAACAGTAGTGGGGTAGGCTGTGAACACAGAGATGCATTATAAAAGGTAAGGTGATATGGCAAGCACAGGTAAAGTGGGGAGATACAACTTCATTAGAGTGAGTCAGTTGGTTAGAAAAGGCTTTGAGCAGTTGATATTATTTTGAGATGATATTTAAAGAATGGATAGAATGAGAACAGAAGGATGTTAATGTTGTAGACCATGAAGAGAACAGGGTCCTGTTAGAAGTCCTGTGCCAGCATGAACTAGCAAAGCTTAAAGGAGAAGGTCAGGAGAATAAGTCTCCAGAAAAGAGTTTAATTGAAACACGTTGCCCAACACACAAGGAAAGTAAGCGTCATAGTCCAGCATGTTTAAGAACGTGTTGCCAAGGACTAGTGAAAAAAAGGCAGTTAGCAAAAACATACTGCAACACATCTGGACAGCCGACCTAGGGGCTCATAAAGATGATGTGTGTGCATCTATAGACATGAAAATAACCCTCTATGGAAAAGATAATCTACATATATAGCAAGATGAGTCCTACCCCACTAATGTGTACAGGAGGCTTTGTGTTTCTTTGTTAAGAAGTTAGACTTAACTTTAAGCCCACGATCTGACAGAAAGGTTCATCTCAATCAATGTTGGTGTTGTTTTCCATCCATGCAGCTACAGAAGACTCTCAGAACTTAGATGGTGCATATGAAGCAAAGTATGGCCTCTGCTCTTCTGTCCAGCATCTGTCCACACAACACCCATTATTCATGCCAGGACATAATGGGGGGAAAATGGAAATAACTTTAACAAGATGTGGATTTCTTTCTCTCTCACACTGAAAAGGTCTGGAGGTCAGGAATCTTGAAGCTAATTTAAGGTCTTAAGGCTTTCATTTTCTGCCCCACACCCTAGAAAGCAGTTCATATCATGGTCCGGACGGGTCACCTGATTGCCAACTAAACATTTTCAGCAAAGATACTATAGAAGATGAGAGGAAAAAGACAGCTCTTCTTTGAACTACTATATAAAGTCACCTTCTTTCAATCATGACTTCAAGGAAGGCTGTAAAGCAATTTTTTCATACAAAGTGGCCATTAAAAAGGGAAATTCTGCTGCTAAGAACAAAGATCAGATAGAGATAAACTGGTAACTGTCTCTACTACTGATACATAAGAAGACAAGAGAAACTGAAACATATCTTCAGCTTTTGAGACATAAGTAAGGGACAAGCAACCCAGAAAGATGTCAGCATACCCAAACAAGCTTCTGGAAAATAATGGTTCCCCACATTCATTGGATTCTCACTAATGGTTTCGGGAGCACAAATATACTGAATCTACTTATGAGAGATGGCAGGGCTGGACTTGGAAAGACAAATCAAATGCCTACTCAGTACAGCAGAATAAAGACAACAAACATTTTCTAAGTGCACGCTATATGGCAGGCATTATGCTAACTACTCAGTATCAACTGTGTGGGGTTATGTATACACACACACTGTGATTGCATACATCTTTATGTGTAATTCAGCCTCCAAATGCTCTGTAATGTAGTGTTAGTTTGTATTATTCTAATAAAATACTATAGACTGGTACAACTGATATTTAAGTATTTATTAAACAACAAATAACAGTATCTCATAGTTCTGGGGGTCAGGAAGTCCAAGAGTCAAATGCCATCAGATATGTCCAGTTTCCAGTGAAATTTCTTTTCATTTGCCAGTGACAACCTACTCATTCTTTCCTTCATGACATGTCCTTGGTATATGCATGCAGAGTGATCTTTGCCTCCACTTCTTTTTATAAAGCCTTTAATTACATCTTGAGGATCCTAGTCTCATGACTCATCTATCCCAACTGTCTCCTAATGTTCATCTTCCATTTGCCATCAGAAAAATAATGACTTCAACCTGTGAAGTTGAAAAGGTACAAATATTCTTTCTACAGCAGGAAGGTATTCTTACCCTCGTTTTACAAGTGACAAACCAGAGGGAATAAATGACCCATTGAGGGCCAAAGGCCATCCATCCCTACAGCCACTGCTGCATCCACGCATACTTCAGCCTCCATAGCAACAATACATGTTAGCAAATTTCCTCATTATTTTTAGATACACCTACTTTCTGCCACATTCTAATTTTGTCTGTCACCCTCTGGGCTGTGATGAGTTAGAATTCTAATTAGTGAACTGGTGACAAGAAGGGTTTGTAAAGGGCAAATCTTTCTTCTTTGTGATTCAGGGGTGATCAGAGATCAGGGGTTCTTCAAATCCCATGGATTCTTGAAGGCATTTTGATTATATTATCTGAAGAATAATAATAATGGCCAGCATCTGCTAAGCATTTATATGGTAAGTATTTAACACTTATTAATTCACGTAAGTGACTTTATGAGGTAGACATTATTATCCTTGTTAAACAAATAGAGAAATGAGAAAATTGAGGGACACGAAGGCTAAGGTCACTTTTTAAAAATAATCAGTAAATTTTAAAACTCGAATTTTAACTCTAGCAGAATGGTTCTGGAGCACACATATTAACCTCTCTGGTGCATTTTTTTAAATGGATGAAAAGAACAGTGGGAAAGCAGTCGTCTGAAAGGCATCATGTCTTAACAAATTGCCCTCAACAGCACACACACACACACACACACACACAAAGTCAGTTCCTTATAATTCTTTCCAAAGTTTCTGCATCTGTATAAAAATAAGGGTTAAAGATCAGAACCTTTTCACCTTCCTAATGAAGCCTTCCAAGCGGTCCACATCCAGACTATCAATATTCCTAGATGCAGGTAACAGTATCTGCCTACTCAGCAATGCATGAACCATTAGCTGGAGTTACTTTAGCTCTGGGGAGTAATTCAAATTCAAAAGTCTACTAAGAGTCTAACTAATATACCAGGGTGGGAGAGTAGACATATTGAAGAGCTCAGTGAGCGGTAGAGACTTAAAGCCTTAAAATCATTAAGACCAAGAGGATACAGCAAGTGGGAAGCAGGATGCCAGAATATCTTCCCTTAGTCAGTGACTTCAACTAAAGCTTTATACCTCCTACCGAGACGCTGGTGTTGGGACCAAGAAGAGAGGCACATACATGAAATAAAAGACACATAAGATCTACTCCTTCCCTGGATTAATGATCTATCAGAAGAATTAGAAGCAAAGTTGCTTCATGTCCAGGTCAACAAAACATGCTAATTAGTAGAGCCTTATAACCTAAACTATTCAAGAATTGTTAGCATCCTAAAAACAGAATAGATGATACATTTTGAAGATCCAAAGTATTACAGTTACTCTGCATGTTGCTGATAAAATCAACAAATCAACTCAAGGGAACAGGATTTATTTTCTCTTAGGATTTTCTGGTTACAATTCTTAGTCCAACCTAGCAAGAGATCATGCACCGTCACCAAAAGGTCACGAGAACTGGCCACAGCAAATACATGTAATAGTTGAGAGAGGAAAATTCTCACTTGCCAGACAAGCATATCTGACCAAGTATACAGGAAAATGGCAAACTTTCTCAATCCTCAATCAGCTCTCTATATTTTATTCACCTGTTCAAGGCCTAGTCCCACCCACCATGGGCTGCTTCTGCCCTATTAACTAGATAACTCCTGCTGATTTCCTCTGGGCTTAACTCATCTACCAAGGTACCTGCACCTAACTATGACACAAAGTGAATACAAATATTTGAACCCCTTCCCTCCACTCCACCGCCGGGACGCCCACTTGGTCCAGCCGGGCCTCACCCTGACCTAGGTAAGCCTCGTCTCCGCCCACTCTCAGAACCCCAGGCAGCCCAAGGGACCCAGCTCCTCCCACCATCCAGCCCGAGCCTCGCAGGGCCTGGGAGGAGGACACCCCCTCTGCACCTGGGCCAGCCCCTAGGTCCCCCAGGTTAAACAGCGCTCCGCCGACACCCCATCCTCCCTTCCCACACTCTGCCGCCTGGGACGTGCGGGGTCCAGCCTGGACTCACCTTGACCTAGGTAAGCTCCGTATCCGCCCACCCCCAAAACCCCAGGCCAAATAATTCAGTTTAGTGAAAAACGCACAGAAATTGAAAGAAGATCTTAAGAGTTAAAACGACAATGCCAAAGTCAAAGTGCAAATCCATGAGAACACTCAAGTAAACAAATCTCCCACTGAAGGAATTAATCCCATAATGTTAGACTCCAACCAGAACAAACCCACGGAAAATGGCCAAGAAAGCCTGACCCAGGATAACAACCTACAAAATATGATAATTACCATGTTCAATACTATGAAAGAGGAAATATGGGAGGAATTAAATAATCGAATCAATCGCTTTGAAGAGGAACACAACAGACACTTGGAGGAGTTGAGAAAAACAGTGCAAGAAACAAAAACTGGCATAGAGCAGTTAAAACAGACTCAAGCAGAGTTTAAAACTGAGCTACAAGACAAGTTATCTTCAACCCAGAACTCCACAGAGAGTCTAATAAATAGAACTAACAAAGCAGAAAACAGAATTTCAGACCTTGAAGATAAAGTGGGAGTACTAACCAGCTCAATGGAAGAGGTTGTTAAAGCCAAAAAGATACTTGAGAGAAATATTCAGGAGATATGGGACACCCTGAAAAAGCCTAACATGCGTATTCATGGAATACCAGAGCAAGAATCTCAAAATACCACCCCTGAGGAAATTTTTCAAACGATCATCAAGGAAAACTTTCCTCATTTAAAAAAGGAGAGGCCCATCCATATACAAGAGGCATTCCGCACCCCAAACAGATATGACCAAAACAGAAGCTCACCACGGCAAATAATAGTCAAAACACTCCACATTCAAGATAAAGAATTGGTGCTGAGAGCTTCAAGGGAGAAAAAACAAGTCACTTTTAAAGGTAAACCTATTAAAATAACAAATGACTTCTCAGTCGAAACAGTAAAAGCAAGAAGAGTTTGGAGAGACATACTTCAAGTATTGAATGAGCAAAAACGTCAACCCAGGCTGATTTACCCTGCAAAACGATCAGTCATGATCGAGGGAGAAAGAAAAATCTTCCAGCACAAAGACAACTTGAAGGGATACATGTCCACCAAACCAGGCCTTCAAAAAATGCTAGAAATGATACTCAAGCTTGAAGAAAAAAACAGGCATATCCAGGAGAACAGAAGGCAAATATAACACCATTAAAAGCGAAGCAATATACTTACAAAAACTGCTAAACATAATAAATGTCTGGAATTAAAAATAGTTTCTTCATTATAACACTAAATGATAATGAAATTAACTCACCAATCAAGAGACACAGATTACAAATTTGGATTAAAAATCACAATCCATCAATCTGCTGCCTGCAGGAAACCCATCTCACCACAAAAGATAGGCATGCCCTAAAAATAAAAAGCTGGTCAAAAAGTCTACAAGCTAATGGAAGCAGGAAACAGGCAGGGGTAGCCATTATGTTATCAGACAAAGTGGACTTCAAACCAAAGAAAATTATAAGAGACACCGATGGATACTAGATTTTAGTCACAGGTACAATTCATCAGGAAGACTTCACGATACTGAACATATATGCACCCAATACGGGCCCCTCCACATTCATTAAGAAAACCCTACAGTGTCTAAAGCAAGAAATCAACCCCCAAATGATAATTCTTGGGGACTTCAACACCGCCCTCTCAACATGGGATAGATGAACAGGTCAAAAGCTTAACAGAGACACTTTGGAACTTAATCAAACCCTGAAAGAAATGGACCTTACAGATCTCTATCGAACTTTTCACCCACGCACCAAAGAATACACATTTTTCTCAGCAGCACACGGAACTTTCTCCAAAATAGATCACATATTGGGCCACAAAACGAATCTACACATATACAAAAAAGTTGAAATTCTAACCTGTACCCTGTCAGACCACCATGGCCTAAAGCTGAACATCCACAACACAACAAAAAAGAGAAAATACACTAACTCCTGGAAACTTAACAATATGATGCTGAATGAGAACTGGATTCAGGAAGAAATTAAAAAGAAAATTCAAGATTTCCTGAAAGCGAATGGTAATGAAAATACAACTTACCAAAATCTCTGGGATACAACGGAAGCTGTTCTAAGAGGTAAGTTCATAGCTCTTAATGCCTACGTCAAAAAATGGAAACATCAGAAATAAACAACTTAACAATCCAGTTTAAAGCTTTAGAGAAACTAGAGCAATCTGATCCCAAAAGTAGTAGAAGGGAGGCGATTAGCAAAATAAGGGGAGAAATATCTGAAATCGAGATTAAGAAAATGATAGAAAAAATCAACCAGTCCTATGGTACAATTCAGTCAAAAAGCTGGTTCTTTGAAAAAATCAATAAGATTGATACACCCCTAGCTAATTTAACCAAAAGCAAGAGAGAGAAAACCCAAATTAACAAAATTAGAAATGAACATGGAGTTATCACTACTGATACCCAAGAAATCCAGAGAATTATAACATCATATTTCAAAAACTTATACTCTGTGAAGTTTGACAACACAAAAGAGATGGATGAATTTCTAAGTAAACACATCTTACCTAAATTGGATCAGGAGGTTGTGAATTACTTAAATGGCCCTATAACATATAAGGAAATTGAAGAAGTAATCTCGAATCTTCCCACCAAAAAATGTCCTGGACAAGATGGATTCAGCACAGAGTTCTACCAGACATTTAAGGAGTTAATAACACCAATACTCCTTAAACTGTTCCATCAAATAGCAAAGTAAGGAACACTACCAAATTCCTTCTATGAAGCTAATATCGTTTTAATCCCAAAACCTAATAAAGATTCACTTAAAAAAGAAAACTGTAGGCCGATCTCTCTGATGAACACAGATGCAAAGATTCTCAACAAAGTCTTAGCAAATCGGATTCAAAAACATATTAAAAAGATCATTCATGGGGACCAAGTAGGCTTCATCCCCGGCACACAAGGTTGGTTCAACATACGCAAATCAATAAATGTAACTCATCATGTAAACCAGTCCAAAGTCCAAGACCACATGATACTCTCGATAGATGCAGAAAAAGCTTTTGACAAGATCCAACAGCCTTTTATGATCAAAACGCTAGAGACAGTAGGAATGGAAGGAACCTTTATCAATATAATAAAAGCTGTATACAACAAGCCCACAGCAAGGATTATGCTCAATGGGAACAATTGGAAGCATTCCCACTTCGATCAGGAACTAGGTAAGGCTGTCCACTCTCACCACTTCTATTCAATATTGTACTTGAAGTCTTAGCCAAAGCCATAAGACAAGAAAGGGACATAAAAGGGATTCAAATTGGCAAGGAAGAAGTCAAGCTATCCCTATTTGCAGATGACATGATCTTATACCTGAGGGATCCCAAAAACTCCACCAGGAAGCTCCTGGAACTAATTGAGAAGTTCAGCAGGGTGGCAGGATACAAAATAAATGTGCAAAAATCAGAGGCCTTCCTATATGCCCAGAATGAAAAAAGTGAAAAAGCCTTGAGAGAAACAATCCCATTTACTGTAGCCCCATAAAAAAATGAAATACCTTGGGATAAACCTAACCAAGGAGGTAAAAGACCTTTACAATGAAAACTTTAAAACCATAAAGAAAGAAATAGCAGGGGCTGGAGAGGTGGCTCAGGGGTTAAGCCTCTGCTTTGCAGGCAGAAGGTCCTGAGTTCGGATCCTAGACCCCACGTACAGGACACCAGGTCTGGTCCTTGTAGGGTGGAACCTGTGAATCCTGGGGCAAGAATAAACAAGGAGGAGGTGGAGGTGTCCATGATGGTTACCCGAATTCGTCCGTGGTTCTACAAACACACATACATACACACACACGCACACACACATACATGCACAATTGAATAAATAATAATAAAAAATTGAAAAAAAACAAGCAAGAAAATTTTAAAAGAAAGAAAAAAATAGCAGAAGACACCAGAAGGTGGAAAGACCTCCCATGTTCCTGGATTGGCAGAATCAACATCATAAAAATGACCATCCTACCAAAGGCAATATACAAATTCAATGCTATACCAATTAAAATCCCAAAGCAATTCTTCAAAGAAGTTGACCAAACAATCTCAAAGTTCATATGAGGGACACAAGACCCAGGATAGCAAAGGCAATCCTGAGTAACAAAAACACTGCTGGAGGTATTACCATATCAAACCTAAGTCTATACTACAAATCCATAGTTATAAAAAGAGCCTGGTACTGGCTCCAAAATAGACACATAGATCAATGGATAAGGATTGAAGACCCAGATATAAGCCCACAAAATTACAGTCATTTGATCTTTGACAAAGGGGCCCAAAGAATCCAATGGAAAAAGAACAGCATCTTCAACAAATGGTGCTGGCAAAACTGGATCTCCACAGGCAGAAGATTAAAGCTGGATCCATACTTGTCACCTTGTACAAGACTTAATTCCAAGTGGATAAAGGACCTTGATATCAGGCCAGAGACTATAAAAACCATAGTTGAAAGGATAGGGAACTCCCTCGAGCTGATTGGCTAGGCCATTTCCTAAACAGACATCCAATTGCACAGTCACTGCCACCAACTCTCAACAGTTGGGATCTTGTGAAATTAAAGAGCTTCTGTTCAGATAAAGAGATTGTCACACGAGTTCAAAGCAACCCATAGAATGGAAGAAAATCTTCACTATCCACACATCTGATAAAGCTCTGCTGTCCAGAGTGCACAAAGAACTTAGAAGACTAAACACCAAGGAAACCAATGGCCCAATTAAAAAATGGGCCCTGGAACTTAAAAGAAACTTTACCAGGGATGAAATTAAAACGTCTAACAAATATCTTTAAAAATGCTCCACTTCCTTAGCCATCAGAGAAATGCAAATCAAAACTTCCCTGAGATATCATCTCTACCCTGGTCAGGATGGCAAAAATCCACAATACAAACAACAACAAATGCTGGAGAGGATGTGGAGAGGGGAACTCTCCTACATTGCTGGTGGGAATGCAGGCTCATACAGCCACTCTGGCGAGCCGTCTGGAGATTCTTTTTTTTTTTTTTTTTGGAGATTCTTAAAGAAATTAAAGATTGAAATGCCATATGACCCTGCTATTCCACTTTTGGGAATAACCCCCCCCCATGCAGCAGAGGTTCACCTCGATAGCACAAGCACAACCATGTTCATAGAAGCACTGTTTACAATAGCAAAGTCATAGAATCAACCCAAATATCCAACCGTTGAGGAGTGGATAAGGAAAAGGTGGTACATCTATACAATGGAGTACTACTCAGCCATCAAAAATTATGAAGTACTGGAATTTGCCGGGAAATGGATGTCATTAGAAACAATTATATTAAGTGAAGTATCCCAAACCCAGAAAATTAGGCTCCTAATGCCAAACCCACCCAGCCCACCTAGAGACACTCATTGGTAAATCTATGTATTACCTACAGTTATTGCAAGGATTATGAACAGGAAGGATGGGGTTGGAGGGCCACACCAGAAACAAGGAGAGAAGTGACCATGTTACAGTAGAGAAAATAGGCCTCTATCAAGGACTGCAAGTAAGCAATGTGACACCTGGTTAAGTTCACAGATGTTCGTTCCTGATCATTTACAACTAAGGGGGTGTGATCTCAACAGAAGGGGAGGGCATATAGTCTGGCAGATAAAAAGTAACCATTTTGCAGATAGGTGATTGACCCCTCCCTCACTGAGGTTTCCTACTTTCATTGCATCTACCTTTGAATGTGCTCTTATAACAAGACTCCAGTTTAACAACTTTTTGTCTCTGGCCAGGGGGTGACATACAGTGCCCAGGGCATTGCTGGAGCAGCAAAACTGCAAAAGAAAATCAACAAACCACAATCCAGAACTTCAGAGACTCTATATCAATCACCTAGAACTAGGCCATCCTAATCTCTCCCCATCCTGAAGCTCAGGGACATTTGTGGAAGAGGGGGCGGTAAGAGTGTAAGAGTACAAGGATGGGAGGAGCAATGATTTGCAAGATACTCCACACAAGTTAGGGCCGAAGGAATCATAATTGGACTTTGCATGCCCTGTGCAATGTCTAACACACTATTGACCCCACAAAGTCTAGCATCTGCTAAAGGCACCAAGATCCTTGGAGGCAAGGGATTGGCAGCCACAGCAGTGTTCCTATGCTTAAGGGGAACATGGGAAAGGGTTCAGGGAAATGCCACTGGGTCCTTGTACGTCATCAGAGAGGAGGGCCCAGAGGAGAGTCAGGCATGCCCTAGAAAGGACTCTCTGGGAATTGGGGGGGGAGGCACTGGGGGATGGAGAGGTAGGGGGAGGGGAGGGGGAGCAGGGGTTTCAGGGGGAGGAGGAGGGAAGGAGGAAACTGGTGTACCTATTAAGTTTGTATGAGCTGAAATAATAATAAAATTGTATTAAATAAAAAAGTAAATATTTGAGAAATCAGTGATGTGTCTGATCGGTCTGCCTTCTCAGATGCACTGCCTTGGCATCTCTCTCAGTGTACTCTTACTTTGACCTGCCAGGTAAGATCAAAAGTCTAACATTCTCTTTGTCCAAGTCAGCCAGATCAACTGACAGAAAAAATCTGAGAGTCCCAACAGGTGAATACATTTTAAATCATTCAGAACCATTAAATGGCAGATAATGAATAGTAATGGTAGATTTTCAGTCATCAGTTAGCTGAATGGGAAAGGTGTTAAAGGTCAGGAGTACAGTATTCTTGTATCTCCACACTGTTTAAAAAGGTTGAACAAAAAATATTATAATTTTAAACAGGAAGGGTAAAACAAATAACAGACAAAAAAGATGAATTTTTATCCGACTAAGTTTCAATTTCTTCAAAATCTATAAATAATGGGGTTTGGCGGAGTAGAAATAATGACCTGTTTTTATAACCCCATGCCTAGCACTATATAGACACCTAAGAAATATTTATTGAACTGAACCAAATTGGTAACTTAACAACTTTATTTTACTTCCTATTTTTTTTAATGTAATGAGAAGAGATTTGTTTCGGGGACAGAACTCAGTGTCTTGGGTGGGTATCCTAGATGAGCCCTCTAACACTGAGTTACAAAACCCAGCTTTTTGTTTTTTGAGACAAGATCTCAAAATATATCTCAGGCTGGCCATGAGCTTAAATAGTTGGTTTGCCTCAGCTGGGAGAAGAGTTCTTATAGGAAACAAAGTCGAGATGGTGTTGCAGTTCACCTGCATAGTTGCTGACTAATGACCATCAAACTGCTTAAGGGGTTTATTCTCTTACCATTATCTGGTTACCATTCTTGGTCCAACTTGACAAGAGGGCTCACACCAACACCAGGGCTGAGGGAACTGGCCACACCATCTCTACACAACTGAGAGAGGGACGATCCTTACTTGCCAGACCAGCCTGTCTAGCCAAGTATACTGAAGGATGCCAACTTCCTTAACCAGCTCTCTGTTCAGGGCCTAATCCCACCCACCATAGGTTGGGTCTGCCCCATCAACTAGACAATCTCCTTCAGGTTCGCTCTGGGCTTAATTCAATCACTAATTCTCTACAAATGTGCCCAGAGCTCAAACCCTCAATTGTCAAGTTGACACTTGTGCCTAACTATGACAGATGACAAGCAGCTGTACAGAAGGAAATGAAATCAAAGAATCTATTGGTCCCCACATTGGATGATCAGTCTCTGAGAACAGAAAATGCACTTTTAAACTGTTACAGCTTTACTAAATTAATGATCATATTGTGGAGAACATCCAGGACATGATATGAATTTGGCTTCCATGAAGTCACCCAAGCACTAAAGAGTGTTATTACTATTCATGAAAGTGTTATAGAGATTACTAAAATATTTTAGATGAAAATATATGTAAAAGTAAAAAAAAAGAAAATATGTGTAAAAGTAAAATGAAAATTAGACATAAGGATACATTAAATGGTGCCTTGTAATAAAGAAAAATCATTCAAATAGTAAATCGAACTTGTGCACTTAACTTCTCTTTCCTTTAGAGTCTTAAAAATTAAAGGATAATTGTAAGATGCAAATAATATGACAGATCTTTTTATAAAAGGAAGTCAGGAATTCAGGAAAATTAAAGTTGACTGGTGCAGTTGGACTTAAATAACTTGAATCAACAGCAAAACAACAAACCAAATTTAAACTTTCTGAATGCTCAGAAGATAGTAATGTCATGTGCCTTTGGAATTAAGCAGATTTGCAATCAAGCACCCTAATTTTATCCTTTAACTTCACCTTAAGATTTCAAGGAAAATTTTATTACACTGCTAACTGGCATCCAGAGGTTTTCCAAAGATAGTCCAGCCAGATCTCCTTATAATTAAAACCAAAACAGACAAACTCCATTCAAAATGAACCTAAACCTTGTGTTGATCCTCCTGTCTCTACCTCCAGAGCACTAGGATTACAGGTGTGAACTAATACTCAGCAACTTCTTTTTTTTTTAGAATTCCTATTATTATTATTATTATTATTATTATTATTTCTGCTCATTCAAACTTAACAGGTACACCGATCCCCTCCCTCTCTCCACCTCCCCCACGACCCCGCTGTTCCCCCCTCTCCTCTCCCCTCCCTCCCCATCCCCCAGTGCCTCCCCCTCCCATCCCCGGAGCATCCTATAATGTGCATGCCAAATTCTCCTCTGGGTTCTCCTCTCCGATGTGGTGCAAGGACCCAGGGGCATATCCCAGAACCCTTTGCTGTGTTTCCCTTAAGCTTAGCAACACTACTGTGGCTGTCAGTCCCTAGCCTCCAAGGATCCTAGTGCCTTTAGTCCATGCTAGACTTTGTGGGGTCAATAATGTGTTGGACATAGCGCAGGTCATGCAAAGTCCTATTATGATTGCTTCGGCCCTAACTTGTGTGGAGTATCTTTCATATCATTACTCCTCCCATCCTTGTGCTCTTACAATCTTACCGCCCCCTCTTCTGCAAATTTTCCTGAGCTTCAGGATGGGGAGAGATTAGGCTGGCCCAGTTCCATGTGGTTGATATAGAGTCTCTGATGTTCTGAATTATGGTTTGTTGATTTTTTTTTCGATTTTTACTCAGCAACTTCTTGATTTCTCTTACAGGTAAAAATTAATGAAGCAGTGCTTTTCCCTTGGTATTTTGAAATATTTTCACTTAAAATTTTTATATTTATCCAAAGTATCTATATAGAGAGGAAAGTTAAATAAAAACACAAAACTATTTTTTATTCCATATCCTTTCTCAGGTATCTACTAGAATATATGACCTGCTGTTTGATTCACATTTCTCTCATGACTAGGAAGGTGGAATTTTTTAAGGTGTTTGTCACGCATTTAATTTTGTCCTGGGAAACGTTTCTTTTAAGTTCCACAACCCATTTTCTAATTGGGCTGTTTATCTCCTTGCTGTTTAACTTTTTAAATTCCTTATGCACTCTGGATATTAGTCCTCTATCAGATATGTGGTTAATGAAGATTTTCTCCCACTTCTCCCAATCTCTCAGTTAACATTATCTTTAGCTGAATAGAAGCTCTTTAATTTCATGAAATCCCATTTTTTGAGCGTTGGTTTTATTTCCTGTGTGATTGGGGTCCTGTTTAGAAAATATTGTCCTGGCTGATCAGCTTGAGGGAATTCCCTACCCTTTCTTCTAGATTTTTTATAGTCTCTGGTCTAATATTAAGGTTCTTGATCCATTTTGAGTTGATATTCATGCATGGTGACAAGTAAGGGTCTAGTTTCAATCTTCTGTATGTAGATATCCAGTTTTGCCAAAACCATTTGTTGAAGATACTGTTTTTTTTCCATTGGGTTTTCTGAGCCCCTATGTCAAAAATAAGTTAACTGTAAGTACTGTAAGTATGTGGGCCTATGTCTTGATCTTCAACCCTTATCCATTGATCTATGTGTCTATTTTGGAGCCAATACCATGTTGTCTTTATTACTATTTGTAGTATAGATTAAGGTATGGTATAGTCAAAACTCCAGCAGAGATTTTATTACTCAGGATTGTTTCTGCTATCCTGGGTCTTTTGTGCTTCCATATGAATTCTGAGATTCTTTTGTTAATTTCTATAAAGGATTGCCTTGGAATTTTGATTAATATAGCATTAAATCTGTATATTGTTTTTAATAGGATGGTCATTTTTATGATAATTCTACTGATCCCGGAGCATGGGAGTTCTTTCCATCTTCTGATAGCTTCTGAAATTTCTTTATTTGTACAGTCCTCTAACTTCCTTGGTTAGATTTATCCCAAAGTATTTCATTTTTTAGGGGCTATGATAAATGGAATTGTTTCTCTTAGAGCATCCTCACTTTTTTCATCCATAGTGCTTGAGAAAGCCACTGATTTTTTTTTTGAACATTAATTTTATAACATGCCACTCTGCAGAACTTTTGTATTAGTTCCAGGAGTTTTCTGGTGGAGTTTTGGGGTCTCTCAAGTATATGTTCATATCATCTACAAATACAGATAACTTGACTTCTCTTCCTGTTTGTATCCCTTTTATCTCCCTCTTCTTTTACGACTCTAATATTAGCTAAAACTACAAGTACAATATTAAATGTTAGCCTTGTCCTAGTTTGTGATCAAAGTGGTAATGTTTCAAGTTTTCACCTTTCAGAATGATCCTTGGTATTAGCTGGCTATATATAGTCTTTGTTATGTTGATATAAGTTCCTTCCATTCCAGTTGTCTCCAGAGTTTTGATCATAAAGTATGTTGATCTTGTCAAAATCTTTCTTTTGCATTTATCAAGAATATCATGTGATTTTGGTCCTTGGAGATGTTTATATGATGGATTACATTTATTGATTTGCATATGTTTAACCAACCTTGTATACCTGGAAAAAACCCTAGTTGATCATGATCTTTTTGATATGTTTTTGAATCCAGTTTGCTAAAATTTTGTTGAGAATTTTTACATCTGTGTTCATCAATGAGATTGGTGGCCTATAGTTTTCTTTTATTATTGTATCTTTATTTGGTTTTAGGATCAGTGTAATATTGGCTTCATAGAAAGAATTTGGAAGTATTCCTTACTTTGCTATTTTATGGAATAGTTTAAGTAGTATTGGTGATTAGTTGTTTTTAAATGTCTGGTAGAATTCTGCACTGAATCCATCCAGTCCTGGGCTCTTTTTTCCAATGAGAAGATTTATAATTACCTCTTTAATTTCATTGCTTGTTATAGAATGATTCAAATAATTTGATTCATTCTGATTCAATGTTGATAAGTTGTGTGTGCTTAAAAATTCATCCATTTCTTTCTGACTATCAAATTATGTGGAGTATAAATTTTTGAAATATGACCTTATGATTCTTTGAATTTCCTTAGTATCAGTTATAATAACTCCATTTTAATCTTTAATTTTTATTTATTTGGGTTTTCTTTTTTGGTTTTGCTAAATTTAACTAAGGGTTTAATCAATCTGCTGATTTTTTTTCAAAGAACCAGCTCTTTGTTTTCCTTACATTGTTTTTCCTTATATCAATTTTAGATATTTCTCCTCTGATTTTACTAATCTCTGCTCATCTACTGTTTTGGGAATGGGAATGTTCTTCTCTCTCTAAAGCTTTAAGTTGCATTGTTAAGTTATTTACTTATGATGTTTCCATTTTTTAATAGGCATTGAGTGCTATAAACTTTCTTCTTAGGACAGCCTTCATTGTGTCCCAGAGATTTTGACATATTGTACTTTCATTATCATTCACATCTAGGAATTATAGAATTTCTATTTTGACTTCTATCTGAACCCATTGCTCATTCAGTATTAAGATATTTAGTTTCCAATAACTTATTTTCTGTCATTTGCTTTGTTGTGGATATCTAGCTTTACTGCATGGTGGTCTGATAAGGTATAGGATATAATTTCAACTTTCCTGTATATGTGGAGATTTGCATTGTGTCTCAAAATGTGGTCTATTTTGGAGAAAGTTCCATGGGCTGCTGAAAAGAATGTGTATTCCTTGGTGTTAAGATGGAAGGTTCAGTAGACGTCAGTAAGGTCCATTTAGGTTACAGCTTAGTTCAACTCCAGTATGTATCTGTTCAGTTTTTTGGCCTGGTGACTTATCCAATGATGAGAATGGGGTATTAAAGTCCCCTACTGCTATTGTCTTGGGTTGATTTGTTGTTTTAGATGTCGCATTTATTTAATGAATGTGGATGAGCCTATATTAGGTGTGTATATGTTTAATATTGTGAAATCTTCCTGATGAATTATACCTTTAATTAATATATAGTATCTTTCTTTGTCTCTTATGATTCAATTTTATTTGAAGTCTACTTTGTCAGATACCAGAAGTGCTACTCCTGCTTGTTTCCTTGTTCCATTAGCTTGAAGAACTTATGATCAGCTCTGAGAATGTGCCTATCTATCATGGTGAAATATGTTTCCTGAAGGCAGCAGATTGATGGGTTGTGATTTTTTAATCCATGTTTGTAGTCTATATCTTTTGATGGGAGAGTTAATTCCATTGACGTTTGGGGTTATAATTGAGAAATGTCTGTTTATTCATGACATTTTCTGTTTTGTGGTTTTTATATGTGTATTTCTTTGCTTAGAGGTTGTGTTGGTATTATTTTTCCTTTCTGGCCTCTCACATCTGATTGTCCTTTTCTTTGAGCTTGAGTATCTTTTCTAGCATCTTTTTTTTAGGCTGGGTTTGATGGTTAGCTTGTCCTTATGGTGGAAATTTTTTTTTCACCTCCAATCATGACTGATATTTTTGATGGGTATAACAACCTGGATTGGCATTTGTGCTCATTCATGACTTGAAGTATGTCTTTCCTGGCTCTTCTGACCTTTACTGCTTCCATTGAAAAATCAGATGTTTTTTTAAAGGCTTACCTTGAAACGTGACTTGGTTTTTCTCTATTGAAGCTCTCAACACACTCTCTTTGTTATATATCTATTTTCTATTTTAGTCATATCTGTTTGGTGTGTGATATGCTTCTTGTACCTGGATGGGGATCTTTTGCATTAGATGTGAAAATTTTTCATTTATTGTAGTGTGAAACATTTCTTCTGGTATGACTTTTTGACTTTCTGTTCTGAGATTCCATGAATGTTTGGCTTCTTTAAGGTGTCCCATGATTCTTGCATAGTCCTCTCAAACATTTTGTTTGTTTGTTTGTTGCTTTTACAACCTCTTTGATTGAACCAAATTGTTCTGCTATCTTGTCTTCTAAGTTCTGATATTCTATTTACTGCCTCATTAATTCTGTTGAAAAGACTGTTGAGTTTTGGATTGTAGTTAGCTTATTTTTTATTTCAAGTTTAATCTCTGCCTGAGATTTTTTTCAACTGCTCTATGCCTGGTTTTGTTTCTTCAACTATCTTTTTTATCTCATCCAGTTGCTTGTTGTGCTCCTGTCCATATTGGGTTATTAAACTCCTCTCAGATTTCCTCTTTCATTTTCTTGATCATGGTAAAAAATCAGAGTTTGAAATAATTATCTTGGCTATTGATTTCTTCACTAATATCCAAGGAGTTGTTCTGGTTCAAATCCATCATTATTATGGGGTCGACATTTTTTATAGATTTGCTGTATCACATAAATTTATGATGTGACTTGGGCATTTTATGTTTGATGTCTAGTATCTTTCTTGGTGTGTGTCTTTTACTGTTATGAGTCAGACAGAATTATTACACTTGAATAGTAATAGCAGCTATTTGCCTAGGTGTTAAAGATATCAGTCTAGGATTCCTTGGTGCTATTTTGTGGATAAGGTTATTATATTGCTGAAAAAAAAGTGTGTGAATCCTGCTCTGGTTATAAAGGGTAACAGAATTTAGGTCTATATTTGACTGGGGTTGAAGATTAGGTGTCAAGGTTTGTTATTAGAAGTTCGGGTTAAGAATCAGATCAGCTTTTAGATTATAAAATTGGGTGTGTTTAGTAGCCAGAGATTAGAGAGAAATGTGAAATGGAAGCTCTTCATTCCTTAGAAGTGTGTGAGGGTAAATGGGTAAGACCCTGAGGTGTGTATATATGGAGCTTTGAATATGATATATAGAAATCTTATACTGCAGTGACTATGAATTGAGAGTAAAAAGAAAGTAAAAAGGGTTTCTTGTCTTGGGGTTGGATATGAAGATTCTCTTCTGTTCAGTAGAAATATTCTTAGAATCTTCTGTTGTATCATGTTGGTCCACTGGTCCCTGAGCTTAGGGTTAGTTTGTGACATTCCTCTTCTTTTAGATGGTAAGATTTTTGAAGTTATCATCATATGTTGTGGTCAACTAGTTGTTTCTGTGGACTCTATTCTTGGTCTCTCCATCTTTTTGAGGCAGGATTTTTCCTATTTCTGTTGCTCTATAGCTTAGCTGAGCTTCTATTCAATTCTCCTGTCTCTACTTGGCCATCTTAACTCTTGTAATGCTGGGATTACAGAAGCAACCAGCAATTCAGATTAGCCCGGTTGCAGAGTCAGCACCTTTGCCCATGAGCCATCTTGTCAGCCCTTAAATTTCACTATAAGTAGTGAAGGGGACACTAACATTTCTTGAACCAGGATTTTCTCCTAATTTCCTACCACTGAAGATCTCTAATTCTAAGGAGAAGAAGCTACGAGTGGAAGGAATGAGGGGTCAGAAGGCCCCATCCTGTGGGTGGGGTGATAGCAGAAGCTTCCATCACCTATTTTTCAGAAGCTGCTTTGATTGGGTGCATGTAGGAAGTTATTCTTTCTGACTCCTAATTCTATTATGAGAGCTCTCCTGAGTTGATTATTTGAAAGAAGGACTAGAAATGATTGATTTAACTGAAAAACTTCAGTTTTTTAAATCACTGTAGTAGGGGCTGGAGAGGTGGCTCAGGGGTTAAACCTCTGTCTTGCAGGCAGAAGATCCTGAGTTCGGATCCTAGACCCCACGTATAGACACTGGGCAGAAGCGAGGCGGACTGTGTTTCTAGTCCTGGTAGGGCGGAGCCTGTGAATCCCCGGACAGAGTAAACAAGGAGGAGGTGGAGGCAGTCCATGGTGGTTCCCGAATTCGTCTGTGGTTCTACATACACACACGCACACACACACACACGCACATACATACACACATGCACACACGCATACACGCACAATTGAGTAAATAATAAAAAAATTTAAATCACTGCAGTAAAAATACCCCTACTCTGTGTGTTTAGAGATTTGGTTTTCTGAAAGTCTTTTCCAGTCTACCCTATGAGACAAAAACCCATTACATATCAGGAGAGAGACAAAGTATCCAGAATGAACGTAACTTCTCCTATTTGACTAAATAAGAAGACCAAGCTCTATGTACTTTGTGATTCTTTTTCCTTAGATTAACACAAACCAGATTTCTTTTTGTTTTAACTACCCAAAATCCATCTTTGCCTTGAACAGAAACACTCTCTGCCATATCATTTAATGAACACTAAAAGGTTTGACAACATCTCACTCATTGGCACCTTCAAAGAGTTAAATAAGAATGTAAGTCTTTTGTCTTCTGTCACATCATTAATGGCCCTTGAAGATAGGCCTTTGGATGGTGCTTTTCATTTCTTTAGGTCTGCCTTAGAGCATACCTGGACTGCTGGGAAGGAGATCATCAAAGACACGGCGATGCCACATTTCTCTGCCCTGACTGCGCCCTGTCTCGTCTGATATGCTCCCAAAGATCTAAGGCCCTGTGTGCCTTGCTGTCGCCGTCTCATTATCCACAGCTGCTCTCATCCATTGCTGACTGGGGCTGCTCTTTGTTCTTTGATTCTTTGCCTTTCATTCTCAGAGCCAAATATCAATACTGTACGCACTGTTCCAAATGTTCAGAATCAAAAGTGGCATTAACAATTCTTTCTGAATGTGCTATCCATTTGTCAGGGTTTTTTTTTTATTTACAATGATTCTTTTCCACATTTAAAATATACACACATTTACTTCCTGAAACAAGTACACTTTGATCTTTCCAGAGATTGAAGGCAATGCCTTTGGGACCTGCAGGCTCATGTTTAATGGCACATACAGATTTGACTTTCTCTTCATCCCATCTCCATTCAGTCATTCATATTTAATTCATATTTAATGTCATATATTTGACTCCTTGACTTTTTTTAATCTCACATGCTGAATGATGCACAAATTAATCCCATATTCCACCAGCCAGCTACTTGTCATTATTTATCAACATTGACTGAGCTATCACTGTCATCTATTCGTTAGCATTCTGAAGACATAAACCTTTTCTCATGTATAATCTGGTGTTATTTATCATATTCTGTCAGGAACTCCTCTTTCTAGTGGTATCTACTTTAAAGCCATAGATCATCTTCTTGGCTGAGCTTTTCATGAATGCCAGGACTGCTACTCCAGTTACCAAGGTTAACTTCAGGGCACACTTCTTGGAAATCAAATGTTTATTCTAGCTATCTGGAAATGCCATCTGAGATCATTACCAGCCCCGTAATTCCCACTACTTCCCAACTACTTCCCTAGAAACAACTTAGGAGAGCAGAACCAGACCTTTAAGAAAGAAACATCATGTGGGGAAAACTTCAGTGCCAGCTTCCAGCAGAGAAGTGGTAACTTCCAACAGAAGACTACCCAAAGTGTAACTTCACTGTGCTCCTCTTGTGAACTGATTTTTAGTCTGGAGGAACATCTATCTGTCTTTCGGACTCTCTGGGCTTGGATATTGGATATTTAACTTGTGCACACCAATAATCAACCACTACTCCTCCCCCGCCAGACTTTTTCCACACCATACCCAAAACAAATCTGGCTTGGGGATGGTTGTTTCAGCTCAGAACCAAGCATGGGCTTCATAAAGTCAATATGGTCCATGGACACCAGTGATCCTCATGATGCTCTGGGATAGAGAAATACCCTGCCAACATGTGGCTTCCTCCCAGGCCATTTTATTATTTCTCAGCACATCTCCACATGAGTGTCCAGTTAGGTCGTGGAGGAAGGAGATAAAACAGAGCCAATGGATAAGGTAACCTCAGATTTAAAATGCTCATGGGTCATTTATCCCAAGTTGTGGTTTAAAAAAATCCTCCATTCCTTCTGCTTCGTACTCGGACCAGGGTGGATTCCCTGCTTCTCAGGAGGTGACCTCCAATACCAATCAAGATGGAGGCAAAGGCGATGCAGATACAGCAAAACTGAAAGCAACAAACCATAATTCAGAACACCCAAGAACCCACATTAATCACCTGAAACCAGACCAGCCAAATCTCTCCCTATCCTAAAGCTCAGGTAAATTTGCAGAAGAGGGGGCAGCAAGATTGTAAGAGCCTAAAGATGGAGAGGACCAATAATATGCAAGATACTCCACACAAGATAGGTCTGCAGTAGCCATTATTGGACTTTGCATGACCTGTGTAATGACTGACATGTCAACAACCCCCAAAATCTAGCATGGATCACAGGCACTAGGATCCTTAGTGACAAGGGATTAACAGTTATGATAGTGTTCCCATACCAAAGGAGAGCCTAAAAAGGGGCTCTGAGCAATGCCACTGAGTCCTTTCACCTCATTAGAGTGAAGGACTCGAAAGGAAGTTTGGCATTCCCACAAAAGGATGCTCCAGGAAATGGGAGGGGGGAAAGAAGAGGCACTGGGAGAAGGAGACGGAGGGGGTGAAAGGAAGAGGAAAACGGGGTGAGGCTGTAAGGGGAACTGGGGAGGGGAGAGGAGGGAGGGGATCAGAGTACCTATTAAGCTTGTATGATTGGGTAAAAATAAATAAATATAAATAAAAAAGAATTAAAAAAGCAGAAAAAGTCCTCCATTTACCAAAATAATAAAATGTAAAAGAAGAAACACAAATGTTGATTTAAAAGAAAAGTAACAGTAAAAGTACATGTAATTCTTTACATAGGTAGAGTAAGCATTTTATAGTTATTTGCTGAAGTAGAGTGTTTCTTGAAATATGTGTCTCTGTGGCCAGAGTCCATTTCAATAAGAAAAGAATGTTCCCAAAAGGACCATCAAGGTAGACTTGCTGAGGAAGGAGCCATGCTCTATAACCCCTTCAAGCTAGACAGAAAGCAGGTGATCAATTAATATCCACTGAGTATATGGATAAATGAACAAATGAACACACAAATCCTCCAGGGACCCCAGGTCTCCAGCAGTCCTTAGATGAAAGCATGGCGTTCAGTCACATGACATGCTCTATTCTGATATTGAGATAAAACTTGAAATCTTCTATCATTAACTTAGCTCTGATACTTTAAAAGTATTTCTACCTGAGTAATAGCATCTCCTGTGGCATTTTTCCTCCTTCCATATTCTGAGTTGTCTTACCATTTACAATGAAGCAGACACAGGTGTTGTACAAATTTCCTGTTGCACTGCACTGCGGGACTTAACAGCGTGTTTGAACATGGAACCACATTTTGGCTTAATAAAACATAGCACCGCACAGCATGACATTCACTGTAACCTAATTAAATGCAATGCCAAGGGAAACGTCACTGTGAAGGTGAAACACACGTGTTATTTTCCTCTTTCTATGCAATGGGAGGTTACGGCATAGTTTAAGAAGAAGACGTGGAACACAGCAAGGCTCTACAACTTGCTGCCAAGACAAAAGAAGGGTAAAGGCACCAGGGAAAATGTGTGGAAATATAAATTGGAAGGGAGAAACAATAAATGATCGATAATATTTCAGCTACCATTAATTACTTAAACCAGAGAATTGCCAACAAAAAGACCAGTTCTTCCCCCACTGCTAGCCAGCTTCTAAGAGAACTGGCTTAATTATTTTCAGTTTCAAATTTTTACGCAAGACATGAGCTACCTGGGTTCCAATCACAGCTACATACTTTATATTGTTGTCAAACCTACGGCAGACAATAAGCATTTAGGGCTCACAGCTAGACAATTTTAAAAGATGAAGATGTTAGGTTATTTGCCAATGCTAAGATTTTGGCTAGTTTAAATTTTTATTCCTTGGCTTTTTCATATATGAGCACAATCACATCTACTGCCCAATTCCATCCCCCTTCTTTTTTCTAATGTAAACCTCCAGCCAGCCTTTCTATTTTCTTGCCCTTTTTCATGTGTGGCCCACTGAGTTTCATCTGGGCTACCTGAACCAACATGTGCCTGAGCACTTACTGGATAATGAATTATATACATCATTGAGGGGAGTAGCTTCCCATCCAGCATTAATTTTCAGTAGACTATCAAAGGAGGTGTGGTGCATGTTGAGATCTTTCCTCTTCCATGGTAAAATGTCGATAAACCAAATCTGTGGAGGTCTAATGGATGTAGATACAGCTGTAATGAGCTCATGGGTGCAACAGTCCTATCATGCTCAAAAGATACTTCCTTGCAGCATCCTGTTCTTTCCTCTGATTCTAACATTCTTACCACCCCCTCCTCTGCAATGTTCCCTGAGCCTTGGGATAGGGACAATTTGACCCCCTGTCTAAGGCTCCTCATTCATAGGTTCTTGGCCTGAGTTACAGTACCTGGCATCTGTTCCACACTTAAAATAAAGCCTTCTAGCCAGTGAAAAAGTAGTTGGTTACCCCTAAATAACAGTCATTCCACAATTGCCCCATAGTCACCATTTGCTAGACTGGTTGTCATTATAGCTTGTAGAGTCATCATTAATTGCTTACCTCCTTCAGCAGCAAGCTGTGGGTCAGAGGTTTCAAAGGCCTCCCAAACGATACAGGCTTTTGTCATTGTTCTTGGTTACCCTCCAGAACCTGATGGTTAAGACCCTGTTGTTGGAGACACCACACTTGATCACAGGTGACAGCAAAAACAAGCTAGATATGGTCTAGAAACATCCCCCTTTGCTGGACCGCTTTCATAGTACCTACATTAATTTTTATAAGAAAACCCACCTGTTTGCATGTCTCTTACTCGATGTAATATGAAACTGGTTTGGAGTAAGTAGAAGCTGTGTACTAGAATGCAGGTATGCATAAACTTGGGAGTAAAACCACAGCACACGCAAGCACAGCAGCTTCTTCCACTCCCTAGTCTAGGATAGACAAAATGAAGGAATACAGAATTCCAAAATTAGTTCAGAAAACAAGTTCATTACAATGTATATTATTAAATTGTCTTGTGCTATTTAAGCTCACAGAGAAGCTGGCTCTGGAAGCAAGATTACCATCCCCCTTTCTCAGACCCAAGCATGATTATATCAAGTATCCTTTCTATCCTGGTCCCCTGACTCTGTAAAGGAAAAAAAGTATGCAGTGAAGAAAAGGTAAGACAGCAAGCAGTTGAGGTTATTAATAACATTATATCTGTATAGCTAGCTAGATGGTAAACCATTTCCAACAACTGTTACCTGATCGTATAAAAATGCCTGTGGTGGGAAATGGTAGTCAGAAGCCAATCTTCAAAGAGAATCGGTTGCTTTACCCAGACCTCTCAATCTGGAACTCCAGCCGACTGACTCTTTGGGACTTCCCTAGTCAATTTCTGCTGGATGATTGTCCACCCTCAATTTGATGATGCTATCTGTGTTTGTTCTTTTACTCAGAAGCCTCATTCAAGGGGACACTCTGTTCCACCAGGAGATCCCAGCCAATTTCTGCTGGATATTTGTAAGTCCATGTTTCGATGATGATACTTCTCTTTGTTCTCACTCAGACTACTCCATTCCACTCTGTTGGATGATATGATCACTTCATTTGATAATGTTTCACTGTCTATTGTTTCTGCTATTTGCTATATACTTAGTAAACTCATTCATTCAAAACTGAAAGTGTGATTATCATAGATCATTCTCCAAGCCATACAAAGCATTAGTGTTTCCCTCATGAGGAGCTCTTAGAACCCTTTATTTAGTTCGTGGTATAGAAAAACCTCTCTCTTTCAAAAAAGAAGGAAATGCCACTACATCATGTCTATGTCCAACTCTTGTTAAATGTGAGAAGCAAGTTTTTGGCCTGGTTGTGGCTGCCTTTTAGCACGTCAAGTGAGAATGGGTCTAGCAACTATTAGAAGTAGAAGCAATCAGAACCTGTTGTCCTTAACTTTGCATCTCAGATAGATGGGACTTTCCCTATTGTTTTGGATTTTAAGTCTTCATTTCTCTTCTTAATTTGTGGCTTCATGTTCTGTTAAGAGTTGTCCAAAATTCAACCTACTGCCTCTACTTAGGTTCCTACCACAGTCTCAATGGGCTCTTGGCTTCCACTAGACAATCTTCCCAAAGTACAAATTATTATTTTTTATTTTTTTATTATTATTTATTATTTATTCAATTGTGCATGTATGCATGTATGTGCATGTATGCATATATGTGTGTGCATGTATGTGTGTACATGTATATGCGTGCGTGTATGTGTGTGTGTAGAACCGCTTCTGCCCGGCGTCTATACGTGGGGTCTAGGATCCGAACTCAGGACCTTCTGCCTCCAAGGCAGAGACTTAACCCCTGAGTCACCTCTCCAGCCCCCCAAAGTACAAACTATTGTATTGTGCTCTGCTGCAAGCATCCTGATAGTTCTGGCCTGCTTGGAATAACATCTTACAAAGACCCTGTATTTGCAACCTGGGATAATGTGCCTCAATATGCTCAATAGTTTCTCTACTACCCACCATATTCCCTGGCCTCCAATACAGAGCTCATTTCCACTCCTCTCTTTACATCCCTGCCTGGAAACTTCTACATTATGATCTTTGTCTTTGTCAAATGCACCACCTCAGAGAGACTATCAATCCCACCAACCATCTCTAGTTCACAGAAAAAAACATATATATTTTTTTAAAAAAGCACATTTAATTTTTTTAACATTTTTATTATTATTTCCGCTCATACAAACTTAATAGATAGACCAGTTCCCTCCCCCCCTTCTGCTCCCCCCGAGCCCCCTGCTACCCCTCCCTCCCTCCCCATCTCCCAGTGCCTCCCCCCCAATTCCCAGAGAGTCCTTTATTGTGTATGCCTAACTCCCCTCTTGGTTCTCCTTTCAGATGACATAAAAGGACCCAGTGGCATTTCCCTGAACCCTTTCTCATGTTCCCCTTAAGCATAGGAACACTTCTGTGGCCATCAATCCCTTGCCTCCAAGGATCTTGGTGCCTTTAGCCGATGTTAGACTTTGTGAGGTCAATAGTGTGACAGACATGGCGCAGGGCATGCAAAATCCTATTATGATTGCTTCAGCCCTATCTAGTGTGGAGACTCTTCAAATCATTGCTCCCCCCATCCTTTTGCTCTTACAATCTTACCGCCCCCTCTTCCGCAGATGTCCCTGAGTTTCAGGATGGGGGAGATTAGGCTGGCTTAGTTCTATGTGGATGATATAGAGTCTCTGAAGTTCTGGATTGTGGTTTGTTGATTTTTCTTTTGCAGTTTTACTGCTCCTGCAATGCCCTTCACTCCATCCTGATGGGCACTGTATGTCACCCCCTGGCCAGAGACAAAAAACTGTTAAACTGGAGTCTTGTTATAATAGCACATTGAAGGGTAGATGTAATAAAAGCAGGAAACCTCGGTGAGGGAGGGATCAGTCACCCATTTGCAAAATGATTAATTTTTATCTGGCAGATTATATGCCCTCCCCTTCTGGTGAGATCATACCCCCTCAGTTGTACATGATCAGTAACGAACGTCTGTGAACTTAACCAGGTGTCACATTACTTACTTGCATTCCTTGGAGGCCGATTTTCTCTGCTGTAACATGGTCCCCTCTCTCCTTGTGTCTGGTGTGGCCCTCCAACCCCATCCCTCCTGTTCACAATCCTTGCAATTACCGTATTACATAGGTTTACCCTTGAGTGTCTCAATGTGGGCTGGGTGAGTTTGGTACTAGGAGCCACCTATTAGGGAGTACATACAGCGCTTAACTTTCTGGATTTGGGATACTTCACTTAATATAATTGTTTCTAATGACATCCATTTCCCGGCAAATTCAAAAAAAAAAAGCACATTTAAGAGAGAAGGTTTACATGCATGTTTACAACACAGGTGGAGGTCAGAGGGGAATGCTCAGAAGTCAATTTTCTCCTATCATGTGGGGTTCCATGGATCAACCTCAAGTCAACAGATTTGGGAGCAGGCACCTTGCCTAGTGACCTACCTAACTATCCCCAGGTGCAATATCTTACTTAAACTGATTTTTTGTTTTTGTTTTTGATGCTGAGAATGTTGTGATTTTTGTATCTCGCTGATAAGAAACACAAATCTCAGTACTCATTAATTTATCATATGACTATTTCAACAGTTAAATTTGCTTTAAAACTTCCAGATAACTATGCTTAATATTATCTTTTATTTTTCTAAAACTTTAACTTTTTAAAGTAGTTAAATAAAATGACCTGAATAACAACAGTGTCAAAATATATATAATATGTCCTCTTTTCACTTCAGCAAGCTTAACACAAGTATAAGGCAAAACCCATAAATAAATTAGTTTATTTACAAATTTACAAGACTCAGGAAGTTGAGCTTTTTAAAGTATAGGATAAACCACTATGCAATTAACAATCGCATTAAAATTTTAAATTTAATATTCTTTTACAATTCCTCACATGAATACAGTGAATTTAATGATATTTTCAAGTGTGTTCTGGCACCAGGGAAGGCCCTTAGGCCATGCCCTAGGTCCCAGCTGATCTGCAAAACAGCCAGATGCTCGGCCCTTTCTGCCCAAATTGTGAACCAGGGAGGACCCACTGCTCCTCAGAATCCCAAAAAACTCAAGCAAAGCTCTAGGGGACAAAGGCCATACATCTGAAGTCCTCTAAGATCATCCTATCACATGGGAGAGATTCTTCACATCCACCTCAAAGATAAGTAAACCCTTTTTGCCATCTTGTTCCTTTCAATTATTAGTCACTGTAGTTTAACTTTTCCATATAGCCACCCCAAAACGCATACAACTTCAGGGACTACACCATTTACCCTTGCGTATCATCAATGTACTAAACTGAAAAAGTGCACTACCATACTAATCTTCACTCCCTGTCTACTAAATCTGACTTAATTGATATACTAACAGTCTAATAGCCTCATCTAGGAAATAACACCATTACCACATGAGCATACCCAACTCCAAGGCAAACACTAGTAATAACTGCTCAAGAGTAGTAATACCAACTAATTCAGTTCAGTCAAAAAACACACAGAAACTGAAAGAAGGTCTTAAGAGATAAAACAACAATGCCCAAATCCATGAGAAACAAAAACCAAGACAAAAAAATCTCCCACCTAAAATGACAGATTCCAACCAGAAAAAAATTCACAGAAAATAGCCAAGAAAGCCAGACTCAAGATAATGATTTTCAAAGCCTGATGTTCACCATGATCAATACTATGAAAGAGGAAATCCGAGAGGAGTTAAATAACTGCATCAACCACTTTGAATAGGAACACAACAGGCAATTAGAGGATATGAGAAAAACAGGTGAAGAAACAAAAATAGGCATAGAGTAGTTAAAACAATCTCAAGCAGAGATTAAAATTGAACTAAAAGAAAAGTTATTCTAGGAAACAAGCAGGGATAGTCATTATGCTATCGGACAAAGTTGACTTCAAACCAAAAAAATCATAAGAGATACAGAAGGATACTACCTTTTAGTAACAGGTACAATTCACTAGGAAGACTTCACAATACTGAACATATATGCACCTAATATGGGCTCCTCCACATTCATTAAGCAAATGCTACAGCATCTAAAGCAAGAAATCAACCCCACAATGATAATTCTTGGGGATTTCAATATCGCCCTTTCAACATGGGATAGATTAATGGGTCAAAAACTTAACAGAGACACTTTGGAACTTAATCAAACTCTTACTGAAATGGACCTTACAGATCTCTATCAAACTTTTCATCCATGCCCCAAAAAATACACATTTTTCTCAGCAACACATAGAACTTTCTCCAAAACAGACCACATATTGGGCCACAAAGTGAATCTCCACATACACAGGAAGGTTGAAATTCTAGCCTGTACCTTATCAGACCACCATGGTCTAAAGCTGGACATCCACAACACAACAAACAGTATAAAATGCACACACTCCTAAAAACTAAACACTGTGATGCTAAATGAAAATTGGGTTCAGGAAGAAATCATAAAGGAAATTCAAGATTTCCTAGAAAAGAATGATAATGAGAATATCACATATCAAAATCTGTGGGACACAATGTAAGCTGTCCTAAGAAGTAAGTTTATAGCCCTTAATGCCTACATCAAAAAAATAGAAACATCACAAATAAATAACAATGCAGCTTAAGGCTTTAGAAAAATGAAAGCAGGGGCTGGAGAGGTGGCTCAGGGGTTAAGCCTCTGCCTTGCAGGTGGAAGGTCCTGAGTTCGGATACTAGACCCCACGTGTAAACGCCGGGCAGAAGCGGGGGCGGCCTGCGTTTCTGGTCCTGGTAAGGCAGAGCCTGTGAATCCGGGGGCAGAGTAAACAAGGAGAAGGCGGTCCATGGTGGTTCCTGAATTCGTCCGTGATTCTACACATGCATATACACACACACATACATGCACACACACATACACGTGCACAATTGAATAAATAATTTTAAAAAATTAAAAAAAAGAAAAATGAGAGCAGTCCAATCCCAAAAGCAGTAGAAGACAGGAGATTAGCAAAATCAGGGGAAATACATCTGAAATTGAGATAAGGAAAATGATACAGCGAATCAACCAGTCAAAAAGCTGGTTCTCTATATCAACCACCTAGAACTAGGCCAGACTAATCTCTCCCCATCCTGAAGCTCAGGGACATTTGCGGAAGAGGGGGTGGTAAGAGTGTAAGAGCAAAAGGATGGGAGGAGCAATGATTTGCAAGATACTCCACACAAGTTAGGGCCAAAGCAATCATAATTGGACATTGTATGCCTGGCGCAATGTCCAACACACTATTGACCTCACAAAGTCTAGCATCTGCTAAAGGCACCAAGATCCTTGGAGGCAAGGGATTGACAGCCACAGTAGTGTTCCTATGCTTAAGGGGAACACAGGAAGGGGTTGAGGGAAATGCCACTGGGTCCTTGTACGTCATCGGAGAGGAGGGCCCAGAGGAGAGTCAGGCATGCACAAGAAAGGAATCTGGGAATCGGGGCGGGAGGCACAGGGGGATGGGGCGGGAGGGGTTAGGGAAGGGGGAGCAGGGGGTTTGGGGGGAGGAGGAGGGAGGGAGGGAACTGGTGTACCTATTAAGTTTGTATGAGCTGATATGATAATAAAAATGTATTGTATAAAAAAGCTGGTTCTTTGAAAAAATCAATAAGATTGATACACCCCTAGCTAAATTAACCAAAAGCAAGAGAGAGAAAACCCAAATTAACAAAATTAGATATGAAAATGTAGTTATCACTACTGATACCCAGGAAATTCAGAGAATTATAAGGTCATATTTCAAAAACTTATAGTCTATGAAATTTGATAAAACAAAAGAAATGGATGAATTGCTAAATAAGCACAACTTACTTAAATTGAATCAGGAAGTTTTGAATTACTTAAATAGCTCTATAACATATGAGGAAAATTGATGAAGTAATCTCAAATCTTCCCACCAAAAAATGTCCTGGACCAGATGGATTCAGCACAGAGTTCTACCAGACATTTAAGGAGCTAATAACACCAATACCCCTTAAAATGTTCCATCAAATAGCAAAGGAAGGAACACTACCAAATTCCTTCTATGAAGCTAATATCGTCTTAATCCCAAAACCTAATAAAGATTCACTTAAAAAAGAAAACTATAGGCCGATCTCTCTGATGAACACAGACACAAAGATTCTCAACAAAGTCTTAGCAAATCAGATTCAAAAACACATTAAAAATATCATTTATAGGGATCAAGTAAGCTTTATCCCAGGCGCACAAGACTAGATCAACATACACAAACTAATAAATGTAATTTACCATATAAACTAGTCCAAAATCCAGGACAACATGACACTCTCGATAGATGCAGAAAAAGCTTTTGACAAGATCCAACAGCCTTTTATGATCAAAACGCTAGAGACAGTTGGAATAGAAGGAACCTTTACAAATATAATAAAAGCTGTATACAACCAGCCAACATCAAGGATTATACTCAATGGGGAAAAACTTGAAGCATTCCCGCTTCGATCAGGCTGTCCACTCTCAATACTTCTATTCAATATTGTACTTGAAGTCTTATCTGATGCCATAAAACAAGAAAGGGGCATAAAAGGGATTCAAATCAGCAAGGAAGAAGTTAAGCTATCCCTATTTGCAGATGACATGATCTTATACCCGAGTGATCCCAAAAACTCCACCAGGAAGCTCCTGGAACTAATACGGAAGTTCAACAGGGTGACAGGATACAAAATAAATGTACAAAAACTCCACCAGGAAGCTCCTGGAACTAATTGAGAAGTCAGCAGGGTAGCAGGATACAAAATAAATGTACAAAAATCAGTGGCTTTCCTATATGCCCAGAATGAAAGAAGTGAAAAAACCCTGAGAGAAACAATCCCATTTACTATAGCCCCTAAAAAAATGAAATACCTTGGTATAAACCTAACCAGGGAAGTAAGAGACCTTTATAATGAAAACTTTAAAACCCTAAAGAAAGAAATTGCAGAAGACACCAGAAGGTGGAAAGACCTCCCATGTTCCTGGATTGGCAGAATCAACATCATAAAAATGACCATCCTACCAAAGGCAATATACAGATTCAATGCTACACCAATTAAAATTCCAAAGCAATTCTTTAAAGAAATTGACCAAACAATCTCAAAATTCATATGGAGGCACAAAAGATCCAGGATAGCAAATACAATCCTGAGTAACAAAAACACTCCTGGAGGTATTACCATAACAAACCTTAGTCTATACTACAAATCCATAGTTATAAAAACAGCCTGGTACTGGCTCCAAAATAGACACACAGATCAATGGATAAGGGTTGAAGCCCACACAATTACAGCCATTTGATCTTTGACATAGGGGCCCAAAAATCCAATGGAAAAAGAACAGCATCTTCAACAAATGGTGCTGCAAAACTGGATCTCCACATGCAGAAGATTAGAGCTGGACCCATACTTGTCACCATGCACAAAAATTAATTCCAAATGGATCAAGGACCTCAATATTAGGCCATAGACTATAAAAACCATAGTTGAAAGGGTAGGGAACTCCCTCAACCTGATTGGAGTAGGCCAACAGTTCCTTAACAGAAACCGATAGCACAGTCACTAGAACCAACACTCAACAAATGGGATCTAATGAAATTAACAAGCTTCTGTTCAGATAAAGAAATTGCAAACCAAGCAAAAAGGCAACCCACAAAATGGGAGAAAATTTTCATTAGCCACATATCTGATAGAGCTCTACTATCCAGAGTGCACAAAGAACTTAGAAAACTAAACACCAAGGAAATAAATGACCCAATTAAAAAATGGGCGTGAGAGCTCTAAAGAAAGTTTTCCAGGGACGAAATTGAAATGTCTAACAAATATCTTTAAAAATGCTCCACATCCTTAGCCATCAAGGAAATGCAAATCAAATCCTCCCTGAGATATCATCTCACCCCAGTGAAGATGGCAAAAATCCACAATACAAACAACACCAAATTATACAACCACTCTGGCCATCAGTCTGGTGATTTCTATAAAAGTTAAAGATTGAAATGCCATATTATTCTGCTATTCCACTTCTGGGAATAATCCCCCATTAAGCAAAAATTCACCTCAATGCCACAAGCACAACCATGTTCATAGCAGCACTGTTTATAATAGCAAAGTCATGTAATCAACCCAAATGTCCAACAGTGGATGAGTGGATAAGGAAAATGTGATACATTTATATAATGGAATGAGATTAATTAATGAAATTTGCTGGGAAATGGATGGAGTTAAAAAAAAACTTATACTGGGGCTGGAGAGGTGGCTCAGAGGTTAAGCCTCTGCCTTGCAGGCGGAAGGTCCTGAGTTCAGATCCCCCACATATAGACGCCGGGCGGAAGCGGGGGTGGCCTGCGTTTCCGGTCCTGGTAAGGCAGAGCCTGTGAATCCCCGGGCAGAGTAAACAAGGAGGAGGTGGAGGCGTCCATGGTGGTTCCCGAATTCGCCCATGGTTCTACACCCACACACATACATACAGACCCATACACGCACAATTGAATAAATAAAAAAATTTTAAAAAAACTTATACTGAGTGAAGAATCCCAGACACAGAAAATTAAGTGCCATATATACTCTCTAATAGGTGGATCCTAGTACCAAACCCACTTAGTGACATATTCAAAAATAAATCTCTGTAATATCCTACAGTAATTGCAAAAATTATAAACAAGAGGGAAGGGGAAAGAGGGCCCCCAAGAAATAAGGAAATAGGGAATCATGCTACAGCAGAGAAAATAGGTCACCATCAAGTATTGCAAGTAAGTAGTTAGACATCTGGTTAAGCTCTCTCATTTTCATTCCTGGTCACTTGCAACTGAGGGGGTTTGATCTACCAGTCAGGAAGGGCATAGAGTCTGGCAGATAGAAGGTAACCATCCTGCAATGGGAGACTGACACCCTCCCCGTCACTGCAGTCTTCTACTCCTATTCCGTCTTTCTTTGAATCTACTCTTACAGTAAGACTCTATTTTATCTCTGGCTAGGAGGTGACCTCCAATACCCATCAGGATGGAGCCAAGGGCAGTGCAGGAACAGCAAAACTGAAAACAACAACTAACCATAATTCAGAACATCAGAGACCCTACATTAATTACCTGGAACCAGACTAGCCAAATCTCTCCCCATCCTAAAGCTCAGAAAATTTGCAGAAGAGAGGGCAGTAAGACTGTAACAGCCTAAAGATGGAGAGAAGCAAAGATAGGAAAGAAGACACTCCACACAAGTTAAGGCCACAGTAGCCATAATCGGACTTTGCATGACCTGCACAATGACTGACATGTCAACGACCCCCCCCCCAAAGTCTAGCATGGATCACAGACACTAAGTTCTTAGAGGCAAGGAATTAACAGTCACAATAGTGTTCCCATACTAAAGGGGAGCCCAAGAAAGGGCTCTGGGCAATGCCACTGAGTCCTTACACCTCATTAGAGTGGAGGACACAGAGAAAGTTTGACATTCACACTAAAGTATGCTCCAGGGAATGGGAGAGTGGAAGGAGGATTATTGGGGGAAAGGGAGGGAGGGAAGTGAAAGGAAGGGGAAAGGGGGGAGGGTGCAAGGGGGACTGGGAAGGAGTGGAGGAAGGGAGGGGACTAGGGTACCTATTAAGTTTGCATGATTGGGAAAAAATAAATAAACATAATAAAGTAAAAACTGATATTTTCACAACTTAATCCCTAATGCCATCCTCATCTTTTTCCCATGACATCCCTCCTTTCCTACCAATCTCCTTTCCTCTCAGTCTCCCTCCTACTTCCTTGTTCTTTTGCACGTGTGGTCTACTGAGTTTCATTTAGGTTGCCATTGATGGCATGTGCCATAACACTTGCTGCAGCATGAATCATATCAGTGGGCATGGCACGGAGGAAAGTATTTTCCCTTCATACAACCCCATCCAGCATTAACACTCAACAGCCTCTCAAGGAGGAATAGAGCCTCTTGTTCTATTTCCCCTTTTGATATGCCAAATCCTGGACAGGTCTTCTGGAAGTACATGTAGTTTCAGTAAGTTCATAGATCTAACATCCTTATCATGTTCAGAAGATAAATGTCTGGCAACATTCTTTTTTTTAATACATTTTTTATTATTTCTGCTCATACAAACTTAATAGGTAGACCAGTTCCCTCCCTCCCTCCTCCTCCCCCAGAACTCCCTGTTCCCCCTCCTTTCGCTCCCCATCCCCCAATGCCTCCCCCCAATTCCCAGAGAGTCCTTTATTGTGTATGCCTAACTCTCCTCTGGGTCCTCCTCTACGATGACGTACAAGGACCCAGTGACCTTTCCCTGAACCCTTTCTCGTGTTCCCCTTAAGCATAGGAATAGTACTATGGCTGTCAATCCCTTGCCTCCAAGGATCTTGGTGCCTTTAGCAGATGCTAGACTTTGTGAGGTCAATAGTGTGATGGACATTGCACAGGGCATGCAAAGTCCTATTATGATTGCTTCAGCCCTAATTAGTGTGGAGAATCTTGCAAATCATTGCTCCTCCCATCCTTTTGCTCTTACAATCTTACCGCCTCCTCTTCCACAAATATCCCTGAACTTCAGGATGGGGAGAGATTAGGCTGGCCTAGTTCTAGGTGGTTGATATAGAGTCTCTGAAGTTCTGGATTGTGGTTTGTTGATTTTCTTTTGCAGTTTTGCTGCTCCTGCAATGCCCTTCACTCCATCCTGATGGGCACTGTATGTCACCCCCTGGCCAGAGACAAAAAGCTGTTAAACTGGAGTCTTGTTATAATAGCACATTCAAGGGTAGATGTAATAAAAGTAGGAAACCTCAGTGAGGGAGGGGTCAATCACCCATTTGCAAAATGATTACTTTTTATCTGGCAGACTATATGCCCTCCCCTTCTGGTGAGATCATACCCCCTCAGTTGTACATAATCAGGAACGAACGTCTGTGAACTTAACCAGGTTTCTCATTACTTACTTGCAGACCTTCATGGAGGCCTATTTTCTCTGCTGTAACATGGTCCCCTCTCTCCTTGTGTCTGGTGTGGCTCTCCAACCTCATCCCTCCTGTTCATAATCCTTGCAATTACTGTATTACATAGGTTTACCTTTGAGTGTCTCAATGTGGGCTGGGTGAGTTTGGTACTAGGAGCCACCTATTAGGGAGTACATACGGCGCTTAATTTTCTGGGTTTGGGATACTTCCCTTAATATAATTGTTTCTAATGACATCCATTTCCCAGCAAATTCCAATAATTCATCATTTTTGATGGCTGAGTAGTACTCCATTGTATAGATGTACCACCTTTTCCTTATCTACTCGTCAACTGTTGGACATTTGGGTTGATTCCATGACTTTGCTATTGTAAACAGTGCTGCTATGAACATGGTCGTGCTTGTGCTATCGAGGTGAACCTCTGCTGCATGGGGGGTTATTCCCAAAAGTGGAATAACAGGGTCATATGGCATTTCAATCTTTAATTTCTAAGAATCCCCAGACGGCTTGCCAGAGTGGTTGTATGAGCCTGCATTCCCACCAGCAATGTAGGAGAGTTCCCCTCTCTCCACATCTTCTCCAGCATTTGTTGTTGTTTGTATTATGGATTTTTGCCATCCTGACCGGGGTGGGATGATATCCCAGGGAAGTTTTGATTTGCATTTCCCTGATGGCGAAGGAAGTGGAGCATTTTTTAAGATATTTGTTAGACATTTTAATGTCATCCCTGGTAAAATTTCTTTTAAGTTCCAGGGCCCATTTTTTAATTGGGCCATTGGTTTCCTTGGAGTTTAGTTTTCTAAGTTCTTTGTTCACTCTGGACAGCAGAGTTCTATCAGATATGTGGTTAGTGAAGATTTTCTCCCATTCTGTGGGTTGCCTTTGAGCTCGTGTTACAATCTCTTTATCTGAACAGAAGCTCTTTAATTTCACAAGGTCCCAACTGGAGAGTTGGTAGCAGTGACTGTGCCATTGGATGTCTGTTTAGGAACTGTTGGCCTAGCCCAATCAGCTCGAGGGAGTTCCCTATCCTTTCAACTATGGTTTTTATAGTCTCTGGCCTGATATCAAGGTCCTTGATCCATTTGGAATTAAGTCTTGTACATGGTGACAAGTACGGGTCCAGCTTTAATCTTCTGCATGTGGAGATCCAGTTTGGCCAGCAACATTTGTTGAAGATGCTGCTCTTTTTCCATTGGATTCTTTGGGCCCCTTTGTCAAAGATCAAATGACTGTAATTTTGTGGGCTTATATCTGGGTCTTCAACCCTTATCCATTTATCTGTCTATTTTGGAGCCAGTACCAGGCTGTTTTTATAACTATGGATTTGTAGTATAGACTAAGGTTTGTTATGGTAATACCTCCAGGAGTGTTTTTGTTACTCAGGATTGTCTTTGCTATCCTGGGTCTGGTATGAATTTTGAGATTATTTAGTCAACTTCTTTGAAGAATTGCTTTGGGATTTTGATTGGTATAGCATTGAATTTGTATATTGCCTTTGGTAGGATGGTCATTTTTTATGATGTTGATTCTGCCAATCCAGGAACACGGGAGGTCTTTCCACCTTCTGGTGTCTTCTGCAATTTCTTTCTTTAGGGTTTTAAAGTTTTCATTGTAGTGCTCGCTTCGGCAGCACATATACTAAAATTGGAACGATACAGAGAAGATTAGCATGGCCCCTGCGCATGGATGACACGCAAATTCGTGAAGCGTTCCATATTTTAGCCTGACCCAGGATAACGACTTTCAAAATATGATCATTACCATGTTCAATACTATGAAAGAGGAAATCCGGGAGGAATTACATAATCGAATCAATCGCTTTGAAGAGGAACACAACAGACATCTGGAGGAGTTGAGAAAAACAGTGCAAGAAACAAAAAGCGGCATAGAACAGTTAAAACAAACTCAAGCAGAGTTTAAAACTGAGCTAAAAGACAAGTTATCTTCAACCCAGAACGCCACAGAGAGTCTTATCAACAGAACTAATGAAGCAGAAAACAGAATTTCAGACCTTGAAGATAAAGTGGGAGTACTAGCCAGCTCAATGGAAGAGGTTGTTAAAGCCAAAAAGATACTTGAGAGAAATATCCAAGAGATATGGGACACCCTGAAGAAGCCTAACATGCGTATTCATGGAATACCGGAGCAAGAATCTCAAAATACCACCCCTGAGGAAATTTTTCAAACGATCATCAAGGAAAACTTTCCTCATCTAAAGAAAGAGAGGCCCATTCATATACAAGAGGCATTCCGCACCCCAAACAGATACGACCAAACTAGAAGCACACCGCGGCAAATAATAGTTAAAACACTCCACATTCAAGATAAAGAACTGGTGCTGAGAGCTTCAAGGGAGAAAAAACAAGTCACTTTTAAAGGCAAACCTATTAAAATAACAAATGACTTCTCAGTCGAAACAGTAAAAGCAAGAAGAGCTTGGAGAGACATACTTCAAGTATTGAATGAGCAAAAATGTCAACCCAGGCTGATTTACCCTGCAAAACTATCAGTCATGATCGAGGGAGAAAGAAAAATTTTCCAGCACAAAGACAACTTTAAGGGATACATGGCCACCAAACCAGGCCTTCAAAAACTGCTAGAAATGATACTCAAGCGTGAAGAAAAAAACAGGCATATCCAGGAGAACAGAAGGCAAATATAACACCATTAAAAGCGAAGCAATATACTTATAAAAGCTACTAAACATAATAAATGTCTGGAATTAACAATAGTTTCTCCATTATAACACTAAATGTTAATGGACTTAATTCACCGATCAAGAGACACAGATTACAAACTTGGATTAAAAATCACAATCCATCAATCTGCTGCCTGCAGGAAACCCATCTCACCACAAAGATAGGCACGCTCTAAAAATAAAAGGCTGGTCAACAATTCTACAAGCAAATGGAAGCAGAAAACAGGCAGGGGTAGCCATTATGCTATCAGACAAAGTGGATTTCAAACCAAAAAAAATTATAAGAGACACGGATGGATACTACATTTTAGTCAGAGGTACAATTCACCAGGAAGACTTCACAATACTGAACATATATGCACCCAATACGGGCCCCTCCACATTCATTAAGAAAACCCTACAGCGTCTAAAGCAAGAAATCAACCCCCAAACGATAATTCTTGGGGACTTCAACACCGCCCTCTCTACATGGGATAGATCAACAGGTCAAAAGCTTAACAGAGACACTTTGGAACTTAATCAAACCCTGAAAGAAATGGACCTCACAGATCTCTATCGAACTTTTCACCCACGCACCAAAGAATACACATTTTTCTCAGCAGCACACGGAACTTTCTCCAAAATAGATCACATATTGGGCCACAAAATGAATCTACACATGTACAAGAAAGTTGAAATTCTAACCTGTGCCCTATCAGACCACCACGGCCTAAAGCTGGACATCCACAACACATCAAACAAGAGAAAATACACTAACTCCTGGAAACTTAACACTATGATGCTGAATGAGAACTGGATTCAGGAAGAAATTAAAAAGGAAATTCAAGATTTCCTGAAAGTGAATGATAACGAAAATACAACTTACCAAAATCTCTGGGACACAATGAAAGCTGTTCTAAGAGGTAAGTTCATAGCTCTTAATGCCCACATCAAAAAAATGGAAACATCAGAAATAAACAACTTAACAATGCAGCTTAAAGCTTTAGAGAAACTAGAGCAATCTGATCCCAAAAGCAGTAGAAGAGAAGAGATTAGCAAAATAAGGGGAGAAATATCTGAAATCGAGACTAAGAAAACGATAGAAAAAATCAACAAATCGAAAAGCTGGTTCTTTGAAAAAATCAACAAGATTGATACACCCCTAGCTAAACTAACCAAAAGCAAGAGAGAGAAAACCCAAATTAACAAAATTAGAAATGAACATGGAGTTATCACTACGGATACCCAAGAAATCCAGAGAATTATAACATCATATTTCAAAAACTTATACTCTGTGAAGTTTGACAACACAAAAGAGATGGATGAATTTCTAAGTAAACACAACTTACCTAAATTGAATCAGGAAGTTGTGAATTACTTAAATAGTCCTATAACATATAAGGAAATTGAGGAAGTAATCTCGAATCTTCCCACCAAAAAATGTCCTGGACCAGATGGATTCAGCACAGAGTTCTACAAGACATTTAAGGAGTTAATAACACCAATACTCCTTAAACTGTTCCACCAAATAGCAAAGGAAGGAACACTACCAAATTCCTTCTATGAAGCTAATATCGTTTTAATCCCAAAACCTAATAAAGATTCACTTAAAAAAGAAAACTATAGGCCGATCTCCCTGATGAACACAGATGCAAAGATTCTCAACAAAGTCTTAGCAAATCGGATTCAAAAACATATTAAAAAGATCATTCATGGGGACCAAGTAGGCTTCATCCCCAGCACACAAGGTTGGTTCAACATACGCAAATCAATAAATGTAATTCATCATGTAAACCAGTCCAAAGTCCAAGACCACATGATACTCTCGATAGATGCAGAAAAAGCTTTTGACAAGATCCAACAGCCTTTTATGATCAAAACGCTAGAGACAGTAGGAATGGAAGGAACTTTTATCAATATAATAAAAGCTGTATACAACAAGCCCACAGCAAGGATTATGCTCAATGGGGAACAATTGGAAGCATTCCCACTTCGATCAGGAACAAGACAAGGCTGTCCACTCTCACCACTTCTATTCAATATTGTACTTGAAGTCTTAGCCGAAGCCATAAGACAAGAAAGGGACATAAGAGGGATTCAAATTGGCAAGGAAGAAGTCAAGCTATCTCTATTTGCAGATGACATGATCTTATACCTGAGTGATCCCAAAAACTCCACCAGGAAGCTCCTGGAACTAATTGAGAAGTTCAGCAGGGTGGCAGGATACAAAATAAATGTGCAAAAATCAGAGGCCTTCCTATATGCCCAGAATGAAAGAAGTGAAAAAGCCTTGAGAGAAACCATGCCATTTACTATAACCCCTAAAAAATGAAATACCTTGGTATAAACCTAACTAAGGAGGTAAAAGACCTTTACAATGAAAACTTTAAAACCCTAAAGAAAGAAATTGCAGAAGACACCAGAAGGTGGAAAGACCTCCCTTGTTCCTGGATTGGCAGAATCAACATTGTAAAAATGACCATCCTACCAAAGGCAATATACAGATTCAATGCTATACCAATCAAAATCCCAAAGCAATTCTTCAAAGAAGTTGACCAAACAATCTCAAAGTTCATATGGAGGCACAAAAGACCCAGGATAGCAAAAACAATCCTGAGTAACAAAAACACAGCTGGAGGTATTACCATACCAAACCTAAGTCTATACTACAAATCCATAGTTATAAAGACAGCCTGGTACTGGCTCCAAAATAGACACACAGATCAATGGATAAGGATTGAAGACCCAGATATAAGCCCACAAAGTTACAGCCACTTGGTCTTTGACAAAGGGGCCCAAAGAATCCAATGGAAAAAGAACAGCATCTTCAACAAATGGTGTTGGCAAAACTGGATCTCCACATGCAGAAGATTAAAGCTGGACCCGTACTTGTCACCATGTACAAGACTTAATTCCAAATGGATCAAGGACCTTGATATCAGGCCAGAGACTTTAAAAGCCATAGTTGAAAGGATAGGGAACTCCCTCGAGCTGATTGGGCTAGGCCAACACTTCCTAAACAGACATCCAATGGCACAGTCACTGCTACCAACTCTCAACAGTTGGGATCTTGTGAAATTAAAGAGCTTCTGTTCAGATAAAGAGATTGTCGCACGAGCTCAAAGGCAACCCACAGAATGGGAGAAAATCTTCACTAACCACATATCTGACAGAGCTCTACTGTCCAGAGTGCACAAAGAACTTAGAAAATTAAACTCCAAGGAAAACACTGGCCCAATTAAAAAATGGGCCCTGGAACTTCAAAGAAACTTTACCAGGGATGAAATTAAAATGTCTAACAATTATCTTAAAAAATGCTCCACTTCCTTCGCCATCAGGGAAATGCAAATCAAAACTTCCCTGAGATATCATCTCACCCCGGTCAGGATGGCAAAAATCCACAGTACAAACAACGACAAATGCTGGAGAGGATGTGGGGAGAGGGGAACTCTCCTACATTGTTGGTGGGAATGCAGGCTCATACAGCCACTCTGGCGAGCCGTCTGGAGATTCTTAAAGAAATTAAAGATTGAAATGCCGTATGACCCTGCTATCCCACTTTTGGGAATAACCCCCCAAGCAGCAGAGGTTCGCCTCGATAGCACAAGCTCGACCATGTTCATAGCAGCACTGTTTACAATAGCAAAGTCATGGAATCAACCTAAATGTCCAACAGTTGATGAGTGGATAAGGAAACTGTGGTACATCTATACAATGGAGTACTACTCAGCCATCAAAAATGATGAATTACTGGAATTTGCTGGGAAATGGATGTCATTAGAAAGAATTATATTAAGTGAAGTATCCCAAACCCAGAAAATTAAGCGCCGTATGTACTCCCTAATAGGTGGCTCCTAGTACCAAACTCGCCCAGCCCACATTGGGACACTCAAAAGTAAACCTATGTAACACAGTAATTGCAAGGATTATGAACAAGAGAGATGGGTTAGGAGGGCCACACCAGAAACAAGGAGAGAGGAGACCATGTTACAGCAGAGAAAATAGGCCTCCATCAAGGTCTGCAAGTAAGTAATGAGAAACCTGGTTAAGTTCACAGACGTTCTTTCCTGATCTCACCAGAAGGGGAGGGCATATAGTCTAGCAGATAAAAAGTAATCATTGTGCAAATGGGTAATGGACCCCGCCCTCAGTGAGGTTTCCTACTCTTATTACATCTACCCTTGAATGTGCTATTACAACAAGACTCCAGTTTAACAGCTTTTTGTCTCTGGCCAGGGGGTGACATACAGTGCCCAGCAGAATGGAGTGAAGGGAATTGCAGGAGCAGAAAACTGCAAAAGAAAATCAACAAACCACAATCCAGAACTTCAGAGACTCTATATCAATCACATAGAACTAGGACAGCCTAATCTCTCCCCATCCTGGAGCTCAGGGACATTTGCGGAAGAGGGGGCGGTAAGATTGTAAGAGCAAAAGGATGGGAGGAGCAACGATTTGCAAGATTCTCAACAATAGTTGGGGCCAAAGCAATCATAATGGAACTTTGCATGCCCTGCGCAATGTCCAGCGCACTGTTGCCCTCATAAAGTCTAGCATCTGTTAAGGGCACCGAGACCCCTGGAGGCAAGGGATGACAGCCATAGTAGTAATCTTATGATTAAGGGGAACAAGAGAAAGGGCTTATGGACATGCCACTGGGTCCTTATATGTCATCGGAGAGGAGGACCCAGTGGAGAGTTAGGCGCACACAATAAAGGACTCTCTGGGAATTGGGGGGGAGACACTGGGGGAAGGGGAGGGGGGAGGGAGGGAACTGGTAAAAAACTTTAAAATGTATAATTAAATTTTTAATAAAAAAAAAAAAAAAAAAGTTTTCATTGTAAAGGTCTTTTACCTCCTTGGTTAGGTTTTTACCAAGGTATTTCATTTTTTTAGGGGCTATAGTAAATGGGATTGTTTCTCTCAAGGCTTTTTCACTTCTTTCATTCTGGGCATATAGGAAGGCCTCTGATTTTTGCACATTTATTTTGTATCCGCCACCCTGCTGAACTTCTCAATTAGTTCCAGGAGCTTCCTGGTGGAGTTTTTGGGATCCCTCAGGTATAAGATCATGTCATCTGCAAATAGGGATAGCTTGACTTCTTTCTTGCTGATTTGAATCCCGCTTATGTCCCTTTCTTGTCTTATGGCTTCAGTTAACACTTCAAGTACAATATTGAATAGAAGTGGCCACATTCTTTTTATTTTATTATTATTTTTAAGTGTGTGTGTGTGTGTGTGTGTGTGTGTGTGAGAGAGAGAGAGAGAGAGAGAGAGAGAGAGAGAGAGAGAGAGAGCATTGTGAGTTCTTGTGGAGGGCCAAAACTGACTTCACGAATCATCCTGTATTGCTTCTATTTCATTTTTGCTTTGCTCTGTTATTTCTCAGGCCCTATTCACCCGGCCAGAATTTTCTGCCTAGCATTTTTACATGGGACTTGGGACCTTCAGCTTGTGAGGCCAAGTCTTAACCTTTGAACCATTCCTCTAACCCATCCTACATTCTTTTTACACCCTATTCTGCTATGTTCCTTGAACCTTGGGGTGGTGGGTGGTGGTTCATGTGACCAGCTTAGGGCTGAGCCTTCCATAGTCACTTATTTTCTGAACTTTTGTCAGTTGTGATTTTCTGTAGCAAACACCTTCCATTGCAAGAGGAAGCTTCTAGTTGAGTGCTGTGTACTCCTTTAATCTGTTGGTATAATGATAAATGTTTAGAAGGTAGTTCAAAGTCCTGATAGCTAAACCTTAATAGTTTGCCCTCCCCAAGACCTATGTCCTCCTCTTTCGTAAGTTCTTGGCCTGGTTTACAATACTGAAAATGTGGTACTTTTCTGAAAAGCAAGCCTTAAATTCAATCAGAAAGCTGTTGGTTGCCCTTTTGACATTCACGCCATTATTGCATTGATGGTTACCTCTCACCAGCCTGTTTGTTAGAATAACTTGCAGCAAAAATAAATTCAAGATTTAATTCTTCTTACTGTAATTAACTTTCTGGGTTTGTAAAAAAATTATAAATATGCTTAGTAAAATAGAACTTTTTCTGAATATTTTTTCAGATATTTATGATAATTAGACTTCTCAATCTTCTGTTAAAAGTTTTAGCATTTAAGTAAATTCCCTACCATCAATGAAAAAGAATCACTGGCCACCACACATAGAACTTAAAAGTAATATTATAGCCAAAGAGAAAACAAAATAGCCATGTAAACAAATTTTAAGTCTTTAGCCATGAATTATATATCTAATAAGCAGCATATTGATCTGAGTTCAAATAATTGGAGAACATTATCTTTGACAAGGGTCTTTACCTCTTCCTAACCTTTATTATTTTTCCTATTTGTAACATCAACTCAACAACCACTGGTCTCTCTAAATGCTTATTCTGGTTCGTTGTCTTAAGTGACTCAGAAAAAGTAGCTATTATTGTTGAACCACTATTTATTTAAAATAAATGAAATCTCAGTTATAAACATATATAACAATATATTTACATTCAGAAATAAACTACTAAAGTACATTTAATGATGATGAACTCTATCATAATTAAGCACAGGTGTCAACTTGACTGTTGAGGGTTTGAACTCTGGGCACATTTGTAGAGAATTAATAGTTGAATCAGGCCCAGAGCAAACCTGCAAGAGATTGTCTAGCTGATGGAGAAGGTCCAGCCTATGATGGGTGGGACTAGGCCCTGGAATAAATCATGGAGAGCTGGTTGAGAGAGTTGGCATCCTTCTGTATATTTGGCCAGACATGCTGGTCTGGCAAGTAAGGACTGTCCCTCTCTCAGCTGTTATGTGGCAATGGTGCGGCCAGTTCCCTCAGCCCTGGTGTTGGTGCTTGTTCTCTTATCAAGCTTGACTGAGAACTGCAACTACACTGTCAGTAAGGAAACAAACCCTTTGTTCCCTTAAGCTGATAGTCATGTGATGGTCACTTATTGGCAACCATGCAGGCTGACTGCAACAAACTCAATTCATGAATAGACAAGCAAATAATAACAAGCAAATGAGCAGAACATCTGCTTCTCTTGTACATCTTGGACTGTGTTGTACTTTGGATCTGGGGCATCTCTCAAAGACCCATGCATCATGGTTTGGCCTCAGTCTGTGGCACCATTGAGAGATGGTAAAACCTTAGGTGGTGGAACCCATTGAAAGGAAGATAGCTCATTTGAGTGTGCTGCTGAAGGAAATGGCAAGTAGCCTGACCCCCCTGATTCTCATGTTCACTCTCCAGCTGCAATGAAGTGAACAGTCTTTGCCAACTCTGTGCTGTCCTCTTTTACCACAGAGCAAAGCAACAGGGACCACCAAATATCGTCAACACCAGAATATACCGTTCTGCCTTTTAGGCTGACTTATCTCATTTCACAACAGCAGAAAGCTAATGTGTGCTCCCCCAAGAGTTGAGCGCAAACTAGCAAATATTTCTGAAGCCATTTTTTTTCTTAAAAGAATGAATTTCACAGCCTTTTTGATAAGGTTATATCAGACTGAAGCAAGCCACATGCCTCATTGTTACTAGGAACACACATAATCATTCTGTGGCAAAACACTCCACTAAGATGTTCAGGTGTGTTGTTCCATAAAAACTTCAAAATCGTTCACCAGTCATTTGTTTAATATATTTTTACTTTATTATATTATAAAGTCCTAAAAATTCATGTTTCTTTTTATATGCACCATAATAACCAATGAGAACACTTACCTGTGTGTATAATTATTAAAACATCAATAAGTCCTTTCCTTTTATAAATGACATTACCTCTTTCAGTTTTGATGCTTATCACAGATTTGTAAAAGTAACAAGACTAGGAAAAGTTTTAAGTGATCTTGCCCTTAACATGACATGGGAAATTATCTGGCATCTTAAGTGAACTTATGACTGAGCTTTGTTGAGTAAAAATGTTTGACCATTTCCAAATTCATGAGAAATGGCAAAGTTGAAAGAAAATGTCAACTGAGTCCCAAACAACAAGGCATCTACTGATCTGGCTTTTTTTCTATTGTTAATTAAAAATTGACTTGGACAGCCATTTTACATTAATAACAAATTAAAACAAAGTGGGTGATTGGAAATTTTCCAACATGTGCCTAAAAACTTAGAATTTTATGCTGTTTCTACAAATGTATTATTAAGTAGAGCACTGAAGTAATTATCTGGATAATTAAAGAAGTCATGATACTCTCTCAAGGGGGAAAGTGCAGAAAGTTGGGGATGGAGACCCAAATTATCCATTAAAAAGTCGTTAGCTTTGTTTTAGCAGCTAGTATTTCAAATGAAATGCCTCATTTATACAACAAGAATCTCCAAAGGAAAGAAAATATTTTGATGTGATGTCTAATTGTTTTTCGAATGCTTTAGAAAATAATGTAATTGCATCACAAGTAAGAGTGCCTAAATTTAGATTTTTCCCTTCAATGTCACTCTTACCCAAACATAAGCTTACCCAAATAAGAAGTAATAAAAAAGGTCTTTGATATGCTTGAAATTCCAGTAGAGTTGTTTTCTTTCCTTTATTCCCTCCAGTAAAATCATGGTGGTCTATAGAAGATACACAGAAGCTTAGTCAACAAGCCAATCCAAAATGGGAAATCAAATTTGAAATCATTAATACACAGATCATTCAAATCATGAAATCACTTTATATTGGGCATATGATCCAGATTTACTAAATCATCCCCCCATGTGGAAACTTGAGAGGATATAAGCAAGATTTAAAAGCCTAGGCCTGTTGCCACCTGCCTGCTTAGCAGCTGAATGCACCATCCTGGTATCATTGGTCAAAAAGATGAGGCTAGTGCCACTCAGGACACCAGTTTGACCTTTGGGCCATTGTGTCACACACACATAAATTGTTCTCTTTAAGGGATCTATATGTCAACCTTTCCTTAGACAATTTAACATGGAAAGTTGTGTCACACTGATCTGTCCCAGAGTTCACACTCTTTGAACAGGCTGAATGAAGTAAAATAAACCTGCCATCTGTTCCTGACACTTGCTTAATTTTGTAGGGAATCTAAAATTTGACTAACTCCATAAGAGTAGCTGAGAAAATGTAAACAAATCCTCTTAATTTAAAATTGACTAAAGGCATGTTTTTCCTAGTTCCAGACAATCTGCTGTCTTCCAGCTGTGCTTGCTCAATTCCACATCATTCCAGGAGCCCTGGTGTCACAGAGAGAATAGGCAGGGTTTGGAGGAGATGGGACTGTGCCAACCTGGGCTCCCCCACAGCATACAAATGAATGCCCTTATGAGCACATTAATAATGCAGGGCACACAAGGTAGATGGCTTGGCACTGCCCTGAATGCACATCAAGAAGCAGCCGGACTCACCAGCCCGAATGTGTCTGCACAACCTGGCTGTCTGAAAGTGTTGGGTCTCCTAATCGCTAGTCTCCTTTCCCGTCACCCTCAAGGGCTTCATGAATAAAGATGAAGGATGAACATCTCTGCTTCCCTTTAGTACCTCAGCAGGTGCACACTTAATAAACTTTCTTATCTCTTTGGGTACAAATGACCTCAGAGATTCTGCCAACCCCAAACTGTCATTACTCTTTCTTTTCTCTTTTTATCCACAAAAAAAAATGCTCAAGTTACCGAGGAGGAAGAGAAAAATTCATGGATGACTATATTGCAAGAAACAAATTAATCTCCAAGAAATGCAGAATGTCCACACAGATAATATCCAACTATAGCCACAAACGTCTTGCTCCTTATCAAGCCATCTGCTGTAGTCACACAGACACAACAAAAAAATCAGTTTGTCATGTGTTAGCATGTGATAAGAAGGCCCTAATGTCTCAAAAAAAAATCTTTTGGAAAAGCAAATTGAATTATGTTAATGTAAGTTCCATTTGCAGAGATGGTCAGTCCCATGGCACAGAATGTCACCTATGCAGCCACCACGGAAGACACAGGGAGGGAAGTTACATTGCAAAGTGCTTGCTCACTGTTAGAGCAAACCATCACCTTCAACAGATCCAAAGAAACATTACAGCATGTTTAACATGCTGTTATAATTACCTAGAAGTAGGTTTGTTTTATATTCACTAGCTTCTTTCACTCCATCAGTTACAGACTGATATTGGTGCAACTTTGGGGATAAATGGGTAACTAACACTGATACGTTGTGGATTACCTCATTGGTCAGTCTTTCTGCTTCCCTGAGTTTTCCATGCCTCTTTCTGACACACAACATACATACATATAGATATATATAATCATGTGCTATGTACATGTATGTATATATACATGTGTACATATAATAAAATAGAAATGAGACAAAAGAATTCTAGGGAAATATAAAGTAAAAAGACAAAGCAATGTGAGAAAAAATGCCAACACTTTGTGCACAGTTCATGAGAGCCTGTCAAAACTGCATCTGAGCTTCTATGAATCAAATCAGAGACTAACTGAGCCAGTAAGGTGGCTCAGCAGAAGTGCCTGTATGCAAACCTGGAAAGCTTGATAACTTGAGTTCAATCCTAGTAGGAGAGTTGTCCTCTAATCGTTACACATGAACCACAGCACAGCACAAGGAACTTCCTCCCCTCCCCCCAACAAATAACACGTGCATGTTACCAGAGAAGACAGAACATCAGTTCTTCACAAGAGGCTAGGTCCTAAACTGACATTAATAAATAATAAAAAGAAATTGTCTCTTGTGGTTTTAGGAGAGGTGCCTGGTCCTGCTGATACACAGCATGTCAGGTCTACGCCTACCTTGGACTGTCATGCCTCTGCTCTGTTCATCTGACCTTTCCAGAATCTACTGTGGCATATCCTTGGTCTCCATTTGAACATTGGTTAAGTCAAAGCTAAAGTATTACTTTCTCTATGATAAACTCCAAACTTCTCCAAACAGAATGGGCAGATAAAATATAGGCAATTCAAAATCTAAATTTCAGATTTATAAAAATATTTTTCTCAACAAAACTTAAGATAAATTTATCAAAAACATTTCATTATTTTCCTAAAATTTGGACTTAACTTCATTCTTATTTGCTTAGTCTGATGAACCACTCAAAAGACAAATTTAATTTGTCTTCTTAAAGATATATTAAAAGTTCATGGTATTTTAAGCCAAACCCTTGGAGCCAGGAGACAAAACTTCCATTTATGACTGAATGAGGAGCATGAACAAATTATCTCCCCCAAAACCAACTGCAAACCTTGACATGACTGTAATATAACCACCTTTATGCTCCAGAAAAGAGCCAAAGGTATACAACTATATAAGAAGTATTTATCCTCGAGAGACTGTTGACCTTTGGGAAGGACATTGTGAAGCTGCTCTTCTTGCCTGGGGATATGAGCAGACCCACTACAACTCAGCCCACAAGTAGTCTGCCAAGGTGTGATAGCACCCATCTGAGGTGTGGCCGAAAGAGGAACGACAGCCACACCCAAGATGGGTGCTGCCAGCATCCAGAGGCAGTGACAGTCACAATGTTGACAGCGGGAAAGAGAAGGCCAATGTTGAGAAGGCTAAAATCTCAAAAGTCAGAGCAAACATCTCCCTGGTTGGGGTTGTGCACAGCTTATGACATTGACTACAGAGGGTCTACTTAGAACATACTCCTAGTTGTGCAGGGACGATGCAGAGCAGCTGGGCAGAAAATAAAGACAGCAGTAAAAATGAAGCAGTCTAAACTATGAGCATGTTCTTTTGTGTACACACACACACACACACACACACACACGCCAGCAAAAGATACTGCTACTGACCCACAGTATCTGACACACTATTTAATTGTGGATAGCTACTTAACTATGTAAACTCACACTATTTTAGAGACTCATTCACACCAATAAAAATTTAAGTATCGTAACAAACAGCAAAGAAATCAGTGGCTATATGGTTCAAGCTCCAACATGTACTTGGGCACATGCTATCAAAGGCAACCAAGATGAAAGTCAGTGGGTCACACATGTGAAAAGACATGAAAATAGTAAAGAGATTGGCAAGGAAGCAGAAGTATTATAATGAGAAAAGGAAGAAAAATGGCATTGGGGAGTTAAGATGTGAAAATATCATAAATTCAGTAGAAATACTAAATGAATTTTTAAAAAAAAGTTGAAAAAGTCAGTGGTTTCACACCATGGGGGAGAAAGAGATTACAGATTTATCTCCAGGATGTATTAAACAAATAGCAACAACTGTAGAGAAAAAAATGAAAGGACAAAAAAATAAGAATTCAAAATTGCTGCTATATATTATATAACATATTAAGTTTTCCAGAAGAACTGAAGAGAAATAGCCAATCAGTGCACACTTAGGAAAACACTGAAAGAAGGTATCTCTGAGTGCACCCAGATGTTAGATTCAATAGACAAAGCAGCAACTATGAATCTTTTTAAAGAACAAAAAGAGACATGTTTAAAGAACTTAAGAGCTTCAATAATAACAAGGAACAGAAATTTTAAATAAATAGAAAAATATTAAAAGAATTCTGGTAATGAAGAGTAAAATAAAAACAAAAACAAAATTGTCTCTAAGGTATTGTAGTAGACTGATGACTCCTAAATAAATCAGCAGAATTGTCTAAGCTGAAGAACAAAGAGAAAAAATTAAATGAAAACAAAGTTCGTGACATATTTCTGATGCCTTCATGACATCAGAGCAACCTCTTTGTAATGGGAATATCAGGAGAAAGGAAAGAGAGATCGATTTAAAGAAACAATTGTGGGAAATTCCCCATGTTTTATTTTAAGATGATCTAGACCTGAATCTAAAACCCAAAAGATACCTACACCTAAACACGTCATACTCAAATTTATCAAAAGCCAACAAGATCCTATGGAAGGGACCATTAACAACAGTTAACTTCTTATTTGAAACAACAAAAGCAAGAAGCCAAAGGAATAACTTTGTCCAAAAACTACTAAAGGGGAAAAAATGTCAACCAAGAACTCTAATCAATCAGAGCAAAATTACTTTTTAAATAGGAAGAGAAAATAAAGACTTTTTTCAAGAAATAAAACCCAAGATGATTTGTTGCTAGAGGACCTTCCTCACCAAGAAATTATAAAGCTCTCCATCCAGAACGGAAATGAAGACAAACCCAAACTCAGAAACAATGAACAATGGATTTCGTAAAATGTGCAGGCTCATCTAAAAGATTACAAATATATTTTCATCACTTCTCTTCCTTAAAAGGCATACAATTTTATAAAGATAATTACAAGTTTGAATTTTTATTTATACAGATGAAATATAATTCAACAAGAACATGAAGGAATGGAATGAAAAGGGTTATAAAGGAGCAATGTCTAATCTTTTTTTTTTTCAGGTGTAATTCTTTTTTTTTTTATTAAAAATGTAATTATACATTTTAAAATTTTTTACCAGTTCCCTCCCTCCCCCCTCTTCCCGCTCCCCTTCCCCCAGTGCCTCCCCCCCAATTCCCAGAGAGTTCTTTATTGTGTGCACCTAACTCTCCACTGTGTCCTCCTCTCCGATGACATATAAGGACCCAGTGGCATTTCCATAAGCCCTTTCTCTTGTTCCCCTTAAGCATAAGATCACTACTATGGCTGTCAATCCCTTGCCTCCAGGGGTCTCGGTGCCCTTAACAGATGCTAGACTTAACGAGGGCAACAGTGCGCTGGACATTGCCCAGGGAATGCAAAGTTCCATTATGATTGCTTTGGCCCCAACTATTGTTGAGAATCTTGCAAATCGTTGCTCCTCCCATCCTTTTGCTCTTACAATCTTATCGCCCCCTCTTCCGCAAATGTCCCTGAGCTCCAGGATAGGGAGAGATTAGGCTGGCCTAGTTCTATGTGATTGATATAGAGTCTCTGAAGTTCTGGATTGTGGTTTGTTGATTTTCTTTTGCAGTTTTGCTGCTCCTGCAATGCCCTTCACTCCATTCTGCTGGGCACTGTATGTCACCCCCTGGCCAGAGACAAAAAGCTGTTAAACTGGAGTCTTGTTGTAATAGCACATTCAAGGGTAGATGTAATAAGAGTAGGAAACCTCAGTGAGGGAGGGGTCCATCACCCATTTGCAAAATGATTACTTTTTATCTGCTAGACTATATGCCCTCCCCTTCTGGTGAGATCAGGAAAGAACGTCTGTGAACTTAACCAGGTTTCTCATTACTTACTTGCAGACCTTGATGGAGGCCTATTTTCTCTGCTGTAACATGGTCTCCTCTCTCCTTGTTTCTGGTGTGGCCCTCCTAACCCATCTCTCTTGTTCATAATCCTTGCACTTACTGTGTTACATAGGTTTACTTTTGAGTGTCCCAATGTGGGCTGGGTGAGTTTGGTACTAGGAGCCACCTATTAGGGAGTACATACGGCGCTTAATTTTCTGGGTTTGGGATACTTCACTTAATATAATTGTTTCTAATGACATCCATTTCCCAGCAAATTCCAGTAATTCATCATTTTTGATGGCTGAGTAGTACTCCATTGTATAGATGTACCACCTTTTCCTTATCCACTCGTCAACTGTTGGACATTTAGGTTGATTCCATGACTTTGCTATTGTAAACAGTGCTGCTATGAACATGGTCGAGCTTGTGCTATCGAGGCGAACCTCTGCTGCTTGGGGGGTTATTCCCAAAAGTGGGATAGCAGGGTCATATGGCATTTCAATCTTTAATTTCTTTAAGAATCTCCAGACGGCTCGCCAGAGTGGCTGTATGAGCCTGCATTCCCACCAACAATGTAGGAGAGTTCCCCTCTCTCCACATCCTCTCCAGCATTTGTCGTTGTTTGTATTGTGGATTTTTGCCATCCTGACCGGGGGTGAGATGATATCTCAGGGAAGTTTTGATTTGCATTTCCCTGATGGCGAAGGAAGTGGAGCATTTTTTAAGATAATTGTTAGACATTTTAATTTCATCCCTGGTAAAGTTTCTTTGAAGTTCCAGGGTCCATTTTTTAATTGGGCCAGTGTTTTCCTTGGAGTTTAATTTTCTAAGTTCTTTGTGCACTCTGGACAGTAGAGCTCTGTCAGATATGTGGTTAGTGAAGATTTTCTCCCATTCTGTGGGTTGCCTTTGAGCTCGTGTGACAATCTCTTTATCTGAACAGAAGCTCTTTAATTTCACAAGATCCCAACTGTTGAGAGTTGGTAGCAGTGACTGTGCCATTGGATGTCTGTTTAGGAAGTGTTGGCCTAGCCCAACCAGCTCGAGGGAGTTCCCTATCCTTTCAACTATGGTTTTTAAAGTCTGTGGCCTGATATCAAGGTCCTTGATCCATTTGGAATTAAGTCTTGTACATGGTGACAAGTACGGGTCCAGCTTTAATCTTCTGCATGTGGAGATCCAGTTTTGCCAGCACCATTTGTTGAAGATGCTGTTCTTTTTCCATTGGATTCTTTGGGCCCCTTTGTCAAAGACCAAATGGCTGTAACTTTGTGGGCTTATATCTGGGTCTTCAATCCTTATCCATTGATCTGTGTGTCTATTTTGGAGCCAGTACCAGGCTGTCTTTATAACTATGGATTTGTAGTATAGACTTAGGTTTGGTATGGTAATACCTCCAGCTGTGTTTTTGTTACTCAGGATTGTTTTTGCTATCCTGGGTCTTTTGTGCCTCCATATGAACTTTGAGATTGTTTGGTCAACTTCTTTGAAGAATTGCTTTGGGATTTTGATTGGTATAGCATTGAATCTGTATATTGCCTTTGGTAGGATGGTCATTTTTACAATGTTGATTCTGCCAATCCAGGAACAAGGGAGATCTTTCCACCTTCTGGTGTCTTCTGCGATTTCTTTCTTTAGGGTTTTAAAGTTTTCATTGTAAAGGTCTTTTACCTCCTTAGTTAGGTTTATACCAAGGTATTTCATTTTTTTTAGGGGTTATAGTAAATGGCATGGTTTCTCTCAAGGCTTTTTCACTTCTTTCATTCTGGGCATATAGGAAGGCCTCTGATTTTTGCACATTTATTTTGTATCCTGCCACCCTGCTGAACTTCTCAATTAGTTCCAGGAGCTTCCTGGTGGAGTTTTTGGGATCACTCAGGTATAAGATCATGTCATCTGCAAATAGAGATAGCTTGACTTCTTCCTTGCCAATTTGAATCCCTCTTATGTCCCTTTCTTGTCTTATGGCTTCACCTAAGACTTCAAGTACAATATTGAATAGAAGTGGTGAGAGTGGACAGCCTTGTCTTGTTCCTGATCGAAGTGGGAATGCTTCCAATTGTTCCCCATTGAGCATAATCCTTGCTGTGGGCTTGTTGTATACAGCTTTTATTATATTGATAAAGGTTCCTTCCATTCCTACTGTCTCTAGCGTTTTGATCATAAAAGGCTGTTGGATCTTGTCAAAAGCTTTTTCTGCATCTATCGAGAGTATCATGTGGTCTTGGACTTTGGACTGGTTTACATGATGAGTTACATTTATTGATTTGCGTATGTGAACCAACCTTGTGTGCCGGGGATGAAGCCTACTTGGTCCCCATGAATGATCTTTTTAATATGTTTTTGAATCCGATTTGCTAAGACTTTGTTGAGAATCTTTGCATCTGTGTTCATCAGGGAGATCGGCCTATAGTTTTCTTTTTTAAGTGAATCTTTATTAGGTTTTGGGATTTAAAACGATATTAGCTTCATAGAAGGAATTTGGTAGTGTTCCTTCTTTTGCTATTTGATGGAACAGTTTAAGGAGTATTGGTGTTATTAACTCCTTAAATGTCTTGTAGAACTCTGTGCTGAATCCATCTGGTCCAGGACATTTTTGGTGGGAAGATTCGAGATTACTTCCTCAATTTCCTTATATGTTATAGGACTATTTAAATAATTCACAACTTCCTGATTCAATTTAGGTAAGTTGTGTTTACTTAGAAATTCATCCATCTCTTTTGTGTTGTCAAACTTCACAGAGTATAAGTTTTTGAAATATGATGTTATAATTCTCTGGATTTCTTGGGTATCCGTAGTGATAACTCCATGTTCATTTCTAATTTTGTTAATTTGGGTTTTCTCTCTCTTGCTTTTGGTTAGTTTAGCTAGGGGTGTATCAATCTTGTTGATTTTTTCAAAGAACCAGCTTTTTGATTGGTTGATTTTTTCTATCGTTTTCTTAATCTCAATTTCAGATATTTCTCCCCTTATTTTGCTAATCTCTTCTCTTCTACTGCTTTTAGGATCAGATTGCTCTAGTTTCTCTAAAGCTTTAAGCTGCATTGTTAAGTTGTTTATTTCTGATGTTTCCATTTTTTTGACGTGGGCATTAAGAGCTATGAACTTACCTCTTAGAACAGATTTCATTGTGTCCCAGAGATTTTGGTAAGTTGTATTTTCGTTATCATTCACTTTCAGGAAATCTTGAATTTCCTTTTTAACTTCTTCCTGAATCCAGTTCTCATTCAGCATCATAGTGTTAAGTTTCCAGGAGTTAGTGTATTTTCTCTTGTTTGATGTGTTGTGGATGTCCACCTTTAGGCCGTGGTGGTCTGATAGGGCACAGGTTAGAATTTCAACTTTCTTGTATATGTGTAGATTCATTTTGTGGCCCAATATGTGATCTATTTTGGAGAAAGTTCCGTGTGCTGCTGAGAAAAATGTGTATTCTTTTGTGCGTGGGTGAAAAGTTCGATAGAGATCTGTGAGGTCCATTTCTTTCAGGGTTTGATTAAGTTCCAAAGTGTCTCTGTTAAGCTTTTGACCTGTTGATCTATCCCATGTAGAGAGGGCGGTGTTGAAGTCCCCAAGAATTATCGTTTGGGGGTTGATTTCTTGCTTTAGACGCTGTAGGGTTTTCTTAATGAATGTGGAGGGGCCCGTATTGGGTGCATATATGTTCAGTATTGTGAAATCTTCCTGGTGAATTGTACCTCTGACTAAAATGTAGTATCCATCCGTGTCTCTTATAATTTTTTTTGGTTTGAAATCCACTTTGTCTGATAGCATAATGGCTACCCCTGCCTGTTTTCTGCTTCCATTTGCTTGTAGAATTGTTGACCAGCCTTTTATTTTTAGAGCGTGCCTATCTTTTGTGGTGAGATGGGTTTCCTGCAGGCAACAGATTGATGGATTGTGATTTTTAATCCAAGTTTGTAATCTGTGTCTCTTGATCGGTGAATTAAGTCCATTAACATTTAGTGTTATAATGGAGAAACTATTGTTAATTCCAGACATTTATTGTGTTTAGTAGCTTTTATAAGTATATTGCTTCGCTTTTAATGGTGTTATATTTGCCTTCTGTTCTCCTGGATATGCCTGTTTTTTTCTTCACGCTTGAGTATCATTTCTAGCAGTTTTTGAAGGCCTGGTTTGGTGGCCATGTATCCCTTAAAGTTGTCTTTGTGCTGGAAAATTTTTCTTTCTCCCTCGATCATGACTGATAGTTTTGCAGGGTAAATCAGCCTGGGTTGACATTTTTGCTCATTCAATACTTGAAATATGTCTCTCCAAACTCTTCTTGCTTTTACTGTTTCGACTGAGAAGTCATTTGTTATTTTAATAGGTTTGCCTTTAAAAGTGACTTGTTTTTTCTCCCTTGAAGCTCTCAGCACCAGTTCTTTATCTTGAATGTGGAGTGTTTTAACTATTATTTGCCGCGGTGTGCTTCTAGTTTGGTCGTATCTGTTTGGGGTGCGGAATGCCTCTTGTATATGAATGGGCCTCTCTTTTTTTAGATGAGGAAAGTTTTCCTTGATGATCGTTTGAAAAATTTCCTCAGGGGTGGTATTTTGAGATTCTTGCTCCGGTATTCCATGAATACGCATGTTAGGCTTCTTCAGAGTGTCCCATATCTCTTGGATATTTCTCTCAAGTATCTTTTTGGCTTTAACAACCTCTTCCATTGAGCTGGTTAGTACTCCCACTTTATCTTCAAGGTCTGAAATTCTGTTTTCTGCTTCATTAGTTCTGTTGATAAGACTCTCTGTGGCGTTCTGGGTTGAAGATAACTTGTCTTTTAGCTCAGTTTTAAACTCTGCTTGAGTTTGTTTTAACTGTTCTATGCCACTTTTTGTTTCTTGCACTGTTTTTCTCAACTCCTCCAGATGTCTGTTGTGTTCCTCTTCAAAGCGATTGATTCGATTATGTAATTCCTCCCGGATTTCCTCTTTCATAGTATTGAACATGGTAATGATCATATTTTGAAAGTCGTTATCCTGGGTCAGGCTTTCTTGGCCTTTTTCCACGGGTTTGTTCTTGTTGGAGTCTAACATTATGGGATTAATTTCTTCAGTGGGAAATTTGTTTACTTGAGTGTTGCTTCTCATGGATTTGCACTTTGACTTTGGCATTGTCATTTTAACTCTTAAGATCTCTCAATTTCACTAAACTGAATTATTTGGCCTGGGGTACTGGTGGGCAGGGCCTGAACGGGGACTTACCTAGGGCGCGGGGTGAGGCCCGGGTTAACCGCGTGCGTGTCCTGACCGGCAGAGCGGGGTGGGGCGAAAAGGGAGGATGGGCGCGTGGGCGTGGAGCTATTTAACCTGAGGGCAGCTGGGGCGGGGCCCGGGCGCAGGGGGAGGTCCTCCTCGTCCCTCGGCCCCCGCGCGGCTCCGGCTGGATGGTGGGAGTCGGAGCCGGGTCCCCGTGGGCTGACCTGGGGGTCCTAGAGCGCGCGTTGAGGCCCGGCTGGATCTCGCGTACGCGTCCCGACCCGCAATGTCTAATCTTTAACAAAATTAACTCAGTATTATTCTGTAGAATTTCTAGAGGAACTGGGAATCATATTACAATCTCTAATCTTACAAAAATTAACATACATGACTACATATGTAGGCATATATCAAATAAAGGCAATAATGTAATTAAAATGATGTTAAAAACAAAAAGAGGACTAGAACAAAAAAACACTAGTCAAAATGAGGTAAAATATCAATTATAAATCCGATTATCAATAAATATATGCTATAAGCAAAATGCTGACCTTGTTAATCTGATTAAATGAAGTAAGGGCCTGCTTTCTATAAAAACTATATCATACATTTAAAGATGCAAGCAGGTTAATGGCAATTAGGACACACAGATAAGTGACTGAGGACAGGGGATAGGAAAGGCTGAAGGAGTCACAAATAGCACTAAGATGGTAAGATACAACCAGATAGAAATCTCCTGTATTATTAGTATATTAAACATTTAAAAAAATAGAACAGACATACCCTCTATCGGGGAATAGAGAAAAGAAAATAAAGCAAAACGAAAAATGCCCTACACTGCTCCAACTAGAACTGCTATACAGTGAAACAATATTCCAAGTGCCAGGTATGTAATACCTCCTAATAAGTCGTTAGAGGTTTCCAAGGTCCCCACATATTATAGGCATTTGCCAGTGTCTGTGGTGATCTCCAGAAATATGTTGACCACAGACACAGAGTAAAAAAAAAAAAAAAAAAACACCAGCTGTAACTGATCTGATTGATCTGGAAGCTTCCTCCTTGTTGTACAGCCTCCATGGTTCCAGGAAGTACTATGCAAGCTGCTGAGGGAGAAAAGCAATCAGCGTCTCATCAATCCGTGAAAGCTGCAAGTTGCAATAGGAATCTCTCTGGCAATAGTGACATGAATGTCAAGAGGGTAACCAATAGCTTTCTGATCAGATTAAAGACCCACGTCTCAGCAGGGATCACCCTCCTGGTACTGTAAAATAGAACAAGAACGTGTGGAAGGGGAAGATGCAGACCCTGAAAGAGGGGATTAACTACTTTTAAGGTTTATCTTTAAAGACATTATCAAACTGCCTTTTAAACTTATACCCAGCACTCAATCTGAAAGTTTCCTTTCCCAAAGGAAGATGTTTGTTACAGGAAATCAGGTGGTCAAAGTGCAGAAAATAAGTGACTGAATTGCTTGGCCCTCAACAGGACATCTAAGCCATACCTTCAAGGCTCAAGGAACATTACAGAAAAAGAAGCATTAAGATTGTAAGAGCCTGGGGCTGGAGGTGGCTCAGGGGTTAAGCCTCTGCCTTGCAGGCAGAAGGTCCTGAGTTCGGATCCTAGACCCCACGTATAGATGCCAGGCAGAAACGGGGGCGGCCTGTGTTTCTGGTCCTGGTAGGGCAGAGCCTGTGAATCCCGGGACAAAGTAAACAAGGAGGAGGTGGAGGCGGTCCATGGTGGTTCCCGAATTTGTCCGTGGTTCTACATGCACACATGCGTACACCATGCATGCATAATTGAATAAATAATAATTTAAAAAAATTTAAAAAAAGATTGCAAGAATGAAAACTTTAAAACCCTAAAAAAAGAAATTGCAGAAGACACCAGAAGGTGGAAAGACCTCCCATGTTCCTGGATTGGTAGAATCAACATTGTAAAAATGACCATCCTATCAAAGGCAATATACAAATTCAATGCTATACCAATTAAAATCCCAAAGCAATTCTTTAAAGAAGTTGACCAAATAATCCCAAAATTCATATGGCGGCACAAAAGACCCAGGATAGCAAAGACAATCCTGAGTAACAAAAACACTCCTGGAGGTATTACCATACCAAACCTTAGTCTATACTACAAATCCATAGTTATAAAACTGCCTGGTACTGGCTCCAAATAGGCACACAGATCAATGGATAAGGCTTGAAGACCCAGATATAAGCCCACAAAAATACAGCCATTTGGTCTTTGACAAAGGGGCCCAAAGAATCCAATGGAAAAAGAACAGCATCTTCAACAAATGGTGCTGGCAAAACTGGATCTCCACATGCAGAAGATTAAAGCTGGACCCTGTACTTGTCACCTTGTACAAGACTTAATTCCAAATGGATCAAGGACCTTGATATCAGGCCAGAGACTATAAAAACCATAGTTGAAAGGATAGGGAACTCCCTCGAGCTGATTGGGCTAGGCCAACATTTCCTAAACAGACATCCAATGGCACAGTCACTGCTACCAACTCTCAACAGTTGGGATCTTGTGAAATTAAAGAGCTTCTGTTCAGATAAAGAGATTGTAACACGAGTTCAAAGGCAACCCACAGAATGGGAGAAAATCTTCACTAACCACATATCTGACAGAGCTCTACTGTCCAGAGTGCACAAAGAACTTAGAAAACTAAACTCCAAGGAAACCAATGGCCCAATTAAAAAATGGGCCCTGGAACTTCAAAGAAATTTTACCAGGGATGAAATTAAAATGTCTAACAAATATCTTAAAAATGCTCCACTTCCTTACCCATCAGGGAAATGCAAATCAAAACTTCCCTGAGATATCATCTCACCCCAGTCAGGATGGCAAAAATCCACAATACAAACAACAAATGCTGGAGAGGATGTGGAGAGAGGGGAACTCTACTACATTGCTGGTGGGAATGCAGGCTCATACAGCCACTCTGGCGAGCCGTCTGGAGATTCTTAAAGAAAATAAAGATTGAAATGCCATATGATCCTGCTATCCCACTTTTGGGAATAACCCCCCATGCAGCAGAGGTTCGCCTCGATAGCACAAGCTCGACCATGTTCATAGCAGCACTGTTTACAATAGCAAAGTCATGGAATCAACCCAAATGTCCAACAGTTGACGAGTGAATAAGGAAATGGTGGTACATCTATACAATGGAGTACTACTCAGCCATCAAAAATGATGAATTATTGGAATTTGCTGGGAAATGGATGTCATTAGAAACGATTATATTAAGTGAAGTATCCCAGACCCAGAAAATTAAGCGCCGTATGTACTCCCTAATAGTTGGCTCCTAGTACCAAACTCACCCAGCCCACATTGAGACACTCAAAAGTAAACCTATGTAACACAGTAATTGCAAGGATTATGAACAAGAGAGATGGGGTAGGAGGGCCACACCAGAAACAAAGAGAGAGGGGACCATGTTACAGCAGAGAAAATAGGCCTCCATCAAGGTCTGCAAGTAAGTAATGAGAAACCTGGCTAAGTTCACAGACGTTCTTTCCTGATCTCACCAGAAGGGGAGGGCATATAGTCTAGCAGATAAAAAGTAATCATTTTGCAAATGGGTGATGGACCCCTCCTTCACTGAGGTTTCCTACTTTTATTACATCTACCCTTGAATGTGCTATTATAACAACACTCCAGTTTAACAGCTTTTTGTCTCTGGCCAGGGGGTGACATACAGTGCCCAGCAGGATGGAGTGAAGGGCATTGCAGGAGCAGCAAAACTGCAAAAGAAAATCAACAAATCACAATCCAGAACTTCAGAGACTCTATATCAATCACATAGAACTAGGACAGCCTAATCTCTCCCCATCCTGAAGCTCAGGGACATTTGCGGAAGAGGGGGGCGGTAAGATTGTAAGAGCAAAAGGATGGGAGGAACAACGATTTGCAAGATTCTCAACAATAGTTGGGGCCAAAGCAATCATAATGGGACTTTGCATGCCCTGCGCAATGTCCAGCGCACTGTTGCCCTCATAAAGTCTAGCATCTGTTAAGGGCACCAAGATCCCTGGAGGCAAGGGAACGACAGCCATAGTAGTGCTCCTATGCTTAAGGGGAACAAGAGAAAGGACTTATGGAAATGCCACTGGGTCCTTATATGTCATCGGAGAAGAGGACCCAGTGGAGAGTCAGGCGTACACAATAAAGGACTCTCTGGGAATTGGGGGGAGGCACTGGGGGATGGGGAGGGAGAGCAGAGGGAAGAGGGGGTTCAGGGGGAGGAGGGGGGAGGGAGGGAACTGGTAAAAAAATTTTAAATGTATAATTACATTTTTAATAAAAAAATTTTAAAAAAGATTATAAGAGCCTGAAGAGGAGCAGGGGTGTTGGCCAAACATGACCTTCTGTACATGACAAGGCTGTTGCATCCGTGAATTCACTGCAGCTACATATATTTCCACAAGACCTGGAAGGGATTTGTCCTATCAACATTTCATCACCAAAGGGGGAAGTTCTCAAGAGAATCTGCACCTCCCTGGGAGACTGAGGGTTAATGCTGATGATGGAGGGATGCTTTCTCAATGGTCTGCTCACTAGTATGTGATTCCTGCTCCAGCAAGTGCTCAGACACACCCCATCAAAGGCAACCCCAGTGAAACTCAGCGACCATACATGCAAAAAGACATGAAAATACAAGGGAGACTCTCAGGGAAGAAGGGTGATATTGGGTAAAAGAGGAGGAACCATACTGTGTTGAATTAATGATATTCACATACAATACACCCTCCACACCACTCTCACCCCCATTCCTGATGTAACATGAACCAACCTGTTTCCACCATGTTTGCCACTCTGCATTGATCAAGACTGGGGATCCCTCTGTCTCCTGCCTCCTGAGAGTGGAATTATGGGCAGGCCTCAACACCACCTGTCGTTTTACATGGGTTCTGGGGATCCGCACCGGTGTCCTCATGTTTGCACAGTGGACACTTCAACCACTGAGCCATCTCCCCAGCCGAAGGCTAGTTCTTCAGAAAAAAAAAAAAAAATCTGCAAATCTCTAGATAAACTTGTTGGTACACTGGACAGCACCCTCCCCTTTCCCCCCACCACCTGCTCAAGTCATATCCATATCCTAATCCCTAGAAGTGATCATTATCACCTGCTATGACAAAATAGTGAATACTCTTCCACCTTATATCTCTGTTCTGGGGTTTAATAGTCTCTGCCTTACAGGGCCAGAATTGTAGACCACCACCATATCTACCAGGCATTTTTACTTAGGATGTAGGGATCTGATCTCGGGTCCTTTTGCTTGCAAGGCAAAGGTTTTAATCCCCTGAGTCATCTCACCAAACCCAGACCTTTTTAAATCTCATTATCTTAGAGAAAAAAATGGGAAATTTTCTCTTAAGTGAAATGGTTCATCAGGATGACTTGGAATGAGTCTTGACTTGGTGCCGTGGCAAACTGCTGAGCTGTGCTGGTGGAAGCTTCTGTACCCCGAAGTGCCTATGGGAAATGGGAGGCAGAGACCCCAGAATCTCAGAAAGTTTATAGCCAGCCTGACTTCCTCAGTAACTTGGCAGAGATCTTGGTGGTAAAAGCCATAACAACTAGAGAATGCCCAGGAAATGCTCCAAAGATAAGCCCTAAAATTTTACCCACGTTATTAGAGAAAGAAGGGCCTTATGAACTCATATCTCAGAAGACTACTTGAGAAAAGAACTGTGTCCCGCAGCTCTTAGCAGCCTCAAGAGAAATAAAAAGCTTCCCAAGTGTGTAGCCCCCTCAGTAAGGGGCTTCGGTGGCTTCCTTCTGAAGCCAAAACAAATTAGGTAAATTATGAAGTGTTCCTGTTTACAAAGAAAGGAGAATGAGTCCCCCTGTTACTTGCAGCCAGTGTTTGAAACAGGTGTTTCCAGGTCCTTGGCATCTTATTCAAAGAATTGGAAAAGTCCTACACACTGATTCTAAAGTGGCAAGGAAACTCTATTGAAAAAAGAAGCAACAGTTAAAATCAGAATATGCTGTCAAGAGTGACAAGTGGGCAACCTGAGTAAGAGAATACTCAAGAACCCCAATTATTGTTTGAGTCTTTCTTTTATGAGGGTCAAAAAAGAAGGTTTATAGTTACTAAGGGGCATAGTATAGGTGATTCTCTGTCTTTATTGACAGGCTTGGACTATGTAAGGCTTTGATCACTGCTCTTATTCTTGCCCAAAATGCAATTAATGTTAGTAATGCATACCCAATTGTGCCTAGACATAAAATAATAAACAGAATTCTCCCTAAAAGTTCACTCAGACAATTTGTCTTATTGCCAAAACCAATCTAAGCTAGATCAGTCCAACTCCATTGGTTTCAGAATGTGTTGTAGGAACATATTTGAACAGAAACAGTGTTATCAGAGGTTATTAAGAGGAGTAACTATCTTCCATTCCTTAAAGCAGCTACATATGCAGCCTGGTACAAGAGGGGATATCAGGTTGCCAACAACTGGCTAGGCACATTGTTTGGAGAGGGAGGTTTGTGTGATACATGCAGGTGGAGATCAGGTACCTGAACCCTTCCTCATTATGGCAGATCATACTTTTAGAATCTAGATGAGGACTGTGGAATATGGAGAAGACATCTAGTTGAATTCCATCTTAAAGTCATTGGCCAAGCAATTATTCATAGGTGGTCATTAAAATACAGCCACAGCTTGCAAAATTTGATATGGCTCTTACATATTCAAAATTGTAATTTGATTCTGTTCCCTGAGTCATTTTCTATGTTTGGCACCTATAGTCTTGGGAGAGAAACTCCCAAATCTGAGCAATAGTAAGAATTACAGGGACAAGGAAGCGAGAAGAAAGATTTGGGGGAAAGGCTCAGAAACCACTGAGTGACCATCCCTAGGCAAGGACATGGAAAGGCACATGCAACACCAAAAGGTGTGCACCACTGCGCGCACCCAGCTCTATTCCTCATAGTCCAAAACTACCAGCTTTTCAACAGGAGGATGGATAGTAACCAAGTGTGATATGAAGTTAAGTGCCTTCGTTATTTTTCCTGTTACTGCGACAAAATTATGACAAGAAAAAAATTAGGAAGGGAAAGGTTTATTTTAGCATCTTTCTCACAGTTCAAGAGAGGAATATGATCTCTCATGGGAAGAAACCATGGTGACAGGAGTTTGAAAAGGTTTGTCACATTGCACCCAAAGTGCAGAGTGATGAATTCTAATTCTTAGCTTACTGCTTTCTTTTTATTTGGTCCAGAATTCCAGCCCATGGAATGGTGTCATCTAAAGCAATAGTACTTTAGAACCTTGGAAAATCCACATGCAGAAGAATAAAACTGGACCCGTACTTGTCACCATGTACAAGAATTAACTCCAAATGGATCAAGGACCTTGATATAAGGCTAGAGACTATTAAAACCCTAATTGAAAGGGTAGGGAACTCCCTCGAGCTGATTGGGCTAGGCCAATAGTTCCTAAACAGACATCCAATAGCACAGTCATTATAACCAACACTCAACAGATGGAATCTTGTGAAATTAAAGAGCTTCTGTTCAGCTAAAGAGATTGTAGGCAATGGAGAATGGGAGAAAATCTTCAATAACCACGTATCTGATATCTGATAGAGCTCTATTATCCAGAGTGCACAAAGAACTTAAAAAACTAAACACCAAGAAAACAAATGGCCAATGGACGAAATTAAAATGTCTAACAAATATCTTAAAAAATGCTCCACATCCTTAGCCATCAGGGAAATGCAAATCAAAACTTCCCTGGGATATCATCTCACCTCGGTCAGGATGGCAAAAATTCACAATACAAACAACAAATGCTGGAGAGGATGTGGAGAGAGGGGAACTCTCCTACATTGCTGGTGGGAATGCAGGCTCATACAGCCACTCTGGTGAGCCATCTGGAGATTCTTAAAGAAGTTAAATATTGAAATGCCATATAATCCTGCTATACCACTTTTGGGAATAACTCCCCATACAGCAAAAATTCACCTCAATAGCACAAGCACGACCATGTTCACAGCAGCACTGTTTACAATAGCAAAGTCATGGAATCAGCCCAAATGTCCAACAGTTGACGAGTGGATAAGGAAACTGTGGTACATCTATACAATGGAGTACTACTCAGCCATCAAAAATGATGAATTACTGGAATTTGCCGGGAAATGGATGGAATTAGAAACAATTATATTGAGTGAAGTATCTTAGACATAGAAAATTAAGCACCACATGTACCCCCTAATAGGTGGATCCTAGTACCACACTCACTTAGAGACAACTCAAAGACAAATCTCTGTAATACCTACAGTAATTGTAAAGATTATAAACAGGAAGGATGGGGAAGGAGGGCCCCACCAGGAACAGAGGGGACTATGTTACAGCAGAGAAAATAGGCCACCATCAAGGACGGCAAGTAAGTAATGAGACATCTGATTAAGTTCACAGACTTTCCTTCCTGATCATTTCCAACTGATAGGATATGATCTTACTAGAAGGGGAGGGCATATAGGCTGCTGAATAGAAGGTAACCATTTTGCAAATGGGTGATTTACCCTTCTCTCACCATGGTCTCCTACTTCTATTCCATCTACCTTTGAATATACTCTTATAACAAGATTATAATTTAACAGGTTTTTATCTCTGGCCAAGGAGTGACATCCAATACCCATCAAGAAGGAACCAAGGGCATTGCAGGAACAGCAAAACTGAAAAATATCATCAACAAACCATAATTCAGAACATCAGAGACTCTATATCAACCACTTGTAATCAGGCCTGCCTAATCTCTCCCCATCCTGAAGCTCAGGGAAATTTGCGGAAGAGGGGGTGGTAAGATTGTAAGAGCACAAGGATGGGAGGAGTACTCCACATAAGTTAGGGCCGAAGCAATCATAATAGGACTCTGCATGATCTGCACAATAACCAACATATCATTGACCCCTCAAATTCTAGCATGGACTAAAGGCACTAAGATCCTTAGAAGCAAGGGATTACCAGTCACAATAATATTCCTATACTTAAGGGGAACACAAGAAAGAGTTCTAGGAAATGGCACTGAATCCTTACACCTCATCAAAGAGGAGGACCCAGAGGAAGTTTGATATACTCATTAAAGGATGCTTCAGAGATGGGGGTAGGGAGCACTGGGCGAATGGGAGGGAGGGGGGAAAGGAAGGGACAAAGCGGGGAGGGAACAGGGAGGTCCAGGGAGGAGTGGAGGGAGGGAGGGGACAGGGGTTCCTATTATGTTTGTATGGGCAGAAAAATAAAAAAAAGAAGAAGCTTTGAAAATCCTTTCTGCCTCACTAAATAATTTGCTTTAAATATGTTTAAGCCAGCACACATGCAGGCTGTATGAGATGGCACAGCAGGTGAAGGTACCTATGTGCGAAACTGGCAACCTGGGAGCGATTCTCAGGGCCCACATGGTAGAAAGAATTGACTTTTGAAAGTCGTTCTAATCTCCACATGTGAGCAATGGCATGCAAATGCCCCTCCTTTTTCCCTCTTTCTCAAACAGGCAAGTGAATAAATTAATTAATTAATAAACAAACAAATAAATAAATAAATAATATTTTTAAAAAACAAGCACACTCCTTTCTACTTATTCCCACTTTGCTACTTGTAATTCTAATGTTGAGTCAATCTTGGATAATTTACAGCTTAAACAAATGAGCTATGCATTGAAATCAGCTGAATTCACTAAATTGTGCCATTTCTACTGCTTTCATAGTGTTAACATTTTTAACAGGCATTTCATTATTTCATACCAAGCCTTGTCACAAAAATAAGTGCTAGCGTGTAACTAAATGCAGGTTGGTTTCACCCAAGAAAATCATAGACTCCTTTTTTTAACTCTAGTATGAATTATTTTATAGATGTGTCATTTCAATGACACTTATGTTTTAGGAGAGAAACACAAATATCTTAAACTATGGCTTTTCTAATCACAATTTCTATAAGCTACCTGAATTACTACTAAGTTTTAGCTTTTGTTGTTTAAAAATTTTGAATAACCTGAAATCCCCAATATTGGCATTTTATAAATATTAGGATAGTGATAGACCTCACTGTGCCTGTGCCCACTTAGTCTGAGTCACCTCCTGAGTCTTTAGTGCCACCCCATTTACACACACACACACACACACACACACACACACACACACTGGCCATAACAGCAACACGGAGAACTCCTCCAAGCTCCTAAAAGCTTCCCATGTGCTTAGCAATGAATCACCCCATGGATCAAACCTTTCCATTCCTTCCTCTTCCCCTGATACTCAATCTCACCAATGCTGTATAATTTCTAATTCTGAAGCATTAGAGAAAATAAAGTGGTGATTATATAGTTCCCTGTAAATATTTTGTTCCCACATCTCATTACCTACAGAGTAGGTCAGCTGGAAATATGCATTACCATGTGTAAGGGGTCATTTCTGCAAATGTTGTGATTTAGCTTATGTTTGGCTTCCAACGCGCACCTGCAGTTCTAAATGAGACTTTTAAAACAGACTAACAAATGCTTTCATAAAACAAACAGGAAAGAAAATAACCGAGCATACTTTCCAGGGCTCTAGAAGGCCTCAATTTCAGTAGCATATGTAGTCATATAATAGGAAAGGGATCAAAAATTTAAGTGTCAAAATAGATAATACTCCCATTTGCTACAGTCTGTCTCTGCAGAGGAGAGTATATCAGTGTCTTCAGAGTTCAGGACTGGAAGTCCTCTAGACTCAGCAACCTGGACTTAAGATACAGCTGGAGCTTGCTCACATCCCTGAGTTTATAATTGTGGATTTTCTTAATTATGCTGATTCTCTGATGACTACTGAGTGACTACATGTGTTCAAGGTGAACCAAATGCCAAGTGCCAGTCTCAGCATCTGTAGTACCATCTTTAAACATGGCTTTCACAGACATAACATGCAAGTGTAACAAAAATCTAACTCCTTCATAATTTCGGACACAGAAATAGTGAGGTGAAGAGGGGTAAGTAAAAATATTCCTGTGATAGTCATTGAAGGGGTGTGAATGGGCCTCAGCAGGAGAGTTAGGTGCCCAGACAGGTCTGCAGAAGCTCTGCCTGCAAGACGATGGCATATCCCTTTGTGGCAAGAGCGCCCACTCCTGGGTTGTCTTCTGAACTTGGCAGATCAAAACATTTGGGATCACAATACCATCTGGGTTTACAGCAGTGAGATTACTGCTAAAATGGAGGGTAGTGTGCAAATTAGAATTATAATTCAATTCTAACTGCTAATGTAATCTTGGACACAACTGTGCCTGTGTTTCTGGTTTGGAGACCTCAGGTTTCCCAAAGCCCTTTGGTGGCATTTGGTGGGTAATAATGGCATCAGAGGGAAGCTGTTGTTCAGTCAAGGAGGCTCTGTGGTCATCAGTGGAGCTTACACGCATCTAGCCCACATCCAGGGCAAACTTCGTTTCATCCGTTAGGTGAGGTGCACTGACTTTCTTGAAGTACCACACTTGCAGTTCACAGATGAGTTGTTTTTTTTTTTTTTCCCTAAAAGTGTTCCATGACCTTCATTAACCTACAAAATATTCCTCAGAGACTGAATCAATGATATTACTATTGTTTTATTTGAAGGAAAGGATCCAGGTTCAGAAAGGACTCACAAAGAATAAAGACAAATATTGAACCTCCAGAAACATTGCCCCCCCCATTCTGATTAAATTTGACATTTTATTATTTGTGTTCGTACATGTATGATCTTGAGTGTGTGTGTTTCTGGAGGCCCAGCTGTAACACTGAGAATCATACTGGATTGCTCTGCCTCCTTGTTGCTTTTCTCTGACATTTCCTTGGCTTTGCCTTCCAGGACCAGACTTGCAGACCACCATCATTTCTGCCAGCATTTTTATGTGGGATCTGGAATCTGAACTCAGGTCCTTGCTTGTGAGGCAAAGATTTTAACCCCTGAAACAAGCTTCAAACTTGGCATTTTTAATCAAAAATATGAATCTCTACAAACAGATTTATAAAATATGTTAATATAGCACTTCAAAATTTAAATATGTATAAATTTGTACCAAAATAATTAGTGTATGAACTATCAAAAATAGATGATTTTGTCCTTCTTTGAGCCTGCAGTTGCTCCAATAATTCTTGTATAATTAATCTTATTATCACCTCTTGGTAATCACACAATTGAAATAGATAATTAAAATCTCTGAATGCATGGACATCTTGCTATTTGAAAATAACTTCTAACTGAAGAAAAATTGGCATTTTCCATCAAAGTAGAATCTTTCCTCCCACAGATAATTCAGTTGTATTTGTTTTCTTTCATGAATCCAACCTAGGACCAGTAAGATGGCTTAATAAGTCTGATGACCCATTTGTCCTCTGAATTCACAAAAAGGTAGGAGAGAAATGACTTTACAACATTGTCCTCTGGCCTCCAAATACAAATCATAGTACACATACATAAATGATAAAAATTAAAAAAGTACAGCCTAGTACCAACTTGGCACACTTGTTAGAAAGTGTTTCATGGCTATCTATTTGTGAAGAAATGCAAGTACATCACAACTCATCCCCAGAATCCACTCAGTCTTGGGCACACTCATCTGATTGGTTGCATAGTTCAAGAGCCAGCAGTAATTTATAACTCCTTTCTGGAACCTCTTCAAAGGAAAGCTTGTTAAGATGGCTCTCCTCTTAGTAATATCTTCCTCTTAGAATCAAACTGTATTATTTCTAAATAATGGAGAACAGCCCGTATATTCATTTCTGAGGTCAACACAAGTTACCATAAACTGAGAAGCTTTAAAAAACACAAATATTTGCTCACCATTCTGGAAGTGGCAAGTTTGATATTGAGGTCTCAGTATCATCGCCACTATTGTAAAATATAATCTCAACTTGTCTTCCCAGCTTCTGGGGGCTGCTGGCAACCCTTGGTATACCCTGGTTCATAGCAAGTTGACTCTAACCTTTGCTCCCATCTCTATATAGCTTCTACCTTATGTATGTATGTGTGTATGTATCTCTGTCTCTTCTCTTATGAAAATTTCAGTTACAGAATTTAAGGCCCATTCTAATTCAGTGGGACTTGACTTTGATCTTTTTTTAACATTTTTTATTATTATTTCCGCTCATACAAACTTAATAGGTACACCAGTTCCCTCCCCCCTCCTTCTCCCCGCCGGAACCCCCTGCTCCCCCTCCCTCCCTCCCCATCTCCCAGTGCCTCCCCCCCAATTCCCAGAGAGTCCTTTATTATGTATGCCTAACTCTCCTCTGGGTCCCCCTTTCCGATGACGTAAAAGGACCCAGTGGCATTTCCCTGAACCCTTTCTCGTGTTCCCCTTAAGCATAAGAACACTACTGTGGCCATCAATCCCTTGCCTCCAAGGATCTTGGTGCCTTTAGCCGATGTTAGACTTTGTGAGGTCAATAGTGTGATGGACATGGCGCAGGGCATGCAAAGTCCTATTATGATTGCTTCAGCCCTATCTAGTGTGGAGACTCTTCAAATCATTGCTCCCCCCATCCTTTTGCTCTTACAATCTTACCGCCCCCTCTTCCGCAAATGTCCCTGAGTTTCAGGATGGGGGGAGATTAGGCTGACTTAGTTCTATGTGGATGATATACAGTCTCTGAAGTTCTGGATTGTGGTTTGTTGATTTTCTTTTGCAGTTTTGCTGCTCCTGCAATGCCCTTCACTCCATCCTGATGGGCACTGTATGTCACCCCCTGGTCAGAGACAAAAAACTGTTAAACTGGAGTCTTGTTATAATAGCACATTGAAGGGTAGATGTAATAAAAGCAGGAAACCTCGGTGAGGGAGGGATCACTCACCCATTTGCAAAATGATCTCTTTTCATCTGCCAGACTATATGCTCCCCTTCTGGTGAGATCATACCCCCTCAGTTGTACATGATCAGGAACGAACTGTCTGTGAACTTAACCAGGTTTGACTTTGATCTTAACAATTATATCTGAGAGATATATCTGTTTCCAAATAAGGTCACAGTCACGTGCAATGCAGTGAATAGTGAATATTTATGCCCCATAAATTCATGGATTCTTTTTTATTTTATTTCAACATGGTGATATGAGAAAATGCCTTTGTGGAGGAAGAAATTATGCTAGGACGGTGGGAGGAGTGCCCTTGTACAAGGGACCACAGTGAGTTGTCACCTTTCTATCATATGTGGTACAATGAGAAGTTGGCAGTCCTCAGCCTGGAATAGAAACTTCAAGAAAGCCTGACAATGTTGGCTGATCTTGGGCTTCCAGCTTCCATAGCTGTGAGAAACAAATTGTTCAGAAACCACCTGCCATATGGTACTCTATTACGTAGACCAAGACATTGTAAGAAAAAAATGGATCCTTGAGATTGGGATTTCCACTTATCCTTTGGGGAAATGCCTTTATCTTTGATTCCAACAATGACGCCAACATTGGAGTCACTGAAAAAACATTAAATAAAAAAATAAATCAATGCTCTTTCCATTCTCCCCTGCCACAAAAGTTAAGTTTAAAATCTAGGGGAAGCCTGAGTATCGGTACTTTCTGGAGCTTCCTGGGAGACTCTCCCGTGCAACTATTGTCAATCACTCTTCATTGCCTGGAGGAGCACATGCATAGCCGAAGACAGGAACAGCTAACAATAGCTTAACTATGCCCTCCCTCCTCCAAGACATGACCCCTTTAAACTGACTGGTTTCACCCCATACCTCAAGCTGTTGTGGCTTCCTCAATAAGGTTTCTATTTTAAGAACACTGAGTGCTTCTATCAATTTATTTCACCAAGGAGTGAGGAGGGGGGAGTAAGAGAGACATCTCTGAAGTCCTCATGCTTTGAAATATGAAGTCAATCTAGGCGCATATTTAATTATCACTACTGACCTGAAACTTGACTTAGAATGAAAGATTGCTGTGTTGTTCCAGAGATACAATTGCTTCCAACCACAGCAATTTGAGCTTTCTAAGTGTCTGACCAAGAATCCAAACATCATGATGAATGGCTGGGTACTTTGTGGTTTTTCTCTTTATAAGCTAGAGATAGGAAGAAACTTCTTGCTCTTTGCCTCCCCCTCTCTCGTTCTGCATTTTTTGAAAGTCTGCATTTTCAAAAAAAATTACCTTTTAGGAAGAATATTCATGCTGAGATGAAGCACTGAGCCCACTGAGGTCCTATTGTCAGCTGAATGGGCTGAGAGGAGCGTGAAGGAAGGAAAGGTCCCCGCTCATTTAAGCAAATCAAAGACATGGTGGCAAATCAAAGAGACGGTGGTGCCCACGTCTCTCTTCCTTCCTCCTGGCTTTGAACATCCACACACCCACAGTACAGTCGTCATGGCGCTCTTCTTTCCTGCCAGATCTGTGAGGAGAAAGATTCACATCTCCTCCCCAAGGTGTGACCTGTGTAGGTATCGATGCCTCCCAGTCTGCAATTATATTCGAATGAGACTAATGGGTAAAAACACTTATAGGGTCGGGCTTTGTGGTTTCAACCACACAACCCATGCAAAACAAGCCAGACCCAACACAGCCTGACAAGTTTTCAGCCTGTATTTTGTTGGGGGGTTTATTGAAATGACAGGTTTTTTTGAAAATTTATAGTTTAGCCTTGATACTTAACACACTTTCCTTTTCTTTTAAAACCAACCCTAAAATCCCTTTCTCCGTACTGCCAGAAGAGAAAAAAGTCAAGTGTCATGAATGACCAGAGGGAGGGGTTGAGAGTGTACTTACAACAGTAAGCACCAATACAGATAGGATTTCACAGCTAACTACTCTTTACTGCTTTGTCAATGAACATAGCATATGTATTCATCCTTGCTTTAATGCCCCTCTTAATCGAGCCATAGCCCAGAAAAGAAATGGTAAAAAAGGCAAGTCCCACACAATCCCTCCTCTTTCTTACCACTGCCTGATGAGAAAGGGCCCTATCTGAGAATGAAGCTATGGTGTTAAATTTTACTACTTTAACTGAGAAGGAAGGATGCCACATCAGAAGTCTTTGACAGAATAGTATCATCCCTAGAGATCAGTAAGTACATTTAAGCCAGGATAGTTCTGGTTCAGGACATTCGGAACATGTACCCACATAAGTGACAGCTGATGGCCACCCTTACACAAGTATTTCATCGCAACAAACATCGCAGACTTTCAAAAAATGCAGAACGAGAGAGGGGGAGGCAAAGAGCAAGAAGTTTCTTCCTATCTCTAGCTTATAAAGAGAAAACCACAAAGTACCCATATCTAGTGTGTGGGGTGCATCATGAATCTATTCTTTTATCCAAATCATAATTCCTGAGCTTGCTCCCAGGACCAAGCACTGTGCTGAGTGCTGAAAACATATACACAAAACCTTAATGATAAGCCGGGAAGCTGAACATACAACAGGAGACCCTGGACCTGTGCCTGACTCAAAATGACCTCAGAAGTTAGACACTGCATTTCTCATGTTCAGGATGTAGCAGAGAGGTGTAGATCTTAGGAAAAGGCTGTGCACTTATGTTTCTCCTTTTTTGTGTTTTGTTTTTGCTCTCGGAAACAGGGTAAGGTAGCTTCCAACTCACTGTGTAGCTAGCACTGGCCTTCGTTTCTTGATAATCCTTCTCCGCCTGCTAAAAACTGGATTGCAGGGGTGTACCGCCACATCCAGCCACATAGCCTTTTTTAATTATTTTTTATTCTTTGACACTTTCATGAATGAATACAATGAATTCATGTGTTTTTGCCCTTACTACCCAATCCCGTCCTCTCTCCTATTCCACTTCGTGTTCTGCCTTTCTAACCAGCCTCTCTCCTACTTTCACATCTTTTTTGCATGTGTGGCCCACATCTGAGATGCCTGGACTGACAAGTTCCAAGTACTTGCTAAGGCATGGGTGACTTCTCAGTGGTTAAATCGTTATGTAAAACTCCCTCTTCCTGTCCAGCATTAACCTTAAATAGTCTCTCAGGGAGGGAAGTTGTCTCTTGACATCTTCACTCTTCCATGGTAAAATGTCGATAGACTAACTCCTGTGCAGGTCTAGTGGAGGCGAACATTGCTGTGGTGAATTCTTGGGTGTGGCAGCCCTGTCATGACCAGAAGACACTGTCTGGCAGTACCTCTCCCACCCTCAGGCCCTTACATTCTTACTGTCCTTCTTCTGCAAGGCTTCCTGAGACCTGTGATTGGGGAGGGGTGATTTCAGTGTCCTGTTTAGTACTGAGCACTCCACAGTCATTTATTCTCTGTGCTTGATAACTAGCCACATTGTTTTGGTTAGGTTCCGGTGTCAAGTTTGACAGTTGCAAGCTGTTTGGGGCACAGCTGTGAAGAATCAATGGTTGGAACAGGCCCCTGAATGAGCCTGCAGGTATTTGCTTAATTGACGTAGAAAATCCAGTCCATAGTGGGTCGTGCTTTCCAGTGATGGACCAGATAATAGAAAGTACAAGGAGGAGGGACTTGCCTTTCCTTCTCCTGTGTAGATTTGCTATTGAGTCCAGTCCCTAGAGGAGCGTTGCTGACTTCTTTGAGCTCATTGCTTTCTTCGTTGCTGCTTCCCTTACTGTCTCTGTCCTTAGCTGACTCAGAACCTCACCCTTCCGACCTTGCCACTGATCCCTCTGTCTCTGGAGCCTGGTCTTCTAGGCCTTGACACTGCTCATCACTGACATCAAAGCCCAGTGTCTTCAGTCTTCCGACAAGAAGTTTGGCTCTAACCTGGGCATCGTGGTGGGTTACCAGGCCAGTCAGGGCTATAGAAGATCTTGTCTCAAAACAGCAACAAATCTGAATTTATTATAACTAGAGAACTTCCAGTAACACAAAACCTATATTCCCACATCATGACCTGCTAATCTGAGCAGCAAGCTGTCTTTCCCACACGTAGTTTGCCAGATTCCTCACGGTTCCCTAGAGTGTTCAACATTTGTCTCTTGGTGCTGAATTTGATTTCCTTATGGCAAAGAGTGTTTATCCATGCCTGTGTCTTTATCACTAAGGGGAAAATAGGGGGTGGTAAGGGGACAGGGCTTTGTTCGTTGTGTTACCTTGCCTGCCTCTTTTATGAAAGTTAAAAGACTGGTTCCAGACTGGAAGAATTGAAGTTATGACAAAGTGAGATAACTTTTTTAATAAGTTTTGGGGCTTTGAAGGACTTTAGAGTACTGAGTGCTGTTTGAATAAAGGCTTCAAGTTATCAGAATCTGTCTTGGGTTCTCTGCTTTGTGATGTTCTTCAAGAATATAAACTCTGATGGAACAAGGAAAATGGAAAACAACTGTCTCGCTTTCTGTCTCACTCTGTCTCTCTCTGTCTTTCTGTCTCTTTCTCTGTTTCCATCTCTGCCTCGCTGTCTTGTTCTCTGTCTCTTTGCCTCTCTCTCTGTCTCTCTGTCTGTCACTCTCTGTCTCTCTCTCCCTTCCCCCTTCACATATTTAGATGTGTGCACATGTGAATGCAGATGTACATGAGCCCAGAGATCAATGTCAAGTATCTTAGCTGCTCTCACCTTATTTTTTTTTTAAATGGTCTCACCAATATAGATAAAGTAACTGGCTAGTGAATGCCAAGGATCTGTCCATCTCTGACTCCCTAGCACCAGGGTACCTGGCTTCTTACATGGATGCTGGGATCTAAATTCAGGTTCTTATGATTGTATGACAGGCACTTTGCCCATTGACTTATCTCAGTATCAAAACTTATTTTTCTTGAACTGACTTAAAACACATGGTTTAGGCTTAATATGGCCCTGCATAGTCCTTCAGAGGAACAAAAAGTACAGCTACAACACCTTGATGTGGGAAAGATGGCTCTGACTCAGTTTACCACCAGGGATGAGGCGCAAGAAAGGGGAAATATTTATAGGTTTGGTCCAACATAATATAGGCAATCCATGTCTAGAAATCTGCATGTCCTTCCATCAGAAACCTTCAAAAAGAAAACTCTACCTCTGGTGAGGGAACGATGTCTTGGGAATCAGAAACCTGACAAGAATATTGATGAGCAGGCAAATAGTTGCCTGTGCAATAAATGGCACCTCATAGCCTCAAGGTGGGGTTGAAATAATTCATACTTGCAGGCATGTGTGCAAGAAGCCAGTACTGTGTAACAGATAGAACCAGGTTTATCTCTGCCACTCTTTTTTTTATTAATACATTTTTATCATTATTTCAGCTCATACAAACTTAATAGGTACACCAGTTCCCTCCCTCCCTCCTCCTCCCCCCCATACTCCCTGCTCCCCCTCTTCTCCCCCCTTCCTCCCTATCCCCCAGTGCCTCCCGCCCCAATTCCCAGAGAGTCCTTTCTTGTGCATGCCTGATTCTCCTCTGGGCCCTCCTCTCCGATGATGTACAAGGACCCAGTGGCCTTTCCCTGAACCCTTTCCCGTGTTCCCCTTAAGTATAAGAACACTGCTGTGGCTGTCAATCCCTTGCCTCCAAGGATCTTGGTGCCTTTAGCAGATGCTAGACTTTGTGAGGTCAATAGTGTGTTGGACATTGCGCAGGGCATGTAAAGTCCAATTATGATTGCTTTGGCCCTAACTTGTATGGAGTATCTTGCATATCATTGCTCCTCCCATCCTTTTGCTCTTATAATCTTACCACCCCCTCTTCCGCAAATGTCCCTGAGCTTCAGGATGGGGAGAGATTAGTCTGGCCTAGTTCTAGGTAGTTGATATAGAGTCTCTGAAGTTCTGGATTGTGGTTTGTTGATTTTCTTTTACAGTTTTGCTGCTCCTGCAATGCCCTTCACTCCATCCTGGTGGGCATTGTATGTCACCCCCTGGCCAGAGACAAAAAGCTGTTAAACTAGAGTCTTGTGATAAGAGCACATTTAAAGGGAGATGTAATAAAAGTGGGAAACCACAGTGAGGGAGGGGTCTATCACCCATTTTCTGCCACTTTTTTATGTGTAGCATTTGTTCAGTATAAAGTAGAAAAGTTGGTTGGGGGAGCATCACTCTTGACCAAAGGTAGGTCAGGGAGAGGTCTTACAGAGGCAGGCAGTCTCCCCGTCAACCCATATTTATCATGCCAGACTACACTTGTACTCTAGAAAAGTAGGGGGGCAACTCTCTGGTCAAATTGAGTACAAAAGATCAAGTCACAATCTCCACTTCCCTCTGGCACTGAAGCATGTCACCCCAGGACAAGTACAGATGTCCCCAAGGTGGTTTGAGCAGGATGCTGCGTGGCTGTAATTCCCCAGGCTCGAAATACAGGAAAGAGTATTTTTCAATACAAATCAGACAAGGGGGCTCTTTGGTGGCTGAAAGAGAGACAGGTTTCTCTGCTCCAATTCCAGGAAGTCTAGTGGGGACAAGGCTGCTGGTGGTTCGCCTATGCCACCAGAAAGGTTGGACTAGTCCTCCACACTTCACCTCTGACTTTTCTCTGCATGCTCGTCATTCATGGTTGTCTGAAAGAGGCAGGATCTCGGGCCTCAAGTTCACATGCAAGGCAACATATTGTCGACAATGAAAAGAAAGGATAAAGCAGCTCCTCAAAGACACGCAGAGGCAAAAGAGGCCTCAGGACAAATGCTCTGCCCCTCAGACCTCCAAAAAGTGTAGTCAGTTCCTGCCTTGCACCATCCCCACCGGCATCCAAGGTCGTTACTCCTGAGTGCTTTGCTTGCTTCTCCTAGTCATCCTACTGCATTTCTGCTACAACTTTTCTTTCTACTTTTATAAGCATATTGGGTATTCATCCTAGCTTCCCTCCGTCCCCTCCATCCCCTCCCTCTACTACTCTCTCCCACTCTATCCCATCCTTCTGCCTATGTGCTTCTATGGACCCCAAGTTCACTCTGATGATCCAGGGCTGGGGAGATGGCTCAGGGGTTAAAGCCTTTTTGGATCCTTAGTCCTGTGTAAAAATGTTGGCAGAAATGGTGGAGACCCACAGATCTGTCCTTGGAAGGCAAAGCCTGGTAAACCCCCAGAGCAAAGAAATGAGGAGGTGATTCCCTGGATTGGGCCTCCAAAAGCACACACACACTCAAGTGCCCTCTGGTACGCACATGCACATACACACACACACAAAACACAAACCACATAGACATGACCCAATGTATTTGTGAGGTTAAATTCACCTGTTACAACAAAGCACCTCTGTCTTTTGTGTTTAAGACCATTTCTAAGCATTTCATAATTATGACTGATGGCTTATACAGTAATAATAGGGTAATCATAATAAATTATTTATAATACTATTTACTAAGACCATGATTTAAGTTTGGGAATTTTTACATTGTTCTGATTATTCTCACTCAATCCTGATAAGTAAATGGCTGCTATGAAAACTCACTTTCCTGAGACTGAGACTCTTATATAAGGACCCAGAGCTCAGCCCCTATGCTGGACAACCCTCTGTATTAATTCACACTAGAAGCAGGCATGGAAGCATGTGCATGTAATCTCAGTACTTGGGAGGCTGAAATAGGAGGACTGAGAGGTCTAGAACACTCTGGGCATGAGATCCTACCTCCCAAAACAATCAATTAATAAAAGCTGCTGCATTATGCGTTGCTAAAAACTCAAAATTCCTGAGTTCTTCTGTTGGGGGGGTCAGCTGACTGGCCAAAATGCTACTGGATTTCTGTCCAGGTTCTTATGTTCCAGAGTAGAAGATTGAAACAGGAACATGCATAGAATATTAAGGCAGAGTTTATTAGGGCAGAAAAAGAAAAGAACTCACAAAAGCATTGTGTCTATGAGATATAAGGGATCTGTGTGATTGCTGGCAGGGTCAGGGGTATTTATAAACCCCAGAAAAAGTAACTTTTTTATTGGTTATTGGTTCTTTAAACCCTGATTGGGGCTCTTGGTCTCTCCTGTCTGATTAGTGTGTTCATATCAGAGCTCAACTAGGTCAAACTCTTGGTAGAGCTATTTCTTTTGAGGATTTTAACTCATCTGCATCTGAGGAGCTCCTCTCCATATTCTTTTATAAACAAAGAGTTGGGGAAGTTGGCAACTTTATCTCTGTGGAGGTTGGAACCAATTTCTGCAGGATAATCCTAGCAGCAGAGATGACCTTCAAGGACCTTCACAGCCTGGCTACTCTCCTATTCTAAACTACTAACAGAAAATATTCTCTCTCTCTATTTCTCTCTCTCTCTCTCTCTCTCTCTCTCTCTCTCTCTCTCTCTCACTTCTTCAGGTAGAAAGTGAGGATCTCTGGATTGAGATTAGAGATGGGAGCTAGCAATCTTCTACCTACATCTGTGCCTTCAGGAATTATCTATATTAAACCATCCCATGTCCACACATGCAAGGAGGTTTCCCAAAATCACCACATAACTGGTAGCAGTGTAAAGACAAATAATAGGAGTCTTAACTCTACAGCGAAAACCGAGGCCTTTGGTCTACTTTATGACTCAACAGTCTTTCTCAAACATCTGAGAGCCATCTTGAAATTCAAGCTTCTAGAAGATAACACCCCATCTCCAGTTTCTGAGGGAAGGCAAGACCTGACTTCAAGAAAGAACAGGTTCCAGCATCAAAGTTCTCTTAACATAAAGTTATGAAAAATATTTTTCCTTCTGGTTAAAGCAGTAAATTAATACATATGATGCTCCAGTCACTTTGCCATTGTGATAAAATAATCTGACTCAAGTAACTTAAGAGAAAAGGGTTAATATTTTGACTGACAATTTCAGAAAGCATCGAGTTCATTGTGGTAAGAAACACATGATGAGAGGCAGAGAAGGCATGGGAACACAAGCAGGAGGCTAACTGTTACATTCCAGCCATTCTCGGGAAACAGACAGAACAGGAAATGGGTCAGGTTATCAAACAGGAAGCCATGCCTCCATGAAGTACTTCCTGCAGCAATGTTCTACCTCCTAATGGTTCTACAACCTTCCCACATAGTACCACCAGCGGGAGACCAAGTATTTAAGACACATGAGCCTGTTGGGAGACATTTCACATTCAAACCATTACACAGAACCACCCTGAACCACTCTGATTAACAAGTAAAATGAGGATGGATTGACTACTTGTGACATAGGACACTTCTAGGCCTCTGCTTGAGGACTACTTTTGTTTGTCTAGAAATCATATGCAGTCGATTGAATCTGCTTCCTGTTCACAGAGGTGAGATTCCTTTCTGTCTGCACTTCTAACAGGGGATTATCCATAATGCACACCACAATCTGCTCACGTTTATTCAGTGATAAAACTGTTTCTTTCTCTACTACTTTGTGGAGACGAATTCTTGGTTGAGAGAGTTTAGCTTGCGTGTCCCCAAAAGTACCAATGTCCCTACTTTAGCGGACTTTTAAAAAAAACATTATGTTTTAAATCCCTCCTCCTACACTGATGGAAGATATCACCAAGAAAAAGGTTTTTCTTGTCCCTGCCAAGCACAACAGTAACAACATAAGGCACAAGCAAGCCTTTGCTCACATTTGCACATTCACTTTAACATCATGGATAAACCAAACCCCCAGGACCAATCTGTGAACTGGAATCCTATGAAGATAGACGTACCTGTATCTCTCTGAAGGCTCTTCCCACAGCTGACTCCTGTGAATGTGGTTATCCATGCAAAAGGCAAGCCAAAATGATTCTGGAAACCACACTTGTAAAAGCTTACTTCAGGAAATGACATGCGATAGAAATGAAGTAATAGAATCTAGTAACGTTAAAACTGACAACTTCCACCCACAGTATCCTTTGCCACAAAGCCCACGACAGCATTTGCTGAAATGCTGAGCAGGTCCAGACTCTCTGCACCAGCTCTTGGGCAGGTGGACATGAGGCAGGTACCCACCGGAACCTGAAGGGAAGTGAAATTAGAGACATAACGTCCCCCAGGGAAATGGATCGGTTTGTCCAGAATGAGGACACTTGCTTCCCCATAGAAAGAAGATTTTATTCCATTGTTCCAGGTGCTCACCCCCAAGGCAGCTTCAGGGATGGAGCGATGAGAGTCAAGAAGATGCCAGAGTTTCTGTCTGTTTCCTGGTTTGGATTTTAGTTAATTTAGCGATAGGAACAAAGATCTGAAGATCCGAGTGATAGGTGACAAGGCTCTCAGGATTCACCTGAGATGGAGAAATAAGAATTCTTCGTCTTTATAACAACAATTTTCACATGCTCACCGAGATCCACAATGAGTTCTCATTAGATACATCTTTTGCACCTTGCACTGTGGTAGATGACAGACGCATAGGTGAATAAATGTGGTTTTTCCCTCACAAAGCATATGGTTTAGCTAGAGAAACAATCCACGCAGATGCCCTTCTCCAGTTGTGACAGTTGCTCTCAGGAGCGATTAAGGGCTGGAAAAAAATCATATGGAAGCAACCCCTTGCCATAGGGGGCTTGAAAAGGTCTCCTGGGAAATGGCCAGCGGGAGACCATGTCAACAGCATATGACTCTGCGATTACATAGTAAAATATGAGACCACGTCAGGAACCTGTGTCCCAGTGTGACATGGTCCAAGGTGAGGCCACGTTGAGAGCAAAGATTAGGCATATTACGTCATGGATAAAGAATGGGAAAAGTTTATTGATTACACAGTTAGGTGGCACCCAGACTAATTCTTGGTGGGAGAAGAAGCAGGATCTGAAGGTGGGGATGTGGGCAGGGAGAAGTACAGAGCGGAGTGACCCACCCGCTGTCCCCATAAGGCGCATGATCAAGCCCGGGCTTTGTGAGTGCCTGCTGGCTATTAGGGGAGGACAGTGACAAGCAGGCAGAGCTTTGGCTCCAAATGTGGAGTTTGGAGGACCAGGAATCCTATCAGTGACCTTTGTGTCACATGGTACAATGGTAGTGCCCCTCTAATCGTCCTCCCAAGAAGGAATATTCTCAGACTAATCAACAGAACCTAAACTGGGGGCGCTCTACCTAAACGCCCCCTTTCCCCCAACATGTCTTTATCTCAACCTCCTATCCTTTTATTTCCACTCATACACTCATTGAGAGATACCCCATTCCCCTCCCTCCCTCCACCTCTCCCTGGATCCCCTTGCTCCCTCCCCCTTTTTCCCTTTCCTTCCCCACTCCCTCCCTTTCTCCCAGTGCCCCCTCTCTCTCCTGCATCCCTGGAGCATCCTTTAGTGTGCATGTCAAACTTCCCTCTGGTCCTCCTCTCTGATGATCAACCTCCTATCCTTTAAAAAAATAAAATAAAATAACTGAGTCCAGTTAGTGCTGCCTGTGTGCACATGGGTGTGGAAAACTTACCAGTGGGTATGGCGTTCCCTCACCCCTCCCCTCCCTTAACTAGGGGTGAAGCCTCAGGAGCCCCACCCACATCCATGCTGGACTGTTGACTAGCTTGGTCGTAGGCAGGTCACCACAGCGGCTGTGAGTTCATGTGTGCAATAACCAGGCCCCTCTCCTGGAAATAGCATTTCACAGCACTTCTAATCCTTTCATTCTTCTATTCTTCCATTGTGTCTGAGCCCTGGGAACGGGAGGGTGAGGCTGATACAGCTGTCTCATCTATGGCTTGGCACCCACATTCACAGAGTCTCAGCACTTCGACCAGTTTTGAGTTGCCTCATTAACCTCTGTCCACTGAAAGAGATGCCCACAGCTGACAGCAGCACTAATAACCTTCGAGTGTTAAATGTGAGACCACGGGAGTCTCACAGGCACAGACATGTATGTCCTAGTAGGACTAAGATCCTATCCTGGGTGTCAAGGGCTCAGATGAGAACAGTCTTCTAGTGCCACAGATTCACATTTCACTAGGAACAAAGCAGCCATACCCTGTCTAGGGCACTGGCCAATTTTAACCATTCTCTGCCAGGACAGCTTTTCTTTCCTGTGATCCTCTAAAATAGGCTCAATCACTGCAGAACTGTGGGCGCAAACCATTTCAGATATTTTGTTTCTATTCTTTTTCACTGCAGTAAATTAAAAAACTTTTATATCTAGCAGCAGCGCATTATGAAAAAAAAAAGGAAAGAGACACCAACTTCATTTTTCACTTAAACTTACCTGCAGCAATGAATAAGTCAGATATTTCTTAATGCTGTCTATTATAAGCATAAAAGGTATAATGGTGGGGCCGGAGAAGTGGCTCAGGGGTTAAGCCTCTGCCTTACAGGCGGAAGGTCCTGAGTTCGGATCCTAGACCCCACGTATAGACGCGGGTGGAAGCCGGGGCAGCCTGCGTTTCTGGTCCTGGTAGGGTGGACCTGTGAATCCCGGGCAAAGTAAACAAGGAGGAGGTGGAAAGCAGTCCATGGTGGTTCCCGAATTCGCCCGTGGTTCTACACACACACATACGCACACACACGCACACACACATACATGCACAATTGAATACATAATAAATAATAATAAAAAATTTTAAAAAAAAGTATAATGGTAATCAAAACTTCTTTTACTAAGAATCTCGAGTAAAAGTATAAGTTAAAGTAGAAATATTGAAAGAAAGCTTCCTCTGTTGGTGTGTGTGTGTGTGTGTGTGTGTGTGTGTGTGTGTGTGTTTGTGTTGTGCATTAAATTAGTGGCTTGATCATGCCAGACAGCCACTCTATGAATTAACTACATTCTCCACCCAGTTTCAACACCCTCCAATCTCTCTTCCTGGGATGTTTGGGGTTTATGGGGGAAGGTGAGGTGACAGAGTCTATGTGGCCCAGTCCAGCCTTACACTCACTCATAGTGAAGAATAACCTTGAACTCTTGATCTTCCTGCCCCTGCCTCCTGAGATCTGGGTTATAAACATGTACCACCACACAGGGTTTATACTTGTAACTCAAGAGTGGACCACTTGGAGTGGTTACACCTAGGGAATTCTTCTGAACCCCTTCACTGATTTCTCCTTTAGTTATGAGTCTGCGTCTTTGCTTACGGTGATGTTGATAGTTCAATTAAGATTTCGATTGTAGATGAACATGTGTTTTTGTCCCAAGGAGTGCCCTGTCTCAACTTCATCTCATGCCTACTACTTACCCTTAACAGCCCCACAACTTACTCTGAAGAAAACAACACAATGTGAGGCCACTATGGCTATTGGACTATAATTGCAAGCTTCTGTTAAAAGCCAATAAAACTTACTCCCTTATATAGAAAAATAAAGGAAGGACTTGATACATAGAATTCCTTTGGATGCATCTATGATGCCTTCCCTTAAAGAGAAAGTGGAAGAGCCAATACAAGACCGGTCAAGGTTAGCAGTTCATCCTTGACCTTGGAGACTTTTCTTGCTCCTAAAAGCTCAGCTCATGCCACTCTAGGAAAAGCGACTCAAAATAAAAGCTAATTAAGTTCTATAAGTGCCCATCAGTGCATGGCTGACTATGCTCTCTACTAAAAATGTGAATCTGGTGAAGACAGTCCCTCCAAAAGATATGATGGCAAATTATATTATTAACATCCCCTCTGGAACTTAACCTCTCCCACCCAACCACCCTCATCTAGTACTCCCCAAAACAGGACTACAAACCAGCAGCCCTAAACCAAATCCAATGCTGGCAAAGTGTGGGAGTCTTAGTGGGAGCTTTCTGAGGCAGAAAAACAGTAGCAAAAAAAAAAAGACAAAATAAAGTCATCTACTTACCCAGCAAAAATGATGAGAATCAAATTTCCTTACCACTAGATTGGAGCTATGAAACAGAATTCTTTCATTCTGTCTTATGCCAGGTCTATAATTTAGGGAGATTTCTTTTCTTTTCCACCCTAAATACAAAGAGCACCTGCTGGCTGTGCTAGGTATCTCTGATCTACAGTCTACTAGCTCCTTTATTATCAGTCCAAAAAAGTATGTGTGCAAATGCACATGTGTGTGTGTGTGTGTGTGTGTGTGTGTGTGTCACAGTGGCAAGCAGATGAACAGCTGTTTGTTCTGCATCTGTCAGAAGAATTAGGAGCAGGGTCTGGAAGGTGACCCTGTTAAGTGGCCTCAGGTAGCAGTCCATTTTAGCTTGGTTCCCAATAGCAAAATGACTGGGAAAGAAACTGTGAACACGCACCTGCTAGTCACCCAAACAATAGCTATTCCTTTTTGCTAAGGAAACCTTACATTTGACTGGCATGAAGATAATAACCAATTCCAGAGAATAAATTTTGTCTAGTCTAAATCAGTCACAACTATTCCACTGGACAGTTTCCCAGATATTTGGGTACTGAGGGATGCAACATGCTTATAATTCAGATCTTGAATGTCCCATAAAGGCTTGACCCTAGCTCTGTCACAATATTGGGAGGGGAACCTAAATGGGAATAAGGTAAGTCACTAATATAGTCTCACTCTCACTCTCTCCCGTCTCTCTGTTTCTTTCCCCCACTTTCTTCTCTTCCCCCAACCCCTCTCTGCCTTCTCTTTCCATGAATTGAACAATACACTTATTGCAGTTCTCCTGTATGGTCGCTTATAAAAATCACCATCAAACTGCTTAAGGGAACAAAGGGTTTAATCTCTTATGATAGCCCAGTTACAGTTCTTAGTACAGCTTGGCAGGAGAGCTCACACGAACACCAGGGCTGAGGGAACTGGCCACACCATCTCCACATAATGACTGAGAGACCCAGACCAGGTTGTCTGGCTAAGTATACACAAGGATGCCAACTTCCTTAACCAGCTCTCTATATTTTATTCATCTATCCAGGGCCTAGTTCCCCACCATGTGTTGGACCTTCCCCATCAAGTAGACAATTTCCTGCAGGTTCACTCCGAGCTTAATTCAACAAATAATTATCTACAAATGTGCCCAAAGCTCAAACCCTCAACCATCAAGTTGACACCTGTACCTTACTAAAACACCACTACCCTTCAAGCACTCCACTTTCACATTGTCTTGCCACGGGCGATAGGGCAGTCAACCAATCATGAGCTGAAACCTCTGAAACTGTCATCTAAAACCTTCATTCCTTTTATATGTGTTACAGAAACAGAAAGCTAACACACCACGAGACACAATTATGGTAATGACATAGCAAGAGGAATCAGGCAGGTCCTCCAGGGAAAGTTTTACTTTTCTGATAAAAATGAGAGACATATTTGGCAATATCCTTTCTTCCTGCTTTGAGCACAGATGTGATATCACTTGGGGCATTTTGTTATCACAATGCAGGGAAGCAAAGCGACTCTTGAGATAGTCAGCTCCAGCATCATTCAATCACTGACCTAATAATATGAGCTTATTATCACAATAGAAACTTTACTGTATTAAAATATTGTCCATTTTCTATTTATTTGATATAAAAAACATAACAGCAGGAACTCTGACACCTGTATAAGCTTAAAGTTTGTTATTGATAATTTGAGATCATTTGGAGTCCCTTTTATTATAATCATTCAGCTTTAAAGTTCATATTCATGTTAGATCCATGTTAGTAAAGAACCAACCTCTAATGAAATGATGGTATAGCCAGCAAGGTACTGAGTGGGCAAAGGCACTTGCCATCCAGCCTAGTCACCTGAGTTTGATCTCCAGAACACATTGAGGAAGGACAGAATCGATTTCCACAAGTTGTTCTCTGACCTCTGACCTCCACACTTGTGCTAGAGCACACATGTACATGTATGCATGTGCACGTGCACGCACACACACACACACACACACACACACACACACACACACACTCACAAACACAAATAGTAATTAAATAAATGCACGTTTAAAAAATTTGACAGCAGAGTTTTACCCTCACAGCTCAGAACCACCCATTACATGGTAAATACAAAGACTACTGGAAACACAAATAGGGGAAATGCAGGTTGTGGTGTCACAACAATGGAATTTGTGTGTTCACCTATGGAGGGAAGAAAAAGATTGCCTACCAGAGTGAAAGGCAATGATTGACAAAATCAGGAAAGTTAACCCTAGACCTAGGGTCTCTCTGAGTCAGACAAACCATTCATCTGGTTCTAAATAGTCATAAGTCGAGTGAGACAGCTGCCATCTATCATGCATCTCAGAGAAACTGGAAGTTAAAGGCTGTGTGTTCTGTGAAACACTGCTGGTGTGATAGATGTTCAGTAAATCCTTAGTCAGACTGAAAATTTGAAGGGACAGAAAGTCCCCCAGCTTCTTCCAAGTGACAATAGTTATATTTCAGCCTCTGTTCAAGCAATATGTGAATGAAGAGAAATGACAATCACCGGAGGATTAACGGGAAGACTTGTTGTTCCATGAATCCAAGACTCCTACTTAAACTTTCTTCCAAAGGCATCGAACCACTGCCGGGGATCTTTGTAGCATCCTCATCAGTGCTGCGTATGCAAAATCATTCCATGAGAATTTGCTTTGAAAGAATCATTCTTTTAAAAAGAAAAGGTCGGACGCCGCGCGAGATCCAGCCGGGCCTCACGCGCGCTCTAGGACCCCCAGGTCAGCCCACGGGGACCCGGCTCCGACTCCCCACCATCCAGCCGGAGCCGCGCGGGGCCGAGGGACGAGGAGGACCTCCCCCTGCGCCGCGGCCCCGCCCCAGCTGCCCTCGGGTTAAATAGCTCCACCCGCGACGCCGCCCCATCCTCCCTTTTTCGCCCCGCCCCCGCTCCGCCGGTCGGGACGCCTACGCGAGATCCAGCCAGGCCTCAACGCGCGCTCTAGGACCCCCAGGTCAGCCCACGGGGACCCGGCTCCGACTCCCACCTTCCAGCCGGAGCCGCGCGGGGGCCGAGGGACGAGGAGGACCTCCCCCTGCGCCCGGGCCCCGCCCCAGCTGCCCTCGGGTTAAATAGCTCCACGCCGACGCGCCCATCCTCCCTTTTCGCCCCACCCCGCTCCGCCGGTCAGGACACGCGCGCGGTCCACCTGGGCCTCACCCCGTGCCCTAGGTAAGTCCCCGTTCAGGCCCTGCCCACCAGTACCCCAGGCCAAATAATTCAGTTTAGTGAAATTGAGAGATCTTAAGAGTTAAAATGACAATGATAAAGTCAAAGTGCAAATCCATGAGAAGCAACACTCAAGTAAACAAATTTCCCACTGAAGAAATTAATCCCATAATGTTAGACTCCAACAAGAACAAACCCGCGGAAAAAGGCCAAGAAAGCCCCACCCAGGATAAAGACTTTCAAAATATGATCATTACCATGTTCAATACTAAAAAGAGAAACAGACATCAGAATCCTCCACAACTGATGACTGAGTTTGATACAGGTGACAGGCAAGAGTCTACTACTAAGAAAACTATACACAAAAGACATAGCTAATATTCATTGAATGGTTATTGCGCATTGACAATTTGCATGAGTACCTTCTAACCTTAAAATAGATTGGCTGACATTGTTTATATTCCACATTGAACAGCCTGGAAAAGTGAGAGGGCATGGTTAAGAGTTTCTAAAGCTTGGGAGGAAAAGTAGTCATGTAGAATATTTAACTGTTCTGGCCATTGACCTTCAAGAAAGTCTAATCATCTTCATCCTAGCAAGATTGTATCTACAGAGGAAGGCCCTAGCAAAGGAGCTTGTCTTGTTCTCCTTTGGCACAGCCATCATGTATACTTAAGGTTGGGGAGAGGGACCATGGCGTCACTGCAGGTCTTAGGGAAGGCATCTCCACTGTGGAGAACTAGAATCTAATTTATACTGAGTGTCGGTTAAACAAAGGAATCATGTCTGCATAGTCACATGTTTGTGATTACGGTCAATGTAGGGCATTCTGTGGCAGCAGGAAATGGAGAAGAGGGAAAATGTACTTTCAAAGGTTACACAGCTATTACTGCGTGGAACTCAGTTTGACCCAGATAGTCTGAATCTAGAGATCACTACATTCCCTTAAAATTATTCTTGATTCCCTATAAAATGCTTAGGCTCATCTAGGTGCGATCCTAGAGGATAGTGTGTGGTTGAATCTCTGCCCAGGCAGAACACACAGGAACTTCACCAAGGACCTGGGGAGAAGCCCAGGAGATCTGCTCAGGGCCCCCTTTCTCCTTCGTCCCACTCCCCCTCCCCCAGCCGCACTCCTTGCCATCTATTAATGTCATCTAAGGAAACATTCATCTTGCCACCGTGCCTTCTTGGGTATTTTTACATTCATTTGGATCTCTTCTCCCTGATCATGAGAGACCTGCTTCCAAGAAGTGGCACTCTCCCCAAGTTATCAAACGACCTAAAGAACAAGTTAACCATAGCTGAAATTATCTTTTTCTAAATTTGTTATATTGCTTTTGTCTTTTCCCACTAAAATGTTAATATTCATTGAAGCAAGGACCATTTGTGTCCTGGCCAAACAACTAAATGAATCACAGGGAGCATAGAACTCACATGCTATGTATGAATAACATTCAGAGCAAAGATTTTTCTTGGTATTCTCATTACAAAATGACATCATCCTACTAAGATCTTATCAAATGCTAACATTATTGGGCATTTTTTACACATTATCTCAGAACTAGAAGTTATATAATAGACTTTTTAATTCTTCTTTACTGATGAGGAAATTGAGACTGAAAGAAATTATTTATTTGCCAAAGATTTCCAATTGGCCAAGACTTAAATTTATTTTTCTGAATAATTTTTATTCTTTTCTTTTTTTGTTGTTTTCATGTGTATGTGGGTATAGGGTGTGTGCATGTGTGTATTTGTGTATTTGTGTGTGTGATGGAGTTACATATGCATGTGTGTGGAAGCTCAAGGTTGATGTCAAAATCATTCTTACTCACTCTTCTGCTTTATTCTTTTTGAGAGAAGATCACTAATCAAACCTGGATCTTATAGTAGGGCTATTCTTGCTACCTAGTTTTCTCTAGATATTCCCAGTCTTCCACTTTCTGAGATTGGAATTACAGATGGACGACCATACTCACCCAACAGTTAACATGGAATCTAGAGTTCTGAACGCTGGTCCTTTCGCTTGCATGATAAAGCTTAAACCAGTGAATCATATCCCCAGTTCCTCTTTTTTACTTTTTGACTAGCAAATAAAAGTTGTATGTATTTACTGGGTGCAAAATGTTTAGGCATACATTATAGAATGTCTAATCTGATTAACTAACATATCCATTACCTCACATAGCAACTCTTAAAATCTATTTCCATAGTAATTTCTAAGTATGTGATATATCATTGCTAACACAATGCATGGGACTTAAATTTTTTAAACATAGTGCACAATTCCATCTTCATTTGTTTTCTGGGCACCAACTGCAATAATTTATTCTTTGTTCAGAAACTTGGTATATAGTGGCACAAGTATGGTTGATTGGCTAGTTGGTTGGTTGTTGTTTTGTTTGTAACTTCAACTAAAAGGTCCTTAAGTAGCAAGCACAGGGTTCTACAGTAACCCCATGAAGTCTGCAGAGACACAACTCCTCCTACTTTCCTCTTCACTTCTGTCGTATGCCATCCGTACTTTGTCATCACAAAACAGAAGCCATTCCTATAAGCTTTTTATTGGCACTGAAAACAAGGGGCAGAAGAAAGGCAGAAGTCTAGGACAGCCCAGTTCTCCTTGGTCATTCATACAATCTGCTCCGCATTCAAACCAGTAAAACAATGTGCACTCACTGTAATATATGGTGGTAAGAAAGACCATTGTGACGGCAGGTGGAAGAAAAAAAAAGAAAGAACGGTCAGCAGCCTGCTCTCTCAGCTACCCAAAAGCAACATCACATTCACAAAGTCAAAATGCTGGCTTGATTTCCAGACCCTTACACATGTTCTCCCTTCTTCTCTCTTCAGCTCAATGCTTCTGCTTCTTTAGTATCATCCCTGACTCACAAACTGCCCCTACCATGAGCAAATAAGTCTCTCCTCAAACAGGCTCTCTTAGCACCTCAAATTGATCTGCCATCATCAGGTATCTTCATTCCTCTCTCCCACATATCACAATCTCTGGCACAAAGAGTCTTTATTGCACCAAATAAATGATTCAAAGTCAGGTTTTTATAGTTCTAAAGTCCATGCTGTGTTCACCACGTAACATTGACTGCTGGGAATAAAATGCTTTTGAATCCATAGAAATCCCTCCAAACTTACTGTCAAGACAAGTAGATGCTCACTGATGCCGTCTAATAGAGTAACCAGGGCTGGTCAGGAGAAGGATAGCAAAGCGGAACTGGGTGACCAGCCCGTTCTCTCTAAGTAAACTCAAAAACTGTAACTAAGGGAAATACGGCAGAATTCAAGCCACATCTAACTGCAGCTCTAACTAGCATTTGCCTTTCTTTCTTTCTTTTTTTTTTTTTTTTTTTTTTTTTTCATACAAGCTTACTTTTTACAGAGTGCAGACCACGGGTCATATTCTGTGATTCTTTCTTTTTTTTTTTTTTCAAATTGAATTCCAAATATATTGCAATGGCTCAAAGGTAATTGCTCATTCAGATGAAATGTACACCTAACAACCAGACCTTTCAAGCAGGCAGGGCCCCTCAGAGATGGCTGGAAAATGCAACGCTCAGCCTGCACAGTGTTGTTAGAAAGAAATGAGATTTCTTTGCCATCTGCCAGCAAGATGCCATTCTTTCACACGCTCCCTGTGGACCCGTATGAGCAGCAAACCATCATTTCCTGTGCCCTGGCCACCACAGGGGCAGAAGTAATTACCTTCACCAGGGAATGCAGTCTAAGTTTTCTCCAGCATTTTAATTTGGTCACTATAGACTGTTCTCTTTCCCTCTTTTTCTATTTTTTTTAATTTCCATGCTCCCTCCACTCAAGATTCATAGCCCATACTTGTTAAATGGGTCATCCACTTTTCTGCTTCAGTGTGTTTTTAATGAAAAGAAAGCTTAACTGCCAACAGCACTGTCAGCGAGCTCTGAAGCAGATCTTTAAGATTCTTGTCAAGTCTCAGGTGATAACAGTCTGCAGGCTGCAGTATCATGACAGGCCTGGACCCAGCTGTCCACAGAGGCTGCTCCCAAGATCTAATGCACAGGGAAAGCGAGTCAAGGTATGCGAATTGTTTTAAGCTCTTACGTTTGAGGTAAGTTCCTTACACAGGAGGAGAAGACTAGCTCAGTTACATTGAGGAAATATACAATTACAAGGAGCTTATCAACCCCTCACTACATAAGATCCTCTACATAGGAAAGTTTTCATAGTTGTTACCATACTAAAGTATAATTCTAATTTCTGCCACTTCATCTTACTTTATCTTCCTATTTCTCTTGTTATTATATCTATTTCCCATTTTCATGCATATGGGGAGCATCATACAATGTTCACATGTATGCAGATTCATTTCCGTGTGAGAGAGTGCACATTTATGTGTGTGTCCATTCACGTGAGAGCCAAAGTTACCGTTGGGAACTCACTCTTTCACCTTATTCTTTTTCAGAATGGGTCTCTAGTCAAAACCAGAGCTCGGCAACATGCCTGGTCTCCCTGTACAGCTTGCTCTGGGGATTCCCAACCTCCACCTTACAAGGCTGAAACTGCAGACAAATTATCACACCTACCCAACATCTTTAAATGCAATCTGGAGATCCAACTCTGATATCCTTGCTTACCTGGCAAGTACTGAGTCATTGCCCCAGCTTCATAGTTAACATTTTTAATGAATATTATGTGATCACAAGTATTTACCACAAATTTAACTAGTTACATAATATTTAAACTTTCACTGGTTTTCAGGGTTTTTTCTACTAAAAATTTTACTTCATAAGTACCTTTGAATATATAGCTTTATGATTCTTTTGATGTTTTTGAGTAAGATATGATTTCTAAATTTAAATTACTGGTGAAACGATTAGATGTCTTTGTGATTCCATTACATATGTCTTTTGAAAAGTAAATATGAAAATATCAAAGAAAAGTTTATTAGTTATACAATGATAATTATATCATAGCTCTTAATTTTATAATAGAATATGTAAACTTGCACTTCTATTTTGCTTTCAGTCTTAATTTCTTTGATTCCTAGTGAGGTTTTTTTCATTTTTTTCCACATTTATAAATTGTGTTATATTTTATGATTACCCTAATTTAAATATACTTTTTATTATATGTTTGAACATAAAATTACAGATTAAAAATATTATCTTTTGTAACCTTGAATTGCAATCTTTTCTCCCAGCCCAAAATGATGGTACACACACCTGTTATCCCGGAACTCAGAATGCTAAAATCACAGGATGAGTTTAGTTCAAGAGTTCAACCTGGACAACATAGCAAGACTTCCACCTCAAAAAAAAAAAAAGTTTTCCAGCTAGTCATCCATTTACTTTGATATTTTCATGATATAAAGTTCATTACATAAAATTTATAATTTTCATGTTCAAATATAACACTACCTTTCTGTTATTTCTTCCACGGCTTTCTATTATTTCAAAACTAACAAGGCTCATTCACATTCCCATTCTAAAGTAAACTCCAATTTTCTTCTAGTTTCTCTAGATCTTCTTAGGAGGTGTTTCATTTTGCCTTGTTTATATTGAAACCCATCTGGAGTTTACTTTTGGAAACAATGAAGAGGATTTTCAAGTTCTTTAGCTTTTTCATTTTTCATTAAGAATAATTCACAGTAACGTAACTCTCAGGTTCTTACTAAACATCAATGAAGTATCATGAAAAACTGGCCAAGACTCATCTGAGGCCTGTGATAGATGGTACAAAATGGGACTACTTCCTTTTGCTTTGTACCAATGTACATAAGTGCTTCAAGGGGTTTGCCCAAGTCAAATATTTCTTCTTTCTATGATTGATCTAGGCTGGATTTGTCAGACCACATGTTCTGTGTATGTGGGAAGGAGATTTCTCAAAGAAAAGGTTCTTTGGGAATCATTTTTCACATTGAACAGGGCAAGAACCTACGGAAGAAAAACTCCCTCCCTGAAAGTCCCATCCTGCATGTCCTAGAGCCTGTTGCAACTCAGAACCATGATGGGACAATTCAGGGCATAAATGTTTAAGATGGCAAAGACACATGCTAAGACTTGGAGCCTGGATGATTTGTGGGAGTACAGAAAATTAAACAGCTCTAAGAACCCCCACCTCCTCCCTTCCCCCACGCCGCCACCAGGGACATGCGTGCGGTCCAGCCGAGCCTCACCGTGACCTACGTAAGCTCCAGCCCCCCCCAACCCCAGAACCCCAGGCAACCCAAAGGACCCAGCTCCTCCCGCCATCCAGCCGGAGTCGGGCAGGGCGTGGGAGGAGGACACCCCCTCTGCGCCCTGGGCCCCGCCCCAGCTACCCCCAGGTTAAATAGCGCTCCCCGCCGACGCCCCATCCTCCCTTCCCCCACTCCGCCGCCCGGGACGTGCGCGGTCCAGCCGGGCCTCACCGCGAGCTAGGAAAGCTCCGTCCCTGCCCATCCCCAGAACCCCAGATCAAATAATTCAGTTTAGTGAAAAACGCACAGAAATTGAAAGAAGATCTTAAGAGTTAAAATGACAATGCCAAAGTCAAAGTGCAAATACATGAGAAACAACACTCAAGTAAACAAATCTCCCACTGAAGGGATTAATCGCATAATGTTAGACTCCAACCAGAACAAACCCACAGAAAATGGCCATGAAAGCCTGACCCAGGATAACAACTTTCAAAATATGATCATTACCATGATCCAATACTATGAAAGAGGAAATCTGGGAGGAATTAAATAATCGAATCAATCGCTTTGAAGAGGAACACAACAGACATCTGGAGGAGTTGAGAAAAACAGTGCAAGAAACAAAAACTGGCATAGAGCAGTTAAAACAGACTCAAGCAGAGTTTAAAACTGAGCTACAAGACAGTCTTCAACCCAGAACTCCACAGAGAGTCTTATCAGCAGAACTAACCAAACAGAAAACATAATTTCAGACCTTGAAGATAAAGTGGGAGCAGCTCAATGGAAGAGGTTGTTAAAGCCAAAGAGATACTTGAGAGAAATATCCAGGAGATATGGGAAACCCTGAAGAAACCTAACATGCGTATTCATGGACTACCAGAGCAAGAATCTCAAAATACCACCCCTGAGGAAATTTTTCAAATGATCATCAAGGAAAACTTTCCTCATCTAAAAAAAGAGAGGCCCATCCATATACAAGAGGCATTCCGCACCCCAAACAGATACGACCAAAACAGAAGCACCCCACGGAAAATAATAGTTAAAACACTCCACATTCAAGATAAAGAACTAGTGCTGAGAGCTTCAAGGGAGAAAAGACAAGTCACTTTTAAAGGTAAACCTATTAAAATAACAAATGACTTCTCAGTCGAAACAGTAAAAGCAAGAAGAGCTTGGAGAGACATACTTCAAGTATTGAATGAGCAAAAACTGTCAACCCAGGCTGATTTACCCTGCAAAACTATCAGTCATGATCGAGGGAGAAAGAAAAATCTTCCAGCACAAAGACAACTTGAAGGGATACATGGCCACCAAACCAGGCCTTCAAAAAATGCTAGAAATGATACTCAAGCGTGAAGAAAAAAACAGGCATATCCAGAACAGAAGGCAAGTATAACACCACTAAAAGCAAAGCAATATACTTATAAAAACTACTAAACGTAATAAATGTCTGGAATTAAAAATAGTTTCTCTATTATAACACTAAATGTTAATGGAATTAACTCACCAATCAAGAGACACAGATTACAAATTTGGATTAAAAATCACAATCCATCAATCTGCTGCCTGCAGGAAACCCATCTCACCACAAAAGATAGACACGCTCTAAAAATAAAAGACTGGTCAACAATTCTACAAGCTAATGGAAGCAGAAAACAGGCAGGGGTAGCCATTATGATATCAGACAAAGTGGACTTCAAACCAAAGAAAATTATAAGAGACACGGATGGATACTACATTTTAGTCACAGGTACAATTCACCAGGAAGACTTCACAATATGAACATATATGCACCCAATACGGGCCCCTCCACATTCATTAAGAAAACCCTACAGTGTCTAAAGCAAGAAATCAACGAAATCAACCTCCAAACGATAATTCTTGGGGACTTCAACACCGCCCTCTCAATATTGGATGGATCAACAGGTCAAAAGCTTAACAGAGACAATTTGGAACTCAATCAAACCCTGAAAGAAATGGACCTTACAGATCTCTATCGAACTTTTCACCCACACACCAAAGAATACACATTTTTCTCAGCAGCACACGGAACTTTCTCCAAAATAGATCACATATTGGGCCACAAAACGAATCTACACATATACAAAAAAGTTGAAATTCTAACCTGTGCACTATCAGACCACCACGGCCTAAAGCTGGATATCCACAACACATCAAACAAGAGAAAATACACTAACCCCTGGAAACTTAACACTATGATGCTGAATGAGAACTGGATTCAGGAAGAAATTAAAAAGGAAATTCAAGATTTCCTGAAGCGAATGATAATGAAAATACAATTTACCAAAATCTCTGGGACACAATGAAAGCTGTTCTAAGAGGTAAGTTCATAGCTCTTAATGCCCACGTCAAAAAAATGGAAACATCAGAAATAAATAACTTAACAATGCAGCTTAAAGCTTTAGAGAAACTAGAGCAATCTGATCCCAAAGTAGTAGAAGAGAGGAGATTAGCAAAATAAGGGGAGAAATATCTGAAATCGAGACTAAGAAAACGATAGAAAAAAATCAACCAGTCAAAAAGCTGGTTCTTTGAAAAAATCAGTAAGATTGATACACCCCTAGCTCAATTAACCAAAAGCAAGAGAGAGAAAACCCAAATTAACAAAATCAGAAATGAACATGGAGTAATCACTACTGATACCCAAGAAATCCAGAGAATTATAACATCATATTTCAAAAACTTATACTCTGTGAAGTTTGACAACACAAAAGAGATGGATGAATTTCTAAGGAGACACAACCTACCTAAATTGAATCAGGAAGTTGTGAATTATTTAAATAGTCCTATAACATATAAGGAAATTGAGGAAGTAATCTCGAATCTTCCCACCAAAAAATGTCCTGGACCAGATGGATTCAGCACAGAGTTCTACCAGACATTTAAGGAGTTAATAACACCAATACTCCTTAAACTGTTCCATCAAATAGCAAAGGAAGGAACACTACCAAATTCCTTCTATGAAGCTAATATCATTTTAATCCCAAAACCTAATAAAGATTCACTTAAAAAAGAAAACTGTAGGCCGATCTCTCTGATGAACATAGATGCAAAGATTCTCAACAAAGTCTTAGCAAATCGGATTCAAAAACATATTAAAAAGATCATTCACGGGGACCAAGTAGGCTTCATCCCTGGCACACAAGGTTGTTTCAACATACACAAATCAATAAATGTAATTCATCATGTAAACCAGTCCAAAGTCCAAGACCACATGATACTCTCGATAGATGCAGAAAAACCTTTTGACAACATCCAAGACCCTTTTATGATCAAAACGCTAGAGACAGTAGGAATGGAAGGAACCTTTATCAATATAATAAAAGCTGTATACAACAAGCCCACAGCAAGGATTATGCTCAATGGGAAAAAATTGGAAGCATTCCCACTTCGATCAGGAACTAGACAAGGCTGTCCACTCTCACCACTTCTATTCAATATTGTACTTGAAGTCTTAGCTGAAGCCATAAGACAAGAAAGGGACATAAGATGGATTCAAATCAGCAAGGAAGAAATCAAGCTATCCCTATTTGCAGATGACATGATCTTATACCTGAGGGATCCCAAAAACTCCACCAGGAAGCTCCTGGAACTAATTGAGAAGTTCAGCAGGGTGGCAGGATACAAAATAAATGTGCAAAAATCAGAGGCCTTCCTATATGCCCAGAATGAAAGAAGTGAAAAAGCCTTGAGAGAAACCATGCCATTTACTGTAGCCCCTAAAAAAAATGAAATACCTTGGTATAACCCTAACCTAGGAAGTAAAAGACCTTTACAATGAAAACTTTAAAACCCTAAAGAAAGAATTTGCAGAAGACACCAGAAGGTGGAAAGATCTCCCATGTTCCTGGATTGACAGAATCAACATCATAAAAATGACCATCCTACCAAAGGCAATATACAAATTCAATGCTGTACCAATTAAAATCCCAAAGCAATTCTTCAAAGGAGTTGACCAGGGCTGGAGAGATAGCTCAGGAGTTAAGCCTCCACCTTGCAGGTGGAAGGTCCTGAGTTCGGATCCCAGATCCCAGGTATAGATGCCAGGCGGAAGCGGGGGCGGCCTGCGCTTCTGGTCCTGGTAGGGCGGAGCTTGTGAATCCCGGGGCAGAAGGAGGTGGAGGCGGCCATGGTGGTTCCAGAATTCGTCCGTGGTTCTACACACGAGCGTGCATACACACACACACACACACACACACACACACGCACGCACACATACATACGCACACGCGCACAGTTGAATAAATAAAAAAAAATTAAAAAAAAAAAAGAAGTTGACCAAACAATCTCAAAATTCATATGGAGGCACAGAAGACCCAGGATAGCAAAGACAATCCTGAGTAACAAAAACACTGCTGGAGGTATCACCATACCAAACCTTAGTCTATACTACAAATCCATAGTTGTAAAAACAGCCTGGTACTGGCTCCAAAATAGACACACAGATCAATGGATAAGGATTGAAGACCCAGATATAAACCCACACAATTACAGCCATTTGATCTTTGACAAAGGGGCCCAAAGAATCCAATGGATAAAGAACAGCATCTTCAACAAATGGTGCTGGCAAAACTGGATCTCCACATGCAGAAGATTAAAGCTGGACCCGTACTTGTCACCATGTACAAGACTTAATTCCAAATGCATCAAGGACCTTGATATCAGGCCAGAGACTATAAAAATCATAGTTGAAAGGATAGAGAACTCCCTCGAGCTGATTGAGCTAGGCCAACATTTCCTAAACAGACATCCAATGGCACAGTCACTGCTACCAACTCTCAACAGTTGGGATCTTGCAAAATTAAAGAGCTTCTGTTCAGATAAAGAGATTGTAACACAAGCTCAAAGGCAACCCACAGAATGGGAGAAAATCTTCACTAACCACATATCTGATAGAACTCTACTGTCCAAAGTACACAAAGAACTTAGAAAACTAAACACCAAGGAAACCAATGGCCCAATTAAAAAATGGGCCCTGGAACTTAAAAGAAACTTTATCAGGGATGAAATTAAAATGTCTAACAAATATCTTAAAAAATGCTCCACTTCTTTAGCCATCAGGGAAATGCAAATCAAAACTTCCCTGAGATATCATCTCACCCTGGTCAGGATGGCAAAAATCCACAATACAAACACCACCAAATGCTGGAGAGGATGTGGACAGAGGGGAACTCTCCTACATTGCTGGTGGGGATGCAGGCTCATACAGCCACTCTGGCGAGCCATCTGGAAATTCTTAAAGAAATTAAAGATTGAAATGCCATATGACCCTGCTATCCCACTTTTGGGAATAACCCCCCCATACAGCAGATGTTCACATCGATAGCACAAGTGTGACCATGTTCACAGCAGCACTGTTTACAATAGCAAAGTCATGGAATCAACCCAAACGTCCAACAGTTGATGAGTGGATAAGGAAAAGGTGGTACATCTATACAATGGAGTACTACTCAGCCATCAAAAATGATGAATTACTGGAATTTGCCAGGAAATAGATGTCTTTAGAAACAATTATATTAAGTGAAGTATCCCAAACCCAGAAAATTAAGCGCCATATGTACTCCCTAATAGGTGGTTCCTAGTACCAAACCCACCCAGGCCACCTTGAGACACTCATAGGTAAATCTATGTATTACCTACAATAATTGCAAGGATTATGAACAGGAGGGGTGGGGTTGGAGGGCCACACCAGAAACAAGGAGAGAAGTGACCATGTTACAGTAGAGAAAATAGGCCACCATCAAGGACTGCAAGGGGTGACATACAGTGCCCATCAGGATGGAGTGAAGGGCATTGCAGGAGCAGCAAAACTGCAAAAGAAAATCAACAAACCACAATCCAGAACTTCGGAGACTCTATATCAACCACCTAGAACTAGGCCAGACTAATCTCTCCCCATCCTGAAGCTCAGGGAAATTTGCGGAAGAGGGGGCGGTAAGAGTGTAAGAGCAAAAGGATGGGAGGAGCAATGATATGCAAGATACTCCACACAAGTTAGGGCCGAAGCAATCATAATTGGACTTTGCATGTCCTGCACAATGTCCAACACACTATTGACCTCACAAAGTCTAGCATCTGCTAAAGGCACCAAGATCCTTGGAGGCAAGGGATTGGCAGCCACAGTAGTGTTCTTATGCTTAAGGGGAACATGGGAAAGGGTTCAGGGAAATACCACTGGGTCCTTGTACATCATCGGAGAGGAGGGCCCAGAGGAGAGTCAGGGATGCATATTAAAGTACTCTCTGGGAATTGGGGCGGGAGGCACTGGGGGATGGGGAGGGAGGAGGGTTTGGGGGGAGGAGAAGGGGGGAGGGAACCGGTGTACCTATTAAGTTTGTATGAGCGGAAATAATAATAAAAAATGTTAATAAAAGAAAGAACCCCACTTAAGAACATGCTCTTTAAGAGAAGATGTGTTGCCCTCATTCCTCACTTTGAAAGTGTCCTTTCTGCTCTTTCCACGTGCACTATCCTGTTTACAGATGCTTCAATGTTTATCCTTTTCCTCATTCATTTCTCTCACAGGGGTTCCTAAACTGCAAGAGGTCAAAGGCCTTTACATGTCCAAGAATGTGTCCTATGAAGCTCCCTGGTAGCAGACTAGGCCTTTACTCTTACGGGGCTCTTGAAGAGTCAATATTACATATGGCTGTGAGCCCAAAGCTGTTTGCTTTTTTTCCTCCATCACTAACCATGCCTGTCAGAACCCACATATTCACAGGCCGTCATTCTCAAGAGGATAAGTTGGAGAGGTGACTGAGCTGAGCACTCTGCTAACAAGCTAAACTGCCACTTTCAATAGAACATAGTGAGAAGTTTAAGTCAAGCAAGTATTTGGTCACATGTGCACTGTGTGCATGTGTGTGTACAGCATGAGAGAGATGGTTCTTACCTTCTACTGTGTGGGTTCTGAGGATCAAACTCAGACTATCGGGTTTGGTGGTGTACTAGTCAGAGTTCTCTGAAGAAACAGAATCTATAGGATGTAATATATATAAAATAAATTTATTAAGATAACTCACAATAAAAAATAGTGTCCTCCAAAGTAGCCACCCACAGCCGCCTCTCTCTTGACTGGAGTATTCCACAAAGTCAAAAGATCCCAAGAAGGTCTCAAGCCTTTACCTCTCTGGAGGGTCAAAGATGCTGGGTTCCAATGTTGGTGAAGAACAGCTGCGCTGCGACGTCAGTGATGAACAGCGAACAGGAGCAAGGCCTAGAGACCAGGTTCCAAAGACAGCAGGAACAGCATCAATGTGGTGGAAAAGCTGAAGCTCCAAGTCAGCCAAGGACAGAGGTGGCAGCAACAGCAACAAAGAAGGCCATGATGCTCTAAAAGTGTACGACACTCGCAGGGTGGACTCCACAGCAAGTCGACACAAGATAAAGGAAGAGCAACTCCCTCCTTTTTGCACTTCCTATTATCTGCTCTACCACTAGAAAGTACCACCTGCTATGGGCTGGATTTTCCACAGCTATCAATTAAGTACCTGATGACTTGTTCAGGGGCCATTCAAACCACTAACCCTCCACAGTTGCACCCCAAAGAGTTGGCAACTGTCAGGTTGACACCAAAATGCAACCATAACAGGCAGCAAGTACCTTCTGGGCCATGGTTTGCAACCTGAGCTTCAAGTAAAGGTGTAGGGACTGAGCAAACAGGATCAGTGTCTGTCCCTTTCTTTTACACAATGTTCAATTTGAAGAAAGACTTTAAGTTAATAATGCTTGAAATCATCCAGATGTTTTCAGTCAGTAAAACATAGAAGTTTAGTGAAACAAACAAGCAAGGTATTAAGGGAAAGATAAGGAAGTGTTCTTTTCATTCTTCTTGTTTTTAATTCAATGAAATGGCCAACATGTATTTTATGTGGATGTTCCACATGAGAATTGGGAAAGGCAAGACTCTCAGCATTGGCTTCTTGCTGTGGATTTGCTCTTGATGCATGATGAGGGGTAAACAGTCGCAGGGCAGCTCTCACTGTCCCATATTTATAACCCAACAGCACAAATTACTGGCATAGTTTTGGCCACATTGGCACACACAGGCTCTTTCTATTGATCCCTAAGCTTTAAGAGTGCATGACCTCATCTGAAGCATGCTTTTAATAACTCACTTCACTTAAGGGTCCATTAAAGTGTCAAAACTGTCACAAGCCTTGTAAATGCTTAGTTACCTCTAATGTCTTCAAAATAATCATGCATTATTAATGACCCCTTGGCTCCAATCACTTTGTTCCCATTTGACAAATTTGAGACAGCATATGATTTCTCCATATCCTAGGACAAACTCCTGCTGGTTCAGGGTCCCCAGAGATCATGGAATCCTCTGTTGCCCAAGCTGATGGAAATGCTGACCTTTTTTGCAATGGAGATTATTCAATTTCCATGCAGAGCCTTGTACATGCTAGGCAAGCACTCAATCACTGAGCTATCTCCTAGGCTGACTAACTTATTTCAAAGAAGAAGCCACCACAGAGATAGGATTGTACATTTGCCTGAACAAGTCACTGAGCAGCACATACAGTAAGGAGATAGCTATTGTTGATTAACATATTTGCTTCTTTCAATCTATGATGCTTTCATGTCTAGAAATTTCTTGGAGAATTGAAGTATACAATTTTAACTTTACATGCCTCATCAATGGATCAGAGCACAAATAGCAGTGTTGGTTTAGTTGTTAATCTACAAAAAAATTCAGTTGGCTGGTCAGAGTCATTCTATCTGTGAGTAAATCTCTCTACAGATTTAAAGATTTCATCTCAAAATAGTAAAGTAGAAAAGAAATGATGGATGATTTCTAATATCAACCTCAGGTCTCCACACTCACACAAACAAAAATGTCCATCCACATGAAAACATGTATGCACAGCATACCAAAAAAATAAGGAGAAACTTTCAGAAAGGATGAGATTATGGAATTTGCTGGTAAATGGGTGGTAAATGGGAAATGGGAGTGAGGTACCTTAGAAACAGAAAGATGAGCATGTTCTCTCTAATATACAGATCCTAGCACTGATATCCTTGTTGATGTATTTGGCTTGGAATTGCTGTAAGAGCCAGAAAATTTGAAAGGGACCAATGAGTGGGAAGGTGGGAAGGAATGGTTAGGGTGAAACCTCTTAAAGGGGAGATTTAGGATACCACAGCAAGAAGTGTAAGGGAGGGAGTAGTTGGGAAAAATACATAGTGAGGCATGAGGGAGTAGGAGATAGGAGTGACGAAGAAACTTACAGGAAAACTCTATGACTGTGGAACCTCTTATCTAGAAATATATATTTAAAAAAGTATTTCAGCCAATAGACATATAGGTAGGAAGACAGTATATCAAACTGCTTTGTAGGTAGCTGTTATTAAACCCATAGAATGTGAACTTAGAGTGGAAACCTTTGGGTCTAAAGCTGGATGAGTGAAGGGAAATGCACATATCAGTGAGGTGGCTTAAAAAGAGGTAACATGATATACAAGGAGGCTTGAACTCCCTCAAGAGTAGACAAGCCAGAGTGAACCCTGGGGTCCATGGAAGCATGCAGGCAGAAGGGTGGGAGGGAGTGGGAAGGAAGGATGAAGGGAAGGGGAGGGAATAGGGGGAAGAAGGGAAGCTGGGATGACTACTCAGTATGTTTTTTTAAAGTAGAAAGAAAAAAATGTCTTTTAAGGCTGGAGAGATGGCTCAGGGGTTAAGACGTTGCCTCCCAAGCAGTGAGTTCAGATTCCAAGTCCCATGTAAAAAACGCCAGGCAGGAATGATGGCGGTGGTCTGCACTTCCAACACTGATGGGAAGAGCCTGGGAATTCTCAGAGTGAAGCAACAAGGAGATAGAAGCAATCCAGGATGATTCCTGAAGTCACCATTTGTCCTCCATAGGGACATACAATGCCCTCTGATACACACGCACTCAATTAATCAATCAATCAATCAATAAAATATTTTAAATATCTTTTAAAGAAAGACATATCCCTATACAGAGGAGCACAGAATGAGGAAAATGGGGTAAAACAACAACGACAACAACAACAAAAAAATGACCTGAGCTGATTCACTTAGGACCCAGAGACAAATAAACTCTACCAGAAATAACAGGAATACGACACTTCCTGATGAAATATTGGTCAGAGAGGTCTCAAAGGCCCTCCAAACATTATAAGCTTTTGCCATTGCTCTTAGTTGTCCTCCAAAAAACTGTCAGTAAGACCCTATTATTGAAAACACAACATAAATGGATCACAAAACATGGGCAAAATACATCAACTAGAACTGGTCTGAAAGCTTTCACCTTGCTGGATAGCTTACACAATACCAATGAAAAATGTAGAAGCTACTGGGGGAGAGAAATAACCACAAACCCCATCAATTCATGGTATCTGTAACTTGCAATAAAAATCACCATGGCAACAGGTGACCACCAGTGTAATAGTGGCATAAGTATGAAGGAGACAATCAACAGCTTTCTGGTTGAGCTCAAGACCTGCTTGTCGGAAGATCCACGGCCCTTTATGATCTAAACCCTAGAGAAAGATAGAATGGAAGGAACCTTTATCAATATAATAAAAGCTGTATACAACAAGCCAAAAGCAAGGATTCTACTCAATGGGGAAAAACTTGAGGCAGTCCCACCTTGATTAGGAACTAGACAAGGCTGTCCACTCTCACCATTTCTATTCAATATTGTACTTGAAGTCTTAGCTGAAGCCATAAGACAAGAAAGGGACATAGAGATAGAAGCAATCCAGGATGATTCCTGAAGTCACCATTTGTCCTCCATAGGGACATACAATGCCCTCTGATACACACACACTCAATTAATCAATCAATCAATCAATAAAATATTTTAAATATCAATAACAAGCCAAAAGCAAGGATTCTACTCAATGGGGAAAAACTTGAGGCAGTCCCACCTTGATTAGGAACTAGACAAGGCTGTCCACTCTCACCATTTCTATTCAATATTGTACTTGAAGTCTTAGCTGAAGCCATAAGACAAGAAAGGGACATAAGAGGGATTCAAATCGGCAAGGAAGAAGTCAAGTTATCTTTATTTGCAGATGATATGATCATATACCTGAGGGATCCCAAAAAAATCCACCAGGAAGCTCCTGGAACTAATTGAGAAATTCAGCAGGGTAGCAGGATATAAAATAAATGTCCAAAAATCAGTGGCTTTCTTATATGTCCAGAATGAAAGAAGTGAAAAAACCCTGAGAGAAAAAATCCCATTTACTATACCCCCTAAAAAAATGAAATACCTTGGTATAAACCTAACTAAGGAGGTAAAAGACCTTTACAATGAAAACTTTAAAACCCTCAAGAAAGAAATTGCAGAAGACACCAGAAGGTGGAAAGATCTCCCGTGTTCCTGGATTGGTAGAATCAATATTGTAAAAATGACCATCCTACCAAAGGCAATATACACATTCAATGCTATACCAATCAAAATCCCAAAGCAATTCTTCAAAGAAGTTGACCAAACAATCTCAAAATTTATATGGAGGCACGAAAGACCCAGGATAGCAAAAACAATCCTGAGGAATAAAAACACTGCTGGAGGTATTACCATACCAAACCTTAGTCTATACTACAAATCCATACTTGTAAAAACAGCCTGGTACTGGCTCCAAAATAGACACACAGATCAATGGATAAGGCTTGAAGATCCAGATATAAGCCCACAAAACTATAGCCATTTGGTCTTTGACAAAGAGGCCCAAAGAATCCAATGGAAAAAGAACAGCATCTTCAACAAATGGTGCTGGCAAAACTGGATCTCCACATGCAGAAGATTAAAGCTGGACCCGTACTTGTCACCATGTACAAGACTTAATTCCAAATGGATCAAGGACCTTGATATCAGGCCAGAGACTATGAAAATCATAATTGAAAGAATAGGGAACTCCCTCGAGCTGATTGGGCTAGGCCAACAGTTCCTAAACAGACATCCAATGGCACAGTCACTGCTACCAACTCTCAACAGTTGGGATCTTGTGAAATTAAAGAGCTTCTGTTCAGATAAAGAGAAGTAACAAGAGTTCAAAGGAAACCCACAGAATGGGAGAAAATCTTCACTAACCACATATCTGATAGAGCTCTATTATCCAGAGTGAACAAAGAACTTAGAAAACTAAACACCAAGGAAACTAATGGCTCAATTAAAAAATGGGCCCTGGAACTTAAAAGAAACTTTACCAGGGATGAAATTTAAATGTCTAACAAACATTTTAAAAAATGCTCCACTTCCTTAGCCATCAGGGAAATGCAAATCAAAACTTCCCTGAGATATCATCTCACCCTGGTCAGGATGGCAAAAATCCACAATACAAACACCACCAAATGCTGGAGAGGATAAGGACAGAGGGGAACTCTCCTACATTGCTGGTGGGAATGCAGGCTCATACAGCCACTCTGGCGAGCCATCTGGAGATTCTTAAAGAAATTAAAGATTGAAATGCCATATGACCCTATGATTCCACTTTTGGGAATAACCCCCAATGCAGCAGAGGTTCACCTCGATAGCACAAGCAAGACTATGTTCATAGCAGCACTGTTTACAATAGCAAAGACATGGAATCAACCCAAATGTCCAACAGTTGATGAGTGGATAAGGAAAAGGTGGTACATCTATACAATGGAGTACTACTCAGCCATCAAAAATGATGAATTACTGGAATTTGCCAGGAAATGGATGTCATTAGAGACAATTATATTGAGTGAAGTATCCCAGACCCAGAAAATTAAGCGCCATATGTATTCCCTAATAGGTGGCTCCTAGTACCAAACCCACCCAACCCACCTAGAGACACTCGATGATAAATTTCTGTAATACAGTAATTGCAAGGAGTATGAATAGGCGGGATGGGGTAGGAGGGCCACATCAGAAACAAGGAGAGAGGGGACCATGTAACAGCAGAGAAAATAGGCCTCCATCAAGGACTGCGAGTAAGCAATGAGACATCTGGTTAAGTTCACAGACTTTTTGTTCCTGATCATCTACAACTGAGGGGGTGTGATCTCACCAGAAGGGGAGGGCATATAGTCAGGTAGATAATAAGTAACCATTTTGCAAATGGGTGATTGACCCCTCCCTCACTGTGGTTTCCTACTTTTATTGCATCTACCTTTGAATATACTCTTATAACAAGACTCTAGTTTAACAGTTTTTTGTCTCTGGCCAGGGGGTGACATCCAATACCCATCAGGATGGAGTGAAGGGCATTGCAGGAGCAGCAAAACCCCAAAAGAAAATCAACAAACCACAATCCAGAACTTCAGAGACTCTATATCAACCACCTCGAACTAGGCCAGCCTAATCTCTCCCCATCCTGAGGCTCAGGGACATTTATGGTAGAGGGGGCGGTAAGATTATAAGAGCACAAGAATGGGAGGAGCAATGATATGCAAGATACTCCACACAAGTTAGGGCCGAAGCAATCATAATTGGACTTTACATGCCCTGCACAATGTCCAACACACTATTGTCCCCACAAAGTCTAGCATTTGCTAAAAGCACTACGATCCTTGGAGGCAAGGGATTGACAGGCAGAATAGTGTTCCTATGCTTAAGGGGAACACAGGAAAGTGTTCAGGGAAATGCTGCTGGGTCCTTGTATATCATCGGAGAGGAAGACCCAGAGGACAATCAGGCATGCACATTAAAGGATTCTCCGGGGATTGGGGGAGGGGAGGCACTGGGGGGTGGGGAGGGAGGGGTGAGGGGAGGGCGAGCAGAGGGGTGGGGGGAGGAGGAGGGAGGGAGGAAACCGGTGTACCTATTAAGTTTGTATGACCAGAGATAATAAAAAATGTTAAGAAAAAAAAAAGAAGTTCAGCAGGGTGGCAGGATACAAAATAAATGTGCAAAAATCAGTAGCCTTCCTATATGCCCAGAATGAAAGAAATGAAAAAGCCTTGACAGAAACAATCCCATTTACTATACCCCCTAAAAAAATGAACTACCTTAGTATAAACCTAACCAAGGAAGTAAGAGATCTTTATAATGAAAACTTTAAAACCCTAAAGAAAGAAATTGCAGAAGACACCAGAAGGTGGAAAGACCTCCCATGTTCCTGGATTGGCAGAATCAACATCGTAAAAATGACCATCCTACCAAAGGCAATATACAGATTCAATGATACATTAATTAAAATCCCAAAGCAATTCTTTAAAGAAGTTGACCAAACAATCTCAAAATTCATATGGAGGCACGAAAGACCCAGGATAGCAAAAACAATCCTGAGTAACAAAAACACAGCTAGAGGTATCACCATACCAAACCTTAGTCTATACTACAAATCCATGGTTGTAAAAACAGCCTGGTACTGGCTCCAAAATAGACACACAGATCAATGGATAAGGATTGAAGACCCAGATATAAGCCCACAAAATTACAGCCATTTGATTTTTGACAAAGGGGCCCAAAAAATCCAATGGAAAAAGAACAGCATCTTCAACAAATGGTGCTAGCAAAACTGGATATCCACATGCAGAAGATTAAAACTGGACCCGTACTTGTCACCATATACAAGACTTAATTTCAAATGGATCAAGGACCTCGATATAAGGCCAGAGACCATAAAAACCATAATTGAAAGGGTAGGGAACTCCCTCAAGCTGATTGGGCTAGGCCAACAGTTCCTAAACGGACATCCATTAGCACAATCACTACAACCAACACTCAACAGATGGGATCTTGTGAAATTAAAGAGCTTCTGTTCAGAAAAAGAGATTGTAACTCGAGCACAAAGGCAACCCACAGAATGGGAGAAAATCTTCACTAACCACATATTTGATAGAGCTCTACTGTCCAGAGTGCACAAAGAACTTAGAAAACTAAACATCAAGGAAACCACTGGCCCAATTAAAAAATAGGCCCTGGAACTTAAAAGAAACTTTACCAAGGACGAAATTAAAATGTCTAACAAATATCTTAAAAAATGCTCCACATCCTTAGCCATCAGGGAAATGCAAATCAAAACTTCCCCGAGATATTATCTCACCCCGGTCAGGATGGCAAAAATCCACAACACAAACACCACCAAATGCTGGAGAGGATGTGGAGAGAGGGGAACTCTCCTACATTGCTGGTGGGAATGCAGGCTCATACAACCATTCTGGTGAGCCGTCTGGTGATTCTTAAAGAAATTAAAGATTGAAATGCTAAAAGCACAAAGATCCTTGGAGGCAAGGGATTGACAGCCAAAATAGTGTTCCTATGCTTAAGGGGAACACAGGAAAGGGTTCAGGGAAATACCACTGGGTCCTTGTATGTCATCGGACAGTAGGTCCCAGAGGAGAGTCAGGCATGCACAAGAAAGGACTCTCTGGGAATTGGGGCAGGAGGCACTGGGGGATGGGGAAGGAGGGGTGAGGGGAGGGGGAGCAGGGGTTTGGGGGGAGGAGGAGGGAGGGAGGGAACTGGTGTACCTATTAAGTTTGTATGAGCGGAAATAATAATAAAAAATGTATAAAAAAAAAGATTACCTGTGGCTGCCTGAGACCACTCTTTAGTGCAGGGAAATTGATCTTGATAGTAGGCCCTAGAGGGTTTTTTTAAGCCCCTAGGAAGTTGTATTGGGCATGTAGGATTCAGAATCACTGTGTTTGAGAACAATGGTAAGTCTCAGGTATAGCTGAGGCACATGAGAGATGTCTCAGGATCTAGTGACCAAAAAATACATTTATTTTTAAAAGCACATTCAATATTTTAATATATCTGATATTTGAAAAAATTAAAAGTTGCATTTACATTATAAATTCCAAAGAAGGATTTCTGAGTGACTAAGATCTGGAGAGCTAAAAGAGATGAAGAAGCTTGTGGCCTAGAAGGAGGGAGAAATCCTCCATAAAACAGAGCAGCTAGGAAGAGAAAACAGGGTCGAGCCAGGAGATGTGTACGACTGTCCCAGACTGGAGGGTGGCACAGACCAAAGTGCAGGAAGACGAGGAGAAAAGGACTTCAGGCCAAGGATCTAGACAGAGTCACCAGCCAGGCGCCAGCAGGGCACACCTGCTCGTGTAGTCCTGCCAACCACAGGGCTTTGGGGGGTCATCTATTCCAGAACTTGGCAGCCCAGAGTTCACAGGTGGCAAGGGCATGAGCATTTGGCCAGACCATGGGGAGAAAGGGACAGAGAGGAGCAAGTGGTAATGTTACTTCTCTAACACAGAGCCCGCTGTTCTCCACCTGAAATAAGTTTGCACAGGTTTTAGCTCGTGTTCTTTAAGGAAGTTGTGTGAGACCTATACAGCTTAAGATTGTTTTCTGAAAAATGGACAATACAACCTTTTTGGCAAAGATGTGTAGGTAGCATTTAAAACATGTGATGCATGTAAAACGGTGGAATGTGTTCTCCAAATGCTTTGAGGAACCTTACCACCTTCGCTATAACAATTACCGTGGACACCCCCTATTCTTCCATGTCACAAACCATTACCCCTTGAGGCTCCTCTATGCTTTCACTGTGTGAGTTCTTCACAGGGCAGTGGGGATCCAATGCCTACTTCTGTGCTCTACAAAAAGAATACAATGAATATTTGCTGCTTAACTAGATTGAAAAATATAAGTGGGTACACTTCCTAAAACATTTTTGGTATTCAAAGCACTGTAGATTTCTATTTTTATTCCTGTATGTGTGAATCCGTAGCTTGTATTTACCAGTGAAGAAGTGATTTGAGTTCTCAAGTCTCACCATGCCCATCCTGTAAAATGGGAGGGTGAGTGGTATCAAATCTGCAGATTGTCTTTTTTTTTTAAGTTAAGTCTGTGCCTAATTTATTTTTTACTATTTATTTATTTTTTCCACTCATACAAACTTGATAGGTACCCCATTTCCCTTCCTCCCTCCCCCCTCCTTGGATTCCCTTTCTCCCTCCCCCCTTTTCCCCTTCCTTCCTTCCCTCCCTCTCTTTATCCCAGTGTCCCCCTCCTCCCCAATTCTTGGAGCATCCTTTACTATGCATGTCAAACTTTCCTCTGGGTCCTCCTCTCTGATGAGGTGTAAGGACTCAGTAGCTTTGCCTGGAGCTCTTTTTTGTGTCCCCCTTTAGTACAGGAACACTAATATGGCTGTTAATCCCTTGCCTCTAAGGATCCTAGTGCCTGTGATCCATGCTAGACTTTGGGGTTTCAATGATATGTTGGTAATTGCGCAGGTCATGCATGCAAAGTCCTATTATGATTACTTCGGCCCTAACTTGTGTGGAGTATCTTGCATATCACTACTCCTCCCCATATTTAGGTTCTTACAATCTTACCACCCCCCCTTCCACAAATTTCCCTGAGCTTTGGGATGGGGAGAGATTAGGCTGGTCTGGTTCCTGGTGATTAATGTAAGGTCTCCTTCAGATTGTCTTAATGATGAATTCAGATTTTTTTTATGAACATCCTCAACCTAGAACCCAAGAGGTTCAGAAGATAAAGGCTGCTATTAGAATCACCACCATTCAGTTCAGTCATTGATGCAGCAAGTTTCTGGACTAAAGTAGTGTAGTGCCAGCTTTGATCCAAATACCCAGCAAGGTTTGCACTGAACACCCAGGCCCCAGAACAGAGGCTGGGCCCTTAAAGCCATTCACAGACTCTAGCACCACAAAACATTACCATAAATATCCCATAGCACTCACCAACTACACAATGATAAAAGCCATCTCATATTTAATCGACCCCCTGCATTTCCATCCTACGTCTATATTTTACAGAAATTGTCTATTCTAATAAAAGAGAATCATGCTTTTATGATCTTCTCTTATGCGAAAAAGCAAAAGTCACCCTAACCCATTCCCCAAAGGCATAACAGTAAACCTACAGCCATATGGCACTGGAATTCAGTCGCATATTGTTGTGTTATATAATTCACCATTATTATAAATGATGTCTGGATGATCTGGTGGGAACCTGCTCTGGTGTGCGATGATTCATTAGAGTTTTGCGTTTTCCTTCGAAGCCCAGCAGGCTGTCTTTCAGAAGGAGCTTGACTGATTCTAGCCACACACATGGTGTGCTGCTGCTAGCATCCCTTGGCCCAGCAGGCACCCAGAATCTGCCTGTTCCGAACCATCTACAGGGTTTCTGGCTTTCAGCATACAACAAATGCGGCAAACTCCACATCCACAAGGTCCCACGTTAGTCTGTGGACTCATTGCTCAAGGTAGGTGACCTTGCTACCCAAATTGCACCGAAAAATTTTAAGTCAAGTTCCCAATGTCCTAAATGTACATTTGCAAAATTGGTGTGATAACTCAAAGAAATATGGAGTTCTCCACAATTAATTTTTAAAAAGTGTCAATTTCCCTTCTGTCTTGGTCTCACTTTTCTATTGTTGTAAAGAATATATGACCCAAACAACTTAGGGGAACCAAGGAACTTTTATTCCCACTTACGATTTCAGGTTACAGTTGATCATCATGGCAAAGAGTGAGACCTGCATCAGGAGCCGAGGGGATTGGACACATCCTACCCACAAGGACTGATGAAAGGGAGCGAGGACCAAAGCATACCTTCTAGCTTTCCAGTCTGCTAAGTTCTAACTAGTCTTCTCTTCACCTTAGCTACCTGTCCATGGAATGGTTCCATCCACACCAAGTAAGCAATCTTCTGCAGGCTTACTCAGAGAGCGCCTTAACTAAAAATTCTTCCTAAGTGTGCCAAAAGGTTGCGTTCTCAATTGCAATTCAAGTTTCCACCTGAAACCAAATGCTACAACTTTTTTAACGAAGGGAAGTTGGTACTTACCGTATGTCACTATTTATTAAGCAGTTATCTAGACAACCTGCATGTGCATATCACTACATCACATGTAATCATATACATGTGTTTACCATGTTGACATATCTGGGTTCGCCATGTCTTTTAACACACATATTACTAAGAAACAATCGGCCGTTGGTATCTGGAACTGACTGTCAGGCCTGAGTGCTGCTAGAAGCTGACCAGGCACACACAGTCAGGCCTTGGTCTTCTCTCCAGCATGAGCAGCTTTATGAAACATCAACGCTACACAAAGCCACGCTGTAGCCCACAAACAAGCCCATTCTAAAGTATGAACTTGTCCAACCCATGAAATGCAAAACACCACCTCTTCTGGCCAATGTAAGTGCTGCTTTGTTACCAATGAGGCCGTCAGTCTCGCCCAGGTCAGCTTTCTGCAGAGGATGACAAAGGCAGCCGCTCAGAGGCTTATCCTACTTCCTGACAGCATCCAATCAGAACAAAGCTTTGCTTCCCTAAAGGTTCCCGCGAAATGACCCAACACAGCCCTCAATTCTGTAAACCGTTCCAAACACCCTCCCACTGAGATGCCCAAAGTCCACCACTGTGTGTTTGCCCTCTCTGCACCCTAACGTGTTCAGCTGCATGGGTGCTCCAGATGGCGTGGGCTAGAAAACAGCAAGTCTTAAAATGGTTTTTATCCTTTCTGCCTTCACAGACGTCCCGTTCCCCTGGCATCTTGGATGGGAGGGGGTGAGTACTATTTCATGGTTGTTCTCTGGATCCTCACTGGCTCTTTCAACATTCCCTGAAAAGCTCTAGACCACTATCCCCACAAATATGACTGCGAGCACAACACGTATTTTTATGAAGTTTAGACGTTTTGGAGTGTGTATTGGTCAGGGTTCTCTGAAGAACAGAATGTGATACACACACACACACACACACACACACACACGCATACACATATGTATTAAAGTAACTCACAATAAAAAAGTGTCCTTTCAAAGTTGCCGCCCGTAGCTGCTTCACCTTGACTAGAATGTCTCACAAGCCTAAAGATCCCAGGAAGGTCTCCAGCCTCTACTTCACTGAAGAGTCAAAGACACTGGGCTCCAGCATTGGTGAACAACAGCTGGACTCCGATGTCAGCAATGAACAGGGAACAATGCAAGGCCTAGAGACCAGGCTTCAAAGGCAGCGGGAGCAGCAACAAGGTGGAAAGGATGGAGCTCTGCCCCAGCCAAGGATGGCAGCAGTAACGTCAGCAGCAACAAAGAAGGCCACAATGCTCTAAAAATTCAATGATGCTCATAGAGTGAATTCAACAGTGAGTTGACACAGAATTAGGGAAGACAAGTTCCTCCTCCTTGCACCTCCTATTATCCGGTCCACCACTAGAAAATACCAACCACTATGGCCTGAGTTTTCCACACCAATCAAACAAGTACCTGAAGACTTGTTCAGGGGTCTGCTCCAACCATTAACTCTCCACAGTCTGCAATGTCAAATTGACACTAAAGTGTAACCATAACAGGGTGCAACATAGCACACGTCATTTTGAAGTATGATACATCCATATGCCAACATTTTTCAAGGAGTTTTTCATACCTCTCCTCATTGCCTCCTCCGTGGCCTCTTGCCCCAAGACAGAGTGATGGTGATCACTTTTCTCCCTCTAATGTCCTTCCACAAGCATTGAGGGCAGCCAGAGGAGGGAGTGGTACAGAAAAGCAACAGACAGCACTCAGAGATGTAGAATAGCAAGGTTATTTGTGCGCTTGTATGTCGTCTTGATGTTCTCACCAAAAGAACCACTGTTCTTTTATATAGTTTAGGCTTCTGAATCGAGAATTCTTACCCAAACAGCTCAGATCCCTCCCTCTTTCTCAAAAGGAAGCTTGGGTTCCTGCCTTAGCAGCTGAGCAAGCTAGGTTAAAGAAGCTAAACCCAGAAGCAAAAAGAGAAACATTTTGCATGAAGACTAAAGCTTCAGGAGAAGCAGGAAAAATGTTTATAAAACCACCCCAAAGAAATAAGTTTAAGAAATAATATACATGGGCTGGGAAGATGATTCGGGATTAAGCTTTTGTCTCAACAATGGATTAAACAGTCATAATAGAGTTCCCATGCTAACAGGGAGCCCAAGAAGTAGCCCAGGGCTATGCCACTGAATCCTGAACCCTCACTAGAGTGGTGGACTCAGAGGGAGGTTCAGCGTCCACATAAATGGATGCTCCATGGGAAGGGAGGGAGGAAGCACCGGGAGAGAGGGAGTGAAGGAGGGAGGGTGAAATGAAGGGGGAAGAGGAAAGAGTGGAATGGGAAACAGGGAAAGGGGGAAGGGAGAGAATAGGCTACTTATTGAACTTGTGTGATTAGGGAAAAAATAAAATGTGGGAGAAAAAAAACTATTGCCTCAAAAGCAAAAGGACCTGAATTCAGATCCCTATATCCCATGCAGAAATGGCAGCGGCTTGCAATTCTGGTCCTGGAAGGCAGAGCCTTGGAAACCCTAGAGCAAAGCAATAGGTGGGTAGAGCAATCCAGGATGATTTCCAAAGTCACCTTGGCCTCCACAGGCACGCATGGTCAAGTGCCCTCTTCTACACACACAGAAAGGCATACACAAGAATAATAACAGTAATACACACACACATTAGAATCATTCTCTAATTCTACTAACACAATGGCTTTCTGTTGTGGTTTCAATGTGAAATGTCCCCCAAAGATTCAAGTCAGCTTGGGGAGATCTCGGTATGTCCTAGTGGAGAAAGTGCACCACTGGGGGTGGGCCTTGATGTTTCTTAGCCCCCGCTACTTCTGCTTCCTGAGAACACAATGTGACCAGTTGCCTCACTTTTCTGCCACCTTGCCTTTCCCACCCTGATGGTTTATATCCCCTTGAGCTGTGACCCAGACTAAAACCTTCTCCCTAAAGCTGCTTCTAGTCAGTTATTTGGTCACAGTATGAGAAAGGTAACTGACACATTGTCTAACTTTCTGGTTGAGAATCTTAATAAGAAACACACATTGCAACCCAAAATACATACATGTATACCCATGACAGCAGATAGGTAAACAGAAATAAAGAGACCGTCCCCTTGCAAAAATGCTCCAAGTTTTTAATTCTACTTCTTTTCCTAAAGAAAAAAATCAAAATGGGCTTCACCATATTGCTCCATTGATGAACCTCACACTGCAGCTGACATATTCTCTTAAAGCACTTGGCATTCAAAATGACAAAGTCACATTTCCACTACAGGTAGACAACTAACTCTTATCTGTTCTACACATGTGTCCACCTGAGATATCATCTGGCACAACTGAAAAGAAAGAGAGAAAGTCAATGGGCTCTTTAAGCTTCATAAGCGGCATAGATCCCCTCAACTATGACAAATCTCAAAATAGGGCACCAATGCCTAGAGGGACAGTTCATCTGCAGAAGTTCCCTTTAAGTGAAGAGCCTTATGAAACCCAGGTGTACTCATTACTCTTTCTGTTACTGTGAGAGAACACCCAAAGTCAGGTAACTTAGAGGGAAAAGGGAGATTTATTCAGTTTATAGTTCCAAAGGGAAGATACAGTTTTCCATGGCAGACAGGGCATGGCTAGCTGGCAGAAGCCAGAGACAGGCTAAGTCACTGCAAACATCTTGGAGGCGGAGAGCTACAAGACTGCCGCTGCTACAGCATACTTCTCCAGTAGAGAAGGTGGGACTAATCCACCTGAAGGCCCACCTCCTGTGACTGCTTCCTCTAGCAAGGCTCCACCTCTCAAAGGTGCCATGCCCTTCCCAAACACATGAGACTGTGAAGGACACATTTCAAACCTTGACACCAGGCAAAGGATTCAAGGCTGAAGAGGACAGGCAACCCAGACTGTGACTTCAGCAGCCTCCAGACTCAGATAGGAAGCACCTGATGACCTAGGAAGTACACGGAACCACAGGGTGGGAGGATCCAATCAGGCTGCAGTGCAAGCCAGGCAGTTCCCAGGAGTCAATATCAACAGGGAGACAGAACAGAAAGGAGTAGAAGCTACAGAGAGTGAAGTGTTCTGAGGAACAGAGATCAGCTGGGAGGACAGGGTGGTCCTTGTCAAGTACCAGAACAGAAAGCCTGTACATCCCACAAGAAATGATACTACTGCCTAACATCATCTCTCTGATTTGGTGCTCCCCTGAACCTGACCCAGAAAATCTCTTATGACTTCAAAGATCCCAGAATTGTTTTTTACACAGTGGGGCCTCATCTCTATGGAGGCCAAAGACAATTATGATACATTAAACCAGGCAAGATCCTTGAAGATGAAGATGATGATGTCAGTGATTGTTGCAGTCCGCCTGCAACATTGCTGATAAATGACCAGAACACAGCTTAAGGGAACAAGGAGTTTACTTTCTTACGACAGTCTGGTTACAATTCTCAGTCCAGCTCAACGGGAGAGCACACACCAACATCAGGGCTAAGGAAACTGGCCACACCATCACTGCATAATAGCTGAGAGATGGACAGACCAGCATATCTGGCCAAGTGGAGAAGGATGCCCACTCTCTCAACAAGCTCTCTGTGATTTATCCAGGGCCTAATCCCACCCACCATGGGCTGGGTCTTCCCCATCAGCTGGACAATCTCCTTCAGGTTTGCTCTGGGCTTAACTCAACCATCAACTCTCTACAACTGTGCTCAGAGCTCAAACCCTGAACAGTCAAGTTGACACCTGTGCTTAACTATGACAGTGATGATGATAATTTTGTTTTCAGCCAAAATCCAAGCCAGCATTCCATTTTGTCTAGCTCTTTTCAGCATTTTTCCTCTAATTCATATTTCTTCTCCAATAGAGGTAAGTATGCATTCATTATCTTTCCCTGAAATTAAATTTAATTTTCACTCATTTTTAAGCTGGAGACATCCTTGCTGGAATGTTTATGCTGCACTGTTTATTTTCAGAAGTCAAGTTGCAACAGATGAAAAATATTTCCCTTCAGCAGGAAGGAAAATATTATAGTTAGATATTTATAAGTCTGACTGGTTATTTTTTAAAATGCTAAGTCAAAAATATTATAATTATTATACATTGCTAGCAATAATTTTCCAAATGTTTCTCATTTAAGGGTTGAAAGTAATATTCATGACACGTACTATACTTCAAACCAAATATGGAATAAAACTGGATTTAAATAACCAGCGTGAACTACATAGCAAAGTAGTACATGCAAATCAGTTTAACTATTCATGTCAGAGTTACTATGAAGAGAAATCACCTCAATAAAAATAATAAAGCTACTAGATTTGGGGAACCTATTTTCTTCCAAGTATGGTGATGGATAGTTTATGTGTTCCCTTATTTAATGTTCACAATAACCTCCAGAAGTAAGTCCTGTTAGATGTAGATAAGGAAACTGTTAATTGATTTTTCGTCACTGTAGCAGATACCTGAGACAATCAGCTTGTGAAGAGAAAAGGTCTATTCCGATTCATGCACTTAGAGGTTCTAATCATGACTGGCTTGGCAACACATCATGGTGAATGCATGTGGTAGAGCAAAACCATTTACCCTATGGCCCCAGGGAGTGAAAAGGAGAATGAGCTGACTTCTGCAGTTCCACAGTCCCATTCAAGAGCACATTTCCAGTGATCTAAAGACCTTCCAGTACCTCTTGATACTTAAAGATCCCATTGCATCTTCCTAGGACCAAGCCTTCAACACACGCGCTTTGGAGGATATTTAGATCCAATTATAGCAGAACCAAAGTACTGGGAGATTAAGTAAGCTCTTAGTAAGCAGCCAAACTAAGATTGAGACCTAGTCTTCTGCAACAAGGCTATATTTGTTTGGTGTTCCCACACGGTCTCCTCTATTTTCAAACTTTAAGGGAAGATTGACAGGCTTTGATTCTGGCTCTGCCCTATCAAAACACCATCATCTTTAGAATCTGACATAAAATACAGAAACAAAGACTATACCGGAGAGTTATGATGCCAGAAAGTAACCAGACAGTATATGCAAACAGAATGCATGATAAATCCGATGGGCGTGGGGGATGTCTTTCTGCAGAGATGTGTTCTTAGCAGGTTATGTGCTCGGCACAACTGCAGAACCTAGTTCTAACAGACTGTAGGTTCCTAAGAAGCCATTGTACATGGCAAAGATTAGGCCACCCACTGAGGACACTTAAGGTCCTCCCAGCAGTGTCCTTTGGAAGGGTTGCCCCTGGCTATGGCTCAAACCACTTCCCCGAATCCTTCCTTGCCATCATTTCCCTCAGCAGTCAAATATTACCAATGTCATGGCTTAAAATGTACATTGTCCCCCGCAGGCTCGAGTGTTTGAAACTGTAGTTGTTTGAGAAGGTCATGGTACCTTTAGGAAGTAGAGCCTTTCTGGAGGAAGGCAGTCACGGGCTGGGGGTGGGGGAGGTGGGGAGAGGGAGCTCATTTGAGGTGGATTAGCTTCGCCCTGCTTCCAGGACAGTCTTGTTCTGGCAGTTGGCAGTCTTGCAGCTCTCAACCTCCTGGACCTGGGCCTCCCCTAGTTTCTGCTGCCAGCCGTGCTGTTTCTGCCATAAAGGACTCTATCTTCCCTCTAGAACCATAAGCTGAATAAATCTCCTTTTCTCCCTTAAGTTACTTGACTTTGGGTATTGTGTCAGAGCAACAGAAAAGAGTAACTAGTGCATCCACGATCTTTTCTGTAGGGACCTTACCACATTCCAACACACATGCTCAAGGAAGAGGCATGTCCGGGTCACCATCTGTTTCTCTGTCTCCTTCACTGGGAGGAGCAGGGCTAAGGCAGGTCTCTCATGGCATCCTGCATAACTTCCACAGTATTTCTTACAAGGAAGCAGTATGGACACCTGAAAGGGGGGTAGGGAGAGAAGTAGTGTATCCTTTGGCTAAAATGGCACTTTGCCGTACAAATTAATTACCTCGTACTTACATCTTGAATTGAATTTATTTATATTTTTAATGGACGTTGTCCATCAGGAGTGGCTTCCTCTAATCTTTTTGCCATACATGAAGCAACTGCGATTTATTTTACTAGTGAAAAGAGTATTATTTTGGATTTTTTTCACTTTATTGATAGATTGTGCTCTTCAAGTTCACACATGAATATGATTCTGATTAGCTTCCTCTTTACCTATTCTTATCTCCTTCCCCTGCCCCTTCAGCACCCCATCTTCCCTGTCTTTCTCCTGTATTCATATCTTCTTTGTGATTCTGTGCTTGGCAGCCTAGTAGACTCCTCTCCACCACCCTCCACCCCCATTAGTACACAGCTGGGCAGTAGCTTCTCCTTCCAGTGAATAAAGATGAAGGCAGCGAACCATGATTGCACCGAAGGCTGAGGAGTCATCAGCCTTCAGCAAGACTATGGGACCTTTGTGGAAGTGGGGTGGAAAGAACATAAGAACCAGAAGACTGGAAAAAGGGTTGTAAAACACTATTCTCTAAAAACAACACGGCCATGGCATGAAGCTACAAGAAAGGCAATTGCTGGTACTAAAACCTCCAGTGCACCTACTTGATTAACTATGAACTGAGGAGAGACCCACAGGGTCCTACAAAGGATGATGAACAATAGGCAACCAGCAGATGCAGAGTATTACATTTTTAAGGCAGAAGATTGAGAATTCAAGGTCAGCCTAAGCTATGTAACAGACCTTGCCTCAAAGCCAAAATAAACCAAAGGATACTACAATTTGAATGGGGAAGAAAACAGAAACCAACTTTATTATTTGTCGCAAATGGCCGGGTAAACAGTCACGCAGAGCGTTTTGATGCTACAATAACTTTTATTAGCTTGATGTGCTGACAGAGAAAAAGAAATTGCATGCATTTTTAAAAACTGACTTTTTAAGGGAGAATAATTTGTTTGCATAAAATATGATTAGTTACCCTCATAAATGTTTATTTGAATTTATTGCACTGGAACCAAAGCCAAAGGCATTTGCCACAGCAGGGAAACCAAACTCTGAATTGCAAAACAAACCAGAGGTGTGACTGAAGGCATGGTCAGCATCCAGTGCTGACTCAGAGAAATGGGGGCTGTTAAACTGCTGATTCTCCAAGATGAGCTCTAATGGGACCGAATCCCTAAACCGCTACCTAGCAGAGGCCAATCAGCTCTTTCCAGCCTCACCTGAGCTTCCCCCTGCCTCCACACAAGTGGGTCTGTTCACTAGCATTCTGAGCTGAATCCTGCTAAGATGGCTATTTTGATAAACTTGTATTTAAAGTATGGTGAGAAGAATTTAGAATGAAGGCTGGTCGGCCATGCATGTCTCTCCACTGTTTCTTACCTTCTCATCCAGCGTAGTGAACCCTGGGACTCTTGACCCACAGTCTTTACTTGAGAATTCACGAATGCTATTCTCACCAGCCAGCCATAGGGATGCACACTTGTAATCCCAGTACTCAGAAGACTGAAGCAGGAAGATCCTAAATTCCAGGCCAGTCTGGGCTGCGTAGAAAGTAAGGCCCTGTCTCAGAAACCAAACAAAATGAAAGAAGCAAAGAAAGAAAGGATCGAGGGAAGGAAAGGAGGGTAATACTATTCTTCTCTTACCACCAACATGAAAAGAAGTCCTTCAAAACATTAACTCACACTGTCTTCATCAATGACAAAAGAAGAGTAAAAAAGAGGAGATATTCATCCTTGTCAAGTTCTTTACAATTATTTTTTTTTTAACTTGAGGTCACCCGGGGATCCACAACTTGTCAGAGTAGATGGGCTCCATGACCTGCTCTCCCATTCTCCAGTTCCAGACACTTCCAAAGCTGCTAAAGCTACCTCTACTGCTAATCAGTTAGATACATCATAAGTAATTACTGATAAAGGATGCAGATACTTTGAAGAGATGTCTCAGAGGGAACTCAGAAAAACAGGAAGTACATGGGAAAGAAAACATTAGAATACCCTAAAACAAAATTAATTTTTAGTGATGATTCTTCATAATCAAATCATTGTTTTTTATAAGGAAACTCTTTAATGTGATTTTTTTTCAAATAAGAAAACATGATTTTATTATTATTCAGCATCTCATAATCACTGTTGCTTTTTTTAGGGTCTCAAATGAAAGATAGTTGCAGACATCAGCAGATAAGAAAGTAACTGATGCCGCCTTTTTATTCCTGGTTAACTTAGCCCCACTAAAGAGCAACATATGGCAGGAGTGACCCAAAATGAATGGAGACAAAACAGTAAAGGAAAAAAATAATAGAGCTAGAGAGATGGCTCAGAAGTTAAGCCTCTGCCTCAAAAGCAGAAGCTTCTGAGTTCACATCCCAGATCCCATGTAAAAATGTCAGACAGAAATGATAATGGCGTGGACTTCTGACTCTGGAGGTGGAGCCTAGGAAATCCCAGAGCAAAGCAAAAAGAAAGTAGAAGCAATCCAAAATGATTCTCCAAGTCATCCTTGGTCCTCCACAGGGACAGACAGACAGACAGACAGACAGACAGACAGATACACACACACACACACACACACACACACACACACACACACACACAAATAAATTTTAAAAAATAATAAATTGAACCTTACATTCAATTAAAGTGCTTGACTTGGAAAGCTACTCCTTGTGTATCACTGGACCTTTACTGGGCCTTTACAGGCATTCCTTCGGGAAGTGAGTTAAGTAGGTTCACCTTAACACTGACCAAGGTCACAAAGCAAGTAATGAGGTACCTGATATGTGCTTCATCTTTTTAGAATTTCTGGCCAACTAGATGGGAAACAAAACTACTAAGTTTTAACTATACACACTAAAACATTTACCCTTATACCTCTAGATTAGAGAAACCTCAGCCTTTAACCAAGAAGTACGCTTTTACAATAGAAAGTGCTTCGTGCATAGAACCACAACTGGCTAAAGCACAGAGAGTGAATGTGGAGTGTTCAGCTCTAAACACAACACTGAAATCATCCTCCATCCCGAGACTCAGGGAACCTTGCAGAAGAGGGGGTGATAAGAACGGAAGAGCCTGCAGGTGGGGAAGTATGTTGCCAGTTCCATGACAGGACTGCAGCACCCAAGAACTCACTAAGTGATGTCTATTCCCATAAGATTTGCACAATAGTTGGTCTATCAACATTTTGTGGATGGGGAACAGCTCAAAAATTAGAGATAATCTCATGAGAGATTATCTAAGGTCAGAAGAAGAGGAGCTATTTTACTCAAATGATTTACCCTCTAAGTCATCCACAACCCAGCAAGCGCTCAGGCACTTACCATTACAGACACCCCAGAAGAAACCCAGTGGACCACACATGCAAAAAGATGTGAAAATAGGAAGGATTCTGGGTACAAAGGAAAAAGTATTAAGTGGGACAGGAGCAGAGATGGGATTAGGTAGTCAGGAGTGAAAATACATAAACTAATTATATTTGTGTATTAAAGTGTTAAAGAAGAAAAAATATTTTTTAAAAAAAGAATTGCTGGCCAATAAGCCAGGCATGATGGTGGAGCAAGCACATGGGAGGTGGAGGCAGGGGGATTGGGAAGCTACCCAGAGCTTCATGCGACCCTGCCTCAAAAAATAATAAAATTAAATTAATTAAGTTAAATTAAAAAGCTGGCTGGCCAGTTCATTTAGATTTGATGCTTTTCTGTTATTATTCTTATTAGATGAGTTAGGCTTTGATATTTTTTAAAGCTGAAATAAGAATGTAATGTTTTCTTATTCAAAGATAAATCTCTGTAATACCTACAGTAATTACAAAGACTATGAACAGAAGGAAGGGAAGGAAGGCCCCCAGAAATAAGGAGAGAGGGGATCATGCTTCAGTACAGAAAATAGATCACCATCAAGTATTATAAGTAAGTAGCCAGACATCTGGTTAAGCTCACTCACTTTCTTTCCTGACCACTTGTGACTGAGGGGGTTTGATCTCACCAATCAGGGAGGGTATAGAGTCTGGCAGATAGATGGTAACCATCCTGCAAGTGGGAAACTGACCCCCCCCCCACTGTGGTCTCCTACTCCTATTCCATTTACCTTTGAATCTACTCTTATAGTAATATTCCATTTCAACAGCCTTTTATCTCTGGGTAGGAGGTGGCCTCCAATACCAATCAGGATGGAGCCAAGGGCAGTAGAGGAACAGCAAAACTGAAAACAACAACCAACCATAATTCAGAACATCAGAGACCCTATATTAATCACTTGGAACCAGACCAGCCAAATCTCTCCCCATCCTAAAGTTCAGAGAAACTTGCAGAAGAGGGGGTGACAAGATTGTAAGAGCCTAAAGATGGGGAGGACCAACGATAAGCAAGATACTCCACATAAGTTAGGGCCACAGTAGCCATAATCAGACTTTGCATGATCTGTGTAATGATTGACATGTCAACGACCCCCACCCCAAAGTCTAGCATTGATCACAGACACTAGGATCCTTAGAGGCAAGGGATTAACAGTCATAATAGTGTTCCCATACCAAAGGGGAACACAAGAAAGGGCTCTAGGCAATGCCACTGAGCCCTTGCACCTCATTAGAGTGGAGGGCTCAGAGGGAAGTTTGACATGCTCCAGGAAAGGATGCTCCAGGAAATGGGAGAGGGGAAGAAGAGGACACTGGGAGAAAGGGAGGGAGGGGGATGAAAGAAAGGGGAATAAGAGGGAGGGTGCAAGGAGGTCTGGGAAGGGGTGGAAGGAGGGAGGGGACGGGGTACCTATTAAGCTTGTATGATTGGGAAAAAATAAATATTAAAAAAAGAATGTAATGTTTTCTGAGAAATTTTCATTTACCTAGACAACTTCCATTCCCTTGACATATGCTAGTTAAAACCTTAGCAACCCACGGTTCACAAATCTAATTTCGAGAATGTAGCTGCAGATATCAGAAGAGGTAAGTGTAGGTATTAACACAGATGCCGTGAGACAATTATCAGCAAGTTACCATTAAAGAAGATTTCTCCCCCCACCCCTACCCCCAACTCTGCTAATCTCCATTTCCTCTGGCTTTGGCGGGACCGAACTTGAGGTGATCCCGCCATTCTCTCTCAGGAAAGCTTCTCCCAGTGACTCATTGGAGCTTCACCTGGAGCTCTCTAGCAAGCAGTTCCAACGTGAGGGCTGATAGCTGTATTTCCAGACACCATGTCATGACAGCGCCCACCACAGGAAGTTCATTTGGACTTTTTAAAATATCATCATGAAAGAATCCACTCAGCATGACTCCGGAGAAAGAGATGAACACTTCATACAGTGTGTCAAGAGGAAGGTTAACGAAAAAATTGCAGTATTTTATGCCCACATTATTTCCCTAAGCCGCAGCCTTCCCCTCCCCACCAATGCCCACACCTGTCTGGCCTTTTAAACCACAGGTAGCTTCTGGCAAACTCGAGACAGATGGCAACGCAAAGTTGCTGGCAACTGAGATAAATCGCGTGTCATATCAAGCTCCTACCTACCAGCTTGGAAGGCCCACAATGCCCCAGCTCCTGCCCAAGGCCTCCAGAATGGTCGCTTGCTGAAATAATTTTCTGGTTAACAAGAAATCTATGCAACATTTCATGCCCGGGTGTTTCAAAAAGCCCCTTCGGAGGGAGCCACCCCATGCATTTTAATTTAGGTTTACAACGTTTTGTCTTTTAATAGAACGAACTGTGCAGAACAACACATTTCACAATACGAAATGAAAAGCCCTTGATACAGTTCACCCACTGGAAAGTTTTAACTCTAAATCCAGAACAAATAAAGCAAAATAAACTCAGCAAGACTCCGGCTTTCCTCTTCCAGCATTCACTAACTTGTTTGGGCATAGATTTTAGGGATTTTAAAATGTGGAAGAAGAAAGGAAAGAGGAAGCTACAGGAATATTCATGACCCTTGCTTCTCAGGAATCCATGACCCTCTATTAACACCGCAGAGTAAAAGCGCCATCCTCAGTCCCTCTTGGCCATTTTGTCCTGTCAGCTGAAAATCAATGCTTTTGCAATCAGCTCAGATTCAAAAATCACCTTTGAGAGGCTTTTTAACCATTGTAGCATGTAAATGGGGATTTGAGCTTCATCTGAAAGCACAGCAGGAGGGTTAATTTGGAGATAATAGACATTTTCTATTTGTTTGTGTTGAAATCCACAGGAATTGTGTGTGACACAGTTTTCTAGCAGACGTTCTGGGAGCTGTCAGTGGTCTTCCATTCATCCACTTCATGATAAGTGAGACTAGGGCCCTTGGATGACTGGCCTAGAGTTACATGGTGTGGGAAAGAGTGTCTTCCAAATACGTATCTTCAGAGGCTGCATCCCATGCCTGGCATCCAATTCTGTCACCACAAGTGAGATATGAAGGCAAAGTGTCCTATAGCACCTTGACCCCAACTTCTTCAAGGATCCTGTTGGGTTTGAACAAATAGCATTTCCTTTTCAAGTCTGAAAGCGTGGTCTTTTACTTTCTCGCCCAGGCTTGCCTCAAAGTCACAATCCTCCTGCCTTCACCTTTTGAGGATTGCAAGTGCATTCACCACACCCAACCAAATGACACTTCTTCAGAGAACCTTTTGCAATCAGACAAATTATGAACATAACCTTGCTTCACTCTACAATCCTGACAATCTATGGAATGAACTCTCCCCCTAAAGTCGCCTCCTTTCATTATGTTCATGAAAGCCCCCCTCCTTATTGTTCTAATCCCATGTGGTCATCTGCCACAGGAAGATAATTGTGATATTTCTCCATACTTCATGGCATGATTGCCATGAGTTCAGGGCCAATCTGAACTACAAAGCAGAACTCCAGGGAACAGAATAGAAGGGGAGGGGAGAGAAGACCATGAGGGTTAAGCATATTCCAGATAAAGTTGGGGAAGGAAATCTTTCCTTCTATTTTTCATTCTTCAAAATCTAGTGCCAGTCTGTCTTCACAAAGTCTTTCCCAACTGCTGACAACTCACTTGAACTTCCATCAGCATCAACTTCATCCTGCTCAGATCTCTTCCAATCCTGATTTAAAAAAAAAAAAAAAAAAAAAAGCAAAGTTAAGTAAAGTTAAGTAAAGAACAAATACAGAGGTCAAATTCAGATTTTATTACCAAATGGACTTGCTAAGGTCAATCCGTTTCTTTCGGCAACTCACTTCTAGTCTCCAACTGCCCTAGGGCCAGAGGTAGCTGATGCAAACACTAGTGAGCATCAGGGAGAGCCCCTGCTCTGCGTGGGCCCGCTGGCTCCCAGGCACAGAAGGGAAGAGCGTGTTTAACTTTCCTACGGGTCTCCTCCCTCCCTGAGAACGGAGTAGCAAGAGAGGCCTAGATGGGGCAGGTTCAGTACAATTCTTCAACGAAGGTAGGGTGGGTTGGGAAAGATAGTGTTTTCTTCTAATACAAACCTCTGCTATGCATATTAGTTGGGGGGTGGGGGCTGCGGATGTGTGGGCATAGTGTATGTGTGTGTATGTGCGCATGTGCAGGAGGATAGCAGGTATCCTGTTCTATCACTTTCCATCTCAGTCCCTTGAGACACAGCCTTTGCTGACCCTGGAGTAAAGCTGGTGGCCAGCAAGCCCCAGTGATCCTCCTGTTTCTGCCCAGGCACAACACTGAGGTTACAGGCTGCACACAAGTTTTTTACATGAGTGCTAGAGATCTGAACTCAGGTCCTCACACATGCCCAGCAAGCAACTCACCCATGAGCCATTTCCCCAATCTCGATTCTTTTCTTTCCTCTGATGTGTGTGTGTGTGTGTGTGTGCGCGCGTGCGTGTGTGTGTTTGTGTATGTGTGTGTGTATACACAGCAAAAGTTCTCAGAGGGTATCTTCCTCTATTGCTTGCTACCTTATTTTGAGACAGGCTCTCTTACTGAACCTGTAGCTCACCTATTAAGCTGAATTTATCAGCCAATGAGCCCTGAGGAACCTCCCGTTCCCCCATCTTCAGGGCTGGAGCTATAGATACATTCTTTTACATGGGTGTCAGGGATCTGAACTTTACCCACTTTAGCCACTAGGTCACCTCCCAAATGCTTATCTGGATTCTTTAGGCATCTTCAGAATAGAAATCATGTCTTGGATGGCCCGTGGCCTGCTGTACAGTGTCTTTCCTAAATAATTGTCTTCTGGGTATTTCCATTTTGGGTTTTGCAATTCTGGGGACTGAACTCAGAGCCTTGAGCCCATAAAACACACATGACCTTACTGAGCTACATCTTAACCCAAAAAAAATTTGTACTTTGAAAGATTGGTAATAAGAGTAGGAAGGGTACAAAGTTCACATCTGCCAAAAAGAAATTTTAAGAAATAATAATCTGTCTCAATCAGTAAATTAACAGCTTGGACCTGGTCCAGAGCATCTGAATGAAAGCCCAGCAACCTATTCTGTTACAAAAATCCTGTTTTGTTATTCACAGCCGCCTAAATATCTTAGTATATTTTGTCTCTCTTCATATTGTCACAGCCTACATGTTTGTTCTCACAGTATGAGGTGACTATTGAAAATATTGCAAAAACAGTGATGTGGTGACATACACACCTGTGATCCCAGCACTTGGGAAACGGAAACAGGAAGGTCATAGATCAGAAACAGAAAAAGAAAGGAAATATACTGTAAGCCCTAGTTAAAGGGTTTATTTATTAAATTCTAAGATACAGAAACTGGAAGGCTGAAGGCGTAGCTCAGTGAAAAAGTTCTTCTTAGCATGCATGAGGCTCTAGGCTCAATCCTCATTGTGAAAAACAGAAAAAGAGAGGGTAGAAGGGTGGGGAAAAGTGAAAAAGAAAGAAAAAGGGAGAGAGAGGAACTAGAAACTACTCCTTAATGAACAAACAGGTAGATTCCACTCAAATTCTTATAAGCCAGTAGATGGAAATCTTAGCAATTACGCCATAATCAAAAAAAGAAAGACAGAAAAACAGCCAGCCAGGCATTCCAGCACTATAATTCTAGCAGTGGAGAGGCAGAGGTAGGAGAACTGCCAAAAGAGTGGAACAAATTTGGACTATAAAGTGTGATTGTGTCTCAAAAAGAAAAACCATCCTTTACCAGCACACCAAGCAAACTGTGGGTGTAAAATTCCCAAGTATTTATATACCATCTGCCAAAATTTTAAAAATGCAGCTCTACACATAAAAGGAAGCATAGCAAACCAAAGAAAGCTGCTAAGCCAGAATATTCTGGAATTCAAACCCTAATAATTCCCCCAAGTGTGGTCCAATGAGGTGAAGTCTGCCTTCTGAAGAGTCCAAAGTAGTGAGAGCATCCTTGGCACGTGAGTGCTAGTATTAGCCTGAGAAGAGAGTGGTTAAATTCCTAGAAGAGGAATGCAGGGAGCACCCCTGGATTGGCCTCAGCCTAGGCAGATTCTCTGTTGAGCCTACATAGAAAGACGCCAGCCGTATGTAGACATAGTGGGCTGGCAACTGCTTCAGATCAACCACGAGGGGTCCTTCTAGAGACTTCATGAGGGAGCCAGATGACACCAGAGGTGATGTTCATCAGAAAGGAGGAGTAGGTGACCTGAGAAATAGAAGAGACAGGGGCCATGTGGGAGGCAGTAATGTGACTCTGAGCAGCAATGCACTGTGTCAGTCTGGCTTGGGTACTAATCCCCCCCATGTAGTAATATGTGCGCTTGCGTATGGAAGCTATGGGTAGGCAAAATATGGCTGAGATGACAGAGCTTGATGATGTGAAACAGCTGAGTCACACGATTAAAACTCAAAGCCTTGATTCCATGCTAACCAAGCCGACTTCTGGTCGTTTCTCACACACTGAACATTTCTCCAGAGAGTGCTCCCTCTGAGGTCAACCAGGAGCATCTGATTCCATGGAAAATGTGTCTCTCACTACAAGTCAGTATCCTGACTTCCAACAGCTGAAGAGCTCTGTTCCCGGGACAAGTCTAGTTCAACTCAAGAAAACAAGACTAGTTGCCCCAGACATGTGATTCTTGTAATGCCTCTTAACGCCCATCACCCATTGGCAGCATCCTGAGAGGACAAGCTCTGTGCGTCACGTGGTTAAGCCCACTGTGGCTAAGGAATAAGACTGCATAGCACACACAGTGTGCTACATAGTATAGGGGAAGCAGGCAAAAGACCAGCTTTGGGTTTATACAAGTCCAAGATTAAACACTGGTGCTACGGCTCACTGGTTTTACTATTTAACCTGTGATTGTCAGTTTTCTGTTACAACCTTGGGATTGTGCCTAGAAGTCAGTGGTTTTAGCAGTGTGAGCCTTGGGACCAGTAGCATCAGTATTTATGCAGCTTCTAATATTTCAGGGGATATTCACAGTATAGAAGTCATCCGCTTCCTTGGAGCATTTCACATGAATTTGTGTGTTCTTATGAATGATCTAGAAACAAATAACATACCAGTGTTCCCACCAGTCTGTCCAAATAGAAATGGTATCCCTTGACATTTTTTTCTTTTAACATATGATATGTGTATGGGGCATGAGCAGGTGTGGGGAATGCACATGTTTGCATGTGGGTGTGCACATGAATGCATATGCATGTGCAGACTCCAGGGTGATAATAGGATCATCCTCCATTGCTCTCCCATCATACTGTCTTGAGTCTGGGTCTCTAATTAAACACAGAACACTCCATAATAGCCAATCTGGCTAGCCAGCTTGTTCTCAGTCTGGTGCTGCAGGCAAGCCACCACAGCTGCCCATTTCTTGTTGCTATTGTTATTTGTTGCTTTGTTTTGGTTTTTGTTTTGTTTTTACCTGGGATCTGGGGACCCAAACACTGGCCCTCTCATTTGCATACCTAGTACTTCCACTGCTGAGTCATCTCTCCAACTCTCACATTTTATAAGGTTTTAATACTACCTCTTACTCTTATCCATTTGAATGTCTATACTAACTAAAACATGTGATTATATATCCAGTCTTTGAGAAAGAAGTTCAGCTATTTTTCTCTCTAAACCCATGCAAATATATGGTCTCCTTTTTCAATCTGAAAAGTCACTCCAAATTGTATGAAAACTGATAGATTTCTGCATCTTTTTATGGGAGAGAATATATAAACAAAATTGAAAATAGGTTCTTTTCATCATATTATCTTTGAATTGTTAATAGCCGGTGCATTTTACTGTGGACACACATGATCCTGGATCCTGCCATGTGTTTAGTTGATGTATAAGACATGTGGACAAAAGAAAAAGCAACACAACATTAATATTCAGAGAATCAGTAAAGACAGCTATGTATTATGAACAAAAAAGCTATCATTTACCTGAAGCATAAAAAATTCAAACTACCGGCGTCCAAGATGTCGAAGTGAGGACGTGGTGGGTCCTCCGGTGCGAAATTCCAGATTTCCCTGGGTCTTCCTGTAGGAGCTGTGATCAACTGTGCTGACAACACCGGAGCCAAAAATCTGTATATCATCTCTGTGAAGGGGATCAAGGGACGGCTGAACAGACTTCCTGCTGCTGGCGTGGGTGACATGGTGATGGCCACAGTCAAGAAAGGCAAACCAGAGCTAAGAAAGAAGGTCCATCCAGCAGTGGTAATTCGACAACGAAAGTCATACCGAAGAAAAGATGGGGTGTTTCTTTATTTCGAAGATAATGCAGGGGTCATAGTAAACAATAAAGGTGAAATGAAAGGTTCAGCCATTATAGGACCAGTTGCAAAAGAATGTGCAGATTTGTGGCCCAGAATTGCATCCAATGCAGGCAGCATTGCATGATTTTCCAGTGAATTTGTAAAATACTCTATTAAAAATGTTTGCTCCAAGTACTCAATTGTTTATTTCCATACTCCATGTGATGTAGATGTGCATTAGAGGTCAGAAGAGAACTGACTAAATGCAAATTCTACACCTGTCTTTTGTTGTTGTTTGGGTGTGTCTATGTATCTAAGGGCACTATAGCAAAGTCATGGAATCAACTCAAATGTCCCAGTGGATAAGGAAACTATGGTACATCTATACAATGGAGTACTACTCAGCCATCAAAAATGATGAATTACTGGAATTTGCCAGGAAATGGATGTTATTAGAAACAATTATATTAAGTGAAGTGTCCTAGACCCAGAAAATTAAGCGCCATATATACTCCCTAATAGGTGGCTCCTAGTACCAAACCCACCCAGCCCACCTAGAGACACTCAAAGATAAATCTCTGTAATACCTACAGTAATTGCTAGGATTATGAACAGGAGGGATGGGGTAGGAGGGCCACACCAGAAACAAGGAGAGAGGGGACCATGTTACAGCAGAGAAAATAGGCCTCCATCAAGGACTGCAAGTAAGTAATGAGGGAGTATGATCTCACCAGAAGGGGAGGGCATATAGTCTGTCAGATAAGAAGTAACCATTTTGCAAATGGGTGATTGACCCCTCCCTCACTGTGGTTTCCTACTTTTATTACATCTACCTTTGAATATACTCTTACAACAAGACTCTAGTTTAACAGCTTTTTATCTCAAGATGGAGTGAAGGGCATTGCAGGAGCAGCAAAACTGCAAATCAACAAACCATAATTCAGAACTTCAGAGACTCTACATCAACTACCAAGAACTAGGCCAGCCTAATCTCTCCCCATCCTGAAGCTCAGGGAAATTTGCGGAAGAAGGGGCGGTAAGATTGTAAGAGCACAAGGATGGGAGGAGCAATGATATACAAGATACTCCACACAAGTTAAGGCCGAAGCAATCATAATTGGACTTTGCATGCCCTGCACAATGTCCCACACATTATTGACCACACAAAGTCTAGCATTTGCTAAAGGCACCAAGATCCTTGGAGGCAAGGAATTGACAGCCATAGTAGTGTTCCTATGCTTATGGGGAACACAGGAAAGGGTTCAGGGAAATGCCACTGGGTCCTTGTACGTCATCGGAGAGGAGGGCCCAGAGGAGAGTCTGGCATGCACATTAAAGGATTCTCTGGGGATTGGGGGGGGCACTGGGGGATGGGGAGGGAGAGGTGAGGGGAGGGGGAGCAGGGGGGTTGGGGAGAGGAGGAGGGAGGGAGGGAGGGAACTGGTGTACCTATTAAGTTTGTATGAGTGGAAATAATAATAAAAAATGTTAAAAAATTCAAATTAGAAGTGGCTGAGATATCCCAGTATACATCTGAATTATTATATGATGAATTTTCAATTTATGAGTTGAAAAAGTATTATTTTATGTTCGTCATAGCTATTTCCAGAAAGAAAGATACCATTGGGAAAGTGGTTTGATGTGACTCTAGTTGGACGAATATTTTTATTATACCTAGTTGTGGTTTTTCTAACTTCCTAGAAGTCATCATTAGATACAGGTGTCAACTTGATGGTTGAGGGTTTTAACACTGGGCACATTTGTAGAGAATTAGTAGTTGAGTTAAGCCCAGAGCAAGCCTGCAGGAGGTTGTCTACTGGATGGGGAAAGTCCAGCCCATGGTGGGTGGGACTAGTCCCAGGGCGGGTAATAAAATGGAGGGAACTGCTTGAGAAAAGAGACATCCTTCTGCATACTTGCCAGGCATGCTGGTCAGGCATGTAAGGACTGTATCTCTGAGCTGATACGTAGATATGGCATGGCCAGTTCCCTCAGCACGATGGTGCATGCTTTCCTACCAAGATGGATAAACAACTCCAATCAGACTATGGTAAGAAAATAGACCCTAAGCCATTTGACGGTGATTTTATCAGCAACAATGCAGGCAAACTGCTACAATTAGTCTTGCCAAAAAAAAAAAAGGGATATTGGATTTTTTTACTTTTATCAAAATAGGAATTTCAATTTCAGATAAATGATTATGCACTTCAGTTTAAAACTATGACCAATCACAGAAAATATAAAAACTGAAAAACAGAAAGAAATTATAAAAATCTAACAAGAAACTTTGACAAGGTTGTTAGGAATTATGTCAATTTTTTGCTTGTGTGTGTTTTACATATGGGTGGGTGTACATGTTGGGGGGGCTTAGGTACAAAGTGCACTTGAATTGTGTGCCTTCATAGGCACAAGGGAGACATCAGGAATCATCCTGGATTGCTGTTCTACCTTATTGCTTTGCTCTGGGGTTTCCCAGGCTCCACCTTCCAGGATTAGAATTACACTCCACTACCATATCCACTTGGCATAAAAATCAGCATTTCTGGGGCTGGAGAGGTGGCTCAGGGGTTAAGCCTCTGCCTTGCAGGCAGAAGGTCCTGAGTTCGGATCCTAGACCCCACGTATAGATGCCAGGTGGAAGCGGGGGCAGCCTGCGTTTCTGGTCCTGGTAAGGCGGAGCCTGTGAATCCCAGGGGCAGAGTAAAGGAGGAGGAGGTAGAGGCAGTCCATGGTGGTATCCCGAATTCGTCCGTGGTTCTGCACGCACACACATACACACACATGCACACATACATACACGCACAATTGAATAAATAATAAATTTGAAAAAAAACTCTTTAAAAAAATCAGCATTTCTTTGTCCTAGCCCATAATCAAATGAAAATATAAAAGACCTTCATGGAGACTATTTTAATACTTTACTTATAGGACATAAAGATCTGAATGCATGGCTGTGACAACAAGCAAAGATAACATTTCTCTCCAAAGTAATTCTTACAGAGTGTAATCCCAAGTGAAACTTCTTCAATTTATCCTTTGACACATTCATACATGAATAAAGGAATTTATGTCATTTTAACCTTTATATTACCTGATCCCACTCCTCCTCCTCTTCTCATCAAAAACTAGAGTAGTATGGATGATATATTAGTGTGCACACCAGTAGTGAGAATAGCTCCCCTTCACACGGCCAGGACATTCCCCCTTCCATTATGAAGTGGTTACAGGCCAAATCTTGTGCAGGTCTTGTGGAAGTAAACAGAGCTACAGTAAGTTCATGGGTGCAGCCTCCTGTCAAGTCCAGAAGACACTCTGGCAGCACGCTTCCCACCCTCTGGCTCTTCTTTTGTCCTCTCTTCTACAGTGTTCCCTAAGCTTGGGGTGGGTAGCAATAAAGATATCCTGTTTAGGGACAAGCATTCCACAGTCATTTATTCCCTGCACTTTGGTCAGTTGTGAGTCTCTGTATTAAACCTCTTCCAGAGGGGAAAGATCTCAAGAGGCTCCATGTCTCCCTGAGAGACTGTTAAAGGTTAATACTGAATGGGGGTGAAGAGATGCCATCCTCAATAATATGCCCTGATGGGTATATGTGACTCATGCTTCAGCAAGTGTTCAAGGACATGACATTCAAATTGTGCCAGGTGAAACTGAGTGAGCCACGCCTGTGAAAAGACATGAGGATAGAAGAGAGACTGACAGGGAAGAAGAAGGGTTATAAAAAGCAAAGGAAGGAATGGGATTTGGGGATTAAGATGTGAAATATCATAAATTCACTGTTTTCATGTGTTAAATTCTGAAAGAATAAAAAAAAACTCTTCTAGTACAAAAGGAAGCTCTTTGATTGAGGACTGAGAACTGTACTGATCTATAGGTATAATGATAAGTGTTCAGAAGGCAGTTTGCTGTCAAGACCATATACAAAGCAATAGTAAAATCCCCCACCCCCTACCAGGGCCTATGACCTCTCTGTCCATAGGCTTCATCCTGGCTTACAGTTCCAGGCGTGTGTTCCCTACCCCAAAGAGGGCCTTAAACCCATAACATCTACCCCAGAAGATTCATTCGACTACTGCACTAATGGGCACATCTCGCCAGAGTAGTTGTTATTGTAGCTCACGGAACTCACAGTTGGGAAGACGAATGATGGCTTTTCTCCCCCACCAACCCGCATAGCACCATCTCACAGGCGAACACTAGCCAGCAGGGAAGAAGTTTCCAGATCAGTTCCAGGTTTCCTCCATGTCATGTGTTGAACACGTAGAGTGTCTTCAAGAAGAGGGTATTTCCCTCGTGTTCTGCAGGCAGCAAAGAGCAATGGCAAAAGCTACATTGGACTTGAGTTCTCCTTGACCAACAGTGTGAACGGAAGTATCGCATACCTGATCCTATTGTGTAATCACTCGTGCTTTCTGAGAGGAGTATCTCAAGGTAGTTTCTTATCCCTTACCTTCCCTCCTGTGTGTTCCCACATGAAAAGTACCTTCATTCACACTTTTTATTGTGTTTTAAAATAAGCTTATAATGCAGCAGGCTCAAATAAAACTTCCAACTTGGTATACTTAATAAATTCACTCCAAATGTATATATCAGAATAAAAGAACCTAAATAATCAAGTTAACCTTAGAAAGAAAGGTAACGAAATTAGAACTACCATGTGACCCAGCCGCACCTTTCCTGGAAATAAACCCACAGGACTCTAAATCAACATACGACAGAGACTTGAACATACTTTATTGCAACACTATTTGCAGTACTGACTTGTGGAAACAGCTGATCAACGGACAAAGGAAATGTGGAATATATACGAAATGAACTTTCTTAAACTGTAAAGAAGAATGAAGGAACTTAGAGAGGGCTCAGGCAAGTGTCTGCATGCAAACACGAGGCCTTGTGTTTAGATCCTTAGCACCTTCATTATGGTCGATAGCTCCAGCATTGGAGAAGCAGAGACAAGTGGCTCCCTGAAGCTCATAGCCAACTATCCCAGGAAATCATTGAACCTCTGGTTCAGTGAGAGGCAAAGGCTTTAACCCAAGCTATCAAATGCTTACTCCCCAAATAGAGGTGGCAAATGGTGGAGGAAAGACATCCAAAATTGCCCTCTAGCAATGTGTGTGTATGTATTCACAGATGAATAAATAAAAGCCATTTTTACCCTAGGTTACCTGGTCCCATTCCTCCACATCCCATTGAAAACCACACAAGGAAGGGAGAAAAAGAGAGAGAGAGGGAGAGAAAGATAGAAAGTGAGAGAGAGAAAGTAAAACTAGGGTTGATCAGTAAAGTTGTTGCCATGGTAATATGTAAACCTGAGTTCAATTCTAAGAACCCTCATTTTAAAACCAAGGCATGACACACCCTTGCCATCGTAGGGCGGTAGGCAAAGACAGGCTGATCCCTTGGGCTTGTGGCCAGAGCAACTTAATCAGTGATCCCTAGGCCAGTAAAATTCCTGTCTCAAAAAAACAATGTGTGCAGTGCCTGAAGCTTCCAAGGTTGTTCTTTGACCTGTATACTTACAGGTGCACACACGTGTCTTCAGAAGCAAACATTCACAAGTATACACACACACTCATACAAATGAAGCTATATCATTTGCCGAAAAACAAATCACATTGAGAAATAAACCAGATTCAGGCAGATGAATATCACACCCTTTTCAGTTGTACATTTTTTTTACTTTGAAATAGGATAAAGTATTAATTAAAGCCTCTACTGTAGGAAGCTGTCTTACTTAGCCCCCTTCCCTTCCACTGGGGCTGAGACAAGAGGTTGCTGTGAGGAAGCTCACAGAGGTTTAAAAAGACCTAACAATAGTTTCTGCCCTCAGCAAACAGCAGTCCTTGTTATCTGGTTATCCTGTTTGTTTTACCAGCTCCTGTTCCTTTTGCTTAAACATATGAAGTGTGTAACCCATTCTTTGCAGCTTCTGGCTTATTACTGGTTTGATTAGTGAACTGAAGCCCTCTGGCCAGAGCAATAAACTGGTTTTTTGATCAACATTTGCATCTGGAGTTTTATTCCTCGCAGGCAGTCACCCCATAACAACTTGTAAATTTCAGATTTATAAATTCTAAATTTTGATACAAACATCATATATTGATACATTTGATACATTGAGACATATATGTCATCATGAAAGGAGAGGCAAGAACATCTGGGGAAAGAAAGGTCACCAGCCTGAGTGCATTGAGAGTAGGGGGGTATGCAAAGGAAAGAAATGAGAAGATGAAGATGGTCCAATTGCCTGACACACTCAACTGAACATATCTCTGTGAAACCCATCAGTGTATATACAATGAATATGCATTGAATCAAAAAATTTAAAAAAGATCAAACCCTACAGCGTCTAAAGCGAGAAATCAACCCCAAACGATAATTCTTGGGGATTTCAACACCGCCCTCTCAACATGGGATAGATCAACAGGTCAAAAGCTTAACAAAGACACTTTGGAACTTAATCAAACCCTGAAAGATCTTACAGATCTCTATCAAACTTTTCATCCATGCACCAAAGAATACACATTTTTCTCAGCAGCACATGGAACTTTCTCCAAAAATAGATCACATATTAGGCCACACAACGAATTTCCACATATACAGGAAAGTTGAAATTCTAGCCTGTACCCAGACCACCATAGTCTAAAGCGTGATATCTGCAACACAACAAACAACAGAAAATACACTAACTCCTGGAAACTTAACAATATGATGCTGAAGGAGAATTGGATTCAGGAAGAAATTACAAAGGAAATTCAAGATTTCCTGAAAGTGAATGATAACGAAAACACAACTTATCAAAATCTTTGGGACACAATGAAAGCTGCCCTAAGAGGTAAGTTCATAGCTCTTAATGCCTACATCAAAAAAAAATGGAAACATCAGAAATAAATAACTTAACAATGCAGCTTAAAGCTTTAGAGACACTAGAGCAATCCGATCCCAAAAGCAGTAGAAGAGAGGAGATTAGCAAAATAAGGGGAGAAATATCCGGAATTGAGATTAGGAAAATGATACAGAGAATCAACCAGTCAAAAAGCTGGTTCTTTGGGGCTGGAGAGGTGGCTCAGGGGTTAAGCCTCCGCCTTGCAGGCGGAAAGTCCTGAGTTCGGATCCCAGATCCCACGTATAGACGCCAGGCGGAAGCGGGGGCGGCCTGCGCTTCTGGTCCTGGTAGGGCAGAGCCTGTGAATCCCGGGGCAGAAGGAGGTGGAGGCGTCCATGGTGGTTCACGAATTCGTCCGTGGTTCTACACATACACAGACACACACAGACACACGCGTGTGCGCACATACACACGCACATGCGCACAGTTGAATAAATAATAATAATAATAAAAAAAATTTTAAAAAAAGCTGGTTCTTTGAAAAAATCAACAAGATTGATACACCCCTAGCTAAATTAACCAAAAGCAGGAGATGCTTTTGGTTAACAAAATTAGAAATGAAAATGGAGTTATCACTACAGATACCCAAGAAATTCAGAGTATTATAACGTCATATTTCAAAAACCTATATTCCGTGAAGTTTGACAACACAAAACAAATGGATGAATTCCTAAGTAAGCACAACTTAGCTAAATTGAATCAGGAAGTTGTGAATTATTTAAATAGTCCTATAACATATAAGGAAACTGAAGAAGTAATCTCGAATCTTCCCACCAAAAAATGTCCTGAACCAGATGGATTCTGCACAGAATTCTACCAGACATTTAAGGAGTTAATAACACCAATACTCCTTAAACTGTTCCATCAAATAGCAAAGGAAGGAACACTACCAAAGTCTTTCTATGAAGCTAATATCGTCTTAATCCCAAAACCTTATAAAGATACACTTAAAAAAGAAAACTGTAGGCCAATCTTTTTGATGAACACAGATGCAGAGATTCTCAACAAAGTCTTAGCAAATCAGATTCAAAACATATCAAAAACATTATCCACGGAGATCAAGTAGGTACACAAGGTTGGTTCAACATAGGCAAATCAATAAATGTAATTCATCATGTAAACCAGTCCAAAGTCCAAGACCACATGATACTCTCAATAGATGCAGAAAAAGTTTGGACAAGATCCAACAGCCCTTTATGATCAAAACCCTAGACACAGTTGGAATGGAAGGAACCTTTATCAATATAATAAAAGCTGTATACAACAAGCCAACAGCAAGGATTTTACTCAATGGGGAAAAACTTGAAGCATTTCCACTTCGATCAGGAACTAGACAAGGCTGCCCACTCTCACCACTTCTATTCAATATTGTACTCGAAGTCTTAGCTGAAGCCATAAGACAAGAAAGGGAGATAAAAGAGATTCAAATCGGCAAGGAAGAAGTCAAGTTATCTCTATTTACAGATGACATTATCATATACCTGAGTGATCCTAAAAACTCCACCAGGAAGCTCCTGGAACTAATACAGGAGTTCTGCAGGATGGCAGGATAGAAAATAAATGTACAAAAATCAGTGGCCTTCCTATATGCCCAGAATGAAAGAAGTGAAAAAGCCCTGAGAGAAACAATCCCATTTACTATAGCCCCTAAAAAAATGAAATACCTTGGTATAAACCTAACCAAGGAAGTAAGAGACCTTTACAGTGAAAATTATAAAACCCTAAAGAAAGAAATTGCAGAAGACACTAGAAGGTGGAAAAACCTCCCATGTTCCTGGATTGGAAGAATCAATATCATAAAAATGACCATCCTACCAAAGGCAATATACAGATTCAATGCTATACTAATCAAAATCCCAAAGCAATTCTTTAAAGAGGTTGATCAAATAATCTCAAAATTTGGAGGCACAAAAGACCCAGGATAGCAAAGACAATCTTGAGTAATAAAAACACTGCTGGAGGTATCACCATACCAAACCTTAATCTATACTACAAATCCATAGTTATAAAAACAGCCTGATACTGGCCCCAAAATAGACACACAAACCAATGGATAAGGGTCGAAGACCCAGATATAAACCCACAAAATTACAGCTGTTTGATCTTTGACAAAGGGGCCCAAAAAATCTAATAGAAAAAGAACAGCATCTTCAACAAATGGTGCTGGCAAAACTGGATGTGCACATGCAGAAGATTAAAACTGGACCCGTATTTGTCACCATATACAAGACTTAATTCCAAATGGATCAAGGACCTCAAAATAAGTCCAGAGACTATAAAAACTTTACTTGAAAGAGTAGGGAACTCCCTCGAGCTGATTGGCTAGGCCAACAGTTCCTAAATGGAAATCCAATAGCACAGTCCCATAACCAACACTTAACAGATGGGATCTTGTGAAATTAAAGAGCTTCTGTTCAGATAAAGAGATTGCAACTCCAGCATAAAGACAACCCATAGAATGGGTGAAAATCTTCACTAACCACATATCTGATAGAGCTCTATTATCCAGAGTGCACAAAGAACTTAGAAAACTAAACACCAAGGAAACGAGTGGCCCAATTAAAAAATGGGCCTTGGAACTTAAAAGAAACTTTACCAGGGACGAAATTAAAATGTCTAACAAATATCTTAAAAAATGCTCCACATCCTTAGCCATCAGGGAAATGCAAATCAAAACCTCCCTGAGATATCATCTCACCCTGGTCAGGGTGGCAAAAATCCACAATATAAACAACACCAAATGCTGGAGAAGATGTGGAGAGAGGGGCACTCTCCTACATTGCTGGTGGGAATGCAGGCTTATACAACCATTCTAGCGAGCTGTCTGGCAATTCTTAAAAAAGTTAAAGATTGAAATGCCATATGACCCAGCTATTCCATTTTTGGGAATAATCCCCCATGCAGCAAAAATTCACCTCGATAGCACAAGCACAACCATGTTCATAGCAGCACTGTTTATGATAGCAAAGTCATGGAATCAATCCAAATGTCCAACAGTTGATGAGTGGATAAGGAAAATGTGGTACATTTATACAATGGAATACTACTCAGCCATCAAAAATGATGAATTAATGAAATTTGCTGGGAAATGGATGGAATTAAAAAATATTATATTGAATGAAGTATCCCAAAGAAAATTAAGCACCACATGTACTCCCTAATAGATGGATGTTAGTACCAAATCCACTTAGAGACACACTCAAAGATGGATCTCTGTAATACCTACAGTAATTGCAAAGATTATAGATGGGAGGGAAGGGGAAGGAGGGCCCTGTCAGCAATGGGGAGAGAGGGGATCATGCTACAGCAGAGAAAATAGGCCACCATCAAAGACTGCAAGTAAGTAATGAGATATCTGGTTAAGCTCACAGACTTTCCTTCCAGGTCACTAGCAACTGTTGGAGTGTGATCTCACCAGAAAGAGAGGGCATAGAGTCTGGTAGATAGAAAGTACCCATTTTGCAAATGGGAGACTGACCCTCCCACACACTTATCACTGTCTCTACCCTTATTCCATCTACCTTTGAATCTATTCTTATAATAAGACTCTATTTTAACAGCCTTTTATCTCTGGCCAGGGGGTGACATCCAGTACCCATCAGGATGGAGCTAAGGGAGGAGCAGGAGCAGCAAAACTGAAAAAAAAATCAACAAACCACAATTCAGAACATCAGAGACTCTGTATCAACCATCAGGAACCAGGCCTGCCTAATCTCTCCCCATCCTAAAGCTCAGGGAAATTTGTGAAAGAGGGGGCGGCAAGATTATAAAAGCCTAAAGATGGGGATGCAAGATTCTCCACACAAGTTAGGGCTGCAGTAGCCATAATCAGACTTTGCATGACCTGCACAATGACTGACATGTCAACGACTTCCTAAAGTCTAGCATGGATCACAGGCATTAGGATCTTTACAGGCAAGGGATTAACAGCCACGATAGTATTCCCAGTCTAGGCAATGCTACTGAGTCCTATACATCATCAGAGAGTAGGACCCGGAGGGAAGTTTGACATGCACAATAAAGATGCTCTAGGGATGGGGGGGGACAATGGGAGTAAAGGAGGGGGGAAAGGAAGGGAAAAAGGGGGGAGGAAGCAAGGGGATCCAGGAAGGGGTGAAGGGAGGGGAAATGGGGTACCTATCAAGCTTGTATGAGTGGAAAAAATAAATATAAAAAAAAAACTAAAACATGAAGAAAAAAAATTCTACAAATAAAATTCTAGATCCAATGGGGGAAAAAATTTAAAAAGAGCAAAAAAATTACACACACACACACACACACACACACATATCAGATGTTAACACATATGGCAAAACTTCGGTGTTAAAATGGTATGATAGGGCTGCAGAGATGGTTCAGAGATTAAGGGTTTTAAGACTGCCTCGCAAGCAAAAAGTCCTCAGTTCAAATCCCAGGTCCCTGTTAAACAAACAAACAACAACAACAAAAAAGCCAGGTAGAACTGACTAAGGCCTGTACTTCTAGCCTGATGGACAGAGCCCGGAAAATACCAGAGCAAAGCAAGAAGAAGATAGAAGCAAACTAGGATGATTTCTCAAGTCACCCTTGGTCCTCCACAGGGACACACAGCGCCCTCTGATACACACATACACACACACACACACACCACACACACACACACACACACACAAAATAAATAAAGTTTTTAAAAATTATTTTAAAATAGTATGGTAATCACAAAAGAACCAGTGCATAATAGAGTTCAAAAATACATATTCAGAAATGCATGCATAAAACTATACACATGCAAATGCAACTCACACATATGGCACGTGATTTGTAAGGCATGTGAGTATCCCAGCAGAATGGACAGGTTATACACAAGAAGTGTGGATTTTCCACCACCACATCGGTTGCCTCCCTGTCCAATCCACTGTATCTTATTGATTCCTACAAATGTTTACTATTTCGTATTCCTTTTTTTCTTGATTACAGACAGGCATTCCAACAGTAATTCTGTTAAAACAAGTCAAATTATGCCTGTGTCTTCAACATACCAACAGACGAGCCTGGGAGTATAGCTTGGGGAAAGAGCATTTGTCCAGCAACCTAAGGACCTCAGTCAATTAGCTACTAGAGCCCGAAACAATCATTTTAAGATACAAAAGATCTTTTCTAGTTCAGCCAAATTAGGCAGAGAATAATACAAATAATTTTGGAATTACTAGGAATTTTTGATGTACAAATATTAAATCTTGATTTAAAAAACATGAAATACACATGATTATCCCTACACACACCTTACACAGACATAACAGCAAAGAGATTTAATGAAGATGACAGGGTATTTAGCCTCTCTGTGTGTGGGCAGAGTTGGGATTCAATTTGGAATATTTGGGCTTGTTTTTATTTAGCGTTGCTTAAACAAGGTGTTGCTATGTAACTTGAGTTGATCTCAAATTCAGGATCCTCCTGCCTCTGCCTCCCAAGTGCTGGAATTTCAGGCATTCGACACATCTGGAATGCACTTGGATTTTGGCTCCCAGCTATTTGGATAAAGTTTTTCACTGAAATTTTTTTTCTTCTAGATTTTAGATACTCTATGGGATTTTAATTAATTTGACTATCAATTCATGGTATTTACAAATGATTTTTCAGCAATCATTTAACTTAATGATAGGAAGGAGTTATAAAACATATTGCAAAAATTTACTGTGCTACCTGCTTCCTGGTTTCTGCCTCTCTGCCATGCTGATTCGCTGCATCGTTCTTTGTAACCCACTTAGGAAACTTTCCCTTGGTTCCTTGGTCTAGCCCATGAGAAGCCAGACTAACAAACGAGGCAACAGGTCCCCCAGGTTGTCCCTATAACTGGTTGTGGGCAAGACATGCCATTTGGTTTTGTTAGAGCAAGGAAAGAATGGAAAGATAGGCTAAGGCAGGCAGCAGAGCCAACCGGGGTTGAAGGATTCCGTTTCCACCATTCAGTTTGCTGTCAGCTCTTGGTAACCCAGCAGCAGCTCAAAAACTGTAAAGCAAGTACTGCAAGGTACAGGATGAATCACATTGGTGCACATGTGATATTCATTATGTTGAGTCTGTCCTTTGTGTTGAACAAATCATTGCATTTAAACAGGCCCTTCCTGAAGCACCTCAATTATCTAAATTATCTAAAAAAAAAAAAAAAAAAAACAGGTACATTGACCTAGCCTTAAAAATAAATATTGACCTGTGCCATCAGAACCTAGAGGAAACACTTAATTAAGCTATAAACATGAAAAGTTAAATGTATCTTTCACTCACCTTTCAGGTTGAGATTTGGTGAACTCTTCTAGGCAGGAAGAGAACTAATGATATATTTACTAATAAAAACTGGCATTTGACATTATTTCACTTCAAATTTAGCAGGTATTATAAAGAGCCTTCTAGAATTATCATTAAGTCTAATACTGAATAATTCAATACATGTTTCAGAAACTGTGCTATCTGCTTGACCTTCATTACCTCATTAGAATCTACTACAGCTCTATAGAATAAGGAATTATTGCCTTTGTTTTTTAGTTGAGCTCAGGAGGTTTAAGGCTCTAGCTCACAGTAGTAAAGAAAAGAACAAGTATTTGAATTCAAGTCCTACTTGAAAACGTGAGTTTCAATTTATTTTAATTTTCTTTTAGTAATGAAAAGTTTTGCTAGTCGGATACAAGGGTTATAGAATATACAAAAATAAGAAAGTTGAGCCAGGCTTGGGAAATGGAGCAGGAGGATCAGTTCATCCTCAGGTAAATAGGAGCCCGGACATGAGATTCAGAAAAACAAGGAGACAGAGGGAAAGAAAAGGAAAACTTAAAAAAATAAAATGTAAAAATTAAGAAATGTGTGTGCCCACTAACCAGTCTAAGAACAAAACATTATGAAAATAGATAAGGTCCTGACATTCATTCTATTCACTCCCTTCCAGAGGTGATTAGAAACCTGTATTTATCATTTCCAAACATTTTAATATCTTGCTACACATATATTCTTACTATATTTATAAGCATTTTATATATGTGTGTATATATAATACATAATATAAATAGATTGTATGTATTTTACTATATAGTATATGCTATAATTTACTCATTTATTTAGACTTTAAATAAATGATGTTCTATAGGTTTCCTTTTACAATTTATTTCCTCGCTCATCCTTATGGAAAATTATAAAATGTTGATTTTTGGACTTCAGCTCTAGTTTATTTTCTGCCATATAATATTCTACTTCATTGACAGATAATGATTTATTAGTCATATTTTCTTTTCTTTTGCATGCCTCTGTGTGTGTGTGTGTGTGTGTGTGTGTGTGTGCATCTTATGTACCTGAAAGGCACTGCTTGTGTCTGTGGAGGCCCAAGGGTGACTTTGGAAATCATCCTGAATTGCCCTAACTCCTCCTAGCTTTCCTTAAGGTTTCCCAGACCCCACTTCCAGGACCAGAAGTTCAGGCTGCTGCCATTTTCGCCCACATTTTCACATGGGATCTAGAATCCAAACTGAGGTCCTTCTGCTTGTGAAGCAGACGCTTAACCCCTGAGCCATCTCTCCAGCCCCTTATCTAATGTTCTATTGGTGAACATTAATACCTTTGACTTATTACTACTGTAATTAATGTTGCAATGACTATTCTTGTACTATAAGAATTTAGCTAAAGCCTGCAAGTAGAAGTAGAATGAGTATAGGATTCATAAACCTTAAAATTGACTAGGTATTGTAGATTGTTCCAAAGAGATCTTCATTTCCATTTCCATATGTGGGGAGGGTATGTGAATATATAGTACATGTGTTTTTACATGTATGTAGGCATGTCCAGGTACACATGGGTGTGCATGCATTTGAAAGTTTGAGGTTGATAACAAGGTGGAAGGCAAGGACCAACACCCAAGGTTATCTTATGATCTTCACACATGTAAGTGAATGTGCACATGTTTCCCCGTGATGTGCACAATCACTCACACACACAACTACTAAGGGAGACTGAGAAATTACATAAGCTCTGAGAAAGTCAGGGGTGCTCATGGAAGCCTCAGGAAGAAGTCAAGCATAGGTCCGTGGGGGAGGGGAAGGGAGTTTCTATTACGATTGTTTCAGACTGAAAAGGTGACTGGGGAATATGTGGAGATGAAAATCTGGTAAGCAACCCCACCTGTAATTCATGTGGGAACCAGGAGATCTGCCAGTCCAAGTGTTGGGGGACAGATGTCTCAATCCTTTCTGTCATGCAACTGACTTGAAGCACTTTTTCTTCTTCTAATTCTCTAACATTGATGCTACGTTTGAAATCAGCCTTGGAGTTGGATACAAAAATCCAGATGCAGTTATAGAAGCATGAACAGCTGAACCATGAAACTAATAAGATCATGGAAAATAACAGAAAAATCCTAGAGGCTGGTTTGAAGAAGAAAAGTAATGCTGAAGCCAAACCCCTACTGCTGGGTAAATGAGCCGGAAGGACCATTACTGGAGGAAAAGTGATAATTACGCACACCAGCATTGGTTGAGTCCTTCACCACCACAACCCTCATTTTCCTTCCCATCATGCTGGCGGCTGGGTCAGAAGGGATAGAAAGGATGGGGTTCCAAGAGTGAGATCAGATTTAGAACAGAATTCTTGCCACCTTTGGGGATGCTGCAAACCCAGTTGGGAACCCCACGCCTCTCTGACAGTACCAAGTTATGCTTTCTCTGAATGGCATCCTCAGCATCTCCTAAGGCTGTGAGCCAAGGCCGCTCACGGAGAAGGGAGGCATCCTCTAGGGCGGAGTTGAGGATGCATTAGAAAACACAGGGCAGAGCGTGCCAGTGTGTCCCCCGAGGGACTCAGAAAAAGAAGGCAAAACAAATACCAACCAGCGGTTGCTTTGCATTCTGGGCAAACCCCTGCCATGTGTGAGCAAAATGGATCCTCCGGGCATCATTGAAATCAGCAGTAATGGAGGGGGGGGGCTGGGGGAAATAAAACACAGACAGTTCACTTGGCTTTCTGGGCAGATTCCAGATGTTGCTGCCAAAACAGTAAGCCCAGAGCCATGTGTGAGGCCCCATGTTAGCGAATTCTCCTTCCCCAATCTTCTATTTCACACACCCCACCCACACACAACCACAGGGCCTCCTCCTCTGCAGGTTCCCCAGGGAGCTGTACCCTTGACATACCTGATACTTGAAAGTAACAGAAGAATGAGCTTCATCTCAAGGAGGAGCCATCTGCCACACACATAGGAAAGCTGCTTCTGGTAGGAGAAGCTTTAGGAGAATCTGGGGGTGAATCTGGGTGAATCAGTATTCTCAGGTCCCCAATCCAAAGTCTCAGGATTGCCACTGAGAAGTAGGGCTTTGACTCTGACACCAGAGATCTGCTGAGATTGTTCTCAGTCTCTGGAAGCTTGGCCCCCTCACAAAAACATAACCCTGCACTTCAGCACAGCCACTCTCAAGCTACAGATGACAGCCACCTTCAGTGCTGCCTTAGAGACCTCCTGCGGAAACACGCCAAGAGTTAGAAGCCCGTGTTTTTTTTCTTTTTCTTCCTGTTTTTAAATTTATTTATTTATATTTATTTATTTTGTGTGTGTGTGTGTGTACATGTGTATCAGAGGGCACCTGTGTCCCTGTGGAGGACCAAAGGGCGATCCAGGATGATTCTTTTTCTTTAAGGCTTATGATGTGTCAATAGAAGCTGTGACACACCTTGGTTGTGATTGTCGTGTCCCAGACATCTCCATTTTCTGGCCAAGTCTTCTCCATCTTCCTGCGCAGCATCACAGTGAGCCACCCGTGAAAGAAAGCTTCCCCAAGTGCAATGCCAGGGTCATTTCCACCCCCTCACCACCAGCAATGGGTTCCTTAGTGCGCTCCACCTGCTGACAAATCCAACTGACTGACTGCTTCCCTCCCTCCTATATTCCATACATTCACTCAGATTGAACACCCCAACATTCTCCTCCCGCACATGTATCCTTTGGGTCCTGAAGTTCCTTTGGCATGTAAGCTATTTAGCGAAGGCTTCCTAGACAGCAGAACCTGGGATCTGTATGCTGGCATTTTACTACAGAGTACATTTCCGGAAGCAAGCAGAGTGACATGCTTCATGAAGGTGGATGGCTTATGGGACCACTATGGGATCACTTGCTTGATGTGCAGGGAGACTTTTCTGACAAGTTACATAAGCAGTGTTTCAATGTACCAACACATTGGGGATAAAAGTAAAGAATTTCTGCACCAGCTCCCATCTGCATTTGTTAACGTTCATTGTGGAGGAGGACACCTGGGTGCCCACTGTAACATTCAGCTAGAGAGTCCAGAGGGGGAGCAGCAGGTTGACGGCAGGTCAGAGTTGACGACGATATTGAAGTTGTACCTGAGTGAGTTCATGCATGGCCCTGTGGAACCAAAGCACCAGAGAGGTGATTCTGAGAGAATGTGAGCAGGTGCATCAAAGGCATCAGGTTGGCCAGGGAGATGGCTCAGTGGGTAAAAAAGTTTGCCACGCAAGTCTGATGACTTAAGATCAAATGCTGGAACCCACATGATAGCACACACCTATAATTCTAGCACTTCTGGGGTGAAATGGAAGAATCAGCTAGAAGCTAGCCTAAAGTATGCCGTTCCTCAAAAAACAACTCCTGAAAATTGTCCTATGACGCCATGGCATGTGTGCACATGTATACACAATGGCTTTTAAAATTTAAAGAAAAAAAGATAAAAAGACCAACCTGAATGGTGCCTCTGAATAGTAACAATCCATTACAACTGTTGAGTAATGGAACCAGAGCTAGTCAATCAACAGGATATGAGCAGGGAGACTTGGCATTCAAAGACATTAAAAAAAATAAAGACTCAGACCAATTAAATGGCTCAGTAGGTAAGGGCACTTGCTGCCAACCCTGACAACCCGACTGCAACAAATTGTCCTCTGTCCCATATACACACACACACACACACACTTACACACAAATAAATAAATAAATATCATTTTCTAGTCTCCACCTTCCAGGCCTGGAAGTATAGGCCATAACCATTTCTACCCTGTGTTTTTATATGAGATTTGGAATCTGAAGTCTGATCCTTTTGCTTGAGAGGCAAAGACTTTAAACTCTGAACCATTCTCCAGCCCTGAAAATACCATTTCGTCTGTGTATGAAGCATCCACTTCCCTATGGTTATTAATCATCCAGTCTATTGACAAATGTGAAATTTGTTGTAGCTATGATTTCCTTATTCATCTTAACATAGCATTGGGTTCATTTGTTAAAACAACTTGGTGGGCTTAGATGGTGCTGTGAATTTCTGTTATGGTTGTGGAAAGGGATCCAAGGCAAATATAATAAGCTAGAGCAAAAAAGTAGTCAAACAATGCAGTTGTTTCCACCCATTTCTCTAATATAGTTATTGCCAAGACCAGTAGTCAGGAAATAATAACTCAAAAGCCAAATCCTGTCACCACCTATTTTGTAAATAAAGATTTATTGAAGCACAGCCATGAGCATGTAAGTACTGACTATGGCTACTGACCTCTCTACAAAGGCAGAATTGACTAATTGCAACACAAACCATGAGATCTGCAAATCCTAGGCCTTGCTTACAAATCCTGGCCTAAAGACTCTACATGAAATATCTTAGATCTCAGATGTCCTATTCGCAGCAAGCCATGGCTAGTAGTTGATCTTTCAGCTAAGAACAAGAGAGTTCCACGTTCTTATGAAATGCTTGCATCCAAGCTGGGCTACTTCTTTCCCTTGCTGTCAGAACTAATCCGAGAGTTGTAGGGACAGTATCAGGGAAACCAGACATTTGAGTAGAGATAACAAAGATAAAAAGGAAAGAGTGCTTCTCCTTTCTTTAAACAAGAACATAATTTCTCTGAACATACAATCTAAGCCCCGTTGAAACCATCCCTCCACATACTTAGCCCTAATGAAACTCAAGTCACAGCTAGGCAAAACCCCCAAACTGTCAGAAAGTAAGGCAATGAGGAGAAAAAGGAATCACCCAATAAAAGGCTAAATTACTAACAATCCTCACACTGCATCTGACCAAGGCGTGATAACCTGTATGTTTATTGCCCCTGGTGAAGGTGAGCCTGATTCTGCCCGCTTCTAACTTCCTCCCTGGGTGTAATTTAAAAGACTTTGACAGATAAACTGACTCCGTCAAGGCACCAGAGGCCCATTTCATTAGTGCTTTGCAGTAAATAATGTTTCACTATGTTTTTATGAGATTCCAACTCAACTTCCACAAAAAGGAAAACAAGATTACCAAATCCTTTCCTTTCGGCAAACAGCAAAATATAAGAAGATGCAATTCTGTCAGATCACCAAGCAGCAGAATTTTAATTCAGTGATTCATTAGCAGATCTAATTAGACTCATGAATTACACAAGGATGATGAGAACACAGAAGAATTCTGCTATTTGCATATTCAGTTGCGTCATGGGTCCAACTGCAGATCTACAAACACAATTAAGCTTTAAAAAATTCCTGAAAAGCCACCAGTAGCATATAATACTGCTTAGTTGAGCATGGTAATGGCAGATAGAGGCAAAGAGAGCAAGAAAGACAGAAAGAGAAAATTAGAGGCTGAGCCTAAGTCCTTACACAAACTAGCCAAATGTTCTGCCACTGAGCTGTATCCTCCACCCTCTTTTTACTTTTTGAATTTGAGACAGAGTCTCGCTCAATTACCCAGGCTATCCTTGAACTCACTCTGTACTTCTCCCAATCCATGTTCCAAGTATCTGAGATTACAGATCTGTGCCACTAGACCCAGCCCAATTACAGCATCCTCCCTGGGTTTTTTTGTTTTCTGTATGATTCTCCTTTAATTCTACAAACATTTCAGCCCTGTCATGTTTCTACTACATGTGCTGGAGAATTTCAGTCCCGCTGCTTTATGTGTCTACAACCACATCCCCTCTGTCTCAGTGGAAACAGCCCAAATTTTTAAAGACTCTTCACATTAAGACCAACCTAAGCCACAGCCTCATCTCCAACTCCTGCCTCCACAATGTTGGATATGGCTTGACCACTACCAAGTGTATCCTTTACCCAGAGTGGTCACTACTCTGAGTTTGGTTCACAGACATGGTCAATATGTCCTCCCAGACAGTTAGCACTTTGACTGCAAAGTAGGAAACAGGTTTACTTTTATTAAGGAGCTGTTTAAAATCATTATAAAGTCTCATCAATCAGTCCTCTGAAAGCCCCAGTGACTAGACCCATGCTGCAAGTCCACAGTTGCCCTAAAAATATTGCTAGAGTCCTTCCAGTGGCCAGCTGAGGCTGATAAAACACGCCGGCACACACTCTGCTTCCATGTGATTTCCCTTGAGAATATACTCTCATGGATCTTAATGGATCTCTTCCTCTTCCTCCTCCTTCTTTCCCTATTCCTCCTCCTCCCCCTTTACCTCCTGTTCCTCTTCTCTCTCTCTCTCTCTGTCTCTCTCTCTCTCTCTCTCTCTCTCTCTCTCTCTCTCTCTCTCTGTCTGTCTCTTTCTCTCCCCCCCTCTCAGTAAGGTAGCTGAGAGGTCAATAGATCTGGAGGGGATCAGCAGAGTATTCAACAAACACTTTAAAGTTCATGCCACACGCCAGATCCTACGCCCACACCCACGTGAGGACTGATTGCTGGGTTTATCTGGGTAAGTGCATGCTGAGTGCATTCGTGCCCTGGGGAAGCCTGCAGGACTTTGACTAGCAGCCTTACTTAATCACTCAACACTTGCGCTCTTCCCACAGTTCTGTGTGCCTAAGAGTATGTTGAGGCAGAGCTTCATGTACCTAGAATCTAAGGGTTTCCACACCATCATGGGGATGCATGGACTGGCTAAAGACAGGAAAGGCCCAATGGACTATAAGCTCTGTGAGACAAGGTCTTCCATGCTTCAGCAATCAGCACAGAGTTCTGGCTGTTATTCACATCTCAGGTGTAGTGCACTTGCTGCTCTAAGCAACTCCCTATTCAGAGGATTAAAAATTGGGGCACATCATTGGCATCCACAAGTAGAAAATGGCCAATGACTTTCCATAAATATGCTAACCTCCTAATAATGATCCCGTGTTTTCCACAGTCAGGAGCATTTACAGGATCCAGTGTTGGGAGTCATTCATGGGATCCAGCATCTCAGACAATCCAACTCATAGATGTCCTTCCGTGTGATATGTTCAGCAGTCATGGAAGAACCTCTACATATGGACTTCAGAACCCTGTGCTGATGACTGAGAACCCATAGCTGAGGAACTTACATTCATAAGTCCAGTTGACTTTGGCTTTTAAAAATATACATAAGTTCTCTTAAAATATTGAGCCTCTAAAATCTTGGAGTAAATTTATTTTATCAAAGACATGAACAGCAAGGACAAGAAAATAAGACCACGGGCAAAAGTAGACTGTGTATGTGTAAGTACCAGAAAGCATTTGAATATTTGAATATACGTGACTGTGGAGACCTAAAATGGTAATCGAGAATCATCCTGGACTGACCTACTTCCTTATTGTTTTTCTCTGGCGTTTTCCAGATCAGGAATTACAGGCTGTAGCAGATCTTCCTGGCATTTTTACTTAGGATCTGATCTCAAGTTCTTTTGCCTGTGAGGCAAAGGTTATAACGCCTAAACCACCTCCCCAGTCCATTATTATCATCTCTTTGAAGATACAACTGAGTATGGTGTCATTTTTAATGCCTAAAATGTTGTCCTGTCAGTAGCCTTGAAGAAAGACGTAGATTTCTCATAGAATGACTGTACAATTCCAAGCACCGACTACTGAAGCAGACAATTCAGAGAGGCTGGCATCCACGCAGAGCTTCCTTGGACAAGCATGCTGCCCACTGCCCTTGGAGTCCTGACAAAGCACTGCCAAAGGACTAATCCCAACCGGCAAGCTCCTCCAACTGGTTTATAAACTCTACATCTGAGTTCTTAATTCTCAACTCCAGTCAAGTAATGCAGTCAAGCTTCTCGTTCAAATTTACATTAGGGAGTCAAGACACTGAGAGATGAAAGTTCAAATAAGCCTATGAAGTAAGTGTGCACATACGTCCCACTGCAGAAAGTAACACAGTCCCCATCCCCACCCTTCCTCTCCTTTACTGGTGTCTCCTTGGCACTTGAATCTTGTCAAGGAAGACAACTCCACAAGATCTTTCCCTTAAACAACAACAACAAAAAAAATTAACCTTTACACATCAACTAAAAATGTCTCAAAGACTAGAACCTTATTATGCCTACATTTCATGAATTATTCATATTGCTTTATGTGAGAGAGGAGAGATTTAATTATGTGTTGAGGGGGCATGTTCCCTAGAATTAAATGGAAAATATCCTCATTTGTCTGCCAAGCTATTTTAGGACAGGTTATCAGGGGTCTTCTACAGACCATGCATGCTGTGACATGAAGCAGGGATGGCTAGATCCACACAAGGGAATGATGAAATCAGTGCGTGAGGCATCCACATGAAGCCTGGGTCTAAATTAAACCCAGGAAGAAAGACACCAATATCAACACATGCACACCCTAATAAATTAGCTGCACCCAATTATTAAGAAGGCAGCCTTAGGTCATAAAAACGATTTTGTGAAATTGATCTTAAATGAAAAATGTGTAATTACACTTAAAGCAGTTACAGGCTGCTAGTCAATGAAAAATTTATATTTCCCGTGGAGTTGTACCACTTTCTGTGCATGTAAAATGAGTTGGACTGGCAGAACTTAATATTACAATCGGAAGTGGTTCCAGAGGCAGAACATTTTTCAGTGCACTTTTCTAAACAATCCCACAATCTGGCCAGCTATGCATCCAATGTGCACATGATAATTTTATTGCATTTGGACAAAAGCCACTGCAAAAACAAGCACTCGGATTTTAAGCGAGATTCACAGTATTTTCCCAAGCCATGAATGCATTGTTTCATATATTCCTTTTTTTTTTTTTTTTTTTTAACTGTTTTCAAGGTTTGAAGGTCTTAGCTTTGAGTAAAAACAAGTATAACCTTCCACGGCCTACCCAACACCAACTTGTGAGGGTTCCACCTCTAAACAGATGTGAAACTGTTCACTTCTCTCTGCCTCGTGCTGCCAGCCTGGCCCAACTACCATGGCAACCACCTCTTGACCCAGAGTTTTCCTAGCATTCTTGACCCCTCCAATCATCTTTCCCACAATAGGCTGTGAGATCCATTTTGAAAAAGTTACTAGGATCTGCCTCAGATCTTTCAAAGACTTTCCTTTGTCGTTTAAATAAAACCCAGACTTCTTTTGTGGTGTAAGAAGCCCTGTTTTAAACTGACCTTGGTGGTGTTTGCCTGTAATATAGGGCTCCAAAATACAAGGAGATTTTCAAGCCCAAGGCAGCCCTGAGCTACAGAACAGGACTCTGTCTCAAAAAGAGAGAACAGGGAGGGGAAGGGAAGGAGGGAGGGAAGGGGAACAGGAGAGGCGGCCTTGACTAATCGGGCCTGCAGCCCCCTTTTCTCACCCCTAGCCTCCCTCCCAGGAGCCTTCATTCTGGAACCTTCTCCATTCCTGAAGCCCTTCCGCTTCCAGGCTTTGCGCTTATTATTTCTTTCCTTCAGAATCTTCTCGGCTGCCTCTTGAGGCTTGCCCCTGATTGGTGCCCACTCATTTATCTGCTTCCTCATTTGTCAGTTAGAATCTGTTTTTAGAACTTTAGGCGACTGTGAAATGAATGAATGAAATAACATATTTAAGGAATGGTAAATCCATGAAGAAGTACTTGCATAAGCAAGCCAGTGGTTTAAGAGAAACACAACCTTAAGTTTGCAACTAGCAAAATAACACTGGCTCCTTTCAGGGCTACCAGTATTTGTTTTTAATCACACTAGAAATTACATTGTGCTAATAATTGTTTATTTCTTGACTGTTTAAAGATACTACTACCACCTAAGAGGAAATTCATGCTCATTATAAACACATGCGATTTTGTGACCTTTTTACTGTTCAAAACTAAATGCATAGATTGAGTTCATTAGAGATAACTACTTAAAAATCTAACTTTGTTTTGCTGTGAGGCCTGGGCTTGCCTAGAACTTGCTATGTAGCACAGGTTTGCCTCAAATTCATGCTCCTCCTCATGGCATCAGGAGGGCTGGGATTACCAGCATGTGCCACCGTGTGTTTGGAGAGCTACTCTGCTTTACCTTTCAGTCAACCTTTGCTCACTGTATTTGTTCATTGAAGAAAATAGTCCCTTTAGATAATATCATAAATTATTACAAATGTTATAGAACACAATCAAGAGCTTTGTCTGAAATACTTACCGATGAACTAAACATAGGTTTTCAATTCAGAATAATTGGGGAAAGAAGTGGAGTTTCGGCCAAGATGGATTTCACAATCCATTCTGGAGAGAAGACACCGCTAAGAGGAAGATGGATTTTAAAAAAAGTAGGGACTCAAGAGACAGCAAGATTGTGGGGAGAAAAGGTTAGAGCAGCTGTAACCGTTACTCTTAACTATTGCTGTGAGAGAGCATTCAAAGTCAAACAACTTAAGGGAGAAAGGGAGATTTATTTACCTTTCAGTTCCAGAGGGGAGAAGCAGACTTTCACAGCGGAGGTGACATGGCTGAAGTAGCAGGCTAAGTGGCTCCCATCCAGTAGCTGGAGGCTAGAGGATTCCTGGAAAGGCTCTCTTCCTCTCAATCTCCCATTCTGTGGTTCCTTTTATCTGGTCTGCTACTGGGAGGTTCCAAGGAGATCTAGGGAGATTCCAATCGGATCTAGGGCTGATCTTTGTATTATAACTGTATTGATCCAGACACTCGCTTCAGGTGGTGTCAGCTGATCTGAGTTAATGCCAGGGATGGTCAAATGTTGACACCCAAGATCAACTATCACAGCAGCCTTGAGCTGTGCAGCATAGGAAGGCCTCGGATGGGCAACAGCTGCAAGAAACACCCAGGAAGACAGTTGAGTGACAACTTGCCAAGCACACTTGCCAAGCTGTAGTCGATTACCAAATTGGAAATAAGTAGAATGTCAAGAGAAGGAAGAGTATAAAAATATTTAAAGGGTAAAGGACTACGATTGGCTAATGGAAGTTTTCCATTTGGGTGCCTAGAATGCTAAAGAATATTGACAAAAGAATAAATTGTAAGGAAGCAATGCCTCTGTGGTGAGTTACTGGCCATTTCAGAGTTACTGGCCTTACATAGTGGCTGTCTAAATCATATGGTGAAATTAGTGCTTCATATGGAAAATTTTGCTTCCTGAAAGGCTACCACAACTATGTACAAGAACTTGCATGAAGCAGTGTTCAAAATGAAGGAAAGCATCAGCTCCGGAAAAAATGCAAAATGGGTTGTGAAATAATAGCCACTGTGATCTGAATGCCTGCACTCCCCATCCAGTAGCTTGGGTGCTGACATCAACCAAGTGAGGTGCTGGGAGGTGGAAGTAACTAGGTCACAATTGGTACCCTCACGAATGGGTTGGCCTTCCTCATTGATCCAGGAGGAGCCAACATGATGACACATGCCTGTAATCCTGGCCCTTGGAGTCTGAGGCAGGAAGAGCTCTATTGTCACGGGCCTGGGATGCATAGCAAGATCCTATCTCGAGCAAACCAAGATCCCTGAGACAGATGTCCCTTCCACAATGTAAGGATACAACAGGAAGAGGTACTCTGCAAGTCAGACACTAAATCCATTCAAGTCTTAACCTTGCGGTATTGTGTGTGTGTGCATGTGTGTTTGTGTGTATGTAATGTAGTGTACAAGAGAGCACTGTATGTGCTACTAGAGGCCCAAAAGTGACTTCAGAAATCATCCTAGGTTGCTCTACCTCCTTTGTGCTTTGTTCTGGGGTTTCCCAGGCTCCTCCTACCAGGGTCAGAAGTGCAGGTCACGGTCATTTTCACATGGGATCTGGGATCTGAACTCAGGTCTTTTTGCTTATGAGGCAAAGGCTTAACCCCTAAACCATATCTCCGGTCCTTAATCTTAGACTTCTAAACCTCAGAAACATGAAAAATCATTCCTGTTGCTTCTGAACCACCCAGTTTATGTCAATTTGCTGTAACAATGGATTAAGACAATAACATGTGTGGTTGAGTTATAAAAATAATTATGCATATATAATGCTTCCTCAATATCTAACACTACACTTTTTAAAGTAATGTACAATTGTTAGGTTTGTAAAAATAAGCTCTTTGAGTTTACCTTCAAGTAAGAAGGAAGAATTAGGTGACATGTTTAAGATTATCAAAACAATGTAAGCAAAGAGCTAGACAAAGACTGAATTCCAGCAACTTATTTCAAGCTCTGGAATATTTCACAGATTGTCACTAAGACCAGTGGCAGCTACACACACGCAGCATGAAGACAGATTCCAGTTGTATGATCAGTGGAACGTCTCAGATGAAAATCTGGGAACATTTATTAAAAATATGAATACAACTTTCTGTCAGACATAGGAACTTAGATAATTTATAATATGCCATATTTCATAACCATACTTCTTAGTATTTTGCAATCCAAAGAATCATGTACTTGCTACATTATTTGTATTATGTCCCCTTAAGGCATCTAAGCTGCAAAGGTTTAATGGTATCTCTTATGAAATATAACCACTGATCTCAAGCATACTAACGGGTTGTCATAAATTCTATTTAACCAAGGACCTATAATGCCATAGGAAATTCCTGAACTCCTTTGTTGGTAGGAGAGGAGAAATCTCGAAACTGTATCTGCCTCATTTTCTGAGGGTCTCATTGAAATAAATAAATGGCGGTTCTCAGACAGCATTTAAAATGATGGTAAATAAAAAATTTCAGTTTTTGCCAATATACAAACCTCTGGTTTATGAGTTTAGAATTATTTGCTTGTTTGTTTGTTTTGAGATAGGGTCTCTCAAGTAGCCCTGCTGGCCTTGAAACTGCTACCCAGTTGAAAATGACCTTGAACTTGCAGCTCCTCCTGCCTCTATCTCCTAAGTGCCTCCATTAAAAGCATGTGCAACCATATCCAGATTTATTCAGAGCTGGGGATTGAATCTAGCGCTTTACACATGACAGGCAAGCACTCTACAATTAAACTTCATCCTCAATCCACAAGCATGTTTTTATTTTTTAATTCCTCTTCCTCCTTTCCTCCTTTTCCTCCTCTCTGCTCGATCCTCCTCCTACTCTTCTTTTTCTTTTTCTTCTTCTTTAGTGGATATTAGGCTTTGAACCCAGGAGTTACTTCGCCAGATAAGCACTCTACCAGTTAAACTCCATCCCCAATACCTACAAGGGTTCTTTAGACACCATTCATTGCCCCTTGGCAGCACTGTACATGATACTGACAGCTTCCACAGAAGTCAGAGTTCTACACATATAACAGCAGAGACCCAGATGTCCACACCTACTACAGCCACAGAATTGCCCCTGATAAACTTAGGCCTTCCTTCAGCTTCCAAACCATTTCTTCTAACACAAGGGGAGAAAAGCCCACAAGAAGGGAGGTGATCCCGCCATCTTTTATTCAGAGTGACTGATTGTGGCTTATTATTTTAAGTCATTAGTTCTCCATCATTTTCCAATGAGACTTGCATTTTATTAAAAACAATAATAGTTGACAATTTGACTGTCCCTTATGCTCTGAATTATTATCCTGATATCTCACTATGGAATATAAAATTATACACACACACACACACACTCACGACTATACATTATCAGCTCAAAGAAAGCAGCTTGAGAATTTTACTATCCAATGAAATATTCTGTAAGGATTTATATTTCCCTTCAAATATATAAAATTTCCCTTCAAATATTTCCTCTCCAAATATATAAAAGAAGCATATTAGCGTGTTGCTTAAGGATCACCAACATCACTGTTATGTGAAATAAACAGACTGCTCAACCAGTAGAATTCTTAAAATGCCACCAAGACAGAGGAATAAGCACATCTTTTCTCTAAAACCCTGAAGACTCTGCTGGAAAGAGCTGTCAAGTATGTACCTTAACCCATGAGTAAGAAGTTAATTACTATGGTGGCAAAGCTAGCAAGGGAGAAGAGCAAACACTACTTATTATTTGATCTTGGACAAGCTACTTACATGTTCTAAAGCTCTTCTGCCATCTTTGGAACAGTAAGGATAATAACATGTAGCCTAAAGCACCTACCCAATACATGGTACATAGGTGAAAATGTAATAAAGTATTATTATTGTATTATAATTTCCTGTGGAAAAGTACCATTACAGAAGATGAAAAGATAAACTATGAATGAATATTTTTGAATTGGAATCACCCACTTAGGAGTATGGGATTAAGATGGCGAGAAATAGGCTGGAGAGATTGGTCCAATGGGCAGGAGGGCACCTGTAAGTCCACTGCCAGAGGGGGGCAGGTTCACTGGAGCTGGCTGGCCACCAGCCTAGTCAAAAACAATGACATGAGGACTAGATAGATGGTTTAGGAGTTAAGCCTCTGCCTCACAAGCATAAGAAGCTGAGTTCAAGTCCCAAATAATAACGCTGGGCAGAAATGATGGCAGCCTGCACTCTGACTCTGGAAGACAGAGCCTAGGAAACCCTAGAGCAAAAGCAAAAAGGAGGTAGAGCAATCCAGGATGATTCCCTAAATCACCCTTGGGTCTCTCTGCAGATATACAGTGCTTCTGATACACATACACTAAATAAATAAATAAATATTTTTTAAAAAAACAATGGCATGATCCAGGCTCAGCGAGAGTCCCTGTTTTGAGAGAATAAAGGCAGACAGTATCTTCCTCTAGCTTCTGCACATGCATATCAGCTCCCATGCAAATACCCAAAGAAACAATGTGCACACACTGAAAAAGGAAAAAAAAAAAAGATGGCAAGGAAAAAAGACTTAATGAAATGACATGATCATATCTGAGTTTCACAAAGAAAAACTTTCAATCCCTGATAGGGGATATAGATGTAGACATTTGCTTACATTGAAACTTTTTCATTTCTATTTTCCCCACTTCTGGGAATAGCCTAAAGTCATAAGCTGTTTATTTATTTGTTTGTTTAGTGTGAGGGGGAGCACTGTGTGTCCTCACTGCGGGATGACCAAGGGGTAACTTTGGGAATCATCCTGGATCACTTCCTTCTTTTTGTTTCTACTTTGGGATTTCCCAAGCTCTTCCCACCAAATTGGAAATGCAGATCACTGGTGTCTTTTTACACGGGACCTGGGATCTGAACTCAGAACCTTCTGCTTGCAAGGCAGAGTCTTAACCCCTGAGTCATTTGTCCAGTCCATGCACACCTTAAATTTAAGAATTATTAAGAATTGATCTTATGTCCTAGGAAACACCTACACTATGTGTTTATTTTTTCTAGAGTTATGGTACCAAATAAGCAGAGACTTTACCAGTTATTCTTCTAATCACTAATCTCCTGAGAATGCATTGGCATAATCTTACAGATTCTTACTATCTTAAGTGGCTCTCTCACCCTGACTAGATCTAGATCCATATTTTGAAACCACAGATTTGAGATAATTTTTTAAAATATTAAATAAACTTTCCATTAAAAAAAAGGCAGTAAGCAAAATAGTAAAAACGGAACTGTTAGACAGGTTTTAGCCTACCAAATTGACAAAAACTCCTAAAAAGACAAGACCTTGTATTTAGAGAGGATATAAAGAAATAAGTTCAACCACATACTTCGGTAGGAATTTAAATATGAACTAACATCACCTTTTGTAGAGGGTAATTCACCAACAGGCAT